>BSYR01000061.1:5000000-7500000 GCA_030270665.1 Hibiscus trionum
AGAAATACAGAAATAAGTGAGGTACTAAATATATAATTTACCCTTATTAAAAAATAAAATTTTAATATATATAAAAAATAATTTAATTGAAATTTTAAAATAATTATTAATTGTATGATGAGTCCTTGAAATTTTAAATCTTTATTAATTAATTTAATGGTGTTCATCGGTGTTCATCATTAGTGGTGTTCATCGATGTTCGTCGCACGTGTTAGACTCATCCAAACATTAATCATAAATTCTAAACTTAATTTTTTTAGTATTGAAACATAAATAAAAATATAAAAAAGTACAAATGATTTCTATTCGAGCCTAGAATCCTACATGGCACATTTGGCTAAATATTCTCTTTTAGGATTTTATTGGAAAAACACCCCCTCTAAATAACATTTGGAAAATACTCTCATTCAGGCCGCGTAGGGAAAACTCACATTTTGCAAAACAAGAGTTCCAAACTCGCGTTCTACAAAACGTGAGTTCTGTGTAATAAAAATTTGATAAATTAATTTTTTTTTCTTACCTATTCACTCAACACGGAACTCGAATTTTGTAAAAAAGAGAATTTCAAACTTGTATTTTGCAAAACGAGAATTCGCCTTACGTGAACTAAATAAAAAATATTTTTTTCAAATGTTATTTTAAAAAATATTTTTCTTAATAAAATTTTAAAAGAGGATATTTAGCCAAATCACGGTACTGCTTACCGTACGGAGCAAATCACATTTCTTTTGTAGGAAAAGAATAATAAACTTCTTATTATTGGATTGAGCTTAATTCTGAATCTGTCAGTGCAAATGTTTATGGAATCTGAAACCAAATTACATTGGAATTGGTGACTTCAACACATAGTGCTAGACATTTCCAGGCAGCTCAATCAGCACTCGGCTAAATCTTTTTCATATCTTTGCTTATCCATTACAACAGTTTCGGAGCCATTCTCAACTCTCAAGACTTGTGTTCTTTACAGGTGTTGTCATAACAGCCCAACAATGCCCGAAATGCAGCCACGTGGAAACAAAGCGTGGTCGAGTCAATGCTAACGCGTCGGGTTCTCCAGTACTATGCATGCAACGTGGACTATCCACAACACGTATCTTTGAATTCTTTAAAACCAAAATCTCCAATAAAAGTGAAACTTAGCTATATTCCATCTCATTTCATTATGATTATGAGAAAGATGATGAATGTTTTGGCTCTGAGTCTTGTTCTAGTGAGTTCACTGGCGGCCGGAGTGTGGTCGCCACCCCCTCCAAGGGATGACGTTATAGTGAAAGATGGCCACAGGGTCGTAGTTGTTGAATACGACGAAGATGGCAAACATAACACCAAAGTCTCGATCTCGTCTTCGTCGTTACAGCAGCAAACGGAACCAGGGGAATATATTGGCGACGGAACTACGGAAGAAGCAGCGTCTGCGCTTCCCAACGTTGGCCATCGCAAAGATGGCTCCCGAAGGCATTCGCCGGGTGAACTTATCTGTGATGCTTTCGGGAAATGTACTCATAAGGTCGCCACCGCCCTCGGTAAAGCCAAAGATAAGGTTTCAGAGACCGCACATGAAGCTAACAAGGTTAAAGACGAAGCTTCAGAGAAGGTTAAAGACATGGTTTCGGAGACTGCACATGGAACCAAAGACAAGGTGGCAGAAACAGCACGTCGAACAAAGGGGGTTGTCGGCGATGCTATAGGCAAAGCTAAGGATACTGTGAAAGAAGCAAAAGACTCGGCCAAGGTGATGGGTGATGATATAGCGAGAAATGCATCGGAGAAAGCGGAGAACCTTCGTGAACAGGCCAAGGAGGGAGCACAACGAGCTACGGACAAGGTTAAAACCGGTTCGAACAAGTTGTTTTCCGGCTTGAAGTACATCACTTCAATGGAGGCGTTGAATACAGTGATGGGTTTGGCTAACTTACTTGGATTAGCCACAGCATATGGGATGAGTGTGTGGGTTACGTTCATTTCCAGCTATGTACTGGCAGGACATCTACCGAGACAGCAGTTCGGAGTGGTGCAGAGCAAGATATACCCTGTTTACTTCAGGGCAATGGCTTATAGTATCGGGTTAGCTTTGTTGGGGCACTTTCTGAGGCACAGGAAAAGATCGATCTCAAGCTGGCCAGAGATGTTTCAATCTTTTAATCTTTTGTCATCCCTTTTCATGGTTTTGGTTAATGCACTGTATTTGGAGCCTAAAGCCACAAAGGTTATAACTTGCTTAATTCCTTATGCTTCTGATAGCATGTTCACTTTTTGTTACTTTTTAACATATTGGATTTCAATTGCAGGTGATGTTCGAGAGGATGAAAATGGAGAAGGAAGAAGGGAGAGGAAGACCTGACTTTGTTGCAGATGGGGAGAGGACGACTGAGACACCAAGTGTTGCAGATCCAGCTGCTAAAATAAGCAGGAAAGTGCCCTCACCAGCACCCACCGCTTTGGAAGAGGAAGCCATGAAGTCGAGAATGGTTAGGCTGAATGAGAGGCTGAAGAAGCTAAACACGAACTCATCAGTTCTTAATATTCTCACACTAATGGCTCTCACCTGGCATCTTGTTCACCTTGGCCAACACCTAACCGTAACCTGTTGATGCTCTTGTGTTGTAACATAATCACTTGATCCTGTGTAAAGATCTAGTCTAGGACAGTTTGGATTTGCAAAACTTCTTTCAGTGTACTGTTAAGTAAATGTTTATCTTCAATCCAACTTGTTGGTGTCGCACCTTTGATTGTTTTGTGTTTGTATTTTGTTGCACGAGGAATAGATGAAATTCACTCAAGAAGCCTGTCCTGTAATTTTAGTTTCACCGATAAAAAGGAAAAATTACGTATTTAGTACCTCAATTATGCAGAGTTCTGTTCTACTTGCTTGGACTTCCATTTTTCTTGAAGTACCCGTGTATCCGACACATATCTAGACATGGGTAGGAAAATACTGCCTTCCAAGGGTCCTCCAAACTCACTCCCAAGTTTGAGTAATGTAGGTTCTCTGTCCAAACAGCTTTCTATTCAATCTCTTACGTTTCAACGGATCATTTATAAGTGTCATGTTTCATTTCCAATAACTGCTTGTCTGGTTCAGTGTACTATCAATCCTGTTCCAGATTCATTACAAATGCTAAACTGTTTCTAGGCTGCAATGCAACAACATAACCTTTTGCAACTGCTAGTAATCTCCTTCTCGGGAATGACAGAAAAAATGAAAATCTGGGAATTATTTCCGACATTTCCACCTCTGAATATAACCGGTAATCATGGATGTCCACGAGAAAATATCTGGCTTGGGAGTTGATCTAAAACATTTCAAACAATCTTCAGTTGATCCCATCAAGGAATACAGTTCAATAAGTGCACTTCCTATGAACTCATCAGACTGCAAGTTACACTTGAATATTTGACCGTGAATTTGCTTATCATAGACAAAATCTTCGACCGCAAGACAAGCTTTAAGCATGCTTGAGAATGTAAATTTTGAGGGCTTCAATCCTTGTCTTTGTACTTCAAAGAAAAGTCTGCTGGTTTCGTTAGCACATTCCTTGCTTATGCTTTCTGTTTCTATAAATACATCACAATATTGCGGTTTGGCATGCTTGTAAAAATTTTGATTGCACTGTGCAGTTCTTTTTTTCGCATACATATCAAGCAATGCTGTCCCAACAACAATGTTGATATCAAACCCAAGTTTCATTATACATCCACGAAGCATTTCCCCGCACAGTATCCCTACATCCGTGCAGTGACGGATCTAGACTTCGTATTAAGTGAGTTCAAAAAAGTCAAAGTTAAACGAACTAAATAGAGTCAGGTAAGTTCAAATATATTTAATTTCCCCCTCTACCCCTAATTTTTTCTAAAGTCTATTTAAATCCGCCACTGCATCCGTGCTTGTACAACAAGCCTTTAAGACACTCCCCATGGTATAAGTAGTCAAGTACCCCTCTTCGGTGCCCTTATATACATATATATATATATATATATATATATCCAACACTAAAAAAATTAAATTTCAAGCCTAAACCAATCCACTTACTACAATCAGTCCATGAATTAACTCCCCTTGCTCGAGATCCCCAGTTTGAGCGCAAACATTCAAAGCACCAGCATAAGTGAATTTGTCAAGTTTTAGGCATGATTTTCTAGCTTCAGTAAACACTTGCATGGCTTTATCAAAAGCACCCATCTGGTTATATCCAGAAATCGAAGAATTATAGGAAACGAGATTTGGTTTGGACATTTTGTCAAACAGGCGGCGAGCAACATCAATTTCTCCAGCTTTTGAGTACATACTTAAAAGATTGTTTAGCAAGAAAAGGCATGGGTTGAAAGCAGACTTAATGATGTGAGCATGGGCAAGTTTCCCGTGGAGCAAACAACTGGATTTGGTGGAGCGTTGAACGAGTTTTGTGTAGGTAACAGAGTCGAGAGATAGATGCATATAACGTGTTTGATAAAATTGGTTGAAAATAAGGGGGTTAGGTAAGCCAAGGAGCTTGGTTTTCTCAAGTAACATGGCCTCGAGCCAAAACGGCAAGCAAAGCAACAAATGGGTAGACTAAATGAAGTGGAGGCAACCCCTAAATTGAGAGTAATACAATAATGCGTCACATGGAGTCGAAAATCAAACATGTGGTCACAGTAAAAAAGTAGATGACATTCATTTTAGTAGATTCGGGCTTAATCTGTTAAGGGACTATTCCCCTCCCAAGCCATATATAGCTTCGCATTTGGTCTCATTGTCATAATAATTAAGCAGTTTTAACATTTTTTATCATAATTCAAGCTTTATTTCTTTCTTAATTATAAAAAATATAATATGAATTTGTTAGAAAAAAATATATAAATATATAATATTGAGCTAGTAGGGTTGTAATTATTTTGCAATATTCGATTCGAATTAATCAATCAATAAATATATAAAAAACAATGTTGATATTGATAAGTTCATATGATTGAGTATTCTACAACATTTTGACAATATTTGAGTTCCACTAATAACCCGTTAGATCCCTTACTTATATATGAAGTGAATGATATGATGTTGGATTTGTACTCGTCCTACTTGGAAAAAAAATTACTCTTAATAATATATTTTAAGAAATTGATTTAGTTAAAATATATTCTAAATTCTTATTAGGAGAGGGAGAAAGGAAAATTTGAAATATTGATCTCACAATCTAAGGAAAGAGGAGGAAATGTAACTGAGAGCTTTTAACCACACGTTCTAAAAATACATTTCAAATTTGTATACTTTTCTTACATTTAAAATTTAATCATTCTAATTTTATTTTTAGGAATTCAATTTTATTATTTTCTTTAAATTTTAAAATTCAAGTTGAATCGTTAACCTGTTAAAATTCTTTGTTAAGTTTGAACTCTTTTATTTTAAAATATCACTTCAACGAATTTAATAGAGAAATCTTAATGGTGTTTTCAATTCAATTGGATTTGAATATTTAAATCTAAAAAGCATAGGGCTGAATTCTTAAAAATGAAGAAGTAAAAGGGCTAAACTTTAAAAGTACGAAAATATATAAAAACTGAAGTCGTGTTAACCAAATGAATTTGCATGTCGAATTGCGAACCAACGTAGAGTTCAAATCCACTTTCTTTAGAAACAAAACAAAATAATTACTCCTTTCGTCCCATAAAATCAGGGTTGGTCCTGAGTTTTTAGAGGTTCGGGGCGAACTTAAAAAATGGGCTTAAATTGAGCATTTAAATTGTAATTATAGTTACATTCGTATTTTCGGTTGTGTTGTGTTTATCATAATTGTGGATATAATAGATGTTATTTTGTTTATTGCAATTATTGCGGTTATGAATTTTTTTAGTAACATATGCTATTGTGGACATAATGATTTCATATATCGCGGTTTTAGATGATGCCACTACCGTCATATAACGATCATTGTTTGTGGTTGCATGCCGCTATTTAAATCTGTCCCTAGTAGCAAGTAATGAAAAAAATTAAATTTTAAGAGTCGGTCCATCGTAACAAGTATTGAAAAAATTAGTCCCCTAATAACAAGTATTGAAAAAATTAAATTTTACAACTATTAAAAAAACTTTAATACACATGTCGTGTAGACTTTAGTTTATATGTGACTTTTAGTTTTAGGGTTAGTGTTTTAGTTTAGGGTTTAAAGTGTAAGGGTTTATGTTGAAGGGTTTAGAATTTAAGATTAGTGTTGAGAATTTAGGGTATAGGGTTTAAGGTTTATGGTTTAGTTTTTTAGGGTTAGAGTTAGAATTTAGGATTTGAGTTTTATAATGTAAATATGCAGGCTTGTGTAAATTTAGTTTTACCAGCATGTATATCAAAATTTTTTGTAACACCCCTCACCCGGTTACGAGCGAGCGATGTTACTATTCGGATGATAGACAGATTCATACATGTCAACTCATCAAACTTACAATTATATGAGATTCAATTCATATCAAGCTTGATTAACTTCAAACATAGTTCATTCATATCATCATATCCATATTTATATAAACATTTATTAAGTCATTTCGTAATATAACATGTCTTAGTTTTATACAAACCACACTTAAGAATTACATGATTCATAATGCATGACAAACTAATTTAGACTATGCCACCAACTAGGAGTCTAAGCAAGATTATATCATACTTGTTCTTGGCTTGCGAAGCTCTCGAATCAGAACGGATGACTTTCGGATATCAAAGAACCTGTTGTTTTGGAAGAAGGAAACAAAGAGAGTGATAAGTACACATAATGTACTTAGTGAGGCAGCCCTAACTTTACTAGTTTCAATCTTTTAAAGTCTTATTCAATCTTTGAGGTTACTTAGCTAGGCTTAGCACACATTGAAATACCTAGCTAGTTCCATCAAAAACCAAGTTAACTTAGCTAGTCTCAAATACTAACCAATAGGGCAGCAAACTTTTACAATTCAAGCTAACATGGACAACAAACAACATGTAATCTCATTGTCATCTTGGAAGCAACATTTCATAGTTTCACATCACAACATAGTTCATTTCGAATCTCAACCAAGTACACATATTCATTTCATATCATAAGGGCTAATACCCAATTTGTTCATTTAAACATATATCATTGTTCTAATAAATGTTTTGCCTTGGATGATTAATGAAATAGGTAATCAAGTCTTCATGTAACATGTAACATTAGATACTCAAAGTATCCATTTCTCATTTCAACATATAACAGGGGATGCATAGGCATCAATGGTGACTTACCACCATTCAATTATCAAGGTGACTAACCACCTTATCAGGTTTATAGGTGACTAACCACCATCCTGTAACAAAGATCAGGGGAGCTCAACGACTCTAAGGCATGCCCTTCTACCTATAGACACTAATCAAACCAAGGACTTTACTTATCTTTCTTTATTAACAAGATCATTCACTTGCCAATCATTCATAATTTCAGAGGCATTTAACCATTTCAATAGGCATATACATATAATCAATCAAGCATCATGGTAACATAAAATTCCAGCAAGCACATGAGATCATTTTCATTTTATGATCATCAAAAACCAGTAGCAAAGCTTATCATTTAGTCACATATCACATAGCTCAAGCAATCAACACATCATAGTAACTAATCATATTTATACTAAGCATGCTTATCTAACAAGCAATATACACTTAGATCAATATTTTTGCCTTTAATCCTTCTTCCTTATCATTTTAAATTTTACCAATCATTATTAAATTCATTTCATGCTTTCTTCATGTTATCTAAAAAAAATAACAAGGTTAGGATACTAATCCCAACACTTTAAACAAAACTACACTCACAATACTCCAAGCTAGTATGTCTCCTTAATGGTGATGCCTCTCCCTTTCTTCTTGGTTTGATCACCCCTTGATTCCTCTAATATCTCTTCACCAATATGCTCTTGAATCATAAAATATCATATACAATACCCATTAGTAATTAATTCAAACATATAAATTCATTTATTTAAACATAATCACCTAGAAAAGTGAATCTGCCCCCTAAACTGGCAGTTTGAGTAACTTCTACTAAACTGGTCATATCTTTTTACTCACAACTCCAAATAAGGAGTTCTTTACCATTCTGGAAAGCTTATAAACACACCTTTACAACCATGTATGTAACATAATTTTATCATTTCTCTATCAATACAGTTTATTACTTGAACATAGGGTATCTTTAGAAAACTAATCTGCCTATTTGTGACTTTAGTGTATTTATAACCTATGTTTCACTACACCATAAATCTTGAGATTTTAACCATATTTACCTTCACATATTAACATGATAATTATGTTCCAGAAACCATGAAAACAGAGCATATAAGTCCTCAACTTATCAATTCTTACAAACTAGTCCATTTTGATATTCTATGTGTTCTAATGATATTTAAACTATCAATTGATATATAATTCAAACTAAATTATTTATTTTTCAATCCTACAATACCTCCCTTGTTTCTAATAAATTTTCCAGAATTTATTGGCATCAATTAAACCCCTAAACATTTCGAATTTCACAATTTAGTCCAGCAGATTCTAAATTCATTCAGTTTCAGTCCCGTCAACTTCTAACAACAATTCCGAGACTTATATTTAACATTTTTGAGCAAATCATACCTCTATTCCATGTAAAATTTTGTCCTCTACAACTTTGTAGAAGAACACGTTTTCCAGAAATGACTCTAACATGCTCAAAAATGCAGTTTTCTACAGGACAGTTTATAAATCCGAATTTCTTTATTCTTTCTACCCTTATCTTTTACCAACCTTTAATTAATCCAATTTCATGCTTAATATAAATACTAACATCAAATTAAAGATAGTTGAGACTCTAATCTCAACTTTAATTTATTTCACTCACCTTGATAGACCGGTACTTTATTTTTATTTCTTGAACTCGATGGTTGTTCTGAATCGACCTCGTGAACTATGATAAAAATTAATTAAAATCAATAAAACAGTATCGAATATATATAAAAATATTAATCAACTCGATACCGAAACTTAGATCAACTAAGGATTTGAGCTTACCCCGACGTCGGCAGAGATTCGATATTACTATATCGAATTTATCGAATTACCAATCGAACATTGGATTGCATCCTTTGTTTCTTCCCTAATTTTTCTCATACTAATCGAACCCCCCTCTCCTATTTATAGATGAACTAGCCGGTCATCCATCTTCAATTCCTATTCATTCTTTAAACTCCTACCACATGTAGTGGTATATGAATTTGATTTCCAAATCCAATTCCAATTATTTTTCATTTGTGGAGTGGTTGGTTCTTGCCGTCCACTTCACTTTACTTTTTTTAATAATAATAATAATAATAATAATAATAATAATAATAAACTATTATAAATTACACCGAATAATATTTATTGGTTCAGATAAGATCGAATAAATTATTCAATAAAAATACTCGGTCACCGGAATTTAATTCCGACTAGACCGGTTTTTGGGATGTGACAACTCTCCCCCCCTAAAAAAAAATTCGTCCTCGAATTTTACCTGAATCGAACAGGTGAGGATATTGCTTTTTCATCGTGTCCTCAGGTTCCCACGTTGCTTCCTCGACGTTGTGATTTCTCCAAAGAACTTTGACAAGAGGAACACTTTTATTTCGAAGTCTTTTGACTTCTCGATCAAGGATTTGAACAGGCTCTTCTTCGTATGAAAGATCAGGATTGAGCTCAACTTCTTCAGGCTCAAGGACGTGAGACGGATCAGATCGATATCTTCTGAGCATTGAGACATGGAAGACATTGTGTATCTTATCAAACTCGGGAGGAAGAGCGAGTCGATAAGCTACAGGACCAATTCTTTCAACTACTTCAAATGGTCCGATAAACCGAGGACTTAGCTTGCCTCTTTTGCCGAATCGGAATACTTTCTTCCATGGGGAGACTTTAAGAAACACTTTATCTCCGATTTGATGTTGAATGTCTCTACGTTTCAGATCGGCGTAGGACTTTTGGCGATCAAAAGCTTGCTTCAATCGAGAATGAATGATTTGGACCTGTTCTTCGGTTTCCCGAAGCAATTGTGGTCCCAAAATTTTATTATCACCGAGTTCAGACCAACACAGAGGTGTTCGACATTTTCTGCCATACAACGCTTCAAAAGGAGCCATTTGAATCGAAGATTGGAAGCTATTGTTGTAAGCGAACTCTACCAAAGGTAGCGATTTCTCCCAGTTCTTTCCGAAGTCAATGATACAAGCTCTGAGCATGTCTTCGAGAATTTGAATTACTCGTTCAGATTGACCATCGCTTTGCGGATGGAAAGCTGTGCTAAGATTCAGTCTGGTTCCGAGAGCTTTATGTAATGATTTCCAAAATCGAGCTGTGAATCGGGGATCTCGATCGGAGACTATTGAGATCGGAACTCCATGTAAACGAATTACTTCTCGGATATATAATTCAGCTAAGGCTTCAAGACTGAGATTCATTCTCACCGGAATAAAGTGTGCTGACTTGGTGAAACGATCAACGATCACCCAGATGGCATCGCACTTTCTTGGCGAACAGGGAAGGCCGGTTACGAAATCCATTGTGATCTGTTCCCATTTCCATTGCGGAAATTTGAGAGGTTGGAGTAAACCAGTAGGGACTTGGTGCTCGGCTTTAACCCTTTGGCAGTTCAAACATTTTGCTACATAGTCATTGATAGCCGTTTTCATTCCTGGCCACCAATACAAGAGCTTGAGATCCTTGTACATCTTAACTGATCCAGGGTGGATCGAAAAAGAACTTTGGTGTGCTTCTTGTAGGATTTCATCTTGTAATTCTTTGTTATTAGGGACACATATACGATCTTTAAAGTATAGAAGACCGTTCGACTTAACAGAGAAGTCAGAATTAGACTCAAGCTTAGAATTGATTTTCTGAAGTTCCGGATCAATTTGTTGAAGTTCTTTGATCCTGGTGATCAGAGTAGATTGAACTTGAAGTTCATTCAGATAATTCCGAGCTTTGCATAGCCGGAAATGAGCGTTGATAGCCAAAGAAGAGAGGTTCGGTTTTCGACTCAGAGCGTCGGCAACAACATTGGCTTTTCCAGGATGATAATCGATAGTCAGATCGTAGTCTTTGAGCAACTCTAACCATCTTCTTTGTCTAAGGTTCAGATCTTTTTGAGTGAGTAAATATTTTAGGCTTTTGTGATCAGTGAACAGCTTGCATCTTTCACCGTACAAATAGTTTCGCCAAATTTTGAGTGCGAACACAATGGCTGCAAGCTCGAGATCGTGAGTAGGATAATTCAATTCGTGTTGCTTCAGTTGCCGGGAGGCGTATGCAATCACATTGCCTTCTTGCATCAGAACACATCCTAGGCCCGAGTGTGATGCATCGCTGTATACTATGAATTCTTTACCCGATTCGGGTTGAATAAGGACTGGGGCATGTGTTAGAGCTTGTTTGAGTTGGTCGAAGCTTCGTTGCTGCTTTTCCGACCACTCAAAGATTACATCCTTTCGAAGAAGTTTAGTTAACGGTGCGGCAATAGTGGAAAATCCTTTCACAAATCTTCGGTAATAGCCAGCTAATCCGAGGAAACTTCGGACTTCGCTCACATTTCTCGGAGGTCTCCAATCAAGAATAGCTTGAATTTTCTTAGAGTCAACTTTGATTCCTTCGGCAGAAATGATGTGTCCGAGGAATGAAACTTCGGATAACCAAAACTCACACTTAGTGAATTTGGCAAATAATTGGTGATTTCGGAGCGTTTGAAGTACAATCCGAAGATGATCAACATGTTCTTCCTTGTTCCGGGAGTAAACAAGGATGTCGTCGATAAATACGACAACGAACTTGTCAAGATAGGGCTTGAATACTCGATTCATCAGATCCATGAATGCAGCAGGGGCATTTGTTAGACCGAATGGCATTACTAAGAATTCGTAATGTCCATATCGAGTTCGGAAAGCTGTTTTGGGTACATCTTCTTCTCTTACCCTCATTTGATAGTAACCAGACCGAAGATCAATCTTAGAGAACACGGCTGCGTGTTTGAGTTGATCGAACAAATCTTCGATTCTCGGTAGCGGATACTTATTCTTGATGGTTACTTTATTAAGTTGCCGGTAATCGATACAAAGCCGCATCGTACCATCCTTCTTTTTCACGAATAGGACAGGAGCACCCCAGGGAGATATGCTAGGTCGGATGAATCCTTTATCCTCGAGTTCTTGAATTTGCTTCTTTAGTTCTTTGAGTTCAACAGGTGCCATCCGATAAGGTGTAATGGACACCGGATTAGTTCCGGGTTGAACTTCGATTTTGAATTCAACTTCCCGAGTTGGAGGAAGGCCAGGGAGTTCCTCAGGAAAAACATCGGAAAATTCAGATACGACAGGCATTTCAGGTAAACTGAAATCAAGCTTGTCTTGCAATGCCATAGCGGCAAAAATAGAGGTCGGTTTCTTGTCTATCAATAGGATAGATTCTTTTCCTAAACCCCGTAAATATAACCTACGGTTTTGACAGTCTATCCAGGCTTCATGTTTTCCCAACCAATCTAGTCCTAAAACTAGATTAAATTCACATTTGGGTAATACATATAGATTACAAGGAAAGGGTATATTTTGAATTGTTATCTGACAATCTTTACAGATCAAATTTATTGGCATACTACCTCCTATAGGGTTCGAAACAATTAGCCCAGTTTGTACAGTTTCAGGTTTCAATTTAAGTTCATCTAACAAGTATGAGCATATAAATGAATGGGTTGATCCCGAATCTATCAATGCGTAAACATGTTTAAGGTTAAGTTCAACCGTACCCGCGATGACATCAGGAGACTCTTCTTCTTCCTTGCCACGAATGTGATAGACACGAGCTGGGGCTCGGGACTCCTGATAAGTGGTGGCTTTTGACTGGGCAGCCTTGCCTTTCCCGGGATTGTTCGACTGAACTTGTCTCGGATGTTTGCCTCGGCTAGATGGTACAGAACTTTGGTTAGCCGGTCGAACAAAAGATTGATCATTTCGTTTTGGACAGTCTCGGATGTAATGATCGTCAGCGCCACAAGCATAACAGAGGTTCGCTTGGGTTCGGCATTGGCCAAAGTGATTCTTCTGACAGAATTTGCAAACAGGAGGTCTGTCGACATTTCCAGTACTGTTGATGGAAACAACCGGAGTAGCCATCTTGTTGGAGTGTTGGGGTTGGAAATTATTCCGAGTAAATGGTATATAGGTGGAGGATGATTCCTTCTGATGTTTCGGCTTCTTAGACCACTGAGACTTGTCGTCACTCTTCCGCTTCTTATCAGTTCGGAATCCACTCTTTCGTTTCTCGGCATTCTGCATCTTAGATTCAGTGGCGATGACCCGATTCACAAGGATTTGAAAATCCGTAATGTCAAGTGCTGTGAACATCGGACTCAATTCATCACTTAGCCCGTCGATGAACATTCTGCATTTATCTTTCTCGGTCTTGATGTACTCTGAGCCATACTTGCAGTATTTGCAGAAATCGGCAACATATTGTTCAATCGGCCGATTGGCCTGTTTCAGATGTAAGAATTTCTTCCTCCGATCAGCAAGGTATTGTTCGTTAATATATTTCTTTTTGAATTCATCAACAAAGAATTTCCATGTAACTGACTCGGCAGGGGCAGTTAGAGTCGTGGTTTCCCACCAACTTAGAGCTTCATCGGCTAGAAGTGCAATCGCACATTCAAGTTTATGTTCATCCGAACATTGGAGTTGGCGAGTTAAGATTTGAGTGGTTCTTTCTAGCCAATTCTCAGCTTCTTCCGGCTTTTCCTCGTTTTCACCGGTGAATGTAGTTGCTCGATGTTGTGCGAGCTTGTCGATAGGGGCTCGACTCGGGGTAGCAACCACCGGATTCGGTTGTTCTCGTCGGATGTTCGTTACTAATTGATCGAACATCTCCTTCATACTTAGGAGACATTCCCGCTGAGCACTTTGAATAGTTGGAATTGTCAGAGTTGTTTGATTAGGTTCAGGGGGTGGAGTCGGTTCTCGCGGTTCCGATCTTCTCGAAGGGTCCGCTTGCTCGAGAGGATTAGATTGTCCCGGAGCTTTGGTTTTCATCCTAACGCTACCATCCTCGTTAGATGATTCCCGAGGACTTTCATTATCACGAGCCAAAAGTGATTCGGACATTCTAATAAGACTTCAGAACAGATCGAAGTTAGAGAGCGCAATCGCAAGCAGTTCGATATAAAACTCCTAGGTGGCATAGTTTAACCTATATGATGCAATAGACCCGATTTAGTCCGAGAATCGACTAAACCGAAGCTCTGATACCAATTTATGTAACACCCCTCACCCGGTTACGAGCGAGCGATGTTACTATTCGGATGATAGACAGATTCATACATGTCAACTTATCAAACTTACAATTATATGAGATTCAATTCATATCAAGCTTGATTAACTTCAAACATAGTTCATTCATATCATCATATCCATATTTATATAAACATTTATTAAGTCATTTCGTAATATAACATGTCTTAGTTTTATACAAACCACACTTAAGAATTACATGATTCATAATGCATGACAAACTAATTTAGACTATGCCACCAACTAGGAGTCTAAGCAAGATTATATCATACTTGTTCTTGGCTTGCGAAGCTCTCGAATCAGAACGGATGACTTTCGGATATCAAAGAACCTGTTGTTTTGGAAGAAGGAAACAAAGAGAGTGATAAGTACACATAATGTACTTAGTGAGGCAGCCCTAACTTTACTAGTTTCAATCTTTTAAAGTCTTATTCAATCTTTGAGGTTACTTAGCTAGGCTTAGCACACATTGAAATACCTAGCTAGTTCCATCAAAAACCAAGTTAACTTAGCTAGTCTCAAATACTAACCAATAGGGCAGCAAACTTTTACAATTCAAGCTAACATGGACAACAAACAACATGTAATCTCATTGTCATCTTGGAAGCAACATTTCATAGTTTCACATCACAACATAGTTCATTTCGAATCTCAACCAAGTACACATATTCATTTCATATCATAAGGGCTAATACCCAATTTGTTCATTTAAACATATATCATTGTTCTAATAAATGTTTTGCCTTGGATGATTAATGAAATAGGTAATCAAGTCTTCATGTAACATGTAACATTAGATACTCAAAGTATCCATTTCTCATTTCAACATATAACAGGGGATGCATAGGCATCAATGGTGACTTACCACCATTCAATTATCAAGGTGACTAACCACCTTATCAGGTTTATAGGTGACTAACCACCATCCTGTAACAAAGATCAGGGGAGCTCAACGACTCTAAGGCATGCCCTTCTACCTATAGACACTAATCAAACCAAGGACTTTACTTATCTTTCTTTATTAACAAGATCATTCACTTGCCAATCATTCATAATTTCAGAGGCATTTAACCATTTCAATAGGCATATACATATAATCAATCAAGCATCATGGTAACATAAAATTCCAGCAAGCACATGAGATCATTTTCATTTTATGATCATCAAAAACCAGTAGCAAAGCTTATCATTTAGTCACATATCACATAGCTCAAGCAATCAACACATCATAGTAACTAATCATATTTATACTAAGCATGCTTATCTAACAAGCAATATACACTTAGATCAATATTTTTGCCTTTAATCCTTCTTCCTTATCATTTTAAATTTTACCAATCATTATTAAATTCATTTCATGCTTTCTTCATGTTATCTAAAAAAAATAACAAGGTTAGGATACTAATCCCAACACTTTAAACAAAACTACACTCACAATACTCCAAGCTAGTATGTCTCCTTAATGGTGATGCCTCTCCCTTTCTTCTTGGTTTGATCACCCCTTGATTCCTCTAATATCTCTTCACCAATATGCTCTTGAATCATAAAATATCATATACAATACCCATTAGTAATTAATTCAAACATATAAATTCATTTATTTAAACATAATCACCTAGAAAAGTGAATCTGCCCCCTAAACTGGCAGTTTGAGTAACCTCTACTAAACTGGTCATATCTTTTTACTCACAACTCCAAATAAGGAGTTCTTTACCATTCTGGAAAGCTTATAAACACACCTTTACAACCATGTATGTAACATAATTTTATCATTTCTCTATCAGTACAGTTTATTACTTGAACATAGGGTATCTTTAGAAAACTAATCTGCCTATTTGTGACTTTAGTGTATTTATAACCTATGTTTCACTACACCATAAATCTTTAGATTTTAACCATATTTACCTTCACATATTAACATGATAATTATGTTCCAGAAACCATGAAAACAGAGCATATAAGTCCTCAACTTATCAATTCTTACAAACTAGTCCATTTTGATATTCTATGTGTTCTAATGATATTTAAACTATCAATTGATATATAATTCAAACTAAATTATTTATTTTTCAATCCTACAATACCTCCCTTGTTTCTAATAAATTTTCCAGAATTTATTGGCATCAATTAAACCCCTAAACATTTCGAATTTCACAATTTAGTCCAGCAGATTCTAAATTCATTCAGTTTCAGTTCCGTCAACTTCTAACAACAATTCCGAGACTTATATTTAACATTTTTGAGCAAATCATACCTCTATTCCATGTAAAATTTTGTCCTCTACAACTTTGTAGAAGAACACGTTTTCCAGAAATGACTCTAACATGCTCAAAAATGCAGTTTTCTACAGAACAGTTTATAAATCCGAATTTCTTTATTCTTTCTACCCTTATCTTTTACCAACCTTTAATTAATCCAATTTCATGCTTAATATAAATACTAACATCAAATTAAAGATAGTTGAGACTCTAATCTCAACTTTAATTTATTTCACTCACCTTGATAGACCGGTACTTTATTTTTATTTCTTGAACTCGATGGTTGTTCTGAATCGACCTCGTGAACTATGATAAAAATTAATTAAAATCAATAAAACAGTATCGAATATATATAAAAATATTAATCAACTCGATACCGAAACTTAGACCAACTAAGGATTTGAGCTTACCCCGACGTCGGCAGAGATTCGATATTACTATATCGAATTTATCGAATTACCAATCGAACATTGGATTGCATCCTTTGTTTCTTCCCTAATTTTTCTCATACTAATCGAACCCCCCTCTCCTATTTATAGATGAACTAGCCGGTCATCCATCTTCAATTCCTATTCATTTTTTAAACTCCTACCACATGTAGTGGTATATGAATTTGATTTCCAAATCCAATTCCAATTATTTTTCATTTGTGGAGTGGTTGGTTCTTGCCGTCCACTTCACTTTACTTTTTTTTTAATAATAATAATAATAATAATAATAATAATAATAATAAACTATTATAAATTACCCCGAATAATATTTATTGGTTCAGATAAGATCGAATAAATTATTCAATAAAAATACTCGGTCACCGGAATTTAATTCCGACTAGACCGGTTTTTGGGATGTGACATTTTTACCTTAAAACTATGCCCATAATAACAAATATTGGAAAAACCTGGAGCCCTAGTAACAAGTACTAGAAAAAAATTGAATATTAAGAGTAGATCCCTAATAATAAATATCGGAAAAAACTCAGCCCCTAATAACAAGTATTAAAAAATGACCCTTAATAACAAGTATTCGAAAAAAATGAATATTAAGAGTAGACCCCTACTAATAAATATTGAAAAATACTCAGCTTCTAATAACAAATATAAAAAAAATAGGCCCCTAATAACAAGTATTATAAAAAAATATTAAGAGTAGATCTTTAATAATAAATGTTGGAAAAATCTTAACCCCTATTAACAAATATTAAAAAAATAGGTCCTAATAACAAATATTAAAACAAATAAATCTTTAATTATAATTCGAATATATACAATATTTAATTTCGCTGAGCAATGGGCCCTGGGCGGGCGCCCTTCCTGCCCCTGCCCAGGGCCGGCCCTGCATAAAATATGTCCTTTATTGACTTTTTTAAAGTCAAAATTTTTAAACTTTGACTATTATTATATTAAATATTTTAAATAATTAATCTTTATAAAATATATATGTAAAAACTATTCGATTAGAGGTTTTTAAAATATTTTTTTATATTTTTATCAATGATACATTTTAAATAATTATGAGTCAAAATTGAAAAAAATTGACTAAAAAAAGTCACTAAGGGACAAAAATTGTGAGACGGAGGGAATATTTATTTATGAAAAAATATTTTATGTACCGGTGATGAAAAAATTATTTTTCACAAACGACTCTAATTTAGAATTTAAAATTTTGATTTAAGATTTTAAGTCTATGAATTTAGAATATAATGTTTAATGTTAGAAGTTAAGGTTTAGGAGTTATATGTTAGGGCTTGAGATTTTGGAGTTTAAAGTTAAATATTTAGATTTTATATTACGAAGTTAAAATAAACATATTTGTTAAAAAAATTAAACTACATTGGCAAGCTCCGTGGATTTTAATGTACATTTTCTTGATGTTCCTTCAGATAATGTGCGGGAATTAATTCTCTTGAATGTGTTGTTGCATGGGGAGTGATAATTTTGGTAGAGTAGTTGACCATTGTGGACACTTTGTTCTCTTAGTTTCAGTTGTTTCGTTGTTTTTTTTTTTTGGTATTATCGTGTGTACTTTTATCCTTCGATTAGATTTAGAAATTTTTTAATGAGACACACGATAATTTTTTTCATGTATAATCATTATCAAAGCAATCAGGAAAAGTTTATAAAATTTTATTATGGCTCCCATAAAAAATTAGTACTATAATCCCTTCAAAATTTATAAAATCTTATTATGGCTCCCATCAAAAATTTTAATTTCACTTTGGTCCTCTTTATAAATTTTTAGTTCCGCCTATAAAGGTATACCTATTTCCAAAAAAAATAAACAAACTACATATACATTAAATATTGACCTTTTATATATTATTATAATATTATTGATAAAGAGTGGCAAATTAGTTCTCCAATAATGAAATTTAAACATAAAGTCAACTAAGAGTATAATTTAATACTTATTCAAAAAAATAGTATATTTGAGTAAAAGTCGTTTTTAACATTACATTACAACTATTAAAAAAACATTACATTACAACTATTAAAAAAACATTACATTACAAGATTATATATATATATATATATATTCTTACGCATGGACTAAAAATCGATTTAAAATCCACACTCAATAGAATAAAAATAAAAATAAAACAAGTGAACTTGCAACTAACATTTCAGATGAGGTCTATATAGTGAAATTTAAATCTGAATAAATTTAAACTTTGAAAAATAATACATGATGTTAATCCCTGATGAGATAAATTTATTTTGATTAAATTTTTACTATATAAGCTTAGTCTCCGAACTATTTCGAATATCACAGCACCCGTTGGTTATAATTATATGGACTAGGTAGGGCCTTGTTCATAATATTGTAATTACACAGATTATGGTCTTGTTTGGAATATTTCATTTATTAGTTTGTTTGTTTGTTGTATAGTCAGGATGGACCTAGGGGTGGCGGAGATCGTCCTCCTAAAAATTTAAAATTTTTATACGATTTAAAAAATTTAATGTATTTTTTATTGAAAATCTATTTTCGCCCCCTAAATTTTTATAAGTTTGTCCCCTAGAAATTTATAAGTTCGTCCCCTAAATTTTTATAACTTCGCCCCCTAAAAATTTATAGGTGCACCCTTAACCTAAAGTCATGCGTCCGCCCCTAGTGAAATATGTTGACTATCAGTCCATCTTTTGGTGGTGATTATATGGACCATGGGCCCAATTCAAATTAAATTATACAAATTATAGGTTTTAAACATATTATTTTTTAGTTTCTTAACCTATTTACCAAAACGAGCTCAATGACTAATCATTACAAGTTATGTTGGATCATATAAGAGACATATACAGTTTTATAATATTTTGATTATCGATATAAATGTAATTAGAATTTCCAACAAGACTAAGCCATTTAGGTTTCAAGGGAACTTCGTCCTTGCACTAACATACTCCATCTTAAATCTTGATAAAGTTGATACTGTAATGTAACACACAACTTTTTAGACCCCGAAACATATGGACGTTAAGTTTCATTATATTTCTTAATTTTTTTTTCACTTTACAAAAATCGACACCTACAAATATTAAGGTCCAACTTAAAAATAAAACAAAATACATAAAAACATAATTAAACAAAAAATATATATTTCAATCACTTTCTCTAATATTAATAACAAATGTTAATAAAATAACATTTGCATGTATTGATAAAATTTATTTGCACAAAAATTAAAATTTTATGTATCTAATTTGATTTTAAAAAAATTGTGGGCATCTATTTAGACTAAAATTAAAAAAAAAATTACACCTATTTTATTTAAAAAATAGTTTAAACATCTAAATAAAAATAGACGTTTTAGACCATAATAAAGCCATGTGTAGCATGGGAGGGGTTCTTGCCCCTCTTTTTTTGTAATAATTGCATTTAAGGTCTTTTTTAGTTTAAATAATAGTAAAATAAGATTTTTACCTATCCTAATTTTTATCTTTCCTAATGTTTGATCCCAGCTATGTCTCTGTATTCGACACTTATTTTATATTTAAGCTAAAATGTAGTGCAATAACTAAAATTTTAATGTAAATATTGAGATTCAAACTTACCCAAGATGAAAGCGGATGAACATCTTAACCACTAAACTAGTTAAAGGATCTCAAAATATAGAATAGAATTTGTCTGTTATGTTTTTGTGCCTCTTTATACCTTCTACTAATATTTTTATACTACGTATATTATCAATAAAATAAAAATAATTAAAATATTAATACATATTACAAAATTATTAGTGAGACATATAAAAAAAATAGACAGATTTTTTTTTCTACAAAATATAATAATATTTATAAATATGAGTGTTGCACATTTTCACCTAAAAATAATTACCAAATCCATGTCGACAATCGGTGAATTGCACTGCCCTTCCACGGTTCCACCCCACCTTAAATTTGCCACATCTAGCAACAAACCCTTTTCCCACGACATTACCGTAATTATATAATAATTAACACGAATCTACCACGCAGTTATTGAGCGGTGTAATCCACGTGCACACTATACGGAATTTTCATTGGTCCGTGATACTCACGAGAAGCATCTGCATCTGAAACAGACTTTACACTCTTTACTTTCCAGAGGTTACGGTGAAGAGGAGTCTGATCTGAAAGAAAATGATGAGGTTGCAGTTTCTGGCCTTACATGTTTCCTTTACTGATAGAACGTGGCTTAATCACCGTTGGATCTTTCTTTTCCAAAACATCTGGTGCTAATCCAACGGTCTAAATTATTTTTTCAAAAATAAGGGAAGTTTATTACTATGTTTTTAGGGTATATCCACATAGAAAAGGGAAAGCTGTTGGAGAGGAACGAAACCAAAGAGGAAAGGTTTTTTTGTTCATAGGTTCACGAAGCTAACTCACTCCAACTGAATAGAGAAGCAGATGAAACCGACGCCTGCCGGAAGTAGCAGCTCTAGCGGCGGTGATGGCGGTGGTGAAGGGAATCGAGTTGGACTCGCCCGCTTCCGTTCAGCGCCAGCCACCTGGTTGGAAGCTCTTCTCGAGGAAGACGAAGAGGACCCATTAAAACCTAACCAGTGCTTGACTCAGCTACTCACGGGCAATCCATCGACCATACCCACCATTCGAAACCCATTGCCTTTTCCAAACTCGGCCGATCCAGCTGGGTTGTTTGAACCGTCTGGTTTTCAAAGACAAAACAGTTCTCCGGCTGATTTTCTCGGGAATAACTCCGCTGCTGCTGCTGCCGCCTCCGATGCTTACTTCTCTAGCTTTGGTGTTGCTTCAAATTATGACTATTTATCGCCAACTATGGATGTTTCCCCCTCGAGTAAAAGGGCTAGCGAGCTCGATACGCAATTCCCACCAACAAAGTTCCATTCCCAGTTGGTAAGAGACTAAGAGATTATATGGTTTTTTTTGGAATATTTTTACTTTATGTTTTTGCCGTCTTTGAATTGCCTTTAAAAATGGGAAATTGTTTGTTTTCAAAGCTGACCAATCAATAGCCATACCCGTCTAGCCAAAAGGGGAAGTGTAAATTTGCTGTTTTGAGCAAAATTCAATACGGTTGAGTTCCAATTTTAACAAAATTTCCCCCCTTCTGTTTTTGGATAGAAAGGAGAGCCAAGTGATCATATTTCTGGTGGGATATCTAATCTTTTAGATGTAGATATGGAGAAACTTTTGGAGGATTCGGTGCCTTGCAGGGTCCGCGCCAAGCGCGGTTTCGCCACTCATCCTCGAAGCATTGCAGAAAGGGCAAGTGTATTCATTTATTGAGAAGATGTAGAATGGTGTTCATGTTGTGCTCTAACAATTTATTGCTATTTCTGTTAGGTTCGGAGAACCAGGATTAGTGACCGCATCAGAAAGCTTCAGGAGCTTGTACCCAACATGGATAAGGTAGGCTACATCTTGATGTCAGTTTTAATAGAAAAATCCATTCTAAGATCTAAATCCTAACCTATATTAGTGTAACATCCTAATAAAGTTTGATGCCAAATGCCTCGATTTGTCTCGAAGAACAACTATACAGCGATATATATCAGGTCATTTAGGTAGAATGGGCATTTATAGTTTATAGCGGCGGCTTAAAACACTCTTGCTCTGTATCTAGCATCTGCTTCCCAGGTTTATTGTTTAATTGGATAAGGTTTTTTAGTTAAGCTAGAAAACAGAAGAAATAGTTGCAGCCTTAGGTTTAGAGTGTGAGACTGGTCTTGTTACTCTTGTACATGTTTGTGTTACTATAAATTCATAAATGAAGTAACGAATCGTTAGGTTGCCATTATCTATAAGCTGTAGTGACAAATTTTCTGTGTTCGTAAGAAAACAAAAGGAAATTCTCGATATTTTAGGGTCTACAGGATTGTGGAAACACATAACAATGTATATGGATTGCGGTTAGATGTTTATTGTTTAGTGATTCGTTTAGTGTAACATATAAGGCATGAGGCATATGAAATGTGCAATGGAACTTTATATCTATAAACTCTAGTTTGAGTAAAAATGGAGTGCTTAATATACCATTGGCTGTCCTGTAAATTTGCCTGCTGGTGTACATGATATCATGCGAAATCTTCTAATGTTAAACCAAGAGGTATTCACGTATTAGTTTTAACTTCTTTTTTGAAGGGTGAGGGAATTTCAGTAATTTTTCAGAAGGAATGATATTTAGTTATTTACATCCTATGAATCTTTGGTGAGATGAATTACAAGGTTGAAGATAACAAGTGCTAGAACTTAAATATATAATAGTTAGGCCTTTCCCTATTAGCTTAAGCTTTTAGGATATTTGGTTACCTGAATTTGACATCCAGTTAGAACTCCAAGTTTTTTTTAGTATAGTTATTGGTGATTCGCCAATGATTTATTGGCTCATTAATCCGAATAAGATACTACAAAGGTCTATTATGGCGGCGACCCCTCCAACCTAGTTTTACTCCATTCATAATATCATGATTCAAACCATTGATTTTACTTAGCGGATCTATTTCCCCCCTAAAACCTCAATGTTACGTGAATGCATCTTTCGAACAATATTGGGAATTGTATCTTACACTGTTTAACTTGGCAATTTTCTTTCCTGCACTATCAGCAAACCAACACTGCAGACATGCTGGAAGAGGCAGTAGAGTACGTTAAGTATCTTCAGAGTCAAATTCAGGTACTCAATTATCCATTTGATTTCAAGGGATACTTGTATCTAAATTTTTAGAAATACATGCAACTTTCCCCTGCCTTTGGCCCCCGGTTCCGGGCTAGTTGGTAATATGTATGTAACTATGTATGAAACTGAGCAAGGAGGCAACACCATGGTATATGACCGGTGCTGCTGTAAAAGAAGAAAAAAGATTGCCTACTGAGAAACCTGGATCCTTGGCAGGAACTCGCCGAACTTCAGACGAAATGCAAATGCAAAACTAAAGATTGATTGGCTACCAAGAGCTTAGCGTAATTATCCGATAAAGTTGGCTGCATAGATCCACGTTGTAATTACATGGTTTACCGCTTACGGTGTTGCCTTCTTCGTCATGCAATACACAGATGTGGCTGCTTCTGAGTTCTGAAGCTACAATAACAATAGTGCTCATATCAGGACCTCTGCTTTGCCTTGCCTTGCCTAGTACTTCTCCGCGAGGATCACTTGGTATAATTGTAGTTGTACGATATTAACTTAGACTATAAAAATATTTTTTTATTAACTACATAGCTATATAGAATACATATATATCATTTTTAATTAAGATATTTGTTTCCCATAATTCCTATTGTATAACTAGATGAGTTGTATTCAATGAAAATTTCTATTACGTTTTAAGAATCTGGTTTATGGGCAAGGATCAATGTTCTAGATTTCAGATCTTTGTTGTTTACGTTTTAAGATATTTATTTCCGACACTCTCGACCCGATCCGACCAACACGGCTCGGAAGAAATTTATACCCTACTTCCCCTAGCAATATAAATATAAGATTTTGTAGAATGTATGTAGAGAAGCAATCCCACGGCACAAAGTCCAGCCAGCAGCCAGTAGAAGTAATCAAGATGCGCCCTATTCAGGTTATCTGCAAACCAGCCATCTCCGCCGCCGCCGCTTACTTTCTCTATAACATATATGAGAAAGCTACTTATGAAGTTTCCAACACCGATGACGCTGAGGTAGATTGCAATGCCAACGCTTCTCAATTCACTCGGCATCTGATCGTAAAAAAACTCTTGAAGACCGACGAAGGCAAACACGTCAGATAATCCATACAGCGAGTATTGAGGTACCAGCCACCACACACTCATCGGGACCGTCACGTTCGGCTTGTCTACCAGCCCATGTTCTCGAGCCGTTTTGAGCCTCTTTGTCTCGACTAAAGCCGCAACCACCATTGATATTGCAGATAGAGCAATCCCAGTTCCAATTCTTTGAAGCATTGTGATTCCGGCTGGTTTTCCCGTGACAGATCTTGCTAAACGCACAAATATTTTATCATATATAGGGATGAAGAGGAGAATTGAAATGCTTATGAAACACTGAAGTGTGGCAGCAGGAATCTCCAACCCTGTTGTGATTGATCTGTCCATTGTAGCACCTTGCTTGGTGAACAATGTGGACGCCTGTGCAAGAACAACTGCATAAATCAAGCTTGTAGCCCATATAGGTACAAGCCTCAGAAGAGCCTTTGATTCTTCAACTTCTCTGTGCTCGGAACTTTCGGTCGGAAGAGCTGTTTTCCGATTCCGAAAAGCCGAGACGACAACTCGACCTATCCTCACAAATGGGCTTACTTCATCCCCTTTGACACTGAACCTATAAGTCATTGTTCCGAGCACAAAAACAAGCAGTCCAACAGCCATCACAATACCGAGTATTGCAAATCCAAGAACCCAACTTAGATTTTCCTGTATGTAGTTTAAAACCAGAAGGGTGACTAGGATACCGGCAGCCATGCCAAAACTCAACCAATTAAAGAATGAACTCTTGGCTTTGCACTCCTCGGGGTGTTGTGCATCAAATTGGTCAGCGCCAAAAGCTTGAAGGCAGGGCTTGAGCCCACCTTGTGCAATTGCAATCAGATATAGGGAGAAGAAGAATAGTAGCACATGAAACTGATGCAGTGGTGATGCGTTTAATGTGGCATCGTCTGCATTTTGGGGACCAATTGGGGTGACAGATGGAAGAGTGGCCAAGAGAGTTAACAAGCCTAGCCCCTGTAAGTAATTAACATCATTCCAAATCAAGTCATTTATGGACAACATCTCTAACAAATTAGTAAAGGGTAAAATACCTCAAATTTTAATTTTTTTAATTTAATAACTGAACTTTTAAATTATTTATGTTTTAGTCACTCTGTATTGTTTTATTAATATTTTCGCATTTATTATTATTATTATTATTATTATTTTATATACAAATAATTTAAAATAAAAAAATTGAACTCAGTCCACCGTTCAACGTCGTCGGACTCCACCGCTGATGGTCATAGAGGGCGGTCGTTCGGTCCTAAATATCATCAGTCGTTTTGTATCGGCCCCCTAAGTTTGAATCCTACCTCTGTTTTACTAGAAAGTGTTCCAAAATCTACAATTAAGAGATCGAAAGTGAGGAAACCGAAAAGTTTCAATCGAGATTCGCAGGTTTTGGGATAGTTTTCCGATGAAACAACCACCAGATTCAGACTCAACGTCTCAAAGCGAGTCTCCTAGTGCAATTTGGGATCAAACGACCGCTAGTTTTGAAGGCCGACGATGACAACAAACGGCGATGATTCTTTTTTTTATATTTTTAAATTTAATAATAAAAAAAATATGATTTTATTATTCATTTAAGTTGTTTTTATGTTTAATAATATTATAAATTAAAAAATAATAATAAAATAATTCGAAGGAATAAAAATTTTCAATATATAAAGTTCAGTTATTAATTTTTTTTTGTTGAAATTAAGTGAATAAAATAGGTGAGACAAGATAATTGAGTGATAATCTCTACAATTTACTATTAGTAAAATATATTAAAATAATCAATAAGATGGGAAAAATGATTTACCAAAACGTAAACGAGGGAACCAAGGATGATGGTGCGGTATCGGCCAAGAAAAGAGTCGGCAACGAAAGCACCCAAGAGTGGAAGAAGCGACGACGCTCCCGCCCAGGCGTTAACTTGTGCAGCGGCGGCGGCAGTGGGCTGACCCAGTGGCCCCGTCAAGTAAGTTATGAGGTTCGAAGCGATTCCATAGTAAGTAAACCTCTCGGCAACTTCAACGGCAATGATGAAAGAAGCCGATCTCCAACCGCCGGAGTTTGAGCGGCGAACGGGGCGGCCTTTGAAATCGAGGCAGGCGTTAACTGTGTCATCTAAAAGTGAAGTTTCAGCAGCAGCCAGATTGGAGTTCGACATTGCCAAAGCTTCAGTAGGGAAGTTTGGTGTACTGTTGAGACTGTAACGAAGAATTTGTCACACAACTTCATGTATTAGAAGAATATTTAAACCAATACTGCGTGGATATTACATTCTCATACTAAGATTCGAACACAAATAAGATGAAATAATATAAATATTTTTGGTTATTAGGCCATTTAATGAATCTCAATACTGCATGATATTATACATGTATCTGTTATCTATATTTGTACTAATAATAAATCCCCTTACTCATTTACCATAAATAAAAAAATAATTCCAATTATTGAGTTTGTGTTTAGAGCTAGTATTAATTCAGCTAAAAATGGTTAATGCATCATTGATTAATATTAAATTTCTGGCTAAGTTGACCCTATCAATTAATTGGATACTAATTTAATTGAGAAAAAAAAAGATAATGTTTTATTTAATAGTGATAAATATATTACCATGCGGATGGAAATCATCTGCCCCCAAAGTATGCCCTCATTTGTGCCCCCACTTTAAAATAGTGAGTTTAGGGTTGGGGCTTAGGGTTAGGGTGTAGGGAATTAGGAGTATGGTGTATTTTTTTAGGGTTTATGATATGAAAATTAAAGTTATGGGGCAAGATTTAATTTTATCTATTTTTTAAGCAGGGACATAGAATGAGACATGGTTAGGGGCAGAAGATTTTTACCCTTACCATGAGATTATTTTTATCTTTTCCACTTTTATAGTATAATCCTTAAATAGAGAAAAAAAAACTAGAAATACATTAATAAAATGCCCAATGATATTTTTTTACCTTTAGAATTAAAAAAAAGTTGATTTGGCACTTATTTCTTTTTTATATATACACTCAATCTTTATTCTACTCTTCAAATTGAATCCATCAACCCATTTTGTAAATAATAATTCCTATTAATGATATAGCCCACCACAATTACATTTAAACATTGCTTAACTCAATTGATAATTAACAACTTACGCAGGACTCCATTCACCACTTTCAATATTAAACTTATATCAAAGAAGCATAATATTTCTCATCACCTTTGCCCTCTCTCTTCTCACTAAAAAAAATATAATCTTAAGATTCACTTATTGGTATAATGGCTAAAGATACTTATATTGCTTTATCTTGTATGTGTTTAAATCTAGATATAAGAATGCAATCTATATTTAATCAAAAAAATTATAATCTTGTATTTACTTTACGCAGCCAGTCGTATCTCTCACCAACAGTTGTCCTTTTTTTCTTTTTTCTTTTGTTTTATCTAATTGTCCCACTTGTTCTTTTTTCTTTGCCATATGATTATTTCCTTTCCTTCCACCTTTGGTTTATCTGGTGAGCAGTGGCAGATCTATAAATATTTTTGAGGGTGGACACAAGTTAAAATATTTTCGAGTTTGAGCACAAGTAAAAAAAAATCTAGTTTAAAAGTTTAGAGTGTACATGAGCCCACCCACCCTTCCACGTACATCCGCCACTGTTGGTGAGGTTTTTTGCTTTGTTTGGTCCCTTGCGGTTCTCGCGGTCTTAGGTTTGTTTTGGACCCTTTTATTTTCTTGTGTTCTTGAATTTTTTTTCTTCAATAAAGCCGATATTACGATTAAAAAAACAACTTTGGCTACAATTTAACACTAGCCTAACAAAAACTCGGTTAACATAATCCCCTCCAACTTTCCAATATCTTCAAAATGATGGTTAAGTATAGTTCTTTTCTTAATATATTTGCGTTTTAATACCATTAAAAGAAATTGTTAAGTAGGGTTTTTGTTTATATAAGTATTAATAATTTGTATTAATTGTATCGTATTTTAGGTATTTTCTAAGTTTAAATTATGTATAAGAATTGTGTGTTGATTTCCTATCTTGCAAACAAATTAACCAAAAACGATCACATGCATAAGCAGTTGGAACAAAACATCAATAATGCTCGCCGCTAAGCACAATATTTATATAGGTTGACCTAATGTTGTCTCTTGATTCTATATCCGAATGTTTCTCAAATCCAGCTGTGTCCACCCATTATTACGAACATGAAAATTGTTTGCCTAGAGATTCTCACCGTCAGATTCTGCAATTTTTTTTATTTAACTTATGATATTCAATTCACCGATCGGTTGACGTTATAAAACTGTTAAATGTCATGTAAACACTTATGTGTATTATATGATAATATGATGTGACATAAATAATAATTTAATAACGAAATTGGAACGTTCAAAAATTTGGGACTAATGAAACTAGAATATTCAAAACTTTAAGGACCAATTTTGAATGAGATCATAACTAGGAATAAAATTAAAACAATTAAAAGTTAAAAGACCAAATTAAAATAAAGATCATAATTTGAGAACGTATAATGAACTATACGTTAACACTTCAATAAATACACTTCAAAGTAAATATAAATCACTTAAATGTTTTTGAACTATAGAAATATAATGTATTGTATTCAAAGTGAATAAGATTAAAAAGAATCACACTACAATCATTAGAAATTCAATGCGAAAAGATAAATACAATAAATTTTAAAAAGTGTGAAACACATGAAAAGCCTACCGATCATTTTTCAGGAAAACTTGCACAATATAACTAATGAAATCCAACAACTATATACTTTGATCAGAACACTATATGAAGAAAGCAAATACTTCTGCTGCTAGTTCTCAGTATATCGGCAAAACTACAAAAAGGAAATTATAAACATAACAGAACACCAACTTTCGCTGCAAAGAACGCTCGTTGATACTTGTCATAAGAATATTAAACTGCTGAAAAAGCAGACAACACTGTTATAAAGACAGACTAAAATTACCATAAAAACAGACAGGTGAAAATTTCATAAAAACATACGAAAAAATTGTCAAAAACAGAAGTTATATAAAATCTAACAAAATAAAACATAAAAACAAAAAAATTAAAAAAACATTCATCGAAAAGATAAATCTTATTTATATATAAAAAAATCAATAAGAGGACTAAAGTTCGTTGCCGGTGAAAAAAATTATCTAAAGAATTTTTATTTTATTTTATTTTTAGTAATCGTTGTAGAGCACTCTTGGTGGTGGAGATTATAAATCAATTAAAATTTTAAATTCCAACTATTTGTATTTATAATTTGATTGTGGGCATTAGTTCAACCTTACTAGTCAACCCATATTTTCCTAGCTATTTACATAAAAGAACAAAAAAATAGAGGAAAAACTAAATGAAGTGTCATTTTAACTTGGGAAAATGTATGATCATTTCTGAAATAATTATTATATTGCTTAGAATTAAATCCTATTACGTACGCTAATTCTGAAAGTGATATATATATATATATATTAAAATAATATTAATCAACACTTAGTTTTCATCAATATACCAAACAGTTCCATGATGTAAGTTCAATACTTATAAAATCCAATCATTAAAATTTAAACTATTTAAATATTTTAATTTATCAAACATTACTAGAAATCATAGTTGAAGTGAGATTCACTTATTAGCCTAATGGCTAAGGATGCTTATATTATCTCATTTTGTATGAGTTTAAATTCCGATATAAGAATATAATTTTTATTTAAGGTAAACTATATAAATGACCACCATACTATTGGAAAAGTCGCGATTTGACCACCTTACTTTTTTCGAAGCAATTAAACCACCATACTATTAAATTTGGTGCAATGTGACCACCAGCCGTTAAAGGTTAACGGTAGGGTGACGTGACAGTTAAAAAATTAAGGATATAATTACACATTTGGTCCTTACTATTTACACATTCTTTCAGTTTAGTCCTAATTTTAAACTAATAAAATAAATTAATTAGGTGGTGACACGTGTCAACACTTTATTGGAGGAATTTAATTATTTATATTTGATATAATAAATTATTTTCCTTCTCCAACGCACCAAGCACAAGTTTGTGTTATACATCACCAATTATATTATATGTCTTATTGTTTGTTACCATTCAAACTCATCTTCTTGGTGATTTATATGTCTATTAAGGGATATCTTGATTGGTTTCTGCACTGTAAGTTCAAATGGTAGTCTCGATTAGGATTATTGATGTCGTTTCAAGTCTCGGTTAGGATATAGCTTGTGTTAATTCCTCATGAAATGCTGAAAATACAAGAGAGCTAAAAGTGATAGTCTTTGATCATGTTAAGCTTAATCTTACGGAGCGGGTGGAGGAGATTAAAGTAAATCTAGCGAGCAGATTTCCGAGCTGTATGAAGACCATGGTTCGCTCAAATGTTACCCATGGATTTTGGCTAGTAAGCGTGAAATATGTTTGCAAATATCAATCGTGCCAGAAAGTCTTAAATGTTCGAAGTTCTAACTCTTTAGTCATATGATGGCAACATCTTCCTATGCTTTTCTGCAAATTGCATATGCCCAAGCAAGATACAACGATAACTTTGGAGGACGAAAACATAGGAGAATATAAAGCATCTTATATCGCACAATGGACAACGTTGAGCGCCTGATGGAAAACATTCTCGGCTAATCATAAATTAGTCGAAGGGGATGTTCTAGTTTTTCATTTGGTCAGTTCTTCAAAGTTTAAGATACTAGTTGATTTGGAGCCTTATTTCGTAAACATTAACACATGAAAAATTATCTTTATTTCCTTCTCAAACAAATTGCTTCCATTATCTTCTTGTAGGTTTACATAGTCAGAGCATTCAAATCGAACAAAGTAGATAGATATTTGGGTTCACTAGATGTGAATATTCATGGGAAACCGATTCGCTCAAGTATGTTCTCTTTAAATCGATTCATGCATTTTTCCCTTTTAATCAGTTGAAAGTTCCCTAAAATTGGCATCTGAAATAATTATAGAGACTATTACCATTGCAGAAGCTATTAGAGCCTGCAAAATTTCCACCTCTCAAGCGGATTATATGCTATGGGACAAGACCCTGAAAGGCTTCGAGCTATTAGGCATAAACGTCGGATTTCTTCGAATTTAGATTGAACCGGCTGAATACCCTTGCCTTGGAGTTACAGGAGGCTGCAGGAGAAGTCTGAAGCAAGCCTGGAGCATAAACGCATGAAAGAAGAGAAAAAATCCCTTGAACTGAAGATTGTGAAACTCAAAAAGGCTATGTGTAAGCTCGATACAAACAATAAGACATATAATATAACTGGTGATTTATAGCACAAACTTGTGCTTGGTGCAGTGGTTAAACCGCTGCTTTTATCTCTGAATCACTCAGGTTTGATTCCCTCCAAGCTTAAGTTTGGGGATTTTGTTTTTCTCCTCTAAATAGGTGGTGACACGTGTCACCTCCAAGAGGAGGAAAATAATTTATTATATCAAATATAAATAATTAAATTCCTCCAATAAGGTGTTGACACGTGTCACCACTTAATTAATTTATTTTATTAGTTTAAAATTAGGACTAAATTGAAAGAATGTGTAAATAGTAAGGACTAAATGTGTAATTATACCCTTAATTTTTTAACTGCCACGTCACCCTACCGTTAATCTCTAACGGCTGGTGATCACATTGCACCCAATTTAATAGTACGGTGGTTTAATTGCTTCGAAAAAAGTAAAATGGTCAAATCGTAACTTTTTCAATAGTATGGTGGTCATTTATATAGTTTACCCTTTTATTTAATAAAAAATTAACAACAACGTCAAGGAAAGAGAGAAATCATAGTTTAAGTGATAAAATTATTAACACTAAAATCAAGGTTCAAACTCTATATTAATTTTTCTCTCTTCACAGACATTTAATAAAAAATTCACACATAATATAAGTTAAACCTATTTGTTAAAATTCTCTGCAACCCTGCCATTAAAACGTTTCATCGACAAGTAATATAAAATTTCTATAAAAAAATACTTATTAGATATATTAATTTTTATATATTTTATATATACTTATTAGATATATTAATTTTTATATATTTTATATTTTTGATGTATGATTTTATGTTTATGGTTCATGATTATTCTTTTCGATAATTGTTTTCTAATTTTTTTGGTTGCGCTACTAGTTTACAAGGCTTTAATCTGACTAATTTGGATCGACATGCGTCGTACACTTAGTTTTGGTGGGTGAGTCTCCTAGCACAAATTTTCTACTTACAAAAGACATCGAACTCGAAACATATCAAACTACTTACCACTTAGATTATTTCATTAGAATATATATATATATATATATATATATATATATATATATATATTATGTTGGTGCTATGTTTTATTGTATAATGCTTAAAACCATAAGATCCGAGTTTCTCCTTATCTTGGATTTCTTTGTCTTCTCCTCCATCCAAACGGCACAATGTAGTGTTGATTTTCTTATTTTTAATAAAAAGAAACAAATAACAAATTTTGATTTTAAAATATCAAAACAATATTTGAACCCAAAAAAAATCAGAACAATAGAAAGGGACAGCAAAGAAAAACCAAGCAACAGCTTTGGGTTGAAGGAAATTAACATTTGGGCAATGGTTGGTGGGTCCAATTATTTCATTTTTTTTATTCCCATTACAGCCGGCTATTTTACAATGGGGACGATAATGTCAACAAGGTATCTTTAGAATTTTCAGAAAGAAGATTTCTTTTTCTCTAAAAAATAATTGTAAAAAAAAAAACAAGAATTTGAATAATAATTGTGATCAAACGACAGCCTGTTCCTAGTGCAGAGACGCGTGTCAATACCAGAGGCATTGTTGTATTGCGGTGTCCGATGTGGTCAAACCTGAAAACTGGCTCCTGTGATTTTATTCTTATTATGAGTTATGACAGGTCTGTGACTCTGTAATAATTTGTTAAGTTAGATTTTTTCAGGATAAACTATATAATTAATCACCAAACTTTTAGAGTACTTTCATATTGGCACTATTCTTTTGTTAAGTTAGGTTCGGGTCAATTTTCTACATGCAAAGGACCAAAATAAAAGGAAAAGGAAAAATAATGAGGGAACAAGAGAAAATATGTGAATTTTGTCATAAAAATAAATCACATGTGATACGTATTAAATATACGTGTTACTGTGTTAGGATAATTACTTACGAACACAAACTAAATGACAACAATACGTGCATATAAAAAACATTATCTTCAACTACACAATAAATGCATATTTAAAATATTATACTTAAACACTTAAAAAATTAATATCAAAATTTTCTGTGTATTTTCGTGACATATGTACGTGTTTTCAAGTATGATCAAAACGGTTGGAAAAAGTGAATGAATTGATGTATGAGAATAAAATGGGACCAAGCTTTGCATATTTTCACATCTTCAAAACAACGGGCGGCACAATGTTTAGGAAGTGAAATGCAATATTCGAAACCGCCAATTTTTACATAGCTATATATTTATCAACTATTACGATAAATATATTTCGAAATATATGAGTAAATTTAATATACAAATAAATTTAAGATTAATTTATTTTGAATTTAGTCTAATATATTGTATAACTCAATGAAACGATATAATAATTTTAACATGAACTATTTGTTCAGATAATGTTATGGGCAACAAATTTTTTATAATATTCAATTAAATCATTCGGTAATAATGAGCCGATATCGTTTAAACCTCGCTTTGCATGCAATTCCATAATTAAGGACAAAATGTGCACAAGAGAAAATAATAAAAAATTATTGAATGAATCAATTTAAATAGAATACAATAACTATGAGATCCACTAACTGGCCCAATGGCCAAAGATGTTCATCTTGTATAAGTTCGAATCTCGATATGATAATGTAATATCTTCATTTAATAAAAAAAAATACAATAACTATAAAAAAAATGCTAAACTAAAAGACACAAAACATATGTTTGGCTGTTTCATATTGGGGTGTCCCGGGTAATACATAAACCTCCCTAAACATATGTTGCTGTTGTGGGTGCGCCTTGGGTAATACATATGTTTTGATGTTTCATGTGGGGTGTCCCATTGTGTTGATTTTCTTTGGCGGTTGTATTTGATTGGATTTTGATAAGATCTGATTTAGTAATGGTGTAACATGTTGATTGTTCTTGACTTAGATACGATACACTTTTTTTTCTATTTAAGTTTAGGGAGGTTTTAACGAGGATTATCTTTTTATCCGTTTTATATATATATTTATTAATATCATACAATATCTCCCTCTTTCAAAAAAAAAATTACAGACACAAAACATCACAACAAAAAAACTTGTACTTTGTGGATTTCAACCCAACCCGATTCAATAGGGTTAGATTCTTTATGAAATTCAAGTGTTTATGAGAATTACAAGTTTTCCCATGAAATGTTCTGAGCTAATTATGAAAAGGATAAATATTTTATACACAGGCGGTAGAAACTTTCAATTTCCACAAGCGCCTTAATTTTAGGGTATAGAGAATTAGTTTAGAGGTTTAGGGGTTTGGGTACAGGGGGTTAGAATCTAGGGATAGTTGTTTTAATTTAAAGTTTAGGGTTATAATTTAGGGTTTATAGGTTAAAACCTACATCCTCACCATAGTACCCTAAAAACTAAACCCTAACCTGTAAACTCTAAATTATAACTCTAAACCTTAAATTGAAACAACTATCCCTAAATTTTAAACCCCTAAACTCTATACCCTAAACTAACTATCTATACCCTAAAACTAAGGTACTTGTAGAAACTTTCAGTTTCCACCGTCAATGTATAGGATATTAATCCTTATGAAAATACACTTTTATATTATCATTTATGTTTTGATAAAAATATACGTAAAAATCAGTATACAAGATACTAAAACTATGGCTTCAATTTAAACGTTACTTTAATTCAGATATTTCTTTAAAATCAGACTAAAATATTACTTATAATTAAATTAAAATATTAAAAAATTCTTTAAAAATACAAATCTATGTTGTCACATGTCATATTAACTTTTAAATATATTTTAGTGGATATTTATATATTAATTAACTCATACATTAACAATGAATTTTTTTACAAGCACTATTCTAAGATTATCATGTATCTCATCTAGATGTCTAAACCTTAAATCTTAGCCTTAAAACTTAAAGTTTAATTATAAATCTTAAATATAAACCCTAAATTTTATAAGATGAGTCTACCACGTGCGACGAACAACGCTGAACACCAAAATTTTCTTAATATTAAAAATTCTAAACTGAATCCCTTTATTTTTCTTCTTCTAGTGCCGCCGCCGCTAACCATTTTCTATCGCCGCTTCAATACTTATCAGTCACCAGTGCTTTGTTGTCTTGAAAGAAGAGGAAAAGTAGCATTGTTACTCTGAGAATTTTATATATGTAACCTGAAAAAAGCATAATATAATCATTTGAAAGATGTTTAGTTTTATGTTATTAAGTGTAATTCAGTGATGTGCTTTTGGATCATCTTTGGAAAAAAGCAATCAACAAGTTCTGAGGTTAGAGTGATTGTCGATTGGCACACACTAGGACATAAAAGTAATTAGATGTATTGTGAATGTAACAAATAATCTAGACAATGAAGCCGGATTAAAACAAAATTGTGGGTTTTAATTTAGAAACTAGGGTTTTAATTTGAGAAATAGAGATTGATTATGGCTGGTATTTGATCTAATTATTTGAAAATAAAGATTAAAAATATAATACATATGAAAAATAATTTAATTGAAATTTTATTTTAAATAATTATTAATTATACATTGAGTCCTTGTGATTTTTAATCTTTCTTAATCAATTTAATAGTGTTCAGCGGTGTTCAGCATTAGTGACGTTCAGCGGTGTTCGACGCCCGTTGTAGAATTTTCGAATTCTATAACTATAATATATAAACCCCAATTAGGACACGAGACAATCTTAAAACTATATTTGTATTTTTTTTACTGTCGATGCATGAAATATGTTTCTTATATGTCTATATATTGAATTTGTTTCAAGTACTAATTTGATTATTAAAACTAAAATTTAACAAATCATGTAGGAGCAGGAGTGCCATGATTTGTGAAATTTAATATGAATTTGGTAATTAAAAATGGGAATATTAACTGAGATGGTGATTAGAAACAAGAAAGGTGAAAAGCTTGATTTCTTGAATAATTTTTTTTTTAAAAAATGGCAGATTAAGATGAGCATGAAATTTGGAATGGAATCCTTAGGTAAAGGTCATATTTTAATGCGTGGATGAGACCGACGTTTAGCAAAACTTGTTCAAGCGGGGAACCCTTAAAATCAAATTGGCATCATGTAGATTTGATCCTTCATTTTAAAATATAAAGTTAATAAATAAAAGTGTAATTATTCCATGCGTGGTGCCTCAATTTTAGGTTTATATATTTAATTTAGGGTTTAATGTTTAGGAGTTTAAGTATAGTAGTTTTTGAATTTAAGGGCGTGGTTAGAATTTAAGTTTTATTGTTAAAATTTAGAGTTTATATGTTAAAACCTAAATCTCTAACCATATTAATTTAAAACCTAAACCCTAGCCTATAAAGCCTAAACCTTAAGCCCTAAACTAAATCCCTAAACCCTAGAATTAAGGCCCATATGGAAACTTCTCATTTTCACCGTTAGTGTATAAAATATTTTCTCTAAATAAAATATTATATATTTAAATACGATTAACACGAAGAAAAAAAGATGGATGAACATTATTGACTGGGATCACATATGACGTGATGAGCTGGATCGATCTAATAATTTTATATAATTAATTCAAATATATATATATATATACACTTATTTTTTTTAAAATACCTTAAAATGATTACAATGTAGTATCGTTTTATATTTTTCTTAATCATTTAACAACACACACCTAACAGACAAAGCTGATTAAACTCAGATCGTTTAATATGAACATCATTCTCTTCTCCGCTAAATGAACTTAATTTTCAACAAATTCAGACCCATCTAATATTATTATCCGAATTTATGTTAATTTAAAAATATGAAATCATGTGTACATTTTCTGAATATAAATCATGTGAATATTTAAATCTTATAAATTTATTTAATCACTTTTAAAAAATAAAATATAAATTAAAACCAACTAAATATATAATAATAGATATTTGAATTCGTGACTTGTATAAATAAAATGGTGAATTTGAATATGAACCGTAAGATTTTTAAAAAAAAAAAAATTTAAACAAATTTTACATTTTGTGTAGGTGATCCTAACTCATATATATACATATATATATATATATATATATATATATGATAAATCAGCAGCTCAAGGGGAAATTCCTTCTCGTATTTGTTCTTAAACTAGCCTGGCAAGCTTTCATATACCATGTGTGAACAGAACGGAATTGGAGATGTTTTCGAGGCAATTCTAGAACTGTTGATTCTTTGATTGATTGTATTAAAGATAATGTTTGTAATAGAGTACAGTATACAAACTCTAGATTAGATACTGTAAATAGAGAAATTTGTACTGCCTGGGGAATTTTGTAAGATGGCCCAGGGATTGTTATAGGGTTGCTTGTAGCAGTTTTTCAATGCTTCTTGGATAATAATATTACAACAATTATCCAAAAAAAACGATGAAATAACTAAAAAAATCTAAGCAAAATTTTGAAATTAAATGTAAGAAAATTCAAGATGGATTATTATCATATACATCGGCGGTGAAAATTAAAAGTTTTCACAAGTGCCTTCGTTTTAGGTTTAGAGGCTTAGTTTAGGGCGTAGAATTTATGGGTTTAGGTGTAGGGATTTAGAATTTAGGGTTTATGGTTATAATTTAGGGTTTAGAGGTTAGAGTTTAGTTTTTAGGGTAATATGGTGAGTATTTAGGTTTTAATCTATAAACTGTAAATTTCAACCACTATCCCTAAATTCAAAATTCATACACCTAAACCCTAAACTAAGTCCATAAACCCTAAAACGAAGATGCTTGTAAAAACTTTTAGTCTCCACCTCCTATATATCAAATAATTATCCATTCAAGATACATATAAGAAAAATAGTCATATTAGGAAAGCCAGAAAAAGAGAAACTAGTGGCAAAGCCAAGGTTTAGAAATAGACGTATAACAGTAAACAATATTTAGGATAGTAGATCTGGAGTTTTGGATTTTTCACGATTATTACTACCATTTAAAAAATTAATACTATAAAAAAATATAAATAGAGAAATACAATGAAGTATAAGGAGTGGGGTCCAATGAGCAAAGTGGCATAATAACAGCTGGCAAACGGCCCTGACAGACTGGTTCTCTCCATCTCCAACAAACCTCGCCTCCATTTTAAGCCCCACCACCTTCAGTTTTCAAAACCAACCTTCCATTTCTCTCTTTTTTTCTCTCTTCTTTTTTCCTTTTTATCTCAGTTTTTTCGTGTGTTTGATCCATGGCCGAGGAGACTCAAAAGCCTGAAGCATCCGCCGCAGCGCCTGCCGAGGAAGTGGTGGTGGTGGAGAAGGAGAAAGCGGAAGAGGCTACACTGCCTGCTGCTCCCGAGGCTGCACCGCCTGCTGTTGTTGAAGAGAAGCAGGGTGAGGTGGAAGCTGTTGAGGAGACTAAGGTGGAAGAAAAGGAAGCCAAGGTGATTCAGTCCGCGTCTTTCAAAGAAGAAACCAATATAGTTGGTGAACTTCCTGACGCACAAAAGAAGGCTCTCGAGGAGTTTAAGCTGCTTATTCAAGAAGCTCTTAACAAGGGCGGATTCAGCGCTCCACCTCCACCGCCTCCGGCTAAAGAAAAAGATGCTAAACCACCGGTTGAGGAAAAGAAAGAGGAAGACCAACCTGCTCCTGCTGCTGAAACTGAAGAAAAAGCTCCTGAAAAAGTCGAAACTGAAGCACCCGCCGCGCCTGTTGAAGTCAAGGAAGAAGAGAAGACTCCGCCTCCTCCTCCTGCTGAGGCACCGGCATCCGAGACTGTGGTGGTGGAAACAGAGGTGGTTGACAAAGCTCCAGCCGTCGAGGACGATGGTGCCAAGACTGTCGAAGCAATCGAGGAATCTGTAGTAGCAGTTGCCGATCCTCCTCCAGCTGAAAAACCAGAGGAAACGGCCTCTTCTTCTGTTGAACCCGAGGTTGTTCCGAAAGATGAGCCAAAGGAAGCTGAAGTTCCTCCATCTCCGCCGGAAGAGGTGTCCATATGGGGAATCCCGCTCCTCCTAGACGAAAGGAGCGATGTGATCCTGTTGAAATTCCTAAGGGCAAGGGATTTCAAAGTGAAGGACGCATTCACCATGATCAAAAACACCGTCATCTGGCGCAAGGAGTTCGGGGTTGAAGGCTTGCTGGAAGAAGACCTCGGAAATGAACTGGAGAAAGTGGTTTTCATGCACGGACACGACAAAGAAGGCCATCCCGTATGTTACAACGCTTACGGAGAATTCCAAAACAAAGAGTTATATCAGAATACTTTCGGAGACGATGAAAAGAGATCCAAGTTCTTGAGATGGAGAATCCAGTTCTTAGAAAAAAGCATCAGAAAGCTCGACTTCAGCCCCACAGGAATCTCTACCATAGTTCAGGTTAATGATCTCAAGAATTCTCCAGGACTTGGAAAAAGGGAGCTCAGGCAAGCTACCAACCATGCCCTTAACTTGCTTCAGGATAATTACCCAGAGTTCGTGGCCAAACAGGTATGTTTATACATATACATACAATCAAATTCTAAAAAATATCAATCTTTTTGTATCATGGTGTTTAATTTTAACAAAATTTGAATGTTGGTTTTGGATTTTGAAGGTGTTCATCAATGTTCCGTGGTGGTACTTGGCCTTCAATAGGATGATTAGTCCTTTCCTCACACAGAGAACCAAGAGCAAGTTTGTGTTTGCAAGTCCATCCAAATCAACCGATGTCCTTTTCAGGCAAGTGGACTCCAATAATTTTCTCTCTTCGCAAATTGCTTAATCATTTATATTTATTAGTAAAATATCGTATTGAATACGAACACGATACAAATACATAAATTATCAACTCGTAAGTCTAACATATGTTCATATATAAAATAGATATATTGCCCCTGAACAAGTACCAGTTCAGTACGGTGGGTTGAGTAGGGAGGGTGAACAAGAATTTACCGATGCGGATGCTGCGACGGAGGATATAATCAAACCAGCAACCAAGCATACTGTTGAATTTCCTATTACTGAGGTAAGATAGAACATCGTTTAGAAACTTTAGTTAATTAGTAATATGAATCTAAAACTGGGTTTTAATTAAATTCACTGAACGATATTTGGTTGTTGAATTGGCAGAAATGTGCCGTGGTCTGGGAGCTACGAGTTGTGGGGTGGGACGTGAATTACGGGGCCGAATTCGTGCCCGCAGCTGAAGATGCATACACCGTGATCGTATCGAAAACAAGAAAAGTAGGTCCGGCCGATGAAACTGTGATCTCCGGCAGCTTCAAAACAGGTGAGGCTGGGAAAATTGTTGTCAGCATTGATAACCAAAGCACAAAGAAGAAGAAGGTTGTGTATAGGTCCAAGGTGAAGCCGTATTCTGATTGAAGCATCTTCAATGCTCAATGATTCCTTTGGAAATTACTTGCCAACAAGTAGAAGCCGGCGCACATGGGCAGATTGCAGAAAATAACAAGGTTTGGTTTTGTTTGGGAATTTTAATTTTATAAATTTAGTGATTTATTTATATTTATGGAAGAAAAAGAATATCTGGGGACTATATGGACAATGTGAAAAAGAAAGTGTTGTTGTTATTCTTCATATACTTCTTTGGGCTTTTGTAAAGTTTGTGTACATTTCTTGGTGTATTATCTCGTTTCTTTGTTCATTAATCATTTGTTATATAAACTTTATAATTATTATTATTATTATTTGTCAAAATGTTTGTTTTACTTTTAAATTGAGTGTAATATTCTTTTGATGATACTACTTATATAAAGCTGTCCTAGAATTTTTGAAACGGGATTTTTATTTTTATTTTTTTTTGGGTATATACGTGTTCGTTTTATGGTTCATGTTTGAGGTGTGAGACTCTGCCTCTCCTAATAATATCGCCTCTAAAGTTCGAACTCACAAACTCTTGTTGGAAGTGCAATGTGTTTTATCAATGCACCCAACAATTATTAGTAAATATGCTAATAATTCATAATTTGTTTTCTTTCGTAATATTCATAATGTACAAAATTAAATATACATTTATTAAATTTGTATTTTAAAAAGTAAATATAAATTGAATTCAGTGGTCGTGGAAAAGCGAAAATTCGTATCTTAGAAGAAAAGAGAAAAGGAAATGTGACTCCACCTTGATTAATTTGATATTTATAGATAATTCTATTCATATAAATGATAGGTATATTAAAATTAATAAAATGCCGTGGGTAAAATAAATTAAAAATGAAGTATAAATAATATAAAAATAACACGTCTACACAAAATGAAAACCACGTAAATAAATTATAGACATAAAAATGCATAAAATATACATATAATAATCTAAGATATTTTAAATTTATATAATGACAATAAAATTTTCATACCTAAAACCCCTTGAAAGCAACCAAAAAAATTATGCTAGTTGTCAGCACATGAGACTCTAAATGGTGGGTTAAAAGGTAGAGTAGTATATATCATATGCCCCGCCGCCTTAATTAAATATGTCCTCAAACCAAGATTGAATCCCATCTGATTTGATTTATTTGAACCAATGTAATAATCTTTTGAGAAACATATAGTTAGGAATTAATTGGGTAATTCCAACTTCAATAAGAAAATCATTGCCAAATATGTAATCTTAATCGGAAGTCGGAACACTCACAAAGATTAATTATAAAAAAGTTGTATTTGTTGTTTAATTATTAGTATTTATTTATTAACTGATTCAGATTGAATTTTGTGAAGTTTTAATATAGAGACGACATTTTCAATTTAATTTTTTCCACTCATAACATAAGATTCATACCCTTAATCTTATTTAAATGACTTAAATGGAACTAAAAATATAAGGTATGGTGACAAAATAGGTTACACGGTCAAAGAGAATCCAATAATAATTAAGAAATTTGAAAGAAATAGCTGAAAAAAAGTAGAGGGGTTAAGTTGATGGTTGGGTTCACAATATTTCACCATCCAACTTGGATTGGAAGGGATTTTTTTTTGTTGCCCTCTTGTTTTTTTAGAGCTTTGTCCTGACTAATTCAAATTAATTCACGCCTTATATCTAATTTTAATGAGGAGGTCTTTCAATAAAAATTTTCTGCATATACTAAACTTCAAATTCAAAAGTTACGTAAATAATATTAAATTATTTATTATTTGGACCAACCTGTTAATTAAATAGGGATGTGATTTGATCTACGTAATGCCTATGAGAGTAGTGGATATTGTTACTTTGGTGGAAGGAGATATTTGTGCTTTCAAATCGCTTCTAGAAATATACGCATGCTTGGATCATCCTTATCCACTACTCATACTAACACTCTTCAAATTTCGTCTTTGACCTTACAACTATGACCGCCAGGCTTAATTAATTTGGGAAATATTAACGTTTTAAATATAATTTTAAGTTTCGCAAACATATTTAGTCGGTTGATTAAATTATTTATTTTTGTTTTTTTATATTTTTTAGGTTATGTGTTATAGATCTACTAAGAATATTCGTCTTCTTTCTCTTAAAGTCATTTTAAGATTAAGTCGAGACATGGAAATATTAACATGTTTGGGTTAATTAATATGAAATGCATAAATTTACAAATTAAATTGATTATATATGAGTCCGTAGTGATACTTAGCAAGCACCCTTATGTTGGAGCAAAAGCCGGTTAAGGAATCAATGTAACTGAACTGAGAGCTGAAATTATATTTTTAAGGCTTTGTTTTTTTGTTGTAGTTGCGGTGGTCAACGGCTGTTCATCAGTAACAGCAACTCTAAATATCCACCAGTTTAGTTCCAAACGCCCGTTTACCAATGTATTTATGCGCCCAAACGCCCGTTTCACAGCAGCTATATTTTCTGGCTTTTAAAAAACACTCGTTTACCTTTAAACCTAGGTTGAGGACTTCAACGACAAATGGAGCCTAAATCAAATCACCCAACACATGGCAAACAAGCCAATTCAGCAAATATCCTTGTCTTAAATTAATGGCTAAGTTAGCTAATCAGCATAATAAGACAAGTCAATCTCCATTCATTATTAGATGCAGAGGGGATAGTCGTGCCTTGAAAATTTAAAATTCGTATATGGTTAAAAAAATTATATTTTATATTGAAAATTTATTTTATCCTTCTAAAATTTTATAAGTTTACCCTCGAAGATTTTATAAGTTCGTTCCTCTAACATAAAATCTTGCGTCCGCCCTTGATTAGATTCACGCTACAAGATCATCGGGTTCCCCATAGTTGTATATATCGGTTTAATTTTTTTTTTATCAAATTCATCTATGAGAGATCAATTATAAAACTATGGCCATAAATTATAAAAACAAACACGGAAATAACAGAAAATATAAATTCCTCAATAAATACAAAAGATAATAAAAATTATTTGGTTTAGTTTCACGATGTAAAATTTTTCTTAAATAAGCAAAATTTAAAGTTCAAGTATTGATTTTGTGAATAAAATAAACTAGATTAGAAAATTATTGTATGATTACTTTTACAATAACAAATCTAAGTTAATCAATTAATAAAATGGTTATAAAAAAACTTTCATGTTCTGAATACAATTTCTTATAAGAGGAGTTGATTTTCTTAAGTTTAATATCAAAAAAGTGTTTAAAATATTCATGTCTCTTTTTTTTCTTTTAGGTGCTCAAATTTTTTTTGTCCCTCTGGATGCCTAAATTATAATTTTCTCATTTTTAAAGTTAATAAAAGCAGCTATTTTAACCAAAATAATAATAATTTACGCACCTAATATAAGCACCTAAAAGAAAAAAAAAACTCTATAATTTAAATATTTATTTTGATATTAAACCATTTTCTTAATTATAAAAAATACATGCTCAATCCAATAAGGATTTGGATAATATTTTTTATATATTCAATGAGATAGACTTGGACATAAAATGTCACATCAAACTTGAATAATATGTAAACTTTTTTTATACTGGTCTACTTAAACTTGATAACAATTCGTTTTTGACTAATCCCATTATTATTTGAGCTGCTTAGACAGAATTTACTTAAGCAGAATCACTTAAATGATGTTTAAGCAATATGGTTATCTTGATTAGTTTTATATGTTAAGTGGACCATATTATTTACATCCGAAATGAAGTCCATTTATTTTTTGAATTTAAAGTCTCATCTCTCCTCTGCAGTTTTGCACGTCTCTCTCTTTTCCTTATGCATCTGTTTGCACGTTTGCTGGAGAGTAGTCTCTCTTTTCTCGTCTTTCATGGCTGATATGGCTGATGAGTTGGCTGGTCTGTCTCTTGAATCTGGTGAGGATGATCTTCTCGAGGTGGATCTTCCTGAAGCGGAGCAAAGGGTGGATTATAATTTTTGTTTGGTAGGTATTTTCCTTACCACAAGCGTTGTTAATTTCCCTTCTATGAGATCTACTTTGGCCAACCTTTGGCGCCCAGTAGGCGGTATTTCCATCATGGAGTTGGGAGATGGCCGTTTTCTGTTTCATTTTTATAATGAAGTGGATGTGGATCAGGTGGACTCAGGTGGTCCCTGGAACTTTAATAATCATCTGCTTGTCCACTATCGTTTAAAATCGGGGGAAGATCTGATGCTTGTCGCTCTAACCCATCTATGCTTTTGGGTGTTTGTCCATGAGATTCCCCATGGATTTATGCTAGAGAAGGTTGCGCGTTCGCTGGGCGATTTCATCGGCAGTTTTGTTGAATATGATTGTCGATATGTTTCCCTTAGTAACAAGGGAATTATGAAAATTCGTGTCCGAATGGATATTCGCTTACCTCTAAAGCGCCGCAAGAAACTTTTATTGCGTAATGGTAAACACCATTTTGTGCGATTCTCTTATGATAAACTCACCCTTTTCTGCTTTATCTGTGGCCGTTTAGGACATGGGGAGTTGTTTTGCCCTGTTCGTGTGATCAAAGGTCCAGACAACGTTGTACGTGGCTGGGACCTCTCTGAAAGCTCCTAGTCGGCATGCTGTGCCTCCGTCGAGTATCTGGCTGCGTGAGCCTACTGAAATGGGAAAGCATGATTTGGGGGATGTGATTGGAGGGAATTTGGGGAATGAAAACCGGGCTCCTTTATTTTTGCCAGCAAGCAATCCTCTACCTGGTGATAACAATCTGTCAACTACTACAGCTGAACATTTAAAACACTTTATTGCCACCACTTCTCCTCTGGGCATTAATACCATAATTTTAAACAGTGGACCGTCGGTTAATATGGACGTGACTATGGACCCTGTTGGAGAGGATAACGCTCTTGATCCAGTTGAAAGCTCGAAGCGACAGCGTGTGGTGGCTTCTGCTTCAATAGTTTCTACTTTTATGGATTCTACTAGAGTGTCTACAAATATATCGGTAGACCTGGCTGGGCAGGTCAGCCGGTCACAATGAAAATCGTAAGCTGGAATATCCGCGGTTTAGGGAAGCTGCGGGCAGTTAAACGTCTTAGATACAAACTAAGAGAAATTGATCCCCAGATTGTTTTCTTAATGGAAACAAAACTTGATTCTAGGCGTATGGAAAAAGTTAGGAGGAAATGTGGTTTTGTTAATGGTATTGATATTTCTGCGAATGGTTCTCGTAGGGGTTTGTCCCTTGGGTGGAAATCGAATATTTCAATAAATTTACGTACTTTTTCGGATTCGTATATTGATGTTGAGGTTTTGGACTCTGATAACTCCTCTACTTGGAGACTTACTAGATTCTATGGTCACCATGTTACTAGTTTGAGACATACCTCTTGGGACACTTTGCGCTATTTGGGATTGGATCAATCACTACCTTGGTTATCTGTTGGTGACTATAATGAGATTTTTCTTGCCTCTGAAAAGAAGGGTGGTCTGATCCGCTCTGCTAGACAGATGAATGACTTTTGCTCTACTGTTCAAGACTGTGAACTTTCTGATTTGGGCTATACAGGACGATGGTATACTTGGGAAAAAGGAAAATTTGCGGCCACTAATGTGCGCGAAAGTCTAGATAGGGTTTGGCTAATTTGGCCTGGTGGGATCTTTTCCCAAACTTCCGTTTTCGTCATTTATCCCACTCGATCTCGGATCATTGTCCGGTTCTTATTGACACCATTAGATGTGTTCCTTCTGCTCCGACAAGTAAGATGAATTGTTTCAGCTTTGATGCAAATTGGATATTGGAAGAGGATTTTGAACAGCTAGTTTCTCAAAGCTGGAATGAAGGCCACGGATTAGCTCCAGTTAAATTGGAACACCTAGCACAGACAATTAAAAGCTGGTGTCGTTCTTTTCGGTCCAGGCGCTCCCAATTCTCTAATTCTTTGAAAGAGCGACTGGAAAATCTATCATTGGTTGATCCGGACGATGATGTTCTTGAAGAGCTCACTGAGATTAAATTGGCTCTTAATTTGGAGGCTGATAAGGATGAAATCTATTGGGAACAACGGGCGCGTGTTAACTGGTTACAGCACGGTGATCGAAATACTACTTTTTTTCACAAATGAGCAACGTTTCGAAGAAAGAAGAATAAAGTCAGAACGCTGAAACGGGACGATGGTGTGTGGGAGGAGGATGAGGCAGCCATGGCTAATATGGCCAAAGATTATTTTAGCAAATTATTCACTAGCGATAATGTGGCCAATCCTGATAGCGTTCTTGACCTTATTCCTCTGTCGATTACTACTGTGCATAATGAGCTGCTATTGGCTCCTTTCTTAAAGGAAGATTTCCACCATGCTGTGAAACAAATGGCCCCTCTTAAGGCTTCAGGTCTAGATGGCTTCCCTGCTCTCTTCTACCAACAGTATTGGCATATTGTAGGAGACGATATCTCGGAGTATTGTAATATGGTACTGAAAGGTGATGTGGCACTTGATGATGTTAATCTAACGAGCATTGTCATGGTCCCTAAAGTTGAGCAACCAGTTACAATTGACCAATTTCGCCCAATCAGTCTATGTTTCGTTCTATACAAGATAATTGCAAAGGCTTTAGCTAATCGGATTCGTCCATTGCCAGGGAAATGCATCGATCCTACGCAGAGTGCTTTCGTTCCTTTGCTTTAAAACTGGATATGGATAAGGCATATTATAGAGTGAGTTGGAGTTTTTTGGAGAAAGTTATGCTTGCGATGGACTTCGATAGGCGTTGGGTAGACATGATAATATTGTGCATCAGTTCGGTCAAATACAAAGTCAATTTTAATGGCAACTTCAGCGATACTTTTGTACCTACAATAGGTGTTCGTCAAGGAGATCCATTGAGCCCCTATCTCTTCTTGATGTGTGCTGAAGCGTTTTCTGCAATTATTAACCATGCTAAGAACTCTGGAGTTATTAGTGGAGCTAAAGCTGGACGGTATGGCTTTCCCATCACCCATCTTTTTTTCGCTGATGATTGCATCCTCTTTGGTACGAGTAAAATTTTGAATAGTCAGCCGTGGTAAAAGATTTGATTTCTAAATATGAGATGATTTCTGGCCAACTGGTTAATTTCAACAAATCCTCCATCTTTTTCAGTGGTAATGTATCTCACTCGACTAAGGTCTCCATTGGTAGGTTTTTTGGGGTCCGTCTATCTAGTAGTCCTGAGAAGTATTTGGGGTTACTGAATATGGTGGGAAGGAACAAAAAATAGGCTTTTGCTTCATTATGTGACAAACTCGTTAAAAGAATTGAAGGATGGAGCATGCGCTTCTTGTCGATGGGAGGTAAGGAGGTGTTTATCAAGGCGGTGTTACAATCGATACCAACTTTCCCTATGCAGTGCTTCCTCTTTCCCAAAACTCTTTGTTCCAGGATGGAAACAATTATGAACAAGTTTTGGTGGCGCAATTGTGGCTCTGGGAAAGGGATTCATTGGTCTGCGTGGGAGGATTTCGCTCTCCCAAAACAGTTGGGAGGAATGAGTTTTCGTAATCTTGGCCAATTCAATATTGCAATGCTCGCGAAGCAAGGCTGGAAGCTCTTAACCAATCCGGAAAATCTCCTAACTAAGGTTCTCAAAGCAAAGTATTTCCGGAATGGTGATTTCTTGTCGGCTGGACTAGGCTCGTATCCCTCGTATACGTGGAAGAGTATCTGGTGTTCGAGGGGGCTACTAGAGAAAGGTTTGGGGTGGGCTGTTGAAAATGGCGAGTCAATCGACATCTGACAGGACGCATGGATTGAAGGTTCGAAGAATGGCCGGGTCCCTAATAGAATCCCCAATCCTGGCTTTAAAAAGGTAGCTGATCTTATTGACCATACTTCCCGCTCATGGAAAACTGATATTATCTACTCCCTATTCGATCAATCTACTGCTATTCAAATCTTGTGTATCCCCATTTTCAGCAATGGGGATCACGATAGTAGAATTCGGAGGGGTGATAGTTCGGGGGAGTACAGTGTTAAGAGTGGTTATAGATGGCTCGTCAATGCTAGTCTTGGGGCTGCTGGAGCTCCTCCTGTTGTTGAAACAGATTGGTACACCTCTCTTTGTGACGCCATATGGTCTATGAAACTACAAGCTAAAATTAAAATCTTTTTTTGGCGCCTAGTTCATAACCTTTTACCTATGAAGGCGAATCTAATTGCCAGAAACCTCAATGTGTATCCTTTGTGTGTTCTGTGCGGTACAAGGTGTGAATCCTTACAACATATTGTGTGTGATTGCAATTTCATAAAACATGTCTTATGTGAGATTGGTATTAATGTAGGGCCTTTTTTCACAGAGGAGGGAATTATCAAGTGGTTTTCTTTACTCTTCGAAACTTTACAGCGGGAACAAAGAGAGTTATATGCAGTATCTCTGTGGGCAAGCTGGATTGCGAGAAATAAAAGGGTTCACGAGAATTCTACTTACTCTATTTCTCAGGTTGTTAATTTCAATAGAAGCACCTTTCTGAAAAGCTCCAGCTCTGTAACACGGATGATTGCTAAACCACCCCCTCGAAGTTCAAGATGGTTGCCCCCTGAACGGAACATAGTGAAAATTAATTTTGATGCAAGTTATTCAGATATAGATAAAAAGTCAAAATCAGGGATAATAATCAGAAATGAACAAGGAGAAGTTATGGCAGCGGCGACTTATCTCAAGCATTCTGTCGCAAATTCGGAACATGCAGAGGCTCTGGCTTGCGAGCAGGCCCTTATCTTCGCCCAAGAGCTTGGTTTACGGTGAATCGTGGTTGAAGGTGACTCCCTCGTTGTTGTCACCAAATTAACAGACCGTGGAACCAACAGAGGTTTTATCAGTGTTCTTTGCCGGAATATTCAGAGAAAGGGAAGAAGTTTTTATTACCTCCGGTTCTTGTACACCAACTGGGAAAGCAACGGTGTGGCTCATGCTCTAACTCGTATTGCGCTGCCGTCGTCGGAACCCATGGTGTGGATCGAAGATGTCCCCCAATCGGTACATCATCTAGTTTGGCGGGATAAATCTGGGGTTATTTCGATTCCCTAATCTCGTCTTGTGTTTTTTAGACTCCGAAGATTACTCTTTTCTTCTCCGTCGTGGCTGTTGCCATGGTTGCCCCTCGGTTTTCTCAGACGTTTTCACCTCCCAAGCTTGGCTTGGCGGTGGGGGTTTTGTTCTCTAGAAGCTGCGTCTTTGGTTTTGTCTACTTCATTTGTTTACTTTATTGTGGGTAGTAATTGCTTGTCAGAAATTTACTTTTTTAAGCTATAATAATAACAGCAACTTCTATTGTTCAAAAAAAAGTCTCATCTCTCGAAAGCAAAAGACCATTAAAAAAATTAATTAGTGTCCAGTAGAAAAATAAATAATGGTTATTTTAAGAGGCGCAGATTTAAATCGCTTCATCTAAAAGCTATATGTGTATTGTCAAATTGTTAAGAATACATATAAATAAATAACTATTGAAAGATAGAAACTTGTAAAAAAAATAATTTGGGGATCAATATTCTCCTTAGGCGGTGATGTTTTGTACATGTTTTAATAACATACCAAAACACGATACTTATTAGTATTAAAATTTAGAGATAATTCCATATTAGACCTACGAATTAGTACATTATTTTAAATTAGGTCATATATTTTAAAATATTTTTTTATATAAACCCATTTGAATTTGTCATTAACTCAATTGTTTTTAAAATAAGTTGTTTTTAAGGTCATAGCAATTGAATATGTCACCTTCTAAAAAGTCCAAATACCTTTAAAAACATATGTCTTAAATGAAAAATCAGCCCTTAAACTATATTTTTTGTTACTAGAGTTAACGACTCGTTAACAGAAGGAATGGTCAAGATAGACTGATACTAATAGTTTTAAGACCGATATAGGATGTTTTAAAGCTTAGGAACTAATTTAGAATAAAATTAAGGATCGATATAAAATATTTTAAAGTTTAGGAGTAATTTAGAACCCATTGTACAATTAACTCTAAAATATATTAATCATATTTAAACATTACATATAATATTTAGGGTAAAGTATACAAATGGTCATTAAACTATCTCTAAAAATATAAAATTGTCATCAAACTTTTAAATGTTACATAATGGGCATTGAACTTTAGTTTTTGTTACAAAATGGTCATCGAGCCGTTAACTGTCGTTAATTGGGTGGCTTGACAGTTACAAAAATTTGAATAATATAACATTTAATCCTTCATATTAACACATTTAATCAATTTATTCCTAATTTAACCCTCATGTGATGTCTAAATTGATTGAATGTGTAAATATTGAGGATTAAATATGTTATTATACAAAATTTTGTAACTTTCACGTCTCCCAGTTAACGTCAGTTAACGGCCCAGTGACCATTTTGTAATAAAAACTAAAGTTTAATGACCATTATATAATTTTTAAAAGTTTAATGACCATTTTGTATTTTTAAGAATAGTTTAGTGATCATTTGTGTACTTTACCCTAATATTTATTACATTATTATCCTTAAAGACTATATTATTGAAAAGAATAACCATATACTTCAAACACGGATCGTAAAACAAACACAACCAATAAAAAAACATTGAGGCCCAACAAATAAGATGTTATAGAATATAGGCCCATGTTGTATTCCCACGAGCAACATCTTGATTCCAATTGGGCATGCGGCAGCCCAAGGACACTGATACTTCATATCGCAGACTTTCTTCCACGCATATGCTTCGAAATATTTGGGCTCAAATTTGCAAACCTCGAAAAAAAAAAAGCAAAGCTTCGAACGAATCGAATTGAATCCAAAAGTTGGACAAATTATATATCACGTTAATTAGAAAAAATATTTAAAATTATCTCCTACTTTGTGATAATACAAATTTAAAATAATTCAAAATTATCTCCTATTCTTTGTCGGGTCATGGGTATGCTTCTCTCTAATTGTAAAGGGTAAAAGCGATTCAAAAATTTAGGGGTCCGGTATAATTCATTAAGATGATGTTCTAGATTAAAAAAACTAAAATATTTATTAATTTGTGTATGTGGTAGGTTGACTTTTAAATAAAAATTAGTAACATAACTCAAAATTTATGAAATACAACACTATTTTTTTTTTCATGTTCTTTACTACTAGTTCATAATTAATTGTTTCTATTACACATGTTTAAAACTACCTTTTACAAATAATACCTATAAATTAATATATATATATTTAATATTGTAACACTTATTTTTTTCTACAAATATCTTAAACTCGTTTGTAAAACTTCTTTACTACAGTATGAATATATCAAATAACTATACACAAATCAAACCCTGACAATCTTTGAGTTTAGCTGAATTTTTCTGCTGCTAGCAAGTGGTGGATAAAAATCCTCCGCCCCTTTTTGATGCCCTTATTTATGGCTCAATATTAAAAAACACAATAAAATTAAATTTCAAGTCCTAACCCTAAATTTTAAATTCTAAACCCTACACCCTATATCCTAAAAAATACACCCTACTATAAAATTAAATCCTAACCCTAACCCCTAACCTAAAACCCTAAACCCTAAACCTTAAACCTAATTTTAAGTATATGGGCATAAGTAAGAGCATCGAAAAGGGGTAGAAGATTTCCATCCGTAAATGATGGACAAACGGGCGTTTGCGTCAAATTTATTCGTGTTTGGCACCAGAATTACGGCGACAACGGGCGTTGAAGCGTAAAATTTAACCAAAAACAAAGCCTTTGTCTCATTTGAAAATTGCGATTTCTACCACCAATATAACATAAATTTCTTACAAGTGATTTAAATAATTATACACGATTAACAATTCAAATATACTATATTGACGATATTTTGAACTTTTTTTTCTCTTTCTGAAGTAGTTATATTTTTGTTACATGCATGACCCAAATATATTTGTTTCATGCATTTTAATTATATCTGATTTTTAGTAGCCTAATTTTTTTTACATTTTCGGCTTCTAGGGTTTTGTCCTTATTAATCTGGATTGATATGCTCGCACACCTGGTTTTGGTGGATAAATCTTCCAGCAAAATTTTTTTATTTACACAATGCCTCGAGCTCAATATTTTCTTAAACGATACCATACTGGTTACAACTTTAACTAACCAGTTGGTTGAGTCGCCTAATTAAAAGTATTAAATTGGTAAAATTCCAATATGCAAAGGTTGTTTTGCTTCTTCTTTGCTTACATGTGGCAGAGCCCATGTGGTTATGTGCTATATAAATAAGAAAAAGAAACTTATATTTAATTATATAAAAACAACTGTTGACGATGCATGCTTAATCACTATGCTGCAGCCGTTGATATTTAAACTTGTGACCTTTAAGAACAATTATTGTTCCCTTAACCACTGAGGCAAGTTGGTTCGTATCAAATATATTCGTATTATATCTTAACATGTTTTGTTGAGAATCTCAAGCCATGCCATAAAGATGTATAATGAAATGAAATTATTCGTATTTTGAGATTTAAAACGTAATTTTAAAATTTAAAAACAGACTAATGATTTGTATTAGTGCTAAAACAAATGATTGAAACGTAAACAGAACGGTCCCAGATTAGGCTGGTCGTTCTCTCATGTCTCTGCAGTCTGCACAGAAGTTCACTTTATTTATTTATTTAAAAATTAAAATATATATATATATATATATATATATATATATTTAAAAAGCAAGGCCTACTTTTAAAAGCAAAGTTGGATAAATGGTGCCTTCCCACCTAACCAAATCCACCTAGAAATTGAAAACTCAACAAAGCAATTTAATTCTTTTTTATTAATAAAAGTAATTTGTATTATAAATACATGAATATAATAGGTGATATTGTATATACATGATACGAAGAAAGTAATTAAATCATAACTTTTTTAGGTGAAAAATTAAATCACAACTTAAAAAAGAACATCATAAACTTGATATAAATATAAATATATAAATGTAACAAAATTTATATAACACAAATTATCAACGTGTTAAAATTTATATATATTGGAATGGACTCGTAATGTAACCAGATGTATTATAAAGAAATTATTTCATTTCACTTCGTAAATGGAATTAATGGGATTGTGCATTCTACTTAAGTTAATTAAATTGGTCTTAATTGTGAAAATGAAAAAAAATAACATTAATGTTTAATAGTTCTGTTATATTTTGACTCAAATTCTAATCAGTAATTAAGTTGAATTTTATTATAATTCTAGTGGTTGAAGATTACTTGGTAATTAGAATGTACTTTAATGAGTAAATGTCTATTTTAGGTAGGAGATCTTATTAAATAAAGTTTCTTTGTGACCAAGTATTTGAATCTGTAAATATAAACTAAGTTTAACTTTTTGAATTATAAGAAAACCAGAGACTGAGACACATAGAGAATTGTTCTGGAAATATGTAACTACTTTTAGGTTCTCTACAACTATTGTGACTAAGTTGTAGAGATAGGTATTGTATGGATGTTGAAAAGAGTATTTTAGTTCCATCAGGTCATGTGATTTATACACCGGATTTTGGGATTACATAGGTTATCATGTATTTGTACTTTTCGTGTTCTCTACGTTGATAGTGAATTGTTCATTTCTCTTGTCCGTGGAAATAAATTATGCTGAACTACATTAAATCTTATCTCATATATATGTCTTAGTCTATATTATTATCGCTTTGGTTATTTTGCTACATACTAAATTCCTAACAATTTCAGAAACAAACTCTTAATAAATTATCATTTTGAGGTCAAGTGTAAAAAAACAAACGGAACTATAAAAGAAGTAAAAAGAAAAGCAAGGGCTTTACAGCCTACAGGTATGGGTGAAGGATTCAAAAGTTGTAACCAATAATTTAAGCATTACTAAACTCAAAAAAATAATAAAAAATTGCGAGTTTATTATAAAATATTCGTCATCTCAAGTACTTGTTTTCGAAATCTTTGACTTTCTTTTCCTAAAAAAAACAAAAGCAATAAAGAAAAGATTTTAGAGTGAAATAAGTCCTTACGAAAATATTAAATTAAATTATTATGAAAATTTTGCACCATTCAATTGAGTTCTTATCGTTAATTTAAAAAATAATTATTTTTTCTATTAACAGTTTTTAGTAGTTTATCGATTTTGACAGTTAATTATAAATAAATTAATAAAATATTATAAATTATTTCATATCATAAAACTGTTAAAATCATTAAAAATTAATATTATAAATTATTTCATATATATATATATATATTTAGATTAAACAACCCAAAAAAATCCTTACAACCTAAAAACAAAGAAAATGAAAATTTCTATGGAGATAAGCATACCAACAAAATTTAGCAGCCTCCTGAATCTCCTTGTCTCTGTCCAAACGAGACGCATAAAGAAGGAATGAGTGGTGCGCGATCCAAGCTGTCAAGCAAAAAGTACCGCTACCCAGGACTGATTTCATCGGCAAACAACCATCAACCGAGTGAGGATATAACTTTTCAAGTGACCACCGACAAAAACATAAATCAGAAACTAGCACCGATTGAATCTCTGTGCGAACAACAATCGATTGCTAGAGTATGCTGAAACATGCCACAAAGACAGATGAATCAAACCACAAAACAAAAATAAAAACATGTCACAAGGACAGAGGAAAAAACGTGTCACAAAGACAAAGAAAGAGATTCTTATTAAAATTTAAAAAAAACAAAAAAACTAATAGATTCGGTGGTCGACAACCAATATTAAAATTGATTGTCGACCACCGATCAAAGGGATTGATCAATGTAGAAAACGAATAGAATTGAAGAAATTTTGGTATGAAGAGCGGCTAGAGATTTTGGTATGAAGAGCGGCTAGGGTTTTCTTAATATAGGACTCTTTTTTTTTTGAAACAAGTGTCGGTTTTATTGAAGTGGGATAACACGTGGGTAACAAAGCAAAAGTAAATGCAGCACAAACGGCAAAGAAAAATAAAGACAAGACAAAGATAGGGAAATCAAAGGACACCCACAGAGAAGCTAAACCACACCGACAGTTCGTCTGAGACCAAACTCTCCGGCAAGGGGAGCAAGATAGGGCTGATACTCAAGCAGACGAAGGTTAGAAACAAAGGCCATGATCGGAAGCCTAGGGATAGGACGAGACTCCGCTCATCAGACAGAGGAGCTTAAACGACGGCGATCGCGATCTACAATGATTTTGACCTGCGACGGTGCCTCTTCGATCCATATCCGAGGTTCTTGACAAGATCGGCTCAGGCAAGCTAAGGTATGAGCCGCTTCGTTCAGATTTCTATTAACAAAACCAAATGAAACTTTTCCAAACTGACCACAGAGGCGTTTTATGTCAGAGACCACCACAAAGGTGTCGGATTTGTCGATTATCGGGGAGGAGACTTTTCGGATGATGGTTTGGGCATCTCCTTCCACTGCAATCCGACTGAAACCCAGATCTAAGGCCAGCACCAAGGCTTTGTAACATGCAAGGCCCTCTGCAATTTCAGGGCTGGGAACATTACGATGCGGGTAAGTTGTCGCCGCCATTATCTGACCCTCTGAGTTTCGAACGATAATCCCTGAAATTGAAATTTTATTGTTAGCATTAAACCCTGCATCAAAATTTAACTTCATCTCTTTCCCAGATGGGAGAACCCAGTTCGTGACGATATGGGAAGCTGGTTTCTGAGAAGAGGCCTCATGGCAGGCACGCCATTATGCTAAGTACTTATTAATAAAAGTAGCTACTTCAGCTGGGGTTTGGGAGGCACCCTCATGAATCTTGCGATTGCGGTAAGTCCATATAGCCCATATTGCAACAAACAAAGCTTCCAAAACTGTTGATGAGTTGCGTATGAATAGATTAGATAGCCAACTCAACCAGTCCTGTTCTTCTGATACAGGAGGTAGAGATATGTTCAATCTGCTAAAGACAACCAGGGAGAACTGACACTCTGAAGCAAGATGGTGGATTGATTCCGCACCAGCACCACACAAGTTACAGTCCAATTGTACCTGGATTCTCCGAACTCGTAAATTGACATTGGTTGGGAGGTAATTTCTGAAAAATCTCCACACCATTACCTTAACTTTTGCTGGTAGATTAGAGGTTCAAAGCTTCTTATAGATAGATGGAGAGTCAGACTGTTGTAAATATCCATTACTATCAGACATAAGATGCACACCACTCAGTAGTTTATATCCACTGCGCACCGAGTATAAACCCGATTTATCCGCACGCCATATGATTAAATCTTCACGACTAAAGTGAGGCAACTGAATACTTAGAATACTGCTTGCTTGTGATGGACTGAAGATAGAAAAAATAAGATCCGTATTCCATCTATTAGTATTAGGAATAATAAGATCAGAAACCTTCGAGAGGGGAGGGTTGCTGTCCAAAGATTGCAATCTACCAGAAGCAGTATCCAGGAGCCAGGGATCTGTCCAAACATTGATCGATTTCCCATCACCCACTCTCCAGCCATAACCTTTCTCTAGGAGACCCCTAGTGCACCAGATGCTTTTCCACGTGTAAGACGGATTGGAGCCGAGAGAAGCGTTAAGGAAATTCTCATTAGGATAATATCTCCCTTTTAGAATTTTGGAGAGCAAACTGTCCGGGTTTGTTAGGAGTTGCCAACCCTGCTTAGCTAAGATAGCTATGTTGAACTTAGCAAGGTCCCGAAAGCCCATTCCCCCATTTTCTTTTGGGGAACACAGAGAATTCCAACTAGCACAGTGAGTACCTTTCCTAGTGCCTCCATTGCGCCACCAAAAGCGGCAATATATAGATTCTAAAGCACGGCAGAGGGTAATAGGGAACAAAAAACATTGCATAGCAAAGACAGGGATTGCTTGCAATACTGCTTTGATAAAAACCTCTTTGCCTCCCATAGATAGGAATCGACAGCTCCAATTATTCACCTTCTTATTTGTACTGTCAAGAAGATGAGCGAAAGCACCTCTTTTGTTTCTACCCACCATTGTGGGAAGACCCAAGTATTTTTCCGGGTTTGTAGATATTCGTACACCAAAGAAATCACCAATCTGTATACGAGTCGATGGAGGAACATTCGAACTGAAATATACTAGGGACTTTTCAAAATTAATCTTCTGCCCCGAAGCTTTCTCATACACATGTAGAAGATTTTTTAACACAAGAATACCATTAGGCGAAATATCACCGAATAAGATGCTGTCGTCCGCAAAGAAGAGGTGCGTCAAGGTGATCCCACTGCGACCTACCTTGACCCCCTTAAACTTCTTCCTCACACGAGCTGCCTTGATAAGAGCAGATAAACCTTCCGCACAGAACAAAAATAAATAGGGACTAAGGGGTCCCCTGTCTAAGGCCACGGGAAGGTTTGAAGGTTTCACCAGGCACGTTATTTAAAACAATGCGGTAGGATACTGAAGAAACACATTTAAGCACCAATTCTATCCAACGATCAGAAAATCCCATGACAGATAAAATCTTACGAATAAAATCCCATTCAACGCGGTCATACGCTTTACTCATGTCTAACTTTAGGGCAAAGGCTCCATTAGAACCTTGTTTACGTGACTTTAACGAATGTAGGACCTCATACGCAATAAGTATATTATCCGTAATATGGCGTCCCGGAACAAAAGCACCATGAGTAGAATCAATACACAAGTCCAGCAGTCCACAGAGTCTATTAACAATGGTCTTAGCAATGATCTTATACAGAACATTGCAAAGACTAATGGGACGGAATTGAGAAATAGAGACTGGATTAGGTACCTTAGGGATGAGGACGACGTTAGTTCCATTGATGGCAGAGAGATCTCCACCCTCATTAAGAAACTTAAGGCAAAAGATCGTAACCTCGCTTCCCACTATATGCTAGTAGTGCTGGAAAAAAAGAGCAGGATACCCATCTTGTCCTGAAGCTTTAAGAGGTGCCATTCCCTTAAGAGCGTTATAAATATCCGCAGCATTGAAAGGCAACAAAAGGCTTCTATTAATATCTGGAGAGATAACCGGTTGAATAATCTCCTGAAGAAAATTCAAGTCGCTTGTCCCCGCACAAGTGAAAAGATTTTTATAGAAGTCAGAAGCAATGCAAGCCATGCCTTCATCGCTGGAAACAGAATGCCCATCATCTGCACGAAGGCTAGAAATTCTGTTTTTCTTTTTTCTGTACGAAGCCCAATTGTGGAAGAACCGGGTGTTGCGATCCTCATGCTTAAGCCAGTTGGAGTGTGCACGCTGCTCCCAATAGAGCTCATCTTTATCAGCTTCAAGATTTAACGCTAATTTAATATCCAGAATCTCTGCCAAAGTATCATCATCCGCGTCCAAAGTGGACAGATTTTTAAGTTTTTCATTCAGCTCGTGAGTGCGTCGACGCCTAGACAGAAAATTCTCTTTACTCCATTTAGTCAATTCCTTACTAAGAGAGAGCAATTTATCTGGTAAGTCACCCGTATTGGTACTCCAGAAATTTTTAATAAGATCCTCACATTCCTTCTCAAGGGTCCAATTGGCATCAAAACGGAAAAAAGCTCTAGCATCGTTTTGTAAAGAGTGGGACTCAGTATCAATGAGGACGGGACAATGGTCTGATATGGTGTGAGAAAGATGTTCGACAGCAATCCGGGAAAACAGTCCTCCAGATCGGGTTAGCAATACCCCGATCAAGCCTTTCCCGAACATTGTTACTAGAGAGGCGACCTCTTTTTCAGGTATACCAATTACCCGAGAAACCCAAGTCAGTCAAGTCAACTTTTTAGTATTGGCTCTTCCATATAAAATAACATAGTTATATTATAATTAAATAATTCACAATATTTATCCATCACTTTTAAAAGTTGCTCCCTTTAAATGATATTTCATTTTCATTCGTAACTTTTTAAATGCACACATCTTTTGAAGAATTTATACCGTTCAATGTAGTTAAAGTTGAAAGTTGGAAAATAATCGGTAAAAAAAGTTGAAGTCACAAAATATTTAGAGTTTAAGGTTATAATTTAAGATTAAATTAGAACTTTTTTTGTAGAAACAAAAATCATTTATCTGTTTTTAGTGTCGTGTTTATATTTTACATTAAAAAAAAATTAAGTTTAGAGTTTAAGTTTATAATTTAACCTTAAATTATAAAATTTAAGTTTTAAAATTTAAAATTAAAGTTAAAACTTAAGATTTAATTTTTAGTGTTGAGACATAAATTAAGGCATGAGAAACATATGTACAATCATTTTTTTGTTAATTAAATTTGTGATATAATGACAAATGATATTGTTTTAATCACAATTAATATTAAGACTAAAAAATTCTCTCCTCTTTTTTAGTGTTCTATGTCCCAACACTAAAAAATCAAAATCAAAACCTTTATTCTAAATTTTAAATCCTAAACCTTAAACTCTAAAAAGTACATAATACCCAATCCCCTTAACTATAAACCTAAACCCTAACTTACCTAAAATTTTAATATCAAACATAGATAGAGACACCGAAAAGGGACATTTCTATTCGGACAAACCATTCAAGTTTGGAAATGGAATGAAAAATACAAATTTACTTTGCAAAGCCCCAACGTTCCAAAAACAAACAAATTTCAAAACCATGAGCAAGCTCCTTACAAAATACAAAACAAAGCAAAATAACATAAAAAAAATTGTAAAATTTGCCAGAAGTTGAGTGAAGAATCAAATCAAATTTCCATGTTCAAGTTCCATAAGTGAGAATAACAACATTAGTACCATCAATCGCAGAAGGGTTTAACCTTAAACCGGTAAAGAAGCTTCTTCTTTTTCGAACCCGGGTTGTCAACCGTGAGCAACACTTTACCCAATTCACCAACTGTGAAGCTTTGAGACACAACCGGTTCATCTTTTGCACTCATCTTCCTGGGTTTCTGGATTATCACCGTGTAGCTATCTTTAGTGTTAGGCTTGAACTCTGCTCCATAGCTCACCTCCCATCCAACTACCCTGATTTCCCATACAATAACACATTTCTGCAATGCAAAAGCTTTCCCATTAATCCAAGGAATCTGATCTAATCTAACAAGATTATACAATCGAATTCGAGCGTATATCAGATGAAGAAGCAACAAAAGTGCACCTCATAGATGGTTATTTCAACGGTTTGCTTTGTCCCCGGTTTCACAGTCATTTCAGTAGCAGGATCAGCATCACTGAACTCTGGATTACAATCACAATAATCCACACTCAACCCACCGTATTGAATCGGCACTTGCTCGGGCGGTATGTATCTGTTTTCGACATCGGAATTCACTAGATGATATTGAAATATAACTATTTAGATAAAAACTCTTATCACTCACTTGAAAAGGGTTTCAGCAGATTTTGCTGGCCCTGCAAAAACAAACTTGCTCTTGGTTCTTTGGGTCATGAATGGACTAATCATTGTATAGAATGCAAGGTACCACCAAGGAACATTAATAAACACCTAAACCAAACATGGAAGCAAAAATCAATGCATCTGCAAAGGAAGTTAAAAGCTCCGAGTTAAAGAATCAGACCTGTTTTGCAACAAACTCAGGATAATTGTCTTGAAGCAATTCAAGAGCCTGTTTTGTTGCCAACCTATGCTCTCTTTTTCCAGGTCCAGGAGAATTCTTGAGGTCGCTGACTTGAAAAACAGTGGAAACTCCACCGGGTCTGAAATCAAGCTTTCTTAGGCTCTTCTCCAAGAACTGAATCCGCCATCGAAGAAACTTGGTTCGTTTCTCCTCATCGGAAAACGCTTTCTGGTACAAATCTTTGTTCTGAAACTCCCCATAGACATTATAACAAACAGGATGCCCTTCCCTGTCTTGTCCATGCATGAACACAACTTTGTCCATATCGTCACCGAGATCTTCGTCCAGGAGCTCGTCGATTCCGAACTCTTTCCTCCATTTAATCGTGTTTCTTAGCATTGCAAATGAATCCTTCACTTTGAAATCCCTTGCCCTTAAGAACTTCAAAAGGATGACATCGGTTCTGTCATCTTTTAGAAGAGGGATACCCCAAATGGAAACCTCTTTCTTTTCGTTTTCTGGGTTTTCTTCGGTTTTGGTCTCGGAAGTGAAAATGTGAGTATCAATGGCTTCTTCAACAATCTGCTTGAGTTCTCCCAAAGCATTTCTTTCCGCATCAGATAGATCGACTACTTTGTTACTTTCCTCTTTGAAAGAACCTAAATTTTGAGGGATCCTTTTCTCCTCAACTACGGCAGCCACTTCCTCTGGAGCACTACTTGTTGTGTTGCTAGTGCTAGATAGTGTAGGCTCTTGTGCTTCAGTCTTGTCTTTCTCCATCATCGCCGCCAGCGACCTCGACTCTCTAACCACCTCCCGCGGCAGCGGTGAAGGTGGTTGTTGCATCTCGGATTCCGAAACCGCCACAGTTGCTGCTGCCGGAGCTGATCGTTCTTCTTCCTTCGGTTTCTCCGTTTCAGCTGGTGACTCAGATTCTGACTCCACTAGTAGCGGTGGAGGCGTTTCTTGTTTTTTCACTTCAACCGTTGAATCAAGTTCCGACTGCACGAGCTCGGGTGGCGGCGTTTGTTCTTCCTTTTCTGCTATGGCCGTTGAGACAGATTCAATAACGGAAACAGAGACAGCTGGTGTAGAAGGTACCGGGGAAGGGTCTTCATTTTGTACAATGTCTGGTGAGTCAAAGACTGTTGCTGCAGGCGGCGGCGGCAGAGGTTCAGCCGTAGGAGGAGGTTGGGTTGGAGTTTCATCAGCCATGTGCTTATTTGTTGTATGAAAATGTGAAGGAGAGGAGGTTCAATAGGGCATGGGAAATCTAGAAGGGGAGAAAATGGGAATTGTCAAGTTATAAATATGCTGCGTAATCATGACCGCTAAGTTTGCTTACTCTCATGTCATTTTATCGAGAAATTAGTAGATGGACTCATGGTTACAGCTAATAAGTTTTATTTATTTTAAAGTAATTTTTAAATAATTACTCATTTTTATATGTAAACCGTAAAGATTCACCTTAAAAATAAATGAAGTAAATATACTTTATTGGACGGACCACAAATAACGGAGTGAGTCAAGTCCATCTAATAATTTTTCATTTTATGTATTGTATTGAAAACAATATTAATCAAATCAAATTTATTTCATATTAAAAAATTAAATTTATTTCATTATTATAATAATATTTATTATAATTTAAAATATGTATTTTTAGTGAACCCAACAAGTGTCTTAGTACAAAAGCGGATGATGTTCATCTTATGAGGCACGAGTTCAAATTGCTTTTGTCTAGAAAGTGTATACGCAATGTTAAAAGATTAAGAAAATATATAAACATATACTACTTTGTAATCATCTTTATATCATTCAAAAAAATTTATGTATTTTTAGTGACATTCAATTAACATGCTATTATTTTTCAGGAAAAAAAAACTAACATGCTATTAATTAATGGGTAATTATTTCATACATTTGTGCAAGTACAATTTTTTTTACAAGCGCCTTAATTTAATGGTTTAAAGATTTAATTTATAGTTCAAAGTTTATGAGTTTAAAATGTAAGGGTTATAATTAGAACTTAGAGTTTATAATTTAAAATCTAAATCTTTAACCATGTTATATTGAATTTAAACCCTACATTATATCTACAAACTCTAAATTTTAAACCTTTAAACTAAATATATAAACCCTAAAATTAATGTGTTTGTAAAAAAAATTATTTCTACCACTACCACTAGTTATGAAATATAAATTTTTAATTTAATTATAGATTTTAAGCAATAAAAATATATTTTATAGTACACGAGACAAAATTTGAGTAAATATACCTTATTGGACGGACCACAAATAACGTAGTGAGTCAGGTCCATCTAATAATTTTTTCATTTTATGTATTGTATTGAAAACAATAGTAATCAAATCAAATTTATTTCATGTTAAAAAATCAAATTTATTTCATTATTATAATAATATTTATTATAATTTAAAATATGTATTTTTAGTGAACCCAACAAGTGTCTTAGTACAAAAGCGGATGATGTTCATCTTATGAGACACGAGTTCAAATCGCTTTTGTCTACAAAGTGTATGCGCAATGTTAAAGGATTAAGAAAATGTATGAACATATACTACTTTGTAATAATCTTTAAATCATTCAAAAATATATATGTATTTTTAGAGACATTCAATTAACATGCTATTATTTTTCAGGAAAAAAATTAACATGCTATTAATTAATGAGTAATTATTTCATACATTTGTGCAAGTACAATTTTTTTTTACAAGCGCCTTAATTTAATGGTTTAAAGATTTAATTTATGGTTCAAGGTTTATGAGTTTAAAAGGTAAGGGTTATGATTAGAACTTAGAGTTTATAATTTAAAATTTAAATCTTTTAACCATGTTATATTGAATTTAAACCCTACATTATATCCACAAACTCTAAATTTTAAACCTTTAAACTAAATATATAAACCCTAAAATTAATGTTTTTGTAAAAAAAAATTATTTCTACCACTACCACTAGTTATGAAATATAAATTCTTAATTTAATTATAGATTTTAAGCAATAAAAATATATTTTATAGTACACGAGACAAAATTTGAGTTTTTTTTTATAAGAAAAAATACTTATAATTTTATATAAATAATGACAGTGAGAAAACAAATAATATTTGTTAAAAAATTTTAAGTTTAATTGCTTTATATAATGTATGTTTTGAAGTCGGGAATTATACTAGTTTAGAAAAGAAAAGAAAAAAAAATCAAAAGCGGGGTGGATGAAGGCTGAAGCCATATTTGCCTTGTGATTTGATTGTTTGAACTTTGACAAGAGATGAGTGGTGGTCCTACTCCTTGGTGGCACCTGGAGTTTGTGCCGCTTCCAATGCGACTTTAGGACATTTAGCTTTAGGTTTGACTGGATTTGGTGTTGGATTGCTTTTTTATTTACCGAAAATACTTTGATATAGAAATTTATGTATATTTTAGTTTATATAAGACTTTTACTTTTTAAGGTTAGAATTTTAAGTTTTAGATTTTTTTTTTAAAGTTAAGGTGATTATAAATAGTATTTATTTTAAATATATTTTTAATTATTTGACAATGCATGTTCAATCACCATGTTGCAGCTGTTGGTGCTCGAACCCGTAACCTTTAAGAACAACAACAATTCTTTTAACCATTGAGTCAAGTTGGTTCGTGCATTTAAATTTTAGATTTTTCTGTTTAAATATAGATGATTGTGTAATTTTTTATACAATGTATCAAAATATAACCATTTATTTATTTTTTATAGATGATTCTGTATCAAAATATAACCATTTATTTATTTATTTTCTTAAAATTTTATAATTTTTTAAAAAATAGTTATATTTTAGATTTTTATAACTAATTGAACTTTTAGATTGAAAAAATTAAATAAATAAACAATTTGATTAATTTTGATTGTCAATTTCGGTGAGTTTTTTAATAGATTATTATCTAATTCAAGTACATGTCATTCACATGTTTTTTTTAAATAAATTTATTTTTTAAAAAATTATTAAATAATAATAAACGCATATTAACAAAAAGTAGTACATTTTTTGAAACATGCACAAAGTTTAAATTTAACGATCCAAATAATTAAATTTTAAATTAAAAAAATAATTAAATTTTAAAAACGCATATTCACTTGTTTTATCTTTTCAAATAATAAACACATATTCGCATCTTTTATCTTTTCAAATATAACTTCATGAATTTAACGATCCAAATAATTAAAATTTAAAAACAGAGTTTTTTTGGAAATAAAAAGTAGTATAATAAATATGCACAAAACGGAAACATATATTAACAAAAAAAGCTTAAATGAAAAATAAGGGTTTAAAGTATGCATTTTTTTAATTTTAGGTACTTAAATTTCTTTTTTGGTAAAAATAGGTGCTTAAAGTTTCAATTGTTATAATTTTAGGTGTCCGTCCGTTTTAAAAAATTCGCTATCCAATCAAAACGTGACACATGGAAGGAAAATTGTTTTTTAATTTTTTTTTGAAAAAATAACTTTATTTTTTTAAATCTCAAAATTCTAGAAAATATTCAAATTAGTTCTTAAATCCTTAAAAATAACAAAACTCAAATCTCCAAATCTTTATTGCTGATGCCGCCGGCGTCAAGCTCACTCTTTTCGGTCGCTAGAAATCAACAAATGATGTTTCAATCGAACGACTATTTTACATTTGACATTTAATGTTAGGCTGACACACCGCTCGCTGATTTTCGACCACGACGAGTTAAGAGAAATGGTCAACTGAGTTTGGCGGCTGAACAAGTGAGTTCGGCGATGGCAACGGTAAAAATTTAGAGTTTTAGGATTTAAGAATTTGGGAACCATCTTAAAATTTTTTAAATTTTTAAAAATTTTAAATTATTAAAAACAAAAAGTTAATTAAAAGAGAGTATAAATTAAAACATAACCTCAGTCTATTTTTTATTAGTTAATAATTTTTTTAATAATAATTAACTATCATACACTTAAAATTATAACAATTAAAACTCTAGGCAGTTAAAGTTAAAAACGCTATTTACTATTTAGACTTTTTTTTTCATTTAATCCCCCCAGAAAGGAATTTTGATTTTTTTACACTGATCGGCTAGATTAGGAACATAAGGACAATTAGGTAAAAACGATGCGTACCGGAAGTCAGAAAACCACATTTCCACAGTCAAAAACCACCGCGGCAGATTACCAAGAACACAAAAGGCAAAGCAAAGGAAGGGAAATCTGAGCAACAATCCGAATAAAGAACGAAAGCAATAGTTGACAAGAAGGTTTTCAAATGGGAGAGGACAAGGAATCGACGGCGTCAGAGTATGACATGAATGCTAAATGGGACGCCTGCGTCAATCTCACTCTCCGCCGCTTCGTTTACTCTTCCTTGGCTGGCGCTTTCGGTGGCCTCATTTTCTTCAGTTCGTCTCTCTTCCCCTAATTTTATCGTTTTTTTCACCTTTTAATATTTTGTTTTCGATTTGCCCAATTGCGTCGCACTTAAGGACTACAATTTAGTATTATTCAGCTAGATGATTACAAATTATGGATTTTAGGATTTGTGGCGTCCATGGATGGAAGATTGATCTAATTGGTTCTAGAAATCTTTTTTCAACTTCTGATTTTCTGGTCGCCACCATTTTTCGCTGTTTCTTGTAATTATTTCATTAGATTCTAATTATCTGTCTTTCAATTCTGTTTTGCACTTGGTAACATTCGATTTTCAAAATTTACAAGTACATGAAATAGGTAGGATTTAAATTGCAGTCAGTGGACAGTCACACGTTTGGATGCATTGTTTCATTATTATACTTGAGAACGAAATGAGTCAATTGCAGCAAAGATCGACTGTGAATATTGACGGCGAAGAGAGCTGGAACTGCAGAATAGCAGACATAATATCACATTGCTGCTGCTATTTAAATCTGTGTTGTATTCCTTAGTATCCATTTCATTGGTTGAGACCAAGTGGCTTTCTTAAGGAGAAAAGTATTTTGGTCACTGTATCGTATGAAGTTCTTATCCTAAGACATTCGAGCAACCTTGCATCTCTACGCGTTGGTTTTGATTCACCTTATATTCCAATACCAGAACTAGCTCCTTTCCGATATTGTTGTAGATTGCCTAGAATTGATGTAAAACTTGATTAATATTTAATGCTTTGCTTTGTAGGGAAGAAGGAAAAGGAAAGGTTTTTAATTTTATGCCTCATAACCAACTTCAATCGTTGATTTAAAACTTGTTTTTTTATCATTTCTACCAATCAAATCCTAAACAGTTAAACTGATTATGCATTTAACCTTTTACTAGATGTTCATCTAGGCTGCAGAGTGCAGACAAAGTAAACTGAGCTTGCTTGAATTTGCTTGTAGTAGTTGTATGTCCAAGCATTGTCGCTACTGTGCCTTTCCATTTTTGTGCTTTCTCCTTTGCTTGTCTTCCATAATCCTTTCTTGAATTCATAACTTTGATTTGTCATCCCAGGGAGTCCAGTGACTCGATGGGCATCTGTAGCTTTTGGTGCCGGGGTTGGAATTGGATCTGCATACACAGATTGTTCCAGTAATTTTGGTGGATATTCTCCCAAGTTGGCTCCTCCTAAGCTTGACGATGCTCCTGCACCGAAGGTTGACCTAATGCTTTATTTTACTATGGGTTTAATTAATCTTGTGGACTCTTCCTTTTCTAGGTTGCACATTCATGTTTTAATTGTTTAGTGGTAATCCTTTGTCTATATAAGTATTAAATTTTTTTTCAACCAATTAGCAGTTATTTTTTCAACATGTCAAATGAGAGTATGTGGATTAGCACTAGTGGGGCCATTCTGGGTTAGGTTACAAATGCCCGATAACCGATTTTGTGATCATCAACTTCAACATTCACCCAACCAACTCTATTAGAGCCATTTAGGAGTCATTGATCTGAATCAAAAAATTGGTGATGACGAGTGAACTTTTTTCTTAAGATAATTTCTTATAGCAATAACTAGATTTAATAAAAATAGAAAAGAAATATTGTATAAAGTGAAACTGTGATACTGATGAAAATCAGCATATCAAGGATGCTTGTCAATTTTTCTTGTCCAAAGTAGATGATGATGCCATTTTTCTGACACTTTTAGTTACAGTCAATTAAGTTTTAACTTTCTAAAAAATCATAATATGAAGGGTGCTTCTAGAGTGTAGTTTATTTCGATATTATCCTAGTATATGTTTCAAGAATCTATATAAGAAAGTTAATTTAGTTCCCTTTCTGTTTCCAGGATCAGGAGGAGTGAGTTGATGCACTTGAAGTTCCCCAAGTTGCCACTTGCCAGGTTTAAATTCAGAGTTTCTTAAGCTGTTATTGTTTAGTCTTTTCCCCGGGGCCGGGAGTGTATTCTGAATTTGTATCACTAAGATCATATGTTGGTGGGTAAACAATTAACTTGATAAATTAAAAGTTGGTTATGAATCCCGTTATCTTTTACTGTAATTCTATCACGAGTAATACAAAAATCGAAGCGAAAAATGAATAACAACTCCTTCTGTTGCAGTCTTGAATTTTGCATGATTATTGTTTGTAGTTCAACTTGATTTGTCTACTGAGTTTTGATATCAAGAGTTCCTTTTCAGATGCTTCATGGCATAGGAAAGTTGAGGATGTATGTGTAGCCGTGTAGGTCACATTTTGTCTCTATCTTTTCTTCATTTCTTCTCCATCCCTTCTAATTTTCTTCTTTCTCATCTTTGTAAGGGAGAATTATATGAGTGGCCAGTCATGGCTTTGGATAGACCGAGTAATCGGATTTTTGACCCGTGTACAGATTAGCTTATGCGAAAATTCTTAGGGGAAGGGATGGAAAATGAATTGTGTTTCTGACTTCAGGTCATCAAAGTTATCAAGAGTTCCACATTGCTTGTTCAGAGTATTGCAAGAAAGATGCACCAATTCTACCTTAAACAACCTACAAGATAACCATAAACACAGATGCGCTCAGCTGTTTATGACTAGGCCATCATGTAGCCAATTCTTCATTAACGTAAACGCCTGCTCCGCATCTTCATCCTCTTCCATTGATCCGGGTCGATGGACAAAGGCATGACCTCTTCCTTTGAGGATTACAACCCTGGATCCTTTGCCAGTGATCTTCTCAAACTCACTCAAAACACTAACCGGACAGAGCGGGTCATCGTCTCCTGAAATAAACAATACAGGCACCTTTATTTTAGATGCCGCTGCCGGATCCATCCTGGTGCCATAAAACGAGACAGCAGTGCTAAAACAAGCACCCTGGTCTGCAGCTAAAACGTCTATCACTCGGCCGCCTCCGAAACAAAATCCAATGACACCGAGTTTATTTGAAATTCCCGTGGCTGTAAACTCATCAACCATCCATTTTGTTGAGGTTGCAATGTCATTTGCAACCCTCCGAGGGTCTTGCTTAGCCAACCATTGTTCAAACATTGTTTTCGGCCGGCTCTTCGCCCAGGGATCGCCACGAAATAGGTCTGGAACAAGGACACTGCAATGTCATGTAAGCATAGGATGAATAAATACACATATCTCAAATCTAAGTAGAGTTAACAAGTTCACAAATCATGCTTGTAACCATGGCAGGCAACTTGGTATGCAAAATCTCTTGTTGTAAATATATTCCATTGTTGTTCTTCACAGCCTTAAAGAGATAAGCTTGGATATTGTCATCTCCTTCCCCAATTGAAAGCTCAACTCCATTGACTAATTCACATGCTTCATCCTCCACTTCCACTGCACTAAACCTTATTCTCTCACCTCTATTCTTTCCTACTGTTACTTGCCTATTTAAATTGCATTTTCTCTGAACACAAACTGAAACTTTAAAGTCAGGATATGCAGATATTTTATATGATCAATTATAAGAGAGTTGAGAATGATAGATGAACAGTACAAAAGTTGGGAGGAAGCGGAGGTGGTGATTATGGGTATGGCGGGGCGGAGGAAAGCCTCTCCCGGCGGTGCACAACGAGGCGGATAGCAGGGGGGAGGTGGTGGTGGTGGTGGAAGCCAGTCCCATATCTTGTGTTTTCGGCAAGCCAGTGTGTGAGAGTGAATGAAAGGGATACTGCAGTTGCACTGTAGCAAACAGCTTAGAAACAGACGATATTTTGTATTTGTGGACAAAATGTCTTTGGAGTTTGGACAAAATATATATAGTATATGGAATTTTTTTTTTTGATAAGTATTATGTGTAAACTTTACTCAAGCTTGTTAGATGGGTTGGCTTATAGAAGCTTTCTATAATGGTGTAATGGCGGTTTTTCCGTTGGCTATTTTATTGTACGTTGTTGTGCTGGTTACGAAGCCTCTCGTTGGCCGTTGTGCCGACTTTGTTGTTACGGTTTTTTTCCTACTTTTGCTTTGCTTTGTTTCTTTTGTTTCGGTTTAAGCTATGTGGACCAGTTTGTAAGTGGGTATTTGGTTGCCCTCTGTTTTTGGGCCCTTGAATCCCTCGCATGTGTTGACTTTGAATTATGGTAATAAAGCTTTGCATTTTGATAGTAAAAAAAGCTTGTTAGATTTACGGTTTAGTGTTTATATATTTATAGTGAATAAAATTTTGATATACAAATTGTGTAAAAAAATTATTTTACACAAACCTGCATATTTACACTATAAAACTAAAATCTTAAAATTTCAGCTTTGAACCTTAAAATCTAAACCACATACCTTAAATTTTAAATACTAACTTTAACTTTTAAATCATAAATTATAAACCTCGAACTTTAAATCCTAACCTCTAAATTTAAAAAAACTTGTGTAAACTAAAATTTGAACAACTTATGTATCATATATATTTTTTCTATTTATAATTATTGATATTTAATTTTAATTTATTTAAAAATTTAACATCTCATTCGTTATATTAATTAGTAATTATAAATACTTTTATATTCTATAACTAAATTTAGATTGAAATATTTGTTTGTTCGTCTGATTTCAATTTTGTAGGGTATTTTTTAGTTAAATTTCACGAAAAGTAATTACAACATAATATTTCAGTACTAATTTTGTAAAAAAAATTCTGATCTACACCCGACCGATGGATACACTTTTATGGTAGATTAGTGAATTATATATATATATTAAAATTAAGACTAAAATGATAAAATGTATAAGTAAAGAAGATTAAATATGTATGTATATAAATTTTTGTTAATTATTACATTACTTTCACTGTTAAACTATAACGAAAAGTGACTTAACTAATATCATTTAGATAATTAAATGGCTTCATTGATAAAATTAATGGATTGGAGGTCAAATTAGAACTTCTCCCATAATTGAGTGCCTGAGTGGTCGTTCATGTAATTTACCAAAAGTATAATTCATTAATTTGGTGACCCGGCCCAATTGGAGTGGACCTATAGTCGGATAACCCGCCATCCCTACATCATAGCAGTGCGAGTGAGTGAGAACTGAGAACCCGCCATAGCATCAAACTTCGCCATCGCCTATGGAATTTGAACCGACCGAAGAAGTTAAAGAGCCACCAAGGATCCACCGCCTGGACGAGTCTGTGGTCAACCGAATTGCTGCCGGAGAGGTTATCCAACGCCCCGTCTCCGCCGTCAAAGAGCTGGTCGAGAATAGTTTAGACGCTTCCTCCACTTCCATAAGCGTCGCCGTGAAGGATGGTGGTCTTAAACTCATTCAAGTCTCCGACGATGGACATGGCATTCGAGTAAAAAAAATTAATTTTACTTTCCCTTTTGCTAATTTACAAATTTGTTGTTAGTTGAATTTAATTATTGTTCCGTCCATAGTACGAGGACTTGCCCATATTGTGCGAGAGGCATACGACGTCGAAGTTGTCGAAATACGAGGATTTGCAGTCAATAAAGTCGATGGGGTTTCGAGGAGAGGCGTTGGCCAGCATGACATATGTTGGTCACGTTACCGTCACCACCATTACCCGCGGTCAATTGCATGGATACAGGTTCTTGGACCTCTCCTCTTCTACCAAATGCTTGAATTCTTCTTCTTCTTCTTCATTGTATTAAACCATTCTTTAATTTAGAGTTTATGGTTGTGCAGGGTGTCGTATAGAGATGGCGTGATGGAGCATGAACCCAAGGCATGTGCTGCTGTCAAAGGAACCCAAATAATGGTATCCACTATGTCTTCTTCATTTTTATGTTGACTTATTGTATATTTTATTTATGTTTACTTTATGTTTTGCATAAATTTTTAGTTTTTTTCTTTTCCTAGTAGAGGAATACATGAGCCAATGGGAATCCCAAACAGTCTCAGCTCATAGTGATTTTATATATGTTCTTGTTCTGAGTGTTTGTTTGCATGCTTTTTCAGCTTGAATTTAAATGGATTAAGTAACTTAGCCTTATTTGAGTTCTTAAAACTATTGGAAAGGAGCTCTAGCCCATACTTTTCAGAAAGTTGGTTTATTCACTCAAACTTGTTTTTAACATGATATACACTGAAAAGTTTTGATGTATAGTTTCTACGCTATTTCAAACATTTCAAACATCTTACGTATAAACATCATCCACATAAAAATGAAGTAATTAAAACTACTCCAGCCGAAAAGATGAAAAAAAACTTTTATATAACATAGTGATGTTTGTTCATGAGTCATAGCTTTATAATCAAGCTTTCTTTACCAGCAATTTGCATGCTCAGTTGACATGCTACGTCTGACTTTTATATTTTTGAATGTAATTGAAGCACCCTTTTGTTGAACTTGGCTCATTTGTTAGATAAGCTCAAGTTTCCGTGTTTTGATAAAAGAGCTCATTTTAGGTTTGTCCTGAGTTGCTTGGGTGTGGGTCATGAGCTACTTATTTCCTGTTAGCTATTTTACATATTTGATGTATTTCATTTTGGTTGTGTATTTCAGATTGAGAATTTGTTCTATAACATGATTGCTAGGAGGAAGACACTACAAAATTCTACAGATGATTATACTAAAATTGTAGACTTGCTAAGCCGCTTTGCCATTCATCATATAGATGTGGGCTTCTCTTGTAGAAAGGTAAGCCTCTCCACCGGTAATACTACCTTTATAATTGTTAATTGTGTTATAGACATGACCGATACTTGTATATATGAATTTGTAAAACCTTAACCTGTATGTCAGCATGGAGCTGCTAGAGCAGATGTTCACTCGGTTGCAACACCATCAAGGCTTAATGCTATCAAATCTGTTTATGGAATCTCGGTTGCTCAGAACCTGATAAAAATTGAAGCTGCAGATAATGATCCTTCTAGTTCGGTCTTTGAGATGGCTGGCTTTATCTCCAACTCAAACTATGTTGCAAAGAAAACCACAATGGTACTTTTTATTAATGGTATGTTTTGACTCTTCTTTATTTAAGAGTATTATATAGCTAGATGTTCTACTTTGTCTTTTATTTGATTAGCTTCTATGTTATCTGGATGTGAGAAAGAAGCAGAATCCAAGAAACAAAGTTGGTGGATAATGAATGATATTTATACAAACTGTAGAAATCGAATCATGTAGCAATATATAACAATGACTGAAAACCACCCTCAAACCTAACATTTCAGCAATACTGTTTGGAGATGGAACAATTCTTTTACGTGAAGATCAAAATCCACTCCTGAAAATACCCAGAATAAAATGAAATAAATTAAAAGAAACAAGTTATAACTTATAAGTTGGTTTAAAGGCCCCAATCAATTTAATCTCCTAGCTAGCCAAAATTTTCCTTTGACGAGGAATGAATTTCAGGTGCTCCGTATTTTCCCGCTGTATTAACTCCTCTTGGTTGAGTGAATTTGACTCTAATAAATTAGTAAATTACATTGCACATAACTTTTGTAAAAATTAGATCTAAGTTTTACTGGTTTTTCAGTTGTTGATAACAGAAATCCTATTGATACCCAAAATGAGTAAGTAGCTATCCTTTTGGGAAGGAGTAGGGGTTTCTTGAAGAGGTGAAGGGAGGGGAAGAGGGGTATTTACACTCTTAATGTCTCCTTCCCTTCCTGGAACATTTGAATCAAATGGGGGCCATATAATCCGTGTAATCTCTCGAATTAGCTGTGTTTTCATTTAGGAATGATGATAATCCATTCATTTTTTATCTAAAAATTTCCCGCTGCCTCAATTTCTGTCTTTCATACTTGGAATATTAGGCCAAAATATTGAGCATTACCAATTCATCTCTTTCAATACCTCATAATTTACCCCCTAATGATAAACGATTGAGCAACTTCAGTTGAGAACTAAGAAATATTCACAACCTGGTCTTGCGAGCCAGTTTGATATTTCGGGAACAAAATTCTAGAGAAATCAGCTCCATTTGGTATGCCTGGAATTTGTCATTCTTTTAGTTTACTCGTAGCATAAAATTTAAGAGTCCGTATACTTATTTTTATTTTTCCCTTCTCCTTTTTGGTTGTTCATTACGACATATGTCTGGGAATTCATTCTAGTTCCCCACTTGCTGCTGCAAAATTCTTTTCTAGCTCTTGGCTAACCAAAAGGTCATTAACTATATTTAATTGGCCTAAAAAGTTACAGATATTTAAATCTACCGGCATCCTCCATTGTGCTAATCTTGTGGCTTTTGTACTTTAGCTTTTTGTTAATGGTGCACAGGTAGTATGTAGGTTCTCATTTGATCTTTTATCTCACCTTCATCTTTTTTTTTGTCAATTACCTCAGATAGATTGGTTGAATGCACTGCTTTAAAGAGAGCTATTGAAGTTGTTTATGCTGCAACCTTACCAAAAGCATCAAAACCTTTCATTTATATGTCTATCATATTGCCACCTGAGCATGTTGATGTGAACGTGCACCCAACAAAGAGAGAGGTACGTATGGAGGATTTCTTTCTCTCTATTCATGCAATAGCTGCAATTTTAACTAAGAGGTGAAGCATTATGAATAAGATGGCAGCAGTGAACGAAATCATCCACTTATGAATCTCCTAACGGTATAACCAAAAACCTGATGGAAAATCCATCATGCATTTGGGAACAGTGTCCAAACAATTAGCTAAACCATAGAGAAAAGTAAAGGGATTATTTTCTTGATAGTTGATACATAAGTGTGCAACAAAGATAAGGAAATGGGTGTGTTATGCTTCTTGAAAAGACTCAATCAAATCCCTGAATCTGTTTTCTTTAGCATGAGGATTGAGGAATATTATAACTTATTTCTTTTAAAATAAGATGGAAATGGTGATATAAAAGCAGCTGCTCCAAGATTGACCCCACCCTCCCCCTGGGCAAGCACCACGCACACACCTTCTTCCTCCCTAAGCACAACAATATTGCTTCCAAAACCTAGTGCAATGCTTTATCTGCTAAAAGGCTGAGGAATGAATGGTTGATATATGAATTGTAACTGTTGCTAATTTTCAGTCTTTACTTCACATGAGGTTATGTTGAATCAGCTCTTATACAGTTTTTACTACCTGTGCTTGTCATCCATGTTTTTCTGTTTTTATGTACCTCTTTTTTGGTTTTCATGCACACATTATTGTGCAGGTAAGCCTTCTAAATCAGGAAGTTATTGTTGAAAAGATACAGTCTGTGGTTGAATCAATGTTGAGGAACTCAGATGAGTCAAGGACATTTCAAGAACAGGTAAATGTTTCCCCGTCTAAACTGTTTTTTAGAGTACCTATCTATACTAAGGTGCAGTATCTGATGCTTTCCACACCTTGGAGATTTTAGATGGTATACCTGCCTCTAAAAGCATAATGATGAATAAAAAATCACGTCCTCTCTTTTTCTTAACCTATCATGAAAAGTTTGAGAATGTTGTAACTGATACGTTCAAGTTGATAGCTGGTTCACCGCACTTGTCTTTGTGCAGTGATAATATGTTATTGTATCATCTATACTTTCTGTACCTATTTTGAAGCATGATGAGCTGGATATGTCTGCTGCTTTGTATGACATTTAGTTCTACATCTAGAAGTTTTTACCTGTATTATTAATTTTCCACTTTTTTTATCCTTTTTCTTTTCTTTGAGAATTGTAAAGATTTTGAGCTAAACTCAGCAAAACATGTCTCTCTCATTGGGGGACACAGGGGGGTGGTTAATTTCTTTTCTATTCCCCTTATTTAATATATCTAAGTCCACGGTCATTAAAATTGTCAAATTTAAGTTTTTTTTTTCTTGTGTAGATCATAGTTCTTATCTGCAGGTTAAATGAAGTGTTGATTTTCTTTATGGAAATGTAATGACCAACTTTTTTTTCTTCTTTTGCCATCTCGTGTCTATTGCTTATGACAGGCAGTTGAAGCCTCTCCATCTGTTCCCCCTGTTACAAGCAATGATTTAGACCTTAGTCCCTTACCCTCGGGTAATGTTATAGTAAACAGTCTCAACTATAGCATGCAGTTGGATTTCACGCGCTGAACATATTTGTCCACTAATATTTATTCTCTTATGTGTATTTTAACTCTCAGGATCAAAATCACAGAAAGTTCCAGTGCACAAAATAGTGAGAACGGATTCTTCAGATCCAGCTGGACGGTTGCATGCCTACTTATATAATAATACCCAGAAACACCTTGAGAGAGATTCTAGCTTGACAGCTGTGAGGTAGGACCTGTAGTTCATGCTTATAAAGGAGTAAACTTTTCTTTCTTTTCTGATTGCTGGACTGTAACTTATCTGAAAGAGGTGGCAGATCATGTTCCCTTGTACTTAGCCTCTGTTTTACTGTCCATTTCCTATGATGTTTTTTCCTGACCAAACATTTTCTATGATGTTTTTCGTGACCACTCTAAAAGAAAGTTTTTCTTTTCTTTTCTTTTTAAAAAATTCATTCACCAACATTTGTAGAGGTTTCTGTAAAATAAATATACCAGAATGCTAAAGCTTTTTGAGTTTCTGATGCTGTCTCTTTTTCGACATACAATAAATTACTTTGATAGAGTGATCTGTGTCTAATATCCCATATAGGTCATCTGTTAGACAAAGAAGGAACCTGAAGGAAACAGCAGATCTTACTAGCATTCAGGAGCTTATCAATGATGTTGATAGCAAATGTCACTCTGGTAATTTCACAAAAAATGTTATGCAGGAAAACTTGATTGGGTGGACTTATCCTATAGTTCTTACCAAAATATACTATGTAGGTCTGCTGGACATTGTGAGCAAATGCACATATGTTGGAATGGCAGATGATGTTTTTGCATTGCTTCAGCACAATACTCATCTATATCTTGCTAATGTGGTGAACTTAAGGTAATATTTCCACAAATTCATGAAATCCTACATGTTTTTATGATCATGCCTATGCCTATGCCTTCCCTGTGGAACCGTAGGGTAAAACTTTTGCTGTACTTATTTTTATTTTATAATATTGTGAATACAGCTGGGATAAATATCTCCTCATCAATTACCAGACATTAAGGCAACCAAATTGAATTTAAAACAGACTCATGAAAGAACCCAGCATCAAGATTCAAGACGGTTAAAGTAAAAGCAATAATTATATAACTGACTGTAACTTTTTTACACGGTCAACAGACCTTCGTCGTCTTATTCATTTAGCTTGTTAGACATACTAAATCACAATAAAAAAGGAAAACTTGAGACTTATGACATAGGAACAATTTAAAATCTTCATAACAAAATGAAGTTGCAAATTGCAACAACCCAGTTGCAGAGTTCAACTTAAACGAAAATATGAAACTAGCTCCTGCATGAACACAGAGAGCTTTTGGAATTGAAAGGAAAAAATTAATTTGATTATATGGAGTATTCAGTAGGAAATAAGACTAAAGTTTTTTCTTGAGAGTTTGCAGTAGTTTGAAACAAAGATTACTAAAATGTGACTTTATTTGGATTTTATGGAGTATTGGGTTGGAAACAAGAATAAACCTTTTCCTTGGGAGCTTGCAACAGTTTGAAACAATTTACATTTAAAACATTAGATTATGCAATAGTTTAAATCCATAAAAAATTCAATATGCTTGCTAACAAGACATGCGTGAATGTAAAAAAGAAACACAGTCGGGAAACAAACTAAGGTAATGAATACATCCATTTATATAGTTATAACCTACAATCTCAAACAAAAACAGAATGGTTTTCAAATGATTCATGTAATAACATCAAGGAAATTGTAAGGGACTAAGGGTAGTGACACCAAATACTTCTAGTCGGACAAGATCCCACTATATTGTTTCACAGAAGACAACCATACAATTGAGACATGCTGTGCAACTGTATTTTTTAAGGGAGTAAAGTATTGGACATATGGTTCAAGTAATAATTTTGGGAATAGGATAGAATAGTACACAATTCTTACAAGACAACTTACAATACTGGCAGGGGGAGGAAGGCATCTGTTGAAAACCAGTTGAATATTCACCTTTTTTGGGGCATCTTCAGTAGGTTCTAGCACTAAATTAAATTTGTTGATCAACCAATACCACTTCCTTTGTCTCAAGTTGCAAAATGGAAAAATGGTACAGTTCAAAAGATCAACAAACTAAACAAAGGGAAGATCCAGATATAGCATTTAGACATGATACATATGGCTTTAACTTGTGCACATCATTCATACTTGCTCATAGAAAAGCTTCAGGTATGAAGCTCCTTTTATCAGCTGTTAGCCTGTGCCATGAAGCCCTGTAACCTTATAAATAAAACTAATCCAATTTATCATGTTCGTACAAAGCTCCTGGGGTGTGTTTTCTCTAACGTTTTATGCACCTTTCTTTTCCTAAAAAAGAGAAGAAATCAACCATAAATAAATATAATGCCTTCTAAAATGGTAGTTACTTTTTTGGTTTTGTTTTGGCTGACTAACATGTGCCAATGTCTTTACAAGGTTGAATTTTTCTATTGAAAGTTTGGTCAAAGTTGGACAGATAGTATAATCAATGCATTCATAAAGAACTGTGTACAAGTGTAAGAGATAATAAACATTGAAACCTTGTATACTTGAATTCAATTCATTCATTGCTTCTGTTTACTAAGTTCTCCCTGAAAGCATATATTTATTATTTTAAAATTTCCTTGTCTGCATTTGCAGCAAAGAACTTATGTATCAGCAAGCTCTTCGTCGGTTTGCTCATTTTAATGCTATACAACTAAGTGAACCAGCTCCTTTGCACGAATTAATTATGTTGGCCCTGAAGGAGGAGGACTTGGACCTAGAAAGCAATGAAAACGATGACCTCAAAGAGAAGATTGCAGAAGTAACATCCTTTCTATCGGCCATAATTGATTGAAATTTATATCTCTATTATTTCTATCATGATTGAGATTGTCATAAATAATGGCTAATTATTTAGGATAGGATCCAGTTACATAGCGTAAAACTTTTTAAGTTTTACACGTTTTTTGGACCGTTGGATGGGTGAAATGGATGACTGAGATTAACAGTAGAATATGGAAAGATTATCACCTGGAAAAAAAGTAAGGAGTTAATCTCAGCCATCTATTTCCCTAATCCAACGATCCAAAAAATGTGTAAAACTTAAAAACTTTTACACTATGTAAGTGGATCCTAACCCTATATATAAGGGTCTTATTACCTGTTTCAATACTAAATGTGTTTTTTTAATTTAAACATGATAATATCCCTGTTGTTTAAAGATGAGGTGGCAACTGCGTTGATGGGCTTTTTTTTTTGGGAGGTTCAAGCCTTTACAGCCGTGGACCATGCCTGGGTCAGGGAATAGACCATTTCTAGGTTTTATGAAAGACATAACCTTTTTGGAATGCTTTTGTAGTCTAGTTTGAGTTCATGTCTTGGTGATTCTAATCTGTTTTTATGGGTTTGGGCCATTTAGGGTTCAGATGATTGACTTTTTTTGTCTAATTTGGTATGAACAGTCAATGTTTGATCCATTTCGGGCGGGGTTTGATTTATTTTGCCACCTCTAGTTTAAAGGGCTGTAAACCATATAAATTGCTGAGCAGGTACTGTTCCCTATGTCACTGTTTGTTTGACAATTTTTTGAATCCTACCATATCAAGCATGGTCAGGTTGTCAGTGTTTTTAACATTCCTGTCAGGGGAAGCATCCAAAGGTAAAACTAGTTCAGTCTGAGGCCCATCTTATGCTGTTCTCTGCTGGTCAACCACTTGAGCTTGCCTGATTTTATAGAATTAACAGGCAAACATATTGCACATCATTACTAATTTGAAATTTCTTGCAAAAGGCCTCTTCTTTCCTCATCCTTAGCAAAGAAGAGAAAGTTACTAGCAAAAGGGAAATTGGAAAAAAAGAAGGGAAAGGGGAGAAAATGCTGTATGACATAGTTTCTTTGCTTTGCTCTTGATTTTCTTTTCTTTATTCCTTTAATAAATTGGTGCATCCTGTCCTCATTTTTCATATATGTACTAGTTGGTTTCATGGAAGTTTAGAAATTTACTGTTGAGTACGTGATACGTCTCTTTTTCTGCCACGTTGTATCATGTATGTGCCTTTCTACCAACTATCCTGCACTCATAGAAAACATTTGATCTTCTGTAGATGAATGCACAGCTGCTTAGGCAAAAGGCTGAAATGCTAGAGGAGTATTTCTGCATTTTTATTGATTCAGATGGGAACTTATCAAGGCTGCCAATTTTACTTGACCAGTACATTCCAGACATGGATCGTGTTCCCGAATTCGTGCTATGTTTGGGAAATGATGTAGGTAGCATTGTTCTTTCTACTGTACCAAGATGTGCTTTATGATGGTCGTGATAGCTGATACTACTTACATACAAGTGTCAGAAACTGTACACGTAAAAGTTGTTTCCCTTGAATACTTGATTCTAAATGTGAATTTTCCTATTTATTGTAGGTTGATTGGGAAGAAGAAAAAAAGTGCTTCCAATCACTTGCTGCTGCTCTCGGGAATTTTTATGCTATGCATCCGCCTCTGTTGCCAAATCCATCAGGGAAAGGATTGGAATTTTACAGAAAGGGGAAACATGGGAAGAATCCTCGAGATGGAGAAAATTCTTCTTCTCACGTGGGTATGTGTGAATCTCATTGTATTTGTTTCTCTTGAGGATAGGGCCATTTCTGCCAGACTAGAAGAAAGCATGCAAATGGTGATATTGGCGTCAGTAATTATATCACAGTTTTAGAAATGTACTGCAAAACTATTTTACTTGGACTTGGGTGTGAGTCTCAGATATAGGTATGTAACGCATAGAAGTATGGTACTATGGTTAGATTTTTTATGTTTTTCGATGTATTTGTGGAGGTCATATTCCAACACCATGTGACAGACATGAGTGCCTGACATGGGTACTTAAAGAAAGTTGAAGAGTTGGATTAACATAGCTGCTGGGTGCCCTAAGGCCTGGTTTTGAGATATAACAAATATAGTTGTTAAAGGTAGTATGCAGTACAGATAGAAAATCACAAATAAAGACAGACTATCTCTAAAAATTAGACTTATTGTTTGTCCTCGGTCTACTAATTAGGGAAACTTTTACTTATTGACCGCTGGGGACTGGAGTGTTCGTACAATTTAAGAAGAGTCCTGCTGCATAAATCAATGATTTTTTTGTTGAGTACTTTATATTATTTTCTTTTGGCTTCAAAGTGTGCTTCAGGTTTGATAAAAGAAAAGTCTGCTTCAGGAAAATAGGGTTTTAAGTTCATGTTAGCTATCAGGTAGAGAGAGGGATAATGAAACATTCACCGCTTTTGCTCAAGTTAATCACCATTCTTTACAAAGAAATAGGTTTTCCATATTGCGATTTTCCATCGTATAAACACTATGTTACTTGAACTTTTCACTTTTCCTTAATATAACTGTCTCTGGCATTTCTTTGACACTTTAAATTTGCGTGTCTGATGCTTATTTTATCGAAATTAATTTACAACGTTGACATCAAAGACATAAACCGGTTGGATACGTATCCATGTTTGACATCTGATCGTAGTCCATATAAAATAGCATATTTGCATTCAATGAGGCATAATGCTCATATTTCTGTGGTGACCGCTGCTTAATGATCAGCCTTGGCAGACTTTATTTATATCTTCAACTAATGATAAGCTTTATTGTTCTTTGGTGTTCACAGGGGATGGTGTTGCAATAGAGGACGAATTTGAGCATGAACTACTATCAGAGGCTGAGACTGCATGGGCTCAGCGTGAATGGTCAATCCAACATGTCTTGTTTCCGTCCATGAGACTTTTTCTAAAGCCTCCGAATTCAATGGCTGTTAATGGAACATTCGTCAGGGTAAGCAGATTCTACTCTTAACAAGTTCTATTATAGGCAGATTCGTTTATTATGGCTCTCCACCCGTGGGGTTCTGAAATTCTCTTACTGTTACGATGTCCCTCTGGGGATTTTTATATTTGTATCTGAGCCAACAAAATTTCTCACTCTTTTTTATGCAAGTATGGAGGCCCATTGGTTGCACGACTTAGGCCACTTGCTTATGCCCGACTTAGGCCAGGCTTGAACAGATTTTAGGCCTAAGATCGTCTGGAGAAATATTATTAAAATAATATATCTTAGACAACCCCTGGATATATCTTTGTATCCTCTAGACCCACCCTCCTTCCTAGGAATAGAAATCCTCTGCCCCTTTTTGGTGTCCCTTTTCATGCCCTCACACTAAAAAACTAGGTTTAGGGTTTAGGGAATTAGTGCCGGGTAGGGTGTATTTTAGGGTTTATGGTTTAGGATTTAGAATTTAGGGTTAGAGCTTAGAATTTAATTTTTTAGTGTTTGGGCATAGAAAGGGACAAGATTTTTGTCCCCTTTCCAGTGCTTGGGATTTTGAACACGAGAGTTCAAAATTGAAGATTTGATGTTTAAACGGTTGGAACATCTTGGAGATGATAGACTTCCTTCTCTGTTTATTTTAACTGTTGCATGGTATTAACTTTTGAGTTTGAATTAGTTTATACAAAGACGTGCATACTAGATTCAACATTGAATGCTTTTGGGACAAACCTGTAAGATGATTAATATTCATGGATTAGTAGTAGTATTACTGAACTTCCGCGTAGAAACTTGTTTTCATATTATCGTCTCTCTTTTTTAGTTCAAGGAACTCATATTCAAATCTGTTCTGTAAATAGTTTTTTTTTCTTTTTCCGAACAATGTTCTGTAAATGGTTAAGTACACACTAATCAGTAATCCCTGTCCCCCCCTCCCCCCTTTTACTTTTATTTTCAGGTGGCTTCACTGGAGAAGCTCTACAAGGTTTTCGAGCGGTGCTAATCAAAGAGATTGCCTTCGGAAGGTTTCAAATATGCAGTAAGTGTGGTGTGTACTGTATAGTGGGCTAGGATATGTCGAGCATTGCATGGACTATCTGTACAGTGTATATGTCATCTTAAAAACTGTCTACTACAATCCAAAACAACACGATTAAGAATAACACTCGTTTCCTTGAACCAATTACCTTTTGTAGTTTGGGTTAGGGGTGAGCGTTCGAGCGAGTCGAGTCGAGTCAAAAAAATTCGAGTTATTCGAGTTCAATCGTCATATTTTACAACTTGAACTTAAATTGAAATTTTTTCGATTCGAGTCGATTTGATTTTTCGAGTTTGGTTTTAATTTAAACATTTTTTTATTTATATCTACATATATATTTCTTCATATTATTTTTCACATGTGTAAAAAAAGATTTTGAATTATATCTACATACATATAAATTGACTTATGACTAAACAATACAATGATTCTAAAAGCACAAAAATAAGAACACATTTTTTCATCAAACAAGGTAAACCTGTCCAAATTTCAATTGTAACAATCAAACCAACAAAAAGAAAACTCAACCTTCCATTATAAACTACGGGCCTCGTTAAAAACCTCCTTCTTATCTAGGTAACGCCAAGACGAGACCAAAGATAGCGGAAGGAGGAAAAGAGTACCCTAAAATATATTAATAACTAAAGCAAATAACACAGTAGAGTTTAAAAAATCTAACATCACATGTCAAAAGATACAAACCAATAAAAACAAAAACATAATAGTTCAAAAAAGAGAATTGCAACAAACTTTTTTCGAGTTTTGAATTATATTGTCGAGTTTTCGAGTTTCTATACAAATTTAATTGTAATTATTTACCATGTTATAGTACGATTTGATTCTAATTTAAACGACTTTCTCTATTCATATAAGATATGCATATATATATATATATATTTCTTCATATTATTTTTCACATGCATAAGTAAGATTTGTAATGTTATTTAATAAAAAAATATCATCTAAACTTCTAAAATATATTTATAATATTATTTTTAAATAAGGAACTTTTAAGGATAAAGTACTGATGGGGTATAAATGAGTCAATGAATTGATGTAAAGAAAAAAATTACAAAAAATCGGTTGAATGATCAAATTGAATAAAATATAAAGTTAAAGGGCTAAATTAAAAAAAAGAATAATTTTTTAAAAATATGAATTGAAGTTATATAGATATTATATAGTGTTAGTGAATCATGTGGTTTAATTTTGGTAAAAAATAGACTTAAAAAGAAAGAAAAATTAAAGAAATGGGAAACATTCAAAGTTGAGGGGCTAAATAACAAAAGTAGAAAATTTAATTTAAAAATATGAATTGAAGCTAAATAGGTATTCTAGTTTCTATATTGGTTTAGGAGCATGTGGTTCAATTTTGGTCAAAATTGACTTAAAACGAAGGAGATATTGAAGAAATGAGGAAATCATACAAAGTTAAGGGGCTGAATTGAAAAAATATGAAATTTATTTTAAAAATATAAATTGAAGATAAATATGTATTCTACGCTGGTTTAGGAATATGTGGTTCAAATTTGGTCAAAAATGGACTTAAAATGAAGGAGGAATTGAAGAAAAATGAAATCAGTGACTAAATTGTAAAACTGTAAAATTCGGTTTTTCGATTTTTCAATTTTTCGAGTTGGGCAAATTCCAAACCGACTCGAAATCGAATTTTTTTCGAGTTAATCGAGTTGACTCGAATAACTCGAACAACTCGAAATTGAAAAAAAAATCAATTTTTTCGAGTCGAGTCGAGTTTTGCTCAACCCTAATTTGGGTGGTGGGGTTTTTTTTTTTTTTGTGTGCGTGAATTCTGGTATTTGCATGGAAATGATGAAGCTGGGGTTTAGAAAGGACTGAAGACTAGAGTTGTAGACATTACCTTTGTTGACCTTTAGGGATGGTTCCGGCCCCGAGAAGCTGTTACTTTTGTTGACCTGTAGCCTGTAGGGATGGTTTAAATTTGGTATTTGAGATTTATGTTATGTGGACTTCGGGTGAGTGTCGGATACAATGGGTATGTTCAAAGTTCAAATTGTTTTCTAAACAATTTTGAGGCTACATTTTCTTACATCAGTTTGATGCATTTGAAATTTTAAAGCAATCTTCATAAAGATTGGACCTTGACTGATGAGAAAATAGTTTTGACACGCCTTGGTGTGCTGAGTACAATGCCTTTAGTTTTGGGATTAAGTTTACTTTTCAATATTTTCTATTTTTCACTTGAAATAAGGACTTACTTGAGTATGAATCAAATGATAAGGGCTTATAATAATAATAATAACAATAATAATAATAATAATAATAATAATAATAATAATAAGGGTAAACTATCTGTTTGACCACCAATCTATTGGGAAAGTTCTAAAATGACCACCATAGAAAAAAACGCGTCATTTGACTACCCAAACTATTAAAATGGGATCAATTTGACCACCGGCCGTTAAGGGGCTAACGAAAGGTGACGTGGCAGTTAAAAAATTAAAGGTATAATTACACATTTGGTCCTTACTATTTACACATTCTTTCAATTTAGTCCTTTCATTTTAGAATGGCCAAGAATTGTGTAGAATGCAACTCAAACTCCAGAAAATTTCTTTGAATATTTCTGATGAATTAAGGATAAAGTGCAGGTTGGTCCAACTGTTAAACCAAATTCGATTGAAAATTAATATGGTATCCATTTTCCAGATAATAGTAGCTTTACCTGAAGACCAATCACACTATCCTCTACCACCAAGCAATCTTTTTCTGACACGCCTAATCTCTTCCATAATAAGATTTCTAAATCAGATTCGGAATTAGAAACCAAAGACTGAAATATGAGAAATATGAGCACACGTAACATTATGGTTAAAGTTAAATGCACATGATATATTGAGTTCACTAGTAAGTTACCTTGGCAGCTGTCAGATAATGGGTCTGGTTTCTTCTCCTTCACATCATCACCTAAAAGCATAAAGAAATGAGATTTAAGAGTATTAAGGATAGAAATCATCATAAATGAAAAGAAAAGAACGAAATGAAAATGAAAAATTAAAATGGGCCAAAAAAGCACAGAAACAACCTTTGCTTAAACTAACCAGAGGGACCAAAGATCAAAACACAACCAATGAGATTATTTCTTTATGTACATGTAAAGTTTTAGAGTTTAATGAAGGTTAATTATTAGCTTGTCTAGAAGAATTTCATAAGAGGGAACTCAATTCATTTAGAAGAATTGCATCTGAAATTTGGTTGAATATTTAAAAGAAAAGTGAAGAATTCCCCTAGCAACAATGCACCTCATTTATCTATCATGAAGCATACGCTGACTTGTGAAAGACCAGAATACATGCTTTGATTCACATAAGTCTAAAACACATCTAACAACAAAACCAGACGATGTAGAAGTACTCAACATACCTGTAAGGAAGCAATCAAGACCCTTGAATCGCTCCTATAAAAATAGGGAAAAAAAGAACAAGGAAACAGAAGTGAGGATATTTGCTGATCAATGATGAACAGAACCAAAACTGTGGAGACTCGCACCCAACTTGCAAGTTGCTGTTGTCTGCTTTGAGCCAAAATTCTCACAAGTGATGTCTTTTGCGGGACAAAACCTTGAGATTTACGAGTCAAAGCAGACAATATCTTGTAAGTCGGGTGCGGATCTCCACAACAACATACCATTCCGATGAGGTTCTCAAGACAGAGTACAACTGAACTTTTAGTTGCTGCAGAGCAAACTGCTAGCATTTTCCCCTGTAAGAGTAGAGAAAGAAAATGGCATCAAAAAGAGCTGAATAAAAGAATTTCTGCACAATACAGTGCAACCAAATATGAAGACGTGGGTTCAACAAGTTGAAAAGAAGAGGGAAAACAGAAACAAAAGCTTGCATTGCTTCAGTTGTGGAAAGAATGGAAGATGGAAAGAACATGAAGATGATTCTCGATTGAAATGATAAACAAGTAATATCTTACAGCAGCCTTGGCCTCATCCATCAATCTTAAAACTCCAGGTCTAGTTTCCACCTGATCAAAACAATATCACTCTCTTTAGAGTCAAAGAAATGAAGGATAAAAGAACCACAATGCAAAAAAGAGTAATTTTTGCTTACAGTTCCAGATTTGATAATTTCTTTGTATCTTTCAGTCTTCCAGTCCTACAAAGATGTAACAGCATCACATACATAAGTTCTTTAATAAAGAGACTTCCATGGAGAGAAAAAAAAAAGTAATTCCTAAACAAAGACCAGATTAAAGCCTAATTGGACCCCTGTCCCCCCTAACTTTATAAAATCACTTAATTAAAAAAAGAAACAATAATCACCACTACATTACATTGATTAATTTTTCTTCACCAAGTTTTTATTAATCAACAATGAAATATAAACTCTTATGATCATTATTAATACCTGAAGAGTGTCAATTAACTTGGCTCGTTCCTCATCACTCTCAGGAGGCGTTTCAAATATGGTAGAAGATGGCCATCCATGCTCCTTGAAGTACCTTCAAAAACACAAAAAATCTCCATTAAACCGACCAGCAACCAAAAGAATTAAGACCAATAAAAGAAACCCAAAAAATAGTAAAAGCAAAAGAAAGGAACCATCTCATCTTGGGTTTGCCACCACCAATCAGGTTCTGGAGCACATCATAGAATTGAAGGTCCCAATTAAGGGGCTGTGAAGAGGGAGGGCAACGGACATTGAAGTGAGCGAAAGCATCGTTGTAAGCTTGGCGGTGCAAGTGCTCAGATTCTAGAATGACACCATCGCAGTCAAAAATGAGAGCTTGAAGGGAACGAGAAGCTGAGACCGAGAGTGGTCTTGGCTTTGCGGTGGTGTTAGTTAAGGAAAGTGAGGATAGCTTTTTGGTTGGGAAAGTGAGGAACTTTGGGGAGTAATAAAAGAGAGAAGAGGAGGTGGAGGAGAGATTTTGAGGAGAGATAATGAGCGTTGAGGGAGACGCCATGGCCGCTTTGCTTCAGTGGTTGGTCTAAAATGGAGAGACTGATTGGAGCTATAAAAAAAAATAGGACTAAATTGAAAGAATGTGTAAATAGTAATGATCAAATGTGTAATTATACCTTTAATTTTTTAACTGCCACGTCACCTTCGTTAGCCACTTAACGGCCGGTGGTCAAATTGATCCCATTTTAATAGTTTGGGTAGTCAAATGACGCGTTTTTTTCTATGGTGGTCACTTTAAAACTTTCCAAATAGATTGGTGGTCATTCAGATAGTTTACCCTAATAATAATAATAATAAATGTAAATGTTAAATGCAGATTCCCACACGAATTACTAATGAGTTATTTATTTAATGTTATTAATTACGAGAAACATAGATGGATTATACAATATTATATTATAAATTAGGACAAATTAGAGCTTAAGTGGGAACACGTCACTACCATTATTTTATTTTATAAATTTTAAAATCTAATGTATAGAAATATCATATAATGTGGGTTAGGGTTTTTCTTTGTTTTTTTAGTGCCGACGCTCTCTCTCTTTGGTTCAAACATAGGTCAGCGGCGGCAATAGCTTTCGGGCTATTTGTCGATTGTCGATCACCCTCTTTCATTTATTTGTTTCGTTCTTTTGATTTTCAGTCTTTTTAATTCAATAAATTTGTCTTTATGACACGTTTTTCTCTACCGTTTGATACGTTTTTATGTTTTTTAGCATGTTTTTTTAAAATCTTGGCACGTTTTTCTATTATTTATTTTCTATCATGGTTGATTTGACGACGCCACGACTGATCAAGATGGCGATTATTTGTAATCATGTTGATCTTCCTTGCTATGGACCTTCGGTTTGAATTTGGATATGCGGTTTGTGCTTGTGATGAGTTTCTCAGGTGCTCGGTTCTGATTTGCGTTTTTTCGGTGGTCTATCAATAGCTTCATCCCCTTTTGTGGTTTGTTTTGCCGATGCAGTCAGGTTTCGTATCTATTTTCGATCGAGTATTTGAATGAGTTTATAACCTTTTCATGTATAGTTCATATCTGATCTAAAGTGGCTAGTTTTAAGAGGAAGTCCAAATTATGTATTTAGTTTACAATGATAGTTTGTAAACTATTATTGTAATTTTATGTATTTTCTCATTAATAAAACTAGTGACTTATTTTCAAAAAAAAAAAAAATCATATAATCCTTGTTAGAAATGCACGCTTTGTTTTATGTATAAAAGGATGTAATTAAAATAGAAAATTTAAATTAAAAAAAATTGAAAACAAAGATTTGCTTTGTGTGTTCCAAAGAAGATTAACTAAGCCTAGCCTAGGAAGGAACAGTAGGCTTAACGACAATGTGAAATGGAAGGCTTACAGTTACAGGGTCCGAAGAATCGGGTCGGGTGGGCTGAAATATAGATTCGAATTCGATTAGATTACGTTAAAACCCGATGAGTCGCTTGCAAGCTTCAAATATTTTGGAGCTCCTCTTCTTTCTGGATTTGATCGCAACGTTATCGACAGCGACTGGATCAGGATCCTCGAAATGATGGAATATTTTGTAATATCCTCCCCTTCCCGCGGAAACACGATAAGATGACGACGTGGATCTGGATCTCTTCATCGAGAACGCCCTTTTCAGTGTGTTCTCAAGTGCGGAGCTCTGTTTCTCGGCTCTCAGAACCACGGTGGACGCACTCGAAACCGAACGGCTTCTGCTCAATATCACGCCGAATATCTCCCCTTCTTCCGATGATACAAGAGGTCCACTACCGTATAGCTTTGGAAAATTCATCGCCGTGTCTTGTTTCATGCTTGTTCAGTGGCCGGAATTACAAGAGTTCATGCATTAGCTTTGCACACTCGAGAATTGGAAAATCGGGACTTGGTTTCTGCCTTTCTGGCGCTGCTTTGGTAGCAGGTTGGTTAGGCCACCAAAGAGCCGACATTTGTCTACCCTAATTTATTGATTTCAGACGTGGATTGTTTTTTCTGTAATTTTTTTATTAAATAGGAAGATATTACATTTACGTCTCAAAATTCGAGTTCATATAAAGTGTGACAACATAAATATATTTAACCACTAAATTAATTAGTGAATCTCATACATATACTTTTATGTGGACGTTGTAATCATTCCATGAATATTCATTAGTTATTACGTCCCTAACTGTCTTGCTCTACCTCACTCTTAACAATTTTTTTTTTACTATTTAGAACAAATTAATATCAAATCTAAAAATAATTCGAGTTTTGTTATCTCCAAAACTCAAATAAAAAATAAACGATGAGCCATTTGAAATATCATATAAATCAAATGAAATAATGTACCATTTCAAATATGATGCAAACCAAAGGGATTCGAAATCAAATTATTTAGAAATTGTAAGTATAGGATTCCTTTGGAAAAAGGGACATGAGAGCCGAAGGGGATGGTCTCACATGGGAGTGGGGTAGGAGGCTCGATCCATGGTTGTATGACTTGAAATGGAGTGGCCCAATTTAAAATGGATCAGTCGGTTCAAAGGAGACAGCTAAGTTTTGGTAACCCTATGCTATCCCCTTTTTAGTGTTTTGTGTATGTATATCTTAATATTAAAAATTAAATTTAACAAATAACGAGTCAAATTGAGTAATAAATTTTTTTAATGAGCACGAATCTAGTACTACTTAACTTACAATCGACTCGCTCGATAAGTACCTAGTAGTTGCCCACCCATTGAATCGGCAAGACCATAGATAAGTAAATATTGTCTAAAGTTTCTGTAGTATTTGTAATTTATAGATTTTGTTTTGTACTTTTTAAATTATGAAATTTTGGTCATAACAAAAACGGTGAGAATAGAATTTCTAAAGTCAAATTTTGTTATTAGTCTATATAGTATGCGTAAGTTGTAGATTTAGTTAATGTTCTCTTATTTGATCATTCAAAATTCATATAATTTAGTTATATTGTCTACATATTATTTAGTTCATCGCTGAAATTCTCAATTTAAAAATACAAGAACTAAAATTGTCGAAGTTAGGGTGTAAAGATTAAATTCAAAATAAATTTATAATAAAGGGACTAATTATGGAATTTGACCAAAAATGCATACAAATAAGGACTTGTAGCTTTTCCCTTTAAATATGTAACATCAATCACTCGCTCTATCATAAGGTTAACATGATATAACGTGATATTTCAACATCTAACAACATGATATGTGGTGGAAATTTCACGTCATGGTAGCCATTTCTTTTTTAGAGTATACAATGTTGTGAATTTCTTGAGTGATTTTAATGAAAAAAGAGTGTTGTTTTTTGTAAAAAAAAATTAATTTTGAGTATTTTGTCTGTATAATATATGTGTTTTTAAAGGATTAAGAATAAATAAAACTTTTTAGAAAAATTAATTTATAAAATTTTATAAATAAAAAAATAAAAATTTCTTATAGTTGTGCAATCAATTAGAATTTTTTTATAAACTCGTCATATGACATATAAGATGCGTAGTTTTTTTTTTGTTTTTGTTTTTTATTTTTTGATGTAGGTTAATGAATGTGTCTTCTTTGAAGTCCTCTTTCTTTTTACGGTGCTCCTATTTATATCTCATACTTAAAATTAGGTTTAAAGTTTATGATTTAAGGTTAGAGTTTGTGGTTAGTGTTTAGGAAATATGAGGTAAGTGTAATTTTAGGGTGTAGAGTATAGGGTTTAGGATTTAGAATTTAAGATTAAGTCTTAGAATTTAATTTTTTAGTATTTTTAGTGCTGGGCATAGAAAGGAACACAAAAAGACAAATTTTTTTATCCTTCTTTTTTTGATTGAAAAAGAAGGGTGGTTATCCGAGCACCTCGTTAAAAAACCTCACTAACCTAAATTGGAGGAAAAAGAGTGCACCCAGTAACCTACATAAAATAAACATCAATAACGTCATCACTAATGTCCGAGTGAAAAACATCTAACACAAAATTCGGAGGTTGACAAAATACAGCCACCCCACTCACAAAACTCAACCCATGTTTCACTAAACTATCACCCACACCATTAACCTTACGTGACACGCAATGGAACCGAACATTCCAATCATTCAACAACATCATCTTGATATGATAAACCAGCGAATGATCTCCAACGTCCCTAGTCGGCATATTTAAAAGTCGAACGGCTTCCTTATTATCAATTTCCACGATAACACGTCGATAACCTCTTTTCCAAGCATGTTTGAGACCTTCCAACACACCCCAAAGCTCAGAATCAAGAACCGAACAAATTCCAACGAACCTAGAGTAATCCAATAACCACTCACCCCTATCATTCCGAATCACACATCCACATGCTGTCCGACCATCCGCCTAAACCCTAGCCCCATCCGAATTGAGCTTGACCCATCCCGGGGTGGTGCCGTCCATCGTTCCAAGCCCATGCGGACCAGAGCGATTGTTGTCCCCAACCGAGAGTGCATGATTCTCGCTTGCTCACATTCTTGCACAACATCGCGACACCTCTCCACAACCGGCAAACTCCAAGTAACCTCAGGGGTGAAGACCAACCGGTTCCTTTCCTTCCAAATTAGCCAAAGTAACGATCTAAAAAAGAGAGGCTAATTCACAATTGTAGGAGCAAACACATTAACAGGCTGCAGATTGCAGCGTACCCAATCTGCGAACTCCATGCTGAAAAAATCCGGCCAAAATTTCGGCGAAACAACTGACTTCCAGTACTCCTACACCGTCGGGCATTGTCGAAACAGATGATCTAACGTTTCAGCCTCATTCCCACATATCTCGCACTGTACACCAGTCGTGAGGTGACGTCGTTCTCTCTCGACATTAGTTAGCAACATCTCATGCATTAGCAACCACAAGAAGGATTTAATCCTTGGCAACTCCGACAACCGATCAATCATGCTCTAAATAGGGTCAGCTTGTGACTCACTCTGCTGTATTTTTATTCTGTAAGCCGAGCGAACTAAAAATTTCTTATCGGATGAAACATCCCATCTGAAACAGTCACACGGAACCGAAGCACAAGGGGGGATAATTGCAGCAATCCGCATAACAATAGGCAGGGGCAACAAATGTTGGAAAACATCCCACTTCAATTCACCAAACTCGTTTACCATCGACGATAGAGGAATCGACCCATCCAGAAGCAAAATATTAGGAAGAACCCAATCCTTAAGACAACCGATTTCCCCAACCCATCGATCTGTCCAAAAATCAATGTCATCACCATTACCTATCTTCCACGAGATATGACTACGAACCTCATCCCAAACACTACATATACCTTTCCAAAGGTGAGATTTATTACATCGCATTACAATATTCGGAATCACCCCGTCGCACATATATTTAGAACGCAGAACCCGTACCCAAAACCTGTCTGGTTGAGCAACCAAGCCAAAAGTCAATTTCATCAAGAAAGCTGCATTCTGATCTTCCAAATGCTTAAAACACGTGCCACCATCAGCCTTGGGTTTACACAAAGTATTCCAGTCTACCAGGTGCACATGACGACCATCAAACGAGTTACCCCAAATAAATTTCATGATCAGCTTCTCGATCTCCATGCATACCCTTTTAGGCAATAAAGTAGTTTGCATGGTATACGAAAGAATTGCCTCCAAAATCGCTCTCGCCAACAAAATACTCCCCGCCAAGGATAAGAATTTAGCTTACCATCCTGACAATCTATCACTAACTTTCTGTATTAAGAACTGGTAAGTCCCATTAGTAACCCGTTGATGCAATAAAGGCACACCCAGATATTTACCTAAGTCCGAAACTTAAGTAAAACCAAAATCACAATTGAGAAAGTCACGAGTAGCACCATCCACATTGCGGGAAAAGAAAATATTAGTCTTCTGCACACTCACCTTATGACCCGAAGCAGAATTTTTATCCTTCTTTTAAACTATGACACTAAGTCAAGACAATTTATCTTAAATTTTGAGATTTAAGTTTATCAATTTTTTAAGTAGACCTATTTTTATTTTTATTTTGCCTGGAATCATTTTTAAGTCTAATATTTTAGCTAAAACTTGTCATATAATATAAATTTAATCATAATTCATAAGTTTAACTTGTATAATTTTACAGTAAAAAAAACTTTTATAATTTATTAGTGGTACCTATATATAATATGGTAATGCTGCATGTATTGGATTGTAATGAATAAAAAAAATATTGGAATGAATCTCAACCCGTTAGTTTAAAATACTAACTTGCTCGACAAAACTAATGCTTAGGTTATTATTGAGGGCCTTTTTTCTCCATGTACTCAATCGAAATGGGTTTTATAGTATATGGGCCAATGATAATTTTTTTACAAATGTTAATTCTAATCTCTTAGTGGGTCTAAACTCGGGTCTAAACCCATGACTTAAAAAATTTAAAAGAACAAAGATGAACAGCTTGACTAACTGGCCAAGTGTGATTTGCATGGGCTAATAATAACATAACCCAACTATTTACGATGAATTTTCATATTACAACAGTTCAATAATGAATTAATGATGTAGATTTATATAGTGGCGTATCTATGTGTTAGGTTGGATAAGCCTGTGCCCACCCTAAACTTTTTAAAGTTCATACATTTGACTTCAATTTTTTAATTTTTATGATTTAGTCCTTAATTTTTTTAAAAAAATTTATGACTCGTGCCCACCCTAAAAAATATTTCTTGATCGGCCACTGAATTTATATAAAAGTAGGAATTTATTATTACAACTTATCTTAGGAATTTATTATTACATTGTGTCATAAAACAAAAAAAGCTTATAAAAATTATTATATAAACTATAATAACATCACTACTGTGGAATTGTAAACGGATTGTTAAACTCCACGGTATGTGTTTAGGCACGGTGAAAAAGGAAGGAAAAAAAAAAAAACAACCGGTTCGAGATGTCCATGTAATGGAGGCGAACAATTAATTCAGTATTGCTTCGATCTTGATGGGAAGACCCTCCTCAGGAATGGGTGATGGAATGTAAGAAATCTTCTCATCCGGACTCATTTTGACCCATTTGTAGCTGGTGACCAGGTTGTGAGTGAATGTCAGGATTTCGAGGCGGGCATACTCTTTTCCCGGGCACATTCGAGGTCCTCCCCCGAAGGGTACAAATGTGTAGGGCGCTGGACCATCCCCTTCAAACCTGGATGGATCGAATCTTTCGGGATCCGGAAAGTATTTCGGATTCTTGTTCGTGGTATGCACCGTCCAGAACGCCTGAATCAGATGTAAATAACGATTAACAATGTATATACTATATATACATAATACATGGAGCCTGGAGGTGTGGTAGATATTACCTTCCATCCCTTTGGAATGGTATAACCAGCGTAAGTGAAGTCGGTGACGGCCTCTCTGAAAGAGCCATTAGCAGGGGGAGCCAGCCTCATTACTTCGCACGCAACGCACCAAGTATATTTCATCCTCTGTATATCTTCCCATCTCAGCGGCTCCCCTCTCACTTTGGATCTTAAAACACCCATTTGCTCTGCATTTGTTCATAAGTAATATTGGTATTGCTGCTGAAACATTAAAATCCAAATGATCAAAGTAGATACCTTCAACCACCCTGTTATATACGTCGGGATGATCCGAGAGATAGCTGACAAGGAAGGTGATTGCGGTGCTTGTTGTGTCGTGGCTGGCGATGAAGAACCCCACAATCTTGTTGCCAATCTCAACCTCCGTCATTCCGTCCATCAACATGCTATCAACCAAGTCGGATGCCACTGTTTTTCCTTTCTCTAATATCTCCTTTTTCTTCTTCGTAATGAGGGCTAAGAGCTGTTGCCGAATCTGCCTGCCCGCTTTCACTGCGCGGTTGAATGTCGTACCAGGGAGATCAATGGGGACCGATATGAGACCCGCAGTTGCAAGAGCGAAAGGCTTTGCGAAGTTCTCGATCTCCTCTGGATCCGTCACGCTCATGAAAAGACGACAGGCAAGTGCAAATGTGTACTTCTTTGACAGCGGGAAAACTTGGACTTCATTAAAGGGGAACCAGTGTTGATTCAGGTGTTCTTTCGCCATTGTATCCATCACCGGTATATACTGTTGCAAAGACTCGGGCTTGAGAAAAGGAGGCAAATAGGCTCGAAGTTTGGTCGATTCTTCCTTGGAAGAATTCTCAACGCTGGCTGGATCCATCAAAGCTTTCTTGATGGAATCCGGCCACCATGAAGTCACGTATTTGTTTTGGCCGGAGAAAAGGAATTTGTTACCGGCAGCGCCGCAGAAGATGGCCATGTCTTCTCCGAGCAACGATGTGCGGAACACATCGGGTGAATATTTGGTAGTTCTATCGGTTATGAATTTCTCAGGAGTCCCCCATCTAGATGCCAGCACATAATCCAAGGTTTCACCGATGTAGGGAAGACCCTTTCTACCGGGAGGAAGATTGGGGGTGGCGCCGCCACTGCCGGATTTGTATTTGTAAAGCAAGTAAATGAAAACGACGGACACATACAGAACTACCAGGTGGACAAGGTATGGCATCAAAGAATCAATGGCGTCCATGGCTGCAACCTTCATCTTGCTATGCAAACTGTTAATGGAGATGCATTTGACATTTGGTGGCCATGTATATATATACACATAGATACTCGTATTGAATTGGCAAAGAGATAAGCGGAGCTTTAATTTTAATCTCCTACTTTATTCCTATATTTGTCTTGGACGATAACAAGTTCGTTCAATTCCATCAAAGTTTGGAATCTGATCTCAATTTTTTTAATGAAAATCTTCGTAATATAATATTCCTGTAGTTTAGGGTGTATGGTTCGATTCCATAGTAGGTGTATACTTCAATCTGATCTCAAATTCAGGTGTTTAATTCCATCGAACTAAAAATTTCTACAAGCGTCTTAGTTTTAGAGTTTAAGTACTTAGTTTAGGGTGTATGGTTCAGGGAATTAATAAACAGATTTAGGTTAGAGTTTAGAATTAGTTTAAAACATTGCACTTACTATAAAATCTCATGTGAGATTACATACTCTTACACACTTTAGCATTACCAACAGGCACAAGTCATAAAAATCTCAAATTTTTTGGGTGGGCACAAGTAATTAAAATTTTAAAATTTTTAGGACTAATTTATAAAAATTTAAAAAATCAAAGTCAATTGTGTAAATTTTAAAAAGTTTAGGGTGGGCACGGGCCCACCCATTCTTCCACGTACATCCGCCACTGGGTAAGCACGTCTCCAAGTTCATCCAAACCCTCAACTGCGATACAAAGACGGATGTAAAATTTTATGTTAAAGGGCTAGCCTATAAAATTTTAAGAAGGAGAACTTATAAAATTTTAAGAAGGGTCAATCATCTTTGTTACGCATCCATGACCCAGCAGCCATACCCTACTATCACTTCCTTTCAGGTTTGGAGTTGAGAGAGCCCCGTTTTAACCTGATACATGACACTATTTTATAGTAAGTGCAATGTTTTCTTTTGTTGCATATAGCTAGAAAGTGATCGAGCTGAGACTAACAGAATGATTTAGGGTGTATGGTTCGTTCAATCCCCTTTCTTTGGATTGCTTTGTTCGTAATCTGATGTAATACATAATTAATAAATCCTACATCACTTGCCTAATTAAATCGACCAATACTTTTTTTGTAACCAGTAATTCAAATTTCTTATCATCCACTACCACCACCATTTATTACAGTATTTTTATGATACTTAAATTGCCACGTTCTATATGTTTTGTCGAAAGATGACCGCGAACTAAAAGTATAATGATAATAATCAACATAGATTGGTTTAGTTGGTCGAGACTCGTTACTTACTCCTAATAAAATTTAAAGACTTTACTGAGCAAAAAAAAATATAAGTATCGTTGTTAATCTTATCTAAAATTTTCAATGAACGACCGCCCCTCCAACTACCCTCGGCTGCCATAGTCATCTTTGTCCATCATGTTTAGCTCATGGTGATTTTGGCATGTCAATTGCCATGTGCCCTTGTAACCAAGGAAGGTTCATGCGCAGCATAATAACTGCCTACATATGTAGATAGAGGAGTTAACCCGTTCAAAAGGATGGAAGGTTAGGCAATAATATTGATAACCTACAACATTTATACCAAATTTTCACTCCTTACCCTAACTTTTACAGGTTTCCATAGATTCCAATATCTTATTAAACAATTAAGTCAACTTCTGCATATTCAGAAAAAATATATGAAAAAAAATAGAATAAAAATCTTTTGCTCTTTTTCGGTGTCTTTTTCTATATTCTAATACTGAAACATTAAAGTCTAAGTCTTAATTTTAATGTCCTACTTTGTTCCTATATTTGTCTTGGACGATAACAAGTTGTTCAATTCCATCAAAGTTTGGAATCTGGTCTCATTTTTTTAATGGAAATCTTCATAATATAATATCCCCATCAACGATACTTGTTTTTGATTTCTTCCACGCCTTTACTCAAACTAGCTATGCATATATAGATTTGATACTTACGACAAAAATATATTTTAAAAGAAATTTTATATAACTTTGAGATTATAAATCAAAGTGTCTTATTTTAATAAAATGCACATGGTCTCATAAACCGTTGGATCACCCACGTTTTTATTAAAAATAAAATATCCAAAATTATTTACAACAATCATTGTAAATTAACACCAAAACCTAACCACTTTAGATCATATAAGAATAAGACATGTAAAACTTGTACGGTATTTCAATTTAATAAATTATATTTATCAAGCAAAAAAAAAAAACCATCGTAAATTAAATACATAGTTTGGACATTTTCTTATAATATTAACACCAAAACCTAACCACTTTAGATCGTACAAGAATCATACATGTAAAAAGTTAAAAATTCAACCAAAATATAAATACGATACCCAATTATGAGAAATTATTATATGAACCTGGCTCACCAAGTCATCTATGGCCCCAACTAATAAGGTTCATCTATGTAATTTTAATTTCCAAATAGCCACCAACTTTTTATTGACGTGTAGGAAAGAAATTAAGATTTACCTTAAGAAAAAATGATACAAATAGACGTACTTTATTGATTGAGGCTACGAATAACATGATAAGCCGAATCCATTCAATAATTTTCCACTCGTCAAGATTACAAGTTTAAAGGAAAGTTAAATATTAGGAATTTAGCAAAAATATAAAAACAACTTGAACGCGGAGGGAGGTTTTTGGTTTTCTTTTTAGAGAAGTGGATAATATAAATTTAGAAATATTTATTTATAAGTTTTAATAAATTTTATTTCATTTATTAATAAAGTGACGGATTATGATACGTCAATAGTGCAAATGATTCATATACGGAAGATACGTCAAATATAATCCCTAAACTTTATGTTTTTATATCAGCAAAAAAATAATCCCTAAACGAATTACAATTACTTGTGACTAGATTTCTTTTTTTAATTATTATTAAATTATATTTCATAGGATTTGTATTATTTGGATGTAATGGTTTTATGGAGAATTTGATTCTGAATTAATTTAACGTTGAAATCCACTTTTCAAATCGAGCAATAATTGATATTGACTAATTCAAACAGTTTTAAACCGAATTAAATTTGAGAAATTAATCCCAGAATTGAAAATAATACAGAAAGTGATAATAATTTGGCAAAAACTAAATGATTCATAGAAAAAGAGGAATTGATATTACACCGGTAAACGATTAGGGCACAACATGCAGTTCCATGACAGGATTTAACACTGTTGGACTATGTCGAAATTATAAACTTAAATTTAAGGTTATTTGGGTTTGATCCCTAATTTTCTGGTATTCAAATCCCGGCAGTTGTGTACAAATAGGGTGCACACTGAAATCACAGAGCTCGCACCTATAGAAAAGTCCTTCGACTGGGCCGTCACACAAGTCGCACACATGGCCTGGCTTGCAGCCGACTAATTTGAGACTATGTTGGCGGTGCATAAAAGAAGAGAGTTCAATAGGGCAGTCGGCACAATATTCATGGAGATCTAAGTCGCATGGTTCACATCGATACCTTTTGCCGGAGCCTGGAGTCCGGCAGCCTCTGCAGAGGAACTTCGAATCGGCCGATACTTCTGTTAATGGATGGCAACAATGGGTGAAATGTTGTAGGATTTCCTTTGATAATGTTGCCATCTCTCTCTATCTACACAAAGGATTGCCTTCTTCTTTTTCTCTCCTTTGTTTGTTCAATAGATTGCTAATGCCAGTGTTTTTTTATTACATAAATAGGCATGTTAGAGGAGTAGCGATTTTTCTTTCTTTCTAGGGTTAACTACTGGTACATGCAATTTTGTTTTCATTCAGTACAGAGTTGATCACTGATTTTAAAAAACGACTAATAAGGTCATTTATATTTTCGGAGCGTAAACTTTTGGCACAATAAAAATAATGATAAATTATCTAAATAAAAACAATTACTTCAAGTGCTGATTTTATTTTTTCTCATATTTTGACCACCAAAATAAAAAGAAAGTTAACTACCGTTAAACATTAACGGCAATCTGATTTGACACAATAAAAAGAATGATAAATTACCTAAATAGTCCATAAATTATTACTTCACTTATATTTTGACCACCAAAATAAAAACAAGTTGTATAATTATACATTTAATCCTCCATATTTATAAAAAAAAATTTATTTTTTCTCCCCTCTACCATCTTCAATATTTACATAGATGTATCCACTAAGCTTCCCATCTGTTTTCTTCCCAAACAAAACCAATTTCTTGTCCAATCACATTTCAACTCCATGTGCTGATGAATGAATAAAAAAAGGACCTTCTAGAACAGCCCACGTTGCATCTATGTAAAAGTAAAATCTGCAACATAAATTTAGAATAGAGTACATATCATATGAGAAACTCGCTCGTCACTGTTGTTCCTCTTCAGACTCGGGTTTGGAAGCTTCTTTGATCTCGTCTCCAGATTCATCCTATGTCAAAGAAGTCACACATCAATCATAGAACACATTCAAGTAAAATGCAAATCAACTTGCAATGTGCTAATTTTTATCAAAAGTTAATCTGTTTTGGATAGTTGACTTTAGACACAACATTTTTAATACAATAAATAAAGTAGAAAGATTGTTTGACGTTTGGTTGCACGTTGTTGGGCGTTTCCGACGACGTCGTGTTAGGGAAAATAGTCGCTTTGGTCCGGCGGCCAAGTGGGTGTGGTCAATGACGACGACCGACGGAATCGACGACAAAAGTTTGAGAATTTTTAGGGCTTTAGGGACTGTTTTGCGAAGCTTATAAAATTTTGAGATTTTATAAAAATTTAAAAAATCTAAGAATTTTCAATTACAAATTTTTTAAAAAATAAAATTAATGCCACATGTCAAGCACCGATTGGTTGAAAATTTTTTAACACCCATTTAACAACTGGGCACCTAAAATTGTAACTATGAAAACTTTGGGCACCTATTTTTACAAAAATATACTTTAGACACCTAAATTATTCTAAGAAGTAATATTTTTTACAATATTTAAAATTTAAAAATAATTTTATTTTATTTTTAAATTATTTTATTTTAACAATAATAAAAAATGACATGTCATGTTATAATAATAATAAAATAATCCAGAGTGAAAAAATAGGAGCAATTTGAAAGTTTAGAAGCAATTTGGGCACCTAAAATTTAAAAAAGGTATACTTTGAGTACCTATTTTCCATTTAAACCTTTATAATATTATTGTACTAATTGATTATAAAGTTTTAGGGTTGAAAATGAATTTTAAAAAATTTAAGAGTGAAATTAAAAAAAAAACATTTTCAGTAGTGACCATAATGTTTATTTTTTAAAATTGAGGAGCAGAAATGTACATGGGATAAATTTGCCATTGCAGTAGTTCACCCTTATTTTTTCGCTGCTAGGTCAGCAAACCGTCAATATTTAACGACAACAAACAGTTGAGTGACCAAAAGTTTACGTCCCGAAACATAAGAGACCTTACTAGTCGTTTTTCAAAATCAGTGACCAACTCTATACCAGAGAAACATAAGTGACATTCCAATAGTTAACCTTCTTCCTTTCCAACATGAAAGTGCAGAGAAATTTACTTGTTCACACCGTTGAACGAGTTCCTACGATAACTGTAACGAGTACTATGACTGAATGACTTCGATGTGAACAAGTCTCCAACGATTACACGTTATTACAACTTACAAGTGGGTACTGGAAATGACTTTTTCATTATAAGACGAAGACTTCAGTGTCCACTGTGTTAAATTGAATTTTTTCTATAATTGTTTTGGAAATTTTATTCATCATTGCTAAATTAATTTAGATTAAAATCATCCGTCTATTTTCAATGCTTATTTTTATGCTTAACACTAAAAATTAAATTTTAAGTCTTAATTTTAAATTTTGTACCCGAAAAATACACCCTACCTCAAATTCCTTAAACATTAACCATAACCCTATACTTTAAAGCCTAACCCTAATTTTTATTGTAGAGGCATGAATCATTGAATTGGGACACCAAGAAGGGTAGATGATTTCTATTCAAAATTAGTTGTCCCTTTTCGGTACCCTTTCTATTCCTCATACTAAAAAAATAGATTTAGAGATTAAGGTTAGAGTCAGGGTCGGCCCTGGGCAAGGGCAACAAGGGCACCCGCCCATGGCCCATTGCTCAGGAAAATTAAATACTGTATATTTTCGAATTATAATTAAAGATTTAATTTGTTTTAATATTTGTTATTAGAGCTTATTTTTTTAATATTTGTTAGGGGTTAAGATTTTTCCAACATTTATTATTAAAGATCCACTCTTAATATTTTTTTCTTCTAATACTTGCTATTAGAGGCCTGTTTTTTTATATTTGTTATTAGAGGCGGAATATTTTTCAATATTTATTAGTAGGGGTCTACTCTTAATATTCAATTTTTTTTTCTAATACTTGTTATTAAGGACCCATTTTTTAATACTTGTTATTAGGGGCTGAGTTTTTTCCGATATTTATTACTAGGGATCGACTCTTAATATTCAATTTTTTTTTCTAGTACTTGTTACTAGGGCTCCAGTTTTTTTCCAATATTTGTTATTATGGGCATAGTTTTAAGGTAAAATTTTGATATACATGCTGGTAAAACTAATTTTACACAAGTCTGCATATTTACATTATAAAACTCAAATCCTAAATTCTAACCCTAACCCTAAAAACTAAACCATAAACCTTAAACCCTATGCCCTAAATTCTCAACACTAATCTTAAATTCTAAACCCTACAACATAAACCTCTACACTTTAAACCCTAAACTAAAACCCTAACCCTTAAAACTAAAAGGCACATGTAAACTAAAGTTTACACGGCATGTGTATCAAAGTTTTTTTAAAATAGTTTTAAAATTTAATTTTTTCAATACTTGTTATTAGGGGACCAATTTTTTAATACTTGTTACGATGGACCAACTCTTAAAATTTAATTTCTTTCATTACTTGCTATTAGGGATGAAGATTTAAATAGCGGCATGCAACCACAACAACTATCGTTATATGACGGTAGTGGCATCATCTAAAACTGCGATACATTGAACCATTATGTCCACAATAGCATATGTTACTAAAAAAATTTCATAACCGCGATACTCGCAATAAACAAAATAACATTTATTATATCCACAATCATGATAAACACAACACAACCGAAAATACGACTGTAACTATAATTACAATTTAAATGCTAAATTTAAGGCCATTTTTTAAGTTCGCCCCGATGCTCCAAAAATTCAGTACCGGCCTTGGTTAGAGTTTAGGGTTAGGATTTAGAGAAGTATAGACAATGTGCATTTTTAAGGTTTATGATTTCATATTTAGAATTTATAATTTAAAGTTATGGTTTAAAATTTAATTTTCAAGTGTTGGGCATAGAAAGGGGCACCAAAAAGTGCGAAATTTTTTATCTTGGTTAACATTTTTAAGATTATTATTCACTGCATTATCACATATTTCTAAAATAATAACTAGTGTTTTGTATATTTACATTTTAAATATATTAGTAGTTGTTGGAAGAATGAATTGCAAAACTCGCACGTTAGTACTGACTGGTAAAATAAACAAACAAAAAAATGACGATCAACAGAACCGTGTCGTGAAAAAGTGCCACTACTTTAGAAACACATTTGCCCCGATGTGTGTAATCGTTGTTACAGGCGAAACGTCCCCCAAAGTTAACACGGTCGCTCCGATATTCGTACACCTGAATTAGGAGTGGACAAACAAAAGAGAGCAGAGAGCTTTTTGAGTGTTTTTAAAGCTGTTTTTTGGATGTCAAAGAAGCATGCAAGCCTCACTATTTATAGGCTAGAAACTGAGGACAAAAACGTCCATTCAACAAATTAGATTTAAAATCTGATTTAATGCCTTTAATTCTGTTCATATACATCCAATTTGCAGGCTAATTAAATGGTTGTTATCCTCTGAAATTTAGAATACAAAGCGTCACCCTATAAATATTACACACAGACAAATTCTTTCACAGTTTTTATTCTTTGAGAAAAATTCATACGAATTTTTTCTAAAAAAAATAGTACGCGCGCGGACGTGTTACCACGAAGCACGAACCCGAGCCGAGACGAACACCGACGGTGCGAGACTTGTCCTTGTTCTCTATCACTCAACAAGGGGGAGAATAAAAGCTATAAATAACCTTCACATGTTAGTTTCCCACTCAATGTGGGATACCTTCTTTTGCATTACTAACATTCTCCCACTAATGCGAAATAATTCTTCTGGAACTCAAAAAACAATGTTCTAAGAAGATCAACGGTGGAATTAGATGCTTAAGTACTAGTGAACGAATCTTGAACTAGTACATAGTGATAATAATCAATTATTCTCTTAGATAAGTGAAACTAGTCTTAAACTTTCTAAGATAAGGGTAAACTTATAACGCACACCTAATTCCTTCATCCACCGAAGTCCTCAATGCGTAAGATATATATACAAATGTATACTTAGCCATCTTACCTTAGGATTTTAGTAAGTGTATTAGAAAAACAGCCCAGAATTTTTCATAAAAAATGGCTAACCCTTCTCACTTACATAGGTTATTTCATCAAGTTTATCTCAATATAAACCACCTGAAATCGGGCTATGAAATAATTAAGAGCTTGTAAGACAACTCAACCTCTCTATGATTTAGGTAATTTCTTCAAGTTCGTTATAAATGAGCCACCCAAACTCTGAGATAAAAAATTATTAAGAATAAGTATTAATCCTCATTAGTCGGTGAATTTAATATGTCCTTCTCGTAAGGACCATCTATATTTGAATTCATTAAGAATTTTTTAAACCCAACCTTTTTGGTGGTAAGTTCATATTGTCCTTCTCAAATAGAACTACACTCTCTATTTGGTGTTTATGAACTTATTAAGAATATTTATTCATCTAAAAAATCGGTAATTTCATCAAGTCTTTCTCATTAAGACCACCCAAAACTAGGCTATAAATTTATTAAGAGCAATGTTCAACCTGTGCATGTACATTATTCGTCATAGAGATAGGTAATAAGAAATGTACACTATGAGTCTTTTCATGGTTTCGTTTGACCACATTGAACTTAGATAACTAAGTTGGGTATGCACCATGAATTCCTCAACCAATGGGCTTTAAACCATCCCCCCTCGACGAATCTAGGACCAGTTTTCGACTTAACCCTTTGGTAAGCGGATCTGCTAGGTTCCTTTCCGACTTCACATACCCTAAAGAGAGTACTCTATTCCTTATTAAATGTCTCACTGATTCATGTTTTATTCGAATGTGCCTTTTCTTACTATTGTAGGCTTGGTTCTTGGCAACACTTATCGCAGCTTGTGAATCACACAATAAAAAAACTGGAGGAGTTAATTTTCCCCACAACGGAATTTTAGCTAAAAGATTCCTGAGCCACTCGGCTTCTTACCCAGCTAAGTCAAGAGCTATGAACTCTGATTACATAGTAGAATGAGCAATGCAAGTCTGCTTAAAAGATTTCCAAAAAATTGTTGCTCCACTCAAAGTAAAAACATATCCCAAAACAGCAAAACTCATAACACTACATATAGTGATAATAATTTGGCCAAAACTAAATGAATCAACGAAAAAGGGAAAAGCCACTTGAATTGTATTATACCGGTAAACAATTAGGACACAACATGCAGTTCCAAATTCCAATGTTCCATGACAGATTTAAGACATTTGGACTAGATCAATGGATCACATACCTGTGGATCGGCGAGTTCAGGTTTTTATTTTGTTCGACTTTGAAACAAAAGTAAACCACAAATAAAAACAACTGAAACCCAAATTATCACAAGAGCAAGACTGATCCGGCTATGACGTTGCAAACCACACCAAGAATCAGATTCCGAACAATCGCGTACATTCTCTTTCGAACCTTCCCACCTTGTCCCTGAACTTGACTTCCACTGGTTTGAGCATGATAGGTAGAGGGAGTACCATAGCCATGAGCATGAGGAGCAAATGAAGGTTGTGCAAAGTACTGAGGAGGAGGATGTATGCCGCCGTAGCTCTGAACATGAGGAGCAAATGAAGGTTGTGCAAAATACTGAGTAGCAGGAGGAGGTATGCCGCCATAGCCATGAACATGAGGAGGAAATGAAGGTTGTGCATAGTACTGAGGAGGAGGAGGAGGAGGTATGCCCCCATAGCCATGAACATGAGGAGGAAATGAAGGTTGTGCATAGTACTGAGGAGGAGGAGGTATGCCCCCATAGCCATAACTACAATTATAAGCACCGAAAGCAGGCGGGCAAGCCGATGGTTGTGGTGGAGCTGGTGTTCCCAAAGATCGAGTCTTTGTCTTTGACATGGTTGTTTCCTCCTCACAAGGTGGCGCTAAAGTACAGTCAAGGTGAAGATGGAAGGTCGTGCAAACCTCACACCTATAACGCCACGACAAGCACATATCTTTACAGACCATGCACCCGATGGGCACCGATATATCCAGCCTCAAAAGATGATCCTCATGCATCCCATGCCTTGTATATTCCGGCAGTTGTGTACAAATAGGGTGCACACTGAAATCACAGAGCTCGCACCTATAGAAAAGTCCTTCGATAGGGTCGTCACACAAGTCGCACACATGGTCTGGCTTGTAGCCGACTAGTTCGAGACTATGCTTGTCCATAAAAGAAGAGAGTTCCATAGGGCAGTCGGCACAATATTCGTGGAGATCTAAATCGCATGGTTCACATCGATACCTTGTGCCGGAACCTGGAGTCCGGCAGCCTCTGCAGAGGAACTCCGAATCGGCCGATACTTGTGTTAATGGATGGCAACAATGGATGAAATGTTGTACGGTTTGCTTTGATAATGTAGTCATCTCTCTCTATCTACGCAAAGGATTGCCTTCTTCTTTTCTCCCCCTTTGTTTGTTCAATAGATTGCCAATGCCAGTGTTTTTTATTACATAAATAGGCATGTTAGAAGAGCAGCGATTTTCTTCCTTTCTTTCAAACATGAAATTGCAGAGAAATTTACTTGTTCACACACAGTTGAAGGAGTCTCCTACGGGCTACGATAACTGTAACTGAGCTATTACAAGTGGGTACTGGCAAGGAGTTTTTTTTCTTATAAAACAAAGACTTCAGGTTCACGGGTTTGGAGCTTGCTACTGACCACAGGTTGATAGATACTCCTACGATAACTAGTAATGCACCAAATAATTATTATTTTTTAATTGGATCTAATGTGTTAGTCAATTATGCCTTTTTGGTACTTAAAATAGTATTAAAAAGAATTGGAGGCTAGTAATTATATCTAAATAAATCATTATCAACTTGTCATTGGTTGATAGATATATTAAACAATATTTAGGATACGAATTTTAGCGTTGGAATAGAACAAGTTGAATTGAAAGAGTATTTTTATAATGAGTCTATACAATATCTCATCCGAATCAATAGACTAATTGAGAGGGTATCAATGATTATACCAAATAAATATATAACTAATATATTTTTTATTTCAATAAGGCTTAATACACTCCCCTAAATTTTACTTGTTTTCTCAACTTGCCCCCTAAAGTTTAATAAACAAAACTTTTTAATGGTGTTAGCTTTTTAGGGCTATATGGGTAACGACGAAAAGTTTAGAAGGCAAAAATGGGTAAAACGTAATTTAAAGGACAAGATAAGAAAACAAGTAAAATTTAATGGGGAAAATGTGTATTAAGTCTTTCAATAAAGGCATTGACTTTGTTTTCTTAATTATTGATATAAATAAAATTTTAAAAGTTGTTTATTAAACAACTCGGTTTTTTTAGGGTTACCAAATAGATTTTTAACGAAAATGTGTTTGGTTTATTTACATTTATCGATAAATTTAATTATATTTATTTTATGAAATCGTTGAAGTGATTATTTTGATTCGTTCATAGATTTTTTTTTGACCGGCCATTCAAAGAGTATATACATGCATTTGAACATTACTTTTCAGACTAATATTTTAGGTAAATTACACTAGAGGTGATCACTTAGTTATTTTGTAACAAACAAGCCACTCTTCTTCTAAAATAACGATTGAGTCAATTATAGATTTAGGAACAAACGGTTCACTTAGTTTTAATTGAGTTAGTCAATTATAGATTTAAGAACAAATGATTCACTTAGTTTTAATTGAGTTAGTTAATTATAGGTTTAGTAACAAACATGTCACTGAATTAAAATTTAGTATATTGTATTTTTGAGTAGCTCGCGAGCTTTTCGAGTCGGGTATCAAGTAGCTTTGCTCGGCTCGTTAAGAACTCGAGTCGAGTCTAATCGAGTCGAGCTTTGACCGAGTCGAGCTCGAGTAGCTCGCGATCTGTCTCGTCTCATTTACTGCCCTACGCATGATACACCACCCAGGAAGACCCTGGTTCGAACCCCACCAAAGGCATGATGCTCTTTGATTTTATTTTCATCCTCCAATAAGATGGTGACACATGTCACCACCTAATTAAATAATTAATTTATTTTTATTAAATTAAAATTAGGACCAAATTGATAGAATGTATAAGTAACAAAGAACCAAATGTGCAATTATATAAATTTTTACTAATTGCCACGTCACTCTACCGTTAAGTTTTAACGGCCGGTGGTTACATGGCATCCAATTTAACAGTATGATGGTTTAATTGCTTAAAAAAAGTAAAGTGGTCAAATCGCGACTTTACCAATAATATGGTGGTCATTTATGTAGTTTACCCAGAAAAATATATAATTATCAACTTCCAATTGACAATAAATCTCTTAAACAATATTTAGTATTTAAATTTTAGTGTTGTGATTAAAGCTAGTTGAATTGAGAGAGTGCTTCCATAATGAGTTTATATAGTGAAAAAAAAATTTTCTGTCGTTTTTTGGTGTCCTACACTAAAAAATTAAGTTTAGAGTTTAGGGTTAAGATTTGGATTTAGAGAATTAAGAGTATGGTGTATTTTAGGGTTTATGAATTAGAATTTAGGGTTATAGCTTATAATTTATTTTTTAGTGTTGAGGCATATAAATGTGTAGAAGGATTTTGTCCCTATACATCACCTCGTATGAATTAATAGATTAATGGATTGGCTATAATAATTATACCAAATAAACATATATTCAATGGATTACTATCCCGTATAGGAGGTGGAAACATTTTGTTTCTACAAACGCCTTAATTTTAGAGTTTATAATTTTAGTTTAGGGTTTAAAGTTTAGGGGTTTAGTGTAAGAGTTTATAACTTAGGGTTCATGGTTAGAATGTAAGATTTATGATTAGATTTTAGGTTTTAAGTGGATCTTTGTGATATATAATACAAAAGGTAATATATATCTTAATATGTTGTTCATGCTAGGAAAAAAGAAATAAAAATGAATTAACAGAACTCGAACATGACACTTTTGAGATGCATAAAAACATTTAAACCATTGAAATAACTCTAATAATTAAATCATTAATAATTTTAATTTTTAATTAAATTATTATATTAAAAAATAAAATTTTGAAATTATATTAAAATTTATTTAACGAATCTAAACTCACGAACATAATTTAAATGAATTGATATAACTGTATGATTATATTAAAAGTTTCAAAATTTATTTAACGAATTTAAACTCACAAACATAATTTAAATGAATTGATATTAATTTTTTAAAAAATTATATTTAACGAATCTAAACTCATGAAGATAATTTAAATGAATTGGTATAACTTTATAATTTAAATAAACATAAAAAAATTTAAAATTATATTAAAATTATAGAAATCTAAACTCACATACATAATTTAAATTAGATTTTTTAATGGTTTAGATATTTATATGCATCTCAAAAGTGTCATGTTCGAGTCCCCTTAAGTCATATATATATTTTTTATGGCATGAGCAACATATTAAGATATATATTACGTTTTGTATTATATATTATAATGATCTATCACCTTCCAATTGACAATAAATCTTTTAAACAATATTTAGGATTAAATTTTAGTATTGTGATTAAAGCCAGTTGAATTGAGAGAGTGATTCCGTAATAAATTTATATGATGGTCATTTTTTTAGTGTTTTTGGCATATAAAGGTGTAGAGAATTTTTGTCCCTACTCATCACCTCGTATGAATTAATAGATTAATGGATCAGGTATAATAACTATACCAAATAAACATATATTCAATGGATTACTATCCCATATAAGCGATGGAAACATTTTGTTTTCATAAGCGTCTTAATTTTAGGGTTTATGGTTTTAGTCTAGAGTCTAGAGTTTAGTGGTTATAGTGTAAGGATTTATAATTTAGGGTTCGTGTTTAGAATGTAGGGTTTATGATTAGAATTTAGGGTTTAGGGCTAAATTTTAGGTTTTAAGGTAATATGGTTAGAGATTTATATTTTAACCTATACCCTAAACACCAAAATTATATCAACAAACCCTAATTCAAAACTATTACACTTAAATTCCTAAACCTTAAACCCAAACAGAGTTTCTAAACCCTAAAACTAAAGCGCTTGTGTAAACAAAATTTCTACAAGCGCTTGTGCATGAAATAATTACCGTTATTCAATATCTTTTTTAATTTTTTATGCGTTAGAATTATTTAATGGTATGAAAATAAATGATTAATTTATAAACAATAAATGTAACACCCGTGTTTTGGGCCTAGGAGTTAACCGGGTTTATAGTTCGAGTCAATAAAACTTAATTAAAGCAATCCAACTTCAGATAATGACCAAATTGAGCTTTAATAAAATGGGAGGGACCTATGTTGCAATTTTACCAAAAACTTTTAAAAAGCTAGACCACTTTATAGAAAAGTTGTCATCTTTCTCCCCCATCCCCTTTTCCAACGTCATTTTCACTAAAACCATCTCCAAAACCCCTTCTTGCTTTGGTTACTATTCCATTTCATTCTAACTTCAATTCAATGTGTTTTTCAAAGGTAATTATGTTTTCTTAACCTCCTCTTTATCCTCTATCTATCTATAGTCTTAGATTTCAAAGTTATAGGGTTTTGTAAATTAGGGTTTATGTTAAAGTTTGGGTTTTTAAAGGGGTTCTTCAATTTGTTTTGATAAATCATGTTGGGGTTTTGCTTAAGCATGATGAAATACACAATATATATTAATTTGGTTGAGTTTTGATAAAAATTCGTAGTATGGTCTTAGGGCAAGTTTTAAGGTAGTAAAACTTGAGTTTTTTGGAGGTTTAATGTTGAAATTGAAGGGCTGTTGGTCTACCTATGATATGAGGGTGTTTTGGGATGTTTTGGAAGTCATTTGGGTGTTTGGAAATGGATGTTTCAGCCTTGGGTTGTTGGAGTACGAAAATGGGATTTTTGAGTTATTATGTGGTTTGGAAAATTGTGGAAATTGGAGTTGTGTTTGCAAAGTAAGTTGATAGTTGAGTTAGCATTGATTTGGGAAGTAATGTATATGTTTTGTTTGGCTAGAAACAAGAGGAAGCGTTCAAGAGGCTTTGGGACCGAATCCGAGTTCGTAGGAGGATTGTATCGTTTAGCTAAGGAAGGGCGGTGAGTGGTTCAACTTGTTTTTAAGTTTGGTTCGAGTATGTGTTGTGTGTGTGTAAAGTGTGCTTGGTAGGCCACTTCCATTTAATTCAAGTTGATAGCTTAGCTTTTGATACCCTTAAATGCTATGTGCTTAATGACTATGCTCTTGTACTTGTGATTATATGGTGCATGTATATATATATCATGTTGTGGATATATGTGAGGAGCATGAGTGTGGTTGATGACATGTGATTGATGTTGATAATTGGCACTAAGTAATTACCGGTTGTAAATGATCGATCATTAGGATAGTGTGCACACAAATTGAGTCAAAACGTACGTGGCCTTGATGGCGTTAAGTCATCAAGGAGGAGTACGGTGATGTAACATTCCACCGGAAGCTTTTTATATATATTTCTACGGGATGATGAGTGGAATCCCATCCGTAGGGCATGTGGCGATGAGTGGAATCCCGCACACGCAAGGTCCGGTGATGAGTGTAATCCCACCGAGGTAAAGTGTTGTTGAGTTATAAATCCGCACAATCGGGGTAATTAAAGTGGTCAATTACACTTGTTCATGTATTGTGATATATGATGGTGATATGTGATTGTGGTATATGGTATTGATGCATGATGTGGATGTTGATGTTAAACTTGTTAGGATTGAGAGACCATATATGCCACTTGAAAGACTAGCTAGGTCTACTTGTTTTCATGTCAATGCTTGATGTATGTGAGATTAGGATTTAACATGCTTGAACCCTGCATTGTTGATGTTTTTCGTTTTAGAGCACCCTCACTAAGCTTATAGCTTACGCTCTCAATGTTCAACAATGCAGATCATTAGCGTGGTGTTAGCTCGGAGCAAGGCAAGAAGGGTTTTCCAAGTGTGAGGCTCAAGTACGGTTATTAATTTTGTAATGGTTAAGCAATGTGGCAAGAGGGTAGTTGTATGAGCTTATATGACTCATTTGTGATTTTAGATGTTTATGCTTGACTTGGTTTGTAAGCATGTCTACCTTGCCTAACGCTTTTAATGTATGTCTTTTGAATGTTAACCTTGCTATGGTATGTAAACCCTTATGGGATGAATGATGCCTATTGGTTCTTTTTTTAATGTCTTCAAGCATGCTTTTATGATGTGTCTTTAATGTGTATTTTCTATGTATGAAGGATTGTTTAAATCCATGTCTAGTGGGTGTTTGAGTATGCTAAACCCAGGATGTATGCCTCTAGACTTTGTTTGTTGGTGTTATGTGCCTTTAGGGGGGTCCTAGGGGACCTTTAGACTTGTGGAAATCTGCCCAAATCTGTCTTTCAAAGGTTGCAGACAGCCCGCGTTTTGAAACGGGCTGGGTTGTTTCGGAACGGGTAGGCTTCAGGGACCCCGTATCGGAACGCGTTCCGATACGGTTTGGCCTCTGGAACCCCCTGTTTCGATACGCGTTTCGGAACGTTTTGACTACTGGAATTTTGAGAAATTCACGAGATAAAGGTGTTTCGAAACGGGCCTGAAGGTTTCGAAACGGTCAAAATCTCGTTGACCACGAGATGTTGACCGTCGTGGGCGTTTCGGAACGGTTGACCACCGTTTCGATACGGCCCCTTGTATAGGCTCTGGGGCAGTTGACCTGGTCAAGGTGTTTCGAAACGCCTCAAGGGTGTTTCGAAACGGACTGCCTTCAAGATTAAAATTTGGGCTGTTAAGTGTTGCCTTGTCTTCGATCTATTGTTTCGTGTGTGTTGTTCCGCTGTTTGATCACTTAGGGTTAATACTCATCTAGACAAGATAAATACAAAAAAAAATAGGGTTGCTAACCGAGGGGGAATTCCCTTGGGAGTTTTCACTCGGTTTTCCCCGTGTAGCTTACTCGGACCGGTCATCCGGCCAGACCGGGACGAGGGGGTTACAATAAGATATAATTTGATTAGATTAATACTTTTGTGATGCATAAGCGAATGCTAAAATTATTGATTTAAAATGTAAATTACTTGAATAGAAGACTAAATATACTCCATATATAGATAGGTATTTTACCCGAACCTGACAGGTTCCGACCCAGCTCGATCAGGTTAAGTTTTTAGTGAAAAAAGTCAATTTTAGGTCGGGTCATGTTTTTATTAATGGTGAGATCATGTCGGGTTTGAGTTTAGTGTGAAAGAAATCCGAGTCGGGACTAATAGTGTTATTTTTTACTATATTTTTTTGAGATATTTTACAATAAGAAGAAGAAAAATTGATTACAATTTACACCGTCAGTCGTCACTTCAGTCTCCTGAATGAGCACTGCATCCATTAGCTCTGTCTAAACCCAAAAGCAGAAGGAAAGAAAATGGGGGCAACAGCCACCGCCAAATCTCTCCATTTTTGCTCCTCACCAGATCCCCTTTCATTTCTCTATCTAACAAAATCAAAAACCCTAAACCCCAATGTCGATTTCTCCAAGACCTCATTAACCCCCCATTCTCGTCCTCTTCGTCTTGCCGTAAGAGCTTCTTCAGCCTCCTCCACCGCTCTCAATGATCCGCCTAATTCCACTCTTAGCAATTACGATCATCAACTTCGAGTCAAAATCCTCTCTGAATCACTCCCCTACATCCAGAAATTTAGGGGAAAGACCATTGTCGTCAAATACGGCGGCGCCGCCATGAAATCTGCCGAGCTCAAGGCCTCAGTTGTCAGGGATCTCGTCCTTCTCGCCTGCGTTGGCCTCCGTCCCGTCCTCGTCCACGGCGGTGGTCCTGAGATCAACGTCCTTCTCAATCAGCTCAACATTGCCTCTCAGTTCCGCGATGGGCTCCGTGTGACCGACGCCAGGACCATGGAAGTTGTTTCCATGGTCCTCGTTGGAAAAGTTAACAAAGACCTGGTCTCTCGTATCAACTTCGCTGGAGCCACCGCCGTCGGTCTTTCCGGTATGGACGGCCGCCTTTTAACTGCCCGTCCCAGTCCAAACGCTGCACAGTTGGGGTTTGTCGGAGAAGTAGCGAGAGTGGACCCTACAGTCCTCCAAACGCTCGTAGCTAACGGAAGCATCCCGGTGATTGCTTCAGTGGCAGCGGATGAGTACGGGCAGCCTTACAACATCAATGCAGACACGGTTGCTGGTGAGGTGGCGGCGGCATTGGGAGCAGAGAAACTGATCCTGTTAACCGACGTCTCAGGGATTCTGAGAGACCGAGAGGACCCTGGAAGTTTGGTGAAAGAGATTGATATAAAAGGAGTGAAGAAAATGATCGAGGAAGGGAAGGTGGGTGGTGGGATGATTCCGAAAGTGAATTGTTGTATTCGATCCCTTGCTCAAGGGGTCACCACTACTAGCATTATCGATGGTCGTGTTGAGCACTCGTTACTTCACGAGATTATGACCGATGAGGGCGCCGGAACTATGATCACCGGTTAAACATTGGCATACTCTTCTCTTTTTTGTTAGTTTTAATGTGGGAAGTCTCCTATTTATTGCAGTTTTGAATGCATTGCTGCTAAGTGCTAATTTCAATGCCTTTTTGTATTAGTTCCTGAACAATGTTCCTTTTCCAGCTCAATTGTAAGATGTTGGAATTTGCTGACTCTGGGTTGATCATTTTTCTGCTTCAATCTCGTGTGGCAATAATAAAATGGTTAATGGAAGTTGAGCACAATTTCAATTAAGCTGCATATGTATGATACTGGCAGAGGCTGTAGCTTTATGTTTCAATTTCTCTGCCTTGAATCACCTTCCTTTAACTTCTTGGCTATTAAGTTTTATATGGATTCTCCCTCTTTTCTTTGGCTATGCTTTTTCTTGCATTTAGGGATGTTTGGTTCACTAGGACTTAATATTTAGTTGCTTTATGTTTTTGGTTTAATGGAATTTCAAGTTGCTTCAGTCGCCCTTGTTTGTATGATAGAATTTAGATTAAGGAACTCCACAGGTTCTTCCTAATCCTATGGAGCTGTGTTATTACCTGGATTCGGGGTGTTTCATATGTTCGACTTCGACACAGATATGTTTCACTTTTTTAAAAAGGTTTCTTCTTCTTCTAATATTTGGAGGATCATACCGCATACTCATGTCTAAATATGTTCCAGAGTCCAGGCATGTACTTTAGGAAAACGAAAAGTTTAGGTAACTGGTAACATAGTTGTGGAGTGAGTTACTTGTATTCTTTATCTGCAAGCAGCATTTGAGTGTAATTCTTATGCTTCTTTTTTGATGTGTTTAGTTATTTTCTTTGTTACTTCACCCGAGTCCTTCGTAAAATACTTTATTGTGTATTTCATTTATCTTAAAAATGGCATAGTCCTTCGTACAATATTTTCTTTGTATTTCATTTTTTAGTTATTGTGTATTTCAAGTTGCTTCAGTCGCCCTTGTTTGTATGATAGAATTTAGATTAAGGAACTCCACAGGTTCCTCCTAATCCTATGGAGCTGTGTTATTACCTGGATTCTGGGTGTTTCATATGTTCGACTTCGACACAGGTATGTTTCGCTTTTTTAAGAAGGTTTTTCCTTCTAATATTCAGCGGATCATACCGTATACTCATGTCTAAATATGTTCCAGACATGTACTTTAGGAAAACGAAAAGTTTAGGCAACTGGTAACATAGTTGTGGAGTGGGTTACTTGTATTCTTTATCTGCATGTAGCATTTTTTTTTGAAATGTCTGCAAATAGCATTTTGATTGCCACTTTTGAGTGTAATTCTTACATGCTTCTTTTTTGATGTGTTTAGTTATTTTCTTTGTTACTTCACCCGAGTCCTTTGTAAAATACTTTATTGTGCATTTCATTTTATCTTAGAAAATGGCATAGGCTTCAACTTATCTGGAAAACTGACTTCCACAGCCTATATTTTAAGAGAGATTCAGTTATGCAGGAGAGACCTATGTTTCAAAAAACTTTATATCGTTCTATCTCACTCGGATTCGGATGTTAGTAACAAGACCTAGCTGGAGAACTGTTAACATTAGAATTGAATGTTTCATCTTTATCTCTATTTGATGCTTGTTTGATTAACTTCAAAAAAAAAAAAAAAAACCTCTCCTCAATTCTGTTGAGGTAAATTGTATCCGACATCGGTGTCGGACACATTTTTAGATATGCTAATAGAGATAGATCCTCTAAGGACCCTTCAAATGCATATTCAAACTTAGAAAAAGATTGACATAGATGCAAATGATCCGAACCTCAGGTATGCTAACAAGTGTGTAGTAAAGGAAATAGTTATCGGGAATATTATCGACTTTCCAATGATCCGAACCTCCTTCGAGCAACAATTTTCGAGCGAGTTTCTTGGGGGAAATCTAACGTACAAGTCTATGATGCGCTGAAAAAGGGCAAATTTTCGAAACTTATCTAAAAACTTTAAATGTTACATGTTTAATGTCTCTTAAGAATATCATATGCTTTTTCATGTTATAAAAAATGAAACTATTAACAAAGTTCATCATTTTTCGAAGTTTAGGCACCGATTAGTTTAATTATTTTTCGCACATAAATTATCGATAGGAAACTATTAAAAACTTATCATTTTTAAATGTTTACACACCAATTTAGTAGTTTAACTATTGTCACACATAAATTATCCTATTCATTGTCAGCCAAAGGTTTAAATTAAAATTTTATGTAGTTTATAATTTAATAAAAAAATAATTAAAACAGAGAAATCACATGCCAGCCTTTTATTACTAGACAGGCTTAAATGAAAAATAAGTACTTAAATTTTATATATATATATATATATATATATATATATATATATATATATATATTAATTTTAGGTGCTTCAAGTATTTTTTTTAAATTAGGTGTTTTTAATTTTACACTGTTGTAATTTTAAGAGTCTGGCCGTTAATAGATGTTAAATAAAATTTGTTAACTAATCAATGCTTAACATGTGACATGCTTATTTTATTTTTCAAAATTAAAAAAACTTAAAACAATTATTTATACAAAAAATAATTTTCAGAAAAATTCAAAAAGTTTTAAATTTTACAAAACAATCTCAAAATCTCTAAAATTTCTTGAACCCCAAATCACCTCCACTCCCGCCGTCGATCGCTAGCCCTGAGCACACCCCTTTGGTCGTCGAACTTAGACAATCGTTTCCTCTAACACGGCGTCGCCGAAAAACGCCGAATGACGTGGTAGTCAAACATCGATTTCGCGTTCGACGTTTGACGTTCGGCTGGTACGCCATTTGGCGTTTTCAACGACGTCGTGTTGGAGGAAACGATCGCCTAGGTCTGACGACCAAAGGGGTGTGCTCAAGGGCGGCGATCGACGGTGATTTAGGGGTTTGAAAAAATTTAGGAATTTTGGGACTGTTTTGTAAAAATTGAAAATTTTCAAGATTTTCTGAAAATTTAAATTTTGGGGGGTTTTTCTTAAAAAAATCAAATAAAATTCAAATTAGTGTACATGTCAAGTATTGATTGGTTAATGAATTTTTTAACATTTTTTAACGGTCAGACACTTAAAATTACAACTGTGTAAACTTTAGGCACATATTTTTAATAAAAAATACTTTAAGCACTTAAAATTTAAAAAAATATACTTTGAGTACTTATTTTTTATTTAAGCATATTTATAATATAAAATTGAACTCTTTATCTAATTGTCACTATTTAACCAATATGGCAGGAAAGCAATGGTGATATTATTTGGAACAGAATATTTATAGTTAATAATTGGGCTTCCAAAGTCCGAACTTGAAGGGAAATAAGTAGAAGCATAAAACTCCCTTTCGACTCAACTACTCCACTTGGACGCCAGCACATGTTGTGCTTTCTTAAACATTAAACTATTATGTTAGGTTTAAGTATTAAAATATCTTTAGAATATTTTAGTTTTTAAATATTTTTTATTAATCCAATTTCATTTTTATATCTTGATCCGTATCTGTACAAACTTTTATTATAATTGAGTGTTGATTTATTTCAATATATAATTTAAATGTTATACTGTAATTTATTTGATGACAAGTCGAATATTAGATATTTAAATCTATTTTTGATACAAATTAAAAATCAAGGAGACTTCAATACAAATTAAAAGCTAGTGACGTAACTGACCATAGTTGAATACAATGAAAAGGCACATTATTAGAAGAGAAAGCGAAAATTAATAACTTAATAAAATTTAAAAAAATCGTTCGAAATTGAACCCATAATTTTTTTTTACGATTAAGTCATTTGACCAGTTTTTATCATTAATTTTTATCATTTGACCAGTTTTTATCATTAATTTTTATCATTAATTTAAAAAAATCGTTCGAAATCGTTCGAAATTAATAACTGACCAATTAAGTCATTTGACCAGTTTTTATCATTAATTTTTTTTACGATTTTTCTTGAGATATTATTGCCATGTAACACACTACAGTTCTGTCATGTAACATTTGTAAATTTTTTTAGAGAAAATGTTTTTATAATTTTTAAAACTTTAAAAGTTTTTAAATAAAATAAAACTTTTTGAAAATATAAAATAACAACACTATTCAGGTGTGAGAGACCTTTTGTATCTTTTTTTTCTCAAGAACCTAGTTCGTAATTAATAAAACTCACCTTTGCTAAGTAAAAAAAAAAGTGACAACACTGTAACACAATGCGTATACCAATTGATCTAAAAAATTGTTAGATTTATCGGTCAACATTGATCAAATAGGTTAATTCATGAAATTTTGGTGTATAAAGACTTAATTGAGTGCAAAAAAATTTAAGAGCTAATTGATATTTTTCTCCATAAGTTCAAGGGCTTATGATACTCTTAAGCCTAAATAAAATGATTTTTTTCTTACCCATTCAATTGTCTTAATTACAAATTCACTATCGACAACTAGTTGGTCTAACGGGTGAAACGTTAGGTCCCTTAAACAATGCCAGATGTTTAAATTTTAATGGTGTGAATAGAAAAATCTGATTTGAGAGGATCTCCCTCATATTGAGCATGTGTAAAATCTAATCCGAATTAATCGATTAATAATTCGAATGCTTAAGTTTGCCAAAATGGTATAGGTTAGCTGGCTTGGAGATCGAGGTAGGGCCTGAGGTTTCGATTATGGATTATTTTATCGATGGCTTATGATCACCCGTTTTGTCCAGTAGTTGTTTGCAGGTTTTTTTGCAGCTCCTTGATGACTCTTGCAGCGGCCCTCCCGGAGCAAAGGACTGCTGTCCTGGCTGGGGTTTTCAGCACCGCAGAGCGTCTTCTATACTCGGCTGGAGTGTGGATGTATTGGGTGGGTAAATGTATTGTATTGGCGGGACCTTATGATTGTGGCCATGATTTACTTCTGTTACTGTGTATGTATTTAGTCATATATGTTGTACTCTTTTTCCTCCAACTAGATTTAGGGAAGTTTTTTAACGAGGCTCATATCTGTGCTCTATGTATGGTTGATACTATTTAATCAATCAAATTACCTTTCAAAAAAAAATTCGAATGCCGATATAACACCGAAAAAACTAACAAAAATCACTTTCTAAACATCCCTTTCCTTTAAAAAAATGGCATTACAGCGTCACCCCTCCAACAACTCGAAGTTCCCAACATGAAGTAAAATTAATTGAAATTATTGAAGCCACCACATTAGCATACCTACCAACCGTGCATTGTTTTCTATTTGTACCCAACGGCCAACAGCAACCTTTGCCTCGGTAGATTTCCTATCAACATCAAAGCCACCCCAACAAATCTCCTTTCCTTCTTCCCTAAGATATAAATTCTAATTATTGTATATTTATGTATGTACTGACATTTTATTTCATATTGTTTTTTTTCTTTCACCGTAAATTTGTAAAATAATATGTTTAAATAAATATTATCGAGCAAGCACATTTGACCGATTAGTCAAATTACTCATTTTTGTTCCATCATTTTCCTTAGATCATGGGTTCTAGACCCACTCGGAACATTCTCATCCCTTTCTCTAAAGTTCCTATTCTCCTCCCTTTAAATAGGATTAAAATTAAATTAAAAATTTGTCGAAAAAAATAAAAATAAAAATTGTCATATTTATATATGCTCACGTATTCTCCATATCACTCCATGTCTTGTGTTTATAATCAATTCTTATAGAGTAATAATATAGGAAAATACTTTGATGCACAAGCTGTGTAAACTTTAGTTTACACAAGCCCTTTAATTTTAGGGTTTAGGGTTTAGGGTTTTATGTTAGGGTTTAGGGGTTTAGTATGTAGGGTATATAATTTAAGGTTTATGGTTAGAATTTAGAGTTTAGGGTTTAGGGTTTAGGGCTTACGTTGCTAGGGTTTGTGATTTAGATTTTAAATTTTATAAAAGGATTGTGTAAAAAAAATTTACACAGCTTGTGCATCAAAATAAAACCCAATAATATATATATATATTAAAATTGATTTAACATGTCACATTGATTAAATTTTTTTAACCGTGTATATATTATATAGGCCTATGCACATTTTATATGCCTGTTAAACTAATTAATAGAGCGAATAGTTAAAGCTTCTGATTGATACTTTTTAAACTCTTTTAAGTTGTGGGTTCAAAATTTATTAGGGGCAATTTTTTTTCTCTCCTTAAATAGAAATTGTTAAAAAAAGTTAAACTAATTAATAGTAATGTATTAATTATATGTGAATGGAAGATAAAAATTATGAATAGAAATCATCTGTCACTTTTTAGTGCCTCTATCTATGCTCTACACTAAAAATTTAAATTTAGGTTTAGGTTTAGAGTTTATAAAATTTGGGGTACAAAATATTTTTTAAGGTTTAGGATTTGAGATTTAAAATTTAAGATTAGAGCTTAAAATTTAATTTTTTAGTGTTGAGGCATTAAAAAGGTACCGAAAAGGGACATAAGATTTTTGTCTAAAAATTACGTAGAAAATATATGTTTAAAATGGATGTTAATTTGTAATGGAAATTAACTTTTTTTTATATTTTAATGTGATTATATGATAGGTATTTTTTTATTGACGTAAAAGTTTATAATAATATTATTATTTTATTTAAAAAATTGAAGTTTTACTGTTTTAATTAGTTTACAAACCGAGTTAATTTCATTTAAATCATAATATGTATATAGTTAAAAAAAAATAACCTGAAAACATCATCAGTCCATATAATAACTCCAAACTAGCATTTTTCCTTCCGAGTTTCGTCTCCTTTTCTCTCTTCCTTTTCCTTTGCCAGAGAAATCAGAAAATTTATTTTGTCAAAGCCAGGAAAAGGAGTCCAAGGCAACAACAACAATGAGGCCCAACTCCAAATCTCAATCTCCTTTCAACGCCAAGCTCATTCTCATCGGCGCTTCCGTTCTTCTCTTCCTCCTCCTCCTCGTCACCACCACCTCTTCCTTTTCCAAACCACAGCCACCGCCCGTTTCAGAATCCCACGTAGCCAACACCACGGAACCAGTCGACGAGTCTCAATCCAGCGAACCAGAGCCGGTAGAATGCCCGTCTCTGCCTTTGACGCCAACATGCACCAAAACCCCACCGTCTCTAGCCAACGCCCTCATCCACTACGCCACCACAAACATCACCCCACAACAAACCCTCAAGGAAATCTCGGTTTCCGCCAGGGTTTTAGAGAAGAAATCGCCTTGCAACTTCTTGGTGTTCGGATTAGGACACGACAGTCTGATGTGGACATCTCTTAACCATGGCGGTCGCACCGTTTTCCTCGAAGAAGACAAGGCGTGGATCGAGCAGATCAAGGGGAAACTCCCGAGCTTAGAGTCTTACCACGTCGAGTACGTGACCAAAGTCCACCAAGCAGATGGGCTGATGGAGACGGGAATGAAGGAGGAATGTAAAGTGGTGGGTGACCCCAGATTCTCCAAGTGTGAGCTTGCTCTCAAAGGGTTCCCGAATGAGATTTACGACGTCGAGTGGGATCTGATCATGGTGGATGCCCCGACCGGGTTCCACGACGAAGCCCCCGGGCGGATGAACGCCATTTACACGGCGGGGTTGATGGCTAGGAACAGAGAAGAAGGGGAGACGGATGTGTTCGTCCACGACGTGGACAGGGTGGTGGAAGATAAATTCTCCAAGGCATTTCTTTGTGAAGGATACTTGAGGGAGCAACAAGGTAGACTCAGGCATTTCAACATTCCTAGTCACAGGGCTCGTACCGCCAGACCCTTTTGCCCTTGATTTCATTATACCATTACCATAATACCAATCCTGTTTTTTTCTTCTTTTTAATAATGAGGACAAATTTTCATTTCAAGTCCCTCGTCTTTGGGATCTATGTTTATATAATTATGGTATCTGGTTCAGTTTTATTTCTCATTTTTTTTTGTAATAATAAAGGATGAAATGAAGGATTCGGATTTAGTTTTTCAAGCACAATTTGAATTCCAAAATTGTTTTCCTACTTCAATTATACGTTTTGTGCATAGGGAGCCCACGCATCGATGAACAGACAGGTTGCGAACTTTGCGCATACGGTGGTGCAAATGTGGAGGTTCTTGCTCCTCCACTCCTTGTAGCTACTATCTTTCCTCAAAAATAAACGGATGAACCGCCGCCACCTCCTCCAGCAGCAGAACTGCTTCCCCCTATCTTTGCTACCACAAGAACACCTTTTTGGAAAAGATAAAACTTAGGTTACTTGACTAAGAAGACATGAAGAAGTTTGAGGGAAATAGGGGAAATGGTTCATTATTAATAAGTTTAACTACAAAATAATTGTCCAAATTGTATTTTTTAGGCTTAATTACAAAATAAGTGCTCAAACAATGTTTCTTTTACAATAGGTGTCTAAAGTGTTTTTTGGTTAAAATAAGTACCTAAAGTCTCATTTTTTGTTTGTTTTAACTGAAACACATATTTTGGCACCTATTCTAACCAAAAATAAAATTTTAGGCACCTATTTCAGCCAAAAAATACTTTAGACATCTATTGCAAAAAAAGAGACAGCTTGGACACTTATTTTGTAGCTTAACTTTTTTTTATAATGGGTGTTTAAATTTTTTTTTGGCTGAAATATATGCTTAAAATTTCATTTTTAGCAGGTGTCTAAAGTCAATTGAGACACATACTTTTAATAAAAAAACACATATTTTAACTAAAAATATTTTAAACGCCTATTTCAAAAAATGAGTTTAAATTTGAACACTTGTTTTAGTTAAGCCTTATTAATACTAGTAACTAGTAATGCTGTGGAGTAACATGGTCTGATCTCAAACTTTTAAAAAGAAAAAATAGTTCAGTTAATGATATTTATTATTAGGTAATTTGTACAGATGATCACTCAACAATCTTCTCTCTCTTATTTTGGTCACTCAACTTTCAATTTTTCTAATTTACTAACTCTATTTTATACCTTCAACGTTTTTGGTCACTCACAAATATTTTATTATTATTTTTTAATAATATGAAATTATTATTATTATTTAATATAAAAATAATTTAAAATAAAAAAACTCGGAAAAATCAAATTATCCACCGACCACCATTCACCGCCACCGCCGATGACCATAGATGGTGGTCGTTCGGTCCCATATTTCACCGATGAGTTCGTCTCACTCCCCTGAGTCTAAATTCAGCCTCTATTTTACCAAAAAATACTCTAAAATTCACGAAATAGAGATCGAAAGTGAAAAAACCAAAACGTTTACATCGAGATTCACGAGTTTTAGGCTATATTTTAGTGAAACAATTACTAGATTCGAACTCAACGTGTTAAAATGAGTCGTCCGGTGCAATTTGGAGTCAAACGGCCACCGATTTTGAAGGTTGGTGGTGGTCGACGATGGCCACCGGTGATGACAACCGGCGGAAATTATTTTAAATATTTTATTATTTATTTTAAATTATTTTTATATTTAATAATATTAAAAATTAAAAATAATAATAAAATATTCGTGAGTGACCAAAAACGTTCAATATATAAAGTTGAGTAAGTAAATTAGAAAAACTAAAAGTTGAGTGACCAAAATAAGAGAGAAGATTGTTGAGTGATGATATGTGAAATTTACCCTTATTATTAATTAATTCTTGTAACCTGGGGAAGCACTTTGCATGGAAATGGAAAGTCATTAGCAGACAATTTAATACAATATTGAATCTCTTTGTCAAATCCAATTTTCAGTTCTTACAACATAAGAGTTGATTCCATTCAGTTCTTATAATTTAATTTGGATGGAGTAGCCAAATCCAAGTCCAAATCTAAACATAAGCATGAGAACACAATTCTTCAAAAATACATAAAAAAATTGAGGGAAAATAACACTTAAAATTTGGTGCATACTAGACACTTAACTCTGAATCCGAATAAAATAGTGTACTAATATCAGACCCCGATGTCCAGCTAAAGATGATATGAAGTGAACACACTGTCTATTCTATCTAAATAGTAAGTTAGAGAACAAAGAAATAGAGTGTGTGATTACAACAGGTTTACCAGAAATTCATTGAAGTTCAAGCCTTCCATAATTTCATGGTGCAATCTTCAGCATAGGTAGCTACAAGGTTCCTGTGAGGATGGTGTGTGATGCCTATTACATCCTTTTCATGGACCTGCCACCAATATTATTAAAAATTAAGCAAAACTCTAAAAATATCCTGAGCTACATGGATATCCCATTTTCATATGACCAATCTGTGAATTCCAACATTGTAATTCTACCTACATTACCTGAACTTGGAGATGAGTCTCATATTTTACAAGTTTTTTCATTTATTCGAAGAATCATCCCCTCATAGGCTCATACACACGTTAATATACGGGTCGGATAGGAACATTTTAAGGGAAAAAACAAAGAATTCTAGACAAGGTTGTTTGAGATTACAGGATTATTATGATAGGTCAATTTTTGAACAAGTAGAACGGTAACTTTACCCGGACTCGGATTGAGTATTAGGTAGAAAGATGAAAGAAAACAACTGTTTTTAGATTTTAAAAGAAGAAAAGACTTTAAAAAGTGTGGAGAAGGTGAACATAGCCTCAAATAGAGAGCTTACCGTCATTAGATGCTCTAATTTTCCTGTTTGGTAGCTGAAGCAGTACATATTCCTGCAGACATTATTACGAATAAAATAAAACGGAAATTCAGAAATATACATAATTTTTAAAGCCATCATTAATCAAGTAATTTACATAACATCAACAGCAAGAAGGGACAAATCTTGTTAATCAGGTGGAAGCCAATTATAAGTTTCCTATAGAAGATATTGCTCTCATCAATAAGAAAGGGTGCATATTTTACTCTATAACCGGATAAATTATATCCACCGATAAATAGATTAGTTGAGTGCAATCATAAGTCCTGAATATGTTGCTCCAACTCATAATTTATCTTGAAGTACCAATATCTAATATTTGTATCTAGCGCATATCTAGATGTCGGTACGGAGATATGACGGATCAAAGACATGAAAAGTTGAAAACACCCATGTTGAACACACACCCGTCTCTGACATGGGTATGTTCAATCTTCTTTTCTTTTTTCATTTTACCAAACTAAGCTGCAAAAAACTATACATTAATGATAAACACATCAAGTTCCTAAGCTAAAACTCAGTAGCCCTGTTCTCATCATGCAAAACAAGAGGTGGTCGAAGATATTCCCTTCCCTTGGAGGCTTTACAGGTTGATTAGGCCCTTAATCTTTACAATCTAGAACTTATATTTCACAAAGGATTTTTTTTCAAGTAGTACCTGTCCTCTCCTACGCAATATATCCATTCACCTTTTGGTGAGACACAGGCAGCAACAAAATCTCCACCCTCCTTTTTACCAGATGAGAAACTTTTCACAACCTGCACCACAATAAAGTATGATTATAAAGTTTATTTCCATTCCACTGGCATAGAACAAAACAGATTATGAATCTCCTTTGATGAGAAGAAAGATGGAGAAATCATCAATGTAATAACAAGGGAAATAGACTTACGTGAAATCATGTTAACATGAGCAAAATTCCTAAGAATTTACCTGTCCTTGAAGTGTCATGATGTATATTGACGATGTCTTATTGCAAACAATAATATGATCTGTGTTCTTCGGGCAAAGATGAACTGAATTCACTGAAGCATCACCACCCTACCAATTCAAGGTATAAAGCAAAGGTATCAAGTGCAAAGCAACATAAATGATATAGTAATATAAGCCAACTTTATTGAGAAATAGAATACCCTTAAAGTAGGCGGTGGTTTAAATGTTTGTAGGCAGTCTGTTGTTTTTACATCCCACACCTATAATAGGCAGCATGACAAGTTATACACCAAAGAAACAATTAAAAGATGGATGACTGAAAATACATGTACAGAGAATTTACCTTCACAGTGCAGTCACTGGAGGCAGTAATAACACGACTTCCATCAGCTGTAAAAATGGCATCATTAACATAAGATGTATGCCCACGAAATTCTTTGAGCAACTTTCCAGATTTCAATCCATGGACTCTGTACCACAAAAAGAGAAAGTAAATAACTAAATAAAGGGTGGGTAGAAAGAAGCAATCAGAGTATGTCAGGTTGGCATATAACATCAATGTCACAACCAAGGATATGGAAAAACATTCAGCAACCAAAACGGTAACTGATGGGCATGAGATTTTCAGAATGACAAAAATAACTAGTTCTATCAACTGCTTGCTTCATATGCAAATACTTAAATTTGATATAAAAGAGTATCTGTAAAGGAGGTGGCCATAAATTAGAACCTTGCAGTACTATCAAAAGATGTACTTAATAACTGGCTTCCATCACGAGAGAAGACAAGACTTGTCACACCTTCAGAGTGTGCACGTTCAAGACGGCGCAAGCATTGACCTGTTCTTATGCGCCAAACCTGAAAAATAAAAAGTTACAAATCAGATCTTACCTGCATGACTTTTATTAAGTTTCAATTGCAAACCAATGACATTCGATTTTAGAAAGAAAATGCTGCAACATCGACAAAAGCTGGAATGTTGACAGGTAATTCAACTAGCTTCAATAACAGGGATAGCATCAGGTACATCTCACACAATATTAAGTCCTACCATGGATATGGAGCATCAAAAAAAATTCCACAAACCAAAGTTGGACAAGTAAAATATAAGGAAAATGTTAAGCAATGCCTAGTGGGCAAGGGCACTGGTTAAGATGATATTTAAGAAAAAGAAATTTATAATTAATGCATTTTTCTCTAGAATTTGGTGAAAATAGTGCATTAAATGTAAAAGCCTAGTTTCAAAAAAAATGTAAAAGCCTTTCTTAAAACAGTAATTTAACTATCTTTAAGCAGTGCCTATAGGAACCTGTTAACTGTCCCAAGAATGAAAACCATCCATGACAAAGTTTCAAAATTCTTTTCAGCTACTGATGTTCTTGGCATGGTAGAGACTACTGTACTGCCATTTTAAATAGTAGCAGAATTCTCATTGTTTTATGTTTGTCATGCAGTAGCTACCAGTCACTCTAGCTGTGGTGTTGTCACTAACTCATTGAAAAAGGAGCTGCACTTTTACATTTTTGAACCATTACAAGAGTTACAAGTCCCTTACTGCAATAGAAATCATTCTTAGCATTGCAATGCATACAAGTGTTTTAAGTAAATGAAAACACTATAAAACAAGGGAAACATGTAAAGCAAAGGAAGCAGCAATTAAATGTCAGAAAGTATTAAAACCGTCAAAAGATAAGATTCCTTGGACGCAAAGTTGACTGAATAATGTCGAGCAACCATTAAAACACCAAGTAGAACTGATATTATACCATAGGAGAAACTACTAAGTCTTTCATGCTTCTTACAACATTTTTCATTAGACAACATGCATTTCTTAAGAAGTGACAGATGGACGGTGGTAAACAAAGATTGCATAGGATTAGGAATAGACTCTTCATTGCCCAGAGGAAAAATGACTAAGAACATCAATTCAATCATATGCAACTAATCTTACCTTTATCTTTCCATCTTGTGACCCAGATGCAACCATCTCTGAATCTCTACTAAAATCAACACAGAGTACAGGATCATCATGCATCATGAAAGTTTCCTGTGATGATATGCCAGCAATAGCACAAATGTTAAAAAAATGACTGAACATAAAAAAAAGTACACTCTACATAATCATATATAAGATGTTTTTTTGCTAATATCAGTGGTCGATATAAATGAAAACATATATGCACGATTTAACTTATTAATCAGAATATATCAAGATACTGCAATCACACAAAAGTAATCCTTCCATAAAGTAACAACAAGAAAGACCGACCTACAGATGAATACCTTTTCTATTGACCAAGAAAGAAATGACATAGACAAAACACAAACCAATTATAGTATAAATAGCAACACAACTGGAAGCAAATAGGAAAAGGTAATCCTTCCATAATGTACCAACAACAAACATAGAACTAAGTACCACTATCACAGCTAGAAACTGGAATTGGTTGTTTTTATCACAGCTAGAAACTGGAATTGGTTGTTTTTAGTGGGTAGTCCTTCCATTTGGTAACACTAATCAAAGAAAATAAATAATGAAATGGTTTATGTAAACAAGGTACTTACATCAGCCTGGTATTGAAGATCCTTCTTGAGCTTCCCACTTATGTAATCCCAGACCTGTTAACAACAAAAAGGTAAACACAATAATGGCTCATCAATATAATTTACACTGTTAGAGAAGTTTTTCCTTTTCGAAGATATCAAACCTCAATAAACCCATCAACAGAAGAAGAAACAAGAAATTGCCCATCTGGTGAGAACCGAGCACATTCTGCATGGCATTTCTTCCCGAACTGCAGCAGGGAAAAAACAGGGGCAGAAAAAAAGGATGAGGAGTAAATCGTTTTATAAGAAAATTATGGCAGAAAAAATGTATCAGAAGACTAGTTACAAAAAGAAATGCAAACATTCACGTTCCAAGAAACCTATAGCAAAAGTATTCAACTTCCTGGATCAGAACAAAGCTCGTGTTTATTGATAATTAAAAATGTTTGATTGGTATATATAAAACTTAAAAATGTCCAATTTGGTACTCAAACTTTGCTTTGATCTAAAAAAAGCTAATAATCAAAATAAAAAGACGGGACCATAAAGCTTACTTTGATTGTATGTGATAGGGTTGTTGGATGCATGTCATCTATGTCTTGTTTCATAGCAGCTGTTCCTCTGAATAAGTCAAACTGTGTTCCTGGAGGAAGCAAACCTGAAAAGGACACAATGAATGATGAACCAACAATCAAACTAAAACCTAAACCCAAGTCAAACATGCTAAAAAGAATAAGTAGCCTATTGAACTTGTTCGAAACCCAAAAGGGCACACCCTTATTCTCAAATTTAACATGTTCTCTTCAAAATCTTTTCTCCACAACATTCTTTAACTTTCCTTTTTACATCCATTTCAACGCCACGTTTGCTTTCTAGCACCTCATACATCTAATTAACTATTTCTACTTCTCATACCACTCTCTTTGGTTTTTAGTTCCATTTCCTTTCCGGATCTTCATACCTCTAGGCATATTCTCCTATTTATTTTTCGTTCTTCTATCCTTTCCCCTTGCACTACAATGAATCTTTCTGTTCTATTTCAAACTAGAAAATTTTTGGATGAATAAAGTATCTGGTAGCCATGGTTACTTTTTGAATCTTTCTGATGTTTGAATACTTCGTACAGTTTGTCTTTAGGTGCAAGTATAGCATTCACACTCTTATAAACCCTCCCAATAATCTTTTAGCACTTCATCTTGAGTAATAACTGAATGTGTACTTTTTAGACACTTCTACGCATCTGATCAAAAGCACTACATACACATGTGTGTATCTACTACTAGCATTGCAACTCTTAACTTCATTAGGTTTTGAATATCTACAAATTCAACTTCTAGGGCATATTTGATTGAAGTAAAATGACTATTCAGTGCATGATTGAGTTGTTACGATTTCAAAACTCAGACACTACAGATGTCCTAATGGCTAATAAAGAACTGAATAGATGAGAAAGAGAGACTATATGTAACAAATCGACAAGAAACTAACAAGTGAGGCTTCTTCTCATTTAACAAAAATTTACCTTGATGTTGCTGCCACTTAAGAGCCTGACCAATCAAAGCCATTAAACGTGAAGGTGGCACAACATTCACTTCGGCAGCAATGGCTGAAATTCGAAAGGAAAAATCATCAACCCAACTGTAAAGTCCATTCAAACATATTGAAAATGCATTTAAATTGCGATGTAAATATGCAAATCTATTAACAATTGTACAATACATGCCCAGTTGATATGTTATGTCCCGTCCATTGACAATGATCCACTTGCTATATTCAATCCTAACCGTATAATGACTTGATTTAATCATTCCCAGGACTGAATTTAAGGTAGATCCCAAAAGTAATGAAGCAATAAAGATATTTTACAAAAAAAAACAATGGAGTTCAAATACTACAGGACATTTCCTTCTTCTCTGTCATTTTTTCCCTATATATCTCTAGATTTTTTTTAAATGGCATTGGACTAAAAAATACGCCCTTAAGAATTTCCAAGATTTAAAGTTGCAATGAAAGGGATATGCTTGCCTCAATAACCATTAATCAAAACCTAAAGATATGCTCATCTACCAGGTTAATACATACAACAATTAAACAATGGATTTATAGTAGCAACACCATCACACCGTTGCAATTTGCAAAGATCTAAAATCCTCTTCTTTGACAATCAGTAGGTGCTACAAATTGCCATCTATTGCCTCAATTACTATAAATTCTGAGAAAGACATGCATATCATTTTAAATTACTTTCAGCATTTATCAGAAAAATAATCAATTACTGGAATCTGGAAATGTAAAGAGAAAAGCAACCTTGGGCAATCTGTCCACGACGTTTTTCCTTTGTCGAATCCTGGTAAGCCTGTTACATAACACAGAAGACATAAACCTTGTTACATAACAACATGACAAACAATGAGAGCAACACAACAATAACTGTTGTCAAATTGAAAGCACTAAAACAATTCTGTTTGGTTTTAGGAAAAATAATAACCTTTCTGGAATCAAAATTGCCTTCATTATGAAACAAGAAACATAAAGAATGGTTGTATTGTTTTCACTAAAGATGAAAAGGAGATAACCAAAGCAATACGAGCATGGCAATGCAACTTCCGTTTCATGCCTCAAAATAAATCAGCATGGCAGCCGTGATCAGTTGAAACATAAATGTTGAATCAAATTGAAACTGAATCAAGCTCACTACATACTTATAGATGCATAAAATCTGAGACAAACGGAAGTGAAAGGTTGAATTAAGTTTCATAAATCTATTTGAACGATTGGACTTACTACAACTATAGCTTCAAATTCATAAGATTTTTAGCTTTATACCTATTCACAAACCTTGATTTAAAAATAACTTTATCACTAAAAAAGCAGAAATCACAGAATAAACTGTAAATTTGTTCTTTCAATAACTTGCATTGAAACCACACTGCATGTTCGAAAAATGAGAATGAAGCATATCATAAAAATAACAATGAAACAACAACTAAGGACACAAAAACTAGGTTTTTTACCTCATTTGGATCAAAATAAGTTCTGACAAGTAGATGCTCAAGCCTCAAGTATCTTTCAGGTTGCTCTTGCTTCATAACCCCCATTGCCTGGGTTTGCCTCAAAATAGCACGTGCTGTGTCCAACTCTCTTAGTTCAATCATTTCTAATACAATCTGCAGAAGTCAAAGCAAAAAATGGGAAATATAAAGTGGAATGTAAACATGAAGAAATCGGAAAAGAGTGACCACAATATAAAGAGGTCCAAATTATTTTAAAGGCATCCGCCTCACTCATGACTTCAACAAAATAGTTATGGCTGAACACGACCATTGCTTTTTCCATTTGGGTTTTGCATCCCAAGAAGCTACTATATGAAGCTACAAAAAAGATTGAGCACAGCTAGCTAGACTGTTACTTTTACAACTTAGTTTTTCCAATATACATTTTAGTTCTTATATGCTGTTGTAACTTATAAAGATGGACAGCTAAATTGTAGCTCTAGAATTCATGCTTGCAGCTGAAAGACTCCCGAGGGTTGCAGGTCCAAGAGGGATATTAGGCGAGGCATATCTTAATCAAGTGAGTTAATTTAGTTAGGGATTGGATGCATTATGGGTATATAAGAAACTTCAAAAAATCTTATAAAGAAAAAGCAACCGATTCAATTATGAAGTAATTTCTCTATACAGAAACAAAAATCATGCAAAAAAACCCCGTAAGACATAGACATCTTTTTCGCATTGCTTGTGGAAGCAAAAAGCATGTAGCCAAACAAACATACCAATATCATCACCCTCAATTTCATTCATTTAAATACAAAGCAATGGGTATGAAAAAACAGTTTCCAAAGTAATGGCAGATAAGGGCCAAACCTGCTCATATAAGTCCTCCAATTTGTTCCTTGGAAGCTTCAGTTGAGCCACTTGAGGCAATATGGCATCCCATCTTCCACTGTTAATATCAGCAACAAACGTTTCGATGCTGTCTACAGTATTCAGAGAAACCTGACACTCGTTCTGTAGCGTTTGAAACGTTTGATGCAACGAATTTTCTTTGCAAAATTGGAGCACAATCTTAATAACGCTGACAAAAAAGAAAGGAAGAAATTGAAACAAACAAAACAAGACAATAATTAGAAATTCATGTCAGTTTCTCGCGCATTACCCAGAGCCAGAAAACGAGAAAATAGCATAAACAGAGAAGGGGGAACGTACTCTCGAGCTTCGATTTCTAGAGTCATGGTGAGGGAAAGGATTGATTGAAGAAAAAAAAAAAGCTGAAAACTTGAATTCCTTGCTTTATTTTACATATTGTTATGTATTAATTTGGACTGGCTTGAAGAGTTAGGGTTGAAAGATTTTGGGCTTTGGGTTTAATGTTTTAAGTCCAAGTTTATACCTTTAAATTACCTAAACCCAAAAAAGCCCAATTATTTATAACATTGTATTTTCCACAAGGAAAACCCTTTTTCTCTGAGCTTTCAATTTTCCTTGCAGCAGCTATTTTAAGCTTGGAAGAAACTTGAAAAATTGAAGTACGATGAAGAAGAAGAAGACGAGTAAAGAGAAGGCTACTGCTGTTGGAGTTTCCGAAGATGTTCAAATGGGTAAATTTCAATGAAATTTTTTCTACTGCCTTGTCTTTGAATGATCTTTGTATATACATAATCAGCGATGTGTTTGCATTTTTTGTTTCGTTGATTTCAGTGGAGAATTTACTTGCAACCAAAAGAGAAAAGAAAAAGGATAAATTAAGCAAGAAGAAAGGAAAAGGTAAAGAGAAAATAAACGCAAGCGTTGGAACTGTTGATGAGAACGAAGTTCATGTTCAACATCAAGGTGAGACTTTTTTTTTTTAATTTGTTTCTTTTTTAAAAGGAAAATTAAATGGTGAGAGTAAGAATAAAGACTGCAACTTGTAAATAATTGATAGGCTGTGTTTGGTTTACTTGGAATTTCAACAACTAGCATTGGATTTGCAGACTGTATTGTAAAAGCAAGAAAAAAGTTGCAAATGGGTGATGTTTTTTTTTTAGAATTTCATCAACACTAATATTGCAATTGTTCTTTGATGTTACATAATCATTTTTCTTTCCCTGTAGACAAATCTAGAGAAGATAGAAAAAAGAAATCAAATGGGAAGTTGGTGGAGAAGAGTAAAGCAGCTCATGAGGATGAAGTTTATGAAATCCCTTCCGGAGATGGCGACTGCTCAAAAGGAATGAAAAGTATGAAACTAGAGATAAGCTTCCAAATCAGTATTGTTCTATGTGAACTTTGGTCCGTTTAAGTCTTATTTCCATCTGCGTTGATGATATCCGTCGTAGTAGGCAGTATTGCAATTGTTGAACTTGTAGCTAAAACCATTTTTTTATATTGAAGTTAGCATGCCTTTTCTTATCCGGATTCTAGTTTGATCATGCATTTTCCATTATCAGTTGATATACAAGTTTGTCGTTTTTTAGACATTTGATAGGCAAGTTTTCTTGAATTGCAGAATGGCTTACAGACTACCACCAAAGTAGGCCTGGCTTGAAGGTATTGCAACAAAGGATTGACGAGTTTATAATCGCGCACGAGGAAAAACTTGAACAGGTAATTTTCTTTTTGCCTTAGCATTACACAGCAAAAACGCAACTAAAGCCCTTTTAGGCAAGGTGCATTGATCAGACATGCACTTGGATTGCCTAGGTGCCTTTATAATAAGACAGTAGACGATAAGAGAGGGAAAAGAAAGGTTGTATAGGGAGACAACATCAAACTCTGTAATTCTCAATGTTTGAATATTCAATGACAAACACGACACTATCAGACAATCATGCATATTGGCCAACAAAAGAAGGAAATTTATTATTTTGGTAATTATGGTGGTATAGGAAAGAAAAGAAAAAGAAGCTCAACTTACAGAAGGAGGATGGATACTTGTTGAACATCATCGAGGAAGGAAAAAGACTACGGACTCTGAAAGTGGAACTACAGTAGGCTCTGTTTCCCAGGCTGCCGTGGAGGATAAATTAGCTAAGAAGAAGAGCAAAGAAGTCTCTGATTTCTACCGCTTTCAAAAAAGAGAAGCCCAGAGGAATGGTATGAATGATCTTAAATTTGGTGTTTATGTTTTTTCTTTCTTACCAAAATGTCACTATTGAGTTTATTATGATTAATTATGCTGTAGGGTGTTGATATTAGGATTAGCTGCTTCTCGTTGCACATATTTCTACACTTCTCTTTTCCGTTTGAATAAATTCAAATAATTCATATGTAGTATAGTTGGTCAATATTATGTGTACTAGGTAACTGGCTGGCTATATTTCTCTGGACTTCATTTTGCTGGAAATACTTGTATCCAGCACATATTTATTTTCCAATACACCGCATCATCGTTCACATTTGTAGGATCCATATATAAATTGTGGAAGTAATACTCGTGGATGGTGATTAAATTTATATTTTTATCGAATAGAAATGAAGGGGGGGTCCAGTACCTCATTATGATCTTTTATTCAATGCTTTGCTTTCGGCAATGCTGACACGAAGGATTTACGTTACTTTTTTCCCGTTGCAGAACTTTTGACACTCCAAAGCAAATTTGAGCAGGATAAAAAGCGGATTCAACAGATGAGAGCTTCTCGGAAGTTTCGACCTTATTGAGTTCAACCGATGCTTAATCAAGAGTTGAACCTAATCTCTATTGATAGTAACCTAATCCATCTTGATTGTTTCATCATTGCTGCATGTGAGAAGATGAAATCCTGACTATATGTCACTGATTACCAATTTTGTGCAATTTGTGGTTTCATAGTATACTGCAAAATCACCTAGGATTGTGATGAGAATATGCACTTTTGAATGTATTCCAAAATCTATTTGTCCCACCCTCGTTTTCTGTTTATTTTATATAAATCTGTTTATTTTCTGTTAAGAGTTGTTTGTTTGTGCTGTATAAACGTGCACAAGTCGGAGGTTCAAATCCTTGCGTTGTGAATGAAGTAAATAGTTATTCTTAGAGGAGAAAAGAGATCAAATGTGAGAATCAATAAGAAAATTCAGATGAAAAAACTGTTGTAATTCTAAAAACCAACACAATATTCATTAATGCAGTTCTTTCACCCCAAATCATATTGAACATGTACCAACACAAAGACACAACAGCACACCTTATTCCACCACATTACAGGAACAAAACCAGGATCAACAACACTTGAGGTTGCTCACGTTTATACAGCACAAACAAACAACTCTTAACATTAGCATATATATATATATATATATGTGAAAGTATACATAATGCTCTAAAGTCAAAATATGTTATTATTTCCTATGGTTAGTGGATGCAGCAGCATATTAGTAGTCATTGTGGTAAAGCCAGTGTTGCTGATATTCTCCTCTATCTGTAAAACAAAACCTTTTGTCAGTCATTCCTGAATGTATTATTATTTTTACTTGCTGCATAAATAATTTAAACATGGTCACAAGAATTAATATAAATAAATTATTAATAATATTGCATTATTATGATAGCAAATTATTTAACCATTGCTATTGCTTTTTTTCTTATTACCGTATCAAGAAGACATTTATTTGCAGCTTTCATTACCCCTTCCTTAAACCAAGAAAGAAAAGAGAAAAACAGTTATTACACATATATAATAATCAATTAAATATCTATAATATTATATAATAATACAAACAAAACTAATTTAACTTTTAATTGATGAATACATTTATTATATTTTTAATTGATTTTTCTATTAACACTATATTTTTGGATTGCATTTGTTTGATTATATTAAGAATTGAATCTCACATCGATTTTTCTATCAGCTTTAAAGTTATAATTTGACGTCAATTTAATATTATTCTAATAATATTTGTATATACCTATGAGAATATAGTTTTTTAAATTACATGTTTTTTTTTGAAAAAAAAATGATTGCATTTATATTCTAACTTTTTTTTTACAAATCTACAATGTCAGTGACAATTTATAACTAGTCCGGTGACCAAAACATGAATTTACTAATATTTGGATGACCTTCGAAACAATTTACCCTTAAGATATATAAGAGAAATTATAATGCGTTCAAACTCTTTAAATAGAAGTACAATTTAGTTGCAACAATGCACACAAATTACTAGAATAAAACTCTTAATTAAATTAGTGTTTTAAGGGGTTTTATATAAAAACCTACTTATTAATCAATTTTTTAAATTATAATTTTTACCCTACCATAAGTGTGGTTTAACCTAGTATTAGTAAAAATTAATTTTATCTCAATTTGTATATATTTTTTGTATTCTACCCAAAAACCAATTAGTGTTTCAAGTTTTTGTTAAGTACTTATAAAAACTAAAATGTACTAATATGAACAATCATACTAACCTTGTCCCTTAACATTTGAATTTCTTGAACCATAATGTCCATCTGCATTTCATGTAACAAATGACAAAAAAATGCAAATGAAAATGATATATTAAAGAAAAATTAAATTATAATTAAAATTAAAATTAAAATGATATTTACCTTTGTTGATCGAATTTGATTGATCCAAATTTCTAAATGCTTTTCAAGTACAAGCAATTCATCCAGTGACATAAATTCAGAACCCCCTCCGAACATATACCTGTAAAAAAATCACTTTACTTAGTAATATCACTGAATTATCTTTTTACCGTTCTGAGTAAAGATGTTTTTAACTACTGTTTCTATCTCATGAACACACATATTAGTTTGCTTGAATCTTAATCCTAAAAGGGAACAAAACTCCTTTGTCCCTTTTTATGTCTTTATATATATATATATATATATATATATATATATATATATATATATATATATATATATATGTCCCAACACAAAGAATTAGGTTAATGTTTAGGGTTAGAGTTTAGGCTAGGGTGTAGGCGTAGTTTTTAGGGTTTATAGATTAAGATTAAAGTTCAAGCTTTAGTTTTTTAACATTGGAGCATACACAGAAACACACAAAAAAAACTGATAGAAATTTTTTTTCCCTAATAGGATAATAAATCTTAAAAATAGGTTAAACGACCTATGAATCCATGCACATACAACAATTCATTCCTTTAGATTTTACTAATGATGGTTTTACTTCAAAAGATATTGGCCAAAAAATAATTATTCGATCATATTTTTAAATAATTGTTTTATATATTTTCGGGTGAGTTCTTTTGTTTACTATCATTCATGTATATTTATGTTATATGATATGTTAAACTATTACATAAAAATCTTAATTCATCTAAAAAAAAACGACTACATAAATCTTGAAAAATAAATAAGATAAAGAAAGAAAAAAGAAATAAAAATATGTCCTAAAAATAAAAGAAATTCTACCTGAGACCTTTCTGAAGTACTTGGATCTCCTGCTTCAGCATGTCGATCTCCTTCTTCGCGTCCTTTGAATAAAAAAACGGAAGATAAAAGATTTCAATTATGTAGTACTAGATTTTTCGATACAACTATTGATATTCTCCGGTAACTTCGTTTACAGCGTCAAGATTCAAATCTTAAACTTTATTTAAAAAACCTAACGTCTCCTCCTGTTAAACCTCGCTATTCCTGCCTGATCGCAGCTGGGTAATTTATTTACAGAATCTTCTTTGTGGTTAAGAATTAGCAACCTTTTGGGGCATGCTAACTTAGCCAGAATTTCAAACAATATTTCCTATTGGTTGGTTGAATAAGAAGAATCTGATTCAACACCCACTTTGCTGATGATGATAAAGTTTTTTTCATCGAGCTTGATTCGTCTCGAAAGCGATAAAGTTTTCTTCATCGAGCTCGATTCGTCTCGAAAGCTCTTAACAGAATATATATAATATAATACATGTGGAACGTACGGAAACATACCATAGGTTCCACCGTGGGTTCATCAGGCAGCTGAGGTCCTCCAGTGTACTTGCCATACCTCTCAATAAGCTCTTGCATGGTCCTTAATAAATAATTCCCAAATACAAACAGAAAAAGATTAGTGGAAGAATTAATCAAATTTGAGATGTAAAAGATTAAGAAATTGTAAAGGAGAAGAGAAGAGACCCTTTGGTGGCTAGTTCATAGAGCTTTCCATGAGCGGAGAAAATGAGGAGTCCAATTTCAGCATCGCAGAGCACGGAGAGCTCCTTAGCCTTCTTAAGGAGGCCAGCTCGGCGCTTGCAGAAGGTAACCTGGCGGTGCACCGGGTTGTCAATGCGCTTCATCTGAACTCTTCCACGACCCATAATCCTTAAACTTTCAATCTTGGATGTGCAGACAACCTCCCACTAGTTTGAACTAGCTTCGAGGTTGTTGCAATGCTTCTTCGGACTTGGCCCTTTGTCCAAAAAACTTGGCTAACAGTTGCTTCGCTTTGGTTTACAGCTTCAACCCTTATATTGTCCGCTTAGATTCTTCTCATTCACTTTCCTACTTATAATATCAATTTTGGTCGACACACTTCTTTTTCACACTTCACCTCTCCTTTTCTTTAATTCCTCTCTCCTCCCACTTAAATCTTTCTCACACCTCAGCTTTCAACTATGATTCTCAAAATTTATTTTAAATTACATCCTTTTTTATAATTAGCGGATAGCTGATAGTTGATTGCATTAGTTGATTTGATTGGCGGATTGTATTAGTTGATTGTATAAAAGTGTTTGGTAAAATTAACTGATAGTTGTTGAATTATTTAAACAAGCAAAATGACATATAAGGACATGTAATACTTGTTTGAATAGTTTATTAATCAATATTTTGTATCTAATTAATATTAATTAGATTTAGAAAAATTACTTTCAATATAACTTTTCTAAACATATTCAAATGATTTATATATTAATTTATTATTTGTATAATTATTTTAATATAATTTAATTAATTAATAAATTTAAATACACATATAAATTTGTGATAATAAAAAGAAAATAAATATATAGCATTAGCTTATAAATAGGGTAAGAAAATATTTAATTTAGATTATTTGGAGATTTTTGGTAACTGGTAAGGGTAAAAGAGTTTTTACAACTTTAATATCAAACTTCTAATCTCAAAAAGCTTCTATTAGAAGTTTTTTCAAAATTAGCAGTTTCACCTCAATCCGCTTTTCAATCCGATGTTCACCAAACAACAATATTAGCGGATTTGACTAGTCAAACCTCTAATTATGGCTCAAACCTCTAATTTTTGCCCAAACCACTCTTTACCAAACATGGCCTATATCGTATGTATAGTAATGAATAGAAATCTTTTCCCCTTTAGCGCCCTATTTATGCGATTTCTTTACCTCTTTTTGGTATTTCTTTCTATGCCTAGCACTAAAAAATTAAATTCTAAACCCTAATTTTAAATTTTAAAACCTAAACCTCAAACCCTAAAAATACACTATATCTTAGATTTCCTAAACTTTAATCATACATTGACCTTAACCATAAACCATAAACCTAAATTTTTAGTATGAGGCATAAATAAGGGCACAAAAAAGGGGCTGAGGATTTCTATTCCTATTTATGTCCCGCACTAAAAAAATTAGGTTTATGATTTATGATTAATGTTTGAGGTTAGGGTTTATGACTAGAGTTTAGGGAAAGATGATGTGTATTTTTAGGATTTAGAGTTTAGGGTTAGAACTTAGAATTTGATTTTTTTAGTGTTGGGGCATGGAAAGGGAACCGAAAAGTAGCATGAGATTTTTTTTGATTAAATAGAAAGATATTACAATTTCATACTGAGATTCGAACTCATACAAGATGAGGACAATATGAGAATCTTTAGCCACTAGGCTAATCAGTGGATCTCAACGGCAAAGGACTTTTGTCCTATGGTAATAGTAAACATAATAGACATTAGGGAAAACTACACGGGTGGTCACCAAACTATCACACTTTTCCTGTTTTGGTCACCAAACTAAAATTTTCGTCAAAAACGTCTCTAACGTTAAAAAATTAACAGCAATAATGGTAATGAAAAATTAGGGTTTAGGTATCTAACGTTAAGGATATTTTTTACAAAAAATTAATTAGAATAACTAAATAGGCGATAATTTGATGACAACCCGTATAATTTTCCCTAAATATTATTTGTTACAATAATTGTATTATATAAATATCAATAATGAAAAAAGTGCAAAATAAAGCAACTATTAGATGTCTGATTATTTTGTCGTGAATACCGGCCCATGCATGGTGACAAAAACGAGCACAGTGATTTCTCGTCCCAACTTTTTAAAATTTTCTTAATTACTTTTTACACACAAAAGTTTAGAATTTTGTTAAAAAGCAGCCTTTGGGCATCTGGTGGATGGGACAATACAAGATCAAAAGATAAAATATTTAATATCGTTTTTGTAAGGTTTTAGATTTCGAGGATGTAAAATCAACATTGGAAGAATTTTATCTCTCAATTAAAATATTTATGGTGACTCGATTCTAGATATAATTAATTAAAATACGTGTAACAGTGTTACGTTGCGACTATTTAACTATTTATCTATACAATTATTAATGTCTTGATAGACTTTAGTGTCGTGGGTTAATCAAACATGGACTTATTTGAAAAATTATAGTTATCTTTTTTTTAAATAATAATTAATATTATTTGGGCTATTACTAAGTGTAAAGGGAAGAAGTCATTAGCCATTGTTTTGATTTGGGCTTAGAATGCACACATCTATTATGTTTGGCAATAGATGAATATAAGATTGCATGGCCACTTTTGGAGAAGAATTTATACCGATAAAAAAAATCTTATTCGAAATCGTTTATTAAATTACAATATTATTTACTAATGGGTGTTAGTCCAAGTGGTAAGCAGCTTGGTATTGCTTAGACATGTATCGGGTTCGAGGTGTTGTGTATGCAGAAAATTTCCGTTGGGAGACTCACCCACCAAAATTAAGTGTGCGACGCAGGTCGGTCTAAATTAGTCAGGGCTAAACCTTGGAAACCAGAGGGCAACAAAAGAAAACACAATATTATTTTTCAAATCTTATGCATATGTTAGGGTTAGATATAAAGTTACTTGTATAGGTCTATGATTCTATACAAATATGGTTTGATATTTTGTAGCAAAGATTAACTTGCTCTTTTTTTATTAATGAAGAATTTTACTTAAAAAAGTTAAAATTATTACTTGATAACCAGACTAACATATTTGTATAAAAAACTATGTCACCTGTAATTATTATGTTAAACTTTATTGTTAAGAATACATTTACGGAATCCCTAAGGAATAATTTTGAGAAATCTACCATTTACTAACAAAAAAAGGACGATAACGAAAACAGAAATCATCCGGTACTTTTTTTATATCCTTATCTATTCTTTGCATTATTAAAAATTAGATTTATGGTTTAAAATTTAATATTAAGATTTAGAATTTAAATTTTTAGTGTTTGGTATAGATAGAGCACAAAAAATACAAAATTTTTGTTCCATTATTGGCCGGTACCTACAAAACCATAAACAAAACATTCATGTTCACATATTGCTCAAAGGATTTATATTCAATACATAGGCAGTGGAAACAAAAAGTTTCCACAAGCGTCTTAATTTTAGGGTTTAGAGATTAAATGTTTAGGTTTATGAGTTAGAAATTAGGGGTTGTGATTAGAATTTAGTGTTTAGGGCTAGAATTTAAGGTTTATATGTTATGGTTTGGAGGTTAAGGTAATATGGTTAGTGATTTAAGTTTTAACCTATAAATTCTAATTTATAATATAAACCCTAAATTCTAACTAAAACTCATCAATTTTAAACCATTAAACTTAAACCTCTAAACCTTAAAATATAACCCTAAACTCAAAACTAAAATATTTGTGAAAACTTTTTATTTTTACCGCATGCATAAAAAATAATTACCCTTAATTAAATTCGGCTTAAAAGGAAATTAAATTTGATTTAATAATTACCGAGTTTAATTGGTTCAACCCTTCGAAAAGGTTCAAATATTCTCATCGGTATTAAATATTAATTAAAAGTTAATATTTTTGCTTTTGTCAGTCTTTTTTAGTGAAATATTTATGGTTTTTTTTAATTAAAGTTAAGAATTTAGTGATGCTTCCTCGTTGAAAACACTGAAATTCCATTATCACAAGAATTGTTAGACTTTACTACTCTCCTCTTATCCTCAATGGTTAGGTGCTTGTCGTACCTTAACCTTGCCAAAGTTCGACTTTCTTCTTTTATAATTAGCGAAAGGGTGCATACTAAAAACTTGATTTGTTGTAGTTATGCCGGAAAAGTTTAGGGCGAGTAAAATTTGATTTGATTCGCGTGAAAAAAGTTTGATTTGATTTGAATAATATTTTTATAAATTTGGTTCAAAAAATTTTAAATAAATTTTGAGTTATGAAATGAGAATTTAAATAACTTCAAATCTTTATAATTAGTGAATCAGTTTACAAGTTTGAGTCATCACATTTTTTATTTGATATATGCATTTCACATATAAAAAAAATTATATGTATATCATTTATGGCTATAGAAAGTCGTTTAAATTGGAACTAATTACTACCATAATGTTAGAGTTATGACCCAAATTCTCTTTTGGATCGGCCCGAATATTAATAAAGGAAAAGTGGCAAAAGTGGGTGTCTGTTCGGGATGTGTGGAACTCTACTTCACCCTTTGGATATACGTTGAAGAGTATAAAATTCAATTTGAGTAGAATTCTATGCAAGTTTACTTTGTAACCAAGCAACATATCCCTATAAATAGATATTACGGATTATGGTTAAAATCATCGGTTGTAATATCTTCTTTCGACATAATAAAAATCTCTCTTTCTCTGCCCATGTTTTTTTTTTGAGTTTTCCACGTAAATCTTGGTGTTCTATTTTCTTTTATGTTTTTGAGATCATTTTTTGTCATTAACGTCTCAATAATTATAACAGAACAATTTAAATATATATCAATATCTAACATATAACAATATCTAATGCATAACATTATAAAAATTACAATTCTACTCGATGAAATACTCACAAAAAAATTAACCAATAGCTTCCGCCAAATCATGAGCTGAGCTAGGCGCAACAAGTCCCTGGCCAGCCAATGAGTCGCCTCATTCCAGATTCCACGGCTTTCCCCCCCCCTCACTTTCTCCACATATCTTGCCCTTCACGCGTCGCCCAGGGCAGAGTCACAAATTCTTATTCATTTGTAAGCTTATAAAAGCATATTGGCTGCTTTTTTATCGACCTAGTATCAAATATAGGGATAGACATAAAATTTTATGTTATGAGAAAAACTTATAAAATTTTAAGTGAAAAATTTATAAAATTTTAAAAGACAAAAATATTTTTTAATAAAAAATAAATAAAAATTATATACAAATTTTAAATTTTCAGGAGAACAACTACTCCACGTACCTAGGGGTGTGAAAAACTGACCCGACCTGGTAACCTGCCTGAAACCCGATCGAGTCAGAACCTGGTTTAACCCGAAAATTTAAAGACCGAACCCGACCTGCACCCGACCGAAACGAACCCGAATCCGAATTTGACCTGTAACTGTAGAAATCGAACCCGAACTGCACCCGACCGAAGTGAACCCGAACCCGAATTTGACCTATTACTGTAGTAACCGAACCCGACCTGCACCCGACCGAAACGAACCCGAACCCGAGACTAACCTGTCAGATAACCGATTCAACCCGACCTGTTTGGACCCGACCTGTTTTGAACCCGACCTGTTTTGAACCCGACCTGTTTTGAACCTGAACTGTTATTGACCTGAACTGATATTGACCTGAACTGATATTGACCTGAACTGTTATTGACCTGAACTGTTCTTGACCTGAACTGATATTGACCTGAACTGATATTAACCTGAACTAATACTATTATTTGATTTGCTGATAATGATAATTATCTGACATTTGAAGAAGTTATATTTAATGAATATAAAATATTGTCAAGTATTGATAAATTTTAAAATTAATAATAATGTTAAGTATTAATAAATTAACTAACTTAACTTCAATTAAAAGATAAATTGAATTAATAATAATGTCTAAGTATTAATAAATTGTCTTTCTAATTAACTTAACTTTTATTTTAAAATAACGTCAAAGATAAATTATTATACTTAATTAATTTAAGTGGAATGAATAACCATTATTAAATTAAATTTTTATACTTAATTAAATTAAGTTAAATGAATAAAGATTATTAAATTAAATCTGTATTCTTAATTAAGATAAGATGACTTAAATTTTTTATTATATGAATAAATTAATGCTAATTTAACTTAAGATTAAAAATAAGTTTAATTAACTTGCATTCATTTTAAGTTAAATAATTAAACAGTATTAAATCAAATTATCTTTCTATTTAACTTAACTTTTATTTTAAAGTAACTTCAAAGATAAATTATTATACTTAATTTACTTAAGTTGAATGAATAACCATTATTAAATTAAATTTTTATACTTAATTAAATTTAGTTAATTGAATAAAGATTATTAAACTAAATCTGTATACTTAATTAACATAAGATGACTAAATTTTTTTATTAACTTAACATACTTAAATGACTTAATTAAGTTAAGTTGTTTAAAACATTATAATTAACAGTGAATATATAAAAACATCTTTTATTTTTCCGCTAACCCTTTTTTTAGTTTCTGTACGGTCGCTTATTTGTACAAATACATCATTAGAAGATTATTCTTCAAGATGACTATCACATAATGCTTATGAAGAGTAAAACCTTATTCAGCACATGCATCAAGAACTGATCATAAGAACGTAATTTGTGTTGCTCAAAATGTTAAAAAAATAAAGCCAGCAACGTTGAGTTCAAATTAGTTATTTTCTAGCAAAACAGTAATAGAAAATACTTCAAACTATCAGCTACAAAACATGGATTTACTTGTTAAAGAATCAAACAACAGAGAAAGATTAGATCATATCCCAAATATACATAGCATGGCATAGCATGCACATTATTGTCCCAGGAGTCAAGAATTCTCCAAGGAGTTCCAACCAGTAAATGGACTGGTTGATACAGTCGCATGATATCATCCTTGAGACTGGTACCTCCAGTTGTGACCATGACTTGAATTTGTAAATGCTTCCCAAGCTCCTTGCAGACTTGTGATGTCTGAAGAGTCAGTTCTCTTGTTGGAACAAGTATGACAACTGTGCAAAAGAAGAAGAAGACAGGTTCAGTAAAATTAAGTAATTGAACAAATAATGAAAAATATACAATAGAAATCGATGGAGGACAGAGAAAACAGAATAGAATGTGAGAGTGAAGCAAAGTCAAACCTGATATTGACGGTCTTGAAATACTCTCTCGGTGGTGCTTGTATTCTCCTCCACTGTCTCTTTCATCTGGATTGCATTTACCTGCATTTCAAAAAGAAAGTCAGCTCGATGCTTTATCGTGTAAGTGTCAATCACTGAAGTCGGATTCATTTACAAACCTTTTTATGGTAATTTAGTGGAATAGCATAGAGATGAGAATGACAGTAGTTTAGTTGTTCTTACAAATGTTATTTAGCCACCATAAGTTAAGTATGCAAATAGATGTACCTTTAAACGATAGAGAGGAGCAGTAAATCCTTCATTGAAAATGAAAGAATCATCATCTTCGACATCCCTCCCTTTCGGCAACTGCAGCACACAAATTCAAACAATGAATGAAGAAAGGAAAGATATTGCCACCTACTTTGCCAGCAGAGAAAAGATATTGTAATGGTAAATGCAATAATATAATGGCTATACCTTTTGCAGGACTCTTACTTTCCCACATGCAAGGGACTGCAAGGTCCTCCTCAATTCCTTGTCCTCTATGCCAGTGGATTCCTTAATGTCTAGAAAGCTAAGCTTTTGTGCATCGTTGAACAACATCAGAACTACAGTCTAGAGGTTAAAAGAAAAAAAAAGTTAAACCTGTTTGCTTGAAGAGAGATTACAGAAGAGATAAACCATTACAACAGGAGAAAAATTGCTCACGGGACACCAAAACATACCTGAAATAAAGAAACTGCCAGCTCCTTTTTGCCTTTGGGGAAATCTACTTTCAGCACACAATGACCCAATGAATTTTGCCACATTAGACGCCTCCCACTGTACTTACTCAAATAGAACTCCTTAAAGATGTCCTGTTAGGCCAAGTAGAAGAAAAGCGTTGGATAACTTCTAGATAAAAACTTCATGGTGTCTATAAAAGTAAACATTTCGTCACAAAGCCTGCAGCAAACCTGATAGACATTCAACTCATGAGGAAGCCTAACATCCATAGGTGGATATGTTGGCCAGTACCTGCCCAGCTCAACAAACAAAATAGAATCAAATACCTTGAGAATAGACTAATTGTTTAAGCAGCTATTATTTGATTAAAATAATGGTTAAATATGATTTACCCAGTCGTTAATACATGTACACTCATCTCAATTCCTGATGGAAGTTTTATCCTGGCTTGGGATGATTGCCTGAATGATTCATTTATCTCCTTTGATAGTTCAATATCCTGGATAAAATCACAAGAATTGACATTCAAAACAATTAAGGTTCATATTGCAATTTCTCACAAGATCAAAGAAAGTGTATGCACACATAAAACGAGAATTGTTTTGGGAGAAAGTGTAACTTTGCCACAAAACCACAAACAGCAAGATCAAACATAGAACATTAGGTGATTTAAAAGCAAACATTAACCCATAGTTCTAATCCATGACAACAATTGCATCAATATCAGATTCAAAATAATTACATTTCATTAGCTATCCTAGAACTGAAAGTATAACTGGAAAGGAGACTCAAATGTACAAAGTGCTAATTCTTCCTCGTTTCCGAACTCAACGGCCGATGTAGAAGAAAACCAAAACTCGAATTTCAAGCTTACCCACACACACGAACGGAGGAAGGAAGAGGAGCGGACGGCGGAGCGAAAAACGATGGAGACGAGCAACAGGAAAGCTGAACGGTTTTCTACCGTTTTCGACCAAACGACGACTGATAAGGTTGGTCCGGTGGGTGGGGTTTGATCGTGGGTTTAAGACGGTCTCGACGGAAGTGACCGTGTGAGCTACGGAAGACTATAGGCCGGTGAACGGAGCTTTATCGAAGCTCGCCGGAGATGGTGCGGGAGATGGGTGCTATCGAGAGAGTGTGGGGTGAGAGAGAGCGGCTGATAGATTTCCAATGGAAGCTGAATAGGGTTTTGGGTGTTATAATGGGGTATAAATACCCTTGCCAAAGGGTAAATCACATAAAAGGTCATTAAGCCTTTTAGGGTTTATAAAACGATACCAAAACGTTACCCGCATTATAAATCGACCCCACAAATTTCTGAAATTAAACCTCAAATTCTGAATCTAATCAAATTAATCCCTTAATCAAATTAAGGTTTCAAGAATAAAAATTCCCAAATTTTAGGGTTTCCAAATTTTAAATTTCCGAATTAGGAGAATTTTGGGGTGTTACAATAACCACTACTCTCTAAACCGTAAAACCCTAATCTTTAATATATAACTCATAGTCCTTAATCCTAGGTTAGGGGTTTAGTGCTTAGGGTCGATAATTAGACATTAGGGGTTTAAACACCAAACCTCAATTTTTAATCAATGAACCATAGTCCCTAATCCTAAACCCTAAACAATAACCACTACTCTCTAAACCATAAAACCCTAATATTTAATCTATAGCTCATAGTCCGTAATCCTAGATCGGGGGTTTAGTGGTTAGGGTTAATTACTTATGCTTTAGGGTTTAATGCTTAGGGTTGATAATTAGACATTAGGGGTTTAAACACCAAACCCTAATATTTAATCAATGAACCATAGTCCCTAATCTTAAACCCTAAACAATAACCACTACCCTCTAAACCATAAAACCCTAATATTTAATCTATAGCTAATAGCTCATAGTCCGTAATCCTAGATCGAGGGTTTAGTGGTTAGGGTTAATTACTTATGCTTTAGGGTTTAATGCTTAGGGTTTAGAATTAGACATTAGGGGTTTAAACACCAAACCCTAATATTTAATCAATGAACCATAGTCCCTAATCCTAAACCCTAAACAATAACCACTACCCTCTAAACCATAAAACCCTAATATTTAATCTATAGCTCACAGTCCGTAATCCTAGATCGAGGGTTTAGTGGTTAGGGTTAATTACTTATGCTTTAGGGTTTAATGCTTAGGGTCGATAATTAGACATTAGGGGTTTAAACACCAAACCCTAATCTTTAATCAATGGACCATAGTCCATAATCATAAACCCTAAACCCTATACATTTAATTACAAATAATAATAATAATAATAATAGTAATAATAATAATAATAATAATAATCATAATCATAATCATAATAATAATAATAATAATAATAATAATAATAATAATAATAATAATAATAATAATAATAATAATAATAATAATAATAATAAAACTAATAATAATAATAAGCATAGTAAATATATAATAATAATAATAATAATAATAATAATAATAATATTAATAATAATAATAATAATAATAATAATAATAACTAATAATAATAAGCATAGTAAATATATAATAGTAATAATTGTATTTAAGTATATAATAATAATAATAATAATAATAATAATAATAATAATAATCCCTAAAGCACTAACCAATAAACCCTAAACCCTAAACGCTAAACACTAAACACTAAAAACAAAAACCATAATCCATCAATATATATATTACATGTACGTATGTACGTATCATTTTATGAACAATAAACCCTAAACCCTAAACCATAAACCCTAAAAACCACAATCCATCAATATATATATAATACATGTAGGCATGTTTGTATTAATTTAAGATCAGTAAACCCTAAACCCTAAAAACCATAATCCATCAATATATATATAATCAATGTAGGCATATTTGTATTAATTTAAGATCAGTAAACCCTAAACCCTAAACCCTAAAAATCATAATCCATCAATATATATATAATTAATGTAGGCATGTTTGTATTAATTTAAGATCAGTAAACCCTAAACCCTAAACCCTAAACCCTAAAAACCATAATCCATCAATATATATATAGTTAATGTAGGCATGTTTGTATTAATTTAAGATCAGTAAACCCTAAACCCTAAACCCTAAAAATCATAATCCATCAATATATATAATTAATGTAGGCATGTTTGTATTAATTTAAGATCAGTAAACCCTAAACCCCAAACCCTAAACCCTAAACCCTAAAAATAAATCCAATAGTCCCAACTATATATATATATATCACATATACGTAATCCCCTAACCCTAAACCCTAAACTCTAAACCATAATCCGTAAACCCTAAACCGTAAAAATAAAAATCATAATCCGTCAATATATATAATACACATAACACAATAAACCATAAACCCGAAGGAACCCGACCTGAAATGAACCCGACCTGAAACAAAACCGACCTAAAATGAACCCGACCTGAAACAAAACCGACCTGAAAAGAACCCGACCTGAAACGAAACCGACCTGAAACGAACCCGACCTGAAACGAACCCGACCTGAAACGAAACCGACCTGAAATGAACCCGACCTGAAACGAACCCGACCTGAAATGAACCCGACCTGAAACGAAACCGACCTGAAATCAACCTGTCAATTAACCGTTTTGGCCCGACCTGAAATGAACCGACCCGAAATGAACCCGACCTGAATTGAACCCGACCCGAAATGAACCCGACCTGAATTGAACCCGACCTGAAATGAACCCGACCCGAAATGAACCCGAACCCGAACCGAATCGAGTCAAAACAAAAAATGACCCGAAATGACCTGTAACCGATTTGACCCGACCTGACAGAGCCCGACCTGAAACCCAACTGTTGACCTGTTTTTACATCCCTACACGTACCCCTCGGTCCATCCGAATTAAATATATAACAGCGCCCACCCCACCACCATCCTTGCAATTCATATTTTTACAAAGCAAAAGGACGAAGAATCTTGTCAAATCAGATACATTCAAAACACAACTCCTCTTTTAACTTTGACGTCTCCAGATCAAAGCTTGCTTCAGATTGGTTTTAATCATTCGACACTTGGATATTCTCCCTAATGCTGCCACGTGGATGTGTTGCTTTCTCATTGTGTTGTAAAGTTTTTATTCCAATTCGATTATCAACTTTTTTTAAGGAAAAAAAAACCCCGAATATGAATGGATACTAATGTGATTTAAAGCTTATATGTTGCTTGTCAAAAAGACTGCTTTTACCTTTAAACAAGTAATTAATTCACAATGGCTTAGTTTAGGAGTAGTGGAGTACTTTTATTATATAATAATAATACTTTATTTATTAGATTATCGACACTCGTCGAATCAAATAGTAAGTAATTCGATTTCACTTAATTAAGATTTTAAATTTGAATTTCGTTGATTATAAAAATAATGTTAGATAAGTTTGAATCTTAAGGGTTCGAACTCAATTTAGTGTTTTATAATTTTCCATGTGATTAGTTTGTTCATGAATATTTCTTCGTTTAGTTTAATTCAATTATACACATAAAAATTTTAATTATGATTTTAAAAAATAAATTCATCTATTTAATTTTCATGCGGGATAAATATAATATATATATATATGCAATTATGTAAGGTGTCATGTCAATAACAATGTTAATTAGGCATGTAAACGAATCGAATGAACAGGAACAAGGGTATGTTCATGTTCGTTCATTTATTTTAACCGAACAAATGAATGAGCACGAACAACTAAACGAAAATAATTTCTTGTTCGTGTTCGTTTGTTAAGGAATGTAGCTTGTTCGTGTTCGTTCATGTTTGTTCGTTTAAATGATAAACGAACGAACATAAAAAAACTTATGTGAATAAATTTAAACAGACATAAACGAATGAATATATGTGAATAAATTTATTTTTTTATTATAATACTTTAGTCATGAAAATAATAAATATAAATGAGTATATGTGAATAAATTTAAACGAACATAAATGAACAAATTATCGAACGTACATGAACATAAATGAACAAACGAGCCCTTTGTTCGTGTTCGTACATTTAATTAAACGAACAGAAAATCTTGTTCATGTTCGCTTGTTTAATAAATAAACGAACATAAACTAAATTCCCGTCAAACGGTTCGCTGAACGTTTGGTTCGTTTACGACCCTAATATTAATGATTTGTGAAAATAAAATCGATTCAAAATTTTATGTATACAATTATATATATATATATATATATATATATATATAACTAAACAATAAATCAAAACGCATATGTAATATTTTTTTTTAATAAAAGCCACTAAATTTTTATTAAATCCATAGAAAAAATATAATTACAATGCATTCAAGAAGAAGAATATTTGGATTAAACAACCTAAAAAAATCTTTTCAACCCAAAAACAAAGAAAAATGAAAACTTTTATGGAGATAAGCAAACCAACAAATTTTAGCAGTATCCTGAATCTCCTTGTCTCTGTCCAAACGAGACGCATAAAGAAAGGAGTGGTGCGCGATCCAAACTGTCAAGCAAAAAGTACCGCTACCCAAGACTGATTTCATCGGCAAACAACCATCAACCGAGTGAGGATATAACTTTCCAAGTGACCACCGAGAAAAAACATAAATCAGAAACTAGCGTCAACTGAATCTTTGTGCGAACAACAATCGATCGCTAAGGTATGCTAAAACATGCCACAAAGACATATGAACCAAACCTAAAACAAAAACATAGACATGTCACAAGGACAGAAAAAAAGCGTGTCACAAGAACAGAAAAAAGATTCTTATTAAAATAAAAACAAGAAAATTAATAGATTCGGTGGTCGACAATCAATATTAAAATTGATTCTCGACCACCGATCAAAAGGATTTATCAAAATAGAAAACAACTAAGGTTGAAAGAATTTTGGCAGTAAAGAACAGCCGGGGTTGAATGAATTTTTAAACCCATATGTAATATTAAAGTTTATCCTTTTTTTTAGTTTTAATGTTTTAAAAGTTTGGAAGTATCAAATATGTTATTTAGCATTTTAATGTACGTGGTCGTTAACATAGTAATGACATGCATGATGCATCATACATTCATTTAACTTTTATTGATTAACAGATTTATCATTATAATTAGGGTTATATCTTGATACACATTATATAAATTTTTTTACATAATTCTTAATATTTAAACTATAAAATTTAAAATTTAAATCTCTAACCTTAACATCTTAAATCTAAAACTATGAACCCTAACTCTAAACTTTAAATTCTAACCATAAATCCTAAATTTTAATTCCTATAATTTAACCTCATAAACCCTAAACCTAACATAAATTTCTAAAGTCTAAAATTGAAATGCTTGTGTAAACTAAAGTTTTGTATAAGCTTGTGTATGTATTTTCCTTATATTTATTATATATACAACAATAATTTTGTTCAATGTTTTTTATAGTCACCAATATTTGATATATCGAACTACTAATTTAGAGTGAATACTGCAAAGGAATTATGTTCAAAAGAATACTCCATTCCATTGGAATTTGGTTTCAAATACAATGAGAAGGTTTGAATCCTGGACATTTATTTTATTAAGTAGATTGTTTTACATTCTAAAGTCAAATGCTAAGATTATACTCACGCAAGATAGCATAAAATAATATCAATATTCTTGACCACTCGACCAATTAACAAATTTCACTTTAAGCGTTCTTTTAAGAGAATTAACATCTCATTTCGCTAAGTCAATCGGTAGTGAATAATTTTATTTAATATCTCACTAGTATTATATATCAATAAAAGGATTTTATTCACTATTTATTTTTTAAAAGTATATTTTTAATTTTAAAATATACTAAAATGAAAATGATAACCTAAAGGAAAAACTGGAAAAAAGAGAGAGTTTATAATGAAAAGCAGGAAAAGGTGTAATACTGGAATATCATGAATTAAGGGGGAGGAAGTGATATATATCCATTTACACATGGCTGAAGCCCAACAACAAAACAGATTAAAAAGACTTGTCCAACACCAGCTTGAGTTTGTCCACAAAAAGTGCACGCGCGAACACATTTATCCAAATTGCTCGGTCCGATGTTTCGTTTTTTTTTTTTAATTTTATTGTGTTTTTATTTTTTTGCTACAATTTTATTTTTAAAAAAATATTTTTTATTTTAATTTTAAATAAAATTTAGCCAATATATTGTTAAAAATACTCGAACAACACTAACAAATGTTAAAGTATATTGATAAAAGTAAAATGTACTCGCCAACAAACATTAATAACAAATTATATCTTCATGTTTCTTTTTTTTTGATCCAGATCTTCATGTTTCTTATTATATATACACTTGTAATTAGGGATGGGCACGGGTCGGGTCGGGTTTTTGGCCCACCCGAACCCGACCCGATCTAATTTTTTTAAAAACTCGACCCGACCCGACCCAACCCCTAGAAAAAAAATAATTTTAGGGACCTAATTGTAAAAAAATAATTTTAAGAGGCATACTTATAAAAAATAATAAATTTAAGGACTAAAATGTAAATAAAAATTAATTTTAAGGACCTAATTGTAAAAGAAATATATAAAGAGGGGGTATTATTACAAATATCCCTAAAAAATTTAGGGAAAATTACACTATTAATCCCGGGTCGGGTCGAATTTTTCACCCTAAAACCCAAACCCAACCCGACCCGACCTCACCCTACATAAAAACCCGACCCGACCCCGATTTTTTCATAAAAATACCCGACCCGATCGGGTCGGAACCCGTCGGGTCCGGGTGAAATGCCCATCCCTACTTGTAATTTTGTTTAATGTCTTAGTAGTGCTATACATCCATTTACATATGGGCTATTGCTAAAATCGACATGAAAAGAGGTTAAAAATAGGGACGAACACATGATTTTAGGTTAGGGTGAACCTATAAATTTTTAGGGGCGAACTTATAAAAGTTTAGGGGTAGAAATAGATTTTTAATAAAAAATACATAAAAAATTAAATTGTATAAAAATTTTAAAATTTTAGAGGGAGGTGACCGCCTCTTCCAGCACCCTCGTCCAACCCTAGTTAAAAAAGTTGTGAAACTGGGGAGCTGGGAGGACCAACCATGCTCGTAAAAGGAATAAGACCTATCCGACACTAGCTTGACCACACAAAGTGCATGCGGAAAGACATTTATCCAAATTGGCTGGTCTGGTCGACGGACCAATCAAATTGCCCTAGCATCTAAGCATCTAAGCATGCCCCAAATCTTAATCTTCGACTTTCTTTTGACTTTATTGTCATTTTAAGTCTATTATCTAATCCATTCAACTGTCTTCCAACGACAACATAAAACTTTAAAAAAGAGTTTAAACTGAATTAAGTAAAATGTTTACAAAAAAAAAGAATATATTAGTTATAGATTAGTGATAGAAACACATAAAAAAGTAAAATATTGTTTTATTTCATAAATTTGAGTTATATTATATTTATTTTTATTCAAAAGTCAACATAAAACGCACACTTCGAGTCAACAAACATTTATTTTGTATCCTCAAATATACACGTTTTACATTTTAATCTATGATGTTATAAGCAATGTTACAACACTCTATGTAGCACTCGTGCATAACCAGACCAATCACTAAGTAGATAAGGTGATGTAAGATCAAGTATGTTAAAATTTTGGGTTAAAAATAATTTGTTAACAATTTTTAGAAGAAGTGGTTAAAACTCTCAATTGACTTTTTTTTCTTCTCCTATGTAGTGGGTTCAAGACCCTTTAAGAACACAATTCTCATTCTTCATTCCTTAGGTAAAAATTGTTCAAAAAATGATTTTATGGTTGGTTAAATTGAAAAGCCCAACCTAATGATCGATTGAATAAGGAAAGTTATTTGATACATCTTAAATTTAGGATTAAAAATTTAGATTTTATAATTTAAATATGAAGGATTGTGTAATTTCTTGTGTTAATTGCAGCTGCCCAAACTATGAACCGAATTTTAAATTGATCCCCAAATTTTAAACATTTTAATTGCATCTTCAAACTATGACATCATTCTAAATTGCCCTTTAAACTTTTGACCGTTTCAATTTCATTCTCAAATTATGGCTCTCATTATAAAATTGATTCTCAAACTTTTTATCTTCTCTAATTTCATAAAAAAATTATCAATATATATGCTAATCATATCCCATGTTAATAAAATCATTATAAAAATGTTAATTGTTATGTAAACATTGATGTGTATCTTGTCATTATATGATAGGGGCATAAATGATAATTTGAGGATAAAATTAAAACGTTCAAAAGTTTAAGGATCAATTTAAAATGAGAGCCACAGAAAAAGGATGAAGCTAGAATATTCAAAAGTCCGAAAACTAATTTAGATTGAGAGTCATGGTTTAGGGATAAAAGTGAAACATTTTAAAGTTTAAAGATCAAATTAAAATGAGAGTCATAGTATAAAGATGTGTGGTGTAAAAATATAACTCTAACAATAAACCTGTGTTGAAATCCCTTTTTAACACTTCAATGTTTACAAAGGTTCGTTGAAGTTTCTGGCGGAGTTTTTCTTTGCTTGCCCATGCATGGAAGTACCTCATCATCGTTTAAGATGACAAGACCCTCATTCGGTTCGGGTGAGGGAGTCTACCTTCAGATGGAGCTCTCCTCGTTTGTGCATAGTTAGAATAATGACTTCTCATGCCTCAGTTTGGTGTTTGCTTGGTTCTTTGGTGACCGTCCGTTTTTCTTTTTCTTTGGTTCTGAATTTCCTTCTGTTAAAGTTTTTTTTTATGTTTTGGTGCTCAAGGCCTGATGTGCCTTCGTGTTTTACATGGGTATCCATGATGTTCTTCATTCCGTGCAGGGGCGGAACTAGAAATTTATAAAGGGGACCAAAATGAAATAAAAAAACTAAAAATTTATAAAGGGACCAAAATGAATTAAAAATTTTGAGGGGGCCAAACTAAAATTTTACAAATTTTAAAGGGACTATAGAGGTAATTTTACCTTTTTTCTAAAAAAATCTATCTTAAATGGAAAAAAAAAATTGGGGACCAAACCCCCTTAAACCCCCCCTATGGTCCGCCCATGATTCCGTGCTTGTTCATTTTGCTCATGGGACTGAGCCCATGGTTGTATCCTGGTTTACGTTTTTAATGAAGGTTTGTGGGTGTTTCTTGATTAAAAAAAACATTGTAGCAACTTTAAAAGATTGAAAATCTTGTTAAAAAAGATTGAAAGTTTTAGCAAAAGAGAGACATTTTCTGTGTCATGGCAGTGGCTAAATCAGAGGATGGTGCATCGAGCAGCTTTACTGCGGAGCTCCTCCGTCTCTTTCTGTGCTCTTTCGAGATTCTCTCGAAGCTTCCGGATTTCGTCATTTGAGTTCATTTGAGCTAACTGAGCCATCTCTTCTGCCTTCAGCCTCGCTGCCTGCTCCTCTGCTAACTGCTGCTCAAGCCTGGCCGTCGTCTCCTTCAGCTTTGACTCGACCTATAAAACACCATTATTCATTAGGCACAAAGACTGTGCAAAGGACATGCCAATGCTTACACATGAGAAGTAAGCAATAAGTAAAAGCACATGAAGCAACAAAGCAACTTGGTAATTGATACTATGACTTCAGTATTATAAGGCAGACCTAGCAATTTCGGACACGATATAAAAGGACAAAAAAAAGAAGGAAATATAACATGAACACAACATGAATGCGTGAATATCTCGATATAAAATACCTTAAACATGGCAAATACACAAACATGACACCATAAATGTAAAGAGTAAAAACTACATTTGATGTCTGAACTATGTAGCTTTAAGTATTATCAAGACCAGTCCAACACACCTCAAATTAAGAGTAGACAAGGCCAAAATCTAAACACTTCAGGAAAACAGGAATACAAACACTCATGAGATTCCCATCTAAGACGACTATCAGGGATAATTTGAAGGTGTAAGGATACATGATTACGTTTTCGGATATAAAAAATGAGGTAATAGTAGTAAGGTTACCATTTCAGTAATTCGCATTAGCTGCTCTTCATATGATCTTTCAATCTGCTCCTTCAACTCGGATATTTCTCGCTTAGAGTAGCCCTTTAGAGCAGCAACCGCTTCTTTACGATCACGAAGTTCAGTTGCCCCCTTCTGTGCAATAGATACAGATACCGTAATTCTTTACACTGATACTGCAACAAACTGAAAAAGAAAGTAAAGAGTCTTAACCTTCAGCTCCACAAACAACTCATCAGTATATGGTTGCCCACTGTTCTGCTCTATGACCATGTTCACAAGTGAGAGAAGATCCTGAACTTGTTTCCCCCTCCTAGTTACATCCTTGGACTTGTTGTCAAAAAGTACCAGTCGGTTTTCACAAAGACCTAGAATGTCCTGATCAATTTGAAGTAACAAAAAATAAGGCAGAGACAAAAATGAACAAAATTTATAAGTACAACAATGTCAGACAAAAAAAGAAAGTTCAAGTTGCATTAGGTTTAGGAAGCAACCTTTAATGGCTGCGGACACTCACGACCCAAATAATCTTCCAACCTTTCCTCATTTTCTTCCAGCTCATCCCCGCCAGTAAACACTACAATCATGTAGTTAACAATTTTGCTTCCAAACAAAGTCTGCAGACTATGCAACGCAGCTTCCTCTTCTTGAGAAAAGCGGGTCCTAACCGAGAAAACAACAAGAACTGCATGGATTCCATCCTTGGCAAGATCAATACATTTGACAATTTCTTTTCCAATGAATTCAGATCCAGCTGAAAAATCAAACAACCCTGCAATGCCATGTTAAATTAGTCTTTCTAGTTAATAAAATTTTCCATGATTCTGCCATCAAATATAATAGGAACAACTATAAAAGACACTGTACCAGGCGTATCAATGACATTCAAAATTTGCCCGTCTTTGAGCACTGTTTTCTGCAATTCACAACTACTAGTAACCCCAGAAGAGCTAGCCCTTGATTTGAAGGCTTTTTTCCCAAGAATGCTATTGCCGGTTGCACTTTTCCCGTTGCCGGTACGTCCAACTAAAACCAAAGTCCGAATACTGTTTGCAGGTGAGGTGAACTCCCAATCATCATCTATTGCACTTCCACCCATCGTATACGAATACCTGCAATATTAGAAAACACTATTACCCTCAACACAATAATTTCAACATTGAAAAGTGCATCTCATCTGTGCAAATAAACTCTGTTCTTTACAAAAGTTCACAATAATCTATGAACTAAAATCACCATGCAACCACTTCACCAAAAATGGAAAGTTAGTAAACTCCAACCAATTGAAAATAAACAAATACAAACTATGATAATATTTGTAATTCAAGGAAAGCAGTTCATGGAGTAGAACTAACTTGATTATCCCACTCATATTAAAACGCCTAAATTCAACTTGAACATCAATTATTACAGTCCCAAAGAATCCGGAAACTTAGCTTCACTACAGCTATGAAAATGCAATTTTACGAAAATAAATAATGTGATCATCAGTAAACGATCGAATTCTAACAATTTAAGCCTAAACCTTTTTAAGAATTGAGTGAATCAAGATTTTTGTGCTCACATGACACTGCGATCCAAAGAGTTAATCTTTGAGTGACCTAAAAAAGATTCAAACTTTAGATTCGCTCAGTACCTCGAAGCTCCAAACTAACCCAAAGAATCCGGAAACTTTCAAGGTGGTTTTGTTTTATAATTCCCGACCTCAATCCAAGAAACTTGTCAGGGTGTGTTTGTCGTTAAATTTTCGACTTCAACCCAGTAACACAGAGAGCAGGAAGAAGGGAATATCAAGAAGCAAACGAAATTAAAAGAGTATAATAAGATTATAGACGAACTTACCGGAGAAACAAGAAGCTCAGAAAATAACAAATAAGAGAATTCAACGTTGTTTTAACTTTTAAGTATATATATATAAGATTTATATATTGCAGATTTGCAGGCGCATATCTCTAAGAACTACTCCATGGAACTAGGGATGGCACAGTGTGTGTATATATATACATATATATATATATATATATATATTTGTAACTTTTTTTAAAAAAATTTAAATTATTTTAATTTATAGGGTAAACTACATAAATAGTCCCCCGACTATGCTCTAATTATCTTTTGCATCCTTTGACTATCAGAAGTTACAAACTGGTCCCTTGACTAATCGGGACATACAAAGCAGTCCCATTCCGTTAAAAAATAGACAGACTTCTGACCTGGGCGTTAACTTGCTAACTGGGGTTTCTTCTTACCTGCTGACTGGGTTTTCATCTTACAAAGCTTCTTTCTTTTCATTTTTCATGGCCATAGAACTTTAACCATCGCCTCAAAAATTCCTAACACAGTTCAACTCCGCGTGGCCAATAGTCGGGTCGAAAAACGTTTCAAACTCATTGAACGAAACTCCATTTTATTAGCTAGTTAGGCAACTAGTATAAATTAATATACGTATTTAAAGTCCATTCATATGGTGTTTTATTGGTGGAATTGATTAATGATGAAGAAGATTCAATTATTGAAACTAATTAGCTTACTTGATTGGCAAACCCAACACTAAAGTCAAGAAAAATTCTCCCAAAAATTAGCATTCCAAGGTTGAGACCTCCAGCAGTTAAAACTACGCCTATTAAGAAGAAAATTGAAGCAATCTGCCTGGTGAGTTTTCTGCCAACTTTTGAGCACACCTTTGAAGCTGCAAAACTGACAATCAAAGCAGCAAAGTACAAACACGACGTGAACAATTGGAGGAACTAGTTATCGTATTTGCAGTAATTGTTTTCAAGAACATGTTGCTTCTTTCTATACACAGCTGGAAAGAATTTTTTTAAGAAATCATCCATGGATGTTACTCCACCTGTCAATCCAAATCAAATCTTTTTCTTAGTACAATTTCTTTTTTGTATATAACATAAATATTCATAAATTAGCAAAAGAAAATAACCTGAAATGCCAATGTCATATCCAAACATCAAGCCTCCGAAGGCTGCTATGATCACAGAAATTATGATACACTGTTATCCTTCCTTCAAAGTCTGGATTTTCACCAGAGCCGCTTACGATGGTGCCATTTTCTATTAGGCTAAAGATGTAGGGGTAGATATGAATAATGATAATGTTTTCTCTTCCTTCTCCTTCTCATTCTCCTTTCCTTTTTCTAGGATTAAGTAAAAAAACAAAAAGACCAACACCACTATTACTATATACTTGTGATAAATAAAAGTTCAGTATCTTACACCTTAATTAGATGGGGTATCTTACAAAGCTTATCTTATTGAATGGTTGTGTATTTAGGACTTGTGAGATTCAATCTAAAAGCAAACTCACCAAAAAGTTAGATAATGGAATGAAAGGGTCGGAGCATAAAGGAACGCAATTAGAAACGATGTAAGGGCCACCGGAGTCGGTAAGGATTGAAGTATGACTGTTAAGATGCAAGCCATAGTGAGAAATGTGGTTGTGCCGGCACGTAACTCATTAGTGAAAGTGACGTTTCGTTCAGTGAGTTTGAAATGTTTTTTGACTCGACCATTGGCCAAGGCGGAGTTGAGCCGAGTTAAGAACTTTTGGGGCGGTGGTTGAGGTTCCATAGCCATGAAAAATGAAAAGAAAGAAGTTTTGTAAGAAGAAAACCCAGTCAGCGTGTAAGAAGAAGATTCAGTCAGCAGGTAAGAAGAAAATTCAGTCAGCAGGTTAACGTCCGTTTATTTTTTAACGAAATGAGACTGCTTTGTATGTCCCGATTAGTCAAGGGACCAATTTGTAACTTCTGATAGTCAAGGGATGCAAAAGATAATTAGAGCATAGTCGGAGGACTATTTATGTAGTTTAGCCTAATTTATACCATGAAGATTTCGATTATTTTCTTATAGTTTTTATAATTTAAATTTACTTTGAATTTTAGGCTTAAACTTACGCTCTTTAATAATTATAATCCTATTAGTAAATAAAGTATTAACTTCTCATATCTTAAAAACGGAAAGTCCAACCTTTACCAAACTCTGAAATTCTATCCTTTTATTGTTGTATGATTAGACGGTAGGGTCAAACTAAATTATATAATATAATTAATTTTTAATTTATGTGTTTTTAAAAGAAAGCTATAAAATATATAATATAATTAATTTATGTGTTTTAATAATTATAATCCAATTTTCTTGGTTATAAAAATAATAAAATTTATATAATAATAAAAAAACAACTTAATTAGATAAGATGGAGGTAAAATTATAAGGGTTATATTTTTGATAAAATTTATACAATTCTTCATATTTAAGCTATAAAATTTAAAACCTAAATCCATAGTCGTAACATCCTAAAACCTAAACCTTAAAACCTAAACTCTAAATTCTAATCATAAACCTTAAATTTTACACCCTACAACCTAATCACATAAACCCTAAACTAGAATATAAATATCTAAACTTTAAAATTAAAAAATTTGTGTATCAAAATATTTTTCAAATTAAAATATACGCTATATTCATAATAAATTGTAGTATTTATTATTCTAAACTAATTATCAATTAAATCATGTTAAAGTTATTTATCAATTAAAATTAAGATTTAGAATTATGAATAGATGTATTAGCACCAAACGATTAAAATATCAAATCTATATATACAAAGCTAGAATGAGTAAAGGCGTCGAAGAAATCAAAAACAAGTATCGTTAATGGGGATATGGACAAAAAAATTATGCCCCTTTTTGTGTTTTTTTTTTCTAACACTAAAAAAAATAAAATTTTTAAGCTTTAATTTTAATTTTTAAACTTAAACTCTAAATCTTTTGATAAAAAAAAACTTAAATTCTAAATCTTACACCTTAAAATACACCATATACTTAACACCTTAAACCCTAACACAAAGTCTAACCTTAAACCCTAATTCTGAATTTTAAATCTAATTTTTAAGGTAATTATTTCATACACTGGTGATCGACTTAGTTTTAGGGTTTAGGAACTTAGTTTAGGATTTAGAGATGTGTAGTAATTTAGAATTTAGGGACGGTGGTTAAATTTTAGGGTTTAGGGTTAGAATTTAAGGTTTATAGGTTAAAATTTAAATCCTCACCATATTACCCTACAAACTAAACACTAAATCCTAAATTCTTCCCACTATCCATAAATTTTAAACCTCTGAACCATACACCTTAAACTAAGTACTTAAACTCTAAAACTAAAACGCTTGTAGAAAATTTTAGTTCGATAAAATTAAACGATGACAAAAGAACACCTGAATTTGAGATCAGATTGAAGTATACACCTACTATGGAATCGAACCATACACCCTAAACTACAGGAATATTATATTACGAAGATTTTCATTAAAAAAATTGAGATCAGATTCCAAACTTTGATGGAATTGAACGAACTTGTTATCGTCCAAGACAAATATAGGAATAAAGTAGGAGATTAAAATTAAAGCTCCGATTATGAGTATGAGTATCTATGTGTATTTATACATGGCCACCAAATGTCAAATGCATCTCCATTAACACTTTGCATAGCAAGATGAAGCTTGCAGCCATGGACGCCATTGATTCTTTGATGCCATACCTTGTCCACCTGGTAGTTCTGTACGTGTCCGTCGTTTTCATTTACTTGCTTTACAAATACAAATCCGGCGGCGGCGGCGCCACCCCCAATCTTCCTCCCGGTAGAAAGGGTCTTCCCTACATCGGTGAAACCTTGGATTATGTGCTGGCATCTAGATGGGGGACTCCTGAGAAATTCATAACCGATAGAACTACCAAATATTCACCCGATGTGTTCCGCACATCGTTGCTCGGAGAAGACATGGCCATCTTCTGCGGCGCTGCCGGTAACAAATTCCTTTTCTCCGGCCAAAACAAATACGTGACTTCATGGTGGCCGGATTCCATCAAGAAAGCTTTGATGGATCCAGCCAGCGTTGAGAATTCTTCCAAGGAAGAATCGACCAAACTTCGAGCCTATTTGCCTCCTTTTCTCAAGCCCGAGTCTTTGCAACAGTATATACCGGTGATGGATACGATGGCGAAAGAACACCTGAATCAACACTGGTTCCCCTTTAATGAAGTCCAAGTTTTCCCGGTCTCAAAGAAGTACACATTTGCACTTGCCTGTCGTCTTTTCATGAGCGTGACGGATCCAGACGAGATCGAGAACTTCGCAAAGCCTTTCGCTCTTGCAACTGCGGGTCTCATATCGGTCCCCATTGATCTCCCTGGTACGACATTCAACCGCGCAGTGAAAGCGGGCAGGCAGATTCGGCAACAGCTCTTAGCCCTCATTACGAAGAAGAAAAAGGAGATATTAGAGAAAGGAAAAACAGTGGCATCCGACTTGGTTGATAGCATGTTGATGGACGGAATGACGGAGGTTGAGATCGGCAACAAGATTGTGGGCTTCTTCATCGCCAGCCACGACACAACAAGCACCGCAATCACCTTCCTTGTCAGCTATCTCTCGGAAAAATGGCCAAACTGGGGCCTGTATCGATACGGGTTTTGACAGTGGCCAAACTGGGGCAAAATGGTATCGGTACGGGGGTTTACCGTATCGATACTGGTACGTTGAAATCACAAGTTTGGCTATTAAAAACATGAAAAATCTTTGTCAAAAACCTCTTAAAATACCTCAAACATAATTTCAAGTTGTTTGGACTTAAAAACAAGTTTTAAATTCTTTTCAAATTAGTCCAAAACATTTTTCAATTATTATATCAAAACATTAGTTCTACAATCTCCCCCTTTTTGATATAATAAAACTAACTTGAAAAATTGTTTGGGATTCTCCCCCTTTATCTTTAAAAATGTGAATAAGAGATTAAGGATATGAAATCAAATAAAATTCCCCCTTATTCATTTGAAAATTCAATTTTTCAAACCACCATTTCTCCCCCTTTTTGTTATATCAAAAAGAATTTAAGACATTAAGTTCAAAATAACAATAGAGGTAAAAATTTTGACGAAAATAAGAATTTGGTTTAAAAATGGCTCCTCCTTACTCAAAGCATCATCAAAATGTTAGTCCAACATATATGATCATCTAGTTGAATTTAAACTAAAATAAACAAATGAAATCAAAAACAACTAGAATTTTTACCAACACTCGAACCCAAGGGAGGATGTGAGGCCTTCCTTCTTCAAGTGTTCTTCCTTGTGTGCATGGAGCTCCCCCTCAATGTTTGACTTGTTGAACATCTCCATCACACCTAGCAATAGACAATCAAGTAATTTTTGTTATCCAAATTGCTTTGGACCCATGAACATTAGAAGCACAAATTTTAGTCCCCTTAGGAATCCATTTTTCAATTTCATCCTTTTTAATTGAAGTGGATAGTCCTTTTGGGACCTAAACACTTCTAAACATTTACCATTTTTAAATCTAGGGGCACTAGATTGTCTAACATAGAAATTTGATTTTCCAAAATTGTTTTTCATTTCTAGCTCTTTGGAAATCAAATCCTTTTCTTCTTGAACTTTTTGAAGCGATTTTTGTAAATCAAAACATTTTAGTTCAAACTCCTTGAGTTTTGCTTCAAGTTCAAGTTTGGTTTTAGAAATCAAATCATTTTGAATTTTCAACTTTGAAATCACTTTATTGTTTTTCAAAATGTGATTTTTAAAGTCTAAAACCAATTCATCATAGGCATCTTGTAATTCATCAAAAGAATAAGAACATGAAGTAGATGAATTAGAAGTTACCCTTGAATCTTCTTCGGTGGCCATAAGGCAAAGGTTGGCTTGTTCATCGTCGGTGGAGTCCTCATCACTCCAAGTAGCCACATGTGCCTTCTTCTTATGGCTTGAAGTGCTTGCCCTCTCCTTTCTTTTAGGTTCTCGTTCAAGCTCTCTCAAGGCTTTCTTCATGAACGGGGCACACTTCTTGAAGAGATGAACTATCTCTTCATCTTCATCCTCCTCTTCACTTGAGTAGACATGATGGCAAGTGGAGGATTTGAGAGCCATGGCACTTGCATTGATGCCAAGCTTTTTGATTTTCTTCTCTCCCATAGCTTTAATTTCTTCCCTCTTCTTCTCATCCTCTTTGTTCTTCTTCATGATTTGATGAGTAAGGAGCGACCCCATGAGTTCATCAAGCTTCAAGGTCTTTAAATTTTTGGCTTCGATGATGGCGGTCCTCTTTGAGTCCCAAGACTCGGGAAGTGAGTATATGAGCTTTCGAACAAGCTTTTCTTCCGGGATGGCTTCTCCATAGCCTTTGAGACCATTGGTGATTGTGGAGAACCTATCAAACATCTTCTCGATGTTCTCTTCCGGATCTATTTTGAAGTTCTCATACTCAAGGGTTAGGAGCCCAATCTTGGTATCCTTGACTTTATTGGTTCCCTCGTATGTGACTTCAAGCTTGTCCCATACCTCCTTGACACTCTCACAAGAAGACATCTTCTCATAGATGGATGGACCAAATGCACAAAATAGAATGCGCAAGGCTTTGCAATTTAGCTCCATCTTCTTGCGATCGTCGGCACTCCATTCTGCTTTACTTCTTTGAGGCACGAACGGACCATCTTCAACTTCATTTTTGTCTTCCAATGGGCATAGTGGGTTCCGTCAAAGAAAGGCGGATTGTCGATTGATTGTGCCATTTGAGCCGATTGATGAAATAGTGATCGAGCTTGCCGGATCTTCTCAATAGGATGTGAATCCCCTTCGATTGAGCCAAGCTCTGATACCAATTGTTGGGTTGTGTGGGGCTCGATTTGATCAACCAATTTAGCTCACCAAGTGGTGGAGAGGTGGATAATTGGGTGGAAGGGTTTAGGAAACTAAAAAGAAAAGTGACACAATGATTTATAGTGGTTCAACCTTCTAACCAAGGTCTACATCCACTACCTTAGCTCCCCACTAAGGATTTCACAATCAATCCACTATTGATTCGTCCCTTTTTCTAGGATTAGAAGGAAATCCTTTACACCGATCAAGCTTCTACCCAAAGCCTTGATCAAAACCCTCTCTTACAAAGAGATAAACAAAGCAAACTTAAACCCTCTAATAGGTGTTTGTTTGCACAATGAAGCACTCACCCAAAACCTAAAACACTTGAGCGAATTTGACAATTTTGGCTCACTAGTGTTTGTCTATACAAGAAATGACAAATTAAGCACTAAGACAAATTCTTGATCATTTGATGTTTGACAATATGAGCATTAGCCTTCTCTTGATGCTTGGAGGTCCTTTTTATGCTCCCAAATGAGTTTGTAGTCGTTACTAGCCGTTGTGGATGAATTGGAGCCGTTGAGGACTTTATTTCCCTTCATAAATGTTGTTCTGCAGCTATCGGTATCGATACGCGTGGAACGGTATCGATACGGCCTTCATAGGAACTAGCCGTTGGGCTCTTGCTAGCATAGGCGTATCGATACGCTTGAGGGCGTATCGGTACGGGTCCACATTCAAATGGCCGTTGGGAAATAGCCGTTGGGGTAGTTGAAATGGGATCGGTACGCTTACCTGGCGTATCGAAACGACCCCACTCCGTATCGATACGGCAAGGGCCTATATCGATACGGGTTTTGACAATGGCCAAACTGGGGCAAAATGGTATCGGTACGGGGGTTTACCGTATCGATACTGGTACGTTGAAATCACAAGTTTGGCTATTAAAAACATGAAAAATCTTTGTCAAAAACCTCTTAAAATACCTCAAACATAATTTCAAGTTGTTTGGACTTAAAAACAAGTTTTAAATTCTTTTCAAATTAGTCCAAAACATTTTTCAATTATTATATCAAAACATTAGTTCTACATATCTGTGCTTATAATTTGTTCATGTGCATTCCCCTCTTCGACTTTACGGTTAGAGTCTGGGCTTTTGTTTTCTGACCGTTCTTTCCTTCTCGTTACTAAGATCTCTAAATCAAATAGGTTCAAAGAACAAGTTGACATTGAACGCTTCCCCTTGTTTGAAGGGCTTGGTGATGTAGAATTGGAGGATTTATGTGCTGGAGAAGTTCATTGAATTTTGGGGAAGATGGTGAAAAATGAAGTTTTGAAAGTTTAGAGGTCAAATTAGAAATTATTATTTTTAATTAACGGAGGTTAATGGTCCAGTGACCAAAACAGAAACAGTTTCGAACATAAGTGACCATAATAGTCTTTTTTGAATTCGGGTGACCAAAATAGAACAAACCCAAAACAAAAGTGACCACGAGTGAAGATTACCTAATTTTTTAGTGTGCACATAAAAAGGGGCAGATGATTTCTATTCATAACGAGAGAATTTACTTTTAATGGATATTAAACCCATAACCTAAAGAGAGAGAAGAGTATCAACTTGAAAACTTTTAACCATTCGCTCTAAGTTAACAACAAGTTAATGCTTAAACTAACATATTAAAATTCAATTTTTTTTTATAAGTAACATATTTAAATTCAGTTCATTACCTTTTTTATCCATTACACTCCAATATATGAATTATCACTAAATTCAATTCACCGTATATATTACATATGAGATGATTGTTGCTAACAGATGTTAACTTCTGCAGATTGCAAGTCAAGAATGATTCTTATAATCTACTCAAGTTTAGTTTATTTTTAAGAATCATCTTCCTTTGTTTCTGCTTGTTTGCAGAGGCATGTTACTGATGTTAGAGGTGTATGATTTATTTGAATGATCAAGTCAAATATGGATTCGCATTGGTTTTAGTGGATGATGAATGTTTATCAGTACACTATAAGCGAGTAATGTGATGCTTGGTATATTAGTAACTAGCTTAATAATTGTGCTTAAACTTGAATACCAAAAAAATACACATACAATGTCTGCTGTCTGTACTTTTAGGAAATACTAGTTTTTCTTATTTTATTTCCTTTGTACTTTTGCACGATGTTATGACCAGATGTGAGTATCGACTGCTGGCTAGTGGTACTGGTATATTAGAATAAAATCATCAATGCTTGCTTCAGATGTGTAAAATCATTACAAATACAGGTAGAGATGTGTTGTACTATAGGACAGAAGTTATAAAATCTGTTATAAAGGCCTCATCTAATTTATAAGCCTGTTTCCTTTTGACCGATAGCTATTAAGTACTACTTTTATTGAGTTTCTGTTTAAACTATACGATCAAATGCAAAATATTTAGGTTGCTTCTATATCCATGACAATGACAATCATATTAATTGTATTTTTGACAGTGTAAACTGGCATTGAAGCCGGATGGCCTATTCTTAGCATCTATTCTTGGAGGAGAAACCTTAAAGTTGTCTATACCTTTTTCTTTTTTTCCCCTATGTGGATTAGAACCTAGTTTTTACATTGTTGCATGTTACTTTTGAATAGGGAGCTGCGAATAGCTTGCACTGTGGCTCAAATGGAGCGTGAAGGAGGTATTAGTCCACGGGTTTCACCTCTGGCACAGGCATGTGACTTAGCTACTTGTTATCTCTCATTTCCGTTGCTTGGTTGGTGAAAGTTTTGAGTTTCTCAATCTTTATTTTATTACTCTGTCAGTTGAATACTTGTTCACTTTAGTAATTGCAATTCAACTATTGAGTTAAATTTTATGCTTTTATTTGTCATATCTATGTACATGTTATATACAAAGTGACTTAAAAGAACTCAGACTTTGGAGAAGATATTACTCAGAGAGAGAGGCTCAGACACATAATTTGTCTGCATCTTGCAATGTGTAGGGAAAACTTATAAATGCCCATGGAGTTTATCTCTGAATTACCTTTTGTAGTTTCAATGTGCATGCTCCAACTGTTGATTGGCAATAAGATACGACGATTAACCAATGTGTGACATTTGATACATGAAAATATATCTTCTAATTTAATTAGGTTCTAGGTAATTGACTGGCGAATCACTCTTGTGTAGGCATTAGACTGGAGACTATTTTGTTTTGCTTTGGGCAGCGGCGGTTAAAAAAACTCGGTTTGAAAAAAGTATTATAAATATTGATGGGAAAGTAACACTAGCCAGCATCCTTTGTAGTATAGTAAATGTGAGGTGAAGCTAGCTCCCATTCTGCGAATTTCGATTTGGCTTTGCCATGGAGATTAAATTAAAATAGACCATAAGTTATTAAGCTTGTTTCTCATTGCATATTGTTGCCATTATGTGTCTAATATGAAAAATGAAGGCCTCCTAACAAAACATTTTTCTAAAATAAGGAAAGAATGTTATCTCATCCTGGTGTTAATATTTTTCTAAAACATTTTAAGCTTTTGGCTTCAGGTCAGGAATGCGGGCAACCTTTTGACCAGGGCAGGGTTTGCACTTCCTGGTGTTGATGTTGACGAATATGTGGTTAGATATAAGAGTGGTAAGATTCCCTCTTATTGTGTTTCAGTTTTCAATTTTGATTTGTACAGTTGTCATAGCTGTCTAATGAGGTGATATGTATCAATGCTTTAAACTACAGGCTTATAAAATGTCTGGGTGAAATTTCATGTTTATTAAATACAACCTATTTCTAGGGCTGTGTTAATCTGGTAGAGATTTATAATAGAGAGCTAGCACAAATTGTTGAATGATTTGTAAAAGGGAATGCTAAGTTCTTATGAAATTCAGCGCTAGTTCGTATTGTACCTTACCCATCAGGACAAAAGTCATAGGAAATGTTATCAACGTGATTTATAATGCAGCAGAGTATTCCATACACGCTATTGTACCTTACCCTCAGTAATTGGCCTGCTATTCTTGACATTGCTTAATTGTTAACATTATTTTTCATTATGAATTCCTTTTAATGCAGCCTTGGATCTTATTGAGCATCTGCGAGCAATGGGTGAAACTAATGCTCTTCTGCAACGGAGCTATGTAAGATTTTGGACAATGATGTCTGTCCCATTTTAATATTGTAACACCCGGGTACGGGGGTCGGGAGAAATTAATAATTTAAAAATAGTTCGGGTTTCGGTTTCAAAATTTTTAATAATAATTATAATGGTTTGGGCCTCGGGTTTTAAGTCAAATAAAATTTAATTTGACCATTTACAAGACAAGCCCAAATTTGCCATGGTGTCATCCATTGTAGTTCCCTAAATTCATTAAGGGTGTTTTGGTCCTTTGACCCCCATTTTAAACAAACATAAGCTATTTGCTTTTGGCTCATCTTCTTCTCTCCACACCACTTCTCTTCCAACGTCCAAAACCACCCATCCTCCTTAGGTTACTATTCCATCCATTTTCTTGCTCGTTTTGAAGAGTTTCGCAAAGGTAATCATGTCTTTGACTTGCCCTCGTTTTTCCCTACAAGCAAACACCTTTATCTTTCATTTTCATACATGTTTTTAAGATTTGGAATTTGTAGGGTTTTGGATAAAAATATTTCCTTTATGGCTTTTGACTAGAGATTTCGGTTTATTGTTGGGATGGGGGTTGTTTGTGGTCCATGAGACTCTTTATATATGATTTTTAAAGGATTTTATGCATTTTCCCGGATTTGGGATTTTGGAAGGTTTTTGGGGGATTTTGGGTTGAGATATGGGGGTGTTTTATGTAGAATGAGAGGGATAATGGTTAGGGTATATGTAAGCATTGATTTGAAGACCTTAGGGAGTAATTTGAGGGTTGAAATCAGTGGTTTTGAGGGGTACTTAAGGGCTGTTCGGATTTTGGAGTTTTGAGCTAGTTTTCAATGGAAAAATTGATGTCTTGAGATTGGTATTTAATCCGGGTTGATTATTTTAGAATATGGACTGATTTGGGATTGTTTGCTTGGTGTTGGGATGACTAGAAACGAGAATTTCGGTTGGAGAAGCTTCGGGGACGAATCCGGGGATCTCGGAGTCTTGAGCTTGGTCTTCGGTCTTCTCTTGGGTAGCAACGGTGAGTAGATTTATTGGTTTTTATTTTAAGCTCGATATGGATCCTTCTGAGGTTTGGGTGGAACCTTGAGAGGTCACCTAAACCCGTGTGTAAGCCTCTCTACTCTCATGTGTTGTGATATGTTGATTGTGGATGCGTTGTGATCATTTGAATGCATTTTAAGTTGTTAATGTTGTAGTCGTGTTGAGTTCGTGCCTCACGTGATGGTGGTCTAAACTACGGTGATGTGTAGTCCCACCGGTAGTGACTAGTAGGGTAGTACTTTGATGTGTAGTCCCATTGGAAACCCACTAGTCGAAACGGTGATGTGTAGTCTCACCGTAAGTGTATGTTGGTTGTGCTTGTGCAAACCAAATGTTGTGGTTGAGATAGACCCTTGTGCATCCATTGCTTTCTTGCATATAAATCGTGTTTTGGAAAACTGCATGTTGTGAATTGTAGAGCCTCTCTCACTAAGCTAGAATGCTTATGCTCTTTTGTTTCCAACGTGCAGATCGTTAAAGTTCGGGAGGCGAGCGGGCGAGGGAGGAGCTTTTGGAGTTCTCAAGCAAGTTTAAATATGGTTTGCTTTTGTAATAATGTCTAGACAATGGGGTGTAGAGTGTCAGGAGTTGGGGTCAAACTCCTTAGGAGGTTATGCTTGAAATTGTTAAGCTCATGTTGTGTTATGTTTTTGCTTCTTGGATTATAACCTATGTTTCCTATGTGGTTTATTTGCACATGCCTAAACTTGTATGATGTTGGCCTATGTATGCCTTATGCTTGACTATATTGTGAATGATGTCTTGTGCTCGCCAAACATGCTTCTTTGTGGAATTGTATGGAGTCTTGTTTGTATGTTTTTGTTAGATTAAATGCCTCCCATGCAAAGTCTCAATTGTGGTTTGATGCATGTATGTTTGCTTACGCTTAGGAGTGCCTAAAAGTGCATCTAGAATAGTATGTGAAGTTACCAAGTAGTGAAATGAGGAGTTGCAGAGCAGGGGTATCGATACGGTTAGACCCGTATCGATACGGCCTTCTTATTCCAGGCCTTTCGTTTCGATACGCGGGGAGACGTATCGATACCATTTTGGACACTGGAGCTACTGTCCAACTTGGTATCGATACCGGTCTCAGGCGTATCGATACCATTTTGGTCACTGAGGTCACTGTCCAAACTGGTATCGATACCGGTCTTTGGCGTATCGGTACGGTCATCTTAGCGTTGACTGTGAGAAGTCAACTTTTGGGGAGGGTATCGATACACTCCTTGGGTGTATCGATACGGTCTCCACAGGCTGACATTGACTTTATGACCTAGTCAAGGTGTATCGATACCGCCTGCAGTTAAGTTAAAATTTAGCTGTTAAAAAAGTTGTTTGGGTTCGTTTGATTGTCTCATGTGTGTCTCTCCGCATGTTTGATCACTTAGGACTTTAATACTCCTCTAGACAAGATTAATTGTAAAAGAAAAAAAAAATAGGGTTGCTAACCGAAGGGGAGCCTTAACGGGTTTCACTTCGGTTTTCCCCGTGTAGCTCACTTGGACCGGTCATCCGGCCAGACCGCGACGAGGGAGTTACAAATATGGTTTTCAAACAATAAGATAAAATAAGCTAACCTTAAACCTTGTTAAATTTCATATTCTATACCTTGAAACCAGATCCTGAAGAGGGAAACAGCTCTAGCAACCGCAGCCATCTATGATTCGATGTTTGCAGCTGAAGATGGCACCATCCCTGCAACTTTCCAGGTCAGTACATTAATATCCATTCCAACTTCCAAGGGCTTTCATTATGCATACCATCTCATCTTTTGTATTATAATATACCAATTTGATGTCCATGATCTAACTTTGCTCTAATTATTCCCCATTTTCTACTTCCCTTATAGATTCTTGTTTGTTAGTTTACTGAATGTGGAAGAACTGACTCAGCAATCTAAGCATATGAGGAACCTTAAAGGAAAATTTGAAGAAAAAAAACGTAAGTCCATTGTCCTCTCTCCCTTCTTTGGTACAAACGAGGGCTGAGGTCCATAAGAGCAATATACTAATCTAGGTGACCAACACCTACCCCATCAGCTAGTAATACGAAGATGGATTGCAAGTTTTGCAACTCTTCAGGGATGCAAGACTCGGACTCCATTTGGTTGCAATAAGCTATTCTTAGAAAGTGAATCAGCAAATAATTGTCGTTTGTGACAACAGATTCTTTTACCTTTAACTGTTTCTTCCTCGGTCCATTGAGAGAGCGAGAGATAAATCCTAGAAGTAACCTATGAAGCACGGGGACGGCCCTAAGGTGGCGTCCCACGTACCCAATACGTCCTCAAGACGGGGACGATGCGGGGACGGCTGAGGGACGTCCTGGGGGCGTCCCAATTTTACCGGGGACGGTCAAACTTATATTGGGTACAGTCAACACTTATTGGGAACGTACCCGAGGATGTACCCGAATATATTTACTTAAAAAAATAGAAAATAAAACCCCTGTCTTCTTTGTAAGCAAGGTTTTAAAAACCATTAAACTTATCCGAACTTAAAAAGCTCAAGGATAATTAAATTAAAAAATTATCTTTAAAAAACTACTAAATTAAACACTCCACCTAAAAACTATAAACTTAAAACTTAATCTCAGCCAAAAGGCCAAGACTAGATTGCTTTCTTTTTCTATATGATAAATGCCTATTTATAGGCTGCTTTCTCTCCTTGCTTTATGTATCTTAAGGATGTGGGATATTAGTTGTGTATTGTATTTGTAACTTGTTTTAATGTTTAATCACTCAAGCTTTAAATAGGAATGGATAAATATATATTTCAGCCATGTCATCTTTTAATTTTATTATTTTAGTCATTCATTTTCTCTTTATTTAGAATGTAAAGTTAAAATTTCGTTCAATTTAGTCATTTAATTTTAGTAATCTCTTAATCTAAGTGTTAAAAAGTAATTTAAAATTATTAGAAGTGAATTTAAATAACTACAATTATAATTATTGTTTAATACAATTATAATTTTAGTCCATATTGTATTATAAATTTTAATATTTTTTATTATATATATTAAATTTTATTTTATATTTGCCGTACTCGTACCCTCTAATTTTGAAAATTGCCGTTTTTTGTCCCCGTCCCCGTACCCGTATCTGTGCAACTTAGGAAGTAACAGGAAAGCAAATTAAAGGAGAAGCTCTTCTGAGTCTGATCCCATCCCCTCGAGGGGCTAGGGTGAAACGATCAAAAGCTTAACACAAGTATAGTCCAATCAGATCTCCCCAGGGGCCGGAGGGGGTGGGTGGCAAAACGACCTGACATGGAAAGCTTTAATTACTATAGTCCACAGCATCTGAATTTGGGAGTTGAAGTTGAAAAAAGCTCTTTTCCAGCCCACAACCTCTCCTGGGGCTGGAACATAATATATTATGTATTTCATCTTTGCTTTAGCCTCATTTTCTGCTCTATAACTTGGGCATGAACTAATCACCTCAGCATTTGTAAACACACCCGAAACTCATTCAATGAAAGATTATAACCTTGCACTTTTTAATCATCACTTGGGGTAGGTGAGATTTTTGTGTGTACTTTTCCGGCATGTTCCGCACCATTTCATAAGCTTCCATGAAATCGAAGGTTTGACTTGTGACTTGGAATAAAATGATAATGTAATCACTAACTTATGGTTTCAAACACGATCGTTTCTATTGTAGGTGATCTACATGACAGGGTGGAGAGAAGATCCTTCTCAACAGAAGGCCAAAAGGAGGGGTTCTGCCACAATATCATTCAAGGACATACACAAGCAATTCGGAAATGGCGGTTGATCTCTGCGTTTGTGTGGCAGCGTTCATCTATTTTTGCGTAGAATATGTAAAACCAAGAGCTGAGCACAGTATGCATGCCGGATAAAAGAAAAGAAAAACATTTAGAGATTATGTGAATAAACTCCTTTTCCTTGTAATGTTTGGCCTTGTGTTATGTAAGATTAAGGTATGGTATATAGTATCGGTTTAGCAATAATGCATACAAATATTCACGAGTTTGGGTAACGGTGAGAAGCAACCATAATTTTAGTTAATTTTAAAGTTAATATAGATATAATAAGTATTTAATTTGAATTTTAGAAGTTAAATTTAATTTCACAAATATTTAAATTAACGGTGACTAAAGTTATCAAATTTAATATTTAAACTATTTTCATAGTTAGGTTGTTTTTAAAACCGTGCCATTGTATTACATAAATGGCATAATACTAAAAAATGTCTCTACCGTTTGATTGAATACTTACTTTGGCTCTTTTTTTTGAAGCAATTTAACTCTCAATATTTTATTTTGAGTCAAAATAACTCTTCTGTGAATGAAAATTGTTAGTTAACTAATAATAAACAACTTGAAATGACTTGGCAGAATGACACGTCAGAAAAAAAAATTTATATTTTATACAAATTTTTAAAATTATTTTTTGATTGATGTGTCATTATATAAAGTCAACATATTTCATGTATGACACTACTATCGTGCTGTGCATTGCCATGTAGGTTTTCCACATTATCTCGAGCCATTTATAGTTGGTTGACTAGTAGTTTTCATCTGGGGCCATTTTAACCTAAAATAAAACGTTAAGGGGCTAAATTGCGTGAAAAAAAAGGAATAGGGGCTAAAATGATAATTCAGTCAAACGTTAGGGGGATTTTTTGGCATTATGCCTATATTGCTTACTTATGTGTCTGTTAATTTATTTTATATACAAAATTTTACCTCTAGAGTGCCAAAGGGGTCCATAGCTCAGTGGTAGAGCATTTGACTGCAGATCAAGAGGTCACCGGTTCGAACCCGGTTGGGCCCTTTTGAATTTTTTATTTTTCTACTCCCCCGTGTATGAGCTCATTCACTGAAGAGTTCAAACTGATAAACCCATGCAGCTGCAAAGCTTTGATGGTTTTACATCCCACAAATTTACATAGGTGAATATGATTTTGGTTCCACCGGTTTTTCATTGAATCTTTCCCAACATACTCTGAAAAATGCTCGGTCCTTCTACCATTTTTTTTAGGTTTGTAATTTTTTTTTGGGTACTTTGACAATGCATACATCTGTGGTAAATCTAATTATATCATTAGTTTCTTTTTGAAAATGGAAGTAATCAATTCAATGCAAATTATAAGGACTGGAGTTGTGTAATAAATGAATTTTCAATGTAAATTATTAAAGTTAATGCATTTAGGGGATAACTTTGTATAGGGCAAATAATCTCATGTTTTCATTTTACTACAAAATCTGAAACTGTTCTGTCAATTATCTCGAATTTAATATTCAACATTAGAAGTTTTTCCATGGAGACCTGTTTTTTTTTTTCTCCTTTTGTTATTTAGAGTAACATAATCAAGACTGTTCAAGCTGGTTTCCTGGACTACTGTCTAAGCATATTCATCTGTCAAGATCAGGGGGGGGAGCAGCAATGGAGCTTTAGTTTGCATCTGACTGTTATAATTTGACTTGGTATCCTAATGTTCAATATAAGAAAACTATACATGGAAGTGTGAATGTTAGCTAATAGATATGGATCGAAATCCCATCCGATTATACGATAATACATGCTTTGCCAGTAGCTCAACAATTTCCTTCCTCCAACTTTGAACAATCTCATCAAGCACTGCAAACTCTCACCACCCTAATTCTATTTAGCATTACAAATACAATCTGTGTGTTTTGTTGTGGCTATGTACAAGTAGGCTTACGTGGGTTCGGACTTGCATTTTTCCGGTGAAAACAGTTGGATCGAGCTTCTCGCATTGTAGCAAATCATTGTCTATTATGATGTAACTCTTACTTGGTACTCACTTCTCATGACGTGCTTTTCGTACGGCCTGCTGGATCTGCCTCTCGTGTTCTTTCAGCATATCCTCGATGTTTCCTCCAGCAGGCATCATAGGTCCTGAGTATTGGATCTTCTTATTCCTTGGTGCATAACCCTGCCAACGATGACAATTTATATAATCTGATAATCTGTAATCTAATGGTTTCAGCTATTGTAAAAACATGCAGAATTGCTGTAGAAACAGTTGGTTATTTACCGATGCAGAATCTTTGTTCGATGCTCGGTCATCTTTCTTAAGGGAACCATTGGTTGCCTGAAGCTTATGCGTTGAAAACTCGCCATTGTTTCCTGTAGAATCAGCCTCACCATTCGACTGTCCCTCGGCAATGAATTCTGGTATAGGCACTGCCTTAAAATCTCTTGAACCTCTTCTAACGGATGCAGGTCCTCGCCCTTTTATAGTCTCAGCTCTTTTCCTGGAAGTTTCATGAGAGAACACAACTGTAATGCAACATCATCTAAACATACACAAAAGATAACATGAAATAAACATGAACCACAAGGCTAGGTTTCATGGAGGTGACAACAAATGGGACTGAAAAAAGTACCTTCGTGCTTCATCGTCGCGATGCTTGATATCGAGTTCTTTGCTGGGAGGATACTTTGGCAAGCTTGATGGATCACAAGGTAAAGGCTCTGTCTTAAAGAACTGAAAAGGAGGAACAAAGTAAATGTAAGTGAATTCGTATTCGAAGAAGTGGAGAATAATAGTAAACAAGCATGATTAGTTTTATATATGTAGAAGGGTATACAAATACCTGAGATTTAAGTGCTGAAGCAGCTGTCCCTCTATTTTCGGGTTCCATCGAAAGGAGTTGTTCGACAAGAGACAAGGCAGAAGGAGGGAAGTTTCGGAAAGTCCCGGCGATCCGGCATTTGTATGGTTTCTGTGGTTTGAAACTTGTTGCATGTGGAAGTTTTGCTTTCTGCCAGTACTCCTCTGAGGGTGAACCACATAGCTTAAATATCTTATGCATTTGTTCCACCTCTGTTCTTCCAGGCATAATAGGCTTCCCAGCAAATAACTCAGCAAGTATGCAACCAACATTCCATAAATCTACACCAACTCCGTATTCGGTGGCACCGAGCAAAAGCTCGGGTGCCCTGTACCAAAGAGTTACTACACGGCTCGTTAGCTGCTGTTTCGAATTGGCCTGAAAGAATGTAGCCAAACCGAAATCTGCAATCTTAAGAACTCCATTGTTGTCGATAAGAAGATTCGAGCCCTTGATGTCTCTGTGCAGGACACCACGGCTATGGCAGTGTTTGAGGCCACGTAACAGTTGTTGCATGTAACATTTAATCTACAGCAAAAATCACATTTCTTATAAGGCCAACAGCAGATATAACACATCAAAACAATTAAAAACTAGGCTTTATTATACCTGTGGTTCAGTAAAGCTCATGCCAGGAGTTGCTGCAAGCCCTGCAAGGTCATGCTCCATGTACTCGAAAACAAGGTACAAGCTGCGTGACGTCCGCGAAGCGACAATCCCTTCGAGCTTCATAACATTCGGATGATCAAGCTTCCGTAGAATAATGATTTCTCTGGCCATGAAACGAACACTCTCCGGATCCATATTAGCGAACCGAACCTTCTTCATGGCAACTATTTTACCGGTTTCTAGATCATGTGCCTTATATACACTACTATAAGTTCCTTCACCAATCTGCACATACAACTCATTATGTAAAGCTAACATATAAGTTATGTTATTCGAATTCGGGTGCAAGTGTTAAACATGGTACCTTTTCTAACTTCTCGAAAGATTCGGCCCGCCGAGGCTTCCACCCCTTAACAGCTTCTCCTGCAACCGAAGCCAGCCATGACGGCCATTCGGCTGCACCATTGCCGAGCTTTTCGACCCGATAAGAAATTTTGTCGTCCTGTGAGGGTAAAGGAGTAACCAATTGCATTGCCGATGCCTTGTCTTTGCATTTCTTCTTGCGGTGTTTGTCATCTTTGGCTCCTTTAGAGTGAATGCAGCCCATAATATTATTTTTCCTACAGCATGCCTTGTTCTTGAATAGGTAGCTAAATACATGCATTCCCCAAATATGTATGAAAGCCAACCGTGTTTTCACCATGCATTCAACAAAAAGGAAAACCCTGAATTCAACACTCTTTCCGTATGTATATTTATATCAGTTCTTCAGTTTTTTACTGTGAAAAATGATTTTTTCTGTAATGAAGCAATCAAAATATGAGGAACTGCAGAATGAATAAAACAGTATTTTTTTAAACAAATGTCTGATGTTAGAAGAGAAATGAGGAAATGGGAGGTAGAGAAACACTATGGGGGAAAGAATGAAAAAACAGATCAACAATCTTAGGAAAGAACAGAAATGTTAAAATTATTTGTTTCCAGAATTAACAAAAACCTATGCTTTTTGTTTATCCTGGAACGTAAAGTGAAAATAAAAGGAAAGAGACCCAATACTGTAAAAAAATGAAATGAAAAATCAAAATAAAAAAGAAAGTGGGTGAGAAACAAAATCTAGGCAGTATTGTGAGATTAGCTCCTAAAATTGCGACAAACCAAAGATTTTTGAGATGCCGACTGTTTCTATTGTTTCTAACTAATTTTTCTGATTAATATATGGGTAATTATACTATGCACGGAGTGTAAAAATATTTTGTTTTCACAAGCGCCCTAATTTTAAGGGTTCAGAATTTAGTTTAAGGCTTTAGGTTTATATGCTTAGAATTTAGTGACTATAATTTGAATTTAGAGTTTAGGGTTATAGGTAAAAACTTAAATCTCTATCATATTACTCCTAAAATTTTAATCGAACAGAACTAATCGAACCAAAAAAGTTTTTAAAAATATAACCGAACAGAACTAAGCTAGATATTTGATAAGAATTAACTGATTCTTTTAAATATTTTTTTTAGTTTGATTCAAAATAGCAATTTAAGTAGTCATAAACTGAAAATGATTTTTTGGACATTATTTTTCTCCTTTTGGTTGGACTTAATATTTGAGATTTAAAAAAATGGATTTCAAATATTATAGGTTTCGATGGGATTTGGGGTTAAAATTAAAAATATTTAATTATATATTAAAATTTTGTCTAATTTTTAGATATTTAATTATATTATATGGGTCAATAAAACACGAAAAATTAATCATTAGATTTGCTTTAACAGATTTCTTAAGAAATAAAAAATTAGTTAATTCAGTTAATTAATCAATTTATAATCAATAATTAATTTTTAAAAAAAATATTTTATTAAATTATCATCGGCATATTAAATAATTGTGTGTATATTAAATATGAACTGCTGTATGATATATTGTTTGTGAAAAATTATTCATTTCTTTAAAAAAAATCTAGTGTTTCTTTCATCTTTAAGAAAAAATAAAAAATAATTTAGAATTAAAATTATTAAAACATTAAAAAATTAAATGTTAATAAATAACTAAAAAATATTATTAATTTTTATAAAAGTAAAAATAAAAAACAGAAGCTATACGTTGCTAAATGATAAATTATTAAAATTTTTAAAAATATTATAAAATTCGAGTACATTCATCGGAAAAAGTATTCATATGTAATGTAAAAGTCGGATGAAGTTAGCACCAAAATTATTAAAAGTTAGAAAGCTTTTCATTTTCATGGGTAATTTTCCTTCTATATCACTTGAACTTAACATTTAATTTTTTTTATATCGTAAATTTTTAGTTTATTATTAATAAAAAAATCAATTATACCAACCTTGTTAAATAACTTTAACAAAAAAATTAATATTAATATTTTTTTCTTAATATATTTTTTACATATCATCATTAAATATTATTTAATCAATAATTTTAATAATTTTTGTAAGAATTTTTTAAAATATTTCATTTATATAAATTCAAAGGAGAATTAACTAAATGTCTTACAAAGCCTAAAAAATATTTAAATTATTAATTAAATATTATTTATTAATGATATATAAAAATGTCAAATAAAAGTATTAATTTTAGTTTTTTTCATTAGAATTATTTAATAGTCTCAGTATAAATAATTTGATTTATAAATAATAAAAGTTGAATGATGTAATTTGATTAAATTAAAAGTTTGTAATGTAAATAAAAGTGAATGTTAAGTTTACTAATTTAAAATGTAAATTATCCCACTTTTCTTAGAAGATCTATTTTTTGAAATATCTTATTCATACTTAGATGAGAGAGGACGGGAAACTCCAAAAGAAGAGATTACTTTGGTTAGGTTTAGAATTTATGATTTAAAAAAAGAAGAAGAAAAAGATCTAATGAGAAACGCTGACTACCCGACTATTTTTATTTTTTATAAAAGATCTAAACTTGAATACAAAAGAAAAGGAGTGTAAATATTAAAAATGTAAACTTCTTAATATAATTACGTGTATTAATTGATCTAAGTTTCAAACTTATGTGCCATCATATATACATACTAATTTATTTGCATTTTTGGTTGGTGCTGGATTTGGATTATATAAATTTTCACTTTCTAACCATTTTGGATATTGACTGGTAAAACTTAAGTGGGGTTCTAACTTCCCAACTGGTTTAGCACGTGTAAATTTTGTGTAGATTTTGACGAAATTGACTTTCATTTCCTCTCTAAAAGTGTGTTTTTCTTTATGTTCTTAAATCACTTTGTTCTATGAACAAAAAGACACCACTTTGTTCACGTATTATTTTAAGTTATTACAAGATTGTTATCACATTTTTATTGTAAAAGAACGAAATAACAAAACTCTTATGTCAAATATTATATTCAACGTTGTTGTATTCCTTAAAAAATAAATTAAACATGAGACCTTAATTAAATTAAAATTACCTTTACTAATCGACCCAAATGCTCGTAAAAGAAAAACTACTTTTTTATATATAAAAATATTAATAAGCAACATAAAAAAAATTAATAAGCAACATGTCGGCCGAAATACCAAGTCAATTAAATTTTAGTCAAAAATTGCTGAAAGTCAACTCAAATTGGATTTGAATTCCAAAGCTTTCTTCTTCTTCTTCTTTTTGGTACAAGAATTCCAAAGGTTTCACACTGTATATCCCAGTCGTAAAGATAGACGTAATTCAATTACATGATGCATAGAGTTGGCAAGGCTTCGGTAGAGATTGCTAAAGTTGAGGAGTTCGTTCTTTGAGCACCCATATTCGAATACAGAAAAGGGGCAGACGAATTTTATTCGCATTTTCTTTATTCGAATGCGGAAACCAAGCAGTTGCTTTCTCACTAATGAAATTACTAAGGGATTTAAACAAGCTTATGATTTTGATTGTCATTGATCAGAATCAGCAATAAACGAGATTGCAGTACAAAGTACAAACCCTAATCATAGAACATTATAGTTTGTATATACAGATTTATCTGCATGCAAGATAATGGCAGATGGATAAAGATGGAGTTGACCAGTTGTCGTGTCAAAACTCGAGATAATCGTCAACAGAAATGCTCAAAGCCTCCCCTCCTTTTTCCCACGAACCGCAACTGCTGTCGTTTTCCCACGACTCAGTCTCGACCACGCCGATAACTACAGTACTCCCACCGTTTCCATTTGCCTTGTTGATTTCATTGCCGCCGGGACTGCTCTGCATCATCCGGACGGCATCCACCGCCATGCCGGCATCCGATGCCGCTCTCTGGACAGACTTGGGGGACATGTTGGCATTGACATTCGGAGGCAACATGGTCGGGAAGTTGAGAGCATTCAAGGAAGACGGGCGTCGCAGACAGTAGAAAGCAATGTCGTGGGCGATGGCGGCGCCTTCCGGTGTCGAATAAGAGCCTAGCCAAAGACGTTCTTGGCTGCCCGGGACTCGGATTTCGGACACCCATTTCCCCCATCTCCGACGACGGACTCCTTTGTATTTCCTTTGGCCGTCGCTTCCGTTTCCGAAGCTCTCGTCTGCTTTAAAACCACTCATGTCTTTAGGATGTATATTAAGGATTGAAGTTGAAAGCAGGCAATGAAATGAGATACACAACACAAGTGAGGAAAGAGGATGGAAAGAAGAGCTTATATAGGTTGAGGAAATGAATAAAGTCAAAAGACATTTTTTTAAAAAATAATAATAGTAAGTGTAATCTTTATATATATATAATATATATATATATATATATATATATATATATATATATATATATATATATATTTGGACCGATCCACGGAGATTGAAGGGAGGGGTCAAATATTAAGGGAGGTCAAAGTGGACGGTGCCTTCCGAAATATTTCTATAATAATCGAGTTGAAAGAGAATGATAATTATAGAGAATAATTTTTCGATAAATTATATAAAACTTTACGTATGTAATCTTACATATGTGGCGTAAAATAAATTATATAAATTTGTATATTTATTTAAAAGATTAAAATTTATAATTTTAAAATTTTAAATCATATTTTTTAAACTTTACGATTAAATTCCAACATTTTATATAAATAGTATAATCTAAAATTTAAATCTTACATCATAAGATGAACCCTGAATCATAAACTATAAGCCACAAACCCATATAATATAAAGTCTTAAACTTTAAACTATACTCATAAATCTTAAATTTGATACACTTAAAGTTTGCGCATGTCATGTGTTAAACAGTGACAGATGCATTCCAATTTTTCAGATACAAGCTTACATTATATATATTTTCTTTTTTTAATTCAATGTGTTTTTGCTTACAAAGTTTAGTGACAATTAATTTTTAATGATGCTATGGTACCCTAAGTCGGTGGGAAATGAAATGACATGGGGGAAACAGACTAGAAAAGAAAAAGCGTAAGAGACGAGTTGGGTTGAGATTTGAGAAGGTCAAGTCGTGGTTTGAAGTCATGGGATAAAAAAACGTGTCCAAGATTTTTATTGTATTTTAAATTTTTAATCATAAACCACACATTATCTATCCTCATGACGTGGACAAAGACTGCGTGGGACCGTCAAGCCCAAACTTGCATAATGCATGACATCACCATCTTCCACACTATATCACATGTGTCCGCCACCACATCTCAAGTGGATATTCACCCTTCACATTAATACCTCTAAAATCAACGGGTTAATTTAAGTAATAAGCAACTTAGTATCATTTTAATATATCTCGAGATTAAGACCTTAAGTATGTAAAAAAAATTTTACTTGAAAACTCATCTACTAAAGTCAATTATGATATAGGGATTAATTTGAATTAATCTGGACAAAACTGTGGAAAACTGAAATAGAGACCCAAAAAATTAATATCTTTAAATATTGACTCAATCAATATATTAATTAGATTCAATTAGTAGATCCTTTAATTATAACAATTTTATTCAGTCGTTCACATTACAACTTGTGTTGTCAACCAATAAAATATACATTATTTTATTAGAATATAATTTTCTTTATTAAATACTATTAGTTTTCGCTTTAAATAAATATATTTAAAAAGTTGTAAATGCAATCACCCAATTACGTGGATCATTCTTTTAAACAATTAGTAATAATTTAGGTTAGACCGACATGAGGCAATGAGTTAGCCGTCAGCTAAAAGACTGACCCAAATCTTCTATTGGGTAGAATTGCATAACGCATGACATCACCTATTACTAGGGGTGAGAGAAAATACCCGACCCGATTGACCCGACCCGAAAACCCGATGACCCGAAACAAAAATATCGGGTAATTTCCGGGGGAAAATTATCTGACCGGGCCGGGTATCCGACCCGGAAAATTTCCCGAGACACGGGCCGAGAGTTTTCCCTTACCGGATACCCGACCCGACCCGATAAAATTTAATATATATTTTTTATATTTAAAATTATATTTTTATTTTATGTTTCTTAATATTTTCACTCTAAAATTAAGTTTAAATCCCTACATTTTTTCTATGTTTGTATTATATTCTTTTAAGTTTTAAGTTTAATTTTTTTTAAATATTTTTGTGTTTAACCTATCATTTTTTTTAATTTTAAAATTAAAAAAAATAAAAAAAATATGAACCGGGTACCCGGTACCTATTACCCGGGTACCCGAATTTTACGGGTACCCGAATCCCAGGTACCCGAATATAATGGGCCGGGACACGGGCCGTTAAATGAGGTACTCGGATGAACCAGGTACCCGGTTTTCCGAGTACCCGAATCCCGGGTACCCGACAATTCTCACCCCTACCTATTACACACGACTGGTTAGCATAAATATATATATACATAAATGGATTATGCACATGTGTTCATGACTCGGGTAATTATCAACTTCCAATTTGAATGTTTCAAAAGTGGTTTAAAAATATCAATTGGTAAAGCTATTTATCTTTATTTTTTTTTATGATTTTGTTGTTATAGATTTTAAACAAACACTCACTTTCTTTCTATTAGCGTTTTACTTTCCCCTTCTTTTTAGGTACGATCATATTTATAATTTATAAAAAATGTTTAAATTTATGCGTTTAATAATTTTAATTTACTTTTAAATTTAAATGGTTAAGTTTAGGCATGGATTTCCTTCTCCAATGGGTTTTTACCTCCAAGTCAGATGATGAACTATTTGGAATAGGGTTGTAAACGAGACGAGACATACCGTGAGTTATTCGAGTCCGATTTGATTAACTTTCGACTCGAATTCGATCTTGATTCAAACTATTAATGACCCGCGACAAGCTACTTAATATTCGAATCGAAAAGCTCACGAGTAACTCGAAAAATAATATATTAAAATTCTAGAGCGGGTTTTATTTTTCAAGAATTTGATTAACTTTCGACTCGAATTCGATCTTGATTCAAACTATTAATGACCCGTGAGTTATTGGAAATATATAAAAATATAGTTATATTTTGATACACAAACTGTGTAAAAAAATATTATACAACCCTTTTTAAAAACTCTAAAATTTATCTTCATAGACTTAAAACTCTAACACAAGAATAGAACCAGAGTTTTAACTTGAGGGAGGGGTAAAATATATATATTTTTTTAAAAAAATAGGGGCAGTTTATAATTACTCCATAAATTTTTTATATAAATTAATGGCAAAAAAAGTTTTGGGTGGTGGGTGGGGCACAGCCCAGGGCCGGTCCTGAATTTTTGGAGGCCTGGGGCGAATTTAAAAAATGGGCCTTAAATTGAGGATTTAAATTGCAATTATAGTTACAGCCGTATTTTCGGTTGTGTTGTGTTTATCATGATTGTGGATATAATAGATGTTATTTTGTTTATTGCGAGTATCGCAGTTATGAAATTTTTTAATAACATATGCTATTGTGGACATAATGGTTCTATATATCGCGATTTTAGATGATGCCACTACCATCATATAACGATCATTGTTGTGGTTGCATGCCGCTATTTAAATCTTTGTCCCTAATAGCAAGTAATGAAAGAAATTAAATTTTAAGAGTTGGTCCATCGTAACAAGTATTGAAAAAATTAAATTTTAAAACTATTAAAAAAAACTTTAATACACATGCCGTGTAAACTTTAGTTTACATGTGCCTTTTAGTTTTAGGGGTTAGAGTTTTAGTTTAGAGTTTAAAGTGTAGGGGTTTATGTTGTAGGGTTTAGAATTTAAGATTAGTGTTGAGAATTTAGGGTATAGAGTTTAAGGTTTATGGTTTAGTTTTTTAGGGTTAGAGTTAGAATTTAGGATTTGAGTTTTATAATGTAAATATGCAGGCTTGTGTAAAATTAGTTTTACCAGCATGTATATCAAATTTTACCTTAAAACTATGCACATAATAACAAATATTGATAAAAACTGGAGCCCTAATAACAAGTACTAGAAAAAAATGAATATTAAGAGTAGATCCCTAATAATAAATATGGGAAAAAACCCAGCTCCTAATAACAAGTATTAAAAAATGGGCCCTTAATAACAAGTATTAAAAAAAAACTGAATATTAAGAGTAGACCCCTACTAATAAATATTGAAAAATACTCAGCCTCTAATAACAAATATAAAAAAATAGGTCCCTAATAACAAGTATTAGGGAAAAAATATTAAGAGTGGATCTTTAATAAAAAAATGTTGAAAATCTTAACCCCAATTAAAAAATATTAAAAAAATAGTCCCTAGTAATAAATATTAAAACAAACTAAATATTTAAATATAATTTAAAAATATAAAATAATTAATTTTCCTCAACAATGGGCTCTGGGCGGGCGCCCTTGCTGCCCCTGCCCAGGGCCGGCCCTGGCACAGCCCTTCCTATAATGGTTGTAGTTTCGTTCTTGTCTAAATATAAAACTTAAAACCTTAAATTTTAACCCTAAATCTTAAATATATACTCATAAATTTTAAATTTTAAATTTAAATTCTAATCCTAAATTTAATTATTTTGTGTAAAATATATATATTTTTTTTGTAAAAATAATTGATTTAATTGAATATAAGTAGTAAAAATTGACATTCACCCTAAATATAATGATTGTAAGTTCAATTTTCGTGTTCAGTTGACATTCAATTTCAATCGCTTGCAGTTTTGAATCTACGCATTGTTGAGTTTAATTATTGTCGGCATTTTATTGAATGGTAGCCATCGATTATGATTTTAAACCGAAACAAGTTGATAAAAATATCTTCATCTCAGGACGACTATATATATATAATTATTAAATTCAATATTATTATTGATTTTACCCTGATTTTTGGAGCAAAACATTCTATCAACCGATCACAAATTAGGTCTGTTGGCAAAATTACGAAAGTTTTAAAAGATATGACATAAATATATTTATTAACTGAAAATGTGTAAAAATTTTGAATTAACTTATAAGTTAAAAGATATTAAACGCTTAATCATGTTCGAATTTATACCGATGATATATCAATTAAGTTAAATTCAATTAATAAATGCAGATCATAACTAGTTTAGAAAAAATTAACAAATGCATGAGGTAGTGGCGGCGGCGGCAGTGACGGTGGCGACAGCAGGAGGTAGTGGCGGCAGCGGCAGTGACGGTGGCGACCGTAGGAGGTAGTGGCGGCGGCGGCTTAAATATTAAATAAACAAAAATTCGAGTTTTATAATTTAAGGGTGAATAAGTATTTTGATATATGTTTAAAAGAAAATTAAAAATAAAATAAAATATTTTAATTAATTTACCTTTTGATTTTTAAATAGTTTATAATTATACGGCGAGTCTTTTAAATTTTTAATTTTTATAAATTAAATTAATAGTATTCATCAGTCATCAATGCTCATCGTGAATGATGTTCATCGGTATTTGTACAATGTGACAGAATTTTCTTATTTCTAAGTTTGTGCTAGAATTGACTAAAAACGGAAGTAAAAAAAAAAAAATCAATGCTGGGGAGGGACGAGTTTAATGTCAAAGCTAGCAAATTGGGTTTGTAGGTCAGAATCCAGATGGAGTTTAGAATTGGATTGGACTTTTGAACTAAAAAGATAGATGAAGAATAAGTCAGAAGTAAATAGGTTGACTAAACCAATTAAGTATGTGTGAACTTCCTGTTTTGTTTGAATAAAACGTGTGAACCTCATAAATGAGCAAAAAGTTTAATTTTGTTCCCTAGTGTGCCACTAAGGCTAGGATTTTTTTTGTTGAATAAATTGTGTTTGTATTATATTATTCAAGAAAACAGCATTACGCCTGTATCAGAGTAAAAAAAAACTTCATTAAAGGGTGTAAACCCCCTTAAGCTATCCCCTAAGCTATACAAATATGCCTACTTACAGAACTACATATATTCTTTCCCTGTACACGTATTCTCACTATTTCCCTAATACAAGCAAAAATACTATTAAAATCACTAGCAAGCCCTTTAAATTTCCTTCGATTCTTTTCCTCCCAAACTTTATAAACGAAGGCACTCCACGCGAGTTTAAGGATGAGGGCATTAGCTGATTTCCCTCTCAGATTTGCACACAACCATTGTATCTCAATGTCCCAGCTATATATTGTCCGATGAACATTGCATGCTCGAAGGATAGACATCCAGAGGTTCCTCGCAAAAGAGCATTGAGCAAAGAGATGGTTCCTTGACTCCTGACCAGTAACACACAAGGAACAACGTCCATCCACCACCATCCCCATTCGTTGCAGTCTATCAGTCGTTGGGAGTCGATCCAAGATAGCCATCCACAAGATTATAGCATGCTTAGGAACATGCAATTCAAACCAGACCAGCTTGTGCCAAGGTACCCTGGGAGCAGCTTCCCGCACACCGTTCCAAATATGAGCCATGTCAGATACAGAGCCCTGAAGCAGATTCTGAGCAAGTGGTCTGAGCTTAATCATTTTCCGCATGCACCAACTAAACCACCCTCTGCTAGTCACAGACCAGTAACTTTGTTCCTTAAAAACATACATTTTTACCCAGGCAACCCACAAGGATCCTTCAGCAGATAAGAGCTTTTTAATAAGCTGAATGATACATGATGCATTCCATGAACCAAGATCTTTGATTCCTAAGCCCCCTTCACTCCTTGGTTTACATATAGTCTGCCAACTAACTCGAGCACCAGTCGCAGGTTCATCCTTACTCTTTCAAAAGAATCGCATACACATCTGCTCAATCCTTTTAATCACTCCACTAGGGATTACAATCTGCCTGCACCAGTAATTGACCAAGCTAAATACCACTGCTCTCAATAGTTGCAATCTGCCTGCATAGCTTAGGTGTCTAGAAGCCCAATGTCCCAATTGGATTCTAATCTTCGCAAGCAAGGCACCACAATCTCGTTCGGAAAGTTTTCTAGTAACAAGAGGAATACCGAGATACCTTACCGGAAGGGCACCAACTTGAAAGCCAGTAATCAGTCCCCATTGAACTTGTTCGTCGACAGAGACTCATGCGATATACAACTCTGACTTTGCAGTATTCAGTCGCAATCCTGAGATATTATAAAACACCTCGAGAACACTTTGTACTCCCAAATTAGAATCAAGACTGCCTTTGCAAAATATAAGTAAGTCATCCGCAAAGCTCAAGTGTGTTAAATTGATTTTCTTGCACTTCGGATGAAAGTGGAATATACCATTCACAGCAGCAGTATTTAACAAGTGAGACAAAACATTCATAGCCAAGACGAACAAGTAGGGAGATAGAGGATCTCCTTGTCGAATCCCCCTTCTTCCCTTAAAGAACCCAACGAGACTACCATTAAGCGAAACGGAAAATCTACTCCCAGCAAAGCAAACTCTTATCCACTCTCGAAACTGTTCTGGTAGGTCAATAGCCTCAAGCATATTTAAAATAAACTTCCAGCTAAGGGAGTCAAATGCTTTTTGAAGATCAATTTTCATGGCACACCTAGGTAAAATACCCCTACGACCATACCCTTTGACCAACTCCTGAGCCAAGATAGTGTTATCCACAATATTCTTCCCTTTAATAAAGACAGATTGATTAGGGGTAATAAAAAAACCCATTAGACCAGTCAATCTTTCCACAATGATCTTAGTAATAGTTTTGTACACTACTGAGCAACATGAGATAGGCCGAAAGTCCTTTGCCTTGCATGCATTTGGAGTCTTAGGCACAATAGTAACAACAGTTGCATTAAAGGCAGACAATAAGGTGGAGGTATCAAAGAAATACCTTATAGCAGCAATAAAATCCTCCCCCACAATGTGCCAAGCTTTCCTAAAAAACCATGATGTATATCCATCAGGTCCAGGAGCTTTATCTTTGCCCTGACTGAATATAGCAACAGTAATCTCTTCCCTTGTAACCACTCGAACCAGGGCCTCCCTAGCATCAACAGGAATAGAGGTATGCAATAATTCTTTAAGTTGTGCAACACTACTCCCAGTCACCTCCTTATCAATCGAGCCAATCTGCTGAGTGAAGAAATGAATAAGTTCATTTGCCATATCATCAAATGAATTGATCTTATCACCCATATCATTTTCTAAAAAGTGAATAGTGTTCTTCTTCCTCTTCATGGCAACAGTAGAATGAAAAAATTTTGTACCTTAGTCCCCATACTGCAGCCAAACTGAAGTCATTCAAATTCTTCAACTTTTGGACACAACATCCATATTTTGGTAAAGTAGTGGCAAATTCTTGGACTGAAGCTTTTGATGGTGATCCTATTCAAACTCTTTTTGGTAAATTGAAATGGTTGAAAGTGAAGTTGAAGCTCTTAAACTCTGAACATTATGTAAACATCTCTAAACGTGTTGAGGAGAAGAGGAAACAACTTGAAGCTCAGCAGCTTCTTATTCTGTCAGGTGCCATGGGGACACTGGATATTGATTTGGAGAAGCAACTACAGACTGAGTTGCTGGATTTAGAGAAGGCTGAGGCTTTGTACTACCAGTAGAAAGCTAAAGTAGGCTAGGATTTTTTTAACCAACAAATTTAGTAAATTTTTTTTATCAAATTTGCCGGCCGACAAAAAAAATAAGGAACTTATAAAATTGATTCAACTTAGCATTTATATTCGATAAACATGCGATGAAAATAAAAAAATTTCTATAAATGTTTTGGTTTAGGGTTAGATTTTAGGGTTTAGATGTTTATGGTTTATGTTTAAGAAGTTTAGAATTTAGGTATTGTGGTTAGAGGTTAGGTTTAGTGTTTAGTTTAATATGGTTAAAGATTTAGATTTTAACCAATAAAGTTTAAAGTATAATCTCATCCCTAAATTCTAAACATAACCCATCAATTCTAAACCACTAAACCTAAACCCTAAAATCTAGCCCTAAACCCTACAATTAAAACGTTTTGTGATTTTTTTTTCCACATGTATTAAATAATTTACCCTTCAACTTAACAAAAATAAAATAAAATATTTAAGGGTCAAAAGAAATAAAAAAAATAAAAACCAAAATGATTTTCTAAAAGTTTAAATAAAAAATATCATTAAATCGAAAGTTTATTAAGTGTATAGATGGCCATTTGTTTATGTAATGTTCTTAATCTAAAGGGATTTGGAGGAAGAATTTACAGTTGTGTGGTTTGAGGAGAGAATTAATTGATTGGAGTAATGAAATGCAGTAGATCATTCAAAAGTTTAAAGATAAAAACACTTATGACAGTAGTATTACGATTAGTCTGAAATTTAATCTTTTATTGGATTTGGAGTGAGAAGAACGATGGACTCTTTTTGGAATATATAGAAATCTGATCTGTTTTAGCTAAGATTTATAGAAGAATCCGTAAAGTTAAAGTTGTTAAATTTTATGTTTAATAAAAGTGGTTTTTGTTAATAATCGAATATGTGTAACTTGGGAATTATAATAATATAGATGTTATAGGGAGTATGGTTGTTCAAAAAAATCCGATGCGATTATCCGTTGATTTGATCTGAAATTTTAGATTTTCGATCCGTTTTTTTATTTTTTGGATAATTCAGATCGGATATCAGAAAATTTTGGATCGGATACGGATAGTGGTTTTACATTCGGATAGGATATCCGATTATCTGATATCTGAAAATTTAAATTTTTTATAGGTATAAATCTTGTTATATTCGATATTTTTACTTGTTATATATAAAAAATTGAAATTTCCATGGATACAAAGATTGTTATATTCAATAATTTATTAATTTTTATATTCGAAAACCTAAAATTTTCATGGATATAACCATTAAATTAAAAAATAATCAAATAAATTCATAAATTTCGGATATTCGGATATCCGAGTATCCGATCCGAATTTTCTGATATTCGATTTTTTGGATCGAATACGGATCGCTATTTAAGTAATCCGAATTTTTTGAATATCCAAATTTTCAGATTAGATCAGATCCGGTATCCGAAAATAAACATCCCTAATAAGGAAAGACATATGATGTACAATGTAACAACAATTCACTGTTCTTTTTGGATTAATAAATTTCGGATTTATCCAAAAAAAGAAAAGAAAAGCTTATTCAAGTATTGTGTGAGGGCTATGACAACTTTTAAAATCCCATTAACAAACAAAACGAACCCCAAAGATATGCATAGAATTTTTTTTATATTTTTTAGTGCCTTTTTATGTCTCATATTAAAAAATAAGTTTAGAGTTTATGGTTTATATTTAAACTTAAAATTTTTTTTTTTTTATTTGTTATTAAGAATTTACTCTTAAAATTCAATTTTTCTGATATTTGTTGTTAGGAGTCTAATTTTTTTCTCAATACTTGTTATTAGGGGCATATCTTTTCTAAAAATATTTGTTATTAGAAACCCATTTTCTAATGCTTGATTTTAAGAACCCACCTTTAAAATTTAATTTTTTCAGTAATTATTATTTGGGGCCTAATTTTTAGGTTCGCCATAGGGCCACTAAAATCTCAGAAACAACTCTAACATTAGAGTTTATAGTTTAGATTTAGAATTTAAATTTAAAATTTATTTTTTTAGTATTGTGTACAGAAAATAGTACCAAAAAGTAACGTGTAATTTTTGTATTTAACGAGCACAGCTATATGAGTTATGAAGCAGTTTTATATTTAACAAGCACAGCAGATATCATATATATTTTTTTTCAAAACTTTGCTGTGAATCAAAATGTTAACATTTGGCGGCACAATCATCCAATTCCAACCCTCACGGCTATATCCATACTTCAATGTCTCTCAACATACAAAGTTTGCGCCGCAATTGAGCGGCATGGACTTGGACTTTGCTTTCCTTGCCAAAATTTCTAATATATCATCTCTTGAGTACAAAACTCGTTCAAATAATTCATATAACAATCCTTATTTTGAGGTTTAATATATATTTATATTAGTATTAATTATGTTGGCCACTATGATAATCATTTAATGAGACCAAAAACACATCTGCCCCTTGTCGGTACCATCTTTATCAGCAAGAAGCGTCGATGTTTCGTTTGGAAACGAATCCGGCAGCAGTGATTTTCGAAGATTTTGAGCAAGATTGATGCATCACTTGCCTTGAGGGTTCGTCGATCAGGGATCGTCGCTCGGAAGAACTAGACCATTTCATCTGCACGAAGCTTCGCTTCCTCCAGGGACCCATATGGAGTTTCTGCTCCTCCATCGACCTCTTGGCGGCATCGCACATCACTCCCACGATGGGGTTGAGGTAATCGGATTTCCCCACGTAACACTCCGGTAATCTGTCCACCAGTTTCACGTACTCATCGCTTGCTTTCGCGATCTCGAATTGGTCCCTGAACTCCAATTCGATCACGATCGGGATTTGCTTCTTCCGCCCCTGTGTGCTCGCAATCACCTCGATGTATTCATGCGTCCCTGCAGGTAACACATTGAACCAAACGATGATTTCGGTTCTATCGTCATCAATTACACGTTAACACAAAGATAACACGAACACGATACGAAATTACGAACCTGCGGGATGGTTTTTCGTGTGTTTCCACTTAGAAACACAGAGAGTGGCATTATGTCCTCTGCCACAAAGCAGATGTACAACTCTCTTGCGCAAGCAGTTGATGCAACCGACATCGGACCTTAGGCTTTGCTTTTGCATTTGCATTTTGCAGCTGCAAAACAGTGTCTCTCTCGCTTCCTCTACAATTCCATTTATTTCTTGCCGTATCTTGGAACCTACCGATGCATAGCGCTCTAGTATTTCCTGCACCATTAACCAATAACCCCAATCCCTTTATTACACATTAAACCCGAGATTCGGTTTTCAACATCGATTATATTCGATTCTTTTGAAAAAAATCACAAAGTGTCGTTTGTCGTATAGTCGGTTGAAACTCCCAACAATCAATATTATATTCTTAAGATATATGTGTTGAGGGTTGTTTTAACCACATGACCCACCAAAGAAATTAAATAGCCAAGTGATACTAGACTTGTCCATTATTGCATGTTAGGGACATTGATCTGAAACCACCGACAATGAATTATTTAATTTTTCTTGGTAAGGTTTTGTGGCTCTCTACATGGTGTTTAAAACCATGCTAGACACTCTTCACACTATCTTAAAGGTAGGAGATTAAATTACGAGATTAAAATTATACATAAGTATCTTGAAAAATACAATATTAACTATTTAAAATTTTATATAACCGATGACATTTCACAGATTTCTCCAAAAAAAAATCGAGAGATCATCCCTCAACAACATGCATATGACAACTTTTTAGTAACATCGACAATTATTTTTAAATAAATTGAATATTATTTTATTAAAAAGATAATTTATTTATGAAATTAATGGAGAAAAAACTCTTGCATCACGGAAAGGAGAAATTATTTCATCGACTTTGTTCACCACGTCATCTGTGGTCCAGCCAATAAGATCCATTTATTTTAATATAATTACCCATTAACTATCCACTTTCTATCAACATGTAAAAAAGATGTGATAATTCACCTTGAAAAAAAAAATATAGATAGACCTTATTGGCTGAGACCATAGATGACGTGGTGAACATATTTCATCTAATAATTTTTTTTTTAATGAAAAGGACTTTTGGTTTAATTACAAACATTCATTTGAAAGAAGAGTACAACGTAATCCACCACTAATAAAATTATTATTATTATTATTATTATTATTTGGATATTTTTGTGGTTCTTAGATAGACCTGTTAATTACTTGGATGAAAATCTTCTATAAAACCATTCTTTCAATGAAAGCTACTCACTCATTTTGTTTGTTATTTCGGATATTTTCTCTTTCTTATGGACGAAAATATTGCATGAAATCATTACACGGAGAAGTATCTTTAACACAAATAAACAAATAAAACATTTTAAAAAAATAATTCAAAAGAATTATGAAATTCCAATATAAATATTTAAATTTGTAACCGGATTAATTATTTTAATCAAATCAAATAAATAAAAATGTTTAACGACGAACTGAAATCGAAAATTCTCATCTAAATCATCGAATTCATGAATAATTTTTACCTGGAGCAACGCTTCCTGGGATTCCCAGTAGAGGTCGTGTTGGTGGCGAGAGTCAACGGATTCATTGCCGTCCGATCCGTAGCCATCGGCGGCCGCCGCATCAGATTCCGCGTAATCGCTGTTCAAAAACTCCGAAACCTTCTCCTCGAGGCTGTTGTAACGATCAAGCCCCTGCCGTTGATGATCATCATTGTTACGATCATGATGATGGCCGTAAAACGTTTGATCAAGAGCCTTCTCTTCTATAAGCTTACCCATATTTCCTCTTCTTACCAGCACATTAAAGAAATGGAGAAGCAAGAAGAAGGAAACACAGAAAGAAAAGAAAAGAAAAGGCTCTTGCACAAAAAATAAATCCAACACGAGGAAGGTATGATATTTACATACATATTTATATGTGTTCTGTATGTATGTGGACCTATCATTTCTGCTGCATTTTTTTAGCAAAGGCTTTTTCTAATATTGATTTTATAAAAAGGGAATTATAGTTAAAAATTAGCCCAAAATAATATATTAACTGATTTTTTTTAGAAAGATGGTTGAATAATTCTTAACTAATAATACCCATTAACAGAGTCCTTTTTTGTTAGTCGGTACATTTTTTCATTATCAAAAAATAATTTCCATATATTATAAATTATAATTACAATTTTAATCAATTAATATTTAGTACAAACATTGACAATCGAAATATATTTAGATTTAGACCATAACAATTCTGGACATACCAGAATAAGTCTACATATGACATTTATAAATAGTACAGCTCGAATCTAAATATTACATAAGACTTTGCATGAGCACAAAAAATATGTCACTTAATATTTTTTAAGTATATTTATTAGATTAAAATATATATTTGTTTGAGTACATGGATTTTCGTACATAAATGAAGTCACACAAAAATGGTGGGCCAAACTGTTTTTTATGTTCAAATTTGTAGTATACATGGTCACAGAAATCGTGTTTTATGTTATGGATAAAGAGCTGAATACGAATATATAATAATTATTAATGGAAAGTTCACGTGAAAACTTTTACAAGAAACATGCACTTTGATAGTATATTCCTTGCGTATAAACCTACAATATCACAAGTTTATATATATATATATATATATATATATATATATATATATATATATATATATATATATATAAGATCCGTTTACACAGTGTAAAACTCTTTAAGGTTTATACAGTGTAAAATTCTTTAAGTTTTACACGGTTTTTGGACCGTTGGATGAGTGAAACGAATGAATGAGATTAACAGTAAATATGTGAAGATTATCACTTGAAAAAAAGAGAGTAAGGAGTTAATCTGAGTCATCTATTCCCCCATCTAACGATCCAGAAAACGTGTAAAATTTAAAGAGTTTTACATTGTGTAAATTGATCCTAACTCTCTCCCTCTCTCTCTATATACATGTCTATATATTTTAGTGTAAAATTAAAATATTTTTATAAATATATTAAGAAATCAACTAGTAAATTTATCAATAATTCTATTTTCATATAAATAAAAATTTTAAGCAAATTTAAAATCTTTATCGTATCGAATGAAAATATTAAATATTTTAGTTAAACAGACACTACTCTTGCATCACACCATATTCAAAAAAAATATTAAATATATTTAATAGTTATATTTGTAAACATCCACAATCATAGCATATCATTTCACTCCAGTTTGTTTTACCCAATTTTTATTAATTTATTTATAACTTAATATTCTTAAAAGTTATGTTTGCCTCTTTATAAATAGATCTAATATTTCTCTAAAGGCGAAATTAGTAAGGGGTCAGTTGAGGTTATGCCTCAAAATATTAAATATTTGGGAAAAAAAGAAGTTAAAACAATGAAAGTACTCTTTACACTAAAAATATATATACAGTAATTCATTATTAACTTGTTATAAATTTAAACATTTTAAATAATTTTATCATCCCTTGAAATCCGTGTTCGAGCACTAGTAATACATGTTATGTGTGTTGTCTTTGAAAAGACTAAAAAAGTTGAACAGATGCTACCCTTGCATCACACCATATTTTAAAAAATATATTAAATATATTTAATAGAGCGTGCATCGCCCGCTCTAGACTCACCCTTGTAACATACAGTTTTACTAATTTTACATAAATTGGTGCAAATTACATAAATTTTTAGAATTACCCCCTCCAAAAGAAAAAGATATCGAATATGTGAAAGGTAGTTGAATATCATTATGGAAGGTTAACATGGGATATTCAAATATCCATCCAAAGAAATTCAAATATCCCCCGGGGATCTTAATAAGGGATATTTGAATATTCCTTCAAAGGATATTCCTTGAAGACTCAAGAAGAAGCAACAAGCACCAAAATTAGTTAAGAAAATTCATGTACAAACTAACAAGAGGGGAAAAAAAAGATGTTAATTATATGAATCAAATTACAATATTGAATAAGCTAATGTTGATTCTGAGTAACTCAAAGCTTAAGTTACCTATGATCCAGAATGATTATAGGATACAAATATGTATTTAGCTCACTTTTTTTTTTCATATATTAAAAGAATCATACCCTCAACTCATGTTTAAAATATGTGTCGAACATAGGTGCCAAACATGTCGACTGTAACAAAAAATGAAAAGTCCGGGTAATACTGATATCAAAATTTGAATAGCATACAACACCTTTAAGTTTTAACTCCCTTGAAAGAAAATGAAAGAATCCTGAAGAGTCCATCTGGGTTATCTGCATGTACCTATTAAGAAATTAAACTGAAAATGAGCACCACTTTAGCATAAAGCAAGATAAACAAACATTTTACTCAAGCCCTCTCACATTTGGCAAAATATCTCTGCATCGAATCTAAAATTACGAATGACACAGCTACGAAGTATAACTATTCAGCAAATGCACAACCAAATCGGCCCATGGTCACATGTTAAGCCTATGTTGCTCCAATTCTTCATTTTACTTGAGGTATCTTCGTCCGGCATAGCTAATTATGAGTCATGAGTATGGGGAATTGACCCTCCAAAAATCCTCCAAATCCGGTAGATATCCAACAGTTGTATCGCATACGTTCTTGCGATGTGAAAATGCAGCTGACCTGGCTTTCAAATGTTCAAAGTTCTAACAGAAAAATTGGAGCTGGAGCAGGAAGGTTGCACATTTTTTCCTTTTATTTTCATAAGTTAGACAAGTTTTTCCTATATAGGTTGCATAACTTCCAGCAGCCAAGAGGTTAGCTTTTATCTCTGGAAGAGAGTAATTTTAGAACAATGTCAATCTCAGTCTCAGACGTCATAGTCGGATAGCATAACCAATTTCTTGTCAAGCTGTGACATTTATCGGATTATACACACTTTATCGAGTACGAAACTCAGTAGTACTTCTTACATCTTAGGTTCTACATCAATGTCATTCAAACACTAAAATGACACGATAAGTAGCAGGAGTAAATCCAGGGAAATGCTATGAGCAAAGGAGAAAACATAAGTAAATTAAAGCATGAGTAGAGCAATAGGTGTACCCAGTGCCCGGCATCTTCAAGGACGTGCATCTCAACTCCTCCTCCCTCATCAGCGGCAGTCTCTTCAGCAGCATGAATTCGTTGAAGATCTTCAAGGGCCCATCGATGCAAACTCCTTTCTGCTTTCAAAAAATTAACATGCACACCACGAGGTAGATCTTCCACCACTTTCCTGCATTTATGCAGCCAAAAGAAAAACATGAGAAAGAAAACATAAAATTTTTAAGCTTTATAGGTTGTGAATAATAAAATAAAAGATCTTTTGAAAATGGGAACAAATTTCACTAATTATTTTTATGTTTATCATTCGAAATATATCACATAAAAGTCACATAACAGACAACAGCATTCAGGCTGATTATGGACAAGTAAAATAAAATACAAACAACGCCCTACAGCTTAATCCAGCTAAGATTACCATAAATTTGTTTCTTCATAGGACTGGTACATTTCAGAAATCCCTTCAAGATCAAACACCCACGAGAAACTGGATGATGATGAACCAGCAGTAGCAGCTGGTCGAAGATTAGTGACAACCCACTGAATGAATAGAAACCAGGTAAATTCAGAGAAAAGGAAATATTATTTAATCTGAGAAACATGACAAACAGAAACCAAAATCAAAGATGAAATTGGTATTCTTTTACTCTCTATTATTTTCTTTTGTAATCATCACAAAAGTAGATACAACAGTATCTAAAAGAATTGAGAATCTGAAAGTGACAGCTCAGCCTCAAAGGCTTCATTACCGGATCATATGCTAGATATACAATGACAAAAATATAATAGTGAAAAATTAAACGTGCACTGAAAAATTAGTGAAAAAAATAAAAGAAACACAACATGACACGGAAAAGAAACACAGATACAATACAAATACACGAATGTGTAAAAATATATATGACACAAATATTGAGAAGTAGAAAGTTTGAGATTAACCTCTTTCATACTAATAAAGGTCCAATTAATGAATATATACATATATATAAAGAAAACTTCAATCAGACGGGTATTATTGCACATTATCACCTCATAAAAATGCATGCTTAGATGCACTATGCATGGGCGAAGCCACACCCACAATTGGGTTGTCTGTTGACACCCCAAATTATTTTTGAAAATTGTATTTTCTATATAGTTTGTATATAAAAATTTAAAAATATATATAATTGACACCCCTTTATAAATAATTAACTCCTCTTAAATATTGTTCGAAAAAATGACACGCCTTAGATAAATTTCTGGCTCAGCCCCTAGCACTATGTGTACACCTGAACAACGTGCCTTGCCTGAGGCACTTTAGTTGTCCAACACCTTATAACGACACTGACTGAGACAATATATTACATTGAACATATGTTTATTAAACAACTGATCATGCAAATAAAACTATTTCGCCAATAAATAACAGATATCACTGGTGACTAGACATCAAACATAAATCATAGGCCCACTACATATAAAAACTAAACAGGGCTAATTGAGTATGGAAGTAAGTAACACACCAAAGCAGCCCATCCTTGGAGGTTGTGGAAATACCTGTGCAACATCCTTTGAAAACCCTTCCTGAACGAGAGCGTTCACAATATCCCGCTTTGAGGAGACCTGCTTTAAATAAAATTGTAGCAAGTTTAGGGCACATACAAACGAAGGATAAAAACAAAAGAATATTTCTATTTTTCCGAAGATGGCATGCAGGAAATGCAAAACAAAAAAATCACAAGTACAAGAAAATGATACATGGATAGTTTAACTATGGCAGAAAAAGATGTTAACTAACTCCAGCTATGAGTGAACTGGTAAATAATAATTAAAGGGAAACAAACACACAAGAAAACACCCAAGTCATAATTCTATAGAGGTTTTGCAAACAATGTATGCATAACGAGGTCATACATAGACGCCTAGATTCAACAAAAGGAAATAATCAAGAGAAAACCATAATAGAGGCTAAAATTGATGTAAAGTGTAACTGAAGTCTGGACAAGATGATTACAGTTTAGGTTGTCCAACCTCTTAGCAAATAGTACTCAACTACTATATGGCTGCCCAGTGCATCTAGATAACTATGTATACTAAGGTTGCAGTAGCTTATATTCCTAACCCTTGGATACACATAAACCATATTTAAGCTCTTTAAAGATCACATACCACTCACATGATTTCTTCATAAACTAAAACAGTAAAGATCAAAGGAAACATCAAAATAACCAAGATAGATTGGTTCCGTACCAAGGAAGCAATAGCAAGACCAACGAGATCTAATAGTATGCAAATAATTGAATCAAGGAATTTCAAATCCATCAAATGAAAGATTAGCGAGGGACAATGGTCTCAATAGCATAGTTGATATATCAAATGAGAAAACACATCCACAAAATGAAACAATAATTCACCTCATTAGGCAATTTCTTCAAGAAAGATATTAGCTTCCCTGGATGGTCCTCACCATCTCCACCAGCTCGAACTTTTCCAGGTGTGGCATCCAGAACCCAAACCTATATAAATTTATGAAGCAAACCATAAAAGACAATTATAAGGAATTGGAATTGAGGAAAAGAAAATAAAGCATACATCCAGGTCAGTATGCAAAATTGATTATATAACAGCGTGATCTTTTACCCATATTTGTATGAAACAGGTTGCAAATATCGGGATTTTATATAAATTTGGGTTCCTTAATCCACTCCAGGTTAAATATACCCACCTTAAGATGTGATTAGCACTCAACTAGTGTGTCTAAAAGACTCAAACCCTACTTGAAAATATCTAAGGGAAACAAAAGAACTTACTCTAACTGGCCGTGGAAGTGGCTTCGCAGCTTGTTCCACCATGCTCAAGACAACTGAGAAACAAATAGAAAGCATACGACAACTATTATCCCTTCAAATAATTATATTTATATCATATATCACCAGAATTAAGTTTATTAACCAACCTAAAGACTAAAAAGTACCTTTTCCTCCAAAGCTATGGCCAATTAGGACACGGGGTGTTATTCTAAGTTGTGCAATCTATTCCAGCAAAAACAAAGAAAAATGTTATTGAGAAGAAGAATAAGAAGCCTTAATATATACTTTTTCCTCAAATTTCCTGTTCTTTTCAGATACAGAGAAGTGGAAAACCGCTGTTAAATGAAAGACTTGAATGCTAAGGACCTAATTTATTAAGTTCTAGCTTATAGATCTCTTTGTTATTTCAGAGGGAAAGAACATATCTACTTAGATTAAAGCGGATACTGAATTAAAATTGAGGGATTGAGTGGATAAAAGGACGTCCACTGTAATACACAGCCATCAAATCAAAGAACTAGGCTTATTTAAATGTCTCAACTAAAAAACTTCCTCATCCTTTAAGTGTTTGTTTAAGGAATCTAAGTGATATAAGAACAGTCCAAACTTTTCTAGGAAGCTCCAAATCTAGAAAAGCAATAATGTCAAAAGTACTATAACCAATGCTGTAATGATTGAAATCAAGTAATTACCAAAGGGGACAAAGACTGGAGTGAGTCTGTTTCAAATATCCTAAAATATGGTTACAAGGAAGCAAATTCAAATAACTTTAGAATGACACGGAAGGTACTGAAGCACTCACATCATTATATCTTGGTTAAATCAATATGTTAATGTATTGAAGCATTCTCATCAATATTTCTTGGTTAAATTAATCAGAATTGACATATTGATTGTGCCTCATTATGGCCTCTCACCATAGCACAGTCAACAAAACCACAATTCAAGGATCAAATGGAGGTATAAAAGTGACAATCAGGCTCAAGAACCACGCACTAGTTTTAGCACGTCTGAAGCAGTTGAAGCAACAGTATGTGGACCTCTCTTCCTGATTGACGCTGAATCACCATGGCACCGCAAGTCCACCAAAACAAACTGCATTGAGCAAAATAAAAGAACATGTGAGAGTTTTGGCTGCGTAATAAATTAAACATCCTAGTGATCCATCTAACTGCAAGATAAGTAAATAAAGGAGGGAAAAGAGAAGGAAAAATGAATATCCCAGCGGCAGCAAAATTACATTGGAAATGTCATCCTCAGCAATCTAGCTCTAAGGTTGATCCTCTGCTCAAAAATCAATTAAAAGATTCGCAGTACAGTATCTTTTAACAATAGCATCTTAGTCAATTAATTACATTATTTTCTGTATTTCTAGTATCCATTTATCACCAAAAAAAGCCTGCTTTATATATATATCATCCAAGAAAAGCTTGCCACAATATGTAGGCATTAATACTTGTTAACATCATAATTTTCAAGAGCCAAGCTACCACGTAAACTACTTTAAGCTGATAAAAGATATCCATCCCACAGATGTCATAATGACATCATAATGTTAAAGTAAATTCACAATGATTATCAATATTGCTCTAAGGAGTCAAATTTTGGTAAAATCATCTATAAAATTATTCCCTAGAAATGGGAGGGGAAAAGGGACTTAGTAATGATATAAAATTACCAGATTAATTGAAAGGTATCACTACAAAAAGGTAGCCGGAGACAGAAGCCAAAACTAGAAAGTCACTGAAAATTACCTGCCATGTTGGAAATTCTTGTGCCAGTCGCCGAACAAAGCTTCCTGCAACACATAGTACACATGTACTTTACAAACCTCTTACTTTCACATGTAAATACAAACAGCAGAGCATTGATGGACAAAAACAGAGTGGAAATTGGACACATCAGAAAATTCTCAAGATGTTCACTAAATTAGAAAACTATATGTAACCTCGTGAAAGAGCTGGAAACAAAACCAGATTTTAGGATAACTCAGCCTCTCACTAAAATGGAAATGGAAAAGGAACAAATGAGACATATAAACACAAAGAAAAAGATCAGTTTAAATTCCTAAAAGAAGATGCAAAACTATATCCCAATTTTATATTTGGTGCTTACCCCAGTTCTTCCTACAACCAAGAATGCCATGCAAGAGAACAGCTGTAGGTGGCTCTGGTATTGACCTATTCAATACAACCATTGAACTCCAATTTACCTGTATTGATGTTTTTATGCATAAGTCTCTGAAATTCAAGCAGAAACATTAAGTTTTACTTTAAACATTAAGAAACAATTGAATCATTTGATTCTAGTAAAATGGAGGAAAAAGAAAGAGGCATTTTACAATAATTTCTCACATTTACCATAAAATAAATATTATGATCACCATAATTATTATCATAAAAACCGAATAAAGCCTCATTTATCACATTAGAATTAGAATGTTTTGAAAAGCACAGCCATAATAATTTTTTCCCCAATTGGCAATCTAGGTGATTCTAGTATCTCCCTATATACATAAACATCTCATAAAATGGTTTCGCAACAAACGCATGATCAAGCAATTATAGTATCCAAAATCATATAGAAACAAACTTCAGAGTTCAGATGAGCTGAAAAGCATGAAGAGGTTTTAATGTCGAATCCCCTTAAAACAAATGATTCTGGGCTAATAATTCACCACTTCAAACAAATGAACAAAATCACATAATGCATTACAAAAACTAATGCCGGGGACCTATTTTTCATTCCACTTATCTATTTCAAAGCTATAAGAACACATAATACCATACTTTAGAAGAGGAAAACATACATGTTTTCCTTGAACTAGTTCATACGCCTGCAAAAAGAAACATAAAAATAGACTGTTAAAATTTAAAAACGCCAGACAGCTTTGAAGCAAACTATGAGTTGCAAAAAAAAAATTGTCAATTAAGTCGATATTGTTTCATTTTGGTGTTAATCGACCCATAGTTTAGTGACTAAATAGGTGGTTATAAAAATATACCGAATCAATAAAATACTTAGTTCTCGAAATTTTCGAAAAGTTATGAACTAGACCCTAACAAGATTAAGACCAAACGAAAATTATTAAAATGCTAAAAATGGAATTTACTTAACATCGCTCTAAATTGCTCCCAAAGGTTCCATTTACCAGTATGGAAGACGGGTCGGCTACATCTCGATCACGCCCAAGCCTCTCATTTATCAATGTCATGCAAACGCTTCGCTTTCTACCGCATCTACTCGAACTACTAATACCTATCCGGGAGACCCCAAACGCGTCCTTCTACAGCAAAATAAGGGGATTTAAAAAAAACAGACAATTTGCATTAATGCAGCTATAAAATGGGTAAACGAAATCAAAATGATACAAAAGATGAGATTTCGATAATTACTAAGTTAGTAATTCGAGTGGAATTTACCTGAAACGGTGGGGCAATCGTAATTCTGGGTCTAAAACTGATGGGAGCTAGCAGTTGCAACTTCAATTGGGCGTGTGGTGAATTAAACGCCGACCTCTCGCCGGGAAACGAGGCGGTGAGATTCGAAAGGAAGGACATTGCTCGAGGAACATGAACGGCGATATGACCAACAAGAAAAGAGGCTGGACAAATCAGCCCAGCCGGCACAAAAAGAACAGACCAATCACACTCTATACTACTTTAAAGTTTAAAGTTTAGTTCACATCCAGTTGTTAGATACTTCGAATTTGCACTCTCAAGTTGCTTAATTTTATTTTCCGTCAAAGTATTTGTTTTTAAGGGAAATTTAGGATTTTAATAGTGTAATTAGACGCATTGGTTTTTGCAATTTGATGCTTAATTTTTTGTGTGTAATTAGGTATTTAACTTTTTTAATAATACATGTATTAATACTTGAAATTATAATTCTTAATTTTTGAGTATTTAATACATGTTAATACATGTTATCCCTTGAACTAAACAACTTAAAATTATAACTATGTACTAATCAAAATTAAACATGTGTAATTAAAAATATTTTAGGCATATTATCGTACCAAAGGACAAAAATTAGGTAGATAATTATACCAAAAAAAGTAGACATCACACTGTACATAAATGTCAAAGTTAGGTACAGTTGTCCTAAATTTTAAAAATAAAATAAAAATTCAAATAAATGGTAAATATACAAAAGAAAATCTTACAAATAAAAAATTGTTAGCAAGAAATCAAAAAGTTTTCTCGTTTATATATATATATATATATATATATATATATATATATTAATTTTAGGATTTTTTTCAAGTTTTAATTAATTTTTTAAAAAATTAAGTATAATTATGTTTTTAAAAAATATAAATCCAACAACATAGATTCAAATTTTTTTTTTATAATTTTTTTTATCAACCATCCCAAATATTGGCAGGAAAGAATGGCTAGACGTGATAATATAATCAGCTTCAAGATTAAAAAATTTAAATTATGATGTCAAATTTTAAAATGTAATATAAAAGTATTAAATAAATTTTATATTTTTTCTTAAAAAATTAAAGATATTAATTGACACCTTAATTACTCACCTGACTCCTTCAATAAATATAACTATAACAAAAATGTTATGAATATTTATCTATGTGATGTCTATCATGATTAGAACTTTATCTAAGGAGTTTGATTTATTTATTATTAGGAATATTATCTCTATTAATTAGAGTTTAATGTATTATGTACTTCTTATGCCTATAAATAGATGATTCATTGAAGGCATTGTATACAATTTTATTTTTGAGAATAATACAAATCTCCCTATTTCTCTCATCTCTTTGTTCTTCTTGTTCTTGTTCGTTGTTTTTCGTTATTTTATTCACAACACGTTATCAACACGAGACTCTAATCAACTGAGGTCTTCATCGTTCGAATTCAAAAGAAGTTACCGGGAAGAATTCGATTATAGAATGAACCAAAGATAAGTTTTTTTTTCTCCTTATTTTTTTTAGTTACCGATTGTCTTTCTCTTTATATTTTAACTTGGTTTTAATTTTTGAAAAGTTTGGAAGTATGTTTAATTTTATTCGAACATTGGAAAGAGATAAATTTGTGGCTTCTCACAAACCAAAAGACGAATCGACAGAGACGAAGAGGTTGCGTTTGGTGTAAATTATGTGTGTTTTCTCTTGTTCCTAAAAGAGTTAATTAGCGGTATGCTTATTCATACTTTTACTTATATGATTATATTTTATATTTTTCATATTATTATTTATGTCATTTTATTTGGTAAAAGTTAATATTTTTAACCGTGTTTTGAGTTTTACATGATATGCTTAAATGGCTTGGAAAAAGATGTGATATAAAGGGACTATGAGAAGCTATCTCGGTCATATGCTATGTCTCCATTGTCCACGAGAGAAAAATCAATATCTGTAAATTTTGGTTTTATTTTTATTCTTTATATTATTATTTTAAAGTGCGATAAATCATGATGATTTTGAATTTACAAGAAGATTATTATAAAGTCTATATTTGCTCGAAAGCAATATTTCTTCTTCGTTGAAAAACTTGACCATAGACTTCTCTCAATTTCAAGTTACGAAAATTCTTCTTGATCCAAAAAGTTTTATGGGAGACATTCCTTGAAGTGAATGCAAAGCATGATGTTTATTCCATGCGATTATCAATGATGGGGCATTCCCTGAAGTGAATGCAAGCATGATGTTTATTTCATGCAATTATCAATGATGGGGCATTCCCTGAAGTGAATGCAAGCATGATGTTTATTCCATGCGATTATTGGATCTGTTTTATTCCCTAAAGTGAATGCAAACATGGTAAATCATTATTCAATTAGAGACATAATTTCGATATAATCCAAGTATAATTGGCTGGACATCCCGTTCTGCGAGGCTACTGGTCTCAAAGGAGGTTTTTAAAGGACCTTGTGGACAGGTTTAACAATGCCGCGTACGAGGATTAAATCTTTGTTCTCTGTGATAAGGATATGTGAAAAAGGTTTTAAAGGCCCACTGGCTCTACTCCATTCCTTGAAGTGAATGTGAGATTATATTATGGAAGGAATAAAAATCACATTAAAAGTTGTGGTCGTGGTCGAGGCTATGAATATACACATGAAAAATATAGTCGTTTTAAGAATACTTCTACCCGCTGGTAGCGAAGTTATAAGGATGACAAGAGTGATAAAGATCATTCTAAGGAAGTGAAATCATTTTACCAATGAGATGTTATAAACCATTGGTTTCGTACTTGTCAAACGCCAAAGTACTATGGACTTTATCCATAATCATGAATGATAAATGAAATAAAATATAAACAAAATTTGTTTATGGCGAAAATAATTATGGCGTTATTGGTCCAACTTAATTGGATATTGTTAATTTTCTCATTATCCTTGAAGGGAATAATTTACCATTTATTTTATTTCCCTTATAACCTCTAACAGGAATAATTAGTTTTTTTTTATGTTAATTCGTTTTATTTATTATTTATTTATGGTAGTTTGCTTTATGTTTATTTATTTCACATATTATTTATTTACGTTTTATGTTAATTTATTATTTGAAGAATATGATTACTTCCGGAATAAAATATACAATGAATTGTGGCTATTTATGCCTAGAATTGTGGCTATTTATGCCTAGCAGATAATGCAAGTACTCATATTGTACTTAAGCATAAGAAATATTTTTCCCATTTAAATGCAAGGGGAAATATGAGTAGTATTTCTCAAAGTACTAAAATATCAATACTTCGGAAGAGCACTTGAAAGTTTATCTCTGATAGATAATCGACTTGATATGATGTGTTATATTTTATATTTTTCATTCCTCGAAGTGAATGATACAAAGTACATATTTTCATTACCTGAAGTGAATGAAACAAAGCACATTTTGAAAGGTGCACAATTATGCATTTCTCGATTAAAATGCAAGGGAATAATGTGAGTACTATATCCGGAAGTACTAATATCACAAAAGGCTCTGGTTGAGCAAATATGTTATTGTCAAATGGAACTTTATTCCATATTCACAGTGCGTTATACTCGTCAAAGTCATAAAGAGAGCAATATGAGTTCGCAAACTATCCCTTTGGGAATTATAGATAACATATGTTATCAATTGGCATTTGAAATAAGGCAATATGGATATAAGTTCTGGTAGCCAAAAAGTCAGTTGAAAGCTCTAGGAGAGCTATATATTGCTACCAAAAGATAATTTCAATTGAAAGCTCCGAAAGAGCTAAATATATTCCTATTTAAAGGAACAATTTTGATGGTCGTACTAGACATGTACGAGTAAGATTGAATTACATGTTATGGTAAACAAGAAGTTTACAAATTCAGAGATATATACACACATATATATAGTTGGCATGATCGGTTAGACCATCCTGATCAATAATGGTGCAGAAATTATTGAGATTTACATGCACATGTATTAAAAGAACCTGTAGTTCTTGTGGTGCTTATTCTCAAAGGAATGGATTAAATTCCACTTATTAAAGAACGTGAAGTTCTTGTGTTGCTTAAAGGAATTGATTAAATTCCACTTACTAAAAGAACATGAGGTTCTTGTGTTGTTTGTTCTCAAATGATATAGATGATCCCACTTACCAAAAGAATTAGAACTTAAAGTTCTTGTACTGAAGTTAAGATTGTATGTCTTGCATATCTGAACGAAATATGGGCCCATATATCCACAAATGTGGAAAGTTTTATATGATTTTAGTAGATGCATCTACATTGTTTTATCGACTTACAACCAGAAGTTTGTGAGATTGATTCTAAAAATATTCAGATTATGCAGTTAGACTATTCGTCTTGAAAAGCTAGTGGGTTTATATTTTAGGCTATATCAGTTGTTACAAAGCCTATTGATTATGAAAAATATAGTTTAGCAAAATTTCAATTGGATGCCTCCTATTTAATAGCTAAACTATGAGAACAAAAGAGTTATTATTTATATGGTGTTTCCATATAGCAACACTTATACGCATCAAGCCAACGAGTTATAATAAACTCCCCGTTATGATTGGTTTTTGGTCAGAACCATACATTTCTCATTTTATGATTTTTGAATGTGCGATATGAATTGCTCCACCACAACGCACACAATGGGTAAATAAAAAGGGTTGAGAATATATATTGAGTACGAGTCTCCTTTTATGTTTAAATTCTTAAACATTAATTGGAGAATCATTTATGACATGATTTTTCTCAACATCAGGGGGAGATAATAATCAGCTGGATAGAGGAAAATGAATTATCATTATCTAGATCCTCGTATATGAACTAGAAGTTCATAAGATAATTCATGTTATTACATGTCAACTGCCAGACATATTTACTGACCCAATGAGAGTAATTAAGTCTCATATACCAGCTGAAACGCTCTAAGTTTAAATTACATGTTAGTGCGAGAGAATGTAAATCATGCCTGAAGCATGATAGTTGAAATGGTTCCAATGATCAAAATTCTCGTAAATAGAAAGTAATATGAGATGGTCATATATTGGAGGCGGGTGCTCTTGAAGAGACCCAAGACATAACTAATAATATAACTCTTAAAGAGTTTCAGGTACCTGAAATAAAGATTGAAATCTTGAAGAGATCTCGATGAGTTATGTCATTACGAGAATGGAACCAGAAAATTGAAAAGTTGTCGACAACGATTTTACAAACAATTTTTCATAAAATACTTCTATAGAAGTAAAGAAAGAAATCGAGGATCTTGTATAAAATCTATCCAGAAGTATAGATATTGAATTGGTCTATGTTGAAAGACGCTTTGAACTTCTAAAATAGAAGTATTTGGACCAGCAGTCCAAACACCTAAAGGTGTAATGCAAGTGATGCACAAATAAGTAGTCGTAAATACGACTTGAACTATGATTTATGAAAAGTTTTAATTACTTCATGGTGGATGCAATTACTTTGGCAGTTATGAAAAATTTTTCATGCGTCTAATTATTTGTGGATTCATATTTATCCTTGAAGGATTTAAAATGCTAGAAGCATTTGGAAATTTCCGAGGAAATTTATTTAGACATGTCTCGTGAATATTTTGGCGCATTTGGTATAATCGCCTTAGTGAATACTAATTGAGCAAATACTATAAGAATGATCAGATTTCCTGATGTATTTTATAAAGGAGTTTGGATCAAGATCCATTATGATAATTTTAGAACTCCTAAAGAGCTTCAAATTGGAAACTCGTGAAGTACTTTCAATACAAGTACTTGAATCTTGACATCAAGTTTATCTCGACCTGAAGATCGAGCATTTTTATATATTTCCTTTTGTCTATGAATAGACATAAGCTGAAAGAATCTTAAAGAAGATTCAATATGAATAGAGCATATCTATTGAGTATCCCAATAGTTGTAAGATTGTTGGATGTGAATAAAGATAATTATATCTTTTCTTGGTTTTAAAACACTATATATTAGTTGGTCAAGCAATATCCATGGATATACAAAGATCATTACATTTAGATCTTCAAACATTCGTCGATGCCTCCTCAAATTTTGTAGAAATAATTGTTATGCACAAGGCAAGCCAAAAATGTGTTTGGCTAAAATCATTGACCCAACATATCCAGAAGATATGTAGATTTACTTTCACAAGATATGATATGAAGCTATTTTGTGTAGAGATAATGCAAGATGTATATCTCAATTGAAAGGCGGATACATCGTGAAACATATTACTCAAGATCTTTAGAAAAATAATATTCAAGATTGAATTATGAAGATTCAAAGATCTTCTGTGATGTTTTCATGAGGGGGAGGAAATACGCGTTGCACTCTTTTTCCCTTAACCGAGATTTTGTCCCAATGGGTTTTCCTGGTAAGGTTTTTAATGAGGCAACATGTTATGCGTATTAAAGATGTGTGTACTCTTTTTCCTTCACTAATGAAATTTTTTCCCCACTGGGTTTTTATCTTAGTAAGGTTTTAACGAGGCACATTATCTTCATAGACATCCAAGGGGGAGTGTTATGAATATTTATCTATGTGGATGTCTATCATGATTAGAACTTTATCTAAGGAGTTTGATTTATTTATTATTAGGAATATTATCTCTATTAATTAGAGTTTAATGTATTATGTACTTCTTATGCCTATAAATAGATGATTCATTGAAGGCATTGTATACAATTTTATTTTTGAGAATAATACAAATCTCCCTCTTTCTCTCATCTCTTTGTTCTTCTTGTTCTTGTTCGTTGTTTTTCGTTATTTTATTCACAACAAAAAAGTCTTAGTTAAATGTTAAAAATGGGTCCAAAGAAGATTTGTCAAAGAAAAATCATGGTTTAATATACGACCCGACTTTATCGGGTCAGTTTTTTTTGTAAAAATGTTAGGTTTGATTCTGGCCGTGTTTTAGTTAAGGTGAGGTGGGCTTGGGTTTGTAGTAAATATATTCGACCTAACTTGAGAATAATAATGTAATCTTCCCTATATTTGTTAGAAATATTTGTATCAATGTTCTTTTTTTATATTTTTTTAAGATTAAGTCCTTAAAATTTAAATTTTTATTTAAAATTTGGTCTATATAATTATTTTTTACAATTAGGCTCTAAAATTGATTTTTTTATATAAATCAGGTCGGATCGCATTAATGTTGAGGTATATAATTCTTGGGTCGAGTCAGATTTTTTTAAAAATAGAGTTAATTAGGATTCAAGATAATTATTTTCAGGTAGACTAGCAATCCGACCGGTGTTCATCCCTACTCGTAAAGGGTGTTGAACGTTGACACAACCGTCTTCTCAGGAATTCGATTGCGTTTGGGTTGACGTTTGACTTCTATTGCATTATCGTTTTAACCGTCGGTGGTATTGTTGCTGCTTTTAGTTATTTCTTTATTTTTGTCCGGTATCTTGGGAATATGCAAATTTAGAACTGTTAAAAATAAGAGCCTGAATCTTATAAAAACATGAAATGAAAGATAGAAGCGTGGATTGCATGATGCATGCGAGTGAGAAATAACCTTAACGTTCTCCTGATTTTGATTCTCTTTCTCTTCTCCATTTCAACCGTAATTCTGTTTCCGGGTCTTCTTTTTTCTTCCGTTCCCTTGTGTTCATTGACGCCATTGTTAATACGATGTTTCAATTTGTTTGCAGGGTTTAGAATCAAGGTGAAAATAAACAATCCGAAATGGCTGCCGCCGGGACTGAGATTCACAGCTTTTTCAGCAACACCATTTATTCTTCACTGCCCCTTTTCTTCGAGGTTTGATTTTATAATAATTGGTTTGGGTTTTTCTTCAAACACATGGAAGGCATAACATTTTATAGATAATTACATATTGTAGAAAGTTTTTGGATGGTTGGCCGTGAATCCCATTTTAACAAATATTAAATGTTTTGCAACAATCAATAAAAACACTGTCTATCAAATTGTTTGCAATTCTTGTCAATATGCTGGTTTATTAGAGTTGAAAAAACATAAGAAGAAAAGATGAGAACACCTATTGCTTAGTAAAGTTGAAAAATAAGAGAATAAATATAAAAAAAAAGTCTTAAAAATATGCAGGCTTATTTTTCTCTTATTTTCTACATCTTATCAAATTTGAAATGATTTGTTTTTTATGTATTAGTAAGGAAAATGTTCATATTTTTCTTTTGCTTCTTTTTCCTAGCAAACACACAAATTTCTTGGTTTGCACTTTGATTCCTCAGCTTCCATCTGATATGTTTTGGTTTACATTTTGATTCTCGTCCCTGTTAACAGGAAATATCTGTTATCCTGAGTCAAGGTTCGTTTTCTTTCGGAAGATATGCTGACGACTCGACTGCATGGGAGAATAAGTCAGTGTTTACTTACAATAGACGTCAAGAGGAACTAGAGAAGATCAAGGCCCTAGGAGTAGTTGCTCAAAAGAAGGCCTATTTTGATGAATTCTTCAGAAATATTAGACTTGTGAAAGAGAATGCCAAAGAAAATGGAAATGATACTAATGCTGCTATTGTAGAAAAGGAAAGAAAACTGAGCACTGCTAATCAAATTCAGATCTCAGACAGCCTATGCAGTTTGAACAATAAGGAACCATTTTGCCAGGAAGTAAAACATTGCTCTACTGAAGATAATGATGCTACAATAAAAGAAGGAATGAAAGGGTGTTCGAATATTGTTCCAGTGGAAAATTCTTTTGAAGAAGCTTCTGTTCCAAGGCGTGTCGAGCGAAAAAGCATTGCCTCTGGCAAAGTGAAGCAAACTACTAACCGAACGATAAAGCATGGCACTGTTTTAAAGGACAAGGTAAATAAGTTCAACATCTCTTAAGCTAAATGCTTATATATATGATGTTCTTATTTTCGGTTTTTGTTTTATGTCTTGATCAGGGAAATGTTGCTTCTGCTATTAAAACCAAAGCAAAGGTGCACATCATTACTACTCAAGATGGTATGAAGTCGAAGCCAAATCCATCTCTTTCTCGGCAAGCTAGTGTCAAGGTTAATAAAAGTGTGATTTCAGGCAAAGAAAATACCCCAAATGCTGTAAGAAGTATTAGTAGACAAATTACTGGATCACACTCTAGCATACCTAGATTGTCTGGACTATCGAAAAGTGGTAGCCAGGGGTCATCTTCTTATAGCAGTAGCATTAGAAAAACTGAAGCAAAGCCATTTTCAAAAAGAGGCAAACAAGAAACAGAGTTGCCGGTGCAAACTCCCGGTGCTAAAGTAACAAGGCTGGTGTCATCTTCTTCTAGCTCTAGCATTAGAAAAACGGAAGCCAAGCCATGTTTAAAAAGAACCGGACAAGAAAAGGAGTTGCCAGTGAAAATTCCCAGTACTCAAGTAACAAGGCTGGGGTCATCTTCTAGCTCGAGCATTAGAAAAACAGAAGCAAAGCTAAGTTTAAAAAGAACCAAACAAGGCGCTCAAGTAACAAGACTAGTGTCATCTTCTGCTAGCTCTAGCATTAGAAAAGCCGAAGCCAAGCCCAAGCCATCTTCAAAAAGAACCAATCAAGAAACAAAGCTCCCAGAGAAAATTCCCAACGCTCAAGTAACAAGGCTAGTGTCATCTTCCGCTAGCTCTAGCATTAGAAAAACAGAAGCCAAGCCAAGTTTAAAAAGAACCAAACAAGAAACAGAGGTTCCAGAGAAAATTCCCAGCACTCAAGTAACAAGGGTAGTGTCATCTTCTTCTAGCTCTAGCATTAGAAAAACTGAATCCAAGCCGTCTTCAAAAGAATCACTCAGGAAACAGAGTTTCCTGTCTAAAATCCCAACGCTCAAGTAACAAGCCTGGCGCCATCTTTTTGTAGCTTTAGAATTAGCAATACTGAAGCCAAGCCATTTTAAAAAGAACCAATCAAGACAGAGGTGCCGGTGCAAATTCCCAGCGGCCAAGTAACAAGGCTGGTGCCATCTTGTTCTAGCTTTAGTATTAGAAAAACAGAAGCCAAGCTTTGTTCAGAAAGAACCGATCAGCAAATTCTCAGCACTCAAGTAACAAGGCTGGTTTCATCTTCTTCCAAGTCTAGCATTAGAAACACTGAATCCAAGTCATGTTCAAAGTGCTAATCGGAATACTGTTTATATGTGTGCAGAGAAAGGACAAGACTTGTAAGAGATGCAAAACACGCCTCAACTCGCTTGTCTTGCACTGACAAGTCTTCAGTGCAAAAGCTTGTTAACAAGGTCACTCATAGCTTATTCTAATGCTTAATATATTCATAGATTTTCAGTATGCGTGTTGGTTTCCATTGCTTGAAACTTTTGAGCTGGTTTTATTTTCAGTATATACCTCAAATAATTGTTTTGCTTGTCTTATTTTGTGTTTAGATTGTACCTTTGGATTATGCAGAATCGAAGTTTGATCAAACAACCCATAGGTATGTCATCTTTGTTAGTCTTTCTCAACCATACGTTACGACTTACTGTGTTTGAGAGTCTTAGCTCATCAAAGAGACTAAAACCTTTCAGCTCATTAAATGGAAACTGAAATCTTAGGACTCATTCGAGAGAGACCCGGGCCTCTCTCGAAGGTGTTTTTTTTACAGAAATTCTGTAAAAGCATAATCTAAACCTCAAGAACCAAAATTAAAGGTCTTTCCTAACATAGTAAACGACATTGCACAGGCAAAAGAAGCCATGCTGGCGGTGAAAGCGGGTTTATTCTTATTCCGAGCGTGTTTGGATCAGTTAGTGTTTCTTGCAGCAGAAGGAATTAGATATCAACTGAAGCGGCCTTTACCTTGGTAGCCAGAGAATGAAATGAGTACCTCTAAACGTTGCTGATAATTTTGAAATACAGATTTGTTAGCCTATAGATATTAGAAATGTATGTAAATTCCAGGTGTAGACATTCTGACATTCATTCATAGTAGTAACCATTGAAGGATTATTTCAACCTCAAGTGTTACGAAATGATTTGTTTTCAAGTTAATCAGAAATGTGACATCCCATTTTGTTTCTGTCTACAACACAATTACGACCGATATACATCTAAAACGAACTAATAGAATTACTCCATGCACTGTGAGACTTAAATCATAATGAAATCTGAACTGAAAATCCGTACATAAAACTCAAACCAAAAACTTTAAATTTCTCAATACCTCAATTTCACCATTAAACTAAGAACTCGTCTTCATCATTGCTTTGGCTACTACATTTTCACTTGAAATATTGTTGAACTTACTCACAAATCCTTTAGAGATGCTACTATTGTCGGTTTAACCACTTCCCTAACCATAATGTGAAACATAGTTGGATTTGTCTTAATTTTTTAGTTCTAAATAAAACTCACACATTCTACAAATAACGCTGCTCAAATCTGAATCATCTAAAAAGAACATATTACCCTTTACCACTAAAATCACTCTTTTAACTCAACTCATTCATCTAAATTAAAGAAGTAGAAAAAAAGATAACTTCCAATTATTTTAAGCAAAAAAAATGATATTTTAATTACATTTTATTTCATTCCTCATCTTTAGTATATGTTTTATCTTAATTTTTTATTTTTTATTTTGGTATTTATGTCGTCCATGTTTAAGGAGTGTGGATGTCTCTCCCATCAATGTGACAGGTTTTAAAGTGATATTTATGGAGTATTATACACCATAAACTTGGTTAACACTATAATTATTATTAACTTATGTTTTTAATTTTTCAAAATAATTGGTTCGGTTTTTTCTCAACTAACGCATTTTTCACGAGTGTTAAAAATCGTTGGCGAAAGAGCAGAAATATTCGCGGGAATAAAGTGAAGAACGGTTGGTCTAAAGGGACGGCTACCAATGCGCCACGTGGAAACCTAGGGTTGTTATTTGTTAAGGTCTGGCACTAGTACAGTTACGCTAACGCCACGCTCCTTCCCTTCCTATTACAAATATATTTCTCAGAAATCAACCTTTTCACCTTTGCAGATACAAAGAAAGAAACAAACAACGTAAAAAAAAGCCGAAGATGGCGTCGTTCGATCAAGCACCGTCCGCTGACTCAAAGTCCGGCGACAAGATTTTCAGGACCAAGTGTGCTCAGTGTCACACCGTCGAAAAAGGCGCCGGTCACAAGCAAGGTTGCCAATGCTTTTCGTTTTTGTTTTGGAATTAATGTAATCTGATTTGCGTTATGATGCGATCGAAGTTTTATTTTAGATTCAATTACTTGAATATATGATGCAGGTCCGAATCTTAACGGTCTGTTTGGAAGGCAATCGGGAACGGCTCCAGGTTATTCGTACTCCGCTGCTAATAAGAACATGGCTGTGATTTGGGGGGAGAAAACTTTGTATGATTATCTTCTCAACCCTAAGAAGGTAATTCACTTCTTTCAAAATCTCATTTTCTTCTTTATTTTCGACCGATCTTCATACTTTTTTTTTTTTGATTGGACGAGTGTGATTCGGTTCTTGCTTTGTGCTTTCCTGATATTGACAATAGAAATCCTTTTTTGAATTATTGAAAAAGGAATGTTGCTCACCTGTGAAATTGAATTTTATAAAAATTGGTTTGCAGTACATCCCCGGAACAAAAATGGTTTTCCCTGGATTGAAGAAGCCACAAGAACGCGCTGATCTCATTGCATATTTGAAGGAATCTACGGCCTAGATGGGTTTCCAACACTATTACATTTTGCAGTCATTAGAGATTGTTTCTCAGAACAAGGACATAATAAAGTAGACCTTCAAGGTCAGTCTTGCTCTTTGTAGAAACAGCATTCATTCATTCATTCATTCCCGGTAATTGTTTTTTTCGAGAATAGTTCGCCATTGCTGGCAAATGCAAGGCTTTTTTTTTCAATTAGATTGCCAATGTACTTGAATTTCTGCTGAATTACCAGCATGCTAAATGATTTTTTCATTGTTTTTGGAACCTTTAAATAGATTCATTGCTGCTCATATTGTGTTATATTGTGTGAAATGTTTGAATTTAGCTATGCTTTTTATGAAGCTGAAACCTACTTGTCTATACTAGGGGGTTTATGCGGATTTATCGGGGTTGTGTGTCTGGAGATTTAAATAGAAGTCCGCAATTTTTTGGTCTTGACATCCATTGCTGTTAATTACAAACCAATTAATGCATAGTTTGATCTGATCTATTGGTTTAAGTTCACATGGACCTCTCAATTCTAGTTCGAACATGATCTAACTTAACTTGATTTCGTCTAAACTGAAATTGACTTAGGATTCGGAATAGCTTGTACGAAAAAAGTGATTCAAAATTGAAATGATTTGTAAATTTTAAGGGATAAATATTTTATACACAGACGGTGGAAACTGAAAGTTTTCACCAATCGCCTTAATTTTAGGGTATATAGAATTAATTTAGGGTATATAGTTTAGGGGTTTAGGTGTAGGGAGTTAGAATTTAGGGATAGTTGTTTCAATTTAAGGTTATAATTTAGGATTTATAGGTTAAAACTTAAATACTCACCATATTACCCTGAAAACTAAACCTACAAGTCTAATGGCAAGTCAAATTTGTTAGAATAATCTATTAAAATAAAATGATAACTAAGAATGTAGTTTTTTTTCTTCAATGTATAGTACATAAAATTAATTTATAGAAAAAATAGGGTAATTATTCCATGCACTTTCCACAAATACCTTAGTTTTAGGGTTTAAGGGTACTAGGGTAGTAATTTTGAATTTATGGGTTGTTGATAGATTTTTGAGTTTAGTGTTAAAATTTAGGGTATATATTAAAACTTAAATCTCTAACCATATTACCCTAAATCCTTAATTCTAACCTTAAATCCTAAATTCTAACCTTAAACTCTAAACTCATACACTAAAATTTCTAAACTAAAACCCTAAATATTAAAATTAAGGCGCTTGTAGAAACAAAAAGTTTCCACCGCCTGTGCATGGTATAATAATCCATAAAGGGTAATTATTCCATGCACAAGCGTATGTGGAAACTTTGTTTATACAAGTGCCTTAATTTTAGGGTTTATGGACCCTATTTAGGATTTGAGGGTTTAAGTGTAGTAATTTTGAATTTAGGGGTTGTTATAGAATTTTGGGTTTAAGGTTAAAATTTTGGGTTTATAGATTAAAACTTAAATCTCTAACCATATTACCCTAATTTCTAACCCTAAACTCTAAATTCTAACTATAAACCCTAAATCTCTAAACCCAGACACTAAAACATCTAAACTCCAAAACCCTAAAATTAAGGTGCTGCCTGTGTATGGGATAATAATCTATAAAAATATAAATTAATTTTGAGAGTCAATTTAATACATAAATGGATATATAAAAATATATACCAAGTACAAACCAATAATGGGATATGTAAATCCAACATTACTAAGAACAAAAAACGTTCTTACTAAATTCTCTTACAGCATTATTCTTTGGCAGTTTATGTTATTAGTAGTGCGTTAAGAAATCAAATGGGAACTCTTCTACAAATGAAGTGAACAAGAGATTGTAGGAAGCTTTTAGAAGGTTCCTCCTTATTAGGCAGCTTTAAGAGGTGAGCCACTTTTGAAAATCCTAGATGCTGCTTCTGGTACACACAGTCATCAACCTCTCCATATGGATGTTTCATCTCCTCTGTGAAGAGTTTTGGCTTTGTCAGTGCCCATTGCATTGCCCATATTGCTAAAGGTCGCATGTAACACAGGGATCGGTACTCGTCATCCGTATTCCACGCTTCTGGAGTCTGGAAAGAGTATCTGTAAAACAAGCACAACAGATATAAATAAATCCAACTTCCAATGGGAGACATACTTGTCTATCCTAGTATAGGAAGTTCGGAACCTATGTTGCTTCAACTGTTCTTTTTTTTCCCTTGAGTAACCATTTTCAACATCTATGTCCAATCTTTTTCTATTAGTTTTTTTTTATATGAATATGTGGAGCTCGAATAGAAACTTACCCGAGACCTTGCTGTGACCAAGCGGCTTCATGGGCACCAGCTGCTGTTTTAAATGCCGTTTCAACCATCCCTTCCTGAATCATGGTAGCTGCAAGAGCATACGTAACTCCAGCCCAAATTTCCCTTGATTGCATACCTGTCAAATCAACTTTTCCGTCCGGATGCATCCCATTTACCGCACCACGCGTGCCTCCTTTCACCTTCAAGACATTGAAATCATAAATCTTTTGAAGTGCAGTTCTCACTTTGTCATCATCAGCAATTGGCATGAGACCACTTGCTCCAGTATACCTATATCATCACCCAATTCAGTCCACATTAGCATAGGAAAAACAGATAAAGGGTCCTTATGTAAAATAGGTAGCATGGTGATACTTATAGTTCAAATAATTTTATAAGGACATAAGGATCCGAATTTGAATCGAACTTGAAAGGAAGACTCCATAAGGACATTATAATCTGAATTTGGCTTACTATAACATATTAGAGTAATAGGAGTATACAACTTTTATGAGTATTCAGAACATAAAAGGAAGATTTCAATTCAACTAATGGTGAATTTTATACAGAACAGATGATCTGTTATAGTAAAGCTGTGCTACTTATAAAACTATTCTGTTTATAGTTTCCATGTTGAAGGAAGTATGGGCACCAGATATGCAAGGGGAGTTTTCAAGGATATAGTCTAGGCTCAACTCCAAAACCATCTACATGAAGTAGTGCAAGGTAAAATCTTTTTTGTATGTGATTTATAAGTTACGAAAGTAATCCTATGAGGGCATAGAAGGCTAACACGATCAACTAAAGTCTAAAGAAGTGGAAAGTTCTGGAAATGCGAGATAAAGATATAAATGCTATGGTATGTAAAATTCTTTTTCAGTATATGCAGAGCATTTTAATGCAAATTGGGGGAGTGGAGTAGCTGTGTGCTAACCATTGTCCAGCCAGTTGATCAGCTAGAATACACTTGCTGGAACTACTTGTTGTGTTGTCATAGTTGAAGTAGGATCCATTCCACAATGTGCCATATACAGATTTTGCCTTTTGGTACTTTGTATGAAAATAGGCGGCCGATGCATTATCACCTACTAGATGAGCAATAGATGAAGCAGCTTCGAGGGCTGCCACCCATAGCCCCCCGCTGTATGCACTCACGCCATCAACAGGCCATGCGTCATAAGTTTGATCAGGGAACCCTTCATTCTCAATCATTCCATCTCCATCTTTATCAAATTGATCCATAAAGGCCATTGCAGTATATACTGAAGGCCAAACAGCCTGTGCAAAATTTTTGTCTCCTGTGGCCACAATATCCCTATGTACTTGGAGAACAAACTTGGGATTCAAATCTTTCCAGTTATCTGTATTAAATAGATTATAAGAATTTACTTCAAACCAAGGGTCATTAAGTCCAATATCATGTGGAACGGCACCGAGAATCTTTCTTGGAACCCACTTCCCATCACTCATAATTTCCATCTTGCTTGGATCGTGCATCATAACTGCTGCTGCAAAGTCTCTCTGAATGCTCAATTCAAGCTTTGGGAATAGCATGAGCAGTGCAAAAGATGAGTAGAAATGAACATCATAAGTGTTGAACATGAGGTACTCGCTCCCTTCAAGATAGAGGAACTGACCAATGTTTTCTTCTCCATCTTTTAGTAACTGGGTTCCAAAAGCAGCATTTGATGTCAGAGGAGTATGTGCCTTCTCAAGTGAAGATGTCATCCTTTCTAGGATTTCAATAGCTATATCTTTATGATTTTCAGTGTTAATTACTTCATCGAGATGTGATCCGGACTTGTCAAGACAAAACTTTCTCTCTCCCAGGGATGCTAAACTTCTCGTTGGAGGTGATCCATCTGAAGGAAGTAAAAGTTAGCCTTCTATAATTAGGTTGAACTGCACTGAAGCTAATATATATTAAGCTCCATAAATACCTGTCCATATTGTCCCCCCTGCATTAAGGTAGTAGAGCTCATTGAAGAGAGTGACAGGGTACCTGGGAATTTTTTCTTGCTTTTAAAACTTGTTCAACAAGCTGGATAACATATTCTTAGAGCAAAAAAATCATTTAATCTTACCAGTCGGGAAATCTTTTGTCTTCAAGAATTGGTCTCTGCCATGATTCTATCTGGGATTCCCAGGCGGAATGCTCTAGATTCAAAATAATCAGACACAAATATTCACCAAATGAGCATTTTTGTTATTTCACCCAATGACATGTTCCAAAGAAAACTATTTTCACAGTTATTTCATTTTTACACTAGTGTTGCTGTATTTAAATAGAAGTCTGTCTGCATCTGGTACCAAATTAAACAAATTTCTGAAACTCTAAAGAATAGTGATAACCAAAATCATGTAAAGGAAAGAGTTTCAGACTCTAAATATTCAGAAAAAAACATTTGAGCTACAACATTTATAGTATTGTGTTTCAGAAATTTGCTTGGCTAATTTGTACACAATCAAAATGTCCAAACAAATTATTTCAGATATCTTATAAGTTCCCTACACTACATCGGTTATTCTCACAGATAACATAAACAACTATAAATTTGAGATAAGATCCAAATTCATCACTCTAACTAGAATGACGGATCAGTTTTTTTACCATATGCTGTTGGATGGATGCTATTTTACCACTGTAGTTTCTAGTTTGATTATATAAACGGACAAAGTTAGAATATTTTGTAGAATATTCCGTTATTTACTCACAAGAAATTCTTTTGCCATTAGATTTTGACTGTTGATAATAGTAGTAAAATTGCAACCATCCAAAGATTGCAAGTAAGTATAATTCAACAGGGTTAGGTAGTGTGGTAAAGTGAACTTCATCCTATGAAACTTTTAGTCGTGCTAGATCGTGTAAAGTGTAAACATACCAAAAATAGCATCATTTGCAATCTTTGCAGCTGCATCACCTAAAGTGCCATAAAATCTTGAATAGCGCCTGATATTGGAGAGATATTTGATTAGTTCTCAGTAGTATAACTGTCACAAATTAGATGCACGAGGTTCCGAAAAGGGGGGAAACCAATGAACTAACTTGTAGTATGTCTTGTCACCAAATCTGACTTCTGGACTGTCCCATGCAAGGGAGAATGTGACTCTACGGACAGAACCAGGAGGAACACTCAAAGAGGCTGCTACAGCTGCTCCTATGGATGATCCTGGTTTTGAAGGTGAACAATCTTCATAGCTAAGGTTGTCAAACGATCCATTCTGTATATGATTATATCAAGCAAAAATTTATTTCTACAAATTCAATAAAGTGAAAAAAGAAATACTATGGGTATGAAAATAAAAAGTCAGAAGTGTTTATGCATGTGTACTACTATTAAAGTCAAGTCATAACTTACATATGAAGGAAAAATGTACTAAATCAAATTACTTGATGTGAGAATTGTAAAAACGTTGGTAGAGAAGAATGCCACCAACCTTTTTAATTTCATGCCACATGTCTTTGGCACTGATTCCTCCGGAATTGCCAGATATGATGAAGCAAGGGCATTCAGAGACATGGACTTCATTAGTTTCTTTCGCAGCAATGGCATAAGTAAGTGGAGGTTGTCCGTTGGATGTTCTGTAAAAGATATACTTCCTATTAATGATTTGAGGTGTAACTTTTTCTTCATTTTTTTTTATAATAACTTTTTCTTCAAACTTAAATATAACAATTGGGGTTCTCTTTCTTTTAGTAAGTTTTCAGAATAATTTATCACCCAATTTAACGTGAAGGTATCAGAACTCTTGCATTCTAATCTTAACAACTATTTTTCCTTTAACATACCAATTTATTCATCCGACTGACTTGACATTTAGTGAAACAAGAATCTATACAAATTACTCAAAGCAAGAAAAGGACTTACTTGTGGTGTAAAAGTACTCCACGAACTCCATCTTCCATTCTGTTGGCATTAGAACATTGAGAATGGAATAAATTTGTTTCGTCCGAAGGACTGAATTAATACAAGTATAAGAATAGTATAAAACAAATAATTAGATTAAAGACCACTGATTACAATCTTACTTCATCTTTGAATTGAAGTGACCACCAGAAATTCCAGAGACTCCACCCACTGAGTTCTGAAAAATCATAGAAACATGCTCCAAATTTGTTGATTGCAAAAAAAAGATGAACAAAACAATTGAAAGTAAGAATTTAACTTACAGCCCATGTAAAAAGTAAGGTCACATCAGCTGAGGTTCTTCCAGTATTAGAGAGCTGAAATAGGCATAAAGCAATTAATAAGAACTGGAACAATGAAAAGCTAGTGATTATGAAGTCCCCAAGCCATCATTTTCTAAGTCCTACCGTGAATGTAAATGCTGATACAGGAAAACTGCTCTCTTTGTAGTTGTGGGGAATAAAGGGTGAAATCTGACGACAACTGATTGTAAGCTCCGGGTCAGGTTCACCTGCTTTGCAAGAAACCATATAAGATTCTACACTGCTGGTATAACAACACAGAACTATCTGTAGCAGAGATTTAAATAGGGGTTGCAACGTGAGGTTCGGTCGCAACCGTACGAAAAATGGGATGCGACCAAATCAAGTTCACAATGAAAATTCATATCCCTGATCCATAGTGTTTGATGTTTATACCTTCATACATAGTCCATGACCTTGGAAATAAACCATGGTATGTACACTTCTCCCCTTTCAAATTCCAATCCCAAGATTCAATGCCTGAACCTTTAGTTTCCCTGCAAATAGTTTTGTTTGTTATATTCATTACTGGTTCATCAAACAACTCATATTTGTTTCAAAATATTAAAAGAATTAAAGTTATCTACTGTAGCTGGCTTACTTGGTAACCTCTGGACTTCTTGAACATAATACAGTTGAATATTTTTTCCCATTTGGACGTGATACAAATGCCTTGATGAGAAAGAAGTGACACAGAAGTTTTTAGTTATTAAAGAGAGATATCAAACGTGTGTGTATGAATCATTGTAGAAAAGTACACAAGTAACAACTTGAATCTCTCTCTCTCAAATGAAATATAACCTCTATCAAGTAAAACTGTAAAGGTGATAATATTAGGAGCGGGTCATTTCGGGTTCAAATAATAATTTTTATGTTGGCCCATTTCAAGTTCGACTTTTTGAATGGGCTTTTGAGTTCAAGTTCATTCTATCACCTCAGATTTTGAAATTTATCCCCATTGTTTTGATTAACAAGTGAAATTACATTAAATTGATGTCTTAGATGTCGAAAAACTTGACAATCAGATTTTTACCAGTAGCCAGTAGGCATATCAGAGTAAGTGTTAAGCCAGCTGTGGCTTTAAACTATGAGAATAAAAACTTACAGAGAACTGATTTGCCAGGATCGGACCCTCTTCAGATGCTGTCCGAAACAGTTTGAAGCGTTGAAACTCACCTCTGTAACCTCTTCCAATGCTTCCTGCCCTAAAATTGTTGCTTTGAAATGTAAGAGATGTTTTTAAAGCAATATGAAACAATATGAACGAGAAAGGTTAATAAGAAGAATTATGGATTAAATGTTTGATACTATAATATACTCATTACCGGCAGCAGAAACATATTTAAATTGCCATAACATGGATGATACTAAATTTTTTAATATCATTACATGATTCTGGAAGAGCTAAGGTATTCCATCCAGTTTTGTCTAGCAATAACTGAAGGAACCTAATCTGTCACAAAGTTTACAAACAACATAATATATAGGCTTACTTTATCAATAATAGTAGAAGTGAAAACATACCCTATACCACCTAAAGGAACGCCATGATCACTTGTAATAATGTGCTTTCTGAAAATATCAAATATTGATGCCTGTAGATGAAACGAAACACATTGTGGTGATTATCTTAAAAATCATAAATTGATTGGCATTTGAAAGAGCAGCATATACAGAAAAAATGCTAGATATATTACTCTTCCTATTGCTTCTTCTTCTCTCGTGTAACGCCACAGCCGAAAACCAATAGGTGCCTTCCAGAAAATCAAATAGCCAGGTGAGGTATTGTTATTAGCATCTCTAACATCAGGAAAGATAAGTTTTGCCGCAACAACATACTCTCTTGTTTATTGGAAAGTAAAGTGCAACCAAAGTAAAATTTATATACGCTACTAATTGTGGAGTAATTATTGTTAATTCTGCTGAGTCATCAAGCTTGACTTTTCTGTTGACTTATATCTCTAATGCTAATTAATTAACATAGCAGAAACAATTATTATCCTTATTTTCAAAAATCTTTGACTCTCTTAGTTCTTTCAAAATTAAGGCAGCCATCTGCTTATCAGCTTTAAAATCTTCTGTTGAAAGACTAGCTATCAGCTTAAAAACATTAAGTACACAAAATTTTTGGTGGAGGTATTGCATATAATCTTAAGAAGCTACAGACGTACCAGAAACATTATCTCTTTAAAATTTAGGCCAAAACCAGAAGGGGGTTTTCCGATGCTGTTCAACTGCCGTTGCCATGTGAGCGAAGCAGGTTTCCCTGGATCGACCTAGTAAGTTGCAAAGATGGTCAGTTCAAAAGGAAGCATGAAAAAAGAATGTGGAATTCTATGGATAAAATTGTATGAATCACTCAACACATCATTCGTTGATGTCTCATTCTTTGTTCTTATTCATTTCCTGCAACCTAATTGTGTAATCATATCCGTTCATATCGACCATATTGGGACAACTATATTTGAAAATGAACTTGGACATTGTCAGTTATCGAAAGTATGCATCTATGATGAACTCATCAACTCAAAACCAAGAAACATGTCGATGCTAAGACCCAACGTTGCATTATTCATCAACCAAGACGTTGGAACAACCATCCTACAATTTGTGTCAGCTAAAGCATCTTGACGAAATATAAAGTGACTAAGAAGATTCTGCTTTAAAAGTAAGGTATCAGGCAAGAATTTGTATCAAACATTTTGTAAGCAGTGAACTTTATCCTTTTGCTAACCAGCAGCTTCTCTGTGGAACCATAATTCATAGTTTATGACAGAAATGATAGACAATAAGAATTTATTAAAAAAATTGAGCATGAGTATGAGATGGAATGAACCTCCTAATACACGAAAAAGAACTTTTAGAAAATTGAACATACATCGTTCGGACACATTCGTTCCCGATACTTGCTTTCGAATCCGGGAAACATAGATTATGATAAGCCTTCCCATTGATACAAAACTTCCCAATTTAGAAAACAAGCACAAAATGGATTTTTGAGGCTAGAAACAATGTATAGTTATCCTAATCACATTACAAGGAACCAAAAGACATTACAGACAGTAATTTACATTAAAATAAATGATTTGGCCAACTCACCTCAGGCAAATCAGAGTTGCTAGCGAAGTCGTGTTCAAACGTTTCTTTGATTCCATTCTCCATATTGCCTGAAAAGTCTTAAAAGAAAAAAAAAATCAGTACAATGAGCTAAAGATAAATTATCACATTGCTTCTTTTTTCCCCGGAATATCATCATCGATTATGTTCTAAAAGGCTTTGCCTGATTATAGCATAACTTGCAAAAATGAAAACGTTAACAAAATAAATATATACGATACTCATGTTAATGTCTTGTTTGGTAACGTGTTTTAGTTATTATTTCTTGTTGTATCTTGTCGTTCCAACATTATCATGTTTAAATGCACCATAATAAATCTTCTACTAGAGACTCAACGATCCAGCCCTCCAGTGAAAATGTAGCAATGAAAATGATTTATTAATATAACATGTCAGTATTTATATAAATTAATTATTAATATTTCAAAGTTAAATAAATAAAAATATTTCAAATATGATTATAAAGAAACCAAACAAGTGGTCCCAATGAAATAATGAATGATTTTTATTATAAGAGACCCGAGTTCAATCATTTTGTTTAATTAGTCATACTTTTTTTAATTAGAAGGAAAGATGCTTTTGGAGAGGGGTTTTTGTATTATGTGTTTTGTAAAAAAAATAGCGACGGAAAGATGTTCATGTGAAGTTGTTGTCGCTGAAAAGTTTAAAGCCTAATCATTTAGCGACGTGTCTGTCTACGACTAAACTTTGTTATTTTTTAGGATGAGTCTACCACGTGCGACGAACATTGCTGAACACCACTAACGATGAACACCATTAATTTTTTTAAAAAATTTAAAGGAATAAAATTATAATTAAAATTATCTCTTAAAAAAATAAAAATCAAATTTAATAGTTACATTATAATATTTTTTAATAGGTTATAATTAAATATACTTAATTCTCCTAAATCCTAACAAAATCAATCTCTTAAAAAAATAGAAATAAATTTATAATTTTTTAATAGATTAGAATCAAATATACCCAATTCTCCTAAACCTAAACCCTAACAAATTCAACTAGATGCCGCTAGATCAAACTGCAGAAGATTGTTCTCTATTTGATGTCCTCCTATCACTATCGACGTCGTGGTTTCCGATCCTCAGTTTATAATCCTAACATTATTAAATAAATTCAATGTTCAATTTGTTAGGGTTTAGATTTAGGAGAGTTGGGTATATTCGATTTTAATCTATTAAGAAATTATAAACTGATTTCTATTTTTTTAAGAGATTAATTTTGTTAGGGTTTAGGAGAATTGGGTATATTTGATTCTAATCTATTAAAAAAATATTATAAAATAACTATTAAAATTGATTTTTATTTTTTTAAGAGATAATTTTAATTATAATTTTAGTCCTTTAGATTTTTAAAATTTTAAAAAAATTAATGGTATTCATTAGCGTTCATCGTTAGTGCTGTTCAGCAATGTTCGTCGCCCGTTGTAAAATTTTCCTATTTTTTATTTTCTCTTTCGCATCGAAAATAAGATTTAAATAATTTATTTTGTCCTCAATTTTTTTAATCCAAACAAGGATTAAATTTAAAGGGGGTTTCAATTCTTTCTTATATAATTTCCCTCCATTATCATGTTGGATTGTTCCTGCTAAAGTTCAGAACCTTAACAGATCCTGTTCCATAAGAACCTTCGTTGGCGTTTCAATTTTCATTTTAACTTTGCAATTTCTTAAAAGACTGTCAGAAAAATTGATGAACTATTAGTAACTTAAGTAGAACAAAAACTCTCTGTTTACTTTTTAGTGTCTTTATTTATGTTTCCGTTGTCTAAATTCTAAACTTTAACTTAAATTTTTAAATCTTAAAATTTTAAACCCTAAGAAATAAAACACACACCTTATACCCTATGCCCTAATCTTAAACCTTAAATATATTTTTTAATATGAAGCATAAATAAGGACATCGAAAAATGATAGAGGATTCATGTTCACTTGAGAAGGGATTTTGTCCCTACACAATAATTTTTTTTAAAAAAATATAGAATAATTATGAACTTACCTTCCACTTTTAAATATTTATGTTTTGCTCCCAACCTTCAATCCCTACTCCATCCCTAATCACACATCAATCCCTCTAATGCTTCAAGCATTATGCCTATGTTGATCTTAAGGTTTTTTTGGTAAAAAGTCTTAATCAAACCCTGAAATTCATGTGCTAACCAAACTCTCCATTCCCCCAAAACAACACAGCCCTCCGAGTCTCCACAACTAATGATAAAGACTACTTTGAAGGCAATTGGGTTGATGTGTAGGGCACAATCTAAATGATGATTAGGGTAGGTGTCCCATTAACAAAGTCATTGTCCTTGTTTTAACTTTGCTTTCACCCTTTACAAACCTTTTTTGGGGCACTAATTTTAACTTTGGTTGGTGTCTTTTTTATTACATATTTGTTTTAAAATTGGCTTCGGGAAGGGGAAAAAATAGGGTTGTGAAGCCCTTTCCCGGCCCATCATTTGTTTCACCAACCATGCATTATTTCATGCTCTCCAACTATAAGCATGTGTTTTGTTTTTCTGCATTTCAAAGCTTCTTTCGTTGTCTTCAAAAAGCCGGATTTTGATTATGAGATATAGGCTTAGTTTGTGGTTGCTTTTAAAAAGTGTGGTGAAGAAAGTGATTTTCAGATTAGCTGTTGAAAAGTAGTTTTGAAAAGTTGGTTAGTGTTTGTCATTGATGTCAAAAAGTGATTTTGAAGAGATAAACTGTTTATTTTAGACATGATATTGAAAAGTAAAAATAAACGTGGGTGATGTTCAAATTAGTTAATGTTGTGATATATGAAATAAATCAATTTCAATTATAATAAAAAAATTATTTCTTGAAAAAATTTAATTTGAAAATATAAAGTACATTGTATATTATATACAGACATACCACTTACAAATTAATAATAAATTACAAATAAATTACAAATAAAATAATTTTATTCTCAATATAAATATTATAAAATATATATTATTTTACAATTATGTATGCATAAACATTATTTTAACAATAAATTATAATTAAATAACAAGGGTAAAAAAATAATTTTATTTTCAAACTAGCTTTTTCACCCAAAAACTATAAAATCTAACTTTTTGGTTTGGGTGAAAAAGCTAATTTTAAAAACAACAAAAAACAACTCATTTTAACTAAAAGCACTTTTTTAAGTACTTTTAGGTTGCTATAAGCAACCAAAAACAGGCCCTTAGACCATATTCTGCATTGTTTTTTAAAAATCAACATGACCCTTAATTCATATAATTTCGACAAACTTATGAAACGTAATCAATTCATAGAATTATTATGAAAAACGATATTCAACGAGTCTGAATTTTAGAATGTTCTTGCCTTCCCCACTCTCAATTTATTGGTATAACGACATTCTAAATCCTTAATTTAAATATTAATCAAAATAAATTTTATTCTTTAACTTTAAAATTTAACATCTTGATTGTAAACCATCCTTGGATGTATACAGATTATATTTTATAAGATAAATCATTAAGCTTTTAATTTATCAACTAATATGTAAATTAACCATCAGTCTTTATAATCTCACATTTTTATTTATTTATTTAGATAAATAAATTGTCGCATACAATTTCGGTGAGAGAATATTTATCTTCCTCATTTTAGACAATCACCTAAATAAAGACTGCATGGCCATTTTAAACTGAATTGGAAAAAAAAATCAAAATTCGATAAATTTAAGAAATTTATCAGTAGCTGAACCTATTGTGATGGGGGATTTATCTTCTTTAATTGATCCATACACATTGAATAAATTTGTTTATAAAATGTAAAAGCTTCATTGATAATAATAGTGTTATTTTAAAATAAAGTCAGATAAATTAAGTACTAAAAATACTAAGGATCAGTTAGATATTATTTTTAGAAATTAAGGTGAAAAGGTAATTTTTCTAAAAGTGATTATGGGTTGTTTTGTTAAAATTTGAGTGTTTGGATTGCTATCAAAAAAATTATTTAAGTAGATAAAGTGTTTATTTTTATATAAATAAGAACAAATAAATAATTTTGCTTAAAAGTGGTTTTTTTGAAAAAGTTTAAAACTAAAAATTTATCGGTGGAAAACATTTTTGGTCTAGAATAAACGTCATGTACCGATATGTATCACTAATTATATGCATTAATATGCATTATCAACTATTTTAATAACCTTTAAAATCATGGGATCTAAAATATGAATATTCATTTTTAGAATAAAATAAGTTTAAAACACTTTTTACCGCTTTTTTCAAAAAAAAATTATTTTTTAATTCAAAATTAATAAAGTTATTAAAAACGTTAACAAAAAATTAAAAAAATAAATGCAGTCCAAAAGGTATTTTAACAAATTTTATTTTAAAAAATAAATAATCACGTTCTAGCTTTTTGTGATTTCAAAAGTTATTAAAATAGTTAATGGTACATATCAATGCATATGATTAGTAATACCAGTACATGACGTTTACACTAAAATTTTCTTAGAGATAACAACGAGGCGAGTTTTTGGCCGCTCCGACCCAAAATTTAAACTATCCGCCCCAACTCTAATATATCGTATCACGACCTGCCCCGAAAAAATAAAAATATAACCCGACCCCAACCTTAATATTTTAATAAAAATCCGACTAAACCTAAATACGCCCCGCCCCAACTCTATTTTTTTCATAACCCGCCCCCATCCCTAAATTTTCCCTATTGAAAAATATTGCTTAATAGGACCTAAGATACTAACATGTAACAAATAAATAAACCATTTTTTACATATATTTGAGTTGATTGTATAATATTTTGATATATATATTAAAATAAAACTTCAAATCCCATTATTTATTATAGATTTAATCCAGAATTATCAATTCCTCAAATCAGTTTCTTTTATCATATCCTCAAATCAGTTTTTGCTCAATCTCTACAGGGTAATCGATATGTATTGTGATTAACATATCATCGGATTTCAATCAATTATTTTTTTTTTGTTCATAATCGGATTTCAATTAATTCAACGGATTGGATAACAAAAAAGCATAGACATGTTTAGAGGGTGTGGAGTGATTGACAAGTAACTGAAAACCAAGCACTCAATTTACTCGTTGTCACGTAACCAACCCATTATATTTAGGGTTCAATAAAGTAGAGAGATTCCAATTTGCAGCTCCCGTAAATACAGACAAAAGGAAGAAGATGATTTCATTTGCAACTACTTTTTCTACCATATTTGCAGATATAGCATGAAAACATCCATGATCAAGACTTAAGGTTTTTGGTGACTCTGTTTTCATCACAATTTACTACCACTCTTCGATCTAATTCATTCATCTTTATTATATAATACTGTGTTTGCGCCTGTATATTTTAAGCTTAAAAGTAGAACTAAGAAACCATTCATCAATCATCTTTTCTTTCTCTTCTTCTTTAACTTCATTAGGAATGGCAGCAAGTAAAACTCACAGTGCAGAAAAACAAATCAAAAAAATAAATAGCAAGATGTTGACGATTTAGTTCTAACCTGGAAAAAACAGCGTCTCTTCGTATTCCTGTAAACTTGCTGATCTATGAACGGAATCGGATAAATTTATAAGAATCTGCCTTGCCCTGTTGTTTCAATTCATTTTTGTGTAGCAGTTGAAGGGAAAGATGATCAAACCGAGTGGTACAGAAATCAATTTGTTTGAGTTTGGAATATTCAAAAAGAGGGAAAAACCGAAGGAAAGGAAAGGGAAGGGAAGGTTGAAACGGAAAAGGTTGGTCGTTTGATTGTATGTACTAATTGGAAATGCCTCACTGTTGTTTGATCAAACAAAAAATCCTATCTGTTTGTAAAAAAAAAAAAAAAAACTTTTTCAACTTTTCTATAGATTTTTTTATGAACAACTTTTCTCTTGTTGTGTAGTTGAGCTTAAGATAATATAGTTTATTTATTTGTGTTTATTATGGCCTTGTTTGGCAATTAGCTGATAGCGGATTACATTAGCTGATTTGACTAGCGGATTGTATTAGTTGATTGTATAAAAGTGTTTGGTAAAATTAACCGGTAGCTGATAGCTGTTTGATTATTTAAACAAGTAAAATGACATATAAGGACATAATTATATTCAATACTTGTTTGAATAATTTATCAATTATGAATATTTGGTATCTAATAAATATTAATTAGATTTGTAAAAATTATTTTTAATATAAATTTTCTAAACATATTTGAAAGATTTATATATTAATTTATTATTTATATAATTATTAAAAAATTATATGCACATATAAATATGTGATAATAAAAAATAGAATTAACTTACAAATATCATCATATAAATTAGTAGTAACAAAAAATAAGTCGAATATTTAATATGTTATTATTTATATTAAAAATGTTATTATTTAATTTAAGTTATTTGGAGATTTTTGGTAATTATTAAGGGTAAAAGAGTCATTACAACTCTAATATCAAACCTCTAATCTCAAAAGGCTCATATTATGAGCTTTTTCAAAATTAGCTTTTTCGCCTCAATCCGCTCTTTCAATCCTCTATTTACCAAACATCAATATTAGCGGATTTGACTAGTCAAACCTCTAATTATACCTCAAACCTCTAATTTTTGCCCAAACCGCTATTTACCAAACATGGCCTTTATGATTTATATTAAAAATATTTAAAATAAATAAATTTGATTTTTTATTAGAAAAAAAATGTGATTTATCACGTCATTCACATATTAGAAAGAATGGTACAAAAATTAAAATCAACTCATTTCGACTCGATTTAATATGATAGAAACATTTTTTAAAATTAATTTTTGAGATTAATCGAGATTAGATTTAGATGAAATCGATATATTTATTAAAATGACATTCTAATTTTTTAATTATGTTTATATAACATGATTAGATTTTAAATTTTTTTTGAAGACAATATACTTTTTTGTCAAAGTTTATAGAGTTGAGTATACTGATTTTTTTATCGACTAGAACAATAACATACTAATTATATTAAAAACAATATAAAATCAAAATTAAAATATACTTTTATTATATCAAAACGAGATCAAAGCATGACGGTCAACATTCTACCTACCCGTCCCAACTCCCACCATGTTTCCATCTCTAGTTGGTGGTAAGATAATATAAATAGTTAAAAGAAATACAATACATCCTTGTGTAAATTTAAAATTTGATATTTATCTTGAAAATATTATTGTAATATCATTTAGTCAAAAAATAATGTTAAATTATAAGGAAAAAAACATAAAATATTTTTATAATTATTACCATATGTACCTTTTTTCTCACTAAATTTATGGGGTTTAAGTTAAACCCCTTTCTGGCATTAAAAAAAAGTGTGGAATCCGATTACTTCACTTTTTTTTATCCCAATATATTTCGTCTTCTTTTGGATGCCGGGCCCCGTCCTTTTTTACTATCGTCTTATTCTAAACGTTGGACATAGTCACATAGTGCGTCGACATATATTATTCATTTATTAGATTTTTTTATTGTTTTTTTTTTTTGGGGGGGGGGGGGGGTTAATTGACCAGAATATTTTAAATGCATGTATTTTGACTTGAATGGTTGTATAGTATTAGACCTAGCCAAAGCTTGGGGTTGAGGGGGAGTAAAACCATGTCCAAGAAAAGAAAATAGCTTAAACTTCAATTATTACTTTCTATTTTCATAGGTAAAAATAGTATATGTTTTTTTTAGTTTTTAATAAAATTTATATAGTGAAATCACTCGTAGTATTATTTTGTGTGTTAAAGTAAATCGATTTACAAGTTCATCAGGATTTATTGTTAAGGATTTTTACACTCTGTGTTGCCTAGTCAATTGCGATTAGAAGGATCGGTTAGAGTTGTATCACAGAGGTTGCCTAGTCAATCACGACTAAGAGAGTTCACGAGACATCTACCAAATCACACGTCACATCCATCTTCTTCTTCAAGCCATTGATGCCATAAGCCATAAGCCATAAACAATTTTAAAATTTTCAGATTTATTTTATCTACCACTCTTTTAATATTTTTCAATCTCTTTAGTTTGATTCTCATATTTTTTATATTATTTACTTCATTCTGAAATCACTAGTAGGGTTCGTACAATTCAAATTAAATTATAAATGGATTAAATGAACATGAGATATCATTTTATAGTACAAAATCATATTTTGATCCACACATAATTTAATTAAATGAATCTTTAAAATTTTATAGTTTTCCAAGAAATCAATTTTCTTTATTTTACTCTTACCTAAAATGACATTTTTATTTATTTTAAAAATAAAAAAATACATGAATCAAAATACACTCTTGTCTTATAATACAAATGCTTGTGTTATGTCTTTACCTTTTTATTAGATAAAAAATTATTATATTCTCTTATTGTGATTCGAACTTATATAAAATAAAACAATATGAACATCTTTAGCCACTAAATCAATTAATGAATCTATCTATACTTTTTTATTCAATCTTTTTATAAGAAAGAAAAACAAAATTCAAACACTCCACGTTTTATTTGACTTTCTTCGAAAGAAAAGTATTCCCTTGATGTGTACAGAATTCAATTCAATAGAATTGTCTAGAAAAAAAAGAAAAGAAAATTCAATTCAATAAAATCAACTTTCCAAGTTTTGGAATAGAAAGGGGGGAGGTTTTACTTTTACAAGTAGAGGCGTTCAAATGTGATTTGATACTTTAAAAGATCGAATATTATATTTTATTTGTAATTATTTTTTTTTCTAATCGTAAACAGGAGATCGAGGAGAGAGTATTCTAATATTTTTATATAATGTGATTACCTATTAAGAAATTTATATTGTTCTAATTCATAAAGTTCAGCACTTTAAAAAAAATTCATTTTTTATTAATTAAACCAATAATGTTCTCTTCTTTATTTTATATGATTTCATTTTGGTCTTCTTCACTCATTGTCTAGTCTAGCTTATGTTATGTGATACAACATGTTAACACTTGCTTGACGATTACCCATAATATGGTTCTCAAAATTTCATGAAAAATAAATGTGGTCAAAGTATTAAAATGAAATTTTTTTTTGTTGTTTTTCTGATTTTTAGGGTTTCACCCTGATTAATTCGGACTGATCCACATCGCACACATGATTTTAGTGGGTGAATCTCCCAACAAAATTTTTCTGCATACACAATGCCTCGAACTCAAGACTTGTTTAAACGAAACCAATTGTTCCTCTATTCGGAGGGCTTTGCCTAGAATTTGAAATGAGTTGAGATCAATTATTATATGGTCTCTCGGTAGGGATGGCAAATGGGTGGAGCGGGTGCGGATACCCCTCCCTCATACCCATACTCACCTAAAATTTTCATATCTACCACCTACCCACTAGCCACGGCGGGTACAATTTTTAAATCCACACCCGCCCACGCGGGTACATTCTTAATTTTCATCCCCACACTCACTACCCAACTGGACATCCACCACTCAACTCGTACCCTCTTGGACCCACCCGTACCCGTCTACAAACAACCACTAATATCGAATTATGTAAAAATAAAATATAGACTTTTGTAAAGAAGAGTAAAACTTCGCATACTTTATTGATTGATCAAGTGTATATATATAATACATTCACAGCAGTATAAATTTAACTACAACTAACTAACGATAGCTAATTTAACTAAAGCACATTTTCACCGGTATAAATTCTACTTAAGTATAACCAACTAATTATCTACAGCTAACTTAGCTAAAACATATTTACACATGTATAAATTCTACTTACCCACACATATTACAAATTTACAACTTGATTAATTCAAGCTCGATCATAAATCATAAATTCAAGCTCGATCATAAATCATCATTTTTTTCAAACTAAATTAATTGAGTTCAAAGTCTACAAACTTAAGGATTAACATAGATTTTAAAATAAACCAATATCTTAGTACATAAAACATCATAATAAAAGGCATAATAAAAGTCTACAAACATAAATTATCCAAAATTCATATGGCAGGCAAATACGGGGCGGATGGATGCGGGGTGGGCGGATACGGTGCTGGACCTGCTGGTAAGGTCTCAAACCCATCACCTACCCACTATTCACGACGGGTATAACTTTTTTCGTTCACAACTGCACAATGTCACTATCCACCTAACTCATATCCATCCCACCCCAACTAAAATAGATGCGGTACAAAATCCGCAAAATTATACTTATATGCCATCTCTATCTCTCGGTGATGGTTCTTCTGTTCATTATTTGGAGTGATAATTGGGTCCGCTTCAATCTGTTTTGTGCAGATTCGACTATAATTGGTAAGCAACATGTGGTGCGTGACTTTGCTACACATGATGGTCATTGGGATTTGGGATTGGTCGGATTTTGAGCATATGCTTCAACCCTCGGCCCCCTCGCATATTCTTAATGTTAAACCTCCACATGCTCATAGTGGAGGACACCATCATAACTGGAAATGGGATCCTTCACATGCTCTGTTAATTTATCCTACTTGATTTGTTAGGATATGAAGTTTTTTAAAAAAATTGATATAAATTTTTTCATAAATAATATTTGAATTGATCGATGTAATTGATTTGTTGAGGTATGAGATCAACAATATTTACTGTAGTGATATGAAAATCTCACGTACTTTATACTCCTCTCCGACCTCTATATATAAAAATTATGACTGTCATTGCCGAAGTGGAATGGTTAAAGTCTGAACATTGATGGAGCCGTTTTCATTAGGGTGAGCGTTGGATTAAGTCGAGTCGAAACGAGTAAAAAAAATTTAAGTTATTTGAGTTGACACGTTATATTTTATAACTCAAACTTTATTTAAAATTATTTTAGTTCGAGACGATTTTATGAAATTCGAGTCGAGTCGGATTTTTAAGTTCCTATACAAATTTAATTGCAATTATTTATCGTGTTATAGTACATTTTAATTCCAATTTAAACGACTTTCTCTAATCATATAAGATATGCATATATATTTCTTTATAATTTTTATATATCAATATATATATGTAGTTAACCGAGTTTTCATTTTACAACTCAAATTGTATTTGAAAATTTTCGAGTCGAGTTTATGAAATTTCGAGTTGAGCCAAGACGAGTTGAATTTTTTTTTGCCTCGAGTCGAGTTAAAAATTTCAATTTTTTCGAATCAAGTTTTGCTCACCCCTAATTTTCATGTAATTATCCCTTATTTGTTATTATTTTCCCCTATTATTAATTATACTTTATCTATTGAATTTGATTTCCGACTCTATTCCTTAAAATGATTATAAATCTATAGGGATTACATCAGTTCCTGGAGCCGGGCTTTGGGGGTGTTTTTTATAAGGCTTATTCGGGGATTCTAGAGAACAACTTTTAAATACAGGCTAAAAAACGACATATGTAAAAAGCGGTACACAAATTGTACATAAAGCGGTACACAAATTGGTACAATTTTGTAATAGAAGAATACATATACCTTTTTATTACAAAGATGCACTGTTTGCTAGGTAAAAAGCGGTACATATTTATTACAAATCATGTACATAAATCTTTACAAGTTTATAACACAAAAGGTACATACCTTTTTTATTACGCTATTTCACCAAGGGGCATCCATACCACCTTTAGGTGGTATCGATGCCGGTTTGGCAGACAAGAAAAAATTGGTACATTTATACAAAATGTGTATGTACACAACTTGTTACAAGGAAACACAATTTGGTACAATAATAACAAGGGGCATCGATACTACCTAAAGGTGGTTTCGGTGCTGGTTTGACAGACATGAAAAAATTGGTACATTTGTTATACAAAATGTGTACGTACACAAAAATATAACACAATGTGCATATACACAAATGAGTACAAAAATGTACACAAATTGTAACAATTTTGTAAGAGAAAAAGGTATATACATTTTTTAATATGCTATTTCATCCAGGGGTTTCGATGCTGGTTTGTATTTAGCCTGTTTTTAAGCCGTCTGTTTTTAGAAAAGCCCGGCTTATTCTAGCTTGGGCTTATGATTTATTTTTTCTCGTGTAGTGGTGCAAATGGAAAATCAAACCTAAGTGCTTAAAGACCTTTGCATGCTCTATTCATGCCTCTTTGTAGCTGCTGATGCTCGAATCTATGATTTCAAAGAACAACAATTATTCCTTTAACCACTGAGCCAAGTTGATTCGTGCCTTATTTTTTTATTTAAATAATATTTTTATTAAAAAGTTATTTGAACCAATTAAAATGTATCATATGTCATGAAAAAATAAAATGAAAATCATAAGAAAATCAACAATGAAAAATTCCAAAATTTATTTTAAAAACTCATTTTATAGAATTTTTTGAACTTTTCAATTATATATATATATATATATATATATGTTAAATGATTATATAAATTTTATTTTTAAAAATAAAATAACCATAAATTTTAACTTTTTTTTAAATACAAGTTTAAGCATAAATTCTGAAAATCACGTACATATTATATTTTTTTTATAATTTTTAGGGTAAAATTTTGATACACAATCTGTGTAAAATTTATTTTACACGAGCCTACATATTTACGCTATAAAATATAAATTTTAAATTCCTAACTCTAAAAAACTAAACCCTAAACTCTAAACCATATACCATAAATTTTAAAAACTAATTTTAAATTTCAAACTAAAATATAAAACCCTAACTCATAAAACTAAAAGGTTTGTGTAAACTAAAAATTCTGTGTAAACTAAAGTATTCATTTTTTTTAATTTTTTAACGTTCTTATTGATTTTAATTTTTTAAATAACCATAATTATAGTTTTAGAAAATATAAATTCTGAAAATTAAACTTTTTATTTTTATAACACATAATGTGTTTCTCATTGATGTAAATGACTTTTTTTAATAGAATACATTACTGAGTTAAAGAATAAATATAGAATAATATATCTGATTAAATTGCGAAGAAAATTGTACAAAAGACAAAAATAAAAAGGTTAAACTACAATGAAGGTCACTCAGTTATAGGTAAGATTACATTTGGGCCACTTGATTATTAAAAGTTACATTTTGGTCACTCAATTATGGGTAAGGTTATATACTTATATTTGAGTCACCCAATTATTAAAGGTTACACTTGGCTCACTCAATTATGGGTAAGGTTACATTTGGGTCACCCTTCATATTTAAAAAATATATATCAATTTGTGTAACTTTTAATAATTGAGTAAGGTTACATTTGGGTAAGGTTACCCGAACCGAAACCGAACCGAATGACCCGTTTTCCACCTCTATAATTGAGTGACCCAAATGTAACTTTTAATAATTGAGTGATCCAAATGTAATATTACCCATAATTAAGTGACCACCGTTGTACTTTACCTAATAAAAATTAGGGAAAACTACAAATTTAGTACCCCAACTATGCCCGTGTTACTGTTTTTGAATCCCAACTATTATTTTTAACAAAATGGTACTTGACGTTACGTTTTTGTTCTGTTTTAGTACCCTGGCCGTTAAAAACTAACGGGGATGATGACGTGGCTTGGTTTAATCACAATTTTAGTCAGAAATACTTATATATATTATCAATTTAATCCAAAATCCATCAATTTAAAACATCATCATCATCTTAATTTTACAAAGCTTTGATCTCATTTTGTCCCCCTTTCCCACCTCTCGTAGTCTCACTGATATCCCGATCGTGGAGTTTGGGTCCTCCAATGGACCTCGCAGTAGCCCCCTTAATGCCCAAATTCTAAAGTTTTGATTGTCCCTAGTGTGTTTTTTAAACCAAAACCCAAATAGTGTTCGATTGGAAGAACAAGGAAAGTGATGAATTTACAATTTTAATCTAAAAATAAAAATAATATTTAAATTGATAGAATTTTAGACTAAATTGAAGGATTGTATAAGTTTGTGGACTAAAACTGTAATCAACCCAAGTCACATCCCCATTTTTGTTAATTTTAAACGACGTAGGTACCAAAATAGAACAAAAACGTAACGTTAAGTACCGTTTTGCCAAAAATAATAGTCGAGGTACCAAAATAGTAATATGGGGATAGTTGGGATATTAAATCCTTAACATCCAAAACCCAAATCTCGATTTGACTTGATTTCATCGTCGATTGCCACGCTGTCGCCCATCACATCCTTCGCCGAACCATCACGACCATTTACCCCTTCGCCTCGTCGCCGGAAATCGACTAATGTCATGTAAAACACCGAAATTGTCAAATGGTTCATTCGAATGATTCACGACAAACGACGGCATAACGAACGATGAACGGTGTGTGGGTCGTTCGGTGATGGCTCTTTATATTCAATCGCCGAAAACGCGACCAACACTGGTAGAAATGGTCGGATTTAGGGATTATTTGAAAATTTTACAATATTTAAAATTTTCTGATTTATTTAAAAAAAATAAAATTCAGAAAATGTTTAATATTGTCCCATGTTCGATTTTGATTGGATAACAAAAAAAAAATTAGCCTCCATCACGATCAAACCTTAATTGAGTCAGAGAATAAAATGTTAAACACCTATCTAATCTAAAAAATTGAACATCCAACTAAAAATATATATAGTTTTAGACACTATTCGAGGGTTAAGCCCTAAATTAAATTCAAAATTTTTGATTCATTCGCATCTCCATTTCCTTTCGCTCAGTATCTTCATTCTTCAACATCGAAATACAAATTCCCTGGTTACTCTATCAGCTATCAAAAATGGAGCAAAGCTCGTTATTCACACTCGGACAACGCGTTCACTCAACCGCCGATCCGCGCCGAGTGGGAACAGTCAAGTTTGTAGGCAACGTGGAAGGCTATTCTGGCACTTGGGTCGGGGTCGACTGGGACAATGAAGGAGATGGAAAACATGATGGCTCCATCAATGGGGTCCGATACTTCCAAGCTCGATTCCAAAACTCAGCTTCATTCGTGAGACCGCAGAACCTCAGCCCGGGCATTTCACTCCTTGAAGCTCTTAAGCTCAGATATCAATCCCAATCCACCAAACAAGAAGAGGGTAAGGGTTTACGCTAAATCATTCACTCGCCTCATTGATTTGAGATTATAAAACAACAGCAAAGCAAAATTGTATGTGGGATTTCACTTTTGTACTTGCAATTGTTGTTAATTTCTCCATCATTTGTTAGTTTCAGTCAATTATGATCGCCTTTTTCTACTAGTAATATATGAACTGAATAAAGGAAGGGAATTTTGTTTTTGCAGATGAAATGTATGTGCTTTCCGCGAGCAATAAGCGTGTGTCAGTTGAACTTTTGGGTAAAGACAAGATCCAAGATAAGCTAAGTCGATTTGAGGAACTGAACAGTGCTTCAATATCATATTTGGGTGTCAGCACTCCTGGTGATCCGGCTGAAATACATGCTTCTGTGCCAAGTGAATTGCTCTTTCCTATTTGTCTATTAATTTCTGATTAATAGACATTCTAAGTTATATCTTGAGTGCTCAGAGAATTCTTTATTGTTTTTTGTTTCCTATATGTATTTGAAAATTTGCAGAAATCCTGATAGGCAAATGGTGAATTTTGAATTTTGTATTTCCTATCTTAAGTAAGTTAAGAAGAGGCCTGTTGAGGATCTAAAGGCATATAACTCCTTTTGCAGGTGCACAAGATTAGTGCCATATTATAAAATCTAGGAGCATCCTCCTTGAATTTACTTTTAGGTTACCGATCATTTTAGTTTCATTTTTTTATAGTTTTCCAGGTTAGCTGCTTGCTGCTTTCGATTTGTAAAGCAAAAACCTTGGATGCTCCAAAATTATGAGAACCACTGATTTGCAAAATGCTACATGATATTGTTTCACAATGCGTGTCTGAATGATAAAAAAGGAAATCAAACGTATATTTTCTGATTTATTTGTTTTCACTTCTGAATTTTAGCACATGTATTCATCAACATTGTAAAACAATGTTGAACTTACTTTTGGCATAGAGTAGAAATTAACAAGGTTACTTTTTTACATGTTCCATAAGCTTAAATAATATTTGCACCATAGAAAGAAAATTTGCACGAGCATAAGCATGATGATTCAGTTGTTTTCCATACTTCATGTTTCTCTGCTGGTGTAAGCATTTTAGAAAGGCAGAAAGGTAAGCTTCCTGGTTTTAAGATATATTGCTTAGCTTTGTTACATTCTTTATCTGATTTTCTTATTTCTTCACATTTTAAGGCAGCTTAAACCAGTTGTGAACTTTTTTTCTTTTTTGAGTTGTGGTATATATTTGTTGCATTTTGCTGAATATGTTGCTTGTACAACTATATTGATGACTTTTTTTCTTACTAGTTGTTATGTTCTTGTTGCAGATTTAAAGGAGCTTGACTTGACAGGAAATTTGATTTCGGATTGGAAGGTACATGTCCTAGTTGGTGCTACTTTCAATGAAGTTGTTCTTTGATTGAACACTTGATGTAGTGTATAATGCTTTCTCGATTCATGTCATCATCTACTGTTTGCACTGTAGAGCACGTGTTGTAGATACTTTCTTGCTGATATATATTTTATTGGTTGTCTTTGGATCTTAACTGCTGTTTCTATATGTACTCATTCATGATCCATTTTAGAGAAACTTTCATTTAAAATGTAGTTGAGGTTTATAGTTTTAATTTCATTGAGCGAATTGAATTAATTGAGATGATGTTTGGCTGTAAATGAATGGGTAAGCAACATTTTTCTGAATTTACCATACATTGCTTATCTTATATTCAGAGTTAATATATAGTGATTAGAGTATGTCATGCAAAAAAATGTGCCTTTTTGCCAATCCTTTTGTGTTGATAAAATTATCATCCTTTCCATTAGAAATGAAAACACCTGATAAACCACAGGGATTTCACACCGATCCGCTTTGAATTGTGGAGGCAGGTTGTGTGTGGGGTGGTTTGGGTAGATGCTTTCTTTGCTCAACCTTTCCCCAGTTCTTAAAATTACTATTTTATTCCTTAAGGTATTCTAGGTATCCTTTTTATACTCTTAGTATATATACTAGATATGTATACTAAAAGCATATATAAATATGCATGAATATAATATATACATATACTTTATCCATCTATCTATCTATATGTATATTATATATACAAAAAATATATATATACTGAAATTATATGCATGAAAAAATTATAGTATATATTTTTACAATATTAAATTAAAAAATCATTAATAAAAGAAGTGGAGTGGTGTGGAGTGAATATGGATGTAACCAACTTATTCTCATAGAAGTATTTTTGTAAATGTTAAATTGCTTGTACATTTTTAGTGTTAACTTTATGCTTCTGCATGTTCCTACATCTAAAAGTTATGTACATTTTTGGGTCATATTCATTTATATCAATCAATGAGAATAATATTTTCTTTAGGGAGATCATCATTTGAGTTTTTTCATAGATGCAATAGTTGTTCTATGATGTATGCAATGGTTCTGCCTTAACCTTTAAGAGACTGGTCATATGTTAATGGTTATATTTACTTGCTTGTGATTGTGGAACTGCCATACTAGTCAATTGCTGCTTGGGATGGCATGGCCATGCTCTTTTGCGTAGCTTACACCTACTTGAATCAATCTGTTAATGCAGGATGTTGGCACCATATGTGAACAGCTACCACATCTTGTAGCACTCAATTTGTCTAATAATTTAATGACACAGAACATGATTGGGTTGCCCCTACTGAAAGGTATCCGTGTTCTAGTTTTGAACAGTACGGGCATAAACTGGTCACAGGTGCGCTATTCTTCATTCGTAGAAGCTTTTGCAAGTTATGTATGTGAAAGGATGTGAAAAGGTGTGTTTTATAAAAGTAATGAGTGGTAGTGGAACTGTTTTAATCTTGGAAATGGTATTATGTGCGATTAAGACTTGCATGGGAATGAGGGAATTTAGAGAGAGAAAGAAAAGAGTTTGTAGCTGTAAAATCCCATTAATTAAAGATTATATTTGGTATATTGTTGACATGGCAGGTTGAAATCCTTGAACATTCATTACCAGTGATTGAGGAGTTACACCTGATGGGGAATAAAATAAGTGCCATAAAGGTATCACTTTTTTTAGTTGCTTGAAGCTTCAATCAAATTATTTCTACAAACTACCATCACTCTAGCTGTTATTCAATTCTTTGATGACTTGTATACTGGTGTCTGGTGTTAGACTAAAATAGAAAATAACCTCTTATTAATTTTCCCGTCTATGCCCTTATACTTATTGCAATCGAATGAAAACATCAACATTTGTTTATAACCAATTTGATTCATTTTAATGGGGAATGCATGTTGAGATATGGTTGCCGCGTGGCGTGCACATTGTGGAAAGAAATTTTGCATGTGGTTTTAAGGACATGACAGAAACTTTGCTCTGTAGCATTAATGGAAAAGGAAGTAAAATGATACACACACAAGCATCTATTAGAAGTATTTTCTTTTCTGAAGAGGATTAATTATTTGTTCACTTTTCTTTTCTTTTCTTTTGGATTACTAGTTACGTAAAAGTATTTTCTTCTATGATGCTTTTATTTCTGCAAATAAAAGGGAAAGATAGTGGTTTCGACTTTGGATTTAGTTGGTTAATAGATATAAGAAGAATTCTCTTACCTTATACTGGATTGTCACTACAAGAATTTGATCTGCTTAGCAGAAACCAAATGACAAACATGACTATCTAATTTATTAATTGAAGCTTTGGATTGAAGGAATGCTGGGTAAATGGGTAGTAGTAGCAGCAAAAATTTATTTCAAAGATTATTGTTCACAGATTCTGTGGGATGCATGGAAAACTGTGGCAGACAAGTTGAACTAGTATGGACAATCAGGGGCGAAATTAGAGGAATATTATATTGTTATTTCACAGCTCTCAAAGAATAACAATGTTTTTTTAATATTTATTATTTCAAATACGAAGTGTTACTAACTCTCTGATGCAAGTCTGCTTTTTTATTTCACTTTTTGTTGCCAGCCAACATCATCCTCCACTGTTCAGGGATTTGATTCTTTGCGGCTTTTGAATTTGGAAGATAATTGCTTAACTGAATGGAATGAAATCTTGAAACTTTCTCAACTGAAAAGGTCAGAATGAAGCTTGTGCTCCTTTCCAGGATGGTGTCCCCAGTTTTCTAGTTGCTGAATTCTCTCGATAGCTCATAACTCTGTAATTCTCGGTCTCAGTTTGGAGCAGCTTTATTTGAACAAGAACAAGTTGAACAGCATCTTTTACCCAGATAAGAAAAAGATACAAGAATTCCTCGGTAATCAGGAGTCATGTGAGGAAAGCTACTTGCTGTTTCAAAATTTGCGATGCCTTCTTCTGGGTAATTTATTAGTTCTTTATTTTACATGTCAATTGGCTTGTTTACCTCGTTAATCTATTGTCTAATTGTTTTATGCTTCAGGAAGTAACGAAATTAGTGATCCAGCTTCAATTGACTCGCTGAACTCATTCCCAAAACTGATTGTAAGTTTTCTTAATCTGAAACACCTTCACAAATCACAATGTGCATTATAGTAGCTTTGGAGTGTGGAACATGCTGGTACTTGTATAATTAATTCTGTGGGGGTAAAATCAAATATTTGTGGTTAAAGGGGACATTATATATGCAAACACCACTGGTTGCACATAGTGTCAATATGTAGTCATGCTGTAATTCTTAGTGAATTTATAATGTTGTTTTTCTACCTGATCAACTAAGTTTTTTGATAATCATACCCAATATACTAGATCTCGAGTGTAGGGACAAAGTTGATATCTTGGCTAAATTAGCAAGATCTTGATGAGAGTAGGCTCCAATGTGCACTAGAATCTTGCTGTTGGAATGAAAATTTTCTCTCTATTTCCCTTTGCTGCATCCCAATTGTTTAGCTTCTTTCTTACTGTTCTTTTATTACTCTAAGGACATCAGGCTTTCTGATAACCCGATAACTGATCCTGGACGAGGTGGTCTCCCAAGATATGTTCTAATTGCACGACTAGCAAAAGTTGAAATGCTAAACGGGAGTGAGGTAAACTCTAGATACAGCATAAAAGGTTTGCCTTGTTTTCTTTCTTTTATGAGGTTCTAATGAATCTAATGTATTCTTATCCAACAATCTTTCAGATAAGTTCTCGTGAAAGGAAGGAGTCAGAAATCCGGTATTTGTTTTTTCTGAAAAATAGTTGATTGCTTTGTTCTCTTCTGAAATGAAATCATGCTTTGGCTTTTGTTTCATTCTCTTTCCTTAGTCTCACCTATTCTTGATATCTTTTACATTATTTGTTCTGTTTTCTGCTTTCTGCCTCAAGCCTTTGGTTTTAGGGAGTTCAAGGCACAATGTCAGTCATTAATCTTGTAAATCACAGATGGTCTGTGATTTATGGTACCACTTGCTTAAGTTAGCAGTTCACACTAAAATGAGTGCCTAGGCAGATATATCTTGAGAAATTATTACTATTAGGATATATCTTTTAATTTTCTGGAATCACACTTTTTCTGTGGAACATTTGTTACTTGTCTGTCATTGGCAGGGAAGTTTTTTAGTAGATCATGTTATTCTCTGATTACTGTTTGTAAATGATTAACACCAAAGTTTTTCAGTGAATCATATTAGTCTCTGATTACTGTTTGTCTTCTATCATACTGTAATTTAATAAATGATAGCCGGAGGATGATATCTTATCATGTCTGGTAACCTTCTTTTGTAATAGTTACATGAAAATGATCAACACCTTAAGTACCCAGGGTTTGGATTTAAAATAATTTTTACCCTCTTGCTACTATTCCAGATGAAAATCAGTGAGCCGCAATCATAATGGTATCGTTGTTATACCAAGAGAGAAATTAACATTCATATTGAACTGTATTATCTTCTAATTAACATTCAATATATCTTGCAGATATGTGCGCTTAGTAATGTCAAAGTTGCTTGGTAATCCAGAAGAGGTCAACCGGCTTCATCCCCGGTAAATTTACTCCTATGAACTGTGCATAACTGAAATATTTACTTCTATTTCTGAACTTAAACTTCAATCCTCAGGTTTGTTGAGTTGAAGAATTTTTATGGGATTGAGGATGAAAGGCCATCAGTGGGAGCATCAGGCCCTCAGAAGATGGCCTCGGGGCTATTGTGTATGAAACTTAGATTTAGCCTTCTTCTTGTTAACTTCTCTTCTTTACGCACTTCAATAATGTTTGGTTGGATATGCAGCTATCACTCTGAAATGTGTGGCTTCATCTGTCGGTGAGAAGCTTCCATTGACAAAGAAATTGCCAGCCACTACGACAGTTATATTCTTGACCATTTCCTCCAACCAGTTTAGTTGGATATGCATGTGAAGATTCACTCACAATTGGTTTTCTCTGTTTTAGGTTGGAAAACTGAAGGCCCTTTGTGAAAGCTTTTTTAAACTAAAGTCTTTGAAGCTGAAATTGTTTCTTCAAGAAGAGGTATATCTTCTATTGAATTCATTATATGATGTGTTTCATGTTTTATTCTTCCTTGTCCTAATTTGTTCAAATGTGCAGGGTTCTCCTTTACCAATGTTGCTTGATAATGAAATGGCATCTTTAATGGACATCGGGATTGGCAACGAGTCCACTATTATTGTGGATGAAGAGAGTTGACAAATCGAGTTATTTTGTTTCATGCTTCAGAATATTTAAGGATGACATATGCAAGGTAGTGGTGGTTAACCTCCTTTCTGTTTCTATAATCCTATATATACATGTTTATATATCGTCTTCCATTTTCAGTTGTTTGGGCTAGGTTTTAACATCAAAATTTCTTGATAGGATGATACTATGTTGAGGCTAAGATGAGGGGTGTTTTAGACTTTCCAGAAGAAAGAAAGATGCAGATATTGTTTGTTGTTGGAATGGCTGTCAAAGGAGAGCAGCACAGTGGACCTTACAAGACACATATATATATAATATTAATATCAATCTCGAATTTATCAAAACTCGTTTTTTGCTTAATACGTTACTTAAAACATTATCAAATATCTAGCAACTTTCTGATTTGGATGAATAATTAACCTCTAGATGCATCCTCGTGAGGGGATGACTAGCAAGCGTACTATTACCCAGAAATATTTGTCCCAAAATAACTAAAACATAAAACACAGCACTATAAAAAAATAAATGTATCAATAGTTAAAATATATGAATTATATTACTTTAAAATGTGGATGAATAACTCCGACAACAAAATAAAGGAACAATATCATCATTAATAACAAAGTTAGCTGCCTTTTTAGTTGGGAATATTATCCGAAGGACATGATAGCAAATCTGGGGGGGGGGGACTAAAGTAGCACCACCAGTCGCGGTAAGAAATAAACAGCTAGAAAGCATAAAAAACAATAAAGATCACTACCTCGACAATCACCGGTACACAACTACAATAACAAACTCAAACAATTACATGAAGACTGCCACGTCAACGTGGTGCAGCATACATCTGGGTCGAATCATACTGCGGGTATCCAGGCTGAGGAGCAGTTGCACTACCAGGTGTTGTTGCTGCTGCATGACCACCAGACTGGGGAACAGACTGATCATATGAAGGCTGAGCTGCTGTTGTCTGGGCATAAGTGGCTTGGCCACTGGTTGGCTGTGCACCATATGTTGCAGCAGAGCCACCACCATAACCAGAATCTTGAGCCCCTTGGTACCCATAACCTGCATTGTTCGGAGCTTGTTGCTGTTCGGAGTAACCTTGTTGTGATGGTGCGTATTGACCATACCCAGCAGTACTTGCTTGAGCATATGCTGTTGGCTGACTGTAACCAGCAACAGGCTGGCTACCTTGCTGCGGATAGGCCTGGCCAGTTGCAGGAGGAGGCTGACTATATCCATCACTAGGTGGTACAGAGCCATATGGAGGATAGCTTTGCTGTGTCGGCCCACTTGATGCAGCATATGGGTATTGCTGCTGTGGAGGCACATTAGGACCATATGACTGCGCAGTTGGACCTTGATATGGTACTTCTCCAGGTTGATTGGTTGGAGGACCATATGATTGGGGTCCTTGTGATTGCATGGCATATGATGGTGGCTTGCCATATTGCTGCTGAGGGGCATACCCAGGTTGAGGACCTGGCTGGGTAGACCCATGTCCTACTCCTCCATAAGGATGCTGGACTGGGGTATGATTTTCATACTTCTCTTCGTATCCATGTCCGTAGCCATGCTGGGGAGCAGCTTGGGAATAGGGTGGTGGATGTGCATAATCTGCCGGACCACGAGGCTGTCCATAATTATAATTTGACTGAGATGGAGCTGGCCCCATAGCTGGAGCAGGTGAGGGCCCAGGTCCATGCCCAGGGATTGAAGTCAATTGTGGGTTAGAGACCCCTCCTTGCCTGCCGTAGTAATCATAACCTCCACTCTGTGAAGGTCCCTGCATATTATGAGGCCTCTGCTCCCAACTAGGACCAAAGTTGCTCCTTGGAGCCATTTGGTGAGAAGGGTAGCCACCATAAGGAGGTTGATAATGAGAGTTTTGAGATGGATATGGTCCCCGTTGCTGATAATCATATGACCCTGATTGAGAAGGATGGCCACGAGGACCCCACTGAGGTGGACCACCGGTTCCCCGAGGTCGATATCCCTGCTGATTGAAACCACCAGAATGAGGTGATGGCCTGACAGTCTGTTCATTAAACAAAATAGTTAGATAAGAAGGAAGGAAATCCATACCAATTTCAGGAAATATTAAAAAAATTAAAATACGAGTAGAAACCAAGTCCAAATATCATGTTTAACTATGTTAAACAAAACAAACAGGTTACAAGGTCACGTCTTGAATCCAAACAGGAAGCATGTACCAAACAGGAACAATGACTACTTTAAACAAAAATGAGATGTCTGCCGAACCACATCTTGAATCCAACTTTTTATGAAGGCAATAAATATCATCACCAATTTGACATACTAAATTTCTAAGCAAAAAACCTCACCAACCTGTATTACCCTCCGAAACAGAGGGCCAAAAGAATATCAGAGCTACTGATAATGAAAGACTACAGTGAAGAGATCAAGTGTTAATTAATAATTAAGGAAAAGGATATGAGATTTCATGAGTTGGCCAAGATTAATTTGAACCTCGTATCTTTCAGGCATCTTACTTGAACTACAAGTATATGTTAAGACTTTCACATAAAGATCATGTCACCCAAGTGATGTAGCATGATATGAATGTAACACCATGTCAATTTCTTTTTCTGACCTTATAGCAATAAACTTTAGTACATCATCTCTATACACATTAGAAGACAAGTATCATATTTTCAGCATGGTATCAAACAACATTCAAGATGGTACTGATCCAATATACATTTCAGACATGATGACTTCACCAGGTGTACTTCTTCCCAAACATCTCAAGCATAGAACATGGAGGCCTCTCATGCAGTCTCACTACATCATTATTTTTATTTTTATTTTCAAGTCTCAAAGCAATCTTACCAACTATTAACATCTTGCAATGTGAGTTTAATGCCAGATACCTCTCTTCACTGGATGAAAGGGAATAGTGGTTGTCTATTGCTACACCAAGAAAGCAATGCTGACCCCATGGAAAAGGTACCCAAAATCTGCAGATTTTAAAGCCAACGAGTTCGAAATTGGCACCTTCAACATAAATAAAGCATGGCAACCGGCATCTTGGATTGAAAATATTATCGTCCTACTAGCATTCAAATGATGTTGGCATGGATAATTCACACTCTTTGTTCAGGAAAAAAACTCACTCCCAATAAGAAAGTCCTTATTAAGTAAGATGACAATGTCTCATAGAAGAAGATTCAGTTCACTATAATTGATTGTTTGCTTTGGCAAATCCATTGAAGGAGATAGATTTGTAACCACTCAATTATATACAATATGAGACTTGTCTCAATTTTTTCTAAAAGGAAAATCATCTACACACCAGCGGTGAAGATTATAGATTCAACAAGGTCTATTAGGATATATTTAGGAAAATCAATTCTGATAATAACTAAATAGATACATGACAACATTCTAGCCCTGCTTCAGGATTTAAGACTTCACTACCGATGTATTTAATCCTCTCCTAAATCCTATATCATAAAGGGCATATTTTATTTGAGAAGAGAAGAAAAAAAACTCACACATCCAATTCCACATGCATATGTTCTTGAAACGGTATCATTTAATTGGAATACATGTGATACTATCAAATGTTTCTTGCACGTGCTGAGAATAACATATTAAGTTACAAACACAACCACCAAACCTACGGGTAACAACCTTTCCAGCTCCAGTGATTCCCATCTATTAAATCTACAAGGAAAGCACGCAAGAAATATCCAACCTACACAAGCAAATAATATCTTGCTTGTGACATACTGACATGTTCAAAACCAGCATCAGTCATATCTTAAGGTTTAGATGTTTTTAAGCTATCAGCACAAAAATATAATTAATATTGGATTGAGAGATCAAAGGTCAGCCAATTTATAGTATTCCCAGTCCCCTAATTCCTGTCTGCCAAATCTACTAGGAAATCGTGCAAGAGAAATCCAGAACTACATAAACAATAATAATTAGATCATGACATATCTTAAATGTTTTTATGCCAGCAGCACAAAGATATAATTAAAACTGAAACAAAACTCAGCAAATGAATAGATTGAAAAACCAAATATCACATAAATTTATCTCACAAGTTCATTGCTGGTAATTCAATAACAAAGCCACCCTATCATCAAAGTAGATACTTTAGCTCCAGTGACAAAATATTCAAAAAAGATACACAAGATGCGGTCAAAATACAATTACAAAACAAACAATAAAGAAAAAGATGCCAGGAAAAAAGGCAAACCTGACTCATAACGTCTTTTATCATTTCTCTGGCAATCTCAATTTGCTTCTTATCCCCAGTTACCCTCACTGTCCTTTCTTTCGATCCATCCCCTTCTGGGAGATGTTGTGGTATCAACTAAAAAGATATCAAATTGTCAGCATTGGCAGGACCAGTTGAGCAATACCTTCAATCCGGACTGGGACATATAAATATCAACTACCTGAATTCGAGCCCCTGACCTCGTCTGCAGTCCTTTTATGGTTTCCCCACCTCTACCAATGATTAAACCAACCTGAAACAGGTAAGGTAACATGCACCATAGTGAAGACTAATGCTGGTGTGATGATGCACAAACACCTATATGCCAGTGCATTCAGGTAAATATAGGTGGAAATAAATAAAAATAAAAACCTTCTCATTTGGAACTTGTATCTCAATTTGATCAGCAACACCAGCAGCCAGTGAGGCAGCAAGGCCCCTGGCTACTAGGGAAGGAGAACCCCCAGCATCAGCCTGAAACAAATTCGAACATCAAGTTAATACAAGAAACAAAGGATATAAATTTTGGCAGTAGAGGGGGAGGAACAGGGTAAATAATGAAAGCATTGAGCCAGATATGAATAAACAGATTTCAGAAACAGTATGCAACCTCTGCTATGACAGCATTTATAAGCTTCTCAGCTTTGTTTATGCTACTTAAAGTTCCAATTATTTCCAAAGGTCTTGTAGGTGCATCCCGATCAGCATCTGCATCCCTCATAATTTGAATTTTTGCACCCGAGTTGTATTGCAGGTACCTTATAGTATCCCCTGCCTTGCCAATGAGAACACCAACCTGCACAAGCACATGAGAAATACAAATTACAACACATACTTCCCAAACAAATTCAAGTTGAGCTTTTTATTAAATTATGCGAACTGAAGTGATGAGCATTAGTGGGGTGACAATGTAATAAACATGAAGTAACATTGTCTGGATAAATGTTTTGTAATAATGACGAGGTGTTAAGCCGTCGTTTAGATAACAAGAAAAAAGTTAAGAGGTCACCAAACACAGAACAAAAATTGCAGAGAACACATTAATGTAGTTCAGTGTTTATACGCATAACAATCCCTTTCAAAAGATGTTAGTTAACAGATGGCACTCTGCTTAAGAGAGTGAGGGAGCAAAGAAATAACCTAGCATTAATGGAAAAAAGTTTGATAGTGGATCAGTTTCTTTATCTGTTTGACATAATAATAAATGGATTATAATATAACAGGGTTTTTGTAATGTTTTCTTAAAAAATTTAGTCAGCATACCTTAGCATTAGGAACCTCCATTCTGCGAGTAATAGTTGAACCATCATCAACCTCCTGCTGGGGCAACTCATCAGAAGGTTGCTCATTATTCTCTTTAGGGGGGTCTTGACCATAATCTCCCTCAAAACTCTCAACTTTACCTAACTCGGGATCAGAAGTTTCAAGATTATCTATAGGCTGCTGATGTGTTTCCTCCATACTTCCTTTAACTTGCTCGGGTTTTACAATATCTTGAGCCTCCTTTGAAGGAGAGTCGCCATCCTCTGCTTGCTTGTTAAGCTCATTTTGCTGAGGAGCCTCCTCTTCCGCCTTCACAGGTTCGTCCGATTCCTCAGCTTGGAACCCATTCTCACTGGCTACTATGTTAAGCATAAGAACCAAAGAATTAGAACAGTTAAATATGTAAAGCAATAAAGAGATAAACTAATCGTAAATCATGTTTTGTTTTGTTAACGCTTGAGCTATTCTTTTGGCTTTCTGCACAAAATTGGAAAAAAAAAGTTGTTTAATATCACATTTTGAATTATTAAAATTAATATCAAACTTCCCTAAACTCACATAATGTGCATCAACATAACATTACATTCAATCATAGGCTCCGTCAAATATGCTCTTAATTTTAGCAATTTTCAAACAAGTAAAGGGAAATAACAGGAAAAAATATATTATCAGAGCAAATAACAACTAAATGGAGCCTTAATTTTCTCACTTCATATTCACCTATCACATAAAACTCACAATCTTAAACATCTTTAATTTTCCAAAACAAAAATCGTGAAGAAATAACAAGGAAACCCTAGAGCTGTCATTTTAACCCCATATATCCATTCCTAAAATTGAACATAAAAGTTAAAACCAAAAGAGAAGCGAAGAACGGAGAACATTATCATTACCCAAACCATCGGTATCATCCTCGTCGAGCCTAGGGCGCTTGGCGTCGGACGAATCAGATGGCGTCACATCGTTATCTCCCGCATCACGAGGCATGTCAACGGGGTGATCTTGGGGCTCGAGATCCTCGAGTTTCCGTTTATGATCGGAAGCGATGGGGCTGGGTACAGCGGCTACGGCCTCTTCCTCCGCCATCAAAATGTACGGAAAAGGATAACTAATCTTGGGTTTTGAGGAGGAGAGGACAAATTGCGAAGCAATGGAAGAAAGTGCTGGGTGAGGTTGGAATTGGAAGAGGAAGAAGTGATAAAATGATCCAACTTGTTGAATGTTGGGTGTGTGAATTAGGGTTTAAGACCAATTTATAGTCGGAAAATATCACAATTCACAATTTCTCCTTTTCCCCTCACTTTTTTTGGCCCACTTTTTAGTTTTTTCTTTAAAAATCTTTAAATGTAAGAACAGTTGGTATAATTTTAAATTCGGTCCCTAAACTATACAAAAAAATACTCATTTTACTTTAATTTACCATAATTTAGTCATCTTACTTTTCAAAAATTGAGACGTTAGTTGCTAGTAAATACATGGACTTGAGCAATTTAATTTGTTCAATTTTTTTGCTTTATAAATTGTTAAACTATTGGTTTATGTTGATTCCTTGCATTTGAATTATTAATTTCCAAGCTAGGGGTTTAATAATAAAATTTAATAATGTTATTCGATTGAATTCACTTTTTAATTTCCATAATATACGATAGATGGATGAAATTTATAAGTTGGTGAAACGAATTTTGATTTTTATTTATTTGCCAAACATATGTCTCCTCACTATTTTTTGTTAAGCTAGGGTTCAAACCATTGGCAAATTAATTCGGATCATGTTTGCAGAGGTTTGTTATAGGGCGACATTCACAATCTAGTTTGATTCATTCACAAGGTTAAGATTCGAACCATTGACCTTACTTAAGATATCTAGTGTCTCATCCCACTAGACTAGCTGGTTGTTGGTAAATGAGCATATACCTTGTAGACAAAGCGATTTAAACTAATGTCTCCTAAAATGAATATCATCCACTTTTTTATATTATAACATTTATTGGGTTCAAATCTACTCACTATCTTAATTTACTAGTTAATGTAGTCTTTGATTATATCACGATACTTTATAGAACTTTGATTTAAATGTAAGATTTATGTTATAAATTTAAGGGAAAACTACACCACTGACTACCAAACAAATTAGGGATACCTATTTGGACCACCGAACTATAAAAAACGTCAATCAGACCACCAAACTTATAAAATCAACCTATTTTGACCACCGCCGTTAAAAATCTAACGGTGGAGTGACGGAACTGCCACGTGGCAATTGACGGAAAAATTTAAAAATTACACATTTGGTCCATGTTATTTACACATTCTTTCAATTTATTCCTAATTTTAAATTAATAAAATAATAAATTATTTAATTAAGTGGTGACACTTGTCAACACCTTATTGGAGGACTTTAATTATTTATATTTGATTTTATTAATTTATTTTCCCCCTCCAATCAGGTGGTGACACATGTCACCACCAATTTAGAGGAGAAAAATAAATTTCTCTTCTTTGCAATTAGCAAAAATTGAACATAGGACTCTTAGGTGTAAAGCCAATGGCTTTGCCACTGCACCAAGCACAACTCTATACTATAATTCTCCAGATATAATATATACCTCTTATTAGTTTCCACATTTATAAGCCAAAAGCTCAAACCTTAAACACTAATTTCACATATATATAAATCTCAAACCCTAAACTCTAACCATAAATATTTTAAATTAATTTCATGCTAAATATATCAAATTAAACCCCAAATCCTAAAACTTTCAAATTAATTTCACGCTAAATATTTCAAATTAAACCCTAAACCCAAACCTTAAACACTAAAAATTTCAAATTAATTCCACGCTAAATATTTTAAATTAAACCCTAAATATTTCAAATTAATTTCACGCTAAATATTTCAAATTAAACCCTAAATATTTAGCATGGAAATACTTTTAAATTTTTAGGGTTTAAGGTTTGGGGTGAGGGTTTAGGGTTTATTTTAAAATATTTAGCGTGAAATTAATTTGAAATATTTAGGGTTTAGGGTTTAATTTGAAATATTTAGCATGAAATTGATTTGAAAGTATTAGGGTTTATGGTTTAATTTAAAATATTTAACGTGGAATTAATTTGAAATTTTTAGGGTTTAGGGTTTAATTTACAATATTTAGCGTGAAATTAATTTGAAATTTTTAGGGTTTTGGGGTTTAGAGTTTAATTTAAAACATTTAGCGTGGAATTGATTTGAAATGTTTAGGGTTTGTGGTTTAGTTTGAAATATTTAGGGTTAGAGTTTAGGGTTTGAGATTTATATATATGTGAAATTAGTGTTTAAGGTTTGAGCTTTTGGCTTATAAATGTGAAAACTAATAAGAGGTATATATTATATCTGGAGAATTACACCCCAAAGTTGTGTTTGGTGCAGTGGCAAAGCCATTGGCTTTACACCTGAAAGACCCAGGATCGATTCTTGCTAAACGCAAAGAAGCAATATTTGTTTTCTCCTCTAAATTGGTGTTGACACGTGTCACCACTTAATTAAATAATTTATTATTTTATTAATTTAAAATTAGGACTAAATTGAAAGAATGTGTAAATAATAGGGACCAAATATGTAATTTTTAAAATTTTCCGTCATTTGCCACGTGGCAGTTCCGTCACTCCACTGTTAAAGTTTTAACGGCGGTGATCAAAATATGTTAATTTTATAAGTTCAGTGGTCTGATTGACGTTTTCTATAGTTCGGTGGTCCAAATAAATATCCTCAATTTATTTGGTGTTTAGTGAGGTAGTTTTCCCTAAATTTAATGTAAAGTAGTTTGCGACTGATTTATGTATTTTAATGATATGCATAAAGTGAAATGTAAATGTTTTATTATGATTGGTCGGTGTCAACTAAATATTTGATAGGGTTAATGTATATTTTATTTATTGAATTTAGTTTTAGGTATTTTGTTAGTACTTAAATTCAAATTCTTAAAAACCCTATTTTTTCTCTACCCAATCCTAGCGTAGTAACCTCTTTTTTTTCATTTGTTTTCTTGGCCGGTGATCGACAATTAATTTTAGTATTGGTTGTCGATCACCAGGTTCATTATTTTCTTATATTTTTCATATTTAAAAAAATCTATGTTTTTGTGGTATGTTTTCATTTTTTTTTTATTTTTCTGGTTCGTTTTATCTGTCGTTTGACTCGTTTTAACATGATTTCAGTATACTTTAGCGGTCGTTTGGTGTTCGACTGTTCGTACAGAAATCTTCACGACGCTAGTTTTTTATTATGATTCTGTCGGTGGTCATAGAAAGATAGATCTACGCTCGGTGGATGGTTGTTTAACGATGTAATTAAACCTGGGTAGTGAAGCAATTTGTATGATAGTTTGGTTTGTTTACCACTTCTTTTTTACTCGTAAAGCGTCTCGTCTGGATAGAGACAATGAAATTCAGAAAGATTTTTGCATGAGATTTTGATTGACTATTTATAATATTTTTCATAATTTTTTTAATAAAATTCAGTTATTATTGTAAAAATATAGTAATTAAATTATGTTTTACTCATTTACTCCTTCAACTTAGCCTTAGCTAGGTCTAAACTTCTTTTACACATATATCCATTTAATTTAGTTACATGTTCTTAGTTGTTTCTTGAACTTGAAAACAACTATATACATTGAACTAAAAATTTAACTTCCATAAAAATTTTATAGATATGTATCTTTGACCAAACAATTGATATTATATGTCTTTAAAAATATATCATAACATTAACCTTAAGCATAGTCAATACCTTAAAAAATGTTGACATGTTATCTTCAACTAATTAGTTAATACACTTGTCTATTTTTAATGATGCGTATTATTAATCGATTGATTAAACACATAACATCAATTGATTGGTTAGAAGTAACATGCTAACAAATTTTAACAAATTTAAGTTTCTAATTAATGAATGTGATAGTTTCAAGTTTCATATATTAATGGCTTAAATGAAAAACCAGCCCTTAAACTATGTCTCTTGTTTGTTTTTATCTCTTAAACTATTTTTTTAAAATAAGTCTGTGAACTATTATTTTTTGTCATTTTAAGTCCCTAACTTATTTTTTGTCAAAATAAATACTTAAAATATGTCATTTTTAGTCCTTAAACTATCTATTGGTCAATTTTTTTATGATGTGTCAACATTTTATTGGTTGAAATATTCTTTTTTACTTAGATACTTACCAGACTTAATGTGACCAAAAATGATAGTTTAGGGGCTTATTTTGACCCAAAAATAGTTTAAGGGCTAAAAATAAACAAAAAGTATAGTTTAGGGGTTGATTTTTCATTTAAGCCTATATTAATTACCTGAAGTCAAATTTACAAGTCAAAATGAGTGAAAAACAATTCACATGTCAAATTACCTAAGGCGAGAGCAAGAACATTTGGCCGGTTGAATTAAGACTAGAATTGAAATTTGTCTAAAAGAAAATCTAAGGCGAAGCTTAAACAAAATATGCATTAACCTTGCTTGGTAATATACTTTTCTTTAAGCTTAGTCATAGGAACAAACACAAAGTTTTATGTTAGAGGCCATAATTAAATTTTTAATAGAAAATATATAATTTTTTTTAAATTATATATAAATTTTAAAATTTTCCAGGGAGTTGGGACGAGAAATGAGCCGACAAAATAAATTAGTAAAAATTTGAAGGGACGGGTCAAGTGGATAGGTAGTACTTTATTTTCATCGAGAATAGATGTAGCCTTAGAAAGTTTCGGAACTTAAATGCCCCCACGCAGGATCGAACTACGGACCTTCAGTTTACAAGACTGACGCTCTACCACTGAGCTATAAGGGCTAATCTGTGAGTTGCATACGAATTAATTTTGATATTCTTAAAGTTAATCATAATCACAACGACCTAAGAAATCAACAATTTCTAGATGAAATAAAAGGGCATCGGCAGCCAAGCAGGTCATCACAATGTTTAAGTCTGAAATAAACCCCCTTCAGTTATGAGTTAACAAAGCTGGATCAATCAATGCGTTGGAAAAGGAACATCAACAAGCATAAAAGTTTAGCCGAGGCAGACAGAGAAGCAGGGGTATTTGCAAACTGCTTTTCAAGTCTCAGCAAGATGAATATTTTAAAATATTGAACCACAGTGGATTAATTTACACAACATCCATGGTAAACACATAGACAGAAAGGGGCATGCAAGAATTTTCCCATTTCCCGTGTTCGAAATTTCATAGAACTGAATATCATGTACAATGTGACATGATGTAAATTGGTAAAGTTCAGAATGAACAAAAATTACTAAAGTGTTACCATTCATGATTTTGAAGAAGGTATTGAGAGTCTGTTTAGGCGCTTGATCAAAGTCAAATGTAATATTCTTATGTCAAATTAAAATATACTTAACAAAGTTATACTTTATTGCATGTTTCTCACTTTCATCTTCTTTTTCTAGTTTTTTTTTTTTTGGTTTTTATTTAGAATCTCAAACATAAACATTTAACCATCTCTTTTAGCATTAATTAATACGAGAGAGAAAAAAATTTAATTAACAGTTTACATTGATATTCCTTTTCGGCCTTTTGTTCTGTTTGTGTCTTCTTTTCAATAAAATTCGATTCAACCGCCCATATCTTGAACCTCTCACCCTCTCTTTCCGTATATCAAGACTCAGAACAACCTAATGAATCTCGAGCGAGTAAAAAATAGATGATTCGTTTCTTCGGCAGTACCAACCTTCCAAACTCAAAATAGCCTCCAAGTTCTTGACCACATGGCTTCCTTTCCTTTCAAGAGATTTATGCAATTGTTGCACCCAACGACTCTCTCAAGGAATCCGCTCTCTCGACCCAAGTATTCTCCCTTTTAGATCTAATAATGAAAATCTAATTTTTTTAGTACGTTAAATTTCACTTTCAGTAGTTGGTTGGCTTTATTCTTTTTTCAGTTTTCAAGGTTATTGAGAAACTAAATTATCTAGGGATTACGGAGAATGTATAAGTTTTATGGATGTGAAGAGGAATAAAGATTTTGTATGTTTGGAGAGAGTTAAGGGTAAGATGATTAACATTTTTGAGGGTCTTGAACTTCACACGAAGATTTTTAGTGCTGATAAGCAGAAGATGATTAACATTCTTTGAGGGTTTTGAACTTCACACAAAGAGATGGAGAAAAATGGAGAGTTGAAAAGTTAGTATTTACATTGTCGAACTTGTTTGTAAACTTGAACTCTTCCTCTGTGCTTATACAATAAAGAATAAAACTTCTTTGATGCTCTTTTGATATCAAGCTAAGATGTACCTGAGTTATTAACTTAACACTGTTCTTGATCATGATTTTTGTCTTATCTTTCTATTTATCATTTTTTTGTTTCCCTTCTTTTCATTATACCTCTAATGAAATTAATAAATTGAATATATTAGAAAATGTAAGTCAATTTTTAGTTTTTTTTTTTTTCAGTTGAAGTTGAAAATATTCTATAGAAGGCACATTAAAACACCTAAAAGTTGATGAAAGTAAAACATTTTGTCTACGATGAGGAGAAATCAAAGAAGTTAATCTTTTCACCTAAATTCGAACCATATGTAAAATAGAAGCCATTTAAAAGAGCGGGTGGAAAAGAGTATAGGGGAACAACAACAGAATAACGAGTGATAGGAGGCTCAATCCTCCACCCAAAAACAAAGAGGCCCTGAAAATAAGAGGATCGATGACAAATTTTTTAGAATTCTCCATGGATCGGGTCAGATTGGTAGTCTCTTTAAGTTCAAAATCTCACTCAGAATCCCTAAGACAACTTATTGTGCATGTGACTCGGACCTAAACTCGCGACCCGTAACATTATGCATATGCATGTTTCAGAAAATTAAATTCTAGAAATTGGGTATAAAGTCGTACAAATAAAGTTATGTTTATATGCAGCATCAAAAGAATTATATAAAGACACATTGACAGTGAATATTCCATTTCTGTTTCTCAAACATTACGGATAATATGAGTTTGGTGAAACCAAAAACAATAATCATTCAAATCAGCTAACCATAAATACATATTGACAGTGAAATCATTATTCCACTAATCAGAATCCATTAAACAAGGAGCTCTGTAAATATGAAGGATTTCAACGCAATTAGCTAGGAACTAAAACCGATATGATGTGTTGCAAGCACTAAACTTTTCAAGAAAATAAAATTACACATCTTAAAAGAACTTAGGAATTAGGATATTATCAAGCTCGGACGTAAAAACCCTAGAATAAGGCCAGACTATAGGAAACCACACCATAGTTGGTAGAAATTCATGGAGCACACAGCTAAACAAGTAATAGGAAGAATTTTATTCGGCTAGAATAATGCAATTTCAGATTATTAAAGTAAAATAATATTATATTTTTAAGAAACAAAATACATTATTTTAATTTTATATGCTACCGATTACTTCTGTTATGTCTTTCAACTTAGCAATCTTCCATTTCATTTGTAATCAAATATGCACTCATACTAATCAAAGAAAATAATTAAAATAAGAGTAAATTATACGAAATATTATTGAAATTTAACATGTGTATAAAAAATATCATTAAACTATAATCGATAACGGGGCGTTAAAACTAAAACGGCGCTGTTTTAGTATAGTTGTTTTGATGCCTAAGATAGGTCAAAACGAATCGTTTTGATAGAGGAAAAATTAAGAAAACATTTCACTTAAAGATACGCAAACCAAGAACTCGATGATAGAAAGCTAGCACATAACCACCAAGCCAACTTAAAATCTTATTGTGATTTCAACACTAATAATATATATATATATAATTGCAGTTGAACTTAATTTTATTTATCTCATCGTATAATTTTATAATATGCATAACAATCACAAATAAAATTAAAAGAAAAAAATATATTAAATAAAATAAATTAAAACTAAATTAAATTAATCTAATTGGGTGATGACACGTGCCATCATTTGATTGGTTGATTAATTTTATTTGATTAAAATAAAATTAGGGATCAAATTGATTTAATAAGTAAATAACAATGAATAAACATGTAATTTTAAAATTTTTCTTTTAACTGCCACGTGGCACTTCTGTCACCCCTCCTTTAGCTTTTTAACGGCGGTGGTCAAAACAAGTTTATTTTATAAGTTTGGTGATTTGATTGACGAGTTCGATGGTCAAAATAAGTATTCTCAATTAATTCGGTGGTCACTGGTATAGTATACCCTTAATATATACCATGTTTATTCCTTCCATTTAAATTCCTATATTTTAAATTGGAGCCAGAGCTTGTTGGTAATGCTTCAAGAGTTACCAAAGCTATATCCCACATTGGTTGGGAAAATAGCTAGGGAAGGGTATTTATACCCATGCTTCCTCCCTCCCTTGTTGAGTGGGAAAGAACAAGGGAAGTCCTCGCGCGCCGCCGCCGCCGCCGTCGGGTTCGGGTTCGGGTTCGGGTTCGGGTTCGGGTAACACGTGTCCTTGACACGTACGCGCGCGTATATATTTTTTTTGGAGAAAATTCGTAGGAATCTTATGAACAAAAGACTATATGTGAAAGACTTTTTTTTCTTATTTATGGCCGTTATACAGTGATATCCAGCCTATAAATAGAGGTGCTTCATGCACCATTTGAAAAATGATCAAACACATTACAAAGCATTTCAATTCTCTTTGGTTCCTCCCCTTGTTCGAGCAGTTCCACTGTTGTTCACTTCGGAGTCGAGTGTACGGTTCCAGGAGCGTCCGTGTGCACCTCATGGGACAGTCTGCCAGTGAAGCGACTACACTGTTCGAGGCAGTTTTGTTTCTAAGGCAGTGGCCATCATACCACGACACGGTTCACAATTTTTTATTACCGTTGTTTTTATATTTTCCAGTCAGTGCTAACAGCCGATTTTGCAGTTCAATTTTACCAACAATTTAGAAACAAAACTATTCTCCGATTCTACAAAATGGCTTCTTCATCCGCACTACTAAGCAAGCTCATTCTCGACCTTTCCAAGCTCGATGCTTTAGATGGCAACAACTATCGAAGGTGGTTCCAGCGCATACTGATTTTCTTTGAGCAATTGGACCTCAATTATGTGCTGCTCAACGAACCACCAGTTGCACCACCTACCATTACTGTTCCTGCCAATAACCAAGGCCAAACTGATGCTGCCGCCGATGCCCTTACTGCTGCCACCTTTGCCAAATATGAGAAAGACAACAAGACGGTCTGTGGCCATCTCCTAAGTCACATGACCAACAAATTATTTGACATGTATCTAAAGGAGAGGAGTGCAAAGGCGATATGGGATTCCTTGGACACCAAGTATGGCACCGATGATGCGGGGATCAAAAAATATGTCGTGGGCGAATGGTTGAAGTTCCAGATGACCGACGACAAGCCCATCATGGATCAAGTCCATGACTATGAGAATCTTGTCTCGGACATCATAGCGGAAGGCATGCAAATGTGTGAAGTTTTGCAAGCAAATGTTCTTATCGAGAAGTTGCCAAAATCATGGTCCGATTACCGCAACTCCCTCAAGCACAAGAAAAGGGACATACCACTTCAGGAGCTGATCGGTCACATGAAAATCGAGGAGGCCAATCGTTTGAAAGATAAGGTTACGAACAATTTTAGTCACTTATCTTTTAAAACTAACATAGTTGAGTCTGGTGGTGCTTCAGGGTCCAAAAAGCCCTTTAAGAAAGGCCCTCCGAGCAAAAAGCCCAAACCACAGAAGACTACCAACTTCAAGAAGCCCATAAAGGCTAAGCCCGACGTGAAAACCATGAAGTGCTACGTGTGTGGGCAAGCTGGTCACAAGGCGTACCAATGTCAGCACCGCTTGGACCGCCAGAATGAGACTAGACCATGCATGCATGTGACGGAGGATATGGATGATGATGTCATAGCCGCAGTGGTTTCGGAGGTCAACCTCGTAGAGAAGAACACCGAGTGGGTCGTAGACACCGGAGCTTCTCGACATTTCTGCGCAAAGAAGGAGTTCTTCACCGAGTTCGAGGACGTGAAAAATGGTGAACGTGTGTACAAGGAGTTCTTCACCGAGTTCTGCAGTGGCATCTCATTTCTCCTCGAGATGTTACCTGTCCGCTGGCACCTGTCACAGTTCTTGTAAAAGTCCTGTGCGTCTTTATACAGTGTCGGCCAGTAGAACCCTGACTGCAGCACCTTGGCAGCAGTTTTGTTGCCTCCTAAGTGACCTCCATATTGTGAAGCATGGCAGTGATGGAGAATGTCTTCTTGCTCTTCTTGTGGTACACACCTCCTTATAACCTGATCTGCACATAATTTGAAAAGAAGAGGTTCGTCCTAATAATAATGCTTGACATCATTTTGGAACCTCTTCCTGGCTTGATAATTAAGATCAGAAGGGAATATTCCGCTAACTATAAAATTAACGAAATCAGCATACCAGGGGACTTCAGAAGACTTACCTGCCGCCATGGCTGTCGCGGCAGCGATTGTGGCAGCAAAGAGCTGCTCATCTGGGAAGGTCTCCAGTATGTTTGTCTCATCAATTGGTAGACTCTGTCCCTTCTCCAATCTTGACAAGTGGTCTGCCACCTGATTTTCTGTCCCCTTTTTGTCCTTGATCTCTAGGTCGAATTCTTGTAATAGCAAGATCCACCGTATCAATCTAGGCTTTGCATCCTTCTTTGCGAATAAATATTTCAGGGCAGAATGGTCTGTGTGCACTATCACCCTCGTCCCTAGTATGTAAGAACGAAACTTGTCAATGGAGAACACCACAGCTAATAGCTCCTTTTCTGTGGTGGTGTAGTTCACTTGGGCGTCATTTAATGTCTTGCTGGCGTAGTATATGACATGAAACAGCTAATTTCTGCGCTGCCCAAGTGGTGCCCCAACAACATAGTCACTAGCATCACACATAATCTCAAATGGCTGTGTCCAGTCTGGTGGCTGTACTATGGGGGCTGTCACTAGTTTTTCCTTCAGAACCTTGAATGCTTCAGTACATTCATCATTAAAGTCAAAGGGTCGGTTCTGCTCTAAGAGATGCATAGGGGCTTGGTGATTTTTGAGAAATTTGCGATAAATCTTCGATAAAAACCAGCATGCCCTAAAAAACTCCTTATGCCCTTGACTGTGGTTGGTGGCGGCAGCTTTTCAATTACTTCAATCTTAGCCCTGTCGACTTCTATCCCACGGCAGCTAATCTTATGGACGAGAACTATCCCCTCATCCACCATAAAGTGGCATTTTTCCCAATTCAAAACAAGATTAGCTTTTTCACATCTTTCAAGTACCTTTTGAAGATTGCCAAGGCAGCTTTCAAAATCGTCTCCAAAGACGGAAAAGTCATCCATAAAAATCTCTAGGAAGTCCTCTACCATGTCGGAGAATATGGCCATCATGCACCTTTGGAAGGTGGCAGGTGCATTACAGAGTCCAAATGGCATTCTCCTAAAAGCGTACGTTCCGTAGGGGCATGTGAAGGTCGTCTTTTCTTGATCCTCAGGTGCAATAGCAATTTGGTTATAACCTGAATAACCATCAAGAAAACAATAGTAAGGTTTACCCGCTAATCTATCAAGCATTTGATCAATAAAGGGTAAAGGAAAATGGTCCTTTCGGGTAGCTTTGTTAAGCTTCCGATAGTCCATACAAACCCTCCAACCGGTCACAGTCCTGGTTGGGATTAACTCATTGTTCTCGTTGGTCACCACGGTTATTTCTCCTTTCTTGGGAACGCATTGCACCGGGCTTACCCATTTGCTGTCGGAGATGGCGTAAATAATACCAGCATCTAACCATTTGATTATCTCTTTACGCACCACCTCTTTCATCGCATGGTTTAGCCGCCTTTGGGCATCAATAGTCGGCTTATGATCTTCCTCCAGGAGGATTTTGTGCATGCATAACGCCGGACTGATGCCTTGAATGTCTGCTATCGTCCATCCAATCGCCTTCTTGTGCTGCCTTAGCATGCTGACTAGCTGTCGTTCCTGTTCCTGCGGCAGCTTAGCAGAGATGATTACGGGCAGTGTGTCATTTGAACCAAGAAAAGCATATTTAAGCTGCCCTGGTAGAGGCTTCAGTTCTAAGGCAGATGGTTCAATAGTTGATGGCTTTGGATAAAATGGTTATCCGAAGTATAATTCAAAGGTTCGAATAACTTACCTGGACGATAGCCTAACCAGTTTACCTCCTCTTGATCTTCAGTATCAGATGTATCGGATTCAGAGGAGTTGCTGTCGTCGGTGCTGTCTTCGTTGCTGTCGTGACAGGCCTGTAAGTGGTTGTCGCAGCAGTGACCTAAGTTTATATCATGACAGCCCGACCTAATGTATGGATGATCAAGGGTTACTTCAATGATAGCCTTGCATTCTTCATCCACATCAGCATGTTTCATTGCTTGGAGAACATTCAACTTAATCTCTTGATCGTTCACGCGCATAGTGAGTTCTCCTTTCTCCACATCAATCAGTGATCTTCCCGTGGCTAAGAAGGGTCGCCCTAGGATGACTGATGCGTTTTCGTCTGCCTCACAATCTAAAACAAGAAAGTCAGCAGGAAAAATAAACTTATCCACTCTTACCAGAATATCTTCAATTTTTCCTTCTAGATGAACGTAAGAGCGGTCTGCCAGCTGCAGAGTTACTGTCGTGGGCCGCGCCTTTCCAATACCTAACTTCTGAAAAACAGATTTTGGCATTAAATTAACACTAGCACCAAGATCACAAAGTGCCTTACCCATAAATTTGTCTCCGATTACACAAGGTATGATGAAGCTCCCTGGATCCTTCTTTTTCTGGGGTGGCTGCCGATGAAGAATACTCATGCAACCATCTGCCATCCTTACCGTTTCAAATTCCCCAAATTTATATTTCTTTGACATGACATTCTTGAGAAATTTGGCGTAACCAAGCATCTCCCTAACGGCATCTAACAGCGGAATATTAATTTGAACCTGCTTAAAAATATCATAAATCTTTTTAAGTTGAGATTCCTGTTTAGTTTGCTGTATCCGTTGAGGAAAAGGTGGTGGGGGACGGTAATCAGCAATACGTCCTTCCCACTGCATACGAATCTGAGGATGATGTTCTTCATTTTTCTCCTCTGTCGCTTCTGCTGTCGTGACAGGCTCATCGGCAGCAGTCTGTTTATCACCTGTCGGAGCAGCTTCCTCAGCAGGTTTATCTACGGTTGGTTCCTTTTCTGTTTCAGCTTCTTTTTTCGGCCCTGGTAGTTTCTTCCCACTCCTAGTAGTAATTGCCTTGCATTGCTCATGTGTGGGTGGTCTAGAACTTTCAGTATTGCTAAGGAATCCTCCATTCTGCCTCGGCTTAATATGTTGAGAAACTTGACCCATTTGTGTCTCCAGAGATTTCAAGGTAGCTTCATGATTTGTCATTCTCATCTCTGTCTTATCCATGAAATTCTCTGTCTTCTTAACAAACTGATTCATATTCTCAATATAAGTACCGGTCTGAGACATAAAGGTGGCCAGAGTCTGTTCCAATATACTGCTCGTAGCAGGTGGTGGCTGCTGTTGCTGCTGCGGTGGCAAGTTCTGCGGCAGCTGCTGTCGCGTCAGCAGTCTAGGACCTCCCTGATTCTGATTGTGTGCTTGCAGATTCAGGGCGTTGTTAGGATTACTCCAGGAAAATTTGGGATCCTTCCTCCAATTGGGGTTATAATTGTTGGAATTGTAATTTGGCTTGTAATTTCCAACATATTTTCCTTCTTCTACTTGTATTGGGCACTCATCCCTACTATGATTTCCCTCACAGATATCACATACTTCCTCAACAGCAAATCCTTGTAATCCATCAACATTCAACAACCTTTTCATTGCCTTAGTAAGGAATGCTACCTGTGATTTCATATTGCTGTCGGCTTCATAATCCTTGACAGCAAGTACCCGTTTACCCCCTCTTCTTGCAGTCGGAAACTGCTCCTCATTCTTAGCCAGATTTTTCAAAACTTGTAATGCTTCGTCTGGATCTTTGTCCAATAATAGTCCATTTGCTGCAGAATCAATTCTAATGCGAGTTTGTAAGTTAGCAGCATTATAGAACTTAGTTACCTGATTCCAGACGGGGAATCCATGCATGGGGCAGTTTCGAAGAAGAGTAGTAAATCTGTCCCAGGCTTCGTGCATTGGCTCGTCATCTTCCTGTTGAAAAGTAGCAATTTCATTACGTAATCGCTCAGATAAATGCGAAGGATTAAAACGAGATAAGAATTCACGAGACAAATCTGCCCAAGTTACGATTGAACCCGGTGTTAGTTTATTCCACCAAGTTTTAGCTCAGTCCCTCAATGAATGGGGGAATAACCGAAGCCTCAGTATCTCCGGATTAACTCCTGGCAGTCTAAACGAACCACAGATCTCCCGGAACGTTTTGAGATGCTCCCTAGCATCTTCTGTCACAGCACCACTAAATTGCCCGGCGTTGTTGATCATACTAAACATGACAGGCTTGAGTTCGAAGTTATCAACATCAATATCCGGCAGTGTGGTTTCTAGCTCTACATGATCGTTCAGCATGTAGTCACGACATGACCGTCGTCCAGCTGCTGCGGGCGGGTCGCCGATAGGCGGTACACCATCACCAGCGGGCGGATTACGGGCCATCTTCTCTAGCTGTTCCTCAAGGTACTCGTTCCTGTCTAAAAGGTGGCGAAGTTGTTTCTTGAGATTGAAGGAACGTTCGATTTCCGGATCTAATTTATACTCAGGATCTTCGCCTCTTTTAGATCTGTGCATAAACAAGATAACCTTGTGAAAAGCAAGAGTTTAAAGTTCTAACGAAAAATAGAAAAAGAAAAAAATTAAAAGAAAAACAAAAACAAAAACGAAAAGTGCAATAAAAGAAAGGTGTAGTTATGTTGCCAATCCCCGGCAACGGCGCCAAAAACTTGTTGCGTGTAAAAGAGTCTATCGCAATTGTAGTGCAAGTGTACACGACGCAAGTAGTAAAGTGATACAAAGTATCGGATATCGTCTCCACAGAGATTGGGCTAATAGCTTCACCTTAGTTTACTGCACGAAGTAAAGGAAATAATTGAGAGTTGTCACGAGAATAATAAAGGAAAACGTAAATAAAAGAATTGGAATATCAAGAGAGAGAGAATGGGCTGGTATTGAATTGCTCAGTAGTGCAGGTATTGTATTGCTTAGGATCTCCAGTTCTGTCGTCGCGCCTGTCGCCGACAGCACCTGTCGCGGCAGCTGTCCGTTAGTCGTTGCGGCAGCAAACACACCAACTCAGTACGTTCAAGTTTGGCAAGAATCCCAGATCTGCCTTGGCCTATCCCTAGGTCCAAGTCTGTCGATGATCACGTCTTTGACGATACCTCCCGGCGTGAATCGAAGGATGAACACCGATGTGTATGAATTCTTCCTTAGCCACTTAACCTTGCCCTATCCCTAGGCACAAGATAGTTCAACTATAAACTAGAGAACTCGCTCTTATTTCTTTCGTATACTTAACTCTCCCGATGCTAAGTAAATGGATAACCTCACAATGCTCTCCCGATGCTCTTGCAAGATATTAAAACCAAAATAAGAGAACTTGAAGTTTATTTTATTGAACTTGGAAAATCCTAAAACAAAACAACCATTGCAACTACTTTACAAAACAACCCGTAGCCCTAGGGGGAATTTAGAACATGTCGGTGACGGGTAAACGGCAGAGAGGTTTAGGTTATCGGTTATGGGGTATGATGCCTCCTAGGTTAAATCTATGCCCTTATATAAGCTTTGAGCTCAAGTATTCTAAGTTAACAAGGATTACAACTTTAATGAAAAGTAAGATTCTAATGAATGCTTAATCTCTAAGGATTCCTACTTTTCAGCCGTCCTCCTTGTTTCATGGGAATTCTTCTCCTTGAGCTTTGGCTTGACATATCTTTTGATCCGGGGCTTGGAAAAATATTTGGCTTTCACACGACAGACAAGCAGATTTTTCTCTATCTATCGAGGTCCACTTTACTGTTCCTCTTCATAAGGCCGCTGTCACCTTGCTGTCACGACAACTCCATGGCAGCTTCGTCCTCGTCGTCTGCTTGTCCAGTTCAGCTCTTCTGCTTCTCTGCCCAGCGCCTGCCTTCACCGTCTACGATGGCAACAACCTGCAAAATAAGCCATCTTTTAGTAGAATCCGTGCCTTTAATCCATTTGTGATGTTTTACTGTAAACTATCCTAAATGCAATGCAATGATGCTTGAATGCAGCAGAAATATGGGTTAAAAAGGGTGTAAATAATAGAACTTTTACACACTCAACAAAAGGCAAGGTTTTACTCAAGCTGACTTCCGGTAAAACTCTGGCCCTTAACAATGTCCTATATGTGCCTGCCCTGCGTAGAAATTTGATTAGTGGTGGCCTCTTAAATAAGGCAGGCATTAAGTTAGTTTTTGAGGCAGATAAACTTGTACTTTCCCGTAACGGTGATTATGTCGGGAAAGGTTTTTTAAGCGAAGGTTTATTTGTCATAGAAACTCAACTTAATGAAAATAATAAAGCTACCACTTCTGCTTATATAGTTGAGTCTGTTGATATGTGGCATGCTAGATTAGGACACGTAAATATTCAATCCCTAAAGAAAATGAAGAAAATGAATATTTTGCCTAAACTAGACATAACAAACTATAATAAATGTGAAGTTTGTGTAGAAGCAAAGCATGCAAAACCTACCTTTAAAAATGTTTCTAAAAGAAAGACTGAACTGTTAGAACTTATTCATACTGATCTAGCAGACTTTAGAAACACTGAAAGTAAAGGAGGAAAACACTACTACATAACTTTTGTAGATGACTTCTCTAGGTATACAAAAGTTTATCTCCTAAGAACTAAAGATGAAGCTGGAAATTTCTTTCTTATTTATAAGGCAGAAGTTGAAAATCAGTTAGATAGGAGAATAAAACGTGTTAGGTCTGATAGAGGTGGTGAATATGGATCTAATTTTCTAAAAGAGGTTTGTGAGACGAATGGCATAATACATGAAACTTCATCCTCTTATTTTCCTCAACAGAACGGTATAGCCGAGAGGAAAAACAGAACTTTAAAAGAGATGATGAACTCATTGTTGATAAGTTCTGGGTTGTCTGACAACATGTGGGGGGAAGCCATTCTATCGGCTAATCATATTCTGAACCGAGTACCTCATAAGAAAATTGATTCTACCCCATACGAATTATGGAAAGGGTATGCCCCAAATTTACAATACCTGAAAGTGTGGGGGTGTCTGGCCAAAGTGGGGTTGCCAGACTTTAAGAAGTCCACCATTGGACCTAAGACCGTTGATGCAGTGTTTATAGGCTATGCTTCTAACAGTGCCGCATATAGATTCATGACTTTACAAGACTTCTCTATTTGTGAATCTAGGGATGCTGTTTTCTTTGAAGAAATCTTTCCTCTCAAGAAACCTAGATTAAATATTGAAACACAAATATAAAACTTGCCATCCACTTCTTCTAGTGTGCCTGCTAGGTCTTCTCAAGAGATTGAATTTGAGCCTAGAAGAAGTAAGAGACAAAGAGTTGAAACCTCTTTTGGACCAGACTTCATAACTTCCTTTATTTCTGAGATAAATGATTTAGACACTTTTTCTGATCCTATAGCTCAAGCATATTTGTTAGATGAGGATTCTAAAACTTACGAAGAAGCTATACGATCTATTGATGCTAGTTTCTGGAAAAGCGCTATAAAAGATGAACTAGAATCAATAATGTCTAATCATACTTGGGAATTAGTTGACTTGCCTAGAGGATTTAAAACCATTAACAGTAAGTGGGTTTTTCGAAAGAAACTTAGACCAGATGGTTCTATCCAAAGGTATAAGGCAAGGCTAGTAGTCAAAGGGTTCACTCAAAGATTTGGTCAAGACTTCTTTGATACTTACTCTCATGTCACAAAAATCTCAACGATCCGTGCATTGTTTGCACTAGCCTCCATTCACAAGTTGCAAGTACATCAAATGGATGTAAAGACTGTATTTTTGAATGGGGATCTAGATGAGGAGATCTATATGGAGCAACCTCTTGGCTTCGAGGCGCCTGGTATGGAAGACAAAGTACGTAGACTTAAAAAGTCACTTTATGGCCTGAAGCAAGCTCCTAAACAGTGGTATGAGAAATTTCACAAAACTATTCTTAGTTTTGGTTTTGTTGTGAATGGTTCGGATGCATGCGTGTATTCGAGGATGTTTGGTACTGATTGTGTCATCATAAGCTTGTATGTTGACGACATGCTAATTTTAAGTACTAACATTGAGTCCATTAACAAAACAAAAAGTTTCTTGTCCACTAAGTTTGAGATGACTGACTTGGGAGAAGTCGATGTAATCTTAGGAGTCAAAGTAATCAAATCTGAAAAGGGATTTTCTTTAAGCCAGACACACTATATTGAGAAAGTGTTAAAGAAATTTGACAGTATTGATGTCGTCCCTGTTCGAACTCCTTATGACTCTAGCATACATCTCTTTAAGAATGAAGGAAGTAGCGTTTCTCAAACGGAATATGCCAAAATAATTGGTAGTCTGATGTTCTTAATGAACTATACTCGGCCAGATATTGCCTATGCTGTTAGCAGACTTAGTAGATATACTCATAACCCTAGTGGTGAGCACTAGGTTGCTCTTAGACGCTTACTTAAGTACCTTAAGGGTACTATGGACTGGAGACTTGAGTTTGTTGGCTTTCCTGCTACATTAGAAGGATATTGTGACGCCAACTGGGTTTCCGATAGTGATGAAGTAAGCTCTACGAGTGGGTATGTATTTACTTTGGGAGGAGCAGCAATTTCTTGGAAGTCTTCAAAACAGACTTGTATTGCTCGCTCTACTATGGAGTCAGAATTTATAGCTCTTGACTTAGTTGGGCAAGAAGCTGAGTGGCTAAGGAGTTTGTTAGCCGATATTCTGTTGTGGGGAACTCCGACTCCTCCTGTTTCCTTGTTGTGTGATTCACAAGCCGCGATTTGTGTTGCCAAGAGTCAAGTTTACAATGGTAAAAAGAGACACATTCGCATAAGGCATGAATCTGTTAGACACTTAATAAGGAATGAAGTACTCTCTTTAGAATATGTAAAGTCGGAAAGAAACCTAGCAGATCCGCTTACCAAAGGGTTAAGTCGGAAATTGGTCCTTGATTCGTCGAGGGGGATGGGTTTAAAGCCCATTGGTTGAGGAATTCATGGTGGATACCCAACTTAGTTATCTAAGTTCAATGTGGTCAAACGAAACCATGGAAAGACTCATAGTGTACATTTCTCACTGCCTATCCCTATGACGAATAATGTACATGTCCAGGTTGAGTACTATTACTCTTAATAAATTCATAGCCCAGGTTTTGGGTGGTCTTTGTGAGAAAGACTTGATGAATTTACCGAATCATGGTTGAATACTTATTCTTAATAAGTTCATAACACAAGTATGAATGTGTTGTCCTATTGAGAAGGACAAGATGAACTTGCCGCCAGAAAGGTTGAGTTTCAAGAAACTCTTAATGAATTTAAAATTTAAATGATCCTATTGAGAAGGACATTTTGAATTCACCGACAATGAGGTTGAATATTTATTCTTAATGATTTCTTATCCCAAGACTGGGTGGTTCATTTTAAATGGACTTGAAGAAATCACCATAAGTCTATAAGAGGTTGAGCCATTACAAATGGTTCTTAATTATTTCATAGCCCAGATTCAGGGTGGTTTATATTGAGATAAACTTGATGAAATAACCTATGTAAGTGAGAAGGATTAGCCACCTTCTGTGAAAAACGTTGGGCTGTTTTTCTAAAACACTTACTAGAATCCTGAGGGTAAGATGACCAAATATACACTTGTGTATATATATCTTACACATCGAGAACTTCGGTGGATGAAGGAGTTAGTTGTGTGTTATGAGTTTACCTCTATCTTAGAAAGTTCAAGACTAGTTTCACTTATCTAAGAGAAGGATCGCTCATTATCACTATGTACTAGTTCAAGATACGTTCACTAGTGCTTAAGCAACTAATTCCGCTACTGCTCGTTTGAGGTGGTCTGTGTTTGAGATACAGATGAATTCTTTCGCATTAGTGGGGGAATGTTGGTAATGCTTCAAGAGTTACCAAAGCTATATCCCACATTGGTTGGGAAAATAGCTAGGGAAGGGTATTTATACCCATGCTTCCTCCCTCCCTTGTTGAGTGGGAAAGAACAAGGGAAGTCCTCGCGCGCCGCCGCCGCCGCCGTCCGGCCGGCTTGGGTAAGGGTAAGGGTAAGGGTAACACGTGTCTTCGACACGTACGCGCGCGTATATATTCTTTTTGGAGAAAATTCGTAGGAATTTTCTTATGAACAAAAGACTATATGTGAAAGAATTTTTTTTCTTATTTATGGCCGTTACACAGTTATATGGCCGTTACACAGTGATATAGCCGTTATACAGTGATATGGCCGTTATACAGTGATATGGCCGTTATACAGTGATATCCAGCCTATAAATAGAGGTGCTTCATGCACCATTTGAAAAATGATCAAACACATTACAAAGCATTTCAATTCTCTTTGTTTCCTCCCCTTGTTCGAGCAGTTCCACTGTTGTTCACTCCGGAGTCGAGTGTACGGTTCCAGGAGCGTCCGTGTGCACCTCAGGGGACAGTCTGCCCGTGAAGCGACTACACTGTTCGGGGCAGTTTTGTTTCTAAGGTAGTGGCCATCATACCACGACACGGTTCACAATTTTTTATTACCGTTGTTTTTATATTTTCCAGTCAGTGCTAACAGCCGGTTTTGCAGTTCAATTTTACCAACAGAGCTTCCCTCTGAGAACTCCAGATGGTGGCTGCTTGGCAAATTGATTTCGCGATACCTGCATTGAGATTGATTATGAATTATGATTGGTTAGTGTCAATTAAATATTTGATAGGGTTAATGTATACTTATGGATAAAAATACTCTGCCCTTTTTGGTGTCCCTACTTATGCCCCAACACTAAAAAATACAATAAAATTAAATTCTAAGCCCTAACCCTAGATTCTAAATCATAAACCCTACACTCTATACCCTAAAAAATACACCCTACCCTAAATTCCTTAAACCCTAACAATAACCCCTAACCTAAAACACTAAACCCTAAATCTAATTTTGAGTGTGGAGGCATAAGTAAGGGTACCGAAAAGGGTAGAGAATTTCCATCCGTATATTTATCTATTGAATTTAATTTAGGTATTTAATTAGTGCTTAAAGAATTTTTACTCATTTACTCATTAAACTTAGCTTTAGGTAGGTCTAAACTTCTTTTACACATATAGTCACTTAATTTAGTTATATGCACTTAGTTGTTTCTTAAATTTGAAAATAATCATGTATATTAATTTAAATTTTTAACTCAAATAAAATTTTATAGATGTGTGTCTCTAACCAATTAATGAATAATACATGTCTTAAAAAAATTATAGTTGTGCGTCTCTGACTAATCAATAGATGTTATATGTGTAAAGTTTTATCTGATGCCTGAAGATTGAGACTCCGTCAGATTCGTGTGGAATTGGACAACGAATTTGCAGTCAAATTATTACAGCGGCGATCGACAATTAATCCAAATACCTTATTGCAGCATGTACTTGATCTTGTTGGAAGAAAATATAACGTTAGTTTTGTTCATGTGTTCCAGGAAGCGAATTGGGTTGCGGAAGGTCTTGCGAAAGTTGAAGTAGGATAATTCTTTTAGTTCACAGCGTTGGGCATTTTACATTTGCTAGAAGAGGATATGGAACGGGAACCTATAGATACTGCTACTGGATAGTCATTTTGAGGTTGCGGTAGGGCGATGTTGGTCTTAGTAAGTCTTGTGTGTCTATTGGTTGAGTAGTTTGTATTGAACGTTTATTTTATGTTTATTTTTTTGTGTATTTTTTCTTGACAAAATTTAAGGAATTTTAATGAGGCACGTGAAAATATATCTTTATATGATTATCGTTAATGAAATCATGAGCTTTAATAAAATAAATAGATGTTATGTGTCTTTAAAAATGTATCATGACATTAAACTTAAGTACCTAGTTGATACCTAATTTTTTTTATAAAAAAAACTTATTTGGTATTTGAACTTTTTAACCTATATACTTGAACTTGGAAATCTTTCATATATTTTGATATAATAATTTAACTACTTTAAAAAATTCTTGACATGTTATCTTCAACTAATTAGTTAATGCGTCTGTTTATTTTTAAAGATTTGTGTTATCAATTGGTTGGTTGGACACATGATATCAATTTATTAATTAAAAATAACATAGCAATAAATTCTAACAAATTTAAGTTTTTAATTAATGTATATGACAATTTCAAGTCCATATAACAATTAAGTACTTAAATAATTCGAACAATTAAGTACTTAGAATCAAATTCAAGTGAAAATGAGTCCAAAATAATTCACATGCCAAAAAGTCTCCAAAAAAACAAATTATTTTAAACGACAAGGTGAAGATTCTCAGTTGTGCCCCCACGCAGGATCGAACTACGGACCTTCAGTTTACAAGACTGACGCTCTACCACTGAGCTATAGGGGCTAACATGTTTGTCGCATACGAACTATATTTCATAACCTTAACGTTTATCATTATCACAAGAACCTAAGAAACCAACAATTTGTAGACGAAATAAAAGGGCATTTGCAGCCGAGCAGGTCATCACAATATATAAGTAACTCCCTTCAATTAACAAAGCTGGATCAATCAATGCGTTGGAAAAGTAACATCAACGAGCATTAAAGTTAAGCCGAGGCAGACAGAGAAGCAGGGTTATTTGCAATCTGCTTTTCACGTCTCAGCGGTGGATGAATATTTTAAAATATTGAAACACACTGGATTAATTTACACAACATCCATGGTAAACACAGAGACATAAGGGGGAATGCAAGAATTTTCCCATATGCCCTGGTTTCGTTGTGTTCGCAATTTCATGGAGCTGAATATCATGTACAACATAATATGATTTCCATATCTAAACAAGAGCGTTCATGAGACATTTCGAGTTTATGTGTAAGGTTAATATATATTTCATGTTTATCCAACTTGTTCGTTTTTATAAATTTACATATAATTTACTGACAAGTGTTGGGTGCATTGGTAAGACACATTGCACTCTCAAGGAGAGGATGTGAGTTCGAACCTTGGAAATGACATTATTAGGAAGGGCAGCCTCACACCCTGAACATGGATAGTAAAACAGAATGCATGCCTAAGCAAAGAGAAAAACACATGAATTTCAGGGAAACGCTTCCCTTAATCTCAAATTACAGACTTTTTACTCAGTCAGTATCAAGTACAATTAAGTAGTTAACATCAAAATGGAGTTCCTTTTTCTCCGATATCAATTAAAAAGATCATTTTTTTACTCTAGAAAATAATGATAACAAATACATATTGTGTTCAAGTATCGGCATTCTGTTTCTTAGATGAGCTGACATTGACGGATGATAACCCTATTGTATCAGGACTCTTTAGCTGATCGAGTTGCTTCTTACCACGTCGAAGCAAGTACTCAATATAGAGGAAATTTTTGCGATCTACTTGCTTGGAATTCTGACGGAACTCAGCCGAGACGATCGATTCAATCTGGCGTCGATCTTCAGCAGGCTTCGAACGAGCTGCTCGTAAAAATCCTCTGTATAGACTAAGTACTTGCTTTTGCATCCCCGAAAGCTTTTGCCCTTTGGATGCACCCATTGCAGCTGATCTATTATATTATGCACTGGATGTCCCAACGTATTTTAAACGCTACTCAAAACAATCTGAATTCTGCTACCAAAACCAGCAGGACTAGACAAGCATACCTATAGGAAGAATTAACACCAATCCCTATTCATAAATGAAATGGTTCTCTGAACATATAAAACAATAGAAAATGTTTATCAAATAAAGTGACAATCAAACAAAAAAGACACATAAACAAGCAAGAGCATCAAATAATATCAATCAGAAAAGAAAACACCCACCAGCAGTCCCAAATCACATTATACAAAATGAAAGTGCAAAAAAATTAAATTAGATGAACCACCAGCCGCAACTATAATGATGGTTTTATGTTACTCAGATTTTGGTGATTACCGATTTTTTTTTTTTTGTGTATTTGGAGAATCCTAGTGCCTAGTTATGTATTGTTCTCACTGTTTCCTATCATCCAATAAACATTTGTTATAAAATTCATGCATGAATCTTAAAAAAAGAAGCAATAACCCAAACAGGACTTTTATCGAACATATTGTGTGTGCTTATGAAATGACCCAAAATAACACCCAAGCATCAATCATGATCCTCGAGACAATCAAATAAACAGAATATATAACAGATTATTTTGAAGTTTTGTTTAAAAAACACTTGGTTTTGCTTAATAATTGGTGGAGATTTTAAAAATTTCACAGATCAAGAATGGAACTAACATTATTGTTTTTGTTTGCAGATTGGATTTAAAAAATTGAGGTAAATTGCATTGAGATTGAATACCTGGATTCGAGAATACCTGAAAAACAAGTCTTGATAATCGCCAAATGCAAAATGGGAAAGTTTATATGCTCCTGCCTCATATGCCTCACTTTCCTGCCCTTTTAATTAATACAAATGATTTTTTTTTCGGGAGCAAAACACAAATGATATTGGCTTATCCAGTTTCTATTTGAAATCCGCGTGCACATTAAAAAACGGCATCATTTTCGCTGATGAGGCGATTTGTAGGGGTCTAAACAAATCAAATGTCAGTAAACAGTTATGTTAGAAGTTTGTTTATGTTTGTTTATTTATTAAATGAACGAATATAAACAAGATTTTTTGTTCATTTACGTTCGTAAACGTTCAGTAATCCGTTTATTTATATTCATTTGTTTTTATGCATTTAAGAAGTAACATATATTCATATTATATAACCAAAGTATTATATTTTAAAAAATAAATTTATTTATATGTCCTGTTATGTGTTTGTTTACGTTCGTTTATCATTTTAACGGACGAACATGAACGAATACGAACAAGCTACATTCCTTAACAAACGAACACGAACAAGAAATTATGTTCGTTTAGTTGTTCGTGTTTGTTCATTTGTTCGGTTAAAACTAAACGAACGAACATGAACATACCCTCGTTCATGTTCATTCGGTTTGTTTACAAGCCTAGCGATTTGAGAGTTCAAATTTTAATTTTTTATTAAAGTTCAAAATTTAATTTGATTTAAATATTATTGTATTACCAACGAGTTGATCTAAGTGGTAACCAGTTTGAGATCACTTAGGTAAGTCTCGAGTCCTTGTATAGTTGTATACATAGAAAAATTTCGTTGGAAGACTCACTCACCACAGTCAGGTGTGCGACTCAGGTCGGTCTAGATTAGTCAAGATAAAGCCTTGGGGAACCGAGAGAGCAACAAAATAAAATTATCATTTTATTTGATTTTGAATATAATAATTCTGGTTTTAATATATTCGGATTTGCACCCTTAATGATAGTTATAACTTATATCATGCACTGAGGTAAAAAAAAACTTTTTATTTCTACAATCGTCTTAGTTTTAGGGTTTATAGATTTAGTTTAGGATTCATGGTTCATAGTTTAAAGTTTATAAGTTAAAACCTAAATCTCTAATATATTACACTAAACTCTAAATTTAAAACCCCTAAACCAAAACTCTAAACTAAACACTTGTGAAAACAAAAAATTTCTACAGCAAGTGGATGAGACATTTTCCCTTGTATTAATTGTGATTGTAGTTGTCTTCTATACTTGTAGCTTTAAAACACATTCGTATTTCGTTATGATTTTTTTTTTCAAAAATAAAAGAGAGCTAAAGTTCTATCACATAGTCAAATTCCATGCAATATCCCTGGTAAAGTTCCGCTCACCGCTCACCAGAGTCCTCCGTAATCAATCGCCGCGCCTCAGCTGGTGCCTGGTGGTGTTGTAACCTCGTAAAAGCTCAGCACTTTGTTGAAAGGCGAATTTCGACATCCTGTCTGCTACTCTACCGGCCTCAGTAAACATGGTGAGTGCATACCTCCCATTGTCTTTTCCCAAACTCAATAATACATTTAATTTGTAATAGAAGGAAGGTCGTCACAAACAGCTATTAATCCGGGGACCGGTGCTGCCGCTGGCAAAGCAATGTTTTGAAGGGTTTCTATGCAACTTTCAAGTAAGGGGTGAACTTTGCTAACGGAGGAACTGGTGCTTTCGGTACTTGATAAAAAAATGGGGCCGGGCAGGACAAGTTCACTACACAATTCAAGATTGTTTACATTGCAATAATTACAGGAACTCCTCTCCGTGTACCCTTCATACAATAAATACCCTGCTACAAATTAACCTAAGAAGGGTACAGAGCTGACTGCCTCGAGCCATTGCTAACGATTTAAATAAAAACAAAAAAGGATGGTGCATTCGATAAAAAAGTGATAGGTGATATTCATCGCATTAGATACAAATTGGTTTGATGTATATGCTAGAATTGCAGTCGCCAGTTTTGCGATTTTCAACTGTACTGTCATCAACATAAGTGTACCGGAATCGGTTCCTGAATGCTTACTCGATATCTTTTACAGCATCCTGCACCATCACAATCCAGGCAACCGATATCAGACAATAAATTCGAATGGAGAAAGAAGATGACTCGTTTTCAATGCCGACAGTACACAAAGAGATTTTAGGTTAATCCTAACCTGCCCCACCCCATACCTCTTGGAATTGGAAGTCATCAAATGAAATTTGGACTGATGATATGAACATAGGCAATACAGAGGTCAATAGTTCGAGAAGGTAGTCAAATGACATTACCTTTGCAAGCTGTGTCACATAAGCTGCCGCTACAGCAGTGACCAACAGTCCGAGTCCAAGTGTCAATATACCATTTCCTCCACCGATCCCAAACTCTGAATCCTCTTGCTGGAAATTTCCCAAATGGAGTAAAAAATGTCATTTGATAAAACAGAACTCGGGCAATTGCATGATAATTAACTATAAAAACGAAAACAGGCATTTAAACACCACAAACTGAATAATTTAAGACTCAAAGGGCCTAAAATGGATGTAGGGATGAAAATGCAAATTGGCTGACTCAAATAATCAGCATAGTAACTGAAGTCATTAGTTAGCAAAAAGATTACTAGTTCCTTCTGATAGTAAACTCCTAGTACAATATTTTTCAACTGCGCAGCCATTCAAATAGAAAGACGAGCAAGAACTAAAATGAAGAGGTCGAAATTGTTATAAGGTAGACAAGAAGTTGAAACTTCAAAAACAGCTTAGGAAAGAACCATGTTCCTGGACTACAAATATGAAGTTTGAATGACTAAAATTTGATCATGTAAGTCACACTTCCAAAGGAATACAAATGAAAACTTACAATAATTGCTCGACCGAATGCACCGGCACTGACGTAAGCCCATGTTCCTGGAAGCATCCCCAACCAACTGCATGGCAATCATTGGCTCAGTTTGGAGTAAAAAGTGTGCAGCAGGTAGACTTTTAGCAAACTTCTATTCCCAATTTAAAGGCAGTAAGTGTTCTACCAAACATCAACTTGGTTTTACATCATAATCTAGCATTTAGATCATAGAAAGCCGTAGGCTAAGCAATTGTTCATTAGGTCCCTTTCTCCTCTCAGAATTGACTTGTGTATGAGGGTCCTCTTTCCGAAACTCCAGCCACTTTTGGCCAACATCTTGTAAAGCTCTTAGAAATTCGATTATTAATGATAATGAAAATATGACAAATCTTGATCATTCCAAAGAAATAAATGTTCTCTAAACTGAAAACTTAAAATCTTTTCAGGATCATTATAATTTATATGGGAAAATGCGATGCAGTTGACGACCATACCAGCAGAAACCTATATTCTGCAACATGAAGTTAAGTAAAATAGAGAGAGGGAAAAAAAATTAAAACTGTAGTTGCTACCTAAAAACATTTAGAATATCAGTCCTATCCCTTCTTTTTCATGCTAATAAATATGATTTTCTTTAATAACAAAAACTTACAAAGGGTTTGTAAGTCAAGCAAACATATCAGTTGGAAAATGAAGAAGCAAACCTTCCCAACACATATGGCACAAACTTCACAGATGTTAATCCATAGAGATAATTCCCAAGTGAAAACGGGAGCAAAGGGCTCAATCGAAGGAGGGTCACCACTCTAAAGCCATTTTCTCCGATTGCTTTGTCAATCGCAAGGAACTTTTTGTTCCCTTCAACCAGTTTTAGAATACGCTCACGGGCAAAATATCTAGCAATCAGAAAGGCAACACTTGCCGCAACCTATAAGATTAAAAGAAGATTAACACGTAAATTCAGTGCACTCACATTCTCTCCTCTCTTCTATTTGGAAGAGAACAAACTTACTGTTCCACTGATAGAGACTAGAATGGTGCCAACGACAGAGCCAAAAAGAAGACCAGCAGACATAGTCAATGGAATGGCAGGAATAGCAAGGACCTACAACATAACAAAATGAAAAGCTTGTGGCGGTCTTAAACATTTGGATAGAAAGTTCAGATTGAAATCTCTGCAACGACAAAGAAAAGACGAGGACGACAGAGAAAAAGAGAGATTTATAATGACATAAAATTGCACATATTTCTGGAGACAATATAACTTACAACTTACAAGCCAGAGAAGAAAAAAAACACCTAAATTCTTAACTCCATTACCTCTGATGAGAACTGTACACTCATCATTAGCTAACATAAAAATCTAGAAACGAAGTAACTCAATGTTGGGCTTCGAATACAACCACATAATAAAGGTAAAGCACGAAAGATGGTAAAAATGCTTACTTCCAATCCTGCATAAACTGCTACAAACAAAGCATATCCAGCAGGCCCATAACCTGTTTATTGAAGAAATATCCACCAGTAAAATTCTAGAGCATGTTAATTAAATAAAAGAAAGAAAGAAAGCTAAATCCCAAATCAATAGAAAACCTAAAAGGCTAAAGCAAACTAATTCCACACACTTAAATAATGATCAAAATAAAATAATTCCCCCAATTCACAAAAACAACACCAAATACAGATGAATTGCGAAAAGGGTCTGGACTGGATTTCACGAAGACATATACCTTCAATGAAAGTGGAGAACTGATTCAAAAGAGCATTGATCTGGTCCTTGTAGGTATACCCGACAATTCCAAATCCACCAACGACACCCACAAGTACAACTCCAGCCAAAAGGGTACCTATAAGTGCAGTGTCCCCTTCAGTTTCTCCATTATTTCCATCCCCATCCCCATCCCCGTCCCCTTTGATTTTCTCAACATCGTCTCCTTTGGGGTTGAGGGACCACCTCAGACTCTGTGGAGCATTGGGTGGACTCTTTTGAAGGGACTGCTGTTTCTTCGTTTGTCTGAGGGAAGAACAAGGCTTGAATAAGTGGAAACGCTTGTTGGGCCTAAAGCAGCTATAGAGAAAAGAATTGGAAGAGGAGGAGAACGGAGGAGGAGGGAAATAACAAGACGAAATGCACGGAGGTCTCAGGGTAAGGAGGGCGCGCATTTTAAGGAGTGAGTGTCGGGTAACGAGGCCAACACAACACAAACACGAACACAAGTAGGCGCGCTAATGCCTCGAGCTGAAGACTGAAGCTGGTTTTGTTGTGGAAGAGAAAAACAATGGCGTGGGATTCTAGTACGTTCAGGGTTGTGGCTCGGAGATTGTCTGCCTCACACCATGCCACGTCTTTCTGTTAATTCCAAAAATGACCAACCTAGAAGATAGATTTTCCCCCAATTATAAACGGTATGTTTGAAGAAATAAAATAATTATTTTATCAACAATAACTAACAGATGAGAGCAAAAGTAATGTCAAATGCTGTGAATGGCGAAAATTAGACTTTACACATTTTAATTTTAATTTATTGATCAATAAATTAAATATTGATAATTAGATAAAACTAATTATATATATTTTTAATAATTTTAAATTATTTTAATCTCATTTCACCTACATAAATATTATTGTTCGAATTCAAATTATCAAAAAAAAATCTCAATTATTGGGACACTCAATGATTCAGAAATAAAATAATTGTTCGATGAGAACATCATTGAACGTCTGCTTTGAATGGTTATTCAACAACATCACGCCATGGCAACACAAACCTATCAATTAATTTCAGTTCAAAACTCTGAAAGAAAAAAAGAGTTTTAACTTTTCAAGAAAATGTTGCATAAACTATCAAGCTATCATCAAGTGAGGTCTAGAAGATAAAGAGAGTGCCTTAAATTGGAGAGCATTGCTGAGGTATCAATCAATGTCCTTAAGATGGGGCACCGAGATATGAAGCAAGCCGCAAAATGTCACTGAATACTCCACCAGCAGTTACTTGGGCACCGGCACCTGGACCCCGGACTATGAGCGGCTGCTCCTTGTACCTTGTAGTTGTGAATGCTATGATGTTATCAGAACCGGAGAGCTGAGCAAACGGGTGACTTTTACCGTATCTTTGGAGCTCCACAAGTCCCTTTTGATTAATGGCATCCACCACTCCAACATATCTCAGGACCTGCAAAGCACAAATTATTCAAAAAAGGGTTTTAGATATCACCTTTGGACAAACTTTTTACCATGATATTTTATACTCACTTCCCCTGATTCCTCAGCGTCCTGTCTCTCGGTAGCCAAATCTTTGTCAAACTGAGGTAATTGCTTCATAAAATCTTCAGCAGATGAAGTAGCCTGCCGAGGAAAATAGAGGTATAACATGTTTTGGCCACAAATGAGTATCACATTAACGGTTTCTTTCTTCGGTATATTATTTCTGAAACAGAGGAAGATTAACCCTTACTCTTAGTGGCTTTGGAACCAGACTTTGAACAGGTATATCAGAAAGCTCCAGTTTCAAGCCAGATTCTCGGGCAAGAATTATCACCTACAGAATGAAAATCAATCTATGAGCTCAATCTTATTCCACTGCAGTGAGCATAAACCTGGATAAACTATAATATGCAAGAAATCACTGTTCAAGCCATCGTGCTTACAGCTTATTCCTAGCAGAAGGTATGATTCCACTACATGCCTGTTGATGGAAGTATAATTTTCTCTACATGCTTAAGGAAGTCTGTTTATATGTTACGTTACATGAGCTTGGATATGAGTATCCAGTACTCATGAATATGAGCATTTGACTCATCAGTTAATTAAAGTTATGTACTCGCCGAGTCAACTAAAATGGATTAAAAAAACTCTTAAGTCTTAACTCTTACCTTTCTTGCAACATCTGTTCCAGACAGATCATCCCTAGGATCTGGTTCAGTATAACCTGCCTCTTTTGCCTCTGCCACCACCTCACTAAAGGCTCTAGTGCCACTGAAGTTATTGAAAATATAACTCAAAGTGCCACTACAACAAATAACAAAGCAGGAGAGATACGTTAATAAATGTATATGATGAAAGATCAAATTTTAATTTCCTCAAAACATGACTCACCTGAAAATGCCTTCAATGCGCAATATTCTGTCCCCAGTTTCAAGGAGACCTCTTAAAGTGCTAATAATCGGAAGACCTGCTCCTACAGTTGCTTCGTAGAAGTAATGTGTGTAGGATTGCCGCTGAAGTGCTCTCAATTTTAGGTACTGGGTTTCACACAAAATGTATATCAACGAAGCATAAACATAAGTCCAGTAAAACAAAATTTAATCAGAGATGCAATCTTAAAGAAACTTTCAACTAGCCAAAATTGACATACCAAAACCAATATTACCTTATCAAGTGGTCCCGTATTGGCCTTCTTGTTTGGAGTAATCACATTAATTCCTTTGCGCAGCCAATCATGGTAACAGCTTGCAACATTAGAATCTGCTGTACAATCTACCAGAACAGTATTTGGAATAAAATGATTTCCATGCACATGTTGGGTAAATTTTTCTAAATCAGCAACTTGTCCCTGCTGCTCCAGAAGTTCTCTCCATCTTGACAAGTCAATTCCTCTATAACAAGTGATGGAAGAGTTAATCATATGAGCACGGTTCAGAAATGGAAAAAATCAAAACAAAGGCATGAGAACAAAACAAACACTTGTAAACTGTAACGACAATTCATCAATAAGTACCAACAATCAAAATTAAAGGACATAACAGTATGTAAGATGGTGGAGACACAATGAAAGACATCTAAAGGACATAACATGGGACAGAGAATACTCAGAAGAAGAACAATTCGTCAATAAGTACCAATAGTCAAAATTGAAGGACAGAACAGTATGTAAGAAAGATGGTGGAGACACAATGAAAGACATCTAAAGGACATAACATGGGACATTTGTGCCGAAACAAATCCCCTTTTAAGTTGCATTAAACAACAGAAACTTTAACAGTATACATCAAACTAAATAGTTATGTAAGAATGACATATAATCTCTCATCATTGTGCAAAATAATAAGACTAATGATAACAAGGCTCTTTTAAAATTTAGCATTATATCAACGAAAATTATTGCTCATGCAATATCCAAATAACACTGAATGTGTTAGGATAAATAAAAATCACAACATTTTTTAGAATTCATTTCCAACAATAATTTGACAGGCTTTATATCAATGGAACAGAAATGATTCCAGAACATTTAGTAGAATTCATTTGTTCTAAACTGACTCTAATAACAGACAGACATATATCATCCATAAGCTTCTATACGATGGCTAACTTTCCCAACAAGAGCGAACAAGATATGTTTTTCCTAAATAACTTTTTAAAAACATGATACTTGCCATAGAACTATTTCTATAATGATGAACACTTACACTTCGCTTAAAAGCATTGTCCTTGAACCAGTAATCCCCATAACATGCAAATCGATATTAAATTCTTCTTTAAGGGCTGCTGCCTGCCCAAAGAAATTCAACCATTCATTTAGGCTCAATCAGATAAGAAATGAGCTACACATCAGCAATAGACAGTACTGCTGCCACTGACCAAGGGCTGCCTAGGTCAGGACAGAATTGTGTTGTCCAATAGGAATGATAACTTCTGCATGGACATATATAAAAGTGTAAAAAGAAACTGCAAGCTAACATATGTCTTCACTAGAGGTCTAACGAAGCCAAATCGAACCAGCCCATAGAATTAGTAGAACTTGACTCCCTTTACTCTACTGCACTCTGTTTCTCATGCTTGAGATGAACTCTGTATGCATTCTACAGTCTACTCCAGTTACTCAAAGGTGATAGCAGCCTAGTCAAGTTCAAGAAACCAGAAAAATTGAGTAACTCGTTACCAACTCAACTCAAGCACATCCATAATTTTCAAAATGACTGAACAACCATAAAAATATTAATAAGGGTTAGTCGAAAAAAGACTAAGCATGAAATGATATAGTTTAAAAGTGCAATAAAGATTTGCACATTTTACAGCAAGTTTAAAATTAGTTATGCAATGTGTTTATAGAAGAAAAACAACAAGTAAAGAAATCTTCGCATGTTCAAATATGGTCATTTGTTAGTAACAGAAAAAAGACAAATAAATAATACTTCCTCTGATACTATACCTGATCCCTCAACTGGTCAAGTAACGTAGCACCAATCAATCCAGGTCCAACAATCCCCATTGCTATGGTTGTCCTTGAAAGATAAAACCTTGAATGTACAGCTCTTAAAGCCTTTATACAATCTTCACGCTTGACAACTACTGTGATGTTGTACTCAGAACAACCTTGAGCTATAGCACAGATATTAATATTTGCCTGCATTGGCATTTGAGATGCGGGGAGAAAAGGATAAAAAATATAGTAAGTGCTTAAGTGAATATATATAAACATAGCAAGAAGCAAAATACTTGTCTGAAAGGATACAAGTTTTTACCTTTGCAAGAGCATTGAAAAAAGTGGCACTAACTCCAGAAGTGCTAGCCATTTTCTGGCCAACTGCTGCAAGTATGCTACAATTAGGAATGACTGCAACCTGAGAAGGAGTGAAGGACTACTAATTTGAGAAAATTAAGTAGACAAATAGGAGCGTGCTAAAGTAAACATAAATGTGATGTGAGCACAAATAATCACACCACCCAAAAAAATTTGAACATAAAAAATAAGTAACCAAATAACATATTTTAAGATGACAGAAGAACACTAAACAGAATTTAACCCATGATGACAACATAGATAACAGAAGTTAGTAATTTTATCTGCCCAAGTCCTAGGAACTATAGCAATGGGACACTAAAACTTGAAAGCAACAAGAGATACGGAAAAAGTACTAAAGTACTCTTTAACTTATCAACAAACTGTTGCTGCAAAACCTGCATAACAATATGTTGCATTGTATAATCAAAATCCCATGCTGCAAACAGCATGCTAGGTAATGCCCACAATCCCAAACACAAAGTTTATATCAGCAAGATTAGCAAGATGTAAAGTACACTTTACATATATGTAAACTAAGAAAAGCACCTGAGAAAGACGTCCAGCATCCAAAGCTTGACAGAATCTAGACTGCAAAGCCTCGGCAACAGCTTTTACTTCCTTCTCAGGTACGGCAAAACAGACAGAATGCTCACTACTAGCCTGCATCAATAACTGAGAAATAAGCATTCCATACATAACACTGAACGCAATACCTGAAATAAAGGAAGGTATGCACCTGGGATATCATAATGACATTAGCTCCCACATCTTTCACAGCACCAAAAATGGCACTAGCCGTACCAGGAACGCCGGCCATACCAGTTCTGCCGAAGAAATTAGAAAGGCACAGCATAAATATGATGGAGATGAAAAAGTACATAGGAACACAACCAAATACGTGCAGCCAATGTCATAAGAGGAAACATACCCCTCAACATTTACTAGTGCCAAATTATCTATTGTTGCAAACCCCTTGACTGGAGAATCTAGTCTCTGACCATCTTTAATTACACTTGCATGACCACAAATAGTTGTTCCCGGTACATAGAGATTGAAAATATTCCTTATCACAATTGGAATATCATATCGCATCACAGGTATAATAGTACGAGGATGCAAAACATTCGCCCCAAAATAAGACTGCATGGTTACATTTACTTGTCTTAGAAAAAATACCTTGAAAGTTAACTTTAACAGGTAAAAATGGAGCTGTTAAGCCTACCATTTCCCATGCCTCTTGATACGACAGTGTTCTTAATATCACAGCTTCCTTAACTGTAAGCAAAAGATGTTATTTACCACTATGGTCAAACCTCATATTTATATTATCTTTATAGGGAAAAATAACTGCAAGGAACCCTTGACACTATTTTAGGGACTACTTGCTAGCGTTTTCCATCAAATTTTAAATCAATATTTATGAAAATTTACAGATATTTTAGAAAAATTTAAGCGTCAAAGTTTTTTATGGCTGTAGGAAGTATGAATTTGAATTTGGACTCAAAAACATTTTAATAGTTACAACAGGGATTTCTTGAATTTTAAGAGGAAATAGCCAAAGGGAATTAGTTTGCTTCACAGACAAGCTCCAAAAAGTTTTTGTGCTTCAGAAGAGAAGAGAAGGTAATTGGAGCTTGAAAGTTTAAGAAATGCAGAAAGTTATATTGCTTGAAGCAAGTGAATGCGCAGGGAGGTGCAACAACTATTGATGATGTATGAGGACAATCTAAGCAGAGTCTACGGATTTTGGAACTTCTGAGTGTTGAAAGACTTTAATTTTTTGAAGAAAAAAATTGGAATAAAAAATGAAGATTAAAAACATGGTTCATGGCATGCAATGTGGGTTATTTCAAGCACCTTCGTATCATAGAGAATAGCTTAGAGTATTTTGTGAGGGGGAAACAAAAAAATCATCAATCTAAAAAACAATAAACACCTTCAAAAGATGGGCGTTAATCAAACTGCATGCATTGTCTATAAGTAGAGCCAAGAGCCTACCTTTTTGGGGATCGGCACTATATACACCATCAACATCTGTCCATATTGTGACTTGACAAGCTCTAAACAGAGCACCCATTATAGCTGCAGAGAAGTCACTTCCATCCCTCTTCAAAGTCGTAGGAATATTCTGAGGTGTACTAGCAATGAACCCAGTCGCAATTATTATCTTTGATGGATTTTGAGATAACCATTTATGGAGTCTCCTTTCAGATTCCAAGAAATCAGGATCAACCTGATTAGAACTAGTGGGATTTACAATAAGGACGTCCCTCGTATCCATCCATATACAATCCAGCCCATTCTGTACCAAAATCAAATTGATAATACATCAGATAGCATCCCTAATGGTTATAGGAGAGAAAAATTTGCAATACCTTTCTAACAACATACGATAACATCTGTGCAGACCATAACTCCCCATGTCCAACAACAAAATCTGAGAAAGATTCTGTCACATGACCAGCTGAAAAGGGGGAAAGCTAAGGATGTGAGTTTACATAGGCAGAAATGAAAAGAAAAACCCACAACAACAAAAACGAGCCTGTCAAGAGATCAAACTATTAGTAATGAAAAACTTGAATAAATTAAACAAATGGCCTTAACACAATAAATGGTAATCTTTGATTAATTAAACCAAGGAAATTAGATAGCAAAAGGGCAGAGCATCACAACAATGAAAGGCTAAATAAATAAATTACCTAAAGTGAATTTATAAACTACCTGCATCAAGTGCTAAATAAATAAAAGTAGACACTTATAGAGAGCGAGAGAGAGAAGTAAAATGTAGCATTTAGTTTCAATTAATCAAAGTTGCTACAATACATCACTTAGCATAGAAAAACATCAGCCACAACATTGGCATAGAAATGAAAATGTATTTTATGCTTTTCCTTTTTGTTTTAGGGCTGGGCTGAAAATGTTTTTGCACAACATGCTCTCCAATGAATCTAATAGGAAGTTAAATTATCAAGAAATCACTCAAATTTTAGAAATCTCATATTTTATGTGGGGGGGGGGGAGAAACTCCAAGGAAACAAGGTTAATCATCTTAAACAGCATGAATCTATGGACATCATGAACTTTGAAACAGTGACTTTAAGATGAGACAAAAGATCGAGTCAATTTTATGGCTACTTTTCTTGTGATTATACAATTTAAAATATTTTTAAGCATTAATTCAGGGCAAACACAAAAAGAATTACATGAAAAAAGAAAATTACAATGCAATCAAATGACTCCTAAAGCACAAGTTAGTATTTAGATCAGATGCTGATAATCAATACATCCTTGGTTATGATCAAGCACAGAAACAATTGTCGGTTGGAATATAGATCAAGCAGCCATCAAAACCCCAGGTGGCTTTTTAGCTCTTACGAACAATGGCACAAATAAATAACAGTTTATCTAATCAATTTTAATTTCCTGGTGAGATACAACAGATGTGTTAGAATCTTTCCGAGAAACAAATATTTACCATAGTAAATAAAACCCATTTTCGTCTTCCCATTAACAACTCTGTCCTTGTTTAGAGAAAATTGGTAAGCAAACATGTTAAAATGCACCCATCCAGCCAAACCATCTTGTTCTATAAGTGGAAGAGAATAGAGAAACAGAGGAGGGAGGGAGAAGTTCTATATTACCAATAAATATTGCACGAAGCATTGCTTTGAGGTTACTAATATCATGATGCAATTGAGATAAGAAAGTAGCAAGATCATCTCCATCAAGCAAATCAACTGCTGTTGATTGATGTTTTTCTAAGATGGTATCCAATGCCGAGATGTAGGAACCATCTCGAGATTGTGCCTTGTTGATAAGGTCATACATCATATCTGTCACCTTAGACATGGCTGACACAACTACCAACTTTCTTTCTGAATCATCACTAATAACTATATCTGAAACATTCTTGATCCTCTGGGAGGTCCCAACACAGGTGCCTCCAAACTTATGAACAGCCCAAATGTCTCCCTCAGGAAGAGGAATGTTATTCGTCGATTTCTCTACTGAAATATCTGTAAATGAGAGGGAAAATAGGATGAGAGTATTTTAAATGTTAATTACCGGTACTGAATAATCTACCATCCATTAGACTAAGTTAATATGACATTCACCTAATCATGAAGATATTAATTACAATGTTTTCCATAGCAGATATTGTACATTGGTTAAAAGTCTAGAATTAGTCATTGCACTAGCTCAATAAAATGCTATAATCAACCCACGTACTTTCATTTCTGAACATTTAGCCTCAAAACAATTAATTGGAGTTGAAGTGAATAAAATTGCTGGCAGTGCCGGTGTCAATGCAAAACCACTGTTTCTACCCCATGCGTTTCATTTAATTAAGGTGTAATGAGACAAAAATGGTGTTGACATTTATTTATTTTTAATACAGCCATCATCCTTTGCCTTTTCTTTTTCTTTTGTCTTTTTTACTCTCTATGTTTAGTTGTCCAAAACCAGGTCCACGTCTTTCTCTTGAGGAAACTATACCCAGTAAGTCTAAACAAAGTACCAAGTCAGAGAAAGGAAAAAACACACCTGCTACAGAAGCCTGGACACAAATATTCAATGACTTCTTTCTTCCCCATTGAGAAAAGGTATTTAGCCTGGGATATAGATAACAAAATAAACTCTTCAGTGTCTTATTAAAATATTTAAACCAGTGCAAAAGCTAAATGGAATACCAAAATGCCCCTACTAACAAACCTATTTGGTATATTGAAGTAGAATCGCACATTTTGTTATTCACAAATTGAAACGATTTAAAATAAATATATTACTCAGACTTTCTTCTTTTTTCTGGCTTAGAATGAAAAGCAATTTTTTCAAGTAACAGCAATCTAGGTGATATAGAACTGCAGCCCAGTTCTGATTTAATTTAAATCTAAGCTACATATCAAAATCACGATCGGAATAAAACCAATTTCAAATTGATTTTACCTCAACGAAATTAAAGTAGATTAAAAAGGGAAAAAAACAATTTAAATATGCTTTAAAAATGAAGAAAAATAAGAGATGCTCTGTATAGCTATCACTTAACCAGCATTACGAATCACGTTCCTCGTTTCCTCGGAACCAAACAGAATAGAATTCCAGTGGAAACGTGAGGATAAAACAATAACCTGGAAAGAGGAAAAGGTTTGGGAAGAAAGAGAGAGCGGCATTGAGAAAGAGAATGACGATGAGAAGCAGAGATCCTTCGCTTAGGCGCCGCACCGTCGTGAGGCAATGAGGAAGAATAGAGAAAACGTGAAGAGGCGGAGATCGTGGCTGGTAATGCCGCCATTAGCTTCTCTTCCAACAGTTAGTTACCGCCATCAGCAGCTAAATCTTTAAAAATATATATTTTAAATTTGACTGAGTGTGTCGTAATTTTCTCCTTTCTAAAGGTTTATAATTTACTTGTTCTATGTATAGTTACAAAAGTATATATTTGGTAAAAGAATTGATTAAATTTCAGAAAATAAAATGTAAAGATAAACCTAAAAATAACATTTGAATTTCGATTCGATACCTAATATCTTACGTACTTTTTTTGACAAAATATCTTACATAAATTTTAATTAGCTATAATTGTAGTTATAAATTTTGATTTTTGGTAAGTTTTCTCGTATCACTAACATTCTTATAAGGGGAGGGAGTAATTTTTTTTATCATCGAATTTTTATTTGTAGTTTTTTTCGAGTTAAGCCAAGTGAAATATATGTGACCCTCTTACATTACGTAAAACTTGAAAGTTTTATATTTTTTAGACCGAGATTAACAATAGAAAATGTGAAAATTATCACAGAAAACAAAATAAAGAAATAATATTAGTCATTTATTACTATCATCTAACCAGGGACGTATCTTGGTAGAACGACTTGAGGAGGCCTAATTAAAATTTTAAAAAATTGAACTAAATTTTTCTGAAAAAAAAATTGAGACTTAATGAGAACTTTTTAAAAAACTAAAAGAGGACTTAATTAAAAATATTTAAAAATTGATGTTTAATAAGAATTTTAAACTTTTTGAAGAGGCCAAATTATAATATTTAAAAACTTTAAGGAGCTAAATAATAATTATATCAAATCTTGGGGGAGCCAGGACACTCTCTGGCTCCCATTGAGGTCCGCCTCTGCATTTAAAAATCTCAAAAAAATATAAAAATAATTAAATTTTACACCGTGTAAATGACCTACCATTGGTATTATTGACCTCTTTCTCTTCCTATTTGAGCATCCCTTTAAAGTAAGTGTGCCTGAACTGATACTTCACAAATCACAAACCCTATTTCTTACCGTACACGCAAGATGTTGCGGGTAGCTTCAAGAACCATAAGGAAGACGAAATCTCGCTTCTTGAATCAGTTTTTGTCCGACCGAATATTAATTGGTCTTTTAAAAGTTCGTCAAAAATTTAGAATAGTCATCGATCATTTTGAGTTATATACGACCGGAACCTATAATATTAGTCTGCGCTAACACTGAAATTATCGTTGAATTTGAGAGTCGGTTACGAGTGAAAAAAGTTATAACACCCCACTACGCCCAAAATTAATACCTAAAAGTTTATGTTGTCAAAACAATCAATTAGTAAAATAATTAATAACTCAATTTTAATTGATTCGTCAATTACAACAAATTTAAACTTAAACTAATAAATTAATTTCAATTTATTAATTAAGTTTAAATTATGGACCCAATTAGACCTAACCAATTTTAAATAAAGGTAAATTCACAAATCAATCAAATATTAAAGCCAATCAATTACCAAATCACAAATCAAGGACTAAATCAAATTAAAGAACAAATCAAAAGGCTTTATAATTAATTAATTTTATAAAAGAGATCTGATTAAAAAAACTAAACCTAAATCTAAAGGCCAAAATCTATTAAACTAAACCAAAACGGGACTTAGAGTGGTCTAAATCAAAATCTAAACATGCAAGAAAGGGACCTAAATTAAAGACACCTAAATGAAGAAGGGCCTAAGGTGTAAATCTATCTAAGCCTAATGCATGCGTGAATTACCTGCAAAAACAGCCACGCTTTATTAAAATGGGACCCACCACCTACTATTACTACACGGTTTTAAGGAAAGGTTTTATTCATTCTTAAAACATGAAATAAAAGCTCTTTTCATCCTATTCTCTCAAGTCTCAACCCACACACATGCACACACCGGCCACCATTCTGGTCACCGTGGCCAAAAGTTCACTATAGCTTTCCCTCGACACTCTGAGTTCGAATCCGGTGACCACTTCGTCAGAAAACGCACGGATATGCATGAATTAAGGCGAAATCGTTTGGCTTCTTCGATTCCGACCGTTGGATTGTGACCGTTTTTCAGTATGTGCTTTCTCTTGATTTCCTTTGCATTTTGACCGTTCAGATTCGAGAGTTGATACTCTGTTCGTCGGGAAAGGATGAGAAAGCGCTTCGACTTTCTCCTTTTCTTACAAACCGATTTCAAGATTATTTTTTCGCAGTTACCTTGTGTCTAGTTGCTGGTTATCGTGAGTGATGGCTTGATGGCAACTTGTGCTTGGGGAACGGTTGGGTGTTGCAAGGTGATGTCAAGGCTTTGAGGACAGCTTGATGCCGGGCGTGAGAATGCCGAGGGTGATGTGCTGCTGTGAGGAGAGGCTCGGTGTTGTGTGGAGCTGTGGACAGTGGTGGCCTTGGGGCAGCTTGGTGATGGTGTGGTTCGACATTAAGCCATGGCCGAGAGGCCCTTTTCCTTTGTTTTCTTCATCATAACTTCCCGTAACTCCTTGGCCACCCCCTTTTGGGTCTCTTTTTGCCCATTTAAATAGCTTCTTAAAATCTCGATAATGGTAGGAGTGGGTAGCACTGTTGAGAGAATTCAGTACCCTCGATCATTGAGATGTGGTTGAGGGAATGATTGGGGAAATAGTTGGTTGACGATGACTTTAGGAACTGACTGGTCAAGAAGGTGAATGTTGGACGAAGTTGAGATAGGCCCGAGTGAGGGATTTTGTTTGTTTGGTCAAGAAGTGAATTCCGGCAGAGCAACACCGATCGAAAAATGACTGGTAAAGTCATTTTTTGCACGAAAAATTTGAAGTTGAGATACAACAGCGTAAACAAGATTGGAGAGGCCCTTCTGAAGAACAAGATGGTGATTCAATGGAATTTTCTGATGAGGATCTTACCTTCACAAGCGAGGAAGATAATGATGACTCGAAAAATTTGGATTATTGCGTGGAGGAGGAGGAGGAGAAGAAGAACAGTAAGTGTTCTTCCAGTTCCAAATGAGAGCAAAATTTGCATATCATTCCAATTCATTCGTCTAGAACAAGCTCGTGACAATTTTGACGACATAGGGTTGCTCTGTCCTGTTTAACCTCAGAAACATTTGCAGCATCCTTAATTTTCACCTGCTCATCAATATAACACAAGTATCAGTTTAAACCCAGTTCCAGATGAGAGCAAAATTTGCTTATCACAGACCCTTTTAGCATTGCTTCAATTGCAGCTTTCATCAAAACCCAGTTTGGAAAACTTGATATCTTGGTATATAATTTCTCCTCTTATTTATTTTGGTAATATGGGCCATGGGGTTAACAATGGCAAAAGAACAATTACAATAATGGTAATGGTGATGGTGAAATCTGTTGCAGGTCAATAATGCAGCTTTTCTTGGACTCACTGTGAACTATGAGAGATTTGCTGCAGCTGTTGAAAAAGTCGGTGATTGGGTAAGTCTTTAGATCAAATGATGTTTCTGTAGATGGAAGTACTTAAGCTTGTTTGAGACTGATGAAAGATAAAGTGACTCGAATTTATGTTCTAAATTTATACCCCTGATTTCTCCGTTAAATGTTAGACTTATCACTTTAACATGTCCAATCGGGTAGCTAGCTCGAAACTGATTCTGTTGCAAATACATTTTTTCCATATGGAAATTGTTACTGGTCTGCCTACATGTAGGAATTACTACCAACAGATAGATTGAAAATCCTTTCTGGATGCAGCCAGTTGGGGAGCAAATTTGGAATGAAATTATTACAGCACAAACTTATGACCAAGCTGAAGAATGTCTGAAAACGTATTATGGTATGAAAATGATGGTGGAAGCACTAGTTCCCTTCCTTCGGTTATCTGATTCTGCAAGGATTGTAAATGTTACCTCTTATCTTGGAGTATTGAAGGTATTGTTTTAGTTCAGATCGTTGTAGCTATGGTGTTACAGCAGTTGCTAGCTGTCTTAGCTTCAAACATTTATGAACTAATTCTTGTGGTTCAGCTAATAATTTCGCCGCCGTTGCAGTTGCTCCTGAGAATGCAGGTTTCGATGATGAATTGGACTCACTGTGGGATGAGATGCAGTTTTGCTTTGCATCTAACGAGATTGGTTCAACTAAGCCTTCCCAGGTATGTGTACCAACCAATACCACTATTTGAAATTAATTCATATACTAAAAAATGCATCTTTGTTTATTGTCCTTAAGTTGAAAATTAGCAAACCATGAATTTAGTTTCCTTTTTCATTTGAATCTTTATTTCAACTTATTAGCAAATTTTGCTTTTAGATGTTTAAACTGAATACTTGTGTTATATTGATGAGCAGGTGGAAATTAAGGATGCTGCAAATGTTTCTGAGGTTAAACAGGACAGGGCAACCCTATGTCGACAAAATCGTTACGAGCTTGTTCTAGACGAAGGAATTGGAATGATATGCAAATTTTGCTCTCATTTGGAACTGGAAGAACACTGACGGTTCCTCTTCTCCTTCCCTCTATCCTCCTCCTCCTCTTCCCTGCAATAATCCAAATCCTTCGAGTCATCATTATCTTCCTCGCTTGTGAAGGTGAGATCCTCATCAGAAAATTCCATTGAATCACCATCTTCTTCAGAAGGGCCTCACGCATCTTGTTTACGCTGTTGTATCTCAACTTTAGATTTTTTGTGCAAAAAAATGACTTTACCGTCCATTTTTCGAGAAGCGAAAGGTATACTAGTTTTGTCCTTGCGCTCCCCCGCCTCCTCCTTTCTGTTGTTGCTCCGCCTGAATGCACGATGATACTCCTTCAAGAAGCGGGATACTGTCCTGCTTCTGGTTCTTGAAGCTACCAGCAACATCTTGCATGTACTGTTAATCAATTTCATAATAATTATTAATATTCCCATCATTTCTGTCCTACAAATACACTTTCACTTGAGTTTTGGTAATGTTGTTATCAATTTCATAATAATTATTAATTTGTCCATCCTTTATATTGTTAGACCATTAAAAAAAGCACGTGTTGTTGTTTTTTTTCTAATTTATCTAAGTTTAAGTTCGATTGTACGTGACGTGAACCTTGTTTAAAATAATTATAGCAATAACAATTTCAATTGTCTAGTTTATTATGATTTTTCAAATGATGAAATCATTTTTTTTTAATTTTATCAGTTTAATCATTTTAGTTCTTAATTTGTTATTACGTATCTTTTGATCTTTGAATTTTAATATTTTTCAAATTAATCCAAATATAATTAAAAAATTATAACAACATTGTAAAGTATTATGAACTGTTTTATATAATTTATTTTTATACAATTGTTAGTATATGTTCATATATATTATTAGTCATTTGACAATATACATCTCGTAAGTAAAACGACTTAAACTCGAATCTTTTATGATGACAATCATCCTTTATTCCATTGAAACTATTTGTTTAGTTCGTACTTTAAACGTAGTTAAAGCTACATTTTTTTTATCAATACACGGTGTAATTGCCCTCTGTCAAAGTGAAATAAACCCTTCATATTTTATTAGAAAATAAGCTAATTGTTTATTTGATAATTATATGCATTGGAAATTTAAATAAATAGTGTTGACTGATAAAATAAACCAGGGTCGAAGATGGTAGTTTAATGATGGTTCTAATGGTGGTTGTTGGTCTAAACTCGAGCATGGTTCTTCTGATATGGGTGGTGGTTCTTAGAATAGAATCTTGTAAGTTTTTGTTGTTGCATGCATCATTTTATACTATCCAGACATATGTCATCATTAAGTTATCTTATCAATTTGCCGCAGTATTGTGATTAGACTAGTTATAACTTGACATCCTGTGTTTGTTCTGTTATCGGTGACAATCATGTATGTCAATGCGTGTCGTTTGCCTGAATACGTACATAGGATATTGTTCATCGTAGGTTGTTTTCCTTTGTTCGCCTATATCAGGGGTCGCAAGGATGAGTGATCGTCGTTCGCCTGCAACAAGTGTCCGTCTGTTGTAACCCCTTGACATGTGGTGTTATGTGTTCGATGGTACTAACAAATAGTTTGTTTCATCATGATAATTGACGATTTGTCTTGGATTTAAATTAAACATATTAAATTAAGAAAATTTATCGCCAACATCCTCTTGAAGTAAATGTTTAAAATTTTTCTATTAGCATCCAATAACTACAATTCAAGGTAGTATGTTCATGATTAACTAAAATACTACAATAATTAACCTGTAAGTTATATTTTTAGTGCACTTAGAAAACAATATTTAAAGATAATATATTCTAATAACCTTAAAATGAAAATCTACCGGTCAACTGTTGTAATATTTTAATTAATCGTGAGCACCCCTAGTTTAAGACAATGACATTTTCTCCCTTTATTGTAATGGTAAAAAAATATGTTTGCATATTTAGGATAGTAGAATGAATGTTACTAAGTCTTTCTTATAATTTTAAAAATGATAAATGAATACTAATTTATAATTTATCACGGTGGAAAAGGGATTTTTATTTATTATGTTAAATGTAATTTTTAAAATTAAGTAATGTGATTATAACATTTTTATTCATGTTTATTGTTTTTGTTGTTCGAACATAGACAAAGACGTGTAAATAGTTCATTTAATTAAACAATGTGACAATAAAATATATCTTTATTTAAATATATTTTATTTTTATATCCTTGACAAATTCACGCGTATCTTGTGAAAAAAATTATTGAAATCTGATCTCTAAAGAGAATAACATTTCTTCTACTCGATCCTTATTTTCTTAAAGATCATTTCTTAGAATTGCATTTTAATAAAAAAATAAAAATTGTAAAGTTATTAATTAGGAATATAATTAAATATAATTCCGTTGATAAAATAAAAATATAATATGAATTCAATATAACTAACCCTCGCAACATCTTTAATTCTTTGTCTTATTTGCTTGGAAATGTCCGTATCCTGGACTTTTGGGATTTTTTTTCAAACCTATGCCGAGCTAGGACAAACAAATATGTTCGGTGTATTTTTCTTTATTAAAAAAAACTTATTTGAATAATACTTTTAGGACTTAATGAAAAATATCCCTCAAATTATTTTTAGTCTTAAAAATATTTTTTTGTCAAAATAAATATTTAAACTATTATTTCTAGTCATTTTAAGTACTTAAATCATTTTTTTGCTTTTAGTTCATAAATTATATTTTAGTCAATTTTTATGATGTGTCTACATCTTGTTGGCCGGAATATTATTTTAAATTAAATAATTATCTGCACTAAAATGATCGGAAATTATGTAGATACTTATTTTAATTAAAAAATAGTTAAATCACTAAAAATAAAAAAGATAAAGTAATTTAGGGAGCGGTTTTTTTTTATTTAACCCTACTTTTACCTATAAATGAATTTGGCGCAGACAGCAGTACAAGAAATCAAACAGAATCTTCCATAATCAGCATCCATTTGGATTGAGGTAACAAAAGGTTAAAAATGGAGCAGTGAATTGACCAAGCAGTTTCCCATTTTGGACCACTTTTAAGCAAATCAAAATTTCAGAAGGCAAAAGGTAAGTAATTGATGACAATATAAATTGGTGTAGAACACTTACAACGCATTGGGAGTTGGTGCCGTGCAGAACAAATATAATACATATATATATATATATATATATATATATTGTATAGGATTAACAATTGTGTCAACTTAATTAAAAAAAGATTTTGCTAGCCGTTAATAAAAAATTTACAAATTTTTATAATTAATGTTTGTTTCACTTTTAATAGAATTTAATAAAATATAATTAATTATATTCTTAAAAAGTTATGTTTAATTAATTTATGGTGTTAATGTAATTAACACTTACTTAAAAGGGTTTATAGTTTAGTGTTTGTGTTTTAGGAGTTTAGTGTTTAGGGTTTAAGTTTTTTAGTTTAGGCTTCTGGATTTTAGTTTTAGAGTTTAATATTTAGGGTTGAGTTTATAGTTTTAGGATTTAAATTTATGATTAAGGGTTTAGAGTCTAGGGTTTAGGTTTTAGTGTTTATATTTTAAGTTTAAGATTTAGGGCTCTAGGTTTAGAGTCTTACGATTTAATGTTTAGAGTTTAGAGTTTAAAATTTTGATGTTTAATTATATGAAAAATAGATTAATGGAACACAAGTTTTTAGGAATGTTTAATTACATTCCACTAGATTCCATTGAAAAGTCAAATAGACATTAATGACAGGAATTATGTAATTTTCATTTGATAGCATAACCCTTACAAAATATTGTTTCAACCGAAAGTAATTTATATTGTAATATTATAAATAATTATATCAAATTTGAAAAGAAATCAAATAAATAAATATATTTGATTTAGCTTGTTTAAAAAATTAAATAAAATTTAATTTATAAAATAATAATCATCAACTTCACTAATTTTATTTTTTTCTACTTAACTTCACTTGACTTGAACAAACATTCAATAATAATAAAAGTATTAGTGATACGAAAAAAATCATATATGAATCAAAATTATAAATATAATAATTTTAAATTTAATAAAATAATACTAATTTAGAATTTATCGTGGTAGTCAAAGTAGATTTTCATTTATTATTTTAAATGTAATTTTTCAAAAATAAATAATGTGATGATAACATATAATTTTATTCATATGTGGTTACTCCACTCTCCTTCTCCCTATGTTTGGCCTCAAAATGATATTTCTTTTGTGGATCTTATGGCCGATATGAATATTTCATCCTTTAAGAAACGTAAACGCAAGCCGGAAACTCTTTTGCTGGACAATCCTTCAAAGAAAAGGGAACTAAAGAACAGAATCTTCGAATCAGAACCAAGGGTATGGCTTTCCAGAGATCCTTTCTTTCCATGTATTTTTCTTTATGTTGTAATGAATTTATGTCCTTCCTTTTTAAAAAATATAAATAAATTTGAAGCAGCAGAAAATCAAACAGAATCTGCCATAACCAGTTTCTAAAATTTAAAACTCGGTTTGATCGGGACTGGTTCTTGTTTCCAAAATTCTTTTACTCGAAGTATGTTAAAACACTTTTGTGTCATTTTTCAGATTTTATTTTTTATTCAAAAATAATAAAGTTATCAAAATAAAACGTGGACAAAAAATAAAAAAATAGAAAAAAAAAATAACGCAAAAAATGTTCTAACATATTTTATACTAAAAAACAACCATGTTTTAAATCCTTATAATTTTAAAATAGTTAATGGTGCATAACTGCATATCATTAATATGATTAATGGTACATATAGATACATGACGTTACTCTAAGCCTATCCTTATTTTATCAATGGAATTATATTTAATTATATTCATAATTAAAACTTTACAAATTTTATTTTTTATCAAATGTAATTTTAGGTAATGCCCGAGCAGGTTTTTGTTGCGGATTACGATCGTCGGATAGAGCAAAAACGTAACTGATAATTTGAGAAAATAATAATGAAGATAAAAGAGACACAGATTTTACGTGGAAAACCCCTAAATAATATAGGGTAAAAACCACGGACAAGGTAGAAGAATTTCACTATGAGAAAATAGGAATTACAACTTCTCTCAGTCTAACAAGGAGAAAACAATGACAATTCTCTCTTGATAAGAAAGGAGAAAACAACTCTATGAAAACTCTCTAATTTCTCTAGTATTGGGAGGATGTTAGAATGATTTGGGATGTGTAAGAATGGCAAATGGCTAGGCTATTTATAGTTGAGCTTTAGGGACTAACTTATAAATAACCTAAAGTTTAGGGACCAAAATTGTGATTTTCCCATGCCATTTTTCAATCTTGGCTGCACCTGCCAAAATTGAAATTTCCCATTTTCAATTTTGGCTGCCACCACATTGCTTGACTTTCTACAATCTCCCACTTGAAGATTTGATTGGAACAATCATATCTTCACACCATTCTTTCTACCTCGTACTTTCCATGTTGCTTACGTCTCTAACAAGCCACAAGAGGATCGACACCAAGTAAACTTATCAGTGTTGATTGCTTTTGTCATGAAATCTGCTATGTTGTCATCGGTATGGATCTTCTGCATATCTATCGTCCCTTCTTCCACTTTCTCACGAATGAAGTGGTATTGGACCCGAATGTGTTTTGTTCTTGAGTGAAAAGCAGGATTCCTTGCAAGATGCAATGCGCTCTGACTGTCACAAAACAAAGAGACATTCTCTTGTTTGTGCCCGAGCTCCTCCAATAGCATTTTCAACCATATTGCTTCTTTACTGGCTTGTGTAGCTGCTACATATTCTGCCTCCGTTGTTGACGTAGCCACAACCGATTGCAGTTTTGAAACCCAGCTTACAGCTCCACCAGCAACTGTAAACACATACCCTGTTGTAGATTTGCTTTTATCCAAATCTCCTGCATAGTCAGAATCGACATACCCGCTGATAAGAAAGTCTGATCCTCCGTAACATAATGCAACATTTAAGGTCCCTTTGATGTATCTTAGGATCCTTTTCACCGCATTCCAATGCTCTCTGCCTGGATTCGCCATGTACCGACTAACCACTCCCACTGCTTGTGTAATGTCTGGTCTTGTACAAATCATAGCGAACATTAAACTTCCCACTGCTGATGCATACGGTACTCGAGACATCTCCATCCTCTCTTCTTCACTGCTAGGACTCATACTGGAGGATAATTTAAAGTTAATAGGAAGAGGGGTAGAAATTGGCTTACAATCTTGCATGCTGAATCGTGACAAGATCTTTTTCAAGTAATTCTTTTGTGAAAGCCAAATCTTCCTACTACTTCTGTCTCGGTGAATTTGCATCCCTAGAATCTTGTTTGCTGGTCCCAAGTCCTTCATTTCAAATTCCCTAGCCAGTCGTGCCTTTAATTCTTCAATATGATCTTTGTTGGGGCCTGCAACCAACATGTCATCTACATACAACAGCAATATAACAAAGTCGTTTTCACCAAACCTCTTGAAGTAAGCACAAGGGTCTGCATTAAGTCTGTTGTATCTAAGGCTCATGATGAAGGAGTCAAATCTCTTGTACCAACACCTCGGCGCCTGCTTTAAACCGTACAGAGATTTGTTCAACCTACAAACCAAGTTCTTCTTTTCTTTTTCTTCAAAACCTTCAGGCTGGAGCATGTAAATCTCTTCTTCAAGATGTCCATGAAGAAAAGCTGTTTTAACATCTAGCTGCTCTTGATGTAAATTCAATGTAGCACACATTGCCAGGACAACTCGAACCGTTGTTAGTCTAACCACAGGAGAAAAGATTTCATTGAAATCAATACCTTCTTTCTGAGCATATCCTTTGACCACCAGTCTTGCACGATACCTCTCCACTTGATCGTCACCATTTCTCTTGATTTTGAAGACCCATTTGTTACCAATTGGCTTCCTTCCTTGTGGTAGTGGCACAAGTTCCCATGTATTATTTTTATGAAGGGTTTCGATTTCTTCTTGCATTGCCGCCATCCACTGCGAAGCATCTGAGTTGTTCATTGCCTCCTCGAATGTTGATGACTCACCGTCCTCCGTTAAAAGGCAGTATGCAACATTACCTTCTATAACATAATCTGAGTGCCAATTGGGGCGTCTTCTCACACGATCTGATTGACGAGTTGTTGGAGCTTCAGAATTCTCTGGTTCTGGTTCCTTGAGCTCTGGTTCTGCTTCAGAACAATCTCTCTGTTCAAACTCATTTTCAACATGTATCTGTGTAGTCTCTGGCTTTTCTTTATCAGTGCTATCATCTTCTTCTTTTCTTTGTAGCTTATCTTCTACAAAGATAACATCCCTGCTGATAATCACTTTGCGGGCAGTGGGATCCCACAAGCGATACCCCTTTACTCCATCAGCATACCCCAAGAATTTACATTTTCTGGATTTTGGATCCAACTTTGAAATTTCTTGGGCATTGTACATCACGTACACAATACTTCCAAATATATGGAGGTTTGAATAATCAATTGGTTTACCAGTCCACATTTCCATCGGTGTTTTCAACTCAATTGCAGTTGATGGAGCCCGATTCACCAAATAACAGGCGGTATTGACTGCTTCTGCCCAGAAAGCTTTTTCTAGCCCTGCAGCTCTCAACATTGCTCGTGTTCTTTCTAACAGAGTTCTGTTCATCCGCTCTGCCACTCCATTTTGTTGAGGAGTGTATACTGTTGTGAACTGTCTTTTGATGCCTTCTTTTCTGCAGAAGTCATCAAATTCATCACTTGTATATTCACCTCCATTATCTGATCTGAAACACTTGATCTTATTTCCAGAATCAAGTTCCACCCGCGCTTTGAAAACTTTGAAGGTTGAAAACACATCTGCCTTCCTCTTGATAGGATACACCCAACATCTCCTAGAGTAGTCATCAATGAAGGAGACAAAATACTTTGCTCCGCCTAGGGATGTAACCGGTGCTTGCCATACATCAGAGTGAACCAATTCTAGAACAGCCTTGCCTCTAGAATTTGATGTGTTGAATTTTAATCGATGCTGCTTACTTGTAATACAATGTTCACACAAAGGAAGTGATACCTTTGTTAAACCCGGAAGTAGCTTTTGCTCCACAAGGACTTTCATTCCCTGTTCTGACATGTGTCCAAGTTTCCGATGCCATAACATGGTAGAATCTGAACTACATGAGGCAACAGAGGCTTCAGCCTCTAGCAAGGTCTCTCCCTTCAGCATGTACAAATTTGCCGCTATCTTTTCACCTTTCATCACCACAAGCGCTCCATGGAACACCTTCATGATTCCTTTCTGTGTTTCAATCTTGCTTGCATTATTATCCAACAATCCGTAGGATAATAAGTTTTTCTTCAAGCCTTTCACGTGTCGCACATCTCGAACAACTTTGGTTGTCCCGTCATACATCTTCAATTTGATGGTTCCAACGCCAACAATTTCCAAGGCATGATTATTGCAGCTGTACACAGATCCTCCTGAGATAGGTTCATAATTATAGAACCATTCTCTTCTTGAGGTCATGTGATATGTGGCTCCCGAGTCAATAAGCCATATGTCTGTAAATCTTTTTCTGCCTTCTATGGCTGTTGCTGCTTCACAACAGAGAGCATCTCCATCATCTGAAGTGTTTGCCATATTTCCTTGAGGATTGGAGTTTTTAGGTAAACTCCAACAATCCTTCTTCAAGTGACCCTTCTTTCCGCAGTTGTAGCACTTTAAATTCTTCTTACTCCTTGACTTTGATCTACCATGATTGTGACTGCTACTTTGGCCACGTTCTGTTGATCTTCCTCTCATCACCGTTAAGGCCTCTGCTTGTTGCAGATTTCCTTGTCTGTCTTCCTTGTTCTTGCGCCGATTTTCTTCTTCCGGAACAGCAGCTGCAACGTCATCGAAGACTAGATCACTTGTAAGGTTGTTGTTTGTCAAGTTGATGATGAGTTGATAATACGAATCAGGTAGACTTTGAAGCAGAAGTTCAGCACGTTCTTGTGACTCTATTTTATAGCTTAGGGATGTAAGCTGAGAAAATAGAGTATTCAACGTGTTTAAGTGCTCTGTCACTGAAGTAGATTCTGACATCCGAAGAGTGTACAATTTCCTTTTAAGGAAAATTTTATTGTGCAACGATTTGACCTCGTATAATTTTGCGAGGTGATCCCAAATCTCCTTGGCTGTCTTCTTCTCCTCGATGCTTGATAGTACTTCATCTGCTAATGCTAAATGAAGGTCTGCAATAGCATTCTCGTCCATCTCATTCCATTTCTTGTTATCCGTAAAATCTGCCGGCCTTTCGCTGATAGCCGCTAGACATCCGTTTTTTCTTAGGATGGCCTTTATCTTCAATTTCCACAGTGAGAAATTTCTCCCATTGAACTTTTCAATATCAAATTTCGTTGCCATAGCTTCTATTTCAGATAGCTCCCACTATTTCACCTTTTTGACGTGAATAGTGCCCACCACCTTCAATGAATGAGTAATATCTAACTTACTTTCTTATGATGGAGGATCCACTTTTCAGTGGCAACCAACAAAGAATACGGTAAGTAGATATACGCACCCAAATCTGGCTCTGATGCCAATTGTTGCGGATTACGATCGTCGGATAGAGCAAAAACGTAACTGATAATTTGAGAAAATAATAATGAAGATAAAAGAGACACAGATTTTACGTGGAAAACCCCTAAATAATATAGGGTAAAAACCACGGACAAGGTAGAAGAATTTCACTATGAGAAAATAGGAATTACAACTTCTCTCAGTCTAACAAGGAGAAAACAATGACAATTCTCTCTTGATAAGAAAGGAGAAAACAACTCTATGAAAACTCTCTAATTTCTCTAGTATTGGGAGGATGTTAGAATGATTTGGGATGTGTAAGAATGGCAAATGGCTAGGCTATTTATAGTTGAGCTTTAGGGACTAACTTATAAATAACCTAAAGTTTAGGGACCAAAATTGTGATTTTCCCATGCCATTTTTCAATCTTGGCTGCACCTGCCAAAATTGAAATTTCCCATTTTCAATTTTGGCTGCCACCACATTGCTTGACTTTCTACAGTTTTTGCCCCGCAGACTGGCCGTTTTTCTTCTTCTTGGCTTGAGGACCCTTATATAATAGTTATGTTTAATGTTACTCCTTTTTCATGTAAAGTATATAATTAGTTTATTTCCTGATAAAATATGAAAGGTTTATTTTATTTTGACAGAGGGCAATTATACTTGTATTGATTGAAAAATGTAACTTTAATTAAGTTTAAAAGTGTGAACTCAACTACTAGTAATCTCAATTAAAAAGAAAATAGTGCTCATTTTAGAAGACTCGAATTTAAACACATTTTGCCTTTAAAATTGTATATATTATTGAAGTGCTAATAATATACATGAACATAGGGGTGAGCGTTCGATCGAGTCGAGTCGAGTCGAGTCAAAAAATTTCGAGTTATTCGAGTTGACGAGTCATATTTTACCACTCAAACTTTATTTGAAATTTTTTCGATTCGAGTCGAGTTTAAGAAATTCGAGTCGAGTCGAGTCGAGTCGAGTTTTCGAGTTTCTATAAAAATTTAATTGTAATTATTTATCATGTTATAGTAGGGTTTGATTCCGATTTAAACTTCTTTCTCTATTTATATAAGATATGCACATATATATTTTTTTACATGTGACATTATTTCTTCATATTTTTATATATCAGTATGTATATATCATAAAAAATAGAGGGACTCATCTTGAACTTAAAAATAAATCCACTAATTACTAAAAATTTCGAGTTATTCGAGTTATTCGAATTTCCATTTCACAACTCAAACTTTATTTGAAATTTTTTCGAGTTATTCGAGTTTATGAAATTTCGAGTCGAGTCAAGACGAGTCGAGTATTTTTGCCTCGAGTCGAGTCGAGTTATTCGGTTTTTTCGAGTCGAGTCGAGTTTTGCTCACCCCTACATGAACATATGCTAAAATTTGTAAAAAAAAATGGATTATGTCAATAGTTCCATAAGAACAAATAATTTTTAAATTTTTTTTTTTACATTTTTACGACATGAAAGAAAATATAAAATAGTTCACATTAGCTTTAACAACGTTGTTATTTCTATTATGTTTAGATTCTTTTAAAAAATATTAAAATTCAAAGGTCAACACAATAAAATTCTAAGAACTAAAATGACTAAATGGATAAAATTAAAAGAAAATAATAATTTCATCATTTGAAAAATCATAATAAACTTATTTGTTGCCTAAGTAACTAAATAATTGAAATTGTTATTGCTATAATTAGTTTAGACAAGATTCACGTACAGTCGGACTTAAACTTAAATTTAAAAAAAGTAACACGTGATTATTTAAACAATTTAAATGATAAAAAATTAAATAATTATTGTGAAATTGATCAACAACATTACGTGAAAGTATATTTGTATTGGATAGAAATGATGTTTATAAGAATATTTAAAAAAGAAATGATATTATAAGATCTTTTTTTGTTTCTATTCAATTAAAAGCCTGCCCCTGCCCCCTAGTACAAGGAAAGGGTTTTTAAGGTTAAAGCTTTTAGCTTTCATTGCGATTCTGTCACAGTCGCAGGTCAAGGGTTTCTTATCTTTAACATATTTATTGGTATCATTGATTTCTTTTTCTTCTTATTCGCGCATTCCTTTGAATTCAGTGTGCCTGAACTGAAACTTCACAACCCTATTTCTTACAGTACACGCAAGATGTTGCCGGTGGCTACAAGAACCAGAAGTCGGACGGAATCCCGCTTGTTGAAGGAGTATCATAGTGCATTCACGCGGAGCAACACTGGGAAGGAGGAGGCGGAGGAGCATAAGGACAAAACTGGTATACCTTTTGCCTCTCGAAAAATGACCGATAAAGTCATTTTTTTGCACGAGAAATTTAAAGGTGAAATACAGCAGCCTAAACAAGATGCGAGAGAGTCTGCTGAAGAAGAAGATGATTACGGTGATGGTGATTCAATGGAATTTTCCAATGAGGATCTCACGTTCACAAGCGAGGAGGATAATGACGAGTCTGAAGATTTGGATTATTGCGACGAGGAGGAGGAGGAGGAAGAGGAAGAAGAAGAGGAGGAGGCGGAAGAGGAGGAGAACCATCAGTGTTCTTCCGGTTCAGACGACAACGTTGTTTGTTTAAACGATTCTTCTTCTTCTTCACAGAGTAGGACGAAAGCACACTTCTTTAAACGGAAGAATACCGGGAGAGTGGAGGTGGAGGAGCGCAAGGCCAAAACTAGTATACCTTCCTCTTCTCAGAAAATAACCGGTAAAGTACAGTTTTTGTACGAAAAACTTGGCGTTGAAATACAACAACGTAAACAAGATGCGAGCGGCCATGCTGATGTTTGCAATCTGTACAATGACGATGATGAAGAAGAAAAAGATGATGGTGATTCATTGGAGTGTTCTGATGAGGACATCACCTCCACAAGCGGCGAAGATAATGACGAGCCGGAGGATTTAGATTATTGTGGGGAGGAGGAAGAGGAGGAGATGGAGAAGGAGTGTCGTGCACGCAAGCGGAGGAACACCGGGAAGGTGGAGGCGGAGGAGCGCAAGGCCAAAACTAGTGCAACTTCAGCTTCTCAAAAAATGTCCGGTAAAATCCAATTTTTGGCTGAAAGATCTGTCGCTGGAATGCAACAGCTTAATCAAAAAGCGGGGGGCGCTGCTGCTGCTGAAGAAGAAGATAATGACGAGCCAGAGGATTTAGATTATTGCGGGGAGGAGAAAAAGAAGAATCGTCAGCGTTCTTCCGGTTCAGATGATAATGTCGTTTCGTTAAATGATTTTTCTTCTTCCTATTCCTATACCAAGTCGTCCAAGGGCAAAAGAAGCCGGGCGGCCTCCTCTGAGAAACTTCACCTTCTTACCATTCTGGCAGATACTATATTGAACAATGAAGAAACTGAGAACAACCTTTCGCCTCAAAAGTTCACTTCTGGCTTTGAGGACACAGTTGCTCCTGAAAATGCAGGTTTCGAGGACGAATTGGACCAACTGTGGGCTGAGATGCAGTTTTGCCTTGCATCTAACGAGATTGGTTCAACTAAGCCTTCCCAGGTATGTGTACCAACCAATACCACTATTTGAAATTAATTCATATACTAAAAAATGCATCTTTGTTTATTGTTTCATGTCCAAGTTCTTAAATGACGTTTTGTACATGTGAAACCCTTTGCTGAGTGTTGAAATCAAGTGAATTCCATTGCTTTTATCTTGTATGGATTTGTCTTCTTTGAAATATATACACATCTTGGTAGTTTTATCATAGATTTATGTAATATAATATGCACTCCTTAAATTGAAAATTAGCAAACCATGAATTTAAATTTCCTTTTTCATGTAAATCTTTATTTCAACTTATCAGCAAATTCTGCTTTTAGATGTTTGAACTGATACTTGTGTTGTTCATATTGATGAGCAGGTGGAAATTAAGGATGTTGCAAATGTTTCTGAGGTTAAACAGGACAGGGCAACCCTATGCCGTCAAAATCGTCACGAGCTGGTTCTAGACGAAGAAATTGGAATGATATGCAAATTTTGCTCTCATTTGGAACTGGAAATCAAATACGTTTCAGCGCCTTTTGTAAGTTTTATATGAACCTATATGTTTCATGCTTGATAATCTATATTGAACTTTTCAATGTAAACCTTGATAATCGGTTAAATGGCAAGGAGCCTAATCTGTATACTGCAACGCTTGTGCAAATGGAACTTACTTGGCTTCAGATATTTGATTCTTATAACTTTGTTTTGCTTGTTGCAGCTGGAACGTCCTTGTGGAAAATATGAGAGGCAACACTCTGGTATTGTGGACTCCTCTGTGTTTGATGGCCTTCAAGAGCTAGACCCTAACATCAATATGCCTGGTTGTGATTCCTCTGCCGATATCGAAGGAACAGTATGGGAAATCATTCCAAACATAAAAAGTAAACTCCACCCTCATCAGCGTGAAGGTTTCGAGTTTATGTGGAACAATATAGCAGGGGGCATATATCGTGATCGGTCTAAAAACTCATCCAACGGCGGTGGAGGATGTATCATATCTCATGCTCCTGGGACAGGGAAAACTCTTCTGACTATTGTCTTTCTTAGGACATACTTAACAGAGTATCCAAGCTCATGTCCGGTGATTGTTGCTCCTTATAGTATGTTACTTACATGGAGAGACGAGTTCATTAAGTGGAAGGTTGATATTCCCTTTCACAATCTGAACAGTGAGGAGTTTTCCGACAAGGAAGAGACATATGGACTTCCTCTTTATGAGAAACTTAAAAATGGTGTCCCCCATGCAGATAAACATGCAAGGCGTTTGGTGAAACTGCTGTCCTGGAAATCCAGTGGAGGCATCTTGGGGATCAGCTATGGCCTATTCACAAAACTTGCTGGAAAAAAGACAGGAGGGAAAGGAAAATGTAACAATTTAGATGATCAAATCAAAAAAATCCTTCTTGAACTTCCTGGGATTTTTATCTTTGATGAGGGGCATATACCAAGAAATGCTGGCTCCCTTTTGTGGAAGGCTTTGTCGGGAATTAAGACCGAACGTCGTATAATTCTGTCCGGAACTCCTTTCCAGAACAATTGCAAAGAACTCTTCAACACACTCTGGTTAGTAAGACCAACATTTGCTGAAGGAATCCGGTATAAGGATAAAAAAAGGCGCGGGCGCAAAGGAGACCAAGCAAAACTGAAATTTACTCATTGGATCGGTTCTATCGAAAACGACTTTGATAGAAATGACAAACTGGGTGAGGTTAGAGCTATGATCAAGCCTTTTGTTCATGTGTATAAAGGCACAATTCTACAGACTGCACTTCCTGGTTTGAAGCACTCTCTAGTTGTCTTACGTCCCACCGATCTACAGAAGAAAATCATGGAGCATGTCGAAGAAATCCTCGAGCGTGTTGAAGAAATCCTTGAGCATGCTAGAGAAAAGAAGAATCCTTTGAAAAGAAGAAGAAGAAGAAGAAAGGAAACAATGAATGCTCTTGATTTAGACCGGTATGCGTCGTTGATCTCCATCCATCCTTCTTTGTTGAAGCAGCTCTTGAATCCGCTGCTAGATGAGAAATATATTAACGAGGTTGTCGGCTCCATTGTTAGCATGAAGGAGTTAGAAATGATAAGGCTGAAACCTGATGAAGGAGTGAAAACAAAATTCCTCATTAATCTGCTTAAGCTCAGTGAAGCCCTGGGGGAAAAGGTTATAGTTTTCAGTCAACACCTTGGACCTTTACACTTAATAATGGAGCAGCTTCAACATCATTTAAAATGGAAGGAAGGTAAGGAGATATTGTTCATGCACGGACAATGTGATATAAAGCAGCGTCAATGCTCGATTAACGTTTTCAACGATCCAAAGAGCAGAGCAAGGGTCTTGCTTGCATCAACAAAGGCTTGTTCTGAAGGCATTAATCTTGTTGGAGGTTCAAGGCTGGTATTGCTAGATGTAACATGGAACCCATCGGTAGAACGACAGGCTATCTCCCGTGCATATAGGCTAGGCCAGAAAAAGGTTGTGTATGTTTACCACCTTATCTCAACTGGGCCAATGGAGGCATCGAAATATCATCGACAAGCCGGGAAGGATCGGTTATCTGAGTTATTGTTCTCTTCTTCAGATAAAGCTGATCACCACAAACAAGCCTGTAATGTTGTAGAGGATAAAGTCTTGGAAGAGATGTTACAACATGAGACAGTGAAGCCAATGTTCAAAAAGATCATAAACGAGCCGAAAGATTCCGAATTTTTTGCTTTTTTGGATCTATAACAGGTATGTATGATTCTATTCCCTTGTAGAAATTTCATTTCACTGAAGGATAACTTCAGAAGGTAACAGTTTTTGCATTTTTGCTGCTTGTTTTTTTCATTCATTGCTGACATTTGGAATCCTTACTAATATGATATGTTGTTCTGGGTGATTAATTTTTAAGATTTTATACATATACACGTCTGTCATTTACATTTATGATATAGACAAGAAATGAAATATAACCAAATAAAAATCTAGGAATGTCAAAACTCTGTTGCTTTGATTTATCATTTTGCCTAAGATATGTCCCTCCGAATTCATGTTCGAATATAATTGTATCCGACACTTATACCTGATTACGAGTAACATTGTGCCAGAATATTGGTTTTAAGTCTAGCTATTTTCTGCATATTTTGCTGCTACTTGCTATACTCTATTGAATATCATTATGTTAATGTTTTACCAAGAAAAAAAAAAGCTATTCTTCCCAATTTTGATTAGCCCTGAACAAGGTTTGCTTGAACTTAGAGTTGATATTGTCTGGCTATGTAGAGTTTGATCAGCTTCATGCAGTTTTGCTTCCATTTTTCTCATCATTGTTTGGTTTGTTTATGAGAAATTATTGCCTTTTGTTAGGCTTACAAGAAATGTTGATGAACGTGATCTTGAATATCTGGAAACATGTTTAGTGTTGTTATGGAGAGGTTCCCCAAGGCTTGGGATTTGGATTTACTTCTCCTTTGCCACATTCTCTGTCTTTTTACTCAAACATGTTTAGTGTGCAGAAAGGGAACAATACACAATCAATAGCAGTAAAAGCCAATGAAACTTCGATTGCATCATGATTTAGATATGAGGTGCAAGCTTTTAAATAAACTTGTTGATGTTGCTGGTGCAGGAGCTGCTGTTGATGTTGCTGGTGCAGGCCTGTTGATGTTGCTGGTGCAGGAGCTGCTGTGCCATTGCAGCCGTATGAGGATGTTGCATAGGGGGGGTTTGATGAGGAAGAGCGGGAAGAAAGATGTGTTAACTGGATTTAACCATAGGTAATAATTTTGGATAAATATTAATTTATTTTATTTTTTTAATTTTGAGTTTAATTTTAGAAAAAGAAAATAAGTGTCACGTGTTGACTTGTATTTGGAAAACGGAAAAATTTAACATCGTCACGGCTAAAACCTTAAATAGGTTACGAAATGAAACGTTAGACACCTATTTGGCCTGAAAAATAGTTTGGGCACCTAACTGGAAAAAGGGCATAATTTGGTCACTTATTTGACGGTTAAGCCTAAAAAATTCAAAAATGTAATATATATGGAAAATAATTTAATTGATTTTTTAAAAATATTATTAATTGTATGTTGAGTCCTTGAAATTTTTAATATTTATTAATTAATTTAATAGTGTTCAGCGGTGTTTATCGTTAGTAGTGTTCAGCGATGTTCGTCGCAGGTTGTAAATTTTTTTTATATTTAAACACTCGAAAAGATAATATCTAACCAATATAAAATTCATATTGAGCTTCTATCGACCATCGACAAGGCTCTCCAGCTGAGGCGAATCTCCTTGGATCGCCTCAAAGATCCCTCCCCATGCAAACTTCATTGCACCATTTTCAGAGCTTACAACACGGGACTGTGAATAAAATTTAGCTTGATCGGGGATTTAAATAACAGTTCGTTACTGCAATTGTTGTTTTTATAGTGATATTAATACCGTTCGTAATCATTATTGTAAAAAATAATGGTTTACAATGACAACAATAGCATTCGTTATGTTCATAGCCGCGATCAATTATTACGACCGAAAACGCGACCGTAACTGCTATTTAAAACCTTAGCTAATAACATTCTCCCACCAATTAGATAATAATATTTAAAAATAATATATTTAATTACACTAAAACAAAACCTACAAATTAACCAAAACAATATTTTAATTAATCACGAACATTACTAGCAACATCCACACCAACACCTTGTGCCAGACATCTCTTGCCGCCGAACAACCACGCCAGATATGGTTTGTGTGTTCCCTTAGTTGCATCACAAACACCACATTTCTCAAAATCCAAGATTAAGCAAGCTTTCTATTGTAATTTTTTTCCTGATAAATGGAGAGTAAGAATCAAACCGAATTACCAAGTACCTCATTAAAAAATCTTCTAATGGAGGAAAAAGAGTAGTTTGATAATTCTTACAAGCCAACATACTATTAACCATTGTCCGTCATAAACGACAAATCCTCATGCAAAAAAACTAAAACTTCAGCAGGAGAAACCGAATAAACTCTACATGAGTAGTCAACATCCCCTAAAGACGATACATAGCTAACTCTAGACATCTTAACAAGACCATCGGCAACTCTATTCGCCGTCCTATGGATAATTGGATATGGCAAATCCGAACATCTCAATCTCTTATCATCATCTTCAGAATAATGTGTAACAACAACCGCAAAACGCCCCCTGTGCTGAACGACGACTCGAAAGCAACCGAGCCACATTCAAATTGTCAACCTCAAGCACAACACAGCGATAACCGGAATTCCAAGCCAGCCGCAAGCCCTCTACTACTCTGTTAACTTTTCTTTTACTGATGTGATAATTTACATGTACTACTTTGTTGATTTTTTTATTGAATTGAATTTTGTTAATTTATTATTAACATGACATTGTTTCATTGATTTAGAAATGGAATAAAAATATATTTAGATTTGGTACTTGAATTAAACACATTCTCTCAAGTTGGTATCTAAAGAATTTTTTTTCCCACCTTGATACTTGAACTATACACTTTCTCCTATCTTGGTACATAAAGGATTTTCGCTCCCAAATTGGCACTTAAACTATGCACTTTCTCCCAAATTGACACCAAAACTTATGCACTCTATCAATTTGGTCCTAATCCATATTCAAAATTTCTATCGATTTACTCTTTGTTATTCACCTAAATTGGTTGTTCTTCTCTTAGAAATGTTATTTACTTTATTAGTATAATAAAAGTTTAATTGTAAAATTTAGTTATCCAACTGTTACTTTGATCCGATGAACTCACTTTGTTTGACACTATCACATAATTGATTAAATTGATGGAAGTTTTAGATATAAAATGTTAAATTTATTGAATTGTTTTAAATGATGACTAAATTAATGGAATATATTTTGAGACTAAAGCTATTAATATGTATAGTTTAGGTATCATATATTTAAGCATTTAGAAATTCATATTACCTTTAATTACTCCTCAGTCCATTCAAAAATAAAAATTATAATTTAATACAATGATCAAATTACATGATATGTGACAACTTTTCAACCTACTCACGTCTCACAATTACAGTTCTTTCACATATAATGATTTTCATAATAATTTACAAATTCTATTATTTTCGACTTATATAATTTCAAACAAACATTAAAACTGAATAATAATTCAATTTTCAGGTGGGTTGAATATTGAATTTGGATTAAAATACTAATTTATTAAAATTAATGGTTAACTCTTTATTTTTATTCCATTCCCTGATACGTGTATTCTTCAAGTTGACACTTGTCCTCTTTTACTCCTAATTTGTCTTCTCTCAGTTTCTGGAACAAAGGATATCATCCATTTCAATTCAGAAAGAGTTCTCTGTTTCCATCCCCACCCGTTACTTTGACGTGTCAAAATTCTACTGGTTGATCAATGTAAAGAGTCAGCCATCTCCATTTGACCAAACAAGTGATTATGTCCAAGCATGCCACGTCAACGCTCACAACTTGCATTGTCTTCCTCTGCACAACACTCTAAGCGCCCTGCCTTATCCTCTTTGGTCTTTGCATCTTTATTCCTTTCCCCCACAAGTCATAAACTTCGGAATCCAAATTTAATTGGGGATTAGGGTTTGTTGGGTGCTTTCTGTTTTTGGTGATTTGATCTCCCTAAACTAGAAAAAAAGATCAATCAATATCCCTGCCATGGAAGGAGAACTAATAGATTGGGAAGTGCTCCACAGCTCGGACTCTGACTCTAATTCTATCATGGTTAACTCGCCCGAGTTGAGGAATCTTGAAAGCATCGAAGGTGATACTGAAGGGATTATAAGGTCTGATTACTTTTCTCTTGATAATCAGAGTATGTATGCAAAGGAGGGGGGTGTGAGTGAAGAAGGCTCTATCGAGTCGGATAATCCGAGTTGGATTGATCCCAAGCCGGTGGCTCAGTATACGGGCGATTTTTGGTCTGATTCGGGCAGTGATCGGTCAGATGATCGTAAATTAAGTGATTTGGTTGTGAAAAAAGATTTGGAGTTTGCTGAGAACGAGAAAGCCCCAGATTTTTCCCAAGGGGTTGGAAAAGCGGAAGGTAGGACTGACGAATTGGGTATATTTAAGCCTTATGGTACTAAATTTAGTGAATTCGATAGGACGAAGGAGTTGGGTTTTGGTGAGTTTGGCGATATTCAAGATCAAGATAAGGATTTGGACAAGCTCTGGCCTGATTCTGGTGGAGATGGTTTGGTTTCGATGAAGTTTGAGGATATTGAGAAAGAGGGTGGCTTTGGTTTTAGTGACTGTATGGAAAAGGGAGCTGAGTTGGAGAATTCAGGTGAGCTCGGTAATGGGAATATCTCAACATTGGAGTCGGACGGAGGAGACGGTAATACGATTGGTAAGGAGGGTTCTACCATTGATGAAATGAAGTTGTGCGCGAGATCAGTTAATGAAGGAGACCAGAAGAAGGTAACATGGTGGAAAGTTCCGTTCGAGCTCCTGAGATACTGTGTTCTCAGGGTTAGCCCTGCTTGGTCCTTCTCTGTAGCGGCGGCTGTTATGGGTTTTGTTATATTAGGACGCAGATTGTATAAGATGAAGCGGAAGAGCAGTAGCTTGCAGCTAAAGGTTACCATGGATGATAAGGTCAGTCGCTGCCTGCCTTTTTTCTGTTTTTGTTGCCAATATTTGGAAATTGAATTATGAATTGTGTCTCAGATTTATTCTGCAATTGAAATTTGAATTTCATTCTCTTTTATACATGACTCTGTATGATCTTTTTCGTTTTTGTTGGCATTATCTCTTTGAGCTTCTCCATGACTAGTTGAGAATTGAGATCCTTTGTTTGATTGATTTGCCAGCGGTTTTACCTACATCCTCACTAATTTCTTACCACTTGGTTACTGTAAATAACCTTCTGAAAGAAATAATGTTACAGCCGTGAGTTTGGGGTTGAGCCACAGGTGATGGATGGGAAAACCAATCAAGCACATCAAAGGGAGCCTGAAACCTTTAAGACTCATTAGAGAGATCCAAAGCTCATTTTAGGGTTTTGATAATAAAAAATTGTGACTTGTTTTATTCGTTGTCTCTTTTTAAATACAATAAAAATAAGGAAAGTCATATCAATCTAAATAAAGTCCTACCGAAAAGAACTTCTAAATAGAGTCCTACCAAACAACTTGTACTAAGCATACCGACAAATTCTTTGGGGTGGACAGCTTTGTCTTTTGTATTGGTTTCCTCCTCCTCTGTTCTGTTCCCTCTGTCACTAACACGACTTTTAACTAGATGATGAACGAAAGAACACATATATAATAGAAAAACCAAGACAAGATTAGGGAGGGAGGGAGTTTTCTCTGAATGTTTGTGTGGATTCCAGTTTGGAATACCATCTTAGGTCAACTTATAAATGTTAAGATCCTTCTTTTTTGCAAGGTTAGGGAGTTTGGTGGCCTTTAGATCTTGCCTTAGCCGTTTTTGTAGCCTCTTTCATGTAAACAGAAGATAACCCTACCATTTTGAACTTTGGGTCTCTTTGGCAGCCTCTTGCTCATATGCTGTCATACAACTTGCCCTTATAGATGTTAATATACTTCCGAACTCCCAAGTCTCAACAACATAAAAACATGGAAGTAAATTCTTCCTTCAATCCTCAACTGCAACCCGAAAAATGACAGACCAAACAAGCCAAATGAAAATTGTGACAGACCAAACATGGAAGTAAATTCTCCCTACAGAAAAATGACAGACAAAACAAAAGCATTCCTGCATTCCATAAGTTCTAAGAGAAAAAAAGGTAGGAGGCTATAAATCTTGGTCATTCCGTACTTTTCCATAAGTTCTGAGATTGAAGGAATACTTATTTTCATTTTTAGATCAGAGATATTTGTTCATCCTGGTTAAAATCTTGTTTATCCTTTTATAATTAAAATCTTAGTCCCGTTTATCTTCAAGCATAGAGTTCTTTCATGAATTTGGGTTATTGCTCTACTTCTTTGTTTGTCTTTTTTGATTGTTTGTATCATTTGTTCCTGATTTTTGTTTGCTGCATTTGGGATACAGTGAATCTAGTGATTCATGTGCTTTTCACAAAATAATAATGCCATATGTTTTATGTTGGAATGCACGTGCACATGCACATGCACATGCACATGCACATGCACATGCACATGCACATGCACATGCACATGCACATGCACATGCACATGCACATGCACATGCACATGCACATGCACACATGAGGAGAGATCCAATTATATTAGTTTTAAATTAGAGTAGTTTGACATGCGTTCATAAACATTCTGTATGATTTATATTTGTTTAATATTTCATATCATATTATCGTGAACCGTGCATATAGAGTTTTGATTAAATAGAAATGTCCTAACTATTTATCCCTTGTAAAAAACTAAAATTATATATTGAAAACAACAATTTTCTCAATCGACAATATAATGATGTTGGATCAATTTGAAACTAAATGTGCACAATGAGTACAATCATATTGGTAAAATTAACGCTTTATTCTTTCCTTGAGTTGTACTTGCAGAAGGTGTCTCAGTTCATGACTCGCGCAGCTCGCCTCAACGAGGCATTTTCAGTTGTAAGACGTGTCCCAATTATACGACCTTCACTGCCTAGTACCGCTGGGGTGAATCCATGGCCTGTGCTGAGTTTGAGATGAAGGTGATACATTGATACTGTAAAACTGGGAGGGAAATAGAAAGACCAAGGAGTGTGCTCACAAGGTAAGCCATAATATTATGTTTGCTTTGTTCTGTTGATGTAAGGATGATTATTTTCAGTTATGTATGTAATGGGTTCTGAATTGATGAATATGTAAAACTTGAGACTGTAATTTGTTTCAGTCCCCTTTATGTTGTAAAATCTTGAACAAACTATCATATTATGAAAGTAATTCTATTTGTAGTTCACTAGTTGGGATTAATCGGGTATATTCAGGATTCTTATTACCGATGTTCACAAAAACTTGTGCACAAATCTCCTTTAAGTAATTGGCTATAGAAATTAGGTAATTATTCTATACACAAGCGCTTGTGAAAATTTTTTACGCGTCTTAGTTTTAGGGGTTAGGTATTTCATTGAGGGTTTAAAGTTTAGGGGTTTAAGTGTAGTAGTTTTGAATTTAGGGGTTGTTAGAATCTTATGTTTAGGGTTAAAATTTAGGGTTTATAGATTAAAACATAAATCTCTATTCATATTACACTAAAACTTAAACCTTAAACTCTAACCTTGGGCCCTAAATTTTAAACCCCTACACTAAAACCTTTAAACTCTAAACCCTAAATCTAAAATTGAAGCGTTTGTGGTACTGTTTTCCTTAATTAGATTTTCTATGTTTTTGTCTTGATCAATGATTAAACCATCGGGTTTATCTAGTAAAAAAATTAGTTTTTGTTGGTTTCGATGAGGATATTTCATTTATTTGCAAAATCATTATAAATGTAAGAGATTCGTAAATATCCAATCCACTGGAAAAACCCCCGAAAATATAAATAATGATATTGAAAATAAATTCATTATACATTGACCCGATTTAAAAAATAAATAAATAATAATAAAATAAGACTCCAAAATTAGAATATTTATGTAATATTGATTTATTTTTCAAAATAAATTTTCCTTTTACAATTCAATCTTTTAACTTTAAATATTATTTAATTTAGTCATTTGATTGTATTTTTCTACAAATTCTTTTTTTTTTTTTATCAATTCCACCTTTTTATATCCTAGCAATGTTTTCTTCTTAAAATCAGTTCTTTATAAATGATAAAATCAGCTCTTTATAAACGATATTATAAATATATTATAAAAGGTCTAAAGGTCAAATTAGCTATCAACGAAAAAAAATTGTTAAGATAGTAACACGTGACACACTATTAAAATTAGTTCTTTATAAATGATAAAATCAGTTCTTATAAAAATTTGCACTCAATTTAATTCTTATAATTCAAATTACGATCAATTAAGCTCTCATAGTTCAAGTTGCAATTAATTTAGTCTTCTCGTAATGTTAACTGTCACAGTTGATAGTTAACTCTCAAATAATCGTTAAGATAGTGACACATGACTCACTCTAATAATACCACATCATATAATTTTAAAAAATTATTAAAAATCTAAAAATATTTAAAATTATAAAAAAACTAAAAATATTTAAAATTCAAAAAATTATAAAAAGATATTTTATTATAACTTTCGAACCATCCTCCGATCCCGTCGATTCTTTTCTCCGATTTTCCTTCCTAAGTTTTTCTATAAAAAAATGAAAGTAACAATTTTATTATGAATTTTATTATGAGTTTTTCTATGATTTTCCTTCTTAAGTTTTCATTGAAACATCTTCTAAATTATATTAGAGTAGTAATAAAACTACAATTACCTTTTATTTTTCTACATCAAATATTGAGCATTAATTTGATGTAGAAAAGCAAAAGAAAAAATAAATTTTATTGTTGCTTTAATACAACTATACAAGGTTGATTCCATGAAAATTTGTTTAACAAATGGTAATACACAGATTGACGAAGTTGAAGTCTTTTTCGATGAAAGTGTTTAATTTTTTAATACTTTATAAATATTTTTTTATTAAATTTTTATATTTAAATTTTATCATTTTATAATTTCTAATACATTTTAATTTTTTTATATAATTTTGATTTTCAATAATTTTTTTTGAATATTTTATTTTTTTAACTATATGGATAATTATAAAAAATAAAGAATATTTTAATTTTATGTGAGAGTCCTTATTGTGTTTATTTTTAAAGTTATCAGGAAATCAAATGATATTTACACTAATTTGTTAATTGATTTTTCATATATTTCATTTGTAAAAGTTTAACTCGAAAAACCAAATTATTTATCTAATTTTATTCAAAAACTATACAAACCGATTAAAGCTAACTTGAAATTTAAACAAATTATTTATCCAATTTTATTCAAAAACTAAATAAATCGATTTAAGCTAACTTGAAATTTAAACAAATTATTTATCCAGATTTAATATTTTTAAAATATTAATAATTTCTTAAATTCTTATTTTTTAACTTAAATATTAAGTAAGTTATCGAACTTTTAATTAAAATTAGTTATGCCCCTGAATTTGGTAAAAAAAATCAATTATGCCCCTGAATCCGAATAAAATAATCAATTCACCCCCTTCCACCACCTCATCATCCCACGTGTACTGTCACGTCAGCATCATGGACTACCATGCCAGCATCGTGAACCGCCACATCATCACCGTTGACTGTCATGTCAGCACTGTAATGGTCAACGTCGTCAAATGGTCAATTTGATCGATTTCGCGGATTGAGGAACCAATTAGATGATTTTTTTATGATGATTGAAATTGATTTTTTGGTCGAATTATGGGCAAAAGTACCTATTTAGCCAATTTTTTAATAATATTTTGTTTTTATATTTTTTAATTCTTATAAAATTTTAATATTTTTACGGTTGAATGACATGACACTTTTCGGATGTGCCATGTGTCTTTATATTATTGGTTGTTAATAGGTTAACAGTCAAAATTGGTCAACCGTTATAGAAGAGCTAAATGGAGTGTGATTTGAGTTATGAGAGTTAAATTAAGTGCAAAAATTTTATATGGGCTTAATTGATTTTTTAATTTTTTTTAGGGTTAATTTGACCTTTACGCTATTATATAATTTTAAATGATATTTGATTATTAAATAACATTATAAATTTAATCTGTACTTGTAAAAAATGAAGATATATATATGTATACCATATATAGTTATAAAAAAGTTATTTAAGTCCGAACAAATTAATACTATAACAATATAAATAGATATTTTAATTGAATCTGAAAAAAATTCGAACAATTAGATTTGATTAAAATTTCATGAATTTTATTCGACTTAAGAAAATTTTAAATTAAATTTAGATAATAATATGGCTCGTCAAGTCTACTAACACTAATTTTTTTTATTAAACTTAACTTGATTTTACTCGATTTAATCGAATATTTACCTCTAAGTATGAACATGAACATCAGTTATATAAATTATGTTATTAGTCATCATCGAATTACATCACACAAAGTGATTAGCTGGATTCAGCACCAATTTAAACTTGTCCCTTCCGAATAAATCCGTTACTCTTAGGGACAAGGCAAAGAGGTTTCATGAAAAAGATAAGAGCAGTGTAGAAAAATAGAAACTTATTACAGATGATATAGTGAGTTAAATTTATTAAAATTTTTCGTAGAAAAAAGAAAATTATAAATGATAAGTCGAGAAGACAATGTGTAATTATTAATTTTGTCCCGAAACTTAAACTCTTTTTATTCGTATTTTGGGCTTGTATTGGGCTAAAATAATAATAATTAAAAATAAAATAAAAATAAAAATCAATAAAGGAATAAAAGAAAAAGAAAAAGAATCAAAAAGTGTTAGCATTACTATGATAATTTTTGTTAGTATTGTCTATATCTAGTACTACTGTTATAACTAATTATTGCTATTTATTATCAATTATATGTATCATTATTATTACTATTCATAGTATTGTTAATTATTACTATTACTACTAATATTATAAGGAAAATACTTTGATGCACAAGCTTGTGTAAACTTTAGTTTACACAAGCCCTTTAATTTTAGGGTTTAGGGTTTAGGGGTTTAGTATGTAGGGTATATAATTTAAGGTTTATGGTTAGAATTTAGAGTTTAGGGTTTAAGGCTTAGGGTTTAGGTTGCTAGAGTTTGTAATTTAAATTTTAAATTTTATAAAAGGGTTGTGTAAAAATTTTTTACACAGCTTGTGCATCAAAATAAAACCCATATTATAATAATTATTATTTTTGTTATTACTTATTATTATTATCATTATTAATTATTACCTATTATTATTATTTATTGTTATTATTATTATATTATTATTATCATTATTATTGTTATAAGATACTATTGTAAATGAAAATAAAACAAATTAAAAGCCCAAACATGACATTGATTTAAATAAAGCCCAAATTCATTACATTTTAAATTAAAAAAAATATTACATAAATGGCCCGTTTTGGCCCATATTGACCCAAAAACCCTAAGCCTAATCCCTCTTTTATTTCGCACAGCTGCATCTGGGCCGTTAGATTTGGTCCTTGATCTAACGGTTCAGATTACACTCGATGGAGAAACCCCAGCGAGCCGCATCTTTTACTTGGCGCCGCGCTTTGTGAGCCATCAGATTTCGAGATGATATGACGGCCTGGATCAACCCGAAGAACATTCCAGATCCCTCACGCTCCACACGCGCGACCGCTTAGAGCGCAACACGCGACGCTCCTGCTCCCCACGCGCGCGTCACCTGCACGCTCAAACCATTGCCCTTCCAGATTCCATGCGAAGCCCGTGAGCCTCTGCCACCACCACGCCTTCTGCCGGTGTCTCCCCTCCCATTTCCGGTAGCACCAACATGCAACAGAAGGGAAAACAGAGCCATCAGGTACCCAAGTTGGCAACAAAACAAAATCAAAGTAAAGTCAACTAGACAAAATTCAGAGCTACAACAGGATATCAGAGTCCGACAATATGCAGAATGGCAGCAACAACAAACACAAAAAAAAAGACTAAAAGGATGTACTATTTTTTTATCTTTCCCTCCTGTTATTGGATATAAATCCGGAAGAAAACCACATGTAATGGGGGGATTCGATTTAAAAAAGACAAAATTTTCTCAAAAAAAGAGACGAATGGGGGAAATATGGCAATTTGGTCTCTTTTCAGTTTTGAAGTAAAATGCTCAAAAAAGACAAAATTTATGCAAAAAGGGACTACTTATACTGTTTTAAGCTTTTAAAAATGGTTTAATAGCCATCTTGGTCCTTCCGTGTTTTTAAATAGCACCGAAAGAGCTTCCGTTTTTCGAAACCACACTCCCAGTCCTCCTAAATTTCTTGAACCTTTCAATTTCACCCCGTTTATTTAGAGTGTTCTTTTTGGGGTAAACCTTCTTTCAAATCCTTGAAACCCTGAATTCTGTCCGATTTCGTCCTTAAACCGGCTGTATAATTCCTCAATCAGCCCCTTGGTTCACTCGTATTTAATTTACAATCAGTCATTGTTCATGTTTGTTTCATATTGTTATGTGATAAACGTAGGCACTTAGTTTGTTAATTTTCATTATTCATGTGATTATACATACATTTACATTTCTTTTCGTGACCATGCATATCCTCCAACTTTTCTACATAATTATGTGTGCACCTATATATCTAAAAATATGTCAACACAATTCTCATGATATACACTTCCGTTTCTTTTGTTTTTCTTGTGACTATGTGTATGCAAATATATATATATATATATATAAATTTCCTTTAGTTTTTTTTTTTACATATGGTATAAGTTCAATATATGTATATGTATTGTTTTTTTTCTTCTTCTACATCACATGGCTATAGGGATATGTATGTTATATTTGTCATGCTTTATTCATTCTCACGTGCCACGCTAAGTCATATTTGGAATTTAAGAAACATAATGAATATCATGGGATGTCCTTTTATTCGGAAATAAACGAGGCCAATACCAGTCGTAGTGGTGGTTCGGACGTTCTTTTTCGAATATATAACATATGAATATATATAAATTTCCTTGACATTCCTTTTCTAATATATATATATATATATATATATATAACATATGAATATATATAAATTTCCTTTAGTTTTTTTACATATGGTATAAGTTCAATATATGTATATGTATTGTTTTTCTTCTTCTTCTACATCACATGGCTATAGGGATATGTATGTTATATTCGTCCTGCTTTATTCATTCTCATGTGTCATGCTAAGTCATATTTGGAACTTAAGAAACATAAAGAATATCATGGGATGTCCTTTTATTCGGAAATAAACGAGGCCAGTACCAGTCGTAGTGGTGGTGGTTCGGACGTTCCTTTTCGAATATTAGGGTTTTCGGAATTTACTCGCATATATGATCAAGTCTCGGTTAAAATTGTCACTTTAGTTCGTAAAATTTAATTTTAATTAAGCGGTAAAATTTTGGTACCAATTTTGGGCACGTCAGGGGTGCTAACCCTTCCTCGCGTGTAACCAACTCCCGAACCTTTCGAATCTCTGATTTTTATTTCCGGTGTCCGATCTACCAGTGGCCGGTGGCGACTCCTATTTTTAGAACTTTTTTCAAACTCCCCCTGTTTTCAAATGTTTTTCATTCCTCATAATTAAAACAAAATTTCAAAATTCACCTTTTTTTTAAATTAAGTCCTCCTATTTTTAAAACTTTTTTTTAAAACTTCCCCTATTCTTTAAATATTTTTCTAAATTCCCCCTTATTTTTTACCTATTTTAAAATACTCCTATCCCTTTTTAAAATTCATTTTTATCCAAAATTCTCTAATTTTCGAAATCTATTTTCTCAAAAAAACCCCTATTTTTCTAAAATCCACCATTTTCCTTCTAAATCCTATTTCCATTTTTTAAGATACCTTTCCCTTCTTTAACCAATTATTTTAAAACCCTTGTCCTTTTAAAATTTTCAAAACATCCACTCCACATATATACCTATATATTTGTTTTGTAAAAAATTAGTCGCTACACAATGGACCAATGGTTATACAATTTCTCAAATTAATAATTATTAAACAATAGAAATTTAAATATACATATTGTACATACACACGTGTGTAGCACGTGTTGAAGAAAATATAATTTGTTAAAACACGAAGATGGTTTTATCAAAATCGTTAACGAGTAGGACGACTTTGACCAATAATGTTCAAGACAACCTATTTCCTTAAATAACTGTTCAACATTTCTATTTCTTTTCCTTTTTTTTGAATATATTTCTATTTCTTTTATTTCTATTTCTTTTCCTAAATGAGTCTGTCATAATAAACACGGAAATTGACTGATTTTACTACTTTATTACATCTTAATCATTCAACGAATACAACAAACTTCTGGCAAGCGTTGGGCACAAATCTTTTTCAATTTTTGTTAAAATGTTGGACATAATTTATTCGAGATTGTTGAACACAATTTGATATTTGATTTATCATTGATAGATATGCAATATGTTTGTGGCTTAAATTTTAAATTTTAGTTGTTACTTTCAAGGTATAAATGATATCAATCAGTTAAAATGAAATTGTTTTTGGTATATCAGCTGTCAAAATCAATGAACTATTAATACATAAAATATTAGTTAAATTTTTAATAAATAGTATATCAATTATTCAATTAAGACTATTTTCATATTTGTAACCCCTCGTTCCGGCTTAGTCAACAGACTGGACCGAACGGGTTACACGGGGAAAATCGAAACGAAACTTGCTAAGGCCTCACTCCGATTAGCAACTTTATTTTTTTCGTTTATTTATCTTGTCTAAATACCACATTTAATCTTAAGTGAGAAACAACAGCGGAAAAGCGGATACAGATACGATATCTTAAATTTACCAATAGTCATTTGTTAATTTTCATGCTCACAGGGAAAAACATTTACAAGAGGCACATACAACTCAATTAGAAAACATACAAGCTAAAAGGGACTAAGGTGCAACCTTTGAAGACCCTCGAAGATGCCATTTATCCATTTTAGCTACATGCGTTTTGAAACAAGCTTGCCCGTTCAGAAACGCGGCTCCATTTAAAAAGGTAGAACCAAGTCGTTTCGAAACGGTCCCACCCTGTTTCGGAACGGGGGCCTCTAGTGGCAAATCGTATCGAAACGGCCCCACATGGTTCCGAAACTGGAGCCTCAAGCGGTAAATCTTACCGAAATGACACCAACCCCGTTCCAATACGGGTACCCCTGGAGCATCGACCGTTCTGAAACCATGTCAGGCGTTTCGAAACGCCTGCACACAGTTTGGCCCGAAAACAAGTTTTGACATCCTCAAACGTCCTCAAACTCGCCCCGAAACATCAAAAATCACATCGCAACATATCATGCAAACATCCTAGATGCCAAACATCCTAATCACATCATCAAACATGCATTCAAGCTACAAAATGGATTTCAAAACTAAAGCTCACAAAAACACTTGGTTTCAAAATACTAACAAGTCAAAACACAAAACAATTCATACAAGGCCACATCACACCTCAACATATCATAGTATCAACATCTAAAACATGCTAGCAATATAAACAAAGCCAAAGCATAGGAGTTTGAACACCAACTCCTTAACATACAAAGCTACTATTCCCATTGGCTAAGCATGATTACATACACAAAACTATACTTTGAGCTAGTAAGAAACTCCAAGAACTCCTCCCTTGCTCACTTGCCTCCCGAAGCTTCTAACGATCTGCATCGTTGGAAAAGGATAGCGTAAGCTTAAAAGCTTAGTGAGCGGAGCTCTAAAACACAACAACAATGCAGTTTTAAACCATATTCTTAGATTTAAAGCAACCATGTAAGGAAAAGATGTAATGAATCACAAACATATACAATACATGGTATGCACATGCATAACCAATACCCGGTGGAACTACACATCACCGTTCACAACAACTAGTAGTTTTTCGATGGGACTATACATCACCGTACTCTTCTACTAGTCACTAACGATGAGACTACACATCACCGTAGCAACGACAACCATCACGTGAGGCTCGACACCAACAACGACTACACAGCAACATTAAACGGTATAGGCAATCCATATTTCACAAAACATCACAAACAATCGCACACACCAACACTTAACGAACAAGGTGAATTAGCAAACTTACACTTGGGTTTAGGTTAGCCCTTAAGGCTCTACCCAAACCCTCAAGAACCCACTTTGAAATCATTTAAAATTTCAAACATTACCACTCACCGATTGATCCCAAACGAAAGCCGAAACGCTGATCTCAAGCCTCCGTAGTACCCGGTATCTCACCCGAAGTACCCGAATCAATATCCTCTGTTTCAAGACAACCCAAAACAACTATTAGGATGATAATACATGTTGCATGTAAATAGAACTATCGCAAATAGTGCAAGTGTACACAACGCAAGTACTAAAGTGATACTAGAGTATCGGATATCGTCTCCACAAGGACTGGAAATAAATTTATCCTTGAATTGCTGCACAAGATAAAGAAATAGTTTAATTGAATGTTAGAGAAAATCTTGAGTAAAAACTAAAGTAAAAGATGAAGGAATCAGATTTAGAGAATAGGCCGGTATTGAATTGCTTAGTAGTGCAGATGTTGCAATGTTAGAGGAACTTCTGTTTGTCTGTCGTCGTTCCTGTTGCGGCAGCGATCAACAACTCTGTACTTCAAGCTTGGCAAGAATCCATGTTATGCCTTGTCCTATCCATAGGTCCAAGTTCTGTTGATGAACACTTCTTGGATGATACCTCCCGGCGTGAATCGAAGGGTAAACACCAATATTATTGAATTCTTCTTTAGCCACTTAACCTTGTACTTATCCCTAAGCCAAGATGGTTTAACCATAAACTGGAAAACACGTATTTACTCTTTTTGTATGCTTGACTCTCCCGATATCAAACAAATAGATAACCTCACAATGCTCTCTCGATACTCTTATGAGATATGAAAAGTCAGAGTAAATAAACTTGAAGTTTTTATTTCTTGACAGAAAATCCTTAAAACAATACAATCCTTGCAACTACTTTACAAATCAACTCTTAGACCTAGGGGGAGTTTAGAACATGGTGGAGAAGGGAAAACGACAAGGGTTTTGGGGGAAGACGGCTAGGAATGAGATATCCTTCCCTAAGTCGAATTACATGCCTTTATATAGGCCTTGGGTCCAAATTTTCTAATATGGCAAGAATATAATTTTGAATTAAAGTGCAACTCTATTAAAGACTAAATCTTCTGAGTAGATGCCTTGAATTCGTCATCTTTTCTTGCCTTGAGTTTCTTCCTTGAACTTTGGGCTTGTCATTCATTCTGCTTCAGGGCTTAGAAAAATATGGGAATAGTCCACGACAGACCAGCTTGAAATCCTCTATATGTCGAGCTCCACTTCACTTTTCCACCTCAGCATTCCTCTGTCGTCATGGCTGCCACGGCAGATGTCACGATAGCCTTTACTTCTCGACTCCAGCTCTGCAATTCGCCTCTACTTCTTTGCTGCCATGGGTCTGCCGTAACAGATACTTGCAAAAGTAACCAAAATCAGCAGCAACTGTGCAATTTTATCTAATTGTGATGTGTATGCAAAAATCTATCCTAAATGCAATGAATCATGCTTGAGTGCAGCAAAAATATGGGTAAATGAGGGGTAAAATATATAACTTTTATGCACTCAACAATACACTTGCAAACCAGCAACAACCCGGAAATCTACTCCTTGCAACCAAAACACATTGATTCAAACCCAAATTTCATCCAAACTTTACCATTTTCGTTCTAGACAACCCCCACACTGAATCCAGCCATTTCAACCACCAAAACACATCCAAAATCATCTAGAAACATCCCCCAACATCAAAGGAACCACCAACCACGTTTTCAACCCAAAACCAACCCAAAAACTCAACATTTTCAACCTAAAAATCTCATAGAAATACCCATTTCTCAAACTCAACACCAAATTAAAATGCATTTTAATAGGTTTTAAAAGAAAGTTTTAAAAGAATACAAGCTAAATATGTAAGAACTTAAACAAGGAATAGATTACCTTCAAAAATCTTGCTTGGATGAGGAATTTGAGGCAATGGAATAGTGGTTTAGGGTTTAAGAGAGGTTTTGATCGGAAAAAGGGAATTTTCTTTCGGAGAAGATGACACTTTTTTTTCAAACTTCTTTTCTTTATTCTTTTTACTCAAATTCTCATCTTCATTTTCATTAATGACATTTTTGTAATTAAAGGAAAATTTTATGAAATCATCATTTTTAATCTAAATTTAACTCGAGACTAACCTAGATCAAAATCAATAAACTCTCGAGCTCTAAACCGGAGCGTTACAATATTTTATTCTTAGACTTTGGTTAGCACTTTCCCTTTATCCAAAAATTAAAAAAATACAGATAGAAAACATATAAAATTGCATTAATATTTTTGCATTAATAAACAAAATAAGCGTGACCACTCAAGGCTAAACTGCTTTATTTAGTAGAAAAGAAAAAGCATACATGATACATGCCTTCTTAAAGACATTTAAGCAACTTCATTAAACATTATGTCCAGAACTCACTTCTCATTCTGAAAATGATAGACACGTCATTTTTAATTAATTACACCAATGGCCATATTTTTTATGAGTTTGAGAGCTTCTTCAATATCATCGCACAACTCATAGGGATCGGAAATAATGTTTTCATCGACTGATAACACCACAGCTATCTTCTTCGCATAGCTAATGATATGAATGGTGAGCGCCTGCAAAACAATAAAACTCATTCACTTTAATTATTCTATTACATTGTTAAGTGTAGAAATTTAAAAAGGTTAACTTACCACTGGTTGACCATACAAAGATGGAGCGATGGAGGAAACTTGATTGCCAAAAATGCTGATTTGGTCCTGAGGTCCGGCCACGTTCGAGAACCACAGAGTTGTTGACGGGAAACTGGCCACCTGCCATGAATGTACAATCAATATATTTCCTTGTTTATAAAACCATACGCTAAAGGGAATCGTGAATGAACAATATCTTACTTTGGCGGGATAAAGCTTTACAAAAACCTTAGCCATAAACAGCCTGAATTTAGCTTCGAGAGTGGCCTTTTTCCTATCCATTGTTGCTTTGGCATCTTTAAGGTAATCCAATGGGTTATCTTTCAGTGCAATTTTGAGAGGGAAGACAACATAACCGATCTTGTTCCCCCACTCGGCTTTGCTGTTCTTCTTCACCATTTCTTCCAAGGCCTGTAAATTACTTATTCAATGAAATAAATAAATGAAAAGAAAAAAGAAAAGTAGGGAGTACTAAATAAGTAATTACATAAATCCCTGGAGATAATCTCATGTTGATGAACAGAGTCGCTGTAAGGCGAATCCGGTTGGGAAGGTTGCTTTCCCATACTCTTGCTTCTCCGTTTTCACTCTTAGCTTTGCCTGTCGTATCATATACAAGCATTTATTAATTAGTTACGGGTTTTAAGTCTTTTTACCACTCTACTCGTGGTCTAGTTGACAACATTTTTGCATTTTTTATTACCATATTTTCGGTTGAGATAGCGAGACAAGCCGGCCTGAGTGATTGCTAGCATTACGTCGTTCACCGTCTGCAATGGAAACTCATGCATTTTAACTCTCCATCAAGATTTCGCAAAATGAAAAAAAAGGGTGAAATGGTGGTGGACTCACCGTGTTGGTTGCATTCTTCACCGATTTGACATCATCAAAACAGAAAGTTCGACGCACAATTCTCCGACAAGTAGAAGCAACACTCCTCGAAGGTGCTTTGAGGGGTGTTTCGGTGTCTTTCAAGAAGTAGGTTGTTGCCACACACATGCATATATCAACCAAAGTGTTCCACGTTAACAACAAAACAGACCAGCATCTCCGGAACCAATTCGAAAACCATCCCGTACCGGTGGATCTCGGTTTCTTCATCATCGGAAAACTCGGCAACGTATCGGAGCAGGAGATTAACAGTGACATGAGAGACGTTCCATCGCCAAGGGAGTGATGAACTCGAATAACCAGTGTGGATTCAGCGTCAGAGGTTTTGACGTTTAAAATATGGCAATCCCACATGGGAATGGACATGCTAATCTGTGTCTTGCTAAGGCTGGCAACGTAATCTTCAACAAACTTATCCGAGGAGACCATGTCTTGATCGACCAAGGGGACCTTAACATGTTGATCTATGTCTACCTTTGTTTTCACCCATTTCATTTCTCCACCATCTGCTACCTAGTGGATTCATTTTTAAAACAAAAGTTCAAAATTAATGTGAAAGAAATCAAGCATTAGGTTTGCGGCGAAACTTAAACTTTGAATCAGTTTACCTGCACACTAGAGAAGCGAGGATGCTTAACAATAGTCTCCACCAAGTTGGCTTTGAAAGTGTGTGGGTGGATGGGGTTCTTAAACCCCACAATGAGAATAACGTAGACGTTGGATTCGGGCTCATGGAACATGCGAGCCATGGGACTCAATGCCTCCTCTTCTTCTTCCACTTCCACTTCTCTTTCTTTTCTTACTTTGATTTGTTTAAGCCCAAGATGAGTTCTTGATCTTAAATCATTGCAATCCAAATGTTCCATCCCCATATTTCCACTTCAGACTCACAAACAAATAAACTTGATCGATCTCTTTCTGCTGCTTACTTGCTTGGTTTGGTATTTGGCAATTGGCATCCATGTATTTATACACATCAGACTTAAGGACAAAAATGTAATTTAATGCATTGAGATAAACAAATGAACACATAGTCACTCTTCTTAAAAATAAATATATTGTTTGGTGCAACTTCTACCGTACATGTATATTTTAAAATTCAATCACAATCACAATCATAACAATACTAATTATTATTACTATTATTATTTTATCTAAATAATTTTAACTTTTTTAATCATTATTATACATGATTGAATTGTTAATCGAAACATTTAAATTTATATTGCATTTAAATTTACGTTCTTTTATATATTTTAACAACAACAATATCAATCAAACAAAGAATCACTAAAAACAAAATATCATTAGCTATTTACAAAGACTTTAATAAAATTAGCTTAGTTCATGTGACATATATTTGTATTATTTTTATGGGTAAATTGTTAAATTAGAACTTAAATATCAAGTGGAGCAAATTCTCCACACGGCCAATTTGCACTTTTGCCAAGCATTGCCCAAATTTATTTTCTATTTCAATTACTTAATATAAATGATTCTCTAAAACATTGATTATCGTTAAACTAAGGTCATGAAATATGGGGTTTTTTTTTATAACAAACGTTATCTATTTTATTGGTTAAGGTTTTAGTGTTTTTCTTGGTTTAGACAAATTTACCTCAAATTTTTATTTTTAATAATAAATTTAATTGTCTTAATAAAAAAGTTTCAAACACCGGAAGTTTTATTGTTTTATACTACTAAATCAATTGATTATCGATAGTTTACGGTGAATGTGAAATTTTTATTAAACTTGGATATAAATTCGATTACAGACAATACTTGCCTTTTCCTTTCCATGAACTATCAAGCATTTTAAATTTGTTGTAGCGGCACTGATTGATAGGATTTAAAAGGCTGCTAAAACCTTATTGAAAATTTGACCATATCAATTAGTATCTCGTTAAAAACGTGTTGAGTGGCCCCAACTGCCAACTGCCAAAGGTTGTGACATTTTCGAGTGTGAGGCAAAAAATAAATTCTTCGGAAAATAAATAAATAGTTTCCAAAAATGTTGGACCATGTTTTATTCTTTATTTTTTTTATAAAACCACTAAATTTTTTTTATTAAATTTATAGAAAAATCACAATTACAATGCATCCAAAAAGAAGAATATTTAGATTAAATAACTCAAAAAAATCCTTACAACACAAAAATAAAGAAAAATAAAAATTTCTATAGAAATAAGCATACCAACAAAATTTAGCAGCATCCTGAATTTTCTTGTCTTTGTCCAAACGAGACGCATAAAGAAGGAATGAGTGGTGTGCGATCCAAGCTGTCAAGCAAAAAGTACTGCTACCCAGGACTGATTTCATCGACAAACAATCATCAACCGAGTGGAGATATAACTTTTAAAGTGACCACCGGCAAAACATAAATTAGAAACTAGCGCCGATTGAATTTCTGTGCGAACAACAATCGATCGCTAGGGTATGCTGAAACATGCCACAAAGAACAGTTTGTGTATGTTTGACAATTAATTTGTTCGATGATTTAGGTTTTTCAATGTATTTGATAACTCAAAATATAAAAAATATTTTATAAAATATATTAGTTGCTCACTTTAAAGGTTTGAATATGAGTGGTGTGTTGCGATTTTGATGTAATCGTTTCCATGGTTTCTAAGATGATAATGATAAATTATAAAATTAAAATAAAGTAATTCTTCCAAATTCAGATTTTTATTTATTTTCTTGAACGGATCTAAATTAATGAGGTTTATTTTGTGGCTTACGTTTCAAATTGATTTTTCGTTCGGGACCATTGGACACAGTTTGATGTGTGATGCATCATTAATAGATATATTTGTGGCTTACGTTTCAAATTTTGCTTGTTTACTTTCCTGGTTTAAATGATATGTATCCACTAACGAATTATTATTATTATTATTATTATTATTATTATTATTATTATTATTATTATGTATCATTGTTTGTTTATTTGTTATATATGTGCCTTCAGGGAATCTATCAAATGGTCTCAGTTGAAAAGGTATATGATGTTTATTATAAGAGACTCGAGTTCTACCACTTTATGTGCAAAGTGTATATATTATATAAACAATATTATCAAAGGATAGTTGCTCATTATTCCAGAAAATTTTAATATAAAAATATCTTAAAATTTTTATTTTAAATAAAATTTTTGTCCTTCCTAATTTTTAAATTAAAAAACTTAACCGACTCTAGTTACTCCTAGTATTTTGATCATAATTTTGTCTTTGTTTGCCTCTCACTCGAAATGTCCATCATGGGACTTGGCCGTTGGAACAGCTATAATCACGTTTTCAATGAGATAATCGATTAAATAAAATCACCTGCGTGCAGTTTAGCAGCCTCTAAAACCTGCCAATCATTGCGCCAGGAAAACAAATACTTATGTGCAAAAAAGTCGAAATAAATGTATTAACTTCATAAAAATTTTACAAAGTTGAGGTGGACACAAACACCCAACCTAACGCATAGATCCACGGTGTTAACTTCTTTAAAACGTCCCATAAATCTGGGCATGCTCAAATATTGTGTTTTTAATTACATATCAGTCCCTAAAAAGCAATGGTTGTATTTTTGATGAGTTTGAGAGCTTCTTCAAAATCATCACTCAACTCATATGGGTCGAGAATGATATTGTCATCCATTGATAATATCGTCCTTATCTTCTTCGCATACCTAATGATATGAATTGTGAGGGATAAGGACATTCGTAGGACCATTACATTCTATTTTGACCACTGGCACTTTTACAGTGAACTCGTCGTAGAAGCACGGCGAGTTTGAATAAAAGATTATTTTTAATTTTTTTAAACTTATCGTAGAATCACGGTGAGTTCCAAAAATTTTCAAAATTTATTTCTTGTGTTTTAATTTGATTAATTACATTAACAAATAATTAGCAAATCCTAATTGAAACTCGTCGTGTATGCATGGCGAGTTTCAATTAAAATTTTTAAAATCAAACTTTTTTATTAAAGGACGAAAATGAAAAAATGAGTTATTTTTTATTTAAACACTCATAAGGTCAATATACTTGCAATCCCACATTAGTTCAATATTGTCTTTTTTCGAGTTTTTAAAACAACTTTCTTTCCTTGATTGATCTCACGTACGGGTGAGAACCGGTGGGGCGAGGACGGTTTTGAATTCCTTATTTCGTCTCTAATAATTACAGTTACGGTTTCGAAAATTCTTCATTAAATGTTTTCATCCTCATACCCTCCCGCGCTGATCCTCGTTGTCTTTGGGGAAACTCCATCTCAAAAAATTAAACAAAATTACTATTTTTCATCCTCATACATTTTCTACTCATTTAAACAACCTTATTATGTCCATAACCCAATTTTGATACTAAAAATAACAGACATATTATTATTAATTAATTACTCATAAGACCCCTCACAATTCACATCAATGGTGGTAATCTTGATGAGTTTGAGAGCTTCTTCAATATCATCACACAACTCATAGGGATCGGGAATAATGTTGTCAACAACCAACAACACCACAGTTATGTTCTTCAGGTAACTATTGATATGAATGGTGAGCGCCTACAAAAACAACTAAACTCGTTGATTTAATTATTTCATTACACTGTCAATCGAATTATGTCCTTATAGAAGGTTGAATGTTATTAAAGAAAGGCTAACTTACCACTGGTTGACCATACACAAATGTAGCGATGAAGGCAACTTGATTGCCACAAATGCTAATTTGGTCCTGAGGTCCGGCCACGTTCGAGAACCACAGAGTTGTTAACGGGAAACTGGCCAGCTGCCATTAGTGTACAATCAAATGATCAATATATTTCCTTGTCAATACACTTTTTTTATTTTATTTTGTGTCAATATTACACTTTTCTTACTTTGGTGGGATAAAACTTTACAAAAACCATAAACAGCCTGAATTTAGCTTCGAGAGTGGCCTTTTTCCTATCCATTCTTGCTTTGGCACCTTTAATGTAATCCAATGGGTTATCTTTCAATGCAATTTTGAGAGGGAAGACAACATAGCCGATCTTGTTCCCCCACTCGGCTTTGCTGTTCTTCTTCACCATTTCTTCCAAGGCCTGTAAATTACTTATTCAATGAAATAAATAAATGAATAGAAAAAAGAAAAGTAGGAAGTACTAAATAAGTAATTACATAAATCCCTGGAGATGATCTCATGTTGATGAACAGAGTCGCTGTAAGGCGAATCCCGTTGGGAATGTTGCTTTCCCATGTTCTTGCTTCTCCGTTTTCACTCTAAGCTTTGCCTGTCGTATCATGGATGGAAATCCTCTACCCTTTTTGGTGCCCCTACATGTGCCCCACGCTCAAAATTAACTTTAGGCTTTAGGGTTTAGGGTTTTAGGTTAGGAGTTGTGGTTAGGGTTTAGGGAATTTAGGGTAGGGTGTATTTTTTAGGGTATAGGGTGTAAGGTTTAGGATTTAAAATTTAGGGTTAGAGCTTAGAATTTAATTTTGTAGTGTTTTTTAGTATTGGAGCATATGTAGGGCAGACGAATTTTATCTTTCGTATCATATACATGCATTTATTAATTAGTTACGGATTTTAAGTCTTTTTACCACTCTACTCGTGGTCTAGTTGACAACATTTTTGCATTTTTTATTACCATATTTTCGGTTGAGATAGCGAGACAAGCCGGCCTGAGTGATTGCTAGCATTACGTCGTTCACCGTCTGCAATGGAAACTCATGCATTTTAGCTCTCCATCAAGATTTCGCAAAAAGAAAAAAAAAGGGTGAAATGGTGGTGGACTCACCGTGTTGGTTGCATTCTTCACCGATTTGACATCATCAAAACAGAAAGTTCGACGCACAATTCTCCGACAAGTAGAAGCAACACTCCTCGAAGGTGCTTTGAGGGGTGTTTCGGTGTCTTTCAAGAAGTAGGTTGTTGCCACACACATGCATATTTCAACCAAAGTGTTCCACGTTAACAACAAAACCAGTGTGGATTCAGCGTCAGAGGTTTTGAGGTTTAAAATATGGCAATCCCACATGTGAATGGACATGCTAATCTGTGTCCTGCTAAGGTTGGCAACGTAATCTTCAACAAACTTATCGGAGGAGACCATATCTTGATCTTGATCAACCAAGGGGACCTTAACATGATTATCTATGTCTACCCTTGTTTTCACCCATTTCATTTCTCCACCATCTGCTACCTAGTTGGATTCATTTTTAAACAAAAGTTCAAAAATAATGCAGAAATTAATGTGAAAGAATTAGGTTTGTGGTGAAGCTTAAACTTTGAATCAGTTTACCTGCACAATACTGGAGAAGCGAGGATGCTTTACAACAAGGTGGAGCAAATTTGCTTTCAAAGTGTGTGGGTCGATGGGGATCTTAAACCCCATAATGAGAATAACGTAGATGTTGGATTCAGGCTCATGGAACATACGAGCAATGGGACTCACTGCCTCCTCTTCCTTTTCCACTTCTGTTTCTTTTCTTACTTTGATTTGTTTAAGGCCAAGATAAGTTCTGGATCTTAAACCATTGCAATCCAAATGTTCCATTTGTTGAAAGCACTTTCCACTTTCGGTGCGACCGAAAGTGACCAAAAATAATGGGTGGAAATTGGGTGGAAAGTGGTTGAAAAAAGTGAAGTGGGATAATTAATTTTTGGTCCCTAAAGTTTAGGCTATTTACAAGTTTAGTCCTTAAAGTTCAACTATAAATAGGCCTAGCATTTGCCATTCTTACACATCCCAAATCATTCTAACCTCCTCCCAATACTAGAGAAATTAGAGAGTTTTCATAGAGTTGTTTTCTTCTTTTTATCAAGAGAGAATTGTCATTGTTTTCTCTTTGTTAGATTAAGAGAAGTTGTAATTCCTATTTTCTCACAGTGAAATTCTTCTACCTTTGTCCGTGGTTTTTACCCTATATTATTTAGGGGTTTTCCACGTAAAATCTGTGTATCTTTTATCTTCATTATTATTTTCTCAAATTATCAGTTGCGTTTTTGCTCTATCCGACGATCGTATTCCGCAACAATTGGTATCAGAGCCAGATTTGGGTGCGTATATCTACTTACCGTATTCTCTGTTGGTTGCCACTGAAAAGTGGATCCTCCATCATAAGAAAGTAAGTTAGATATTACTCATTCATTGAAGGTGGTGGGCACTATTCACGTCAAAAAGGTGAAATAGTGGGAGCTATCTGAAATAGAAGCTATGGCAACGAAATTTGATATTGAAAAGTTCAATGGGAGAAATTTCTCACTGTGGAAATTGAAGATAAAGGTCATCCTAAGAAAAAACGGATGTCTAGCGGCTATCAGCGAAAGGCCGGCAGATTTTACGGATAACAAGAAATGGAATGAGATGGACGAGAATGCTATTGCAGACCTTCATTTAGCATTAGCAGATGAAGTACTATCAAGCATCGAGGAGAAGAAGACAGCCAAGGAGATTTGGGATCACCTCGCAAAATTATACGAGGTCAAATCGTTGCACAATAAAATTTTCCTTAAGAGGAAATTGTACACTCTTCGGATGTCAGAATCTACTTCAGTGACAGGGCACTTAAACACGTTGAATACTCTATTTTCTCAGCTTACATCCCTAAGCTATAAAATAGAGTCACAAGAACGTGCTGAACTTCTGCTTCAAAGTCTACCTGATTCGTATGATCAACTCATCATCAACTTGACAAACAACAACCTTACAAGTGATCTAGTCTTCGATGACGTTGCAGCTGCTGTTCTAGAAGAAGAAAATCGGCGCAAGAACAAGGAAGACAGACAAGGAAATCTGCAACAAGCAGAGGCCTTAACGGTGATGAGAGGAAGATCAACAGAACGTGGCCAAAGTAGCAGTCACAATCATGGTAGATCAAAGTTAAGGAGTAAGAAGAATTTAAAGTGCTACAACTGTGGAAAGAAGGGTCACTTGAAGAAGGATTGTTGGAGTTCACCTAAAAACTCCAATCCTCAAGGAAATATGGCAAACACTTCAGATGATGGAGATGCTCTCTGTTGTGAAGCAGCAACAGCCATGGAAGGCAGAAAAAGATTTGCAGATATATGGCTTATTGACTCGGGAGCCACATATCACATGACCTCAAGAAGAGAATGGTTCTATAATTATGAACCTATCTCAGGAGGATCCGTGTACAGCTGCAATAATCATGCCTTGGAAATTGTTGGCGTTGGAACCATCAAATTGAAGATGTATGACGGGACAACCAAAGTTGTTCGAGATGTGCGACACGTGAAAGGCTTGAAGAAAAACTTATTATCCTACGGATTGTTGGATAATAATGCAAGCAAGATTGAAACACGGAAAGGAATCATGAAGGTGTTCCATGGAGCGCTTGTGGTAATGAAAGGTGAAAAGATAGCTGCAAATTTGTACATGCTGAAGGGAGAGACTTTGCTAGAAGCTGAAGCCTCTGTTGCCTCATGTAGTTCAGATTCTACCATGTTATGGCATCGGAAACTTGGACACATGTCAGAACAGGGAATGAAAATCCTTGTGGAGCAAAAGCTACTTCCGGGTTTAACAAAGGTATCACTTCCTTTGTGTGAACATTGTATTACAAGTAAGCAGCATCGATTAAAATTCAACACATCAAATTCTAGAGGCAAGGTTGTTCTAGAATTGGTTCATTCTGATGTATGGCAAGCACCGGTTACATCCCTAGGCGGAGCAAAGTATTTTGTCTCCTTCATTGATGACTACTCTAGGAGATGTTGGGTGTATCCTATCAAGAGGAAGGCAGATGTGTTTTCAACCTTCAAAGTTTTCAAAGCGCGGGTGGAACTTGATTCTGGAAATAAGATCAAGTGTTTCAGATCAGATAATGGAGGTGAATATACAAGTGATGAATTTGATGACTTCTGCAGAAAAGAAGGCATCAAAAGACAGTTCACAACAGTATACACTCCTCAACAAAATGGAGTGGCAGAGCGGATGAACAGAACTCTGTTAGAAAGAACACGAGCAATGTTGAGAGCTGCAGGGCTAGAAAATGCTTTCTGGGCAGAAGCAGTCAATACCGCCTGTTATTTGGTGAATCGGGCTCCATCAACTGCAATTGAGTTGAAGACACCGATGGAAATGTGGACTGGTAAACCAGTTGATTATTCAAACCTCCATATATTTGGAAGTATTGTGTACGTGATGTACAATGCCCAAGAAATTTCAAAGTTGGATCCAAAATCCAGAAAATGTAAATTCTTGGGGTATGCTGATGGAGTAAAGGGGTATCGCTTGTGGGATCCCACTGCCCGCAAAGTGATTATCAGCAGGGATGTTATCTTTGTAGAAGATAAGCTACAAAGAAAAGAAGAAGATGATAGCACTGATAAAGAAAAGCCAGAGACTACACAGATACATGTTGAAAATGAGTCTGAACAGAGAGATTGTTCTGAAGCAGAACCAGAGCTCGAGGAATCAGAACCAGAGAATTCTGAAGCTCCAACAACTCGTCAATCAGATCGTGTGAGAAGACGCCCCAATTGGCACTCAGATTATGTTATAGAAGGTAATGTTGCATACTGCCTTTTAACGGAGGACGGTGAGCCATCATCATTCGAGGAGGCAATGAACAACTCAGATGCTTCACAGTGGATGGCGGCAATGCAAGAAGAAATCGAAGCCCTTCATAAAAATAATACATGGGAACTTGTGCCACTACCACAAGGAAGGAAGCCAATTGGTAACAAATGGGTCTTCAAAATCAAGAGAAATGGTGACGATCAAGTGGAGAGGTATCATGCAAGACTGGTGGTCAAAGGATATGCTCAGAAAGAAGGTATTGATTTCAATGAAATCTTTTCTCCTGTGGTTAGACTAACAACGGTTCGAGTTGTTCTGGCAATGTGTGCTACATTGAATTTACATCTAGAGCAGCTAGATGTTAAAACAGCTTTTCTTCATGGAGATCTTGAAGAAGAGATTTACATGCTCCAGCCTGAAGGTTTTGAAGAAAAAGAAAAGAAGAACTTGGTTTGCAGGTTGAACAAATCTCTATACGGTTTAAAGCAGGCGCCGAGGTGTTGGTACAAGAGATTTGACTCCTTCATCATGAGCCTTGGATACAGCAGACTTAATGCAGACCCTTGTGCTTACTTCAAGAGGTTTGGTGAAAACGACTTTGTTATATTGCTGTTGTATGTAGATGACATGTTGGTTGCAGGCCCCAACAAAGATCATATTGAAGAATTAAAGGCACGACTGGCTAGGGAATTTGAAATGAAGGACTTGGGACCAGCAAACAAGATTCTAGGGATGCAAATTCACCGAGACAGAAGTAGTAGGAAGATTTGGCTTTCACAAAAGAATTACTTGAAAAAGATCTTGTCACGATTCAGCATGCAAGATTGTAAGCCAATTTATACCCCACTTCCTATTAACTTTAAATTATCCTCCAGTATGAGTCCTAGCAGTGAAGAAGAGAGGATGGAGATGTCTCGAGTACCGTATGCATCAGCAGTGGGAAGTTTAATGTTCGCTATGATTTGTACAAGACCAGACATTGCACAAGCAGTGGGAGTGGTTAGTCGGTACATGGCGAATCCAAGCAGAGAGCATTGGAATGCTGTGAAAAGGATCCTGAGATACATCAAAGGGACCTTAAATGTTGCATTATGTTACGGGGGATCAGACTTTCTTATTAGCGGGTATGTCGATTCTGACTATGCAGGAGATTTGGATAAAAGCAAATCTACAACAGGGTATGTGTTTGCAGTTGCTGGTGGAGCTGTAAGTTGGGTTTCAAAACTGCAATCGGTTGTGGCTACGTCAACAACGGAGGCAGAATATGTAGCAGCTACACAAGCCAGTAAAGAAGCAATATGGTTGAAAATGCTATTGGAGGAGCTCGGGCACAAACAAGAGAATGTCTCTTTGTTTTGTGACAGTCAGAGCGCCTTGCACCTTGCAAGGAATCCTGCTTTTCACTCAAGAACAAAACACATTCGGGTCCAATACCACTTCATTCGTGAGAAAGTGGAAGAAGGGACGATAGATATGCAGAAGATCCATACCGATGACAACATAGCAGATTTCATGACAAAAGTAATCAACACTGATAAGTTTACTTGGTGTCGATCCTCTTGTGGCTTGTTAGAGACGTAAGCAACATGGAAAGTACGAGGTAGAAAGAATGGTGTGAAGATATGATTGTTCCAATCAAATCTTCAAGTGGGAGATTGTTGAAAGCACTTTCCACTTTCGGTGCCACCGAAAGTGACCAAAAATAATGGGTGGAAATTGGGTGGAAAGTGGTTGAAAAAAGTGGAGTGGGATAATTAATTTTTGGTCCCTAAAGTTTAGGCTATTTACAAGTTTAGTCCTTAAAGTTCAACTATAAATAGGCCTAGCATTTGCCATTCTTACACATCCCAAATCATTCTAACCTCCTCCCAATACTAGAGAAATTAGAGAGTTTTCATAGAGTTGTTTTCTCCTTTTTATCAAGAGAGAATTGTCATTGTTTTCTCCTTGTTAGATTAAGAGAAGTTGTAATTCCTATTTTCTCATAGTGAAATTCTTCTACCTTTGTCCGTGGTTTTTACCCTATATTATTTAGGGGTTTTCCACGTAAAATCTGTGTCTCTTTTATCTTCATTATTATTTTCTCAAATTATCAGTTACGTTTTTGCTCTATCCGACGATCGTATTCCGCAACACCATTCCCATTTTTCCAAATCTTAAACAATTGCACACCATTCCCATTTGTTTAACGAAGATTGATCACGTATAAAGCTCGAGATACTACTACTTGGGTTGAGCCACCATTCACTTTCACAAACCTGCACTTTTTCATTTGTTGTTTGTGCAACCACTTTAAAACATATGTTTTCTAGCGCAAATGTATTTTTTTTTGGTTTAATCACAAGAATTAGATTCATTGATAGATTAATTTAGATTGAGTTTTGTATTGGTTTAATATGGAGGCGACTCTCCTAATTTAATTTCCTTCATTTACAATGTCAGAATTGATTTGAACCCATGACTTTGTTTAAAGAACCCAACATCTTTTCCCACTAAATCAACATGTTGCTGAAGTGTAAATGAATATTTTAAAAATCAATCACAATTGTTAATTGAAATATTCAGATTTGTATTACATTCGAATTTATGTCTTTTTATATAACAATAACAATTCCAATCAAACTAAGGAACGGTAAAAATAAGTTAATACTCTATTAGCTATTTACAAAGAGTTTAATGACACCAGCTTATTTTTTAAAAAAGTTAATGAGTGACGGCTTTGTAGACTGTTGAATGCAATGCCCCACTCTGATCTCGATGCAAAGATGCTATAAAAAGATTTTATTATCGCCTTGTAGGTTGGTGTAATTGGCATTCATCACCAAACCTTGTTGTTGTTGGTAAGGATGCTCATGGAAGATTAATCGTACTAGAACGATTTATCGCTACAGTTATCAGAAATCTTGATTCTATACTTTAATAAAAAGTTATTTTCTTGTTTAAATCTAGTATTACCTAAGCAGTTAATTGATTTATTCCGTACGGCTACTCATATAATCACGAATTATTTTACATCTAGTATTATAAATAATATATCTATTAACACTACTAATTTTAATAATAAAAAAATATCAATGCAAGAAAATTCTAATATTAAGCACAACATAAACGTAAGTAATAATAAAAAATTCAGTAACTCAGTGTACTTCGTAACTTAATAAATAATCATTATTTTTTTTTGGTTTTTTCAATTATCGTTTCACCAAAAGAAAAAGCGCAATCGTTACCATACTGTTTAACTGATAATTTTATCTATACGATTATCGTACTAGTGGCAAAATATGATGTTCATCATCTTGGTGACCCGAGTTTGAGCACCAGTGTTGCCATGTTGTGTGTGCCTTCTTAAAAAAAAGACTAAGAAAGTTAGAACATATGCTACTTTTGTATCACATCAGCATATTAAAAAAAATTAAAAAAATGAAATCAAGTATATATACAAATAAATTTAAATTATTAAGAATTTGTAATATTATAAAACTATAAAAATAAGAAAACTATAAAAATAAGAAAACTATAAAAATTTGTAAAATAAATGTATGAAAATTATAAAAAAGTTGATTTTTTTTCTGTAAATTGATTTAGTTTGTTAAAAAATAAAAATTCAAAGGTTAAAGATATAAAAACACAATTTAAGGGTTAAAATGATTTTCTTTAATAAATTTGAGAGACCAAAAAGTCATTAGGTTGTTGTGAATAAAGTAAAGAGCAAGAACAAAATAGATGAACAAGAATAAGATGAGAGACAAAAAGAGACTATTATATTCTCAAAGTAGAGTTGTATACAATGTTTTCTCTAAACTCTATATTTATAGACATAAGGTGAAACCCTAATTTCAATGGGTATTAAACTGTTAAGATATATGTTTTGATATAATAATTGAAAATTTGATTTGGACTAAATTGAAAAAGACTTCAAAATATTTTGTAAGTCCAAACAACTTGAAAATATGTTTAAGCGTTTTTACAAGGCTTTGAAATGGTTTAAAATGTGTTTTAAGTAGCCAAACTTGTGTTTTTAAAATCACCGTACCGATACGGTATACACAGTATCGATACGCTTTAGGGTTTCAGCTACAGGAAAATTCTAGTAGCCAAACCAGTACCGACACGCTTTAGCCATATCGATACAGAGTACTTTAAACCCCCCCATGGCTAGTCGCGTGCCGATACGGTTGTATCGCGTACCGATACGCCTTAACCGCTCCCAACGGTCATTTTCCCAACAACTATTTGAAATGCAGGTCGTATCGATACGCTCGTAAGCGTATCGATACGCATAAGCTGAAGCAGGCTCAACGACTAGTTTCCAAGAAGGGTGTATCGATACAGTGACACGATTTTCAATACCCTACTGACAAGAACTGCATTTATGAAGGGAAATAAAGACTCCAACGACTCTAATTCAATCCCAATAGTCTACAACGGTTAGAAGCTCGATTGAGAGTATAAAAGGGACCTCCAAGCATCCATGGAAGACTAATGCTTCAATTGTCAACAACATTATGATCAAAATCAAGTCTTAGTGCTTAAATTATCATTCCTTGTATAGATTACACTTGTGAGCTAAAATGTCAAGTGTTTAGGATTTGGGTGAGAGCTTAAGAGTGCAAACAATCAACTTTTAGAGGTAATTCTAGTTTGCTAAGTATTCACTTGTTTTAGAGTGTTCTGAAAACTCGGGTTGTGAGCTTTGGTTGCTAGACTTAGTGAGTGGGTCTAGGTTGTAAATGGTTGCCTCCTTAGCCTAGAAAAGGGGAAGAATTCTTAGTGAATTGCTGAAAATGTTTAGTAGAAGCTAAGGTAGTGGATGTAGGTTCTTGTTAGAAGGCCGAACCACTATAAATCCTTGTGTCTTTTGTCTATCATTTTGCTCCCAAAAAATCACTCAAAACACAATTTTCTCCACAACTTGGCAAGTTAAATCGGTTGAAGGAAATCAAGTTTATCAAGCCTAACATAAACCCTAATAATAAAGTACATTAAAGTCACATTTAATATATTAATATCCACCATAAATAAAGATATTCATAACACTCCCCCTTGGATATCCATGAAGATAATGTGCCTAGTTAAAACCTTACTAAGATAAAAAAAACCATGTGGGAAAAAATTCTTAGTGAAGGAAAAAGAGTACACACATCATTGAAACAACCTCGGTCAAAGGAAAAAGAGTGTGATGCGTATTTACTCTTCCTCATGAAAACATCACATAAGATCTTTAAATCTTCATAATTCTATCTTAAATACAATCTTCAAATGTTGAAGTAGAGTATGCACTAGTTGAGAAATCTTCCAAATTATTGCTTGAAATGATTTATCGAATTTGAAGATCACGGGGATGAAACTTTAAAGAAATATGTTTCGTTTTGTCACATTTGATGTATCCACCTTTTGTTTGAGATATAAATTTTGCATCATCTCTACACAAGATAACTTGCATCTTATCTTGTGAAATCAATTCACATATCTTCTGGATATGTTTAGCCAAACACATATTTTGGCTTTGCCTCGTGCATAGCAATTATTTGCATGATTTGGAGAGGCACAGAGTTTTACAAGATCTAAAGGTAATGATCTCGTGGTAATTATTTTTCGGTTTTGCCTCGTGCTCAACGGATGTGCGTTATGCGTGTAAAGTCTCTTTAAGCACTTTTCTATGTATGTCGATTGATGTACAAGAATTTTATTGTTAGGGAGATCTCTTCATGAGCTCCAATGATAATCAAATCATCAACATACACAATAATAATAAACCTGGAGCTAAAACTCTTAATAAAAATGCTCGGAAAAATTAAATCATTCTTATAGCATTTCGCTAATAAGTATCTCCACGGTTTGGACTTAGGATATAGCAACCCCTCCCCACGGTGACAATTAGTCCTCACAGAGATATTTTTGTTCATTTTAGTTCTTAATATTTAATTTTTATTAGAAATTTACCCCTATTTGTTTCTATGGTAAAATTGTGAAATCGGTCACTGGACTCTCAAATTTCTCTACTTCGAAATTGTCAAACTAGTCCCTTATTTCAATTTTATGCTATATTTTATGATAAAATTGTGAAATTGGTCACTAGACTCTCAAATTTCTCCACTTTCAAATTGTCAATTTGGTCCCTAATTTTGATTTTAGGCTATATTTTTTGATAAAATTGTGAAAATGGTCCCTAATTTTGGTTTATGATTTAGGGTTTAGGTCTTAGTGTTAATGGTTTATAGCTTATGTTGTAGTTTAGGGTTATTGGTTTATGAGATTAATTTATATGACTTAAAGTTTATGATTTAGGATTTTTATGGCTCAATGTTAATAGTTTAGGGTTTATGGTGTAGTTTAGAATGAAGTTAAGATCAAATATTGGGAGTGGAAAAAGTCTATTAAACTTTTAAATTTAAAAATTAGCAAGGACAAAAACCTTATTTGATTAATATTTAAACTTACAATGACATAAAATGTTATTATACCACAATTTTGAGAATAGCAACGATCTCTCTCATAGTATAATACAAAAAAATAATAAAGCATACACCATTTTACTATTTATCATATTGTTAAAAATAGATAACAGTAAAAATAAATTATTCATTTATTCTACCATAATTATCGGGTTAAAATCGGGTCAAAATTCGGTTCGGGTTTATTTCAGTTCAACAAAAATTTCAGATCGGTTTCGGTTCGGTCTATTTCAAATTTCGGGTCAAGTTCGGATCATCATGTTCGGGTCAATATCGGTTCTCGGGTCTCGGGTCAAATTTTTCGGATCTAGTTTCATTCACCTTATGTTTGTTTTATGTTAATTAAATATTTGTGTTTAAAACTTTGATGGTGTATTGTTATGTACCGAACATTGTTAAAACTTGGAACTTTAAACTATTGTGAAGCTTGTGTGTGTTGTGTTGTGTTGAAACTCTATAATATGTATATACTTTTTTTTTATTTAAGTATGAAGTTAGTATTTATAATCTCTCTATTTAAGCATATTTTGAACATTTTATTTTAATAATTACCAGAGAGATAATTTCATTATTCTAGTGAACATGTGAAAAAATTGTAATAGGTATATAGATTAATTTATAACTGAACCGTCGGTTAACCATGTTCTAATAGTTAACCATCAGCGGTTAACTGTTTCTTAATAGTTAGGCTATAATTAGCAAAATTCAGTAACCGTTATAACAGTCAACCGACCGTTTAAACTAAACGGTACGGTTAACTGACCATAAAAACTTATATAGAATTGCATAGTTTTTACATTCATAATATTAAACAAAATAAGCATGAGCACTCAAGGCTTAACTACTTTATTTAGTAGATATAATTCATAAACACGACATGACAATATCATTGTGGAAAAGTAAAAGCATAAATGATACCTTAAAAACATTTTAAACATATAATTTGTAATTAGTTATTTATGGGAGTCTTCACATCAATGGTCGCATTCTTTATGAGTTCGAAGGCTTCTTCAATATCATCGCACAACACAGAAGGGTCGGGAATAATGTTGTCATCAACTGATAACGTCACAGTTATCTTCTTCGCATAACTAACGATAAGAACTGTGAGCGGCTGCAAAACAATTAAACTTATTCACTTCCATTATTCTATTACATTGTAGCAATGCGACCGGGGACTTACCACTGGTTGACCATATGCAGATGTAGCGACGAAGGCAACTTGATTGCCATAAAGGCTGATTTGGTCCTGAGGTCCAGGCATATTCGTGAACCACATGGTTGTTAATGGTAAAGAGAGCTGCCATTAATGTACAATCTATTAGAAGCCTCTAGAGGATAGTAGAATTCTCAAGAGAAAGCTGAGTCATCAGCTTTCTGTTAGACCATTTGTTATTTGTTAGTATTGGCGGGAAAAGCTGTTAAAACAGCTGTATAAATGCACCTATGAGTGCACTGTGTAAACTAACCATATTTGGAATGAAATGGATGAGTTTTAGCTCAATTTAACATGGTATCATCCGCCTCTACGATCCTGGTTCATTCTTCTTGCTAGTTTTGTTTTTTCTTGCTCGTCCATCATGCCTGCCGACGGTGACTCTTCTCATGCCTCCGATTCTAGTGCACCTGCTGATTCCTCTCAAGGATTTTTCAACAAGCAAATTAGTGTGAAGCTTGATGATACAAACTTCCTCCTCTGGCGTCAACAGGTCTTGCTTATGGTACGCGGGCAGGGTCTTGAACACTACCTTGATGCAGACTACACTCCTCCGGTGAAATTTCTGGTGGCTGCTGATGGATCCAAATCTCCCAACCCTTCCTATCAACGGTTCTTCAAACAAGATAGTTCCTTAGCCTCGTGGCTCCTTTCCACGGTCAGTAACTCCATTCTTCCTCATTTAGTTGGTTGTGAGTCTTCCTCCTCCATTTGGAAGACCCTTGTTCTTCGCTATTCTAGCCTTTCTACAATGCGAGTCATGCATCTTCATGTTCGATTGCGATCTCTCAAAAAAGGATCGTTGTCCATTAGTGCTTACACTGCCCAGATTAAGGAAATATGTGATTTACTTGCTGTTTGTGGGAGTCCTATCTCTGAGCTTGAACAGGTGGCCACCATTCTCAATGGACTTCCCCTAGAATTTGAATCTGTTGTAGCTGTCATCACTGCCAGCAAGGATCCATACACATTTGATGGAGTTGTCTCGTTGCTCACTGATGCTGAAACAAGACTTGAAGATCCTCTTCGCCTCTCTATGGGAATTCATAATACAACTCTTGATGCTGATTCTCGCACAGCTGTCAATTACACTTCTGGATCCTCAACTCGTGGCGGACGTGCTCCATCGAATGCAGCTACTGGTGGTAGATTCAAAGGACGCTCGCGCTTTCAATGTCAAATCTGTGGAAAATTGGGGCATCTTGCCGATCGATGTTGGTATAGATTCAACCAAAATTATCAAAGCTCTCAGCAGTCCACTGCTGAAGCTCATAACTGTTGTTGCACTCACACTGATCCAGAAAAAGGCTACTCACCGTATGTTGCTCCTGATGCTGGGCCTTCCCCATCTGCTGACACTCCCCAGGTCAACTCCCTTGTTGCTAATCCAAGGGTCTGGTACCCTGATTCAGGTGCCACGCACCATGTGACTCGTGACAACTCTCAGATTCAATCTCCTCAGTCTTATGAAGGTCAAGGTACAATCCATATTGGGGATGGCTCCTCCCTCGCAATCACACACATTGGTCAAGGTTACTTGCCCACTGAGTCACGTACTTTACATATTGAGCAACTTCTTCTTGTTCCTGATATCACACGCAACCTGTTATCTGTTTCAAAGTTTACATCCGATAATGATGTTTTTTTTAATTTCATGCCTCTTCTTGCTGTATCAAGGATGAACGCACATGTTCTGTTTTGCTTCGAGGGGTTCAAGCTAATGGTCTCTATGAGTTTCCTTCACAATTTCCTCCCATGCATGCGTGTTCTTCTTCCTCCTCTGTTGATTACTGGCTTTGGCACAATAGGATGGGTCATCCTTCCCCTGATGTTGTTAGTCTGGCCTTGAATAAAAGATTTACACCTCCCAAGGACTCCTTCTGCCATGCTTGTCACTTGGGCAAGAGTCACACCCTCCCATTTCAGGAGTCTTCTACGGTTTATACATCTCTTTTTCAGCTTGTTGAAATTGATATTTGGGGACCCGCTTCAGTGGCCTCAGATGGTTATCTCTATTATATGTCTTGTATTGACATGTACTCCCGCAACACTTGGTTGTTTTTGCTTAGAAGAAAGTCTGATGCATGTAATGCTTTTACTCAGTTTTACAATTTAATAAAAAATCAGTTTGGGAAGAATCTATTAGCAGTGCAAGTTGATGGAGAAGGAGAGTTTCGGTTTCTTCACACTCTATTGGCTCAATTAGGAGTTCAGCTCCGTGTCACTTGTCCCCATACTTCCTCTCAAAATGGTGTGGTTGAGAGAAAGCACAGGCACATCGTTGAAACATTTCTCACGTTGCTTGCTCAAGCATCTCTTCCCCTTCATTTCTGGTCTTATGCAACACTTAGTGCTGTGTTTTTAATCAATAGAATGCCCTCCACTGTTCTTGCTGGGCAATCACCATTTCGAATCTTATACAACAAAGACCCTGATTACAGATTTCTCAAGGTGTTTGGGTGTCTTTGCTACCCTCATCTTCGACCTTACAATGCACACAAACTGGATTTCAGATCTCGAGCGTGTGTGTTCCTTGGTTACTCTCCCTTGCATAAAGGCTATTGGTGCTTTGATCAGGTTACAGGTCGTATTTTTGTCTCAAGGAATGTCATTTTCCATGAAACTGTATTTCCCTTTCAACATACTACTTCTCCCACTCCTCAATCCTCCTCAGCCTCAAATGACCTTTCTTCCATACTTCATGTTGTCCCAGACCATACATCTAATCATATTGACCCACCCTTATCCACTACCACTCCTACTGAACCCTTGAATTCTGATGCTGATACACCTGCACCACCACCTTCCCCTATCCCACCTATCTCGACTCAGTCTTCACCTACATCTGAACCACCCTTAGTTAATATTCCACCATCCCCTCCTACAACTATCGATGACCCTCCCACCACAGTTGAAATACCTCCAGGTCACTCTCACATTGCGTCTTCTACCTCTCCTTCTAATTCCCACCCTATGGTTACTCGCAGCAAAGCTGAAGTATTTAAACCTAAAGCCTATCACCTTCAACTTGATGATGACATTCCTGTGGACGTTCATGCAGCCATGCAAAACCCTAATTGGCTAAATGCTGTTAATGCTGAGTATGATGCGTTACTTGCAAATGATACCTGGGATCTTGTTTCATTGCCTCAAGATCGTCGTGCAATTGGATGTAAATGGCTCTTCAGAATTAAAAGACTTGTTGACGGCACTGTTGATCGTTACAAAGCGCGCCTTGTCGCGAAGGGTTACTCTCAGCTTGCAGGCTGTGATTATAGGGAAACCTTTAGCCCTGTGGTTAAAGCTTCCACTGTAAATTTGCTCCTCTCTCTTGCTGTGACTCATTCCTGGGGAATACGCCAAGTGGACGTTAATAACGCCTTTTTAAAAGGTGATCTCGATGAAGATGTCTATATGCTTCAGCCCGATGGTTTTCAGCAGGTTGCTGAGGATGGTACTCAACTTGTCTGTAAGCTCAAGAAAGCTTTGTATGGACTCCGTCAGGCTCCTCGAAATTGGTTCGACAAGCTCAAGAGCTTTCTTCAATCACTGAACTTTCGATCCTCAAATGCTGACACCTCCCTATTTGTTTACTCATATGCTTCAATCATGACATATATCATTGTGTATGTCGATGATATTCTAATTACAGGGTCGTCTTCACTGCACATCAATGAAGTGGTTCAGCATTTACATCAAAAGTTTTCCTTAAAAGATCTTGGGGAGCTTAATTTCTTCCTTGGTATTGAGGTGATTCGTACATCTGCTGGTCTCCTTCTTTCACAGCGGAAATACATTACAGAGTTACTTGTTAAGTTTGATTTTCGAGATCTCACCACTGCTCCAACTCCTATGGTTGCCTCTGTCAAGCTTCATAAAGATGTTGCTTCACCTGTTGAACGTGCCACTGACTTTCGAAGCCTTGTGGGATCCCTTCAATATGTCTGTCATACCCGTCCAGACATTGTTTTCTCAGTTAATAAAATTGCTCAATTCATGCAACGACCTACTGCTCTTCACTGGATGGCTGTCAAGAGAGTCCTACGCTATCTTACAGGCACGCTTGATCTTGGTTTATGGTTTACTTCTCAACCATCCACTACCTATACACTACACTCCTTCTCTGATGCAGATTGGGGTAGTGACCCTGATGATCGACGGTCTACCTCGGGACATTGCACTTTCCTAGGTCCTCATCTTCTATCTTGGAGCTCACGCAAGCAGAGGTCTGTTTCAAGGTCTACTGCTGAGGCTGAATTTCGAAGCCTTGCTGATGCAGCTGCGGACATTATTTGGTTCCAGGCTCTTCTTCATGACATGCATATTAAGCTTCTTCAACCTCCTGTTCTTTGGAGTGACAATACGAGTGCCGTTGCAATGGCTGCAAATCCTGTACTTCATTCGAAAACGAAGCACGTTGATCTTGATCTATTTTTTATTCGCGAGAAAGTTATGGCCCGTACTCTTCAAGTCAATTACGTTCCAGCTGCAGCCCAAGTTGCAGATATTTTCACTAAAGCCAACTCTACTGCAAGCTTTGAGGACTTTCGGCTTCAACTTTGTGTTCAATCTCTCTCCAGGGAACTTGAGAAGCGGGGAGAATATTAGAAGCCTCTAGAGGATAGTAGAATTCTCAAGAGAAAGCTGAGTCATCAGCTTTCTGTTAGACCATTTGTTATTTGTTAGTATTGGCGTGAAAAGCTGTTAAAACAGCTGTATAAATGCACCTATGAGTGCACTGTGTAAACTAACCATATTTGGAATGAAATGGATGAGTTTTAGCTCAATTTAACACAATCACTTTTATTTTTATGAAATTATTTTGTAATCTTGTATTTTTATATGGATTTTTCAGTCTAATTATAAAACGTACGTGAATGAACAATATCTTACTTTGGTAGGATAAAACTTTGCAAAAACCTTGGCCATAAACAGCCTGAGTTTAACTTCGAGAGAAGCCTTTTTTCCTATCCATTGTTGCTTTGGCATCTTTAAGGTAATCCAATGGGTTATCTTTCAATGCAATTTTGAAAGGGAAGACAACATAACCGATCTTGTTCCCCCACTCGGTTTTGCTGTTCTTCTTCACCATTTCTTCCAAGGCCTGTAAATCACTTATTCAATGAAATAAATAAATAAAAATAAAACTAGTAAATAAGTGTAATCACATAAATCCCTGGAGATGATCTCGTGTTGATGAACAGAGTCGCTGTAAGACGAATACTGCTGGGAAGGTTGCTTTTCCATCCTCTTGGTTCTCCATTATCATGACTCTCAGCTTTGCCTGTCGTATTTTACAGCAAATTCCAACATTTTTTTACAGAAAAGGGAAAAGGGTTGTCCTGGGATCAAATGAAAGACATGATTACCGTATTTTCGGTTGAGATAGCGAGACAAGCCAGCCTGAGTGACTGCTAGCATCACGTCGTTCACCGTCTGCAATGGAAAACGCAGTTTAGCTCTCCATCAAGATTTTGCAAAGAGAAAAAAGAAGGGAAATGATGGTGGACTCACCGTGTTGGTTGCATTCTTCACCGATTTGACATCATCCAAACACAAGGTTCGACGCACAATTCTGTGACAAGTAGAAGCAACACTCCCTGAAGGTGCTTTGAGGGGTGTTACGGTGTCTTGCAAGAAGTAGATTGTTGCCGCACACATGCACATATCAACCAAAGTGTTCCACGTTAACAACAAAAGAGACCAACATCTCCAGAACCAAATCGAAAAGCGTCCCGAACTGGTGGATCTCGGTTTCTTCATCACCGGAAAACTCGGCAGTGTGTCGGAGCAAGAGATTAGTAGTGACATGAAATATGTTCCATCGCCAAGGGAGTGGTGAACTCGAAAAACCAGTGTGGATTCAGCATCAGAGGTTTTGAGGTTTAAAATATGGCAATCCCACATGGGAATGGACATGCTAATCTGTGTCTTGCTAAGGTTGGCAACGTAATCTTCAACAAACTTATCGGAGGAGACCATATCTTGATCTTGATCAACCATGGGGACCTTGACATGATTATCTATGTCTATCTTTGTTTTCACCCATTTCATTTCTCCACCATCTGCTACCTAACAGAAGTTGAAAATTAATGTGAAAGAATTAGGTTTAATTGTGGTGAAGCTGAAACTTTTAATGAGTTTACCTGCACACTGGAGAAGCGAGGATGCTTAACAACAGTCTGGAGGCAATTTGCTTTGAAAGTGTGTGGGTGGATGGGGCTCTTCAACCCCATAATGGCAATAATGTAGATGTTGGATTGTGGCTCATGGAACATACGAGCCATGGGGCTCAGTGGCTCCGTTTCCTCTTCCTCTTCCTCTTCTTCTTTTCTTAGTTTGATTTGTTTAAGGCCAAGATGAGTTCTGGATCTTAAACCATTGCAATCCAAATGTTCCATCCCCATATTTTATTCTCAGATTCAGAAACAAATCAAACTTGATTTCTCCTTTGATCTCTATGCTGCCTAATTGATTGGTTTGGCATTTGGCATCCATGTACTTATAAAGATATTAAAGAACAAATTTTGTGATTTACTGCATTGAGATAAATAAATTAACCAGAGATGAACCGAGGGGTGGAGTCGCCCTAAAAATTTTAAATTCTCCATAAATTTTTGAAAAATTTAGTTTCAACATTTAATTTTTGTTATCCTTTATTGGTAATCTAATTGTGCACCCTTACATTTCTACTATATCTTATTAATAGTTTGCACCCCTCACTAGCGGTGGGAATTGAGTAGGGTATATCCGAAAGCCGCGGAGATTCGAAGCGACAGGATGAGGAATAATTGAATCCTTCACCCACGGGGACGAGGACGAAGAAAGTTTTATCACCGAAGCTCAAATGAGGATGGGGCAGAAATTACTATATCCGAACCGTGGGGATAACCGAACTGTAACCGTATAAATATCCACAAGGATCTTTGATGTTTTACAAAATTTTTAAAACATATAAAATTAACTCTCATTTACATGTTTATATACCTATCTTTTTATCAATATATTTGTGTCTTTTGTTTAAATCTTATTAAGTTTGGGTGACATCTCTAGTAATTTACCATTTTTTGTTAATTATATAATCTATTTGCCTCTCTATTTCTACCGTTTATTTTACACAAAAATCTTGTTCCTCTTCAATCATATGTTTAAGTGTATTGAGTATATAACATGTAAATTGAAATCGACCATATATTTTGGTTAATAGAATAGTAAATTTTGTTTAACTTTTGGGATAGGGATTCCTCGAAAATTGTGGAGATCCGATGGGTATAGGGATGGGGACAAAAAATTGACCGAAACATGTAACGAGATTACCCAAAATTGTACCCGCAAATATTGAATACGGAGTAGAGAATGCAAAACCGTCTCCGAATCGACCGATTTACATCTCTACCCTTCACACAAAATCTTACATATTGTTTGGTGCAACCAATATAAACACACATATTTCTAGCGTAAATGTCTATTTTAAAAACCAATCACAATTATAATTAGTATTGCTTCGTTTAAACAATTATAAAGTAACTCAACCATAACCTGATTGAGTTGTTAATCGAAAAATTCAGATTTGTATTATATTCAAATTCAAATTCATTTGCTTTTATGTATTATAACAGACTTAACAGTTTCAATCAAAATAAAAGACGGTAAAAACAAGATATTATTAGCTATTTACAAAGAGTAATAACACCAGCTTAATTTTTTTAATTAATAATGTTTAGTTAATGCATAATGTAGTAAATATTCATAGAGTGTTTAGTTAATGCCTAATGGAATAAATATGACGGCTTTGGATTGACGATTGTTGAATGCAATGCTCTCCCTAAAGAACATAATTGTAATTTAATTAAAAATTAAGGGTAAATTACATAAATGGTCACCGAACTTTTAGGGCGGATTCATTTTGGTCACTCTACTTTTACAATACTCGATAAGGTCACCCAACTTTTAGTCTGATTTCAATATAATCACCGAACTTTTAATTCGTTTTCAATAGGGTCCCTCTCGTTACCTTCCGTTAGGAAAACTGACGCTATTCTTAATAAAAATAGGTAAACTACACTAATCATCACCCAACTTTCTTCTCACTCATATTTTGGTCACTAGAGTTTAAAAATTTTCAATTTAATAACTTAACTTTCAAACTGTTTATATTTTGGCCACTCTCAAATGACATGTTTATAGAAATAGAAAAATTCAACTAATACTTAAAAAATTATTTTGGTAAATTCAGACTATTCAATTATCGATCTTATATTGTACCAATTAAATCAGATAATCGATTAACCAGTTAACCGAAATATTTGATTTTGAAAATATTTTTTTTACTTTGTTTATTAAAATATCAAATAAGATAGTATGGTAAATTTAATAATTGTTCGGTTGTGATAAAAGTGTAAAAACAACTAGAAAGTCAAAAATTAAAGTTCACATCTATTAATCATACCCAGAGCCAAAACTAAAAAAAAAAAACATAAGTGTACCAAAATCACTAGAATATAAGATATTGTAATGCATAAAATTTAGAAATATTGTATATAATAGATCATATCGGTTAATCAATTTTGCTTAAAACTGTGAACCGTAATCAAATCGGGATAATTTATTTTAAAATTTTGTACCGAAATCGGGTTCGATTAATCCTTAAAAAATTATTTTGGTTAATTGCTAAATTTATATTATTCAATTCTCGATCTTATACTGTAGCAATTAAATCGGATAATCGATTGACTGATTAATAAGAATATTTGATTCGAGTAAAAAAATTTACTTTGCTTATTAAAATATCAAATATGGCAAATTTAATAAGCAAAGTGAAAAAATCATTACCCTAATTTTTTTAAGGATTAATCGAATTTTTCTATTTGTATAACCATGTCATTTGAGAGTGACCAAAATATGAACAATTCGAAAGTTAAGTTATTAAAATGAAAATTGTTAAAGTCTAGTGACCAAAATAGGTGTGAGAAGAAAGTTGAGTGATGATTGGTATAGTTTACCCTTTTTTTATTAAGGAAAAATGAAAACTAACGTCAACTTCTAACGAAAGGTAACGAGAGGGACTATATCGAAATCTAACTAAAAGTTGGGTGACAATATCAAATATTTTAAAAGTATAATAACCAAAATAAATTTATCATAAAAGTCCAGTGATCATTTATGTAGTTTACCCAAAAATTAAATTCGAAACATTAACCGCATCAGTAATAGAAGATTTATATTCGTATAACACATATTTCTAGCGTGAATGTATATTTTAAAAATCAAATCACAATTAACTAAACACTCTATTAATTTAAGTTCGGTTCGGGTTATTTCGGTTTGGATCATTTTGGGTCTGACTACATTCGTTACAAATTTGGTTCGGGTTTGGTTCGATTTTAGTTCAGGTGTATGGTGATTTCAGTTCGGGTATTGGGTCATGCCGTCAGGTCAGTTGATTTTCAGTCGGTTAATTTTGGATCGGTTATTTTCAGGTCGTTGATTTCAGATCGGGTCAATATCGGGTTAATAGGAGATCGATCGATTTTAGTTGGGTTTTCAGACCGAGTTATATTTTTCCACCCTATATATGACTTTATGGTGAGCTGTGCGACAATTCACATATCATCTTTATTTATTTATTTTAATATATTTTCTTTATTTCGGGTTACCTTCGGTTTGGGTAAAATCGGTTCGTTTCCATTCGGTTCGGTTGGAAATCAATTGGAGTTCATTTTCGGTTCAACTAAAATTCGTTTCCGTTCGATTCGATTTATTTTGAGTTTTAGATCAAATTCGGGTTATCGTGTTCGGGTCAATTTCAGATAAACAATTCGGTTCTCAAGTCTCGGGTCAAATTTGCCAGGTCTAATGTTCCACCTTGTTATTAATTGTTATGACCCTTGATACTGAAGTTCATAAAAATTGGAAGCTTGTAACATATTATAAAGCTCACGTGAGGCAGGTTCATCAAGTCAAGTTAAATTATGAAGCAGTAAAACAATATTTTGTTAGTACATGTACTAAGGAATATATATCCGCTAATGTAATAACTTTATATTATAAATGAAATCAATAAATTTTCATCTTTTTCTAAATTTTATCTTCTTATCGAGTCTCCTTCTTCATTCTCTTATTAATCTATTTCTTATTTTCTGAATCACAATCTCGGTTGTGACATTAATTAATTTGTTTCGTTAGAAAACAGCTTTTGCCGGCTGGTTTATTACTGGGACAATTTTTTGCAACCGATTCTGATTGCAAGGGTGGAGATAGACTTTTAAGAGGGAAAAAGAGGGGAATTTTTTCAGGAGAAAAGGGTAAAAATGAGCAGGAAATTAAAAGTTAAGTTTATATTTTATTTAAAATTTAGGGTTAAATTACATCATCAAATTAACATAAACTAACTCAATGATCAAAACGTAACAAATCAATACACAAGTGACTAAAATAATAAACCAAAAGTTAAATTCATATTTTTGTCTAAAATCCAAATTATTTATATAGATAATTTATTTGGACATCTAATTCTATTTACTTCTACATATAATTGATTTAGTACTAAATCTGAATTTATCATCTACTTATTCCACAACGACAAAAAAATATTAAATAAACTTTACCTACTGAATTCAAATATTTATCAAATTCAGATTTTGAAAAATTAATTAATTAAATCATATTCGGGTCTAACAATAATAAAAAGGCATAATGAAAAAAACAAGACAATACATTTGAAAATATTATACATTATATAATGAGTGAAAATGCAAGATTGGTCTAATGACATTTTTGGCATTGGAACTTTTCAAAATATTATTTTAATTTTTAACTTATTTGGCTTTATTTAATCCTTAAATTTTTTTGCCAAATTGAACTAACCGAAGAAAAAAATAACAAATTTGTTAAACTAACGTAAATTATTTTATCTTTTTGTCAATGCTAATGTTAGTTATTTTGTCATTTTACGAAAGAGTTAAAAAAATATCAAAACTAAAAAAAAACTAATATTAAAATATTAAAAAAATGTAATCAAGTATATACAAATAAAATTAAATTATTAAGGATTTTTAATATTATAAAACTATAAAATCAGAAAAACAATATATGAAAATTTGTAAAAAGAAATGTACGAAAGTTATTAAAAATAAGTTGATTTTTATGTTAATTGATTTAATTTGTCAAAAAATAAAAATTTAAAACCTAAAAAATATAAAAAACAATAAAGGTTAAACTATTTTAAAAAATGAGAGGCCAAAGTCATTAGGCCGAATTAGGGGCGTAAATGAGCTGAGTCGAGCCTGAGTAGTATTGTGCTAGACTCGGGTCGTTAAGAATTCAAGCCAAGTTCGAGTTTGTTCAATTCGAGTCGAACTTGATCCGTTTAAGCTCGTCGAGAACTCGAGCCAAGTTTAAGCTCAAGTCGAGTATTGACCGAGCTTTGATCGAATCAAACTCGAGTAGCTCGTGATCTGTCTCGTCTCATTTACAACAACAACAACAACAACAATAATAATAATAATAATAATAATAATATTATTATTATTATTATTATTATTATTATTATTATTATTATCCAACAACATACATTTTAGTTCACCTTAATTTTAAAAAATTAAAAATATATATATTATATTTTTAGTAGCTCACGAATTTTTCGAGTCGAGAACCAAATAATTTAACTCGAGCTTGAATCAAATCCAATTAAATTAAATATTGATTAAACTTTAACTAAACCGAACTCGAGTAATTCACAATCTACTAGGCAATAGGCATTAGGCGAGAGAAATTTTCTTAGGTTGGCCCACATTTAAATAAAGACGGCTGAGTGAATTGGGTATTAAATGGATCAAATGTCATTGGGCCCACACAATTTTAAGACCACAATTATTTTTTATATATCTATTCTATTCTATAATTATTTATGAATTATTATCTCATACAAAGGTGGTAAAGACTTTTTTTTCTATAAGCGCCTCAATTTTAAGAGTTTTACTTTATGGTTTTAGAGTTTAGGTGTTTTAGTGCAAGGGTTTAGAATATAGGGTTCATGGTTATAATTTAGGTTTTAGGGTTAGTGTTTAGGTTTTAGGATAATATTGTTAGGAATTTAGGTTTTAACCTATAAACCCTAAAATTTAACTATAAACTTGAAATTCTATCAATAACTCCTAAATTCAAAACTACTACAATTAACCCCTAAACCCTAAACCTTAAACAGAGTACCTAAACCATAAAATTAAGGCATTTGTGGAAACTCTGTTTACACAAGCGCTTTGTGCATACAATAATTACCAATTATTTATTGGATTATTATACCATACACAGGCGGTGGAAACTTTTTGTTTTCACAAATGCCTCAATTTTAGGGTTTATGGTTTCAGTTTAGACTTTATGAGTTTTAATATAAGAGTTTAAAAATTAGGGTTTAGGGTTAGAATTTAAGGTTTAGGGTTAGAATTTAGGGTAATATGGTTAGAGATTTATGTTTTAACATATAAACCCTACATTTTAACCCTAAACCCAAAATTCAAAACTACTACACTTAAACTCTTAAACTATAAATGGAGTCCCTAAAACTAATATACTTATGTAAACAAAATTTCCACAAGTGAACGTAATAATTACCTTTATTTTATTTTATTTTTTGTTCTTTTAAAGATTGAAAGGGTGTTATTCTCTTGGTCTCAGTTAAATGGCTCTTTATCAATTTTTACACAGTTTTAAAAAGTAATGTTTTTATAAAAGATGTGATAAACTATTTTGAATAATAATTTAGTCCTTAAAAATTAAAATTTGATTTTGGTTGGAAACTAAGAAAAATGGTAGAAACAAATATGAATTTTAAAAGTTATAAAATTTCTTAAAAAGACAATTTAAGCGAGACAATTTTAAAATTTAAAATACACAAATTTAATGAAATAGACGAAAAATTATTTAAATTTTGTTTTCGAAAGTAATATTTCCCAAGAATTACACCATCCCCGCTATATTTCAGGAAATATTAATATCTAATACTAAATGATTTGATTTTTAAATAAATAAATTTAGAATCAAAATTGAATGATTATAAAAATTATACATTACATATAATAAATCAGATATGACTCGATAATGACATGAAAAATAATGTATAAAGAGATCCATTAATTGACCTTGTAGCTAAGGATGCTTATATTGCCTCATCTTGTATGAGTTCGAATCTTGGTATGAGAATATAATACCTATCTATTAATCAAATATAAATATATATATATATATATTTGAACATATTATAAATACATAAATATATTAAAATCTATATAAAATGCTTGCAAATTAATGCATAAAATTAATGAACTAATAATATTTAGAACCAAAATAAAATAAAGTAAATGGAAAAAGTTATTTTTGTTATGAATATTTATCTATGTGGATGTTTATCATGATAAGAACTTTATCAGTGAGATTTGACTAACTTTATCATTAAGAATATTATCTATATTAATTAGAATTTAATGTATTATGTACTTATTATGCCTATAAATAGATGATTTACTGAAGGCATTGTACACAAGTCTATATTTGAGAATAATACAAATCACCTTCTTTCTCTCAACTCTTTGTTCTTTTATTCTTGTTCATTGTTCTTGTTATTTTATTCACAACACGTTATCAACACGAGCTTCTAATCAACTGAGATCTTCATTGTTCGAATCTAAAAAAAAATTATTTGAAAGAATTTGATTCCAGGGTGAACCAAAGATAAGTTTTTTCCCTTAATTTTCTTTTCGTTACTGATTACCTTTCTCTTTATATTTTAACTTGGTTTTTAATTTTTGAAAGGCATGGTAGTATGATCTCGCTCAGTTACCGTGGTTCTTATTGGTAGTTCTTTAAGAAAATTTTTCAGTTTGATATTGGTTGCTACATCGACTGTATATTCACCTTACCTTGAAAAGTCTGGTATGTTTTATTTATATCAATTTAATAATTGGTTAATTATTATTAAATTAATAGTAGTGTATTTCAATCCATTGTTTGGTTCATATGATATGAATGGATTGGAATGTTTAGTCATTGGTTGTCGTTCATCTTTAATGCGCCGATCATAGAAATTTTCCCCTTTAAAATTCATAATATTCGTTGCATACAGAAAACATATATAATATCAATTTATGGTTATATGCGTGTATATAGCTTGTGACCACAATGACGAGTGTTGAAGCCTGGAAGTCGTTTTAATTTTTTTCCGAAAAATCTTCCGTTTTAATCCATAACTAAATATTAATGTTTATATTATTTTAAATATGAAAGTTGATATTTTTAATCTTGTTTTGAGTTTTTGCATGATATAATGACTTGGAAAGAAACACGATATTATGAGAAACTGCCTTGGTCATTTGCTACGTCTTCATTGTCCTTGAGAGGAAAATCAATATCGGTAAATTTTAGTTTTATTTTTATTTTTTTAAATTACGATTTTAATGTGCGATAAATCATGGTGAATTTCAATCTATAAAAAGATTGTTATAAAGTCTATATTTGCTCGAAAGAAATATTTCTTCTTCGTCGAAAAACTCGACCATAGACTTCTCTTAATTTCAAGTTACGGAAATTCATCTTGATCCAAAAAGTTTTATGGGAGAAATTCCCTGAAGTGAATGCAAGCATGATGTTTATTCCATGCGATTATTGGAACTGTTTCATTCCCTGAAGTGAATGCAAACCCTCGAAAGGAATAAACCATCTTCTAATTATTCTCATAACTTTGAAGAGAATTATTTATTTATTTTTATTTATTTTGCTTTACGTTTATTTATTTTACACAGATTAATTATTTACGTTTTAGATTTATATTTATATATTATGATATTTATTTATTTTGTTTAACATGATTACTTGTCAACTACAATCTATGGCGACGATTTATGCTCAACATAAGCATAAGATATATTTTCCCATTTAAATGCAAGAGAATAATTTGAGTACTATATCTCAAAGTACTGAAAATATTGATGCTCTAGAAGAGCAATAAATTCTCGAGAGAAAGCACATTATGAAAAGTGCAGAATTGTGAATATTGCAATAATTACCGCTAATGGTAATAATATCGTCACCACTATAAGTGGAAATTTTAAGAGAGCAATATGAGTTCGCAAAATATCCCTTTGGAAATTATAGATAACATATGTTATCAATTGGCATTTGAAATAAGCCAATATGGATATAAGTTCTAGTAGTCAAAAAGTCAGTTGAAAGCTCTAAAAGAGCTATATATTGTTACCAAAATATAATTTCAATTGAAAGCTCCGAAAGAGCTAAATATATTCCTATTTAAAGGAATAATTTTGATGATCGTACTAGACATGTACGAGTGTGATTAAATTACATGTTATGGTAAACAAGAAGTTTACAAATTCAGAGATATATACACACATATATATAGTTGGCATGATCTGTTAGACCATCCTGATCAATAATGGTGTAGAAATTATAGAGATTTACATGCACATGTATTAAAAGAACATTTAGTTCTTGTGGTGCTTATTCTCAAAGGATTTTTGATTAAATTCCACTTACTAAAAGAATTTGAAGTTCTTGTGTTGTTTGTTCTCAAAGGATACAGTTGATCCCACTTACCAAAAGAATTAGAACTTGAAGTTCTTGTGTTGAAGTTGAGACTGCATGTCTTGCATATCTGAACGAAATATGGGCCCATATATCCGCAAATGTGGAAAATTTTATATAATTTTAGTAAATGCATCTACATTGTTTTATCAACTTACAACCAGACGTTTGTGAGATTGATTATAAAAGGATTCAGATTATGCAGTTAGACTATTCGTCTTGCAAAAGCTAGTGGGTTTATATTTTAGGCTATATCAGTTGTTACAAAGCCTATTGATTATGAAAAATATAGTTTAACAAAATTTTAATTGGATGCCTCCTATTTAATAGCTAAACTATGAGAACAAAAGAGTTATTATTTATATGGTGTTTCCATATAGCAACACTTATACGCATCAAGCCAACGAGTTATAATAAACTCCCCGTTATGATTAGTTTTTGGTCAGAAGTCATACATTTCCCATTTTATGATCTTTGAATGTGCAATATGAATTGCTCCACCACAACGCACAAAATGGGTAAATAAAAAGGGTTGAGAATATATATTGAGTACGAGTGTCCTTTTATGTTTAAATTCTTAAACATTAGTTGGAGAATCATTTATGACATGATTTTTCTCAACATCATGAGGAGATAATAATCAGCTGGATAGAGGAAAATGAATTATCATTATCTAGATCCTCGTATATGAACTAGAAGTTCATAAGATAATTCATGTTATTACATGTCAACGACCAGACATATTTACTGACCTAATGAGAGTAATTAAGTCTCATATACCAGCTGAAATGCTCTAAGTTTAAATTACATGTTAGAGCGAGAGAATGTAAATCATGCCTGAAGCATGATAGTTGAAATGGTTCCAATGATCAAAATTCTCGTAAACAGAAAGTAATATGAGATGATCATATATTGGAGGCGGGTGCTCCTGAAGAGACCCAAGACATAACTAATAATAAAAATCTAGAAGAGTTTCAGGTACCTGAAATAAAGATTGAAATCTTGAAGAGATCTCGATGAGTTATGTCACTACGAGAATGGAACCAGAAAGTTGAAAAGTTATCGACAACAATTTTACAAATAGTTTTAAATAGAATACTTCTATAGAAGTAAAGAAAAAAAATGAGGATCTTGTATAGAAATCTATCCAAAAGTATAGATATTGAATTGACCAATATAGAAAGACGATTTGAACTTCTAAAAGAGAAGTATTTGGATCGATAGTCCAAACACCTAAAGGTGTAACACAAGTGAGGTACAAATAAGTAGTCGTAAATACAACTTGAATTATGATTTATAAAGAATTTTAATTACTTCATGGTGGATGTAATTACTTTGGTAGTTATGAAACATTTTATACGTGTCTAATCATTTTGTGGATCCCTATAAAAGGAAAGTTATCTGTGACGAATTTAGAAATTTCCGAAGAAATTTATTTAGATATGTCCTCTTGAATATTCATAGTTTGGTGCATTTGGTATAATCCCCTTAGTGGGTACTAATTGAGGAAATACTATAAGAATGATCATATTTCCTTATGTATTTTATAAAGGAGTTTGGATCAAAATTCATTATATCATTAGCACTCTTGAAGAGCTTCAAATTGGAACCTCATGAAGAGTTTCAAAGTACTTAATGAAAGTATTTGAGAAAAAGAATCTTGAGATGTGATTTTGTCTCGACCTAAAGATCGAGCACTTAAATATGCGTTTTTGTCTATGAATGGACATAAGTTGAAAGAATCTTAAAGAAGATTCAATATGGATAAAACATATCTATTGTAAGATTGTTGGGAGTGAATAAAGATAATTATATCTTTTCTTGGTCTTGAAGCACCATATATTAGTTGGTCAAGAAATATCCATGGATATACAAAGATCATTACCTTTAGATCTTCAAACATTCGTCGATGCCTCCTCAAATCTTGTAGAAATAATTGTTGTGCACGAGGCAACCCAAAATGTTTGGCTAAGACCATTGACCCAACATATCCAGAAGATATGTGATTTACTTTCACAAGATACGATAGAAAGCTATCTTGTGTAGAGATAATGCAAGGTGTATATCTCAATCGAAAGGTGGATACATCATGGAACATATTACTCCAAAGTTCCATCCCTCACGATCTTTAGAAAAATTGTATTTAAGATTGAATTATGAAGATTCAAATATCTCATGTGATGTTTTCATGAGGGGGAGTAAATACGCGTTGCATTCTTTTTCCCTTAACCGAGGTTTTGTCTCAATGGGTTTTCCTGGCAAGGTTTTTAATGAGGCAACATGTTATGCGTATCAAAGATGTGTGTACTCTTTTTCCTTCACTAAAGATTTTTTCCCATTAGATTTTTATCTTAGTAAGGTTTTAACGAGGCACGTTATCTTCATAGACATCCAAGGGGGAGTGTTATGAATATTTATCTATGCGGATGTCTATCATGATAAAAACTTTATCAATGAGATTTGACTTACTTTATCATTAGGAATATTATCTACATTAATTAGAGTTTAATGTATTATGTACTTCTTATGCCTATAAATAGATGATTTACTGAAGGCATTGTACACAAGTCTATATTTGAGAATAATACAAATCTCCTTCTTTCTCTCATCTCTTTGTTCTTTTATTCTTGTTAGTTGTTTTTGTTATTTTATTCACAACAATTTTCTTTTATTAAGTATAAATTTTTTACATTTTAAAGACAAATGTCAAGATTCAAACCCATGTAAAATAAGACATTATAAGTATCATTAAGTTATTAACCACATACTCAATGGATCTCAAAGTTACTTTTCTTTAAATTAAATCACCGTGATAAATTATAAAAAATTTAAAGTAAAAACAAAATATAAACGCAACACAAAAAACCATAAATTGTTCTCTAAATTGAATTCTTAAATCAAACTATGTAAAACAAGATACGTCACAAAAATGTAACATGAACGTATACACGAACATATGAGAAATATATTATTATTGGATAAAATAGCATTGAAACAGACCTCATTAAAAAAATCCTAATCCTAAATGGAAAAAAAAGAGTCCACCGTTTCAAGCTAGAACAAAACATGTCCCAAATTCAAACAATAAACAGTGCCACACAAATTCAAGGTAACGCAATATGCATACATGCTAGATCAATTATCTCCTAATATACTTCAACAAAATCCACTTGTCTCGCAATGCCCTTCTTTGCCAACAAATCAACAGTGACGTTATGCTCTTTCTGCACATACTCAAACCTAAAGTTCTCCCCACTACATAACTCCAGGAAAGCATTAATAAGAGGTTTAAAAACTGTAGGAGTCAACATTGGGGAATTAAGCCATTCAGTCACCAATTTGGCGCCAGTTTCAATTTCCAAACCTGCCATATGCCACCAATGTGATTATTTAAAAAAAATTACCGCTTATGTGATTGTGAGGATTTCGGTTGTGGTTGCATCTGATCTGCTTGCAGCCTTCGAAAAAAAATAAGGAGATTACCTTTCTCATTATGCAAGCATCCACAATACTCGCATCTCCGAACGATCCACTAACAGCACCGTCGGTGCTAAACTTCAAAAAATCAACTGACGAAAGAGACCATTCGACAGCTTTTAGAGGAGCATGGTTCGGTTTGATCATAAGCAAATTAGCAGGATTGGCTATAAGATCCGAAATAGAGCAGACTCTACAGGACCATTTGGCTAAACACCACCAACTTAGTCTCAAGATGCAATCATCAAATATCTCATCAACAACAAATTCACCATTATTAAACAGTAACTTATTTCTATAGCACCAAATAGTCCACAAAAAATAGAAAAATGAGAGTGACCAGACCTGATTATGCAGAGCTTGTTGCGAGAAGAACGTCCAATGAATAAAGAATTCTCGGACATAATTACCAGGGATTGTGAGATGAAAATTCTATAAGTTACACCAACGCTGCCAAATATTCCACACGGTTGGGCAATGACAAAATAGGTGGTCTATCAACTCCTCTTCTTTGCAACATATAGGACATCTCACCTCAGAGGAATTCATGTATTTTTTAGCTAATTTCATCTTAACTGGAATTCTACCATGCATAATACGCCAAAAAAGGTTTTCACCTTGGGAAGTGCGTTATTTTGCCAAATTAATTTCTAAGGAAATTGGTTGCTGTCATCAGGATTGTCATTCAAGGAGCAAAAAGATTTGATTGAGAAACATCTATTTGAGGAAAGGGTCCATCTAACACTGTCAGAGACTTCTGTATTTGAAATCCTCTCACACAGCCAACTCTCACTGGAAGGGTCTTCTACGCAGTTTAAGCTCCCAACTCCATTCTCCATTCTTTATGCAACCGAAATCAGCAATCGACCCCGATCTTTTAATAGCAAGGGCATGTATTCTTGGAAATGAGTCTCTAAGAATGACATTTTCAATCCATTTATCTGACCAAAATTAGATTGATTTTGTAACACCCGTGTTTTGGGCCTAGGAGTTAACCGGGTTTTAGTTCGAGTCAAATAAAACTTAATTAAAACAAGTCAATTTCAATAATGGCCTAATTGAGTTGTGGAAAAAGGGAAGGGACTAGGGTTGTGATTTTACCCAAAAGTTTTGAAAAGCAAGACCACTTTAATAAAAAAAATTGTCTTCCTCCCTCTTTCTTCTCCCCTTTCACGTTAGAAGCTCCCCCACCATTTCTAAACCCTTTCAAACTTTGTTACTATTCCATTGATCTTACTACTTGATTTTCAACACCATTTTAAGAGGTAATTATATTTTCTCAACCTCCTCTCCATCCTCTACTTGTTTATTGTCTTAAATTTCAAAAATATGGGTTTTGAGAAATTAGGGTTCATATGGAAATTGGGGTTTTGATGGGGTTTTTCGATTTGTTTTGATAAATCATGTTGGGGTTTTGCTTAAGCATGATGAAATACACCATATATATTAATTTGGTCGAGTTTTGATAAAATTTCGTAGTATGGTCTTAAGGCAAGTTTTAAGGTTGTAAAACTTGAGTTTTTGGTGGGTTTTGTGTTGAAATTGAAGGGCTGTTGGTCTACCTATGGTATGAGGGTGTTTTGGGATGTTTAGGAAGTCATTTGGGTGTTTGGAATTGAGTATTTCAGCCTTGAGTTGTGGGAGTCCGAAAATTGGATTTTAGGAGATTAAGTGATTTGAGAAATTGAGGAATTTGGGTTGTGTTAGCAAAGTATGTTGATGGCTGAGTTTAGCTTTGAATTGGGAAGTAATGTGTATGTTTTGTTTGGCTAGAAGCAAGTGGAAGCGTGGAAGAGGCTTTGGGACCGAATCCGGGTGCGTAGGAGGATTGTTCGATTTGCTAAAAAAGGGCGGTGAGTGGTTTCAACTTGTTTTAAGTTTGGTTCGAGTATGTGTAGTGGGAGTGTGTGTGAAGTGTGCTTGGTAGGCCACTCATAGTCAATTCAAGTTGTTGATTTAACCTTCCATATCCATGAATGCTATTATGCTTGTTTGACTATGCTATTATGATTGTGGTTGATAGATGTGAGTTTATCTTGATATGCATCTATGAGATTGAGCATGAATGTGGTTGATGATATATATATGATGTGGTTATGATAATTGGCACTAAAATAATTACCGGTTGTAAATGATCGATCATTAGGATAGTGTGCACACAAATTGAGTCAAAACGTACGTGGCCTTGATGGCGTTAAGTCATCAAGGAGGAGTACGATGATGTAACATTCCACCGGAAGCTTTTTATATATTTCTACGGGATGATGAGTGGAATCCCATCCGTAGGGCATGTGGCGATGAGTGGAATCCCGCACATGCAGGGTCCGGTGATGAGTGTAATCCCACCGAGGTAAAGTGTTGTTGAGGTTTAAATCCGCACAATCGGGGTAATTAAAGTGGCCAATTAACTTGTTCATGTATTGTGATATATGATGGTGATATGTGATTGTGGTATATGGTGTTGTTGCATGATGATCTATATTGATGTTTAATCTTGCTAGGATTGAGAGACCATATATGCCACTTGAAAGACTAGCTAGGTCTACTTGATTATATGAAATGCTTGATATGTGTGAGATTAGGATTACATGCTTGAACCCTGCATTGTTGATGTTTTTCGTTTTAGAGCACCCTCACTAAGCTTATAGCTTACGCTCTCAATGTTCAACAATGCAGATCATTAGCGTGGTGTTAGCTCGAGGCAAGGCACGAAGGGCTTCCAAGCTTGTGACTCAAGTACGGTGGTGATTTTGTATTAGTTAGCAATGTGGCAAGGGTTGTGTATGAGCTTGTATGACTCATTTACATGTGTTGATGTTGGATTAGTTATGGTTTGTAAGCATGATATGCTATGATGGATGTTTTGTGTGATAGCATGTCTTAGATGCTAGGTTGCCTTGTTTTAGTGCAAACCTCTTTATGCTTATCATGCATCTTTTAGGGCCTTGAGTTCTATGTATGACTTGTAAGTTAAATTGCCTTTTGTGATGCCTTGTATGGATGCTTAGGTTGTGTTAGTATGTCTAAATTGCTTGATTGTATGTGTACCTCTTTGTGTGGTTTAATGCCCTTTGGTCCTTGTGAAAGCATGCTTTTATGGTTGGCTTGCCTTAGGGATTGATGATAGTGTGTTGGTTGAAGGGTTAGAGGGATTTAGGGGCCTCCTTGTGCCCTAAATCAGCTCAAACCTGCAAGTTCGTAGCTGGGGTATCGATACCGTTGGTCTGGTATCGATACTGCCTTTTGGTTTCAGGCCTCGTGTATCGATACTCGAGGGAGAGTATCGATACCTTTTTGGTCACTGGAGCCACTGTCAATTTCGGTATCGATACTGGCCTCTAGGGTATCGATACCGTTATCTTGGCGTTGACCGTGGGAAGTCAACTTTTGGGGAGGGTATCGATACACCCCTTGGGGGTATCGATACGGTCTCCACGGGTTGACCAAACCCTGTTGACCTAGTCAAGGGGTATCGATACACCCCTTAAGGGTATCGATACCGCCTGCAGTTTAAGTTTTAAAATGGGCTTTTAAATGTTAGTTTGGGTTCGTTTGATTGCTTCGTAAATATTGTTCCGCTGTATGATCACTTAGGATGTAATTCTCATCTAGACAAGATTAAAATGAAAAAAAATATAGGGTTGCTAACCGAGGGAGAGTTCCTTAGGGAGTTTTCACTCGGTTTTCCCCGTGTAGCTCACTCGGACCGGTCATCCGGCCAGACCGAGACGAGGGGGTTACAGATTTTTCATCGCCCACACACAGAGCAATATTAGCCACAAATGCATTATTGCTGGGCCACAACTGGGCTGAAATACCCTTTCAAACCTAATTTTTATTACACTTTTTTAGGTTATCAGGTAGCAAAGAACAAGACTGATTCTCGTAAATTGCATGTATCACCTTGCTCCATAGGTTGGTAGTTTTCGTAGCGTATCTCCATAACCGCTTGTATCAAAACGCTACATTCTTTGATGTAAAATCACATAATTCAAGCCTTTCATTTTCTTTAGGTGAGCAAATCGTTTCCCAATTAATCCAATGCACCGACCTTTTATCAAGCGATCCCCATAAAAATCTAGCAACAAGTTTTGAGAGACTTGAACTCAGCGAGACGAGCAATTGGAAAGATAGACATAAAGTATAGGGGCAACCTGTTAAGAATGGACTTAATTAGAGCTAACCTTCCCCGAAGGAAAGGAGCTTGGCCTTCCAACCCGATAATTTGGCTTCAAATCTGTCCACTGCCGGTTTCCACAGCTTTACAGAGTTTCGTGTATGTCCCAATGACAACCCCAGATAAGTTGTAGGGAAAGTTTTCATACTACACCGACACATAGACACCCAATATTGAATCTGATCAATCTTTACATTAATTCCAAGCAGCTTAGATTTCTTCAAATTTAACTTCAACCCCGAAACTAGCTCAAAGCCCTTCAGCAATCTAAGAACATTCCTGATTTTCATCTCACTCGCCCCCACAAAATATAATAAGATCGTCTGCATACTGAAAGTGTGAAATTGAAACCTTGTCTAAATTCAACTTGAACCCTTCAAACAGCCAATAGATTCTGCCTTACGCAAAAGAGGACTCAAACATTCAGCAACCAAATTGAAAAGAATGGGCGATGAAGGATAACCCTGTCTCAATCCGCTTCTCAAGGGGAAAACATTGGTAGGTGATCCATTGATTAACACAGATACTTTAGCTGTAGAGACACATAATCCAATCCACGATAGCCAGCGATTTTCAAACCCCATACTATGCAGTGCGAACATCATAAAGTCCCATGAAATCATGTCATATGCTTTTTGGAAATCAGCCTTGAAAACTACTTTCTCTAATTCTTTTCTTCTCATATGATCAATAATTTCATTTAAAATTAAATGACAGTCCAGAACTTGCTTACCGGGGGCGACTCGCCCACAAGTCCGTCGGCCACTTATTTGATTCTCATCGCAAGAACTTTCGCAACTAGTTTGTACAAGCATCCGACTAAGCTGATGGGTCTGAAATCTTCAAGAGACTCGGGATTAGACTTCTTTGGAATCAACACTATGATGGTTCGGACGCCTTTGACCCTCCATTGAATTTAGAGCGGTCCAAATTTTATCTTCTGTGAATGGTTTTTCCAGCTCCAAACTATCTTCTGGATCAGTGTCTAAACGATCCACGAGGATATTATTGGACTTACAATAGATACTTCTGAAGTGTTTTTCTACTGCTTTCTTGACAAGAAATGCCTCGGAGCACAATTCATTACCCACTTTAAGCCTACTGATATGATTACCCGATTTCCTTGTAGATGCAATAACGTGAAAGAACCTTGTATTTCGGTCGCCTGCCTGAAGCCATTTAATCCTGGACCGCTGCAGCCAAACCCTTTCTTCATAACGCAAGCAATCCCATAAGCTAGCTCTTAATCTTTTAAGTTCAGTTATTTTCTTTGGATCCACTGAACCTCTGACCACTTCTTTTTCAATTTCTGTTAGACTCCTTTTGGATGTGAAATTCCTCGAACGAGCCCAGTTCTTTGTCTCTATTTTGCATTTCCTCAGAGTCAGACTAATGCCCAAACGCTTATTTTTCGACAAACATTTTGTAGTAGCTCCACACACTCCTGATCATCTGCCCAAACATCCAGCAATCGAAATGCAAATCAGCCTCTTCATATCATCCAATACGTGTACTTCCCTGTCCTTTCCTGGAATATCTCCCACTATCTCAGAATCATGCAAATCAGCTGCCATCATAACCAGTGGCGGATCCAGAATTTTTTTTGAGGGTGGGCACAAATCAAAACACTTTTTAGGATGGGTATAAATCATAAAAATTTCAAAATTTTAGGGTGGGCACAAGTCATAAAATTTAAGGACTAATTCATAAAAATTATGAAAATTGAAGCTAAATGTGTAAGGTTCGAAAAATTCAGGGTGGGCACAGGCCCACCCAAAGCACAATGTGGATCCGCCACTGATCATAACTGCATCATTTGTGACTTTGAAGCGACGGTCGGACTGTATTGCTATTGAACTTTCCGGTGACCCTTCATCTAACCAACACCGGTTATCTTCAAACTCGAATGTCGATGTTCTAATATGGAGGTATGTCGGCCGTCGAACTCACCCCCAACAGAATGCGGGCTGTATCTAGCCTATTCATGTTGATCGTGTCTTCATCCAATTATTGACCTTTCCCCAGTTGCTAGCAATGGCTGAGATGACGGTCGGGTTCCAAGCACAGATCGGTAACCCTTCCATGTTTAACTAGACCCAAAGTTTTTTTCGGGAGACAAAGTTCGCAACCGTATCGATATCGTCGAACCACGTCTGGAGTAATGTTTGTTTTAGATCCTAGAAAATTGAGGTTTGTTCAACCTCCAAGAATTGAATAATCACTACACCAGATTTGGTATATAGCGGCGCTTTTTGTGGCGTTTTGGGGAAAAACGCCGCGAACTTTGCACTTATCACGACGTTTATAGACCAAACGCCACAAAATGGTAAATTTGGCGGCGTTTTTAATACAAACGCCGCTAAAGAATAACATATGGTGGCGTTTGTTTTGGAAACGCCGTAATAGTTCTAATTTTAGCGGCGTTTGGTGTACCAAACGCCACAATAGGTCTACTTATAGCGGCGTTTTTAACAAACGTCACAATAGGTCTTGTGATAGCGGCGTTTACTTTTAAAAACGCCACAGTAAGTCTAGTTTTAGTGGCGTTTAATTTTAAAAACGCCACTATAGGTCTCTCAAATGGAATAAAAAAATTTAAAAAGACACGGGATTTTAAAACCCATTCAAATGCCAAGCACTTGTTTTCTTTCAAACCACGTCGCCGCAGTCATTCTCTATGTCGCCGCCGTCGCTCCGGTGATCACTCCGGCAAGCCAAAGCCACCAAGATGAAACCCTCGTCCCCTTCTCCGTTTCTAACGGTTTGGTTTGCAAAGAAGGGGCTCGAAATGACGCGCAAAAGAGCTCAATGGCTCAGATGTTGCAAGGGGCAGATCTGCTCTATCCACCGTTGGATGGTCTTAGTTTCGAGGTATGTCACTCCCCGATGCACGGACCACGTTTTGACCGTTCGGATTGCCGGTCAGACTCCGGCCACCGGGAGCCGCCATGGCCAAAAGGATAAGTTCATCTTCTATTTTCCTTTTTTTTCTCCTTTCGATGTTTGCTGTTGAATGAACTTAGGTATTTGTTCTTTTTCTCCTTCTCGAAATGCACCAAGAAAAACATCAATGTTGTCAAGCTTTCGAACCATTCTCCAACAATTTTTGCCACTTCATCATTTGATCAGGATGTTAAAATGTGGGACTTGAGACAGAATCCAATAAGGCCTTGCTACACAGCTTCAAGTGCTAAAGGAAATGTGATGGTCTGCTTCTCGCCAGATGATCACTATCTTCTTGTCTCAGCTGTTGACAATGAGGTAATTTTTATAATAAATAATAGCATTAGTTTGAGTGTCTGCGGTAAACTTTTTCCATGTATTCCGACATTGAGTTTCATAGCTGGTTTATGAGTAAACCTGGTCCTTAAAAATCTGGATGCAAAAATAATTGTTTCATAGCTGCTTTTGGGAAAGATTTTCTGTGAATAGAGATTGCAGTTTTCTTATGATAGTCATTGTTTTTTTCACTCATTTATTTCATTTTAGAGTTGTATCTTACCTGTGCAAGAGGGTGGATTCAAGTTAAGCAACCACTAATGCAAAGTTAGCTGTCAGCTCTTACAAACTACCACTTTGGCAGGGTCATAATTTGGGTAATGAATCTCGTGGTTGTGGAAGTGCCACCATAGTGTACTTCTACGAGAATCTATAACTTGGTTTCCCTTTCCATTGAATTTGAAAATCATTCGCCAAGACTTACAAAACATAATTGAAATGTGCCTTTTCTCACATTTAGGTTAATTGGTTCATGTTGGCTCTTTTCTTCTTTTTATAATTTAAAATTGCATTACATGTTATGTTAATTGTAATTTGTAAGCATTTACTCCTTTTCTAAGAATATGCCATTTAAATGAAGCCTTTACTTTGATTTTCTTATTGAAGTACATAGCGATAGTAGTATGATTTTAACATGTTGACATTGACAGGTAAAACAGCTTCTGGCTGCTGATGGAAGCCTTCACCTAGATTTTGAGATACCTTCTACAGGCAGCTCGCAGAATTACACTCGTTCCTACTACCTAAATGGTAAGGACTATATTATAAGTGGGAGCTGTGATGAGCATGTTGTCCGTGTTTGCTGTTGATGAACTTAGGTATTTGTCACTGTTAACAGAAATAACATAATTTGGCTATGACTTGCAAGCTTTATCACTGTTAACAGAAATAACATAATCTGGCAGTCATAACTCGTTTGCTCAATTTTTGTTTTCAGCGTTCAAAGAATACCTTTCTCTCTGGCTATTCTATTAAGTTAGAGATTGCTACTATATGTTTGCTTTATAATGATAATGGAGCATTTCCATTTATGCTAATGTGTGATAACTTTGCATCTCTTTTCTCTTTTTCTACATGTTTGCTACTTAAGTTATTTACTTTTGTATGGTCTTTCAGTCACTTTTAATTTCCTGATTAAAAGCCCTTGTTCTGTTAGATATGTGAGAGGTAGTCTCTATTCTCTATGCATCCATCTAGTGGTATTATTGAAGACGTTAAGGATTTGAACTTTGTTGATCATTTAGTGCTCCTGGACTTTCTTCCTTTTTTATATGTTAGTAAGATGGATTTATTTTTCTTTTTATGCTCTAATTTAGATTAATTTCTCAATTAGTTAATAACAGCTAGCAGTGATTATTTTTTCCATTTTAATTTATTATTGTAATACACATAAATTCAATTTTTTTTTCATGTATCTTCTTTTTTGTGCATTTATATAATTTCTTGTATTTGTGCATTACTGATGGCTAACTAGTTACTGTGATCATGAGTCCTTCTCACCTTTTGCTGGATGTGGCAGGAGGGCTACATAAAACTGTGGAAGGAAGCAATTCAAGTTTTGGGGAAAGTAAACACATAAATGCAGCCTTAATTGGTTGTATTTCATCAATAACTGATGGGTTAGCTATTGTCTCAACATCAAAGAAATCCAGGAAACCTGGTAAATGTGTACACACATTAAATTTTACAGCTCAACATAAATACACTAGTTGATGGCATGTAGTTTTGTTGATTTTCTTTGTATTTGTATGTAAGGAACCATGTTGTAATTAAAATAACTTGGTGCAACATTTGTTAATTTAACAGCACTGATCGATTATTATATAGTATTATTTTATTTATTTTTTTTGGAAGCATGATGTTATTCGCGGCGTTTGTAATATCAAACGCCACTACAGACCAGTTTTTCGCGGCGTTTGTAATATCAAACGCCATTACAGACCAGTTTTTCGCGGCGTTTGATATTACAAACGCCACTACAGACCAGTTTTTTGCGGCGTTTGTAAAAAACAAACGCCACTACAGAACAGTTTTTCGCGGCGTTTGTAAAATCAAACGCCACTACAGAACAGTTTTTCGCGCCTCTATAGATTTTGATCTTTTGCGGCGTTTTTGAAAAAAAACGCCGCGAACTGTTGCGGCGCTGGTTTAAGCGGCACTTTTTGCGGCGCTTTTTTAAGTGCCGAGAATGTTTTTAGCGGCGCTAAAAAACGCCGCTATAGGACAAAAAAAACGCCGCTAAAGACCTATTTTGCTGTAGTGAATGACGAAGTAGCCCGACCAAACTGCCACCTTAACCTTGAAACCCTCGGACTGAAGGGCTTGTTGCACAAACTCCGCGTTGAACATACCTTTAACCTGACCAACCAGACATTGATTCTGCTATTCTAGATCAGCCTTTGCTACAGGAATATATATATATATATATATATGTTTCATGTTCTGGGGAGGTATCACAGCTTTCTCTGGGGCCGTCACCGGCTTATTTGGGAGGTTTGCTTTCAAAGCATCCTTATAGGATTTGCCACTTACTACCTTGGCCGCGTTGAAATATTTTGTTGCCTCAACCGACGGACCAGTATGGACACCGGCATGGCCTTTGCTAATTGACTTGATTGAGTGTTTATTCTCAAAGAACACTGATATGAAATGCCCATCCATTTTTTTTGCCATTACCTTCCCTAGCCGCCCTCGCCGCTTCTTTGATTGACGCAAAACAGATGAAGGCAAAGGTAACCTTGCTATTTCTTCTCCTTTGGTTATTGTATGCAACATACACTCTGGTGATCTTTCCGTAGACCGAGAAAGCTTCTTTTAGCGATCGCCGGTGAATTCTTTTGCTGACTCCATTTATGAACACGGTCATTGAACCAGAAGGGATGCTGTCTCTCGCCGATTTGCTCCCGTCATAGACTCCTCTTGCTGCTCCCATTCTTTTTTTGATAACTACACGAACATATTAGAGTATTCTTTTTTTGAATATGCAAATATATAATATTGTAAGAGCATAAAATAATGCTACAAAGACACTACAAAACAAATTACTTTTATAAACATATAGAAAATGTGAAAATGGTATGTTTTTGAAAAAAAAAATCTCAAAAAAATGTGAAAAAAATGCATAATTATCAAATATATTTAAACATCTTTAATAAAAAAATTAAAGAATCCAAATTTAGTTGTATGCTACTTTTTATTATTTCATTCCCAGTAGCAATTCTGACCAAATTACTTCGTTATTCAAGACTAGTAAACTTTATTCTAAAAGTGATAATTTAAAAATTAGGGAAATTTTTGAATTATTTCATAATTTTAAATATATATAGTTCAAAAGTTTAATATAAATATTTTCGTGAATTTGCTTGGAAAGTTGATATTAGGAGTGAGATCGTTTTGATTCAGTTGAATTTTGAAATATTTATTTTAATTCATTTTTGGATCGATTTAATTTTTGGGTTTTAATATTAATTTTTTGTTTCGCATTTCACTTTATTTGATAAAATGAAATTGTTTTAAGTTTTTTATATTTATTTAATAAAATATAAATAATTAACCGGTTTATTCCGTACGATTATTCGGTTATTCATGAACCATTTTACATCTATTATTATTATAAATATCATCTCTATTTATTACTACTAATTTTAACAATATAAAAAATATCAATCAAAACAATTCAAATAATGTCTTTTAAAGCAATTAAAAAGTTAGGAAAATTAAAATACAATGGAAGTTTAACAAAACACATAGACCAATTATTAATTAATTATTCAAAGTTTTTGCAATTTCATTAAATTAATTAAAATACAGTGCAATTTCATTAATAATCAGTATATACGAGAAATGTAAGGAGTATGAAAAAATTAATTTTGTGTAATAGAAATAGTTTCGTACAATTAATATTTGTCATACTTGATAATATCATATATACTTCATTTTTTATGCCATATAAAATCTTGTAATATTAGTAATAAACAGTAATTCACTATTATTATAAAATCATTTTATTAGTTTTTTTGGTTAACAAAAAATCGTAACCGCAAACGTCTTGTTTGTTCGCTAATTTTATCAGTACAATTACGTACAATTTTGGTTAAATTTTATCAGTACAATTACTTATCATTTAGTCCGTTTTTCAGATTTTTCAGAACAATATATCGATTTAGATTTTTGTGAATACCCATAATTTCGGTGTCCTTCAAAAAGTACGTTGTTGCTACACACATCCATATATCAACAAAGGTATTCCACGTTAACAACAAGGGAGACCAAAACCATCCGACACCGGCGGATCTCAATTCCATCTTCGCCGGAGAACTCGACGTGTCGGAGCAAGAGATTATCAGTGACATGATATATGTTCCATTGCCAAGGGAGTGATGAACTCGAAAAATCAGTTATAGGGTTCATTGTTTGGTTAAAATTGACATGACCGACATAATCACACTTTAATTCAATTAATCAATCAGTTAATTAAGTGTTTGGTCTGTTAACGGTTAAAGATTTTTTCAATGTTCGGTTATCAGTTAATTCGGTATCAATACTGAGTTTTTTTTAATAGTATGATGAACATAATCAAACTACTAAATTGGTTACACTTACAGAATAACAACTTACACTTTACAGTTAATACAAACATAACTTAATATTTTTCCTGGATCTACCCTGCCATGACCATCCCCACTGTTATGGCTACACAATTACATGAAATGAGCTACTAAACAATTACCTTTTAAAAAAATATACAGAAAAAAACAGATACCATTTTGAAACAAAACAATTACCTGATGTGGGCCGAGCATCGGAACTAGAACTACAACACGGCACATTTACACAGTATCGGCTTTTTTCCCCTTTCGGAAGTTGGATCAATTCAGATTTCAGATTTCATGAGCTTCGCTCGAGCCTTTATACAGATGTTGTCAAAGGGTTTCCCCTGTTCCACATGGATGTAATCTCTTGTCTTCAGAACCTGCAGATCAGGGAAATAATCACCGAGAAACAACGGATAGAATTAATCTAAACAAAGTACATCTATTCATTTCTGTGCAAATACAAAAAACAAATCATGCATTAGAGTGCAATTTCTACTTGCAAGTTGCAGTTCTTTTTATACTTGATATTGATCATCCCGTTTCACGATAATTTCGGAATATCTATCATTTGCATCTGTTAAAAGGTCTACAAAAGCGGCATATGTGATTATACAAGGAAATTATTTTGTATTGGTAGTGGTGCAGAACTTGTGTATTTGAATACAGGCTTACAATGGTAGGTTTCACTTTTAAAGCCCATGTAAATTGTGCATTAGTACTTGCGCAGAAATTTTATATTATCGAAAAAAGAACGTAGCTTTTGACTAAATTTACATTCAAGTTTACTATGCTAAAGTATCTATCTTGCAAATATTCTGCAGATGATGGTGCTAAGCTCTTTAAAAAGTTACTTCAAGACAAGTTAAAAGTAGACATACCAGTGTTTCAAAAAACATCCTTGATGCTTCTTTACGTGTTTTACGAGCCAAAAGACTGTCCATAGAAAGTACCTTACGTCCATGCACAGCTTCATCCTCCAGTAAATTCTGGAGATACTTGGCAACAGCCCTGAAAAAGGTGGTACGAGCAAACGTGAAGATGTGAGCTACCACATTCTAGATATTCGACTATTTGGGAGATTATAGACCTTGTGCGAGAAGACCATCCACTATTTTCAAGAAGACGACTTTCATCACCACATGGCATGCCATCATCATCCTCGCATAGCTCATCATCATCTACATTCAGAAATTCTGAATGGAAAGATAAAGAAAATAAATGTTAACCATTCAAGTCATTTTCCTTGGAAAAAATAGATATAAGTAATACAAAGAATATATATTTTAAAGAAATTTTTTAAAATTTTCTTTTTGTCCTAACAATGGTCCACCCTGCCTACAACTTAAACAAAACTCATCTCCTTGAAGAAAACAAACAAATATAAATTCAAAATATACTATTCAACACTAAAAAGTAAAAGCAAACCATAAGGCAATAAGATCAAACCTATATCATTGGCGACTGCAACATCCTCAAATTCCTGCACCTAGAGGGCCAAACAGTCATTTAGTGGATACTTAAAGCCTTCAAACAAAATATGAAAAGCTAATGCCATGAAGAAAAAAAATAGCACATTAACTAAACATTGATGTACACATTGAGAAATGGAACAGTTAAATATTAAACAGTAATTAGAATATATTTAAGGTGATAATGGAAAAAGCCCAATGCTGATGCATGTATATACACTATCCTAATTATCTTTTACTTTCTACTAGTAGAGCATAATTTGAATTATTACAAGATTAAAAATTTCCAATCAGTTGGAGCACTTAATATTTTTAGATCAGAACCAACATGCAACATGTGTTAAAGAACTTACAGCTTGATCATCCACAAGACAGGTCACTTCTTCATTGACTGCATTAACTTCCTGAAAGACTAGAGTTTCTCCATCATTTAATGAAGCAACCTTTTCAGAATATGTAGAATCCATTTTACTTTCTTCACTACCCTTACAGATAGGGTCCTTGTCATCATGATCCAAGAGTGCACCCTCAACTTGAGCCTCATCTACTACACTAACTTTTTCATATCCAGTTACATAAGCATTTTGAGAATCATTCACTAGCTCAACAGTTTGTACAGTTGCAAGAGAATTGGTTCCATCTTCAATAGGTACACAGCAGTTCGCTAGATTGGTTCCATTTTCATTTCTCATATCCAATTCTGAAGCATCCTCCCCAGGTTGAGCATTCATTTTCTGATCCAGAAGAATATCCATTGCATTGTTTAAGATAAAACCATCCACACTGTCGGTTATCACCGCAGCTGTCATGTTACTAGTATGTTCAGGAACTAGATTAGTAGAGGATGGTATTTCAGGCTCGTTCAGAACAGAGTACTTAGCCGCAGTAGCAACTTCAACATTATCTCTGTCAATTTCCATTCCTGTGAACCCATCTAAAGGTTCATGATGCAGAAGTTGAGGTACATAATCAATAACATTCCTGTCCTGATGATCGTTCAGATCAATGGACTGACCCTGCTGAATATTAGTCCGAATAGGAGTTTCATCAGACAGTTGCTGCTCATCATTTCCATTAATCACAGGCACAGACATCCCTTCATTTTCACCTTCTTCAGCAATCTTAGGCCTTCCAGAGCACCCTGAATCCTTAGCTACTTCAGATGATGCATGGATTTCATCACCTTTGGAAATCCTGATACCACCTAGGTCATAGGGTCCACTGTGCAAATATGCCAGGTCACCTGATACACCTGAAAGGTACACCAGCAGTTAGCAACTTGAAAGTTAAAATCAATGCAGTAGAAAGTCCTTGATTATCAGAAGCAGATTTTTTGAAGCAACAAATAATATAATGATTAGATGCGTAACCATTAGGATAGATCACTGATAAATCTTGTACTCTATACAATTTAAGAACTTTTGTGAGCATTCATGCATATGACATCAATACCACAAAACTGAACCAACACAACTAAATATACCAGTTACGTCTACAGAAATGTGGTAACGGTGCATGATAGGAAAAACACATGTAGAAGTAGGCGGCTTGCTCTCATTGGGGACTGAGGATGCCCTAGATTAGACAAACATCTAAATATATTTACATTTTTTCAGTAAATTTTCCTCTTCCAAGTGTTGTAACATATGGGGTGGGGTTTACATGCAGCAATTCATCATTCTCCCTCTATTCCTACTCAGTACATTACAGTACTCAAACTACAATATTGATTTTTTAGGACCATTTTAATCAATTGACAAGTTGAAATTTTCATTTCTTAATACATTCATTTATATAAAAATAGAGAGAGGGAGGGAGAGAGGGAGAGAGGGAGAGAGAGAGAGAGAGAGACCCAACAAAAGCATTCAGATGCAGTGAATTGACTGAATTCCAGCACTTTGATCTCACCAGTAAATGTAGGTTCACTAAATATTTCATCTTCCAAGAATTGTCTCTGAATCAATGAAATTTCAAGGCGAGTGCAAGGAGCTTTCTTACGTATACGACGTATGTCTTCAGTATTAACCAACAGCTGACGTATTATACTTGATAGGAAAAAAAGGCAAACTAATTAGCACTTGACTACAACGGCAAAAATTTAAAATGCAGATTGAAGAAAGAAAAAACCTTCTAAGATTCGAATAATCAGAATAAATTACATCCATTATTATTTCATTACGTGCCAACCTGACTGGGAAGAAACACTAACTCTTATCTTAAGCCAGTCACTGTAATGTAAACCACATATAGCATGCTACAAATGAATTGTTCTATTCCGCAATCAGTATGTAATCAAGTGTTTAACACCATTCAGCCATAGTTCCTCTTGGAAAACTTAAAAAGACAACAGAAGTAGGGGAAAAGTGCTTCAGAGAGGGATGGCACTTCTATGTAGGTTAAAAGATGAAAAGAAAACACAAAATTTCAACGCGCAGAATTTCAGACATTTTAATTTATAAAATCAAAGACGAGCTCAACAAAAACAAAACACATTGTATTGACAGTTAATATTATTAAGTCGAGTTTTTTAAATTTCAAATGCATTTGAGAATAGAATAAACATCAAACATCGACTAGTGAGATATAAAAGATAAAAATAAATAAATAAAACCTTAATAACATACTCGCCATGTAAGACCATAGTATCATCCATAAGAACTTTTCTCTTGGAGGCACTAGGTCTTGGTGCAGATCGTGGGCGTTTCAATGATGCTACTTCAAGGGGAGGAGTTGGTTTCATTTTGAAAACTGAAGATCTACCAACTGAAGCAATGACAAATTAAGTTCATTCGTAAAAATATTCTTTATGAAGAACAGCAATCCATGGGATAGTTTACATTCTAGGTCATTGAACTTAGTATCAACTTTCATATTGGTCAGAAAACTTTAAATTCATTAAACACATCACTGAACTTATATTATTAATAAATTGGGTTACTTATGCTACTTCTATTCAGGAATTTTAATAGCAAAACTGACGGTGTGCATACAAAACGTTTTTTTTTACATCTTATCAAGATGATGCCTAAAAATTTGTGGCTTTTTTTACCAACAAAACATTTTTTTCCTTTCCAAAATGGACCCAGAATGCTAACATGGATTTTTTTTTTTTTTTGCAGATATGCATGCTAAGTCAACTTTTCGGTTAGAAACTTAGAAGTACTTAACAAGTTAGCACATGTGACCTAGTTTATCAATAATAGAAGTTTAGTGATATAACTTGATAAATTTAAAGATTTGTAACCTATATAAAAATGATGATAAGTTCAATAACCTAGAGTGTAAATTATCCCAATCCAGTTACAGTAGTAAATTAATAGATGGCAGATGATAGTTCATTAGAGTAAAAATGCAGCTACCTAAAATAGAAGACAACAAGTCGTCATCATCAGGAATCGATTCTGCAGTTCTGAATTGTGGCCTTCTAAATGATTCAACTGAGTTTATACTCCCTACAGTTATTGAACTTTCAGTTATACTTCGCTTTTTGCCTGAAACAAATTTGGTTCCAGCCTCGACTTCATCATTCCCTTCTGGAACCTCTTTGTCTAGGATAGATTCACCCAGAAAATCACTTGATTTATCAATAGGGCCTTCCGGTGCAGAGAGTAACTTTTCAGGTGCAGGCAAGTCGGACATAGCACAATTATTTGAAGTTTCCAACTGATCGTCACATAAAGCTGATTCTGACATCTGAGTTTGGCAGGCTTCACCTGCAAAGATAGTAGTTAAATAAGAAAAAATCCAACATGAGGTCATGATAATAAAAGACAAATAATAATAATAATAATGCCATGCATAATATTTATATAAAGAGGGGGGGGGGGCATCTATGTAAAGCTATATGCATATGACTGGTAAAACAAACCTTGCACCTCAATGCAAGCTCCAGAAGGATGAAAGTCCTCTCTTTTGGACAGATCAACCAAGTTTTGCTCTGCAGAAACTGAATTCTCAGATTCAAGAACTTGAATAGACGGGACATCTTCATAAGTAACAGGCCTTTTTTGATTTTCAAAATCGTTTGATTCCTGACAAGCTTGAACCTCACCATCAACAATTGTTGGTCTACTGGGCGATTCAAATGGACAGGAAGGATTTGACGCTTCCAAATTATTGGTGGTTTCAGTATTATTTCCAAATTTTGACTTATGTGATGCTTGATCATTTTCCAAATAGCCGTCTGATGTCGGTGCACAGGTACTACTTGAACATGTTCTTCGAGCAGGGTCTTCCAAATCAAAGGTGACATTGGAGCAGCTAGGAGATTCTGCACATTCACCATCAGTTCTATCCCTTGAATGCATGACACCAGAATGCATATCTTCCACCCTATCCAAACCATCAGGTCCTCCAGTAGTCCTAACAGCAGATTTGAACTCCATAGACGTGGCATCATGGAGAGAATTTACTTCTGGTTTAGGTAGTTCTTTCTCCATGTTACCAATATAGCAGCCATTCTCAGAAGGCATACTAACTACAGCATCACAATTTATATCAGTTTGAAAAGACTGATCCACTCGATTGTCATTCCCATGAGAGCGAATTGATTTATTAGAAGCATTTTCCACACATTCAGAACTGTCCAATTCTATATGATTGTGATGTTCTGGTTCTACATGATCACCATCAGCTAGTGCATCATGAACAGCAGAAAAGTTATGAACTTCCGCCGGTCCAGGAGTACCTGGATCCTGATCATACTCTCCGAATTCAGAATTTACAGCTAGACCTTCAACCTAACAGCAAGAAAATAAAATTTATCAAAAAAAAAAAAAAGTCAGATAATAAAAAGGCTAGAACATGAACTGCTTCCGCAAGATTAGATTAAAAAAAGATTTAAAAAGAAATTATTATACTATGTTGAATAAACAACAAACTGGATTCTCAATGCAATTGATTGCTGCAGCTTCTAAATTATTTGGGTCTTGTTTTTCTGGTACATCTGACCCTTGAAGATCATGCCTGTAATGACAAACAGGTGAGGTGAGCCAGATAATTTAATGGTTGCATATATTAATCATTGAAATTAATGATAGCTTCATAACTGTCAATGTTGCATTTATTAATGATTGAAGGGAAAATAAGGCAAACGAGTGTACGAGGCTATGGCCTATGAGCATTTAATATACAATACAATTGGAGGAAGAATAGGGATTATATATAAATATATCAAGCTTACAATGAAGCTCCACCATCTGCTGGCGCTGCAACCTTATCTAGAACTAGCTCCTGCTCAAAATTAAACCAAGAAATGAATTCCCGGTAGATGATTGGTGTAAGAGAAAAAAGCACCAAGGAAAAGTAATAAAAAAAACCCAGCTAACTCATAGAGAAGAATAACTTAATATAAACAGCTGGGTCAAACCGTGGGTTTCACTCCGTCAAAGAATAGGGAGTCATTCAACCCCAAAAATACAGATATAACTTCTACTTAATGGAGAAAAGCTTGTGATGATGTCAGTAGCTATTGCATTGTACAAGGCAACCTCAACCCTAGGTGCAGGATATACACCTGTATAGCCCAAGTCTTAATCTTCTTCTTATTCCTGAATCTTCAATCAAATTCTAACCAATTCCATACCAAATTTTGGCCCTAAACCCAAGTTACACTTCACTAAATCAACCATCAAAACTTATCACATTTTTTCATCCATTTTAGCCCTAAAATCGGATATTCTTGCTATCTATATAACCAACCTTTGTCAATTTTCTAGTGCTTACAGTAGTAAGCCTCCACTGATTACTGACTAATTTTCCAAAAAATGTCAGTGAAGCAGGAATGACAAGATTACCTCATCAAGGAGACCAATCTGAGATGTATCCCCGTCACCAAACCGTTCTGAAAGTATATAAAATCCGGGATTTTAGATTTACATATTTACTAATCAAAATGCAGTTAAATCAATAATCCTTACATTCAAAAGCACATACTAACCATCTAATCCAAATTGTGACGTGGAGACCACGCCATCCATGGTATCTTGAAGAGTAATCTGCTCTCTTGAGCTAATGTGATGATCAACATAGTTACTGCCAACAAAGCTACATGTTAATAAGCATACAGTACATCTATGGATAAACTATGTTGCTCAAACTGTTCATTTTACTTGAAGTACCCCTGTTCGACAGCTGTCCAACAGGTGAATATGGGGATATGAGCTCCAAAGACTTTCACATACATGGAAAAACTGAGAAAAATCTAATCATACCGATTTTTGCAAGTTCATATCCGACACTCACACCCAAGTCCAAGTAACATAGGGGATAACTATTGAAAATCCCATATGACCAAGGCAACATATAAATCAAGAAAGCCAATTAGGAACTAACCCCTGAAAAGCCTCGTTATCAGGCAGCTCAAAATCATCAAGATCAAAAGTCTCCGGCAAAGTGATTGAATGGTAGGGTGCGGTAGATTCTTCGGGTGGTAAATCAACTGCAGTGGAGCGAAACGCCTGCTTTATCTTAAGCAAGGCTTCACTGCAATCATCAAATAAGTAATTCACCTTTCTAGAATATATCCTCACCACTCCAAGAAGAAGATGACTGGACAATCGGAGCGCAATCGGTACGTCAGGAAACATAATAGAGTCTGTTCAAAGCCATATTCACACACAAAAAATGAAGTTATAGAAAAAAGGAAAATGCTATTAGCTTTAAAAAAAATTCTATAATAAATGTTCAGTGGAATTTTGGAATGAAAGTTATAGTTTCAAAAACCAGTAGGCAATGGGCATGCACATAGGATTAAACTATTGTCACGTCCACCCGCCACCATAATCTTCAAGAGAAGCCATGTTTTACCAAGTTTCATGTCATCAAGCATGCCGATTTTCAAGAAAATCTGGCATTTATAATTTTCAATTCAGAAATACCACTTCTACCGATGTATGTTTTACAGTTGAAACTGCCTTTATTTCATCAAGAATTCAAGATGTTAGAAATACTGAATAAACTTAAAACTAAGTATGCATGATCATCACTAATTCCAGTGGCTGATTTAATAAACGTGAAATTACAAGAAAATAAAAGAGCATATTAATAGGACAAATGAGAAAGGACATTTTAATTACTTCTTCCTCATAAAGTTGATAAAACTATATCGGTAATATGAAAAATCCTAATTGATTAAAAATGAAGCAACAACAGAATAACTAAAAAGAAGTACCAATTATGAAGTAAATATGTTTCTTGTATTAAAGTAAAACCATACATTTTCTTTCCAAAAAGATTACAGTTTAAATGTAGCACAAGCAACAACCAAAGAATGCTTAAATAAATACTGATTCAGCGAAAAAGGAAGGACGGATCCACACAGCATATAGTAAACTAACCTTAAGGCTAAAGATATTTCTCTATAAAGTGGAAAAGGATAAATTATATACAAGTAAACTTAAAGGTACTAACCAACAGAAACACCGATGTCCGTGTCCGCCACCTGATTCTTCCGGAGCTTCCTCTCCAGATGGGCAGCTATCCATATGGTCCCCAGTGGACCTTTCTTCGCCAAGATAAACTGTGAATAAAACATTTTTCGCCGGATACAAACCCTATTTCTTCATGCAACAAAACTCTATAATTTGAGCTGAACACTACCGCTTTAAATTTCCGGTCAGAATTCAACAAACTCGCAGAGCTCACAAGTGAAGAGAAACCCTAAATTTCAAATTCCTCAACAGAACCCTTAATTTTTCCACTTCCAGCAACGGAAATAAGCAAATTAATTTCAGAATACCGCTAAAAATCAACAGCAACAACGGAACTTAACAAATCCACGTCCACCAAAAAAACTCTGAACCCCTCCCAAAACTCCTTAAGCCAAAAAAAAGCGCCCCATTTCCGCTTAACTTACAGAGTCGCCGCTCGGGGGAACTTCAAAATTGAACTTTCAGTTTACAGAATCACTACTCTAGTCGGATCGGACATACACATAAGAATTGGAAACAGGGAGAGAGTAAAGAGACAGCGCTTGTAACAAGGATTTTCAAATTTCAACTTCCGTTTGTGTTCATTGTTGTATTAGTGCACGTGTGTTCGAAACGTGGCGCTTTCTCACTGGTTGGTTATTTTGAATTTTATGAATTCTAGGCCTCGGGACTCGGGTACATTTCGTCAAAGGCGTAGCATGTGAGTTAATTACTCCTAATTTTTAGGACATTTTTTACACAAACAAATGCTTTTTAAATTATTTAGACTTTTTTATTAAATTTCTCATGTCGTTATAAAAATATTTATTTAAATTACAATCATAAATCGATACGTTGAGAACATATTTAAATCTGTACTATTTGATTTCGTAATTCAAATTGTTAAGGAGATAACTAATAACCATTTTTCTTGAGAAGTAATTTATTTCAATTATAAGAAATGATATTTAATTAAAAACCTTAAATATTTTAGAGTCGAAACAAACTCAAAAATCAATTAAAATCAAGAAAAGAAGCGAAATGTTTCACACTTCTCTCTTGCTCACTGCATACTTTCATACTGTACACAATTTGTAAATGAAATTAAACAAAGACCACTGATGACATTATAAAAATCGGGCACCAGCTCAGCTCAAATTAAATATGTTCTGGACATTTTTTTTCAACCACCACAAACAGTGATGGCATGCGATTTTGTGGACAACTTACCAGCGGTTCTTTATGGACTATGCAAATTCCGGAGATGATCGACCACGTCGTAAGAAACACTAAGCCTTTGATAATCAGCACGGTGGAGGAGATTCCCTTGAACTTGTACAGGATCTCTAGGTTTAGGATCAATCTTTTTGGCTGAACAACAGTGACGGACACGGATCCGATGATTCTTTGTCTCCATCGAGTACCTTCCATGAACTTTAACCAGCAATATAGCTTCCTTATCTCTGTCGTCTTCACACCACCAGTTTTGTGGAAAACCATTGACAAACTCTTCCTGAGTGTGGAATGCCTCGAGATGAATCGATACTTCTGCTACGTGATCTGGTTTAATTATGCCAGCAGCTGGGGTAACCTGAGCCAAACAAACATCACAAATATGTCATCCGGTTTTAGCCCCAAAGACCAACAAGCAGAATAATCCAGATAATGAACTCTATTAGGTCATATTTTTGCAGGAAATTACGGAATTTTAAGCCGCACAAACATGTCTGGCCACATTCTACATTACAAGATAGACATGAATTTGAGGTTTACAAAACAGAATCAACGCCTAAGCATGAAAAAATCAATTTAAATTTGTTCCATAAATATGCAGTAGTTCAACTTTGATCCAAATGTAATCAAGACAGCATCCAAAGCTCACTGATGGTAAGACACGTCAAGTCGAAAGGTTAGATGCATATTAATTTAGCTCCAAAGACTCATTGCATATTCCAAATCCAAGTTCCCTCAACTGATTTCTTTCAAAATAAAGGATTTCAAAACCCTAGCAATAATGGACCCAGCACCAATTCTTACCCAGTAAGCACCTACTAAAACATAAAAACCTACCTGAAGCCACCGTGGAAGGCCAAAGGAACCTCTTGGATGATGATATGATGCCTGCCCATCATCCTTGATTGTAGATTCACCTTGACAAACTATTTCGAACAAAGCAACGCTTTCTGTGCATTTATTTGTAATGCGCAAAATTGATGTGTCTTGGTTTTGGAGGAGTATATTGTTAGTGCTGACAATTGTTTCTGGAATTTTGCATAATTCTTGAAGCTTGGATCTAACTTCCTCATTTGATCTCACTATATCTCCAAATTCTTGTCTCCTTACTGACTCGTCAATATGAGCAATTTCAACAGAAAATATGCAAATGACAGGCTTGTGATCGCTGTCTGTCACATCCATGCAAGACTCATACCTATTCAAGAGGATATATATCAGGATTTATTCAAGATGATTACAAATCTGTAAAAAGATGGTAACAGAATTGTGGTCTGCCATGAAAAAAAAAAAAAAGCTGCATGTTCAAATGGGTAAGCAAGAAAAACCACTACCCTGCCATGACCTTTTCAGTCTTTAATTTTCAAACATTGCAAAAATAGAAATCAATAAAACTTACAGTGATACTGATGATACAACGGGGCACTCTAAACTGCATTCAGATCCCAAAGTTTGCCGGTTATCACGGTATAAGATTCTGTCACACCAGGCAGGAATGCGTTTCTTTTCACCAGAATCATAACCTTTAAAATAAGCATTATAAATGTACTGTTATCCAATCAAATACACTAAAATCCCTAGGAATAATAATAATACCCAACACTAAGAGACTGATACTAAGATTAGAAAAAAGATGAAGAATTCTCAACTATAAAAGGTACCTGATAAACCAGCTACATGTTTGTCAAATTTGTACGTGGGGGCAAAAGTAATAACTGCTTCCCGCATTCCCTGGAAAACATTTCCAGCTTCCATCTCTGCTCGGAGTTGATCCCTTTCTCTAAGCCAATCAAAACTTCTTTGAGATATAAAATCTCTAGCTTCATCATATGACACATCATCAAGCCGATAATTAAAATCGCCAAGAAATACAACCATGTCTGCCTCAGATAATTCAGGTATTCCATCAACAGACTGGGTACCCATAGCCTGTATAAGCATCAACTCTCACACACTAACCAGAAATGAAGATAATTCAGAAGGCAAGTGAAACAAAATCAGAGTGTATACATACATTAGCTCCACGAACCATTTGAACAGCCGACGAAGCACCAGCTGCAATAGAAAGGAGGAATGGCAAGCTAGATCTATAAACAAGCCAAAACAAATATATTGAGCAGGCAAGCGTGCAACACAATAACGAGTACAACACCATACCAGCACCAGCATTGAAGAGATTAGATGGTCGACTGAACGACATTGTACGATATACGCGGTCAAAATCAGCATTGCGACGGCCAACAGCTTCCAAATGAGCAGCAAAATGACAATTAACAAAGCAAAAGATCCTGTCATACACTCTTAGTTTTAAACCAACAGCTCCCTGTGTGCACAATCAAATGTATATCATTGTTAAACAAAAACCTACAATTGTCAAAGTTATCATTTGTAAACAAACTTTAGTTCACAAGCCAAAAGATAAATATTTTCTTTCTTACAACTTTCTATGGCCAACCACAATCCTCCGTGCAAACTAAAAATCCAGACAGAAGTATAATGTTTTCGACAGTTCTAAACAATCATGCTTATGAATTTAGGAACTACACAAAATGGCAAAACGAAACAGTGACTAAGTTCTTCTCATAGGCAACTATAATCTATTGTCCAGACTCTAGACCTTTAATACTAAGAAAAAACCATATTTCCATTTCCATAATACTCTAACTTGGTTTAATATTAAGGGCATGATATACATTTCTAATAGAAGAAAGTATACTTGCACACAGTGCATGAGATTAGGCTTGTTTATTAATATCTACAATACGTAGAACCAAATCACTTAGACATAAGATTATGCTTATACATTGATTATACTAATATTTATTAATATCTCGGTTACATAGAACCAAATTGTTTACATATCATGCCTATTTAAGGAAGAACAATACCTTGTTACCAATCGCACGCCCAAAGCCGCATGGGACTGCAGCAGCATCAATATCCCCAACATATGGTTTAAGATTATCCTTAACCCTAAAACATAAAGTCAACCATTAAAGATAAAAAAAATAAAGGAAACAAGCACTAATAAAATATGAAAGGGTACTTGAGTAAATGGCTACGAAAAAAAGAAAGAGATCAATTGCAAGACTAATTCTAGCAGATTAGGACAGAAGGTTTCTTATGGGAGTCACATCACTTAATCAGCAAGCTTGGATAACTTTTCTACTTATTTTTAAATAATTAAAATTCTTAGGAACTATTTTTTTTCCTTATTGTGTTTTACTCGAGTAAATGTCTACTTGGCAAGTACATAAATTAGAATGATCAAAGTGCTCCCTTAGAAGTCTAGACTGAAAATATTTTGTAGAAAAGTAGGAAAAACTCACTTACTTTTATTCATAAGAAAAGCTGAAATATATACAGAGACAATCTTAGTTTTCTAGGAAACTAAGTATTCTAGGAAACTATATATTCTGTAGTAAACACCTCTAAACACAAATCCCTAAGATATCTTACCAAAAGTTAACTTTCTATAAGTACAGGATACTATACAAAATAATATATTTACATAATATTCTACACTCCCCCTCAAACTGGTGTGTATATGTTGTATACACCCAGTTTGGATAAGAAACCATCAAAGGTGACTCTTGGAAGAGCCTTGGTGAAAACGTCAGCAATTTGATTTGTAGTAGGAATGTAGTTGAGCTTCATAGTCCCATTGTTGACCTTTTCATAAATGAAGTGTCTATCTATTTCAATGTGTTTAGTTCTATCATGTTGAACTGGATTCCTTGCTATGCTCATTGCTGATTGACTGTCACTGTACACCTCAAAGTCCCCTTTTTCATTTAGTCCCAATTCTGTGATGAGCCTTTGAATCCATATTCCCTCACAAATACCAAGGGCTAAGGCTCTAAACTCTGCTTCTGCACTGCTTCTAGATATCACAGCCTGCCTTTTACTCCTCCAAGTGACTAAGTTACCCCATACAAATGTACAATAGCCACTCACAGATCTTCTATCTGTCAATTCACTTGCCCAGCTTGAATCTGTGTAGACTCTAACTGTTCGATCTTGATTTTTCCTGAAGATGAGTCCAGATCCTGGTGAAAACTTCAAATACCTTAGGATTCTGTTTACTGCCTCCATATGTTCCTCTCGAGGGTCACTCATATGTTGGCTCACAATGCTAACAGCATATGCAAGGTCTGGTCGAGTCAGTGACAAATAGATTAGTTTTCCTACTAACCTTTGATAAGATTCTTTGTTCACTGGATTGCCTACTTCATCCTTGCTGAATTTCAAACCTGGTTCCATTGGAGTCTCTGCTGGTCTGCACTCAAGCATTCTAGTTTCTGTCAGTAGATCCAGAATGTATTTTCTCTGGTTGATCACTAGCCCTTCATCAGACCTTGCCACCTCCATTCCCAAAAAATATCGAAGACTTCCCAAGTCTTTTGTTTCGAACTCCTTTGCTAAATCAATCTTTAGTCTTTCTATCTCTTCCACAGAATTTCCAGTAACAATGATATCATCAACATAGACTATTAGAAGGGTAATTTTCCCATTAGGTGCTACCTTTTTGAACAAGGTATGGTCTGCCTGGCTTTGCTGGAATCCATTCTGAATCATAGCTTTAGCAAATCGATCAAACCAAGCTCTAGGGGATTGCTTTAATCCATATAAGGATTTACTTAACTTGCACACTGTCCCCTTTGTTGAGTGTTCCTTCAAACCTGGTGGGATCTCCATGTACACTTCCTCCTCAAGGTTCCCATTTAGAAAAGCATTCTTAATGTCCAATTGGTGTAGTTTCCAATCTTTGTTAACAGCAATCGAAAGTAACACTCTGATAGTGTTTAGTTTGGCCACTGGTGCAAATGTCTCTTGATAGTCAACCCCATAGGATTGAGTAAATCCCTTAGCTACAAGCCTTGCCTTGTATCTTTCAATACTTCCATCTGAGTGATACTTCACTGTAAACACCCATTTGCACCCGACAGCTCTCTTTCCTTCTGGTAGATTAGTTAGACTCCAGGTATTATTCTTTTGTAGTGCTTTGATCTCTTCTTCCACTGCCTTTCTCCAGTCAGAATTTTCGAGAGCTTCCTCTACTGTCCTTGGAATCTGCACACTGTCCAAGCTAGCTGTAAATGCTTTAAAACCAGATTGTAATTTTCCATAGGCCACAAATCTATTTATAGGATGAGTAGTGCATTTCCTCACTCCCTTTCTAATAGCAATGGGAAAATCATCTAAAGCAACAGTAGAAGAATCTTGAGGTATATCATTACCTTCTGTTTCAACAGTAGCGGGACTCAAAATTAGTTCTTGGCAAGTGTTAGGTTGAATAGCAGCCTCGGGGAGAAGTTTTTTCTTTCTGGTATAAACACTAAGTTGTTTGTTTATAGGTTGAGGAGTTAAAAGGTCGGGAGATAAATGTGATATAGCTTTAGGGTTGGAGGAGGTGTAGTATGAGGACTAGAGTTTTTTAAGGGACTAGGTTGTGAACTGTTCTGTTGTGGGGAAGGTATATCTACTGGATTAGGAGCTGGAGTATTAGATATACTAATAACTTCATTTAAGGGACTGGATTGATGTGAAGAAGATGATGAAGTATTAGAGATCTCACCATCAAGAACAGGTAAAACAGGAAGAAGTTGTAGATCACCCAAGGACTGAAATTCCTTGTAAGTCTCCCCCTGAATTGCAGTCCTATCAAAATAAGGTTGATGTTCAAAAAAGGTAACATCAAAGGAGACATATGTTTTTCGAGTAGCAGGACAGTAACACTTGTAACCCTTCTGAGAGGAGGAGTACCCTAGAAAGACACATTTTAAGGACCTAGGATCAAGCTTATTTCGATTTGGACTGTGCACATGAACAAAAGCTGTGCAACCAAAAACTTTGAGAGGAAGGGCAGAAGATAAGGGCAGAAAATGTGGAAAAAATTGGTGAAGAATTTGAGAAGGAACTTTAAACCCCAGAGTCTTGCTAGGCATCCTATTTATGAGGTATGTGGCTGTAAGGAGAGCATCCCCCCAAAGGTTTTTAGGAGCATGAGCAGAAAATAATAGAGAACGAGTGACTTCTAGGAGGTGTCGATTTTTTCTTTCAGCCACACCATTTTGCTGAGGTGTGTTGACACAAGAAGTAAGGTGAAAGATGCCTTTTTCCCTGAAAAAATGCCCAAGTGATTTGCTAAAGTACTCACTCCCATTATCACTCCTCACAATCTTAATAGGTGTAGCAAACTGATTTTGAACCATTGCATAAAAAGTTTGAAAGATATTAACAACAGCAGATTTCTCTTTCATTAAAAAAGTCCAAGTGGTCCTAGAGTAATCATCAATGAAGGAAACAAACCATCTATATCCAGAGAGGCTTGGGATTTTAGAAGGGCCCCAAATGTCACTATGAATAATGGAAAAAGGTGAAGTAGATTTAACAGATGAAGGAACATAAGTATTACGAGTATGTTTAGCCATTTGACACACATCACATGTAAAGGAAGAAGGATTTTTATTGATAAACAACTTGGGAAACAATTTTTTGAGATAATGAAAATTAGCATGGCCCAATCTAAAATGCCATATCATTACAGAATTTGAAATGAGGCTAGAAGACAAAACAGAGGTGTAAAGACCAGTAGAGCAAGTAGATGCGGAAAGAGGCAGGTTGTCAAGGATATAGAGGCCATTACTCAACTTAGCATTGCCAGTCACCATTCTCGAGCCCTGTTCCTGAAAAACACAACCATCAACTCCAAAGTGAACATCACAGTGAATATCTCGAACAAGTGCACTAACAGATAACAAGTTGCAGCGTAAAGTAGGAACATAAAGGACATTAGGAAGAACTAGCTTTGCACTGAGTTGAACTGAACCCCTTCCAATAACCTTAGAAAGAGAACCATCAGCAATTTTAATGAAGCAAGGAGAGCTGTGGTTAGAGAAGGACTGGAACAACTTGAGATTCCCTGTCATATGGTCAGAGGCACCAGAATCCACTATCCACTGAGAGGAATAGACTGAAGGCAAGGAAAATAAAGTACCTTCAGTGGCTGTCAAAGCCGTGGAAGGTGATGAAGAGGAAAGACGACCGAAGAGCTGTTGAAGTTCCTCCATTTGCTGTGGGCTAAAGCCACTGGTCGAAGGCTCATGAGAAGCAAGATGGGCAGCCTGTTGAAATCGAGATGTAGAGGGCTTCCAATCTGCTGGTTTCCCATGCAATTTCCAACATTTTTCCAGCACATGGCCTGCTTTCTTGCAGTGTGTACACCAAGGTCTGCCCCTTTTCTGCACAGTTCCAGAGGTGGAATGTGTGATAAGAGCAGAAGCATCTGCTGGAACAACAGGGGGTACCATCAACGACCTCCTACTTGCTTCCCTCCTTATCTCAGAAAAAGCCTCCCGAACTAGAGGAAGGGGCTTTGTAGCTAGAATCCTACCCCTGGTACTGTCAAATTCTCCATTCAGACCTGATAGAAATTGAAACAGTCTTCTCTGATTTTTAAGTTTGTTGTAAAAGCTAAGATCACCACTGCATTTCCACTCATTTGCCTCATAAAGATCCAGCTGTTGCCAGCACTTAGTAAGAACGCCAAAGTATTGAACCACAGTCATCTCTCCTTGTCGGAGATCCTTGATCTGATTTTCAACTCCAAATAGTTCAGATGTGTTATCAACACAAGAGTAAGTGTCTCTGGCTGCATTCCAGATTTCAGCCGCAGTTTGATAGAGCATGAAGTTCTCTCCAATTTCAGGAACCATGGAATTGATCAACCACGACATGATCATGGTGTTTTCACTCAACCAAGTTGGGTAGGCAGAATCAGATTCAGAAGGAATAGGAGTGGAGTCTGAGAGGTAGGAAGCTTTTCTTCTCCCAGTTAGATATAGCCTAACAGATTGGGACCAAGGGAGGTAGTTACTTCCATTAAGTTTGTAGGATGTAATAGGGGAAATGGATGAATCTGACAAGGGAAAATCAGAAGTACGAGAGACATTTGGAGAACTGACTTCGGAATTTTCAAGGACCATTGAGAAGAAGAAATCGATCGAAGAGGAGAAGAAATAAAAGGAGAGGATCGACCTAATCTGATACCATGTAGAAAAGTAGGAAAAACTCACTTACTTTTATTCATAAGAAAAGCTGAAATATATACAGAGACAATCTTAGTTTTCTAGGAAACTAAGTATTCTAGGAAACTATATATTCTGTAGTAAACACCTCTAAACACAAATCCCTAAGACATCTTACCAAAAGTTAACTTTCTATAAGTACAGGATATTATACAAAATAATATATTTACATAATATTCTACATATTTCAAAACAGTCCCTTTAATAACAATGCATGCATGGGCATTGGAGTCTAATACATCATTAAAAACAACCCTTTTTGAATTTTCTCAATGAAAAAGTACTAAAAACAACCTTTCTTACAGAAAAAGAAAATGAGAACAAGAAAGTGAGATCTTCTTGCATTAGAATTTTAATATATGGGTTTGTACACAAATCCTTTAGTTTTTGAATAACACTTATTTCTTATAGAGTTACATGATTTTTCACATGAAATAAAAATTAAGAAATTAGAATAAAGAGTAATAGCAATCCCGAAGTGCCTTTCGGCATTGCAAGAAATAAGTCATAAGAACAAATAGTCTCAGATATTCAACAAGTAGTCCAATATCTTGTCATGATGGACACTCACCACACAGCAATAAGCATGCCTGCCAACTGTCTAGATCCAACACGTTCAAATCTTCTCCACTGCTGTGATTGATTTCTCATCACATCCTGTGAATTTCTTTCCATCATACCATGCAATGTATCATCGATCATATCCAACCACCACTGTCCAATAGCACTCCCGTCACGCCCCACCTATGGTAAACAGGAGGTTAGAAAAGGGTTGAAAATTGTGGAATTCCTATGCAGGACTCGTTGAATACAGCAAAATAATTTGGCCCTCATTTTCAGCATGTAGCTTCTATAATAGATTAATAGTTATGGTTAAAATAGTAGGCATCTCTGGGGAAGATTCTAATCCTTCTTTTCTATAAATTATTATTTTTCTTTCCTGTTATCCTTCTTGGTCACAGTTCCTATCAGGAAAGGTCCATTACGAACACCCAGACTGGCCCTAAATGCCCCCCTTTTCTTTTCATTCTCACAAGTCCATGCACCGATTGTTAATTAATTAACTAGTAACATAAGACAGACATGCACTCCACCTAACACAAGGTATAAGTGTAAGTTATATAAGATTAGGATTCTATAATTTGAATGTAAATAGATTAGATTTATCCTATCCTAACTCTAAGAGATAAGAGATTAGAGTTGTAAATACTTAGAACTCCTAGTTATAGTCTAACTCTTGTGTTGAAGTCTTTAAAAGACTATTACGTAAGTGAGAAATATAATACACTGAGAAATATAATATACTGTTTTCATCAGTTTCTTCAATAAGGTCCAATTGATTTGTGAAACATTTTGTCTGACTGAAACCCAGACATTCAAAACCTTGCTTGATTCGGTTATGAAACAGCATTTATTTAACATGTGTTGCTGCCCCAAACAGATCACGCACAACAGAGTATCACTTTCTACCGAAATCAATTCAGAAACCTACAATCAAAATTCTAAGCACATAAAACATTAATGCACTGCAAGTCACGATGAAGAAGATATCATACCGATTCTCTCACTGCAGACATTGCAAGAACACCTGCACCCATTTCAACTTCTTGCAATCCAATAACAATAATTCCTACGTCTGAAACAGCAGAACGCAGCCAAGATTCAAGAGAGCTCTTAGATGCTCGCCCCTGCCCAACGTTCCATGTACCGGTTAATATAGTTAAATTTTCTATCCTTGTATATAGAAATCCTTTTGCAGACAATTCTGAATACAATATGCCATCAAGAGTTCCAGGGGATGTGATATTCCATCCACGTATCCCACCATGCTTAGCCAGGGTGTAAATATAACCAGCACCTATGGCCATCCCCAGTACAGAACTGCTGTGAGCAACCCATTCTCCAAGCTTATTACCATTAAGGTCGAGTGCATGGACAATACCACTTGCATAACCAACCCATATTTTTGATCCAAAACTGCATAAGCATAGAACAGAAGAAGGATGGGGCTGAATATCCTGAATACGATTTCCATTCCCATCCCACTGGATAAGCAAGCCATTAGCACAGCCAACCCAAATCATCCCATCAATAGTTATAGTGAGTGCTTCAATCCTCCGGCTATCATCAAGAAACCCCCCTTTTGCTGCAACTCGGCGAACAGCGTCAGCTGCTCCCATAATAGCATTACGTGACTGCTGTAAGAAACCAAAGGGACTTTGTGTTTTTTCCTTCTTTGAACTTGCAACAATCTTCATCTTTATCTCATCTTCCATAGCGAAATCTGGAACTAATGACAAATCTGCTCTATTTTCAATTTGACCATCACTGTTGAAAACTTTGAGTAACTCCCTCGTCCGAGCATCCCTGAGATTTTACAATTCCATGAAAACCCAACAAAAGAAACAGAAAAGGAGGCAATATATATATATATATGAGTCAAATTATTATATGAGTCAAAGACTCAAAGTAATGCCAAAATAATGTAAGAAAAGTAACTACAAATTCTAATTGTGCAAGCAGTTAACTAAGATCCACATTCTTGTTTTTGCAACTTCAAATATCTCAAAAATAAACAAAAATACATTAAGAATCTCTAGATCCTCCAAGCTTAGCATACAGCCAACATTTGGGGTAAAACTGGATTGATCTATTGATTTTAATTTCAAAACCCATCCCATATTTGAACAGAAAATGACAAGTTTTAACAACTTTACATGTAATGATAAAGCTTTTCATTTCACAATCTTTTCCCAAAACTGAGACAATTGTCTCCTTATCTGTCACACTTCCGGGCTTTTGGCATTTGATTTTGTTACAAATCTTAAATAGCAATGGCCTCTATGTCCTTGGCATACCTTCTTCTGACACTCTTTAAGTGTTATGGGAATGATGGAAATAGTTGAAATCTAACAGGTTAAAAGTGTGCAGAAGAACAGTGTATTAGCATGAGGTACAAGATCATTGTAACTGATCTAGGCTATCAATAAAGGGGTAGAAGGTCTATATACCTTATTAGTTATTACTTATATCAAAGAATACCATAACATATAACAAAATAATTCCCTTAATTTTAAGGGTGCAGTTTTCATGGTGTAGACATACCACAATGCAAAAGAAAGATAACCAGAACTCCACACTTTAGCTCGAACATTATCAGACAGAAGGCACTTGATATCTGAATTTAATATAGAACTGAAGCCATTTACAGCGACTTGACTCCTAAGATCAATAAACGATCTCCCCATTAACAAAGAAGACATATGCCGTTCTTCCACTGTCAGAGAGAGTGCATTTCGAATATTTTCCCATGGCCAAATCCTGATATTACCCCCTTCTGAACCAGACCACAAATCCCCTGAACCGAAGTGAAACAAAAACAAAAATTACAGTCAAAAGCGACATTTTGCTCTTCTTGACGGCTATTTGTTATGGACAAATTTTAGTTTTAAGAATAAACAATTTGTGAAGGATGAATTTTCTGATTTGTGTCAGCTATTGTTCCTTCACTTTGCAGAATTAAAATTAGAAAAAGGCGGGGTTATGATAATTAAAACTTCCAAAATCTAAAAATATGCTAATATATTCTTAATCAACCGTCCATCAAAATGGCATGAGTAGAGGTTATCTTTCAGAGTTCTCATTATTATTACAACTACAAGTAATCTAGTAATTTCTTTGTAAAATTTTAATGCAGTGGATCCACATTATTAGGAACTTAAACAAAAACATAAGTAGAGAAAAAAGCTAAAGGGTTAACAGACCATAGCAAGTGAAAACCATGGACAGCACTGGGCCGCGATGAGCCTGCCAACACCAAGCTTCCTTAAATCCACCGCTCTCAAAATCCATCTTCCACCCTCTGATCTTCCCATCCCTATGCCCACTCCAAACAACTCCATTCCCATCATCCCCCACCATACAAACCACCGCTGCATTTCCATTCCCGTTCCCATTAGATAATATCGCCGATGATTCCCTAAACGGTGCCGCTGCCTCCTCCTCACCTTCCTCGTACAAATCCTTCAATTCCCAAACCCTAACCACCCCGCTCTCGCTGCCCGCCCAAAGCTGTCGTTCGGTGCAGGCGATCGTTTTCAGAAATCGGCCGAATTGGGTCTCCCTGAGGGGGTGCGGTCGAACCTCGAGGTGGGGAGGGCGATTAGGGTGGAGGGGTTTCCGATCAGGCAGCGTGAAAATGCCTTGGCCGCCGCCTTTAGCGACGAACTCGGGAAGTGAGGACTTGTGACGCGAGGAGTGTTGCGGTAGAAGATTGCGGTCAAGGAATTGGATCATGTAGTCGAGGCGTCGGTTGGTGGAGTGGAGGGAAGGGTAGGGCGGCTGCGAATCGTCGTCGGAAGAGGAGGCGTAACGGTCGAAGATTCTGGGGGTGGGATCGGGAAGGTCGCCGTTGGAGTCCATATCGGAAGTAATGCTAGAACATAGTAGAGTAGAGACGGAATGAATAAAATGAGGAGGGAATTTGACTTGGGGGAGACATTTAGTTAGATAACCACGCTTTCAGGCAAGACGCAGATGAAACCGCGGTAACTACAAATCTACAGTTACAGTTACAGTTACAGAACAGTGTCTTTTCTTCGGATAAATTACACTGTACACAATTTGTCGTCCAACCAACTTAGAGATAAAAAAGGGTTAACTATACCATTGACCACCTAACTAAAAGAGATTTTTATTTTGATCACCGAACTAACAAACTCGTCAATCAGACCACCGAACTTATAAAATCAACCTATTTTGACCACCGCCATTAAAAATCTAACGGTAGAGTGACGGAAATGCCACATGAAAATTAACGAGAAAAAATTAAAATTACACATTTGTCCTCCAATAAGGTGTTGACATGTGTCACCACCTAATTAAATAATTTATTATTTTGTTAATTTAAAATTAAAACTAAATTGAAAGAATGTGTAAATAACATGGACTAAATGTGTAATATTAAAATTTTCTCGTTAATTGTCACGTGGCAATTCCGTCACTCCATCGTAGATTTTTAACGAAAGTGATCAAAATAGATTGATTTTATAAGTTCGGTGGTCTAATTGACAAGTTCGTTAGTTCAGTGGTCAATGGTATAATTAACCCTAAAAATGCAATTCATTAAGAATATTCTTCGGGTGATATAATACGCAAACATATGCAAAAATCCGTTCAATTAAAATAAGTTAGGTTTTTGGTTTAAAAAAAAGTTAGGTACGGATACGCTCAACGCCCAGAAAATACAAGCTCTCAATTATAAATAATACATTCAAATCAGGAAAGAATTTGAACTAGAATATATTTAGTCAATTATACGTATAAGGAAACTCAAATATGATAAATTAATGGAGTTTAATAAAAAAAAATATCGGCAAACGTATGATTTTATTAAGGCAAAAATCATATAAATATGTTGTGCTTATACTTTTTTACTCCATTTAAGTTACGGAAGTTTTTGATAAGTTTTTCAACAAATATTATTATTCGAATTTAAATCACCGAGTATAATAAATCATATTATATCATTAAAGTCGGTACAATTTGATTTAAAGTGATGTGAATAACGACTAATATAAAAAACGTTACATAATATAAAATTAATGGTTCTTCTCATTTCCCCTATGATGATAAATTATAGATATAGGACGACAATGAACATACCATACCAGTAGTAGTACGCACGTCTTAAATTTTAGAAACTCTTCATACAGCCACAAGCAAATGGCATGACATGACAGTAGAAGCAAATAATAAGAATAAGTAAACTACAACATATGTTACTCAATTATGAATAAAATTACATTCGCGTCACTCTTTAAATTTAAAAAATATATATCACTTTAATCACATTACTTGTATACTTTTATTAACACTAGAATATTTCATTTGAAATCATTAATTTAGTCTAATACACAAATTGATATATATATTTTTAAATATAAAAATAAAAAGTCACACAAATGTAACTTTACCCATATTTAAGTGACTCAAGTATAACTTTTAATAATTGAATTACCAAAATATAACCTTATACATGATAGAGTGATTCAATAGCATTAATTAATTTCTATATCCAAATCTGTTAGCTCAACTACAATTTGTCAAGTGTTGAAACTATTCTTTCAAGTCGGGTGGGCAAAAACAAATATCCAGGTCTATACTTCACCTGAAGAATCACCTCCTCATTCTAGAAAAATATCCTTCCAGTCAAAAAGGATTACGTAATACGATTTAACCAGATAAAAGTCGCATATCTGGAGCTAATTCGCTGAATATGACCAGCGCCTACATTTTTCAAAAACATTCCCCCTCCCAATTAGCATAGGGAGAATTCTCCATGTCAATTCTCTGTTCAGTGTCCACTTAGACCAGCTTCTTCTCTGAACTAGCAGCAGCCACGCGTTGGCGCTTCCTCCAAGCTGGGATTTTACCGGGGAAAGCCCACCTTAACAACCTCTCCCACGCATAGCAGCCCAGAAACATTAGTAGAGCCCACAGCAAGAGCTTATCCCTCAATCCCGTCGGTAAAGGAACCAAGCTCAACCAATCATTCAAGTCCCTAAACAGATCAGAAGTTATGACCACAAAGAATCCAGATGCAGCTCCAAGCGCGTACAAGAATGGTTTGTTTTCGGGGATGCTCTGGTTGAAAGGATGGCCCATGTAGTTCACTGCAAATGTTGCTACCTGAAGCATCATGCTCACCATGTATGAAACCGTGTTCACTAGATTAGGGTGAAACTCGGACTCTGGCTCAATGCACTCTTCGGGCATGTGTTTCTCAGCCTCCTTCACTGAAGATATCAAGAAAAGCAGGTGAATTGCAAACTGTCCCATGAGAGAAAGGAAAACGTAGAAACAGAAAATATTAGGGTGGGGCCGTGCAGCTGAGAGGGTGGGCAACGGGCGAGCATGCGAGATGAACAAGAAAAAGGCAGCTGTAAATACACCACTGATTGTTGCCTGGACATCACCCAGCTTGACGCCATCCAAGTACATCACACTTAAAACATAAGCTGTAGCAAGGCAGTTAAGGCCGAGTATCTTGAACATCTGAAGGGTAGTCACAAGGGTGCTGCGTCCTTGACGGATTATGTCAGTGGTTGGGGCAACTGATGCATGCTTTGCTGTAAATGGCGATGCCATCGAGGCATCCCCCAGTTTGACAATAGGAGCTGAGCGACCATCACCCTCCTCATTAAGCTCGTCCATCATCTTCTTCAGCTTCTGTCGTTGCTTCTCAGCAGCATTAAGATGCCGATTACTGGCTGCAAGGTTGCTAGATTCGGATCTGGTGGCAACTTTGCCTTTTGAAGAGGCTTCTGAACTGCCTGTTGCTTCTACAGTGGGCTTAGATTTCTTCGACTTCAATGACTTTGTGCTTTCATCTTTAGATGTTCCTGATGAAGAGCTTTCACTCTTAGTTGGAGGCACTGCATTCAATAGAGCAACACCTACATGGGCCTGAAGAAAAGGTAGGGTGTTACAAACAATAGAAGACAATTCATAAGAAAATACAGATACAAGATGATAGTGTGACAAGGTAAAGTTTTCTTTAGGCGAGAGGAAAAAACTTTGCATTCTATAAATGTAACCGGAAAATTGTAAACATTGTAGTTCTCCAACTAAAATCCAAAATAATAACAAAAAAGATACAGATCCACCTTGTAACCAAAACAACTATCACTGACCAAATTAATCCTAAAAGGTATGCAGAAAGATGATAATCATAAAAAGAACTGTCTAAGTTCACAAACCTAAAGGGCCTAAAACATATTGGCTTCACAATAAACACGTTAAAACATTACCTGCTTAAGAGATAAGATACCTAAAACTCCTCGAATAAAATATTACCTGCTTAAGAGCTCCAACATCATTGGTCCCATCACCACACATTAGAGTCGATCTTCCAACTGTCTTGAAAGTGGTCATGATAAGTTCTTTCTGCTCTGGAGCAACTCTTGCAAAAACCTAAAATGACATTGTGGTGTCAAGAACTTAGACAAAGTGATGCAGAAAACCAATAACAAATAGATGGTAGAGTTGCAACCTTAACAAAAGGAATGACACGTAAAATAGCAGAAGTCTGTTGTAACATCTCAATGCAGTCACCTCCAATACAAAGATCATGAGTCTCAGATAAAGCTTCAACCTGGTTCTCACTGATATCAGGTAAAATCCTTAGATCAGTCAAGTTAACTAGAAGAATGAAAGGTGGAGCTCAACACACCTAATCAGGCAGATCAATATGACTAGTTCCAGAAAAGATAAAGTATGATCAAAACTGTATATGCAGGCCAAAAAAGAACCTAGACATACATGGAAGAACCAAGATTTATGCTGGGCAAGTTTATCAGAATTTAAACCCAGTAAAAGCCTAGAGCAAAATTATGTCAGGAAAGTGTTGATAACCAGAGAAAGGTAACCTGTAGGGAATCCTCTCCGTCTCATCTGGTGATACCCACTCGTAAGCTTTACTATTCTTCACTGCACCAAGAATCAATGCTGGTTTTGACACAATATGAACTTGGCCAGCAACATGGCAAGCTGTCAAGGCTTGATCACCAGTTATCATCACCTAAAATTAAGAAATTTTGTTTTCAGAGAAACACAAAGTTGCGTCCCCAATCTAGGAATTCACCACTTAGAGAAGGAAGGTGAGATGGTAATGCATAAAGAGCACACTTGCAAGTATTTTTCTACTAACCCTAAAAACATCACAGTGATATGTTAATAAGGTTCTAAAGATTTCATCTTCTTTCCTACTAATTTTTTTATCCTAGCAAGCAAGAAAAGAGAAATCTTTTCCCTATAGAAAAGTGACAAATGATATAAAAAATTCATAACATGTTTGCATTCCATTAAATACTTCTTACAAGCTCCGCAACCTTAAGCCCAAAATCAGCAAGCAACTTAAATGTTGAATACATGCAGGAACAAATGAACTTGTGTAGACACGAATTTTTTTTTAAAAAATCCTATAACAAAGTGACTTGAATGATTTCAAAAAATCCATGGCATGATTGCATTACAGTAAATACTTCTTACAAACTCTGAAACCTCAAAGCCAAAAATCTAATAAGCGACTTAAATGTTGCATATATGGGGGTACAAATGAACTTGTGTGGGCACAAAAGTTCTCAAAAAAAAAATCCTATAGCAAAGTGATTTAAAATGATTGCAATAAGAGAAATTTCGAGATTAAAATTTTGCAAAATCAATCACTTTCCTTATCACTTAAATAGTGGAACAACACAACAACCTTTAAGAAGATATGTCCAGAAGAAGACGCCACTTACCAAATCATGTGAAGAATTCTTTAATTCAGATAGAATAGTGGAAGAGTCTGCTCTAATAGGACAGTTAAATACCTGAAAATTAAGTTTTGAGAAGTGAAAAAATAAGGTAACTAGTATCAAATAGTGATATAACCGGGCAAATGTGTCCAGCAAACAAACCAAAAAACGGTACAAAGATGAAAAAATTCATTGCTTAATGCTTACTGCAAAACCAGCAAATGTGAGGCCAGACTCTACAGTATCTCTCTCCATGCTTCTAGCTTCACTAACCTACGGGAGACATGACACAAAGTAAAAGACATTGCAAATGCTACACATGAGATCAGAAGGTTGTACAAATTTACAAGTAAAAGAAAGAAGTTAAAACGACAAGTCATTTGTGGTCTGTCATGCATTTTAAGAAATTTATTATCTCATATAATATATTGATAAGCTCCACTGTTTCCTACTTCTGGTTTTGTCCTCAGGAAGAGGGTGTCTAAACTCTAAAGACTTTTCATGATCAAGGTCTCTTATCTAGATTAGATATTATCTAATAAAGTCCTCTGGTGTAAAACAAGAGAACTAATCCTAAGTAAAAACTAGTTTCAACTAATCTAAAACCTATTAAAAAAGTGTTGCAAGATTTGGTACCAGAGTGAGTTCATGGCCAAGTAACAGAAGTGGTTAGGAACTATATCTCATAAGGAATTTAGACGCTTAGGTTAAACCTGAATTCATGGGGTTAGTATTTTTCAGAATCTATCAAAAATTCAAAGAAATCAAACCATAACCAAACAAAATGTTTCATTTAATTTGGTCATGGTTTTCATATACCTGAATTATATTGAAGTTCTAATTCTGGTTAGAAGAAAAACAAAAATAAGTTCATGAAGTTCAAATTTTCAAAAAATTATAACAAATTGGATATTAAGTAGATAAATGTGATATACTTAAACAAATTGAGATTATGTATATAAATTAAGCAAAGTAAGATTAAGTATGTGTTTTACTTCTTTCAGATAAAATGTCAGCCCTTTTGACTTTAGAATGATCAATTTATCCAAAAAACTGATATGCCTAAGATTAATTCCAACAACTGACGAGAATGATTTCAGTGACAGAATCAATTAAAATTCAGTTCATTGGGTTAATTAGTTAATACCGAATTACACAAGCTGATACCAGTCAAATCACTTATTTTTATTTTCTACCCTAAAAAGTGGCCATGTTATTGCAAAGGCACTGTCCACCGGGGGGGGGGGGGGGGGGGGGGGAACAGAGTTACCAAATTTGGGCCAGAAGTGTCACCCAGCAATCAGATATAATCTAATTGAAACAATATTCCTAGCAATGTTATGAGATTCACAGCTATTGCACATCTTAATTTGCTTGAGAAAAGGAAACAAATAATAATAAGGCCGGAGGCATTTTCAATATTGAATCCATATGAAACTTACCGTCATATCAGGAAGAGACTTGTAAGCAAGGGCCAATACACGAGACCCTTGTCGTGTGTATTTCTTGTAGGTTTCAACATATGTAGGAGGCAAATCAACGAGTCTATCTTGGATAGTCTCAGGTGCACCCTACAAACATAAGTTCACACCAATGAAAAAAACTATTAAATGTTTTCTTCTTTCTAAATAACTATGATACATGGCATAAATCAAATTATGCAAGCTAGCAAATGCATTCTGGAAGGTCCAAATCCAATCATTGCCCCTTAATCAGATGGCACATGGAAAAGAGAGGAGAAATATAGCTTTAACTAACATACATAACAATGTCAACCCTTGATGGGTAACAGTGCTTCAAACATTCCTAAGCAAAAAAAAAAACGTGACAGGTGCATGCTTCTGATTTGGCATAATAGAAATGATTGCGATAGTTTTATTGCATTTCAAGAATATATAACACCTAAATTCAGCAATATGAACAGAGTATGGTTGGAAAGAAGCCGATAGCAAAACAATAGATCTTTAAAAAAAATTAAAAGAAAAAAAAAAGACAATAGCTAGCAGACCTTGACAAAAGCGAAAAACTCCTCCTGGACACGAACAACAACTGCCATTCGTTTCAAGTGCGATGCAAAATGGTGCCTCTGCACAATCTGCACAGAATTGCCGCTTCCTCTGAAGTGCATAAGATAAAAGAAAAGAGTGTGTTAGACCATAACTTCAAAAAGAAACAGATTTCTAAAATAATGAGTAATTAAAATCACAAAATGCAGGGAAACAAGATACATTCATATAATGCATGAAACGCAAACAAACATGCAATATACTGTACTTGCCAATGACAGGCTGGTTTTATATGTAAACATCTAAATGTATATTCTAAACAATATTGAGCATAATTCATTAGTCCACTACAAATAGAACTAACAACCAACTGCTGGTCCCAAACATTGAACAGTGTTTTAGTAAGGAACACTGGACCATTGAATCAATAACCCAGCAGGTTAGATAAAAATTAACATACATAAATTACATATGTAAAATGAAGCTACTAAAATCTGCCAATCCTAACTGTATCAAAAGGCTTAATCCATCTATGCAGATACTATCTAGGAATTCACCACCCATTATCAGCTATTATTTATAAAAATTTCAGTGACATGATAATCAATCCATCTCATATTACACTTATATGTGTTTCTAGTCCAGACGCAATATATCAAGCTGCTGTTGCACCCAATAAAAAGAAGCATTTATATGTTGAATTGTTTGGGTTAAATTTTCATATTTTTTCTTCCAAAAAAGGTCTGAAACCAAGGTTTTTTTGTCTATCAGATGCCTTTGTTGGTTTTCTTGAGCTTTCCTTCTAACTTATCACCTATCTGTTCAACTTGTAGACCACATTTACTTCACCACTAAGGATTTGTTGCAAATTTAAGCAACAGTAAACTGGCACTCTACTCAAACATAGTACCTCAAGAGTCACGAACACATTAACACCGCAACGCACTACAAGCCTGCTTTTTAACCAAATGATGATCAATTTAACAAGAACAGCCTTTTTTCTTGTCTAGAAACAAGAGACCAATTACTATCATTACAGTTCCAGTAGGTCAAGCCTACAACTGCAAAATGTGCTTTTTGTTACTGTATGAGATGGGGGCTCAGTTCAATCAGCATAAAGTATCTGCAAACAGAATCTTGATGTGTAAGGCTTGCGTTGGAAGTTCAGGCACTTTCGAGGATGAAATTTTGTCGTTCCATTGTCAAAAATTTTCAAAAATCTCTTTCTTCCCCTAGCAGGGGCAATACACTACTTGAACTGAAATTGCAAACATATGAATCAATAATAGAAGCAAAATTGACTAGTGATCAAGCAAATTACTTTCTTGGAATAGCCTTCTCATCGGATTTATAACTCCAATCAATTCCTTTTAGTGCAGCCTTCTCAAGAGGATCACCGACCTACAAGCATTTGCAAAACCGAAAGTAACTTACAATTGTAAAATACACATAACTTTAACCAAAATCCTAAGAATAATAAATGGCATAAAGGAAAATCCAGCACGGGGCACTCAAAAACATTCAGTATGCTCAAACCAGGAGCAGATATATTAAGACTTGGAATCTTGATGTGAATGAATTGCATAGTTCTATAAAGTGATATAAAGCCAAAATCTAGATCTGCAGGATTATTTTAAATGCCTTATTTAAAAGTTAAATATTTCATACACATTGTGGTCTTCTAATATATGTACTAGATAGGTAATACTCTGCATTTCAGATAGCATTCCACAAACTACATAACCTCGTTGTAACAATGGAAAAAACTGCCCCCACAAATTAAATAAGCTAAACACAAATTAGACATTCGACAAGAAATACTAGTTTATCAAAACCTCCAATCATATTTTACAAAACTACTTATCAGATAGAAAATAAAAGGTAGCATTCCAAAAAGTAATTATAAGGAAGAACCCAAATACAGAATTATAAGCTTTGCTTAAAAAATCGTGTACCAGCTTGTTGTCTACAAACACCAAGGCATGACAAGAAGCCAGAATCTCAACTGTGCGTGAAGGAACTTTAGTCATATCAGATTCTAATTCTGAACTGTCATTTAACCCAACAACTCCAGAGAACTCCTGGAAAAAAGCAAAGAAAAATGAATTCATTAAATGAGAATAAAACATTATAGAAAAAAAAATTCTTGCACTGTTAGTAGCATACCATATCATCTGATGTCAATGTTCCAGTTTTATCGAAACAACATATGTCAACCTGTGGAAATAAGCAGCAGGACGCACTGAAATCAATATAATGCAGAGCAGCATGAAGTTAATGTAACGCATCAATTACTACAAAATCTAGCCAAAACAAAGAATAGGAGAAGTGCAAGAAAAGAATATATAGCCTGTACCCAAGGTTGCTAAAGCTACAATTTATCTTCTTTAACTACTTCGTGCAAAATTTCCAGGCCTTTAGCCCAGATAAAGAATAGATTGCACAAACCTTTCCAGCAAATGGGATTCTAAAAGGCTCTGTACAAAATATTCCACGCCGTGCAAGGGCAATTAAAGATGTATTAACAGCTATTGATAATTCCATCGGTAGTTCTGGGGGAATCACAGAAGTAATAATAAGAGAACAACTCAGGAAGAGCTTGTATTTGCTTCTTGTAGGATCTTCCAGCCCCTACATGTAAAAATGACATTATTATCATATACCTACCGAACATGTCAGCCTAATAGTGTCTCCACTACCTCAAGAAGAATTAATTTACCTTTTTAAGTACATAACCAGCAGCAATTATCGCAAATACAACAAGAAATAAGATAAAGAGGCCACTTTCCCAGCTGTTGGCAGTAACCTACAGCACATAATTGAAAATAAACTACTTGAAAATAAATACGAAATGAATATAAATAAACCAAAAACTAAAGCTATAATTGAAAAAACACAGATATGAAATTACCCTCTCTGTAGAAAACAAAATTGTTCTCATAAGTTTTCCTTGACTTGTTTCAAACCCAGTGCGCAGAACAACAGCCAAGCAGCCACCATCCGGAGTTCTCAGAGGGAAGCTCTGGCTCCAATTAGAAATATAGGAATTTAATTGAAAGGAATAAACATGACATGTGTTAATAACTAAATTTTTGGCATAACCTACCTTATCAGCTGTGTGCTGCAATATTTTAGTCCCACCAAACAAAATATGATTCTTGTCACGCTTGGAAGATAGCTTCTCCTCAATACCCCTGCCTGCTATAGAAACCTAGGAAAATAGTTTTACCTCATATTAACTGTCACTGAATAAGGTTTTTCTCTAGTCAGCTTCTATGAGAGAATTAACGTGAAAAACAACCCCATAAGAAGTGCAACATATATACAAATGAATTGATCTAAAATAAAATCTAAAGCTCTAAGAAAATCATTTAAAGGCAAAAGCAGAAGTAGGCTTAGACAATACAAAATTTTCAAGACAAACTTATAAGATTGCAATACTAACCATTAATGAGAAATATAGTTAGTTTTACGACAGAAACTTTACATTCAATGATTGAACTCCCACAACAAAGATTTTACACAACTAAACATCAAATATCAGATGACTAAGAGATCATTATTTTATACCAAATAGGAAACAAGAAAGGAATTAAGAAGAGATCCACCTTCCATTGGGGAGTAGACTCGCCCGTGAGAATGGCTTCATTCACAATAGCACTTCCAGCTAGTATAAGCATGTCTGCTGGAACAGACTTATCTTCTTCATTTTGACCAGATGACCGACCAACGGAGACAACATCCCCAGGCAATAGATCTGTTCCGGATAGTTTCACCCACCTGCAACTCCCAAAATTTTAATGATAAATCTAAAACTCTGAAAAGCTTTAAAACAATGGTAGTAGTAATACTACTAATAGTAATAAAAATAATAACATTAATAACAAAATCTCTCTCACACACTATATGAAAGAATAAGGTAATGTTTACAGAAACATACTTCCCACATCGATGCACCATTAGAGTCTGGCTGTCCACTCTGACACGTCTTAACTCACTTAAAGTTTTCAACCGACTTTTTGCCATTGTTGACTCAAACATGAACAGCATGAATAAGGTGAACAAACTGTAATACCAATACTCATCGAGACACCAAAGACCAACACAGAAGACCTATAAAAGATAAGATAAAAATGCCACAAAAAACTAGGTCATCAAAAAAAAATACACGACATTTTAAAGACATTTTGAACAAGGAGAAAACCTGAAAGACAAAAAAGGGCTCCATGCAATGCTCTTTCATTAATTTCTGAAAAGTAGGTTGTGGATATTCAAATCTGCATTACAGAAACACATCCATGTGAACATAACCCAGAATGTAGTTCATAAATCATAAGTTCACAACTGATGTGTAAAGAATCATAAAAAATGAAAGAGGGGGGAGGGGGAGAGAGAGAGAAAATTGTGCTCCAAAAATAAAACATTAGAGCAGGGGAATATTGACACTCCAAAGAATCTAACAGTAAAATCAAACCATTAATCCATGGCTAAGCACAGTAGGCTACTATCAAAAGGTTACTTTCAATGGTCATATATATCCAGGGCAAGTCAAATCAAAACAAATTGATAGGCCAAGTGAAAATTATTCTGATAGCAACATACACATTGCGTCCCCATTTTTCAGTTGCAGCAAGAACTTTTGCATCAGAGCCATGGCCGGTACATTTTAGGTAATAACCAAATGTTTCCTTTGTAGGATATGGAAGCTTGCAGAAGGTACCCTCCTCCTTAGAATAGATGAAGCACTGCTTCCTGAAATCAAAGTAAATCTCCTCCACATCTTTCGCAGATGACGAACTAGCTACCTATGCAATTAATCAAAAAAAAAAAGTAAGAACCCAAAGTGGAGGGGAAGGAGAGGCAAAGTAGGAGCACTAGAAGCAAAATCTGAATCGCACAAATCATATGAAATAAGAGAGTTGAAAAGGGAAGAAAGACTTCAGATCCAAATAGGGGGGAGGGGGGAGAAGAGGAGCAAGCAGAGAGGCAACAATTAAATCACAGATTGCACAAACAAAATTCCCAAAAGGAAAAACTTATAATGCAAAACCAATTCTGGCATAAATATTTTATGTAAAACTAAAATCATGCATTTGGTTCTGCAGAAAAGTGGAAACCACATAATACTGTAATACTGTTACTATTAATAATACTAATACATCTATTTTTCCCATTGAAATGCTCAATTTTCGTTTTCGACTTGCATAATAAGAAACAAAAGTAACTAGATAATACCTACATAGATAAAATGAAAAACAAAAAACAAAAGAGAGATAGAAACTTGCCTGCTTACGAATAATAAGTGGCACTACCTCTTTCGAACCACAAAACTTTGCCGGAGTAATTTTGCAGACATCAGCATGGCGAATATCATTAACCTGCGCACACCATTATTCCAAAATTCGAAAAATAAATAAGTAAATCAATCCTAAACTTGTACCAGACCGGAATTGCAATAGAATCTTTATTACCTTGTTATATTGAACAAAACACTTGAAATCCACGGACCAACCCGTGAAAAGCAAAACCAATATGTGAGTGACAGCAAGGCCGCCTAAGACGATGGATGCATCAACGAAATCTATGCTAGGAACTACCATAGTTAACCAAAGGAAATAGAGCATTGCGAAAGGCCAAACGTCCAATCGCCATGCTGTATGTTTCTTTCTAAGCAAATCGACTTTGTCCACTACTTTCCCACCAACATGGAACCTCGACATCTCAAATCCACCGCCCTGTTTGTTCACCGATAAAGTGGGTGCAAGAAATGGAGAGGAAAACAAAGGATTAGAGACTGAAGAAAACTGATCGATTTCGTAGTCGTTAAAGTAATTATAAATCCGATAATTCGATTTAAAGGGAAATTGATGAAAGGAGTTCATAAGATTACCTGAAACAAAGAGATCTGAAACTGAAACCCTAAAATCAAAACGAATTAAAGTTGAAATGAGACTGGACAAAGGAAAGAGAGAAGGGAATACCGCTTTGGAACATTTATAATATAAAGTTTAATGAATCACTAAGTCTAAACTAAATTTATTAAAATCAGTGAAATTTATTTCATGCACTTGAAAAAAAAAAACAGAAACGAACCTTTAATGTTATAATATTTTATTTAAAATTTACGATATATAATTTAGAATTTAAGGGTTAGGTATTAAAGTTTAGGATTTTTTTTAACAAGAAAAATACATTCTATTGTATTTAAAGTAGAAAAGATTATAAAAGGATCACATCACAAACATTGAAAATTCAATGTGAAAAATAAATACAGTAATCTTCAAAAGGTGTGAAACTCATGAGAAGTAGAACACATCACTTTGTATAAAAATTTGCGCAGCTTTCTAAATGAGATCCAGCAACAGTTTTGGCCGGAAAATTTTATGAATCCAATGTTCTTTTGCTGTAAGATCTTAGCACATTAACAAATTACCATAAAGAATTGAAAAAATATCAGACCACTAATCGTCTTGTGACTAGAAGCGCTTGATAATATTTGTTATCTAGCGCTAAATTGCCATAGTAGCAAACAAAATTATCACAGAAATAGACAAAACTTGTAAAAATACAAACAAACAAATTGTCATACAAACATATGAAAATAGTCAAAAAAAAACATATGTAAAATGACTTCTAATAAAATAAAACAACAAAATTAAAAAATAATAATAATTTTTCATCAAAAGATAGAAATTTTATTTATAAACAAATTAAAAATTAATCGACGGTGAAAGCTGCCGCCGAAAATAATTTTAAAGAATAAGAAGAACTCAAATAAGTGTTGAGCAAATAACTATTTGAGAGAAATTGAAAGTAGAGGGAGGATTTCGAAAGAAAAAAGTTTAAGATCTTTAAATAGGGTATGTATTATTATGGGTCAGTTATGAATATTTGACATATTTAAACATTTTTTATTAAATGAAGATATTACATTTCTATTTCGAGATTTGTACTCATACAAGATAAAATAAAAAGAGTATCGTTGATCACTAAGTCAATTAATGAATCTCACATTACTTATTTAAACTTTTTGAGTTCTAGTATTCTAAAAACTATTGGAGCAAGTGTAGGTATTAAACCTCATATCATTATTCGGATCCAATTTATTTTTATGGAGAATAGGATTTGAAGATTTACTATCTAGATCCCTTTTATTTTTGCTGATAACGGATTGGGATATTTGAATATAATATCAATTTTTATTAGGGATAACTATGGCCTTGTTTGGCAATTAGCGGATAGCGGATTGCATTAGCCGATAGCTGATAGCTGATTGCATTAGCTGATTTGACTAGCGAATTGTATTAGCTGATTGTACAAAAGTGTTTGGTAAAATTAACTGATAGTTGATAGCTGTTAGATTATTTAAACAAGTAAAATGACATATAAGGACATGTTTATATTCAATACTTGTTTGAATAGTTTATTAGTTATCAATAGTTTGTATCTAATTATTATTAATTAGATCTATAAAATTATTTTTAATATAACTTTTCTAAACATATTCAAATGATTTATATATTAATTTATTATTATATAATTATTTTAATATAATTTAATTAATTAATAAATTTAAATACACATATAAATATGTGATAATAAAAAGAAAAAAAGTAAATAAGATTAGCTTATAAATAGGGTGAGAAAATATTTAATTTAGGTTATTTTGAGATTTTTAGTAATTAGTAAGGGTAAAAGAGTCTTTATAACTCTAATATCAAACCTCTAATCTCAAAAAGCTCATATTATGAGCTTTTTCAAAATTAGCGGTTTCACCCCAATCCGCTCTTTCAATCCGCTATTTACCAAACAACATTATTAGCGGATTTGACTGGTCAAACCTCTAATTATGCCTCAAACCTCTAATTTATGCTCAAACCTCTCTTTACCAAACATGGCCTACATTTTTAGTACTCACTTTTACCTATTTTCTTATTTTGGTACTCTACTTATTTTGTTGGCAAAATAATACCTAACGTTACGTTTTGTTTCTATTTTGATACCATGCCGTTAAAAATTAACGAAAGATTGACTAGGAGAGAGAAAATCACACGTGGCATGTTGTCATGTCATTTTCTCTCTCCTAGTCTGCATGTCGCATATGTTTTTTTCATGATTTTTGTTGATGTGGCATGCTGACTAGGAGAGAGAAAATGACGTGACAACATACCACGTGTGAATTTCTCTATCCTAGTCAGCCTTCTGTTAATTTTTTAACGGCGGAGTACCAAAATAGAAACAAAACGTAACGTTAGGTACTATTTTGTCAAAAAGAATAACTAGAGTACCAAAATAGAAATACGGGTAAAGGTGGGGTACTAAAAATGTAGTTATCCTTTTTTATTATTTTAGATGTACACAACTTATAAATTTGAGAATCTAACCGTTTGCGAGATGTATGTATCATGTCAAAAGTTATAAACAAATATTATTATGTAATTACACCATTATATAAAGAAAAAAATTAAATTTGGGTATTTAACATATTCAAATATAAGGATAATATATTTAAGGGTAAACTACACTAGTAGTCCCTAAACTTTTAGGGCATTTTGTAACACCCGGGTTTGGGGGTCGGGTGAAAATAATATTTAGATAATGGTTCGGGTTTCGGTTTTAAAATTTAAAATAATAAAATATTATTTTGGGCTTCATATATTCGAAGCAAAAATTTATGTTGGACTAAAATTGTTTTGGGAATCAAATCCCATGGATTTTAGCATAAATGAGATTGCCATCTCATTAATAGAAAAATTGTAATTTTGGGGATTTTTGAAATAGCCAAATAAAATAAAAGATAAACAAAACCCCATTTTACTATCTTCTTCCCCCTTTATTTCTTTGAACGTGAAATACTCCCCCTTCTCCCTTTTTGCTTTCCATCAAATCTTGCCCCCCATTTTTGGAGCTCTTGCAAAGGTAACAACAAATTTTTTTGTCCTCAACTTCCTCTTTCTTCCCATACCTTTAGTTTTCATTGAAATTCATTATTTAAAGTTTTGTATTTTTGGGTTTTGAAAGAGAAAGATGCAAACTTTACCATCCATTGCTTGATCTTTTGATTCTTTGTTGATAGATAAGTTAATATTAACCCAAGAGGTCCAACATACTAGATTTTTACATTGTTATAAATGGATTTTTGGATTTGGGTTTTGAAGGGTTCTTGGAAGGGTTTTAGGGTTAGTTGTGGGTGTGTTTGATGTTGGAAATTGAGGGTTGATGTTGGGGTAATAGTTGGGGGTTGTTTTGGAAGCATTTGAATGTGTTAAATGTGTTGAAAACATGAATTTTGGACTGGGTATAAGGGCTGCTCGGGTTTGGTGATTTTGGGGATTTTTCATGGCTTGAATTGTTGTGTTTGGTGTTTGTTTAGTATTCCGGGTTAGCTACTTTGATGTTTGAGTTTATTTGAAGTTGTTTTGCTTGTGTTGAGGTGATTAGAAGCGAGATTTTGTGTTGGTGAAGCCTCGGGAACAAATCCGAAAACTTGAAGACCTTGGTTGCTTGGTAGGCTTGTCGGCTTGTGCTAATGGAGTAGTCGGTGAGTGGTTAAAATGTTTTAAATGGTTTTGAGTAATTGGTTCAAGCATGCGGACTAGGTTGGGATTGGTAGACCCACCTAGAGTTGGGATTAGAGTGGTAGCCTAATCCCAAGCTTAAATTAGAGACTTTGGTTGCACTCTTTAATGGTTGTTTATGCCTCTTGATTAGTTGTGATTGTGGTGTTATGTATACGTTGTTATACATGTATGATGAGGCATGGCTCGATGCATTGTTATATGCATGTTGATGATAAATATGATATGGATATACATATGTGTGAAATATGATGTGATATTTGTGTTAATGATATACATGTGGAGTTGACATGTGAAATGATGATATGAGGTGGTTGCATGATCCGAGGATCATGGTGAGTACATGCTAGGCATGGAAATGTGGTTTGTGCATGAAGGTAAGTCATGGTGAGTACGTGCTAAGCACGGAAGTGTTGTGAAATGATATTGTGAAAGATTAATGAAATGTGTAGTATTAACACTAGTATGCTTGGGTACAAATGATCGATCATTAAGATGTTTAGTGTGCACACGAGAGTCAAATGCGCGCGTGGTCTTGATGATGGTAGTCATCAAGATGGAGTACGGGTTCGCCCGGAAATCTTCTTATATATATTAGTCGGTGATAAGTGGAATCCCATCGACGGGCGTGAGGATGAGTGGAATCCCCTCTGCGTGAAATGAGGCGTGAGGATGAGTGGAATCCCCTCCGCGTGAACGGTGATAAGTGTAATCCCACCGTCAGGTAATGGTTGTGTTGTTGGATGTGAGTTCCAACGGTTATCCGCGTATTCGAGTCATAGCTAGGTGCCAATACAGATTGTGGATTATGTTGCTCATATGTGGTTATATGTGTTTCTATATATATGGTTATGGACTCGTTGAGCATGGCATGGCATTGCTACTATGTTCATGCATCATTTGTATTTTTGGCTCTTGCGGTTCGAAGGTAAGAACTCGTGCATTCTACCTTGGTTATATGCTCGTGCTTGGACCATGCATTGTCGAGGTTTGTTTTGTGAGCTACCCTCACTAAGCTTTTATGCTTACGCTCCTTTTTGTTCGACAATGCAGATCAGTAACTTGTGGGTGGCAAAGGCAAGGAAAGGCCTCCAAGTGTCGCTTTTGGTTAGCTCAAGTATGAACTTTAAATTGTAGATTGTAATAGTCAAGCAATGGGATAAGTGTTGTTGATTTGTGCTATTGTTGGTTGTTTAGGAGCATGTTTAGACTCCTTATTATGTTGTTTTTGTGTGGCTTGTTGATGTCATGTTTGGATTGTAAAACCATGCTTATATGCTTACCATGTGTTTTGGCCATGTGCCTTTTTGGGATGCTTAAGTATATGGTTGTTGAAGCATGAAACCTTAAGTGCTTGTATGTCATCTTTTGATCAAATGCATGAATTTCTTTGGTTGAATGATATTTGTTCATGTTGGGTGCCTCGTATGATTAGTTTTGTTTGATAAGTATTGTATGTATGATTGAGTGTGATTAGGGAAGTCTCAATATGCATTTAGAGTCGAGTCTTGTATGTTTTTGCTGAAATTGGGAGACTTGCAGTGCAGGGTGTATCGATACGCCTAAGGGCCGTATCGATACGGTCTTGCCTTCAGGTCTCAATTTTGGCTTGGCGTACCGATACACGGGGGTGTATCGATACGGCAAATGCTCACTGAAATTTTGAGATTTTGGTGAGACTTTGACGTATCGGTACGGTTTCATCTCGTTGACCACGAGATGTTGACCGAGAGGGGCGTATCGATACGCTCGAGGGCTGTATCGATACGATCTTCCTGTGTTGGTTGTTGGGTGTTGACTTTGGTCAAGGCGTATCAATACCCTTGACAAGTGTATCGATACGTCCTGCTTAAATATGGAAAATTGGTTGTTTTAAAAGTGTTGTTTTGGATGGTCGTTTTTATGTTGCTTGTATTTTCGCTGTCGTGTTCCACATAGGATATAATGTTGTATTTAGACAAGATAAATAAAAGAAATTTTCTAGGGTTGCTAATCGATGGGGAACCTTAACAGGTTTCGCTTCGGTTTTCCCCGTGTAGCCTACTCGGACCAGTCATCCGGCCAGACCGGGACGAGGGGGTTACACATTTTAATATGATCAACGAACTTTTATAACTTTCATTATGATTACTCAACTTTTATATCACTTTCATTATGGTCATTGCCGTTAAAAACTAATGTGGCACGTGAACTTTAAAAAATTATTAAACTTTTAAATCACTTTTATTACGGTCATTGAACTTTTTTTTTAATTTGCTTTTAGTACAATCATTAAACTTAAATAAAAAACACACATTTACAGTTCCACAGTCAACACATTTGCTAGGCAGATGCGCGGTCGCGCACACACGTACAAGTCATTGAGCTGGAAATGAGAACTAACTTGATCCAACATGGCTTAGCAATTGATAAAATTGGGGCTTGGGTTCGGTGTTCATGCCGATAATGATCACCAGAGGAATGAAGCAATAGTGTGTTACCACTTTGGCTTTCTTCATTGCCCATGTGCTCCACTCCTTCAAGCACTGCGCAGCTGATTTCTCATCCCTGCGAAACTTTAGAAGCCATTAAAAAGAGTTTGCTTATTTCTCCTAGACTCTCCCAAGATTCGATAGGATAAACCTATTACATTATAAGACTAAAATAATCATTAGATACCAAAATTTAGTCCAAATATCTGGTTCAACCATAACAACTTAAACACCAAATTCATGAAAAATCAAATTTATGTACCTAAATGTATATTTTTACCCATTTAGAATTGACTAGAATTTACTTAAACAAATAAAACATGTTACATGGACAGAAGAAAACGCGTGTCACAGGGACAAAGAAAACGCGTGTCATAAAGACAGAGGTTTTTATATGAAAATTAAATAAAAAAGATAAAAAAAAAATAATAAACACCGGCAATCGACAATCAATAGCTAGGTAATTGTCGATCGCCGGCTAACGTAGAAAAATTAAAAAAACTTGCAAGCGGTGCAGGTTGTTAGAGAGAAAAAATTAAGGTTTTTTTATTCTTAATATTGCAACTAACACATGTAAGAATTTTAAAAACAAACCTAATTACAAAATTTAAATATCATATTACATTCATTTAATTTGTTTGTGAGTTTTTCTTTGTTTTACTGTAAGTATATGAAATAAATTTATAATTTATAATTTATAATAATAAATCTATAGTAATTATTTAGAATATATGATAAATAACATAAATAAAACTTCTAATCTTATATTTTACTTGTAAGTTTTACCTTTGTTTTATTATTTATCGAATTGTTAAAATGACGAAAAACAGACCAAACGATGTCGTTGGGGGTGTTGATGTGTTAGGCTAATAGAGAAGAGCATTTGTTGGGACTAACATAGTAGGTGTGAGTTGTGTTGGAGTTAACTCACAGAACTTGTTACATATTAAGGTCTCGTTTGTGGTTGCGTTTGGCAATTTAAATAGATTGTTTTAAGTGCTTTTACTTATTTTTTTGGTCTTTTTGGTTGCTTTTAAAACTAGTTTTTCTACCCAAACTAAAAAGTTAGATTTTATAGCTTATTAGGTGGAAAAGCTAGTTTGAAAATAAAATTACCTTTTTACCTTTATTATTTAAGTATATTTTATTGTACATTATGCATACATAATTAAAAACAATATATATTTATTTTATAATATTTATATCGAGAATAAAATTATTTTATTTGTAATTTATTTTATATTTATTATTAATTTGTAAGTGATATGTCCATATATAATCTAGAATGTAGTTTATATTTTTAAATTAAATTTGATAAAATAAAATAAATTTTTTATTATAATTAAAATTGACTTATTTCATATATCATAGCATTAACTATTTGAACATCACCCAAGTTTACTTTTACTTTTCAATATCATGTCTAAAATAGACATTTTATCTCCTCAAAGTTACTTTTTGACATCAATGACAAACACTAACCAGCTTTTCAAAACTACTTTTCAACAGCTAATTTGAAAATTACTTTTTTCACCGCACTTTTTAAAAGCAACCGCAAACTAAGCCTAAGTCATGAAGATGGTAAGATAGTGCACGGTGGAATCAGAGCCGAGCATTGAAAAAAAGTTCGACCATGAAGAAAAAGAGAAGAAAAAGTAGATAACGTTATATGTCAGACGATAACAGTGACCATAACAAATTAAAAATTCAATAATTATATTATAAATGTAAAAAATTTGGTAACTAAAACGCAAATGTCTTAAAAGTTTAATGATTATTTATAAAATTTATTCTAAGAACTATCATGTCACGTGTATTAATCTTATTAAACACTGGTTGGGAGACCAATCTGTATTTTGGAAAAAAATTATTTTCACGCTCTCAAACATGAGAAAACATTCGTATTTAGCACGTGCTAAATGTCATGGACCGTAAAATTGTGTCCCAGTCACATGTACAAATAGTTGTCTAAGAGATTTTGAATGAGGTTTTGGGCTTGAAGAAACCATCAAATTTAGCTTGGTTCATGGATGATTCTAGAAAACACAAACACTCTGATCTATGTGAAAATTTCATGTAAACATGTGATATTCTTTCCTTAGAAGATTTATTCTAAGGAATATTTTGATTTTGTATTATTGTGGTTGATGAGTTTCGATCTTAGCAGTCAATATAAATTATTAGGGACCGTCAGATATATGAGTAATTAATTATAAATAGAGGTCTTCCTCGCTTCATTTGTTATTGCTTGTTTTTAAGTGTTCTTTTATTGTTCTTCATTTATTTCGACAATATTGTCTAATCTCATGACATTAACATTTTCACAAAACAACCCGATAAAATCCAAACCCTTAAAAATAATTGTTCATTGTAGTTTTTGCTTTTCTTTCTCGTCTTCTTCAACCTTAAACCAAATAATCTAAAAGATACAACAAAAAATCTTTTATTTGGGGAAGAGTAAATAAACCCTAATTATGAGCATCGACATGAAGGCTTTAACTTACCAATAGTATATATTGACTTCTTCATTTACGTAGCTAAAAGACATTTTTAAATACAACAAACGTGGTTTTAAACCAGTGTCGCAGAGCTGCAAACAAGATTGTCAATATTTTAAGATTGAGATTAACTAGCTATTAACTATTAAATTTTTATTATGAGAAAAAATATTACATACTTTTTCTCCACAAAATCTAGTTATATTTGGTAAACTAAGGCTTTTACGATTTGTGATGGTACTTCCTCTCTCACTGCCGCCCTGCATCATGAAACAAGTTAAACAAAAAATATTTTACATAAAAACTAAAAACAATGCATATACATACATATATTATATATATAAATGTAAAAATCAAACATTTTTTCGAAAAACTTTATAAAGTAAGAATCGATCGTTTTCGTGGAATCAGACAATATATATATATATATATATATATATATATATATATATAAGTTGAAAGAATCAGTAATTGTTTAGAGTGAGAAGAAAGGAACATTAGTTTAATTTTGGTTGATTACATTCTAAATTTTTTGGGCAGCATGTCTAACGGTATAACATAAACAATTCTCATAATAATATATGGGGATTTTGGTGGTTTGTTCTTCTCTGTCGGTTTATAACGATCGGTAATTTTGTAATAGTCGGATTACTAATGTGTATAATAAATTAGAATTAATTTTTTTATTTTAATTTTTTATATTAAAAATTAATTTTAAATTAAAATGATTATATAAACACAAGGTATATCTATGATAATTGTTTATTGAGTTAATTGCATTGGGTTGTCCCAAACTATGACTCATTCTAAATTGTTACATAAACTTTAAAATATTCTATCAGTCTATGAACTATTACTCTATTTTAAATTAGTCTTTAAACTTTAAAATATTTTTATATTAGTCCTCAAACTATTATTATCCTTCTATTTTTGAGAAGCATGAAGTTGACCTGCATCTGAATTTCCAAGACTATCAAACTAAGCACAAAAGAACATAGAATATTTATAGTGAATCGTATTGTTTAATCAAAAGACACACCCTTGTCAAATCTTGTAACTCACCCTCCATCCGTGGAGGGTGGTAAGGAGAAAGGTCCAAGCATATATAGCAGCCGGTGAATGTTTCTTTTTTATCTGAATTGATTAAGTAAATTACAAAAAAAAAAACTTGAGGAGAGTATCTAAATTTTAATTAAAATTATATATAGTTGATCAAGGTGCAGGAAGAATGAAGTTCCATATCAATTGCATTGCTTGTTCGGTCTCGTACAAATTTCTCGAGGCGAAGAATGTAACAATAGCCAATCACTCAAGAACCTGCACTTGTAACAAAGTTCATGAATCATAACCATACAAACAGAATATGAAAACAAAGAATCAAACAACAACTAGATAACTAATTTATTATAATACAACAATTATGTCAACTTTAGATTTAAAACCATGGGAAACTGTAAACAATAAATCTATGTATATTTCGTGCGAAGCATCAACAGATTCAGTAATCATTGTGGTCAATCCTACAAGAACAGAAACATGTATTAATTTAAGTTGAAGTTCAAAATCTAACAAATAACTGCATTGTCATGAAGAAAATTACTCACTGATAGTATATACTGCATTATTTATTTCCTTGGCCGCACGATTTTTTCGAATACAAAAGAGATAATAGTAAACCAGTGTTACAAAGCTGCAAACAAGATTGTCAATACTTATGTTGTAAAACTGAAACAAACCATTAATGTTGTGAAAATTGATAAAAAGAATTCATAAGACTACCTGAAATAAAGAGATCCGAAACAAAAACTCTAAAATAAATAAAAAAATTAGTTGAAATGAGACTGGACCAAGGAAAGAGAGAATACCATTTTGCAAGTTGCAACGTATATAATATAAAGTTAATGAATCACCAAGTTTAAATTCAGTTTAGTAAATAAAACAGTCTAAAGTAAATTCACTAGAATGAATGAAAATTATTTCATGCGCTTGAAAAAAAAATCATAAACGAACCATTAATGTTATAATATATTTTATTTAAAATTTTGAAATTTAAAATTTAAAGATTAAATTTTACAATCGAAGATTTTTAATTTTAAACCCTAACCGTATACGTTTCTTTTTAATATTAATGTCATTGTCTTTTTCTTCTTTTGTTTTTTCTTGTACGTTGCTCGTTGGGACGACATCAATAATCGTCGACCGTCGAGATTAACTGTTTCTTTTATTTTCTTATTTTACATTGTTTGTTTCTGTTTTTTAATTTTTTAATAAATAACTCTACTTGGTAACATGTTTTACTCTACATTTTGATACGTTTTTATTTTTTAGCATGTTTTTTTTCTTTATTGGTCGTTTGTTAGTTCATTCATTTAGTTTTCTATGCTGATCAACAAGATCGTGTTCTCTTGGTTATTTTTTTGGTTTCATTGTTTTGTGATAATGACCGTGCTGTCAACGTGTCTTATTGTAATATGCATTTTATGTTATTTGTTGATGATTTTACTTTTTATCATCGATCTTTATATTTATCTTTTATTTCTAGTGTTTTAATTGGGGTTTTACCTTTTCCTTTTATGGTACGTGTTATGATCTTAAGATGCTAATTTCTTGTTTTAACGGTTATAAAGAATATGTTTGAATCAGGTGTTATTATTTATTAGATTGTAAATTTTCCTTTTAGTTTTAGGGTTTGGATATTTAGGTTGTGGTTTAGGATTTAAGAATTTATGTTGTATGGTGTAGAATTTAAGGTTTAAGGTTAGAGTTTAGGTTTTAAGGTGTTAGGGCTAGAGATTTAGGTTTTAAATTTTATAACTTAAATATGAGAGTTTGTATAATTTTTGTACACAACTTGTGTATTAAAATATAACTCTTTTGGATATATTTTTGTTCAATAAAACTAAACGAATTTTAATTTTTAAAAAAATGAAGAGGGATCGGTATGTAGATATTTGGCATATTTAAACTTTTCAAATTCTAATCTTCTAAAAATTATTTGAAGCGGTTCGAGTGACTAATCCCCTAGCTACCCCTTGCTAGGGGTGCTCTCACTAATATTTAGTTTAGATTTAGATTTCGAAAGCGTTATTCAAATTTAATGTAGATAATAAATGAATTCAGATTTTAAAACATATTTGTGAATTCAAATATTTCAAAAATTACACTCTCATAAAATGAAAACATGGAGAATTTCAAATAAGCTCAAATTCTCATAGCTCATGATTATTCGTAGGCATAGAGGATAAAACAGCCAACATCGTGTAAAAGACAAAAGCATAATACCATGTAGTTTCGACAGATAAACAACCAATTACATAGTTAAACCAAGATTCAGGTGGTTGCAAAAGAACCAAGTTAATCAGACAGGGCTTAGCAACTGGTAAAGCTGTGGCTTGGGTTCGGTGTTCATGCCGATAACGATCACCAGAGGAATGAAGCCATAGTGTGTCACCACTTTGGCTTTCTTCATTGCCCATGTGCTCCAATCTTTCAAGCACTGTGCAGCTGATTTCTCATCCGATCCCTTGGATCCCTTCCCTCCTTTGCCTTTAGTCTTTAGCGAAACTTTAGATGCCATTAGAAAGTGTTTGTCGATTTGTCCTCGACTCTTCGAAGATTTGATAGGATAAACCTATTACATTATAAGTCGAAAGAGGCAATTAGTTCGGTAGTTTTAGAAAAATGCTCACTACACAAATGCTGTGGGAAAGTAAATATGATCTAGAAATGTTGAAAACAAGAAAACCAAATGTTTCAAACCAATTATTCGAAATCCATAACAGATTTGATCAGTAACTGGGAAAAATCAGCTAAATTCTGCATAGTGTAAGCCGTAAGGTACCAGCTAAAGCCAACAAAGAAATACATGTTGATGTAATATTTTAGGGGTTATAAACTTAGATTATGGTTTAGGGCTTAGGGGGTTTAGGATTATGGTTAGAATTAGGGTTTAGGGTAATATGTTAGGGGTTTAGGTTTTAAACTATAAACTCTAAATTCTAACCCTAAACTCTGAATTCAAACCATGATCCCTACATTCTAAGCACATAAACCTAAACACCTAAACTAGAACCATACATTAGGTCTCTAACTCTAACCCCTAAAATTAAGGGGCTTGTGGAAACAAAAAAATTCCAACTACCCATATTTTATTCTGCTATCTAAACCCTACCCGAAATAGATAGAAAATAACAGTTAAATATATGATCCCATCGATCCTGAATTAACTATTTGATTAGCTAATTTTTCATCCTTCCTCTTTTACATTCCTCATACCAAGCAAATCTTAAAGCCAACTTACTTCAAACAAAAATTCTAATTGAAGTTTACTCGTGATTGACAATAAACAAGTTTCACCATGAAAACACTGAATAGGGTATATGTTTTAAACAATAAGTTAGAGATCAAACCCAAACATCCAAATTCAAAACATTCAGCAAACCCGAGAGTGGGCATTAAAGGATAAGTTTTAGATCAGGCTCACATACAAAACACCAAAAACAGAAAAGGAAAGAAATGTAATTAACCAATTCAAATCCTGCCCGAGATAACTTCACCAGATTCCGTTTTTTGGTTATTTGCAACTTTAATTCATAGCTAATTTCATCTCAAATTAAAAGTAATGATAATAATTTTTGAAAGAGGGAAAAACACATAGAAGCGCAATGGAAGCTAATTTCATGATTGAAAATGGAAAAGAATAATCACAAGAGGCGTGTTCAATGCTTACCTCTGCAACGGGCCTTTCAGAAGCCAAGGAATATTGCGTACCGCGAGGCTTCGTGAGAAGAAGAAGCTGCTTTAAAAAATGGAACGGTGGCTGAGAGGAAGGAATTAGGGCTTTAAAAGTGAACGGAAATAAATTTTGTAGGGTTCAGTTGCATTATTACTTTATTATCCTCGTGAATTTAGATTGGGTAAATATACGTTTTGGTATTTGAATTTGTCTCAATGTTCAATTTGGTACTTGAGTACACATTGTACTTGGCTTCAAGGTTCAAGTGGGTACTTAAACTTTTTAATCCAATTAAGTAAATGAACTTGACTTTTTTTTGTTCAAATTGGTAACTGAAGTTGGCTTTATTGTTCAAATTGATTAAATTTGTAAGTCAATTTAGACTAAAATGTCAAAGTGTAGATTCTGGTTTAAACCAATAAGTCAAATTCGGATATTTAATTGAACCAAAATAATCTTCGGGCACCAAATTTAACATTAAATCTATGTTTAAATATCTAATTGAACCAAAACAACTTAAAGACCAAAAATAGACATAGAAATCAAATTCATGTACCTAACTATATATTTACCCATTTAGAAGTTACTAGAATTTGACAGTTTGACATTAGAAATCCGATGGTGATAGTTAGATGTGTTAAAAAATAGGCAAAATGACAAAAGATGCCCCCAACGTTTGCATGTTTTGTCATTTGGCCCTCTATTCTTTTTTTTTTGGTCCAAATATGCTACCAATGTTTGCCTTTTTTGTCATTTGGCCCCCTATTCTTTCTTTTGGTCCAAATATGCCCCCAACGTTTCATCCATAGTCCAAATATGCCCCTGTTGGATGTAAACTGTCAATCAATTGACAATCAACGGCTTATAAAAAAATTTTGACGTGGCATCAGCAGATCTTAATACATGGCAAGTCCAGTCAGCATCAGCTGTTGAACGCCAGTCGATTGACAGTTTCCATCTAACGAGGGCATATTTGGACTACGAATGAAACGTTAGGGGCATATTTGGACTATGAATGAAACGTTGGGGGGCATATTTTGACCAAAAGAAAGAATAGGGGGCCAAATGACAAAACAAGCAAACGTTGGGGGCATATTTGGACCAAAAAAAAGAATATGGGGCCAAATGACAAAACATGCAAACGTTGGGGGCATCTTTTGTCATTTTGCCTAAAAAATATCGCATAAGACCGATTCAATTATCCGTTGATATCATCCGGAAATTTGGATATTCGATCTGATTTTAAAATTTTCAAATCGGATACGGATCGCAATATTTTAAGTTTCTGATTATCTGAAAATTTTATGAATATTAATCTTGTTATATTTAACAATTTGATGCTTGTTATATCTAAAAATTAAAATAATTAAAATTTTCATAGATATGAACCTTGTTATATTTAGCAATTTGTTGTTTGTTATATTCGAAATTATGAAATTTTCATAAATACAACCTTCAAATTCGAAAAAAATATATCAAATTATATTTTTAGATAACTGAATTTTCAAATATCTAGTCTGAATATCTAGATATTCAATTTTTTTTCTAATCGGATTCGGTTTTTAGATATCCGAATATCAAGAAAGATGGGATGGAGAACGTTGCCTTTGGTTTTCTCTTTTTTGATTTTATATTTTCTTTTTCTTATTTTTCTTATATACAAGCTTCTCAAGACGATGATTGGACTCTTTTATATTTTTTTTGGTTAAAGTACATAAGTGGTCACTAAGTTATCCCTAAAAATATAAAATGGTCACTAACTTTTAAAAGTTACATAATGAGTATTAAATTTTAGTTTTTATTACAAAATGGTCACTGAAACGTTAACTATCATTAACTGGGAGACGTTGCAATTACAAAATTTATATAATAACATCTTTAATCCTCAATTTTTACATATTTAATCAATTTAGACATCAATAATAAGGGTTAAATTATGAATAAATTGATCGGATGTGTCAATATGGAGAATTAAATGTTCTATCATTCAGATTTTTGTAATTGTTATGTCACCCAATTAACGATTCAATGACCATTTTGTAATAAAAACTAAAGTTTAATGCCATTATGTAATTTTTGAAAGTTTGATAACCATTTTATAATTTTAGAGATTGTTTAGTGACCATTTGTATAGTTAATCCTATTTTTTTACAAGTGTTTTTTTAGAGGTGCTTGTTGAAAAAAAGAAAATGCCTTAATTTTATGGATTTTTATGATCTCCTCCTTGTTGTCCCCATCAATCTAACCCCTAAGAATACTGATCGGAGAGTTCGATTATCAAAGACTCTTTATTTGGTGGACCCATTGTTAGTCCATAAACCCAACATTACTTATCCACCATTGATAAACTCCGGCTTAATATAAAATTAAGTGCTTAAATTATACCTTTTTTAACTTTAGGTACCTAAAGTCTTAAATAAGTGTTCGACCGTTAAAAAAATTATTACCCATTAAAAACGTGACATGTAACATGCTTTTTTATTATTATATTATTATTTAAAAATTGAAAAAGAATATAATTAAAAAAACTCAAAATTTTCAAAAAAAAAAGAGTCTCAAATTCTTAATACCGGCCCAAAACCACAAAGTGTTCAAATTATTGTTGTTGTCGTCACAGTCAAACACCACTACTGCTGTCACCGAAGGTCGCCTCCCATTTTTCCCAACAACCCATCATTGGTAACGAACGAGAAACATGTTAATTGAACGGCGAACATGAATGGTTAATTAAAAATATATAAGAGTAAACAAGAAAAGAACATTACTTGGTATCATGAGATAAAACAAAATAAAAATTATATTATTTTGCCATTGAAGTTATTATAGAAGTTAAAATATTTTTAAGAAGATAAATAATTTTATACTTTATTCGGCGAAACTGGCAAAATTTAAATTTGCGGCGAAGAAACAGCATTAGAAAAGCTAAAAAAATTAACCATTTCAAAACGAATGTTTGAGATCAAATGTAATTTTAAACGTGCTACCGAACGAGCCTAGTAAATATAGACATTTCAGCTCTAATTTTCTTCTCTCTCTCTAGTTTAAGATGATTTTTTGTTAATATATATATATATATATTATTTTCTTTTCTGTCAATATGAAAATATATATTTTCTCTTATTAAACAAAACACATCATATGAGGTATAGTAGTGTAAGTATAGTCTAGATGCAAAGCGAAATGATGCAAAGATTTGGAAGCACGGCTCCCGAAATCAATCATGCTGAAATGTTCCTGTCAGTTGGCGGAGCTTGGGTTCCACCAAGATGATAGGGTGCCATGTGATTCCTCATTTTTATTTATTTATCATCCCAATTATTTACTATCTATTATAAATTAATTTTTATATATTCCTAATTTCTAATTTTAATACATTAATATTTTCATGTCCATTTTACGGTCCATGTTCGGGGTGTGAGGTTATCCCTTCTAACAATATCGTGTTCAAGGTTTAAACTTGTGTCCTCCTTTTAGGGTGCAATGTGCCTTACCAATGCACCAAACACTTGTTAGTATTAATATTTTAAACAATTCGATGGACTTGAAAATAGAAATACACTTGTTTGTACCCTGCGACGCATAGGGTAAATTATTTATAAAAATAAGATATTAATATTATACATTTTGTTATAATAATAGTTATACAAAACATTAAAGTAATTTATTACTTAATTCATATCTCAGATGATACAGAAAGTTGGGAAAAACTTATATGGAGTGCTTAGAGCTTGGTGTAGCACCTATGTCTTACTGTATAGAGCGGCTGTAGAAGTACGAGAATTTTCTTAAGACGCGGCTCTATTCAGTTTTTAATCCTTAATAAATTCACGCACATTTTACCGATAAAACTATTTAAACACAAGTTTCTAAAGTAGAACAACATCTTCTTTTACCATAAATATTTCTTAGATTCACTTATCGAATCCTTTTTAACTTAACCATGACCTAATGGTAATCTTATTTTGTCACAAATCATTTACATATATGCGACACAGAAACATAATGACATTTTACACAAGTTGTATTAATAATAATCTAATGTTGTACATATAAAGTTAATAATGAAATTGTTAATATAAAGTTAATCTATTCCAAAAATAAATCTATATGAATAAAGTATAAAATGCAGCTATCAGATTAGAAAAGTGCAAATTAATTGCTATAACTCAGGATGGAAATTCTCTACCTCTACTTATGTCCCCACACTCAAAATTAAGTTTAGGAATTTATGTTAGGGATTATGGTTTGAGTTTAAAGAATTTAGGCCAGGGTGTATTTTTTAAGGTATAGTGTGTAAGGTTTATGATTTAAAATTTAAGGTTATGGTTTAGAATTTAATTTTATTGTATTTTTTAGTGTCGGGGCATAAATAAAAACACCGAAAAGGGACATATAATTTTTATCCATAACTCATAAGTTCAATCAAGGAATACCATGAAAAAACAAGACTCTATATATCGGACAGTTCCTGTGGGGAATATGTACAATTATTTTCCATGGGATGTTGGTAATTCTGATGGTTGTGAATTATCCGCTCACTCCCATTGTCTACTGTAGGCCCAGTACCCTCAGATCTTGTGGTCGTGGATAAAAGTTCGAATCCCTTAATTAGGTAAATGTTAAAATCAGGAAATGTTGATTTCCTCGTTTGGCATCAAGAATTTAAATTACGATTATAGTTACGTTTTTTATCGCAATATTTTATTGCAGTCGTAAACATAACTTATGTTAGTGGGATCATTGTAAACAATTATTTTTTATAATAATAATTTCAGTTAATGCCGCTATCGCTATATAAATGTTGCTATTACAATAGCAGACCGTTATTTGAATCCCGGTTGGTATATTACTGCTGGAGTGAGACTATACGTGCAATTATTATGCATGAATGATTGATGTTTTGGACAAACCTTGTACCCAACCTCTACATATACCTGAAAATATAGAATTCCAGAGGCAATTCCACTCTCAGATATTCATTATTTCTTGCTTTTTCTTTTCTGTTTTTACATTTTGATCGGTTGCAAATGATGATGGAGAATCCGAGAGTGATGAAAACGATGAATGGTGTCCAAGTATCTGCAGATGAGGATACGGAGATTAGTATCTTTGATGCCAAAAGGTACTTCAACGAAAGCAACAGCGACCCGAGAGTGTGCAAAAGAGTGTCCCCGCTTGATATACCCAATCTGGTTCATGTTTCATCGGACCACGGGGCCGGAGGAGATGATTCTGCCTTGGCCTTGGCCGGTAGATTTTCCTCGGCCTCGTCGGCTGCTGACGGGTATGGTTATGGGAGGACATACCGAGTTCGTTCCTTCCACGCAACACCAACGCCGTCATCGGAGGCTAGCTGGAATAGCCAGACTGGTTTGTTGTCAAATCCCACGGGTGCCATTGCAGTTTCTATGACCACAACCGATGACAACAGCAAAAGGTCTGGTAAAAAACGATGGCTTTGGCGACCATGTTGCCCCTGCTCGGGCAAGAAGTCGGTTCAAGTCGAGCCCAAAGCACCGTTGAGTTTGAATCCAAAACTCAAAGCAGACGATCACAAACGGCAAGAGATACCAGTCATACAAGTAACCAACAGCAACCCTCACAGTATTTCTGAGAATCACGAGTTTCATTCGAGCTTAGGACAGCGAGTGGTAGCAACAACAACAACAACAACAAGAGTACCCCTTATGATAAGCAACGGTTCAGCGACTGCTGCTGGCTTTACGTTTCCAATACTTAACCAACAACTAAAACCATCCCGCGTTGAAATGACAGTAAATAGAAACAATAGTTCTGCTCTTGTTATCGACCATGAAGATCCGCCTCGAGAGTCGTTGGATGTGTTCCTACCACCTGACGAATCATCGAACTCTGTTCCGATTCCGAAGAAACTTGTGTCGAGAATCACCGTAGTAGAAGATGATGTTGCGAGCGATACCAGCTCGGACTTGTTCGAAATCGAGAGCTTATCCACAACCACCAAGGGGCAGAGCACCACGTCACTTCCAATGTACAACCGTCGAGATTCGTTGGACGAGGCCTTGCATCTTAATACAATAAGATCGATACCAGGTGCCTCAGGGTTCAGCCTCGGGTGTCCGTATTCGCCGATGGCGACGGAGTGTTACGAGCCTAGTGAGGCGAGCATAGAGTGGAGCGTGGCGACGGCAGAAGGGTTCGAGAGAGGCTCGGTCGGGGTATCTGAAGCGGAGGAGAATATGCTTGGCATTGGCAATTACAATGGAGGGAAGAAGAAATCAGGGGACGGGGGGTTGCTGAGCTGCCGAAGCCAGAAGGCGGTGAGCGTGGGGCCAAACCCTGTCAAGTACGTGCCTCCTCGGGGACATGCAGCTACCACACTGAAGCATGTGGGCAATGTCAATAATCCACGGCTATCCCGTTTGTCACTTCCTTTTTCGTCATAAACAACTTTTGCTGTATTTTCCTATATTTCGTGTGCTTTTCTGGTTTTCATGCTTTACTCTTGTACGTAAATTAGTACCCATGTTTTTGTGTGTTTTCCTAATTCCTAATAATCTTTTGAGTTCTTTTATGCTTTATTGCTAGAACAGTATACATTTAATTCTGATAATAGGGTAATTTTTAAGTAATATGGTATTATTAAATCTAATAATATATAAATATATTATGATACAAAAAATTACATTGTCATAACACATCAGCTCTCAAACCATAGCAGCCGTGCCTAATATCTTCATCTTTTTCCTTTTTTTTTAATTTTCATGTGGCATGCGACTATATTAATTTTAGTGATAATTGTTGACCGTTGATATTTTTTATTTTTTAGTTTTTGAATCAAATAACTTTGTCTTTGTCCTGAAACTTTTTTTCTCCACCTTTTGATGTGTATTTTCTGTCTTTTGGTACACTTTTATTTTCTTAATTGGTCGATTGGCTACTTTTCTTTTCTTTTAATTTTCTATTATAGTTGGATTTGACGTCACCACGACTGATCATGATGATACTCTTTTAATTACCACGTTGATCTCTCTATTTTGGACGCTCAAATTGAATTTGGATACGAGCTCACGGTTACCACTTTAGTTCACAGTTAAATTGTGGTAATGACCGTGTTGTCAATGCACCTTATTATTATAATATGTATTTTTGTAATGTTGTTTGTTATTGGTTTTTACTTTTTTATCATCGAGTTTCGGTGACGCTTGTATCTATTTTATTTTAAGCCTTTGAGATAAAGTTTTTATCTTTTCTTTCTATGGTCCTATTTATAATTTAGAGACGTTAAATTTTATGTTATTAAAAATATGTTCAGATCAAATTTGTTCACCTGAATTAAAAACTATCATTGCATTTTTAATTTTTTTTCTTCTTTTAATAAAATTAGCGTTATCATACTAAAAAATAAATTCACTATCGAGATCAGCATGATGGAGTCAAACATTGCTGCTATCCAATAAGGAGAGGGGTGGGTGGGCACATTGGCAGCGGCTAAAGGGACTGGGCTAAAGGAGAAAATTAGAAAGGTCAGAAGCTTAGGCCTACAAATGGACCCTCGTGTAGAATATGAGAAAAATGAGGGCCAGTCAAAGTAGAGTGAACCCAACGGGAATAAAAGGGAAAGAAAATGTGATGATTAATATATGACGTGGATTTGAATATCTATAAATATTGATTTTTTTAATTTCAATTTTGTGGATTCAAATATTAATTTTTTTATCATTCTAATATTTGTCTAATTGGTGGCGGAGTTACATATAATTTAGGGGTCAATTAATTTCACTTAATTTGTTATAATATGAAGTTTTTAAAGAGTTAAATGAAGTTTTCAAGAAGTTAGTATAATTTTTTAATGAAAATATTAAAATTAATTTCACTTAATTTATTTAGATATGAGGTCAATAATATTTATATTACAGTAGTATAAAAAAATTATACTTCAAAATTTATTCTGACTTTATTATATAAAAATTCTAACCCCGTCTAATTTTGCCTAGGGGATTACTCCCTTTGACACGTAAGCCCTGGACAGGCATATCTTTTATGGAACTTTTTTTTAAGTCTTCAAAGACTATCCGCCTTCTAACTTATGGGTCAGATCTCATCTCTCATTTATGTGGCAGAAGCAATCCTTGGACCCATAAAATCAGTTAACGGACAAAAACACCCCTATCATACATTGTTCGATAGGTCCTCCTCAAATATCCCAAGCCCAATATGGTCTTTTCACAAACCTAAAATGAAAACCTTCCTCATCTTTCAATGTCACCACCTCTCCCTAATCCTGCACCTCTCATCATTCACACCAAAATTCCTCCATCTGACCAGAATATCCTCACACATTCCACTATAATTCATGCTTCAAAAGGGTAAAATGGTATTCACACTTCAACAGTAAAATACAAATTCCATTTTTTATATATTTGAAATTCAGTCACTGCCTTGTTTCCCACTCGGCTAATTGATTTTTTCTTTTTTTCTTGTCTAAAAAATGTCGATCGTCCAGTCTTCCGTCTCTACTCCGTCAACTGTCCGTTCTTCGCCGTCACTATCATGCGGCGCGGCACACCCCGTCGTCGCCTCCTATACCATTTCTTCCACTTCGAATTCCTTCTTGTTGAGATCGTCGTCGTTAAAGACCGTTACATCCGTTTCTAGCTCTAAGAATAGTAAGAGAAAAAGCGCTGTTGGAAAGGTGAGGTCGAGCCTGGAGACGGCGGGAGCAACGGTGGGGCAGGTGACGGAGGTTACAAAGGATACCTTCTGGCCAATCGTTAACGCCGCCGGGGATAAAACCGTCGTCCTTGATATGTACACTCAATGGTAAGTATATAAATTACATGTACTCATACTGTTGCTTCTACTTATACATAATATATACGGTATGCTGACGTATTCTGTTAATTTGTTAGTTACCGATAGCGTGATGCTGTTTGTTCTTATTTTTTTTTTTTTTTGGATAAGTTGTGTATTTTATTATCCAAGACAAAAAAAACAGTTCCTATAATGCACTTTGGGCAGCCATCCCAGCTAGGGAATTTCCCAAGATGCACAAAGTGTGCTATTTACAATATCCATATGAGTGAGCCTATTTTGTGTTCTATTACGTACAATCTCCTTTATACAGCAAACCAAAGTATCACTAGTTCTATGAATATTCCTAAATTTTCTGAAATTTTTTTCCACCCACACAAAGTAGACAAACGCACTCCAAGCAATCTTAAGGATGTGGACAATAAGAAACTTCCTTTCAGCCTTGAGCAAAGCCAACAGAGCTCTCCTTCCCAAGACTCCATCCTCCTCTGCAGACCACATAGACGCAAAACAGCAGTCCAAATGTTCCGTGAATAAATGCAAGCAGCAAAAATATGGTTTCGATCTTCATGCTCACCCCCACAAAGAATGCAACCATCTGCAACATTTAACCCCATCTTGATTAGCCTGTCCATCGTAGGTAAACGATCAAGAATTGCCATCCACAAGATTAGAGAATGCTTCGGTACATGCAAGCTGAACCAAACAATTTTATGCCATCCCACAGTAGCCCCAACACTCCTTATATCATTCCATATATCCTTAGTTGTCAGCGGCCCACTCTGTAACCCAGGCTGTATATAGCTCCTAAGCTTTAAGATTTTCCTCAAACACCAACTGAAATGCGGCTTAGGTTCAACACTCCAGATATCAGCCCCCTTTAACACATAAGTATGTACCCAGGCTACCCATAAGGACCCTTCAGATGCAAGCAGTTTCTTCAGAAGCAAAACAGCACAAGTTTGGTTCCAAGCCTGCAAGTCTTTAATCCCCAATCCTCCCTCACTCTTAGGAGTGCAAATATGTTTCCAACTCACCCTTGCACCTTTCGCTGGAATATCCTCCCCTTTCCAAAAGAAACGAGAGCAAAGTTGCTCAATTTTCTTTATAACTCCCTTTGGCAAAATCAGTTGTCTACACCAAAAGTTTGCAATGCTGAAGATAACAGCTTTAATTAGCTGTAAACGACCAGCATAGGTTAGAAGCAGTTTCGACCACTTCTCAATCTTGGACTGCACTTTCTCAATCAGCACCCTGCAGTCTTTTTCAGACAACCTTCTTGTAACCAGGGGTACTCCTAAGTATCGTACTGGAAGCTGCCCAACTGAAAAACCAGTCCTTGTACTCAATTTAATTTTTTGTTCATGGGAAACACCCGCCACAAACAATTCCGATTTGTTTACATTCAATCTCAATCCAGAAACTTTATAAAATTGATCAAGAACACATTGCACTCCTATACCCAATAGACGGGTCTAACTTTCTAAGATCTAAGATCTAAGAACAAGCTCGGAATTGAATAAAATTTTGCATCAGATTTATTTGCATGACTTGCTTTAATGTTGTAGGTGTGGTCCTTGCAAAATTATAGCTCCCAAGTATCAAGAATTGTCTGAGAAGTACCTTGACGTTGTCTTTCTAAAGCTTGATTGCAATCAAGAAAACAAGGTAGCTAAAATTCCTATGATTATTTCCAAATCCATTAGTTAGCTCAACTATCTGGGTATTTTGTTAATTTATATTATGCATGTAAGTAGTGATTAAACAGAGTGTAGGAAAATTATGAAACTATGTGAGGATGAGAAATTTGTGCAATGATTTTGGCAGCCATTGGCGAAGGAGCTCGGCATAAGGGTGGTTCCAACGTTCAAGATACTGAAGCACAACAAGATAGTAAAGGAGGTGACCGGAGCAAAATTCGACGACTTAGTTGCAGCCATCGACACGGTTCGATCCAGCTAAGTTCATTTCAGTACTTGCTAAATGTTAATCCCTTCGTGCATGCTTTGAATTAATTGTTCTTGTATTTATGTACATATATGTGTATGGATACATTCCCATTTCCCAGTTCTTCAAATGGAGAAAGGCCACCGGTTGTATGTAACGTTAACCTGCTGCTTCTGATATATATAAACATTCTATTTCAGTTTATTGGGACAGGTGTGATTGTGAACCGAGAAAATATCAGCTTATGGCATTACATTCATTATGTCTGCAATCGCGATACAAATATAAAAATTGAAATACCAAAGATGTTTTGCATCTGCAATTTAGATAGATTGTGGGAACTTATCTCTTGTAGTCCCAATTTTTTCTCAGATTATAACGGCTGGGATGTAATGAGAAGGTCTTCTTAGATTCTGTAACTTAACATTCCATGAAATACTCTTCTTTTTCTCATCTTTCGATCCGATTCCAATGGTGTTTGAAGCCTATCGATCACTTTAGAAACATCCCTTTGAGACTGATGATGCTGGCAGTTTCTGGTTTGATTTTCTCTTCCTTCTCGTCCTTCAGCTTTACCTCAAAAGGAACACAATCGTTTGAGTTCTCGTAATCGAATCGAACCGAACTATACCTCGGGTTCCCACAAAAGAAACTGGCCTGATCCAGAATTCATCTCCTTCTTGATGATGGAAAGCTCCACAAACAAATGGGATAAGCATGAAAAAAAAAACTTGGTTTGGAGATGTAGGGTTTCCAGGGTTTTTGCGTTAAACGTTTAGTTGTTTGGCTGCCACGCCGTTCGTAGTTTTTGGCGATGGCGTGTTGGGAGAAACGATCAACTAGATCCAACGACCAAAAAAATATGCTCATAAGCGACGATCGATGACGGAAACAATAACAATTTGGAGCTTGTGCTTGGAAAATTTTAAGATTTTGAGATTGTTTTGTAAAAATTAAAAAAATTTAAAATCTTCAAAAAAAATAAAAATTAGTTTTTTTTTTTCAAATTTTTTTTAATAATTCAAATTATTACCACATGTTAGGCATTGATTGATTAACAAATTTTTTTAACAATAGTTAACTACCATACATCTAAAATTATATCAATATAAACTTAAGCACCTATTTTTAGCAAAAATACTTTAGGCACCTAAAGTTTAAAAAAAATATAATTTAAGCACTTATTTTTTTATTTAAACCTTTTATTTTATATCCTCCAGAGTATGAATATGAAGAAAAATGGCCATATAAATATAGTTAAAAATAATCCCATTTATAAAATATTATTTTCAAATAACAACCCTACAAATAAATGTGTAATATGAAGAAATTTGGTCCCCGCAGATTGCACATTTCATGGCAAATGGCAATAACGTGAAAAGACCCCTTAAATAGCAAATGATTGAATTAGCCACAACCACCACAACATGAGTTCCCTAACAAATCGAAAGGATGATAGCAGACCACAATAGCTACAATCTTTGGGGGGGCAACTTCCATCCCTCCTCGGCCAATGTCTGTCAAAAACCAAATCCCCGATCGATGCTTTGTTCCGAGATAGCTCAAGTTGGTGTGGAAGACTGATATCAAGGCAACATATTCGATGTCCTACTTCTCAGGGCAGTCAGATGACATGTGCCCTCGGCGCCCGCAGTTGAAGCAGGAACTTCCAAAGCCTCTGTACACAAATTGAGAGGTCAACATCAATTCTAGTTTTCCATAAAAGATTAAAGAGTCTTCTAGGGCTATATCTCAGTGGTATAACTTTTTCAAGTAAAAGAGTTTCTGCCGATAATAAACGAACATCGAATTACATAAAAACGACAATGGCTACCATGGATTGCCATGAAGAGAAATTTAAGTCCATTGACTCATCATGCATGTACCCTCCACCATACATGACAAAATAAATTCTACTTTAGTACAGGATGTGCGTAAAGCTACTGTTGTTTCTGTAATTAAATGACCAACTACTTCTGCCCTTTTTACCTTTATTAAAGACAAGGACTATACAAGTCTAGCATGTGAAATTTAGAACTTGATCAGGGGAATACGTAACACTAGATTAGGCAATATCAAACAGACCATGGGAATACGGATCACTATACAAGTTGAAGGGTTCAAGATAATTCATTACAAGAGAATATAGGGGAAATACATGCCTGTCACGGGAGAATGAACTGTTTGATCTGCTGCTACTACCAGTACCAATTAGCCAGTCATCCCTACTGCCTTTTGAAGTCTGAGCCCAACTATTTCTTCCACCTCGAACCTCATTATTGGAGTCTCGGCCATTGCTCCAACCCCTAGATGCCCTCAAACTTCTAGGACTCTTATTAATTTCTCGTGGATAGCGATCCCTTGAAGAAAATTTGCCATAATAATCACTTGAAGGGCCATCATCATGCAAAGCTGGCAACTGCCAGAAGAAATAAATACACAAAATCAGCTTAGTTAGTGTGATAACACACATGCATGTGTTCTTAGGTGGCTGCCAAGGGACCATAGCTAGATGAATTAGATGATAGTAACATAAGCGACATGGCCATCATCTGGAAGCACACTTAATGAGCAACACAGACCATCCAGTTGACAGCATTTTATATATATAGAAGTGTTGCTGCCAATACACATTAGATGGTACAATGCACAACAAAAACAATTGCATTGCGAGTACCATCCATTTGCATGGTGACAACCACATCCTACAATGCATTCACTTTCAACATACCAAGGCAAACAACACAAAAGGGAAGAGGCACATGCCACTAAGAAAAATCTAAAACGCATGGATAACATAGCCTCCCCGTCCTTTAAACTCCTTCCAATGGTCTTGAACTCGACACCATCACAAATTAAGAGTCCCAATACCAAGAGCTAGGTTGTCCCCCCAGGGGAAACAAGCAAAGTTGAATGTTATTTCACAATTAGGTGCTCCAGTTAGAACTGAAAGTATACTATAGTTTACCTGTTTATGGCTAACAAGAGACCGGGATGAATCCTCAACAGCTGGAGAACTAATGAACTCAAACTTACACCCAACATCACGTTCAAGAGTTTTGACAGTTCTCCTCTGACTATTAGTATACATCAAAATTGCAGAACCTTCCCTCCCTGCTCGTCCAGTACGGCCAGAGCGATGCACAAAAGTCTCTGCATTATTGGGAAGCTCATAGTGGATAACCTGGAGAAAAAGATGATAAATCCCAGTCTCAGTATGCCTTTAGAAACTAGAAAGCAATTCCACATTTTGAAAGTGAAGATGGATAATAGTTATCTTGCTTTCCACATATGCTATTATCAAGAAAAAACGAGCATGAATACTGTAAACAGAAAATTTGTGAGCATCAACAGTAACTCAAGAAAAAAAAAACGAGCATGATTATTAGAATCTAGAAAGCAATTCCACATGTTGAAAGTGAAAACGAATAATAGTTATTTGTTATGCTCAGATGACATGTATTTTCCCACAAATTGCATACATGTTCTAAGCATGAGTGACTGATAAAAAGAACTTTAAATACCATATGATTCATGTTAAGTGGTGTTATCCAACATCTGTTAAGTATAAGGTTTCCTGATGTTGTATATAAAATTGAGCCTCCCCACCTAAAATCAACTGGTTTTAGGTTGGATGCTTAACAATTCTAATTAGGAATAAGTCAACTGGTTTGAGTTTCAAAATAAGTCAATTGGACTTTTAAGTACTATTTAAATATGTAATAATTAACAGGTACCTTTACTATTGCTTTTTTGCTTCCAATGATTAGAAGATCATCAATATTAGTCTGAAACTAAAGTAAATACCTCTATGGATAAAAAAACAAATTGTTCAACTGGTGTAACATTTTAACCATTTTCATTTAGTCAATGATTTTGCCAGCAGAATCAACAGCAAAGAACAAAGTGGTAAAATTAATAACAAGGAGCCTAAATTAGCATGAAAGGACATAATGACAGGCCCAAAATGACTTAGAGAGTTTAAAGAACTAAAATATAATTGGGTACCGTACCAGATCAACATTTGGAATATCAAGACCACGAGATGCAACATCAGTGGCAACAAGCACAGTAAATTTTCCTTGCCGAAATCCATTCAATGTTCTCTCCCTCTGATGTTGAGAAATATCGCCATGCAATGCCTTAGAAGCTATGCTGTTTGTTAAAGCAATAGAAACGTAATCTGCATCTCGTTTTGTTTGTGTAAAAACAATGATTTTCCCACCCTTCGCATAATCCTGAAGGTTCAGACAAGATTCAGTTTTTTAAATGGTGGGTAAAGTAACAACATTGCATAATTTGCATTCATGTTTGAGAGCTAAAGTAATTTACTCTTGAGAACAATTAAAAGTATGGATATGGAAGGCAACTCCTACACTTGATAAATACACGAATCAGAAGGATTTGCAGATGATGGAAATTTGGGTGTTGACACTTGACACATAAATAAAATATTGAGGCTAGGAATGCTCTTTTACATTTTGAAGTTGGTGTTTTTAAGAAGCCTTACATCAAATAAACTCAGTAGCCTGACCAAGATGCTGACAGCAAAAATGGAAACATAAAACTACCAAAGAGTTAAATTAAGAGGCTTTTGGGACCAAAAGCTTGAACTAAGAATAACAATCCAACATTTGAACCAAATTCATTACTGAAAATTTTAAGGAGCAAAGAACACATTAACAGCTGATGCAAAAAAAGGGAGATTACTCAGCAAATATTGCTTACACAGAATAATATCACATAAGAATCCTTTGCTAAATAGAGTTTTTACGACATAAAACATAGACCTATTGCATCTTTCTGTGGGACTTAAATTTATTACTCTCCACTGAAAAGATACATATACAAAGAAAAAACTCATTTCAGGTAATAGACAAACTTCATCAATGGCTTCAGTTTATAGCAAAATAGAGAGAAACTGAGACAAAGTTGGAGAAGATAAAGTATTTACCGTTATGAGACCACTAAGAATGGTCTGTTTTGAAGTTGCAGTGGTTGATACTGCATAAAGTTTGATCCCTTCGGCAAGCTTTTCATTTTGATCTCCAACCTGTTAAAGGAGAAAGGACAACAGCTAAAATATATATATTTCTTTCTGCGATGAAAAAAATTTAAGACATAATACTGATAATAGAAATGTACTACTCTAAGATCAGCAATCAGCATATCTCAAGTTACTCATGTATGCGCGTAGATTTGTACAATGTCTTTGTCCCCGTTTCTTTAATAATATAAACAGAAGATAATTTCACTTATTCGTCAAGAGAACTCATTACCTTAGGACATCACCAAATTATATTATTCACGTTTAATCTCTCAACATATAATAACCTTTTTATCCCCAAGGAAAAAGAACATAATTTTGAAATGTCGCAGCTGAGTAAAATTTGCATAGCACGAATGTAGGAAGACGGTATTATGCAGAGTAGATCTGTGCACTTTTGTCTAGCTGATAAAGTAGTTGAGAGATCAAAATTTTCAGCTTGATAAGCACACTCTGAAAAGGGTTTAGCATCAAAAATTAAATCACTTGTTCAACAATGTATTAGTCCTCCAAACCTAAGAAAATGGGGGGGAAATGGGGACACAGACTAGTTTCAACGTTAACAATCAGAGAGAATTTTGACTTTTCACTGATGCTTGAATAACTGCTCATCCATCAAACAAGCAGAAACAACTACCTCCAATACTTCAAACTCAATACTTCTACTAACCTTTTAAGTTTTGATATTAACTTATACATCACCAACGAATAGGGAAACTGATGTAACATGTCAAAACCAAGCATGAACAAGCATTTCAAATAGTACATAGAAAATAATTTACCAAGTCAATATTCAGAGGACTGTTCAAGTATTTTTTTGCCAACTGTTTAACCCAAGAAGGCATGGTAGCCGAGAAAAGCATGCTCTGCCTCTTTGATGGAAGATTTTCTAAAATTTGTTCGACAGCCTCCTCGAATCCGACTGCAAGCATCTGATCAGCTTCGTCAAGGACCAGATACTCAACTTCTCCCAAATTGAGGTAATTACTTTCTATGAGGTCAATGATTCGACCAGGAGTCCCAACAACTACATCGACCCCACGGGAAAGAGCATTTCGCTGTATACTATAAGAAACCCCTCCATAAACACAAACAGTGTTCAAATAAGATGCAGACTCTTTAATTTCCTTCTCAACTTGCTTGGCTAACTCCCGAGTAGGAGCGAGGACCAAAACTCTGGGAAGCCGACCAGATGTCCTAAAAAAGAGAAACACAATGGATAAATAAAACATTAAGCATAACAAGTATATTATTGAAAATGAAGGAATTCCAGGTTTGCATTGTCTGGTGTATTACCGACGAGGACTTGTATGTCGGGTAGCATTCTCAGTGAGCTGTTTTATTATGGGGATACCAAAGGCTAATGTCTTGCCGGTTCCAGTCTTTGCACGAGCAATAATGTCTCGACCTTGCAGTGCCGGCACGAGAACAGCTCTCTAAATTAATGACAGCGGAGATATAATGCATAGATTAGGAGATGGCATAAAGGTTGAAACTTGAAAGAAAGTAAGAAACATGGCACAAGTGAAAACAAAAACACACAATTAAAATAGTACTATAAGACAAGTAAGCTTCACAGAATGGAAATTCTCCCCAATGTCTACTCCAGCACAGGAAAGACGAAATAGAATCGAAAAGAAACAAAGAAAAATACATACGAATTCAGAAAATTAGACCTGAATTGGGAAAAGGTGAGTGATGCCTCGGTTGAGTAAGGAATCGAGGAGGCGCTGAGGCAAACCCAGCTTGGAAATGTCGAGTTGGTCGTGGACTTGGTGTTGGACAAGAGAGGGGTCATTGAAGGGCTGCTCTCTGAGCACAGAACTGGGAGTGGCAAAAGCACGAGGAACAAAAAGCAATGGCCTTCTTCCGCCAAGTACGAGGGCGTTGAACTGAGACTTAAAAGGGAAGGTTAAGGACAAAGAAGAGATTGGTGCGGCGGGTGTTATTCTTCCATTAGAGACGGAGGAGGAGAGCTCCAGTGACGGGGAGTGGTGAATGGAGATTAGGAAGGAGGCCATTTTTTTCCTTTCTGCTTTCTGCTTTCTGCTTTCTGCTTTCTGCTTTCAGTTGGGAGAAGATAATGTTGATATCTAAGGGGATTTTAGATATTTATTCCAGGCGGCCTCCACCCGGCCCAGGATATGGATACAGATTCTTTTAACCCGCATATCAGCCCAAACCGGCCCTTGTATAATTTAAATAAGGGTAAACAAATTGGGTATACCTATTTGGATCACCGAACTATAGAAATCGTCAATTAGACTATTGAACTTATAAAATCAACCTATTTTGACTACCACCGTTAAAAACCTAACGGTGGAGTGACGGAACTGCCACGTGGCAATTGACGGAAAAAATTAAAAATTACACATTTGGTCCATGTTATTTACACATTCTTTTAATTTAATCATAATTTTAAATTAATAAAATAATAAATTATTTAATTAAGTGATGACATGTGTCAACACCTTGTTGGAGGACTTTAATTATTTATATTTAATTTTATTAATTTATTTTTCCTCTCCATTCAGGTTGTGACACGTGTCGCCATTAATTTAGAGGGAAAAAATAAATTTCTCTACACTTGCACTACAAAGGATTCAACCCGGGTCTTTCAAGTGTAAAGTCAATGGCTTTGCCACTACACCAAGCACAACTTTATGTTATAATTCTCCAGATACAATATATACCTCTTATTAGGTTCTACATTTATAAGCTAAAAGCTCAAACCCTAAACACTAATTTCACATATATAAAACCCTAAACTTTAACCCTAAATATTTCAAATTAATTTCACCCTAAATATTTTAAATTAAACCTCAAACACTAAACATTTCAAATTAATTCCACGCTAAATATTTTAAATTAAACCATAAATCCCAAACCCTAAAAATTTTCAAATTAATTTCATGCTAAATATTTCAAATTAAACCCCAAACCCAAACCTTAAACCATAAAAATTTCAAATTAATTTCACGCTAAATATTTTAAATTAAACCCTAAAAATTTCAAATTAATTTCATGCTAAATATTTTAAATTAAACTCTAAACCCTAAATATTTCAAATTAGTTTTACACTAAAAATTTCAAATTAAACCCTAAACCCTAAAAATTTCAAATTAATTACACGCTAAATATTTCAAATTAAACCATGAACCCTAAAAATTTCAAATTAATTCCACGCTAAATATTTCAAATTAAACCATAAACCTTAAACCCTAAAATAGGATTTGAGGTTTAATTTAAAATATTTAGCGTGTAATTAATTTGAAATTTTTAGGGTTTAGAGTTTATGGATTAATTTGAAATATTTAGTGTGAAATTATTTGAAATATTTAGGGTTTAGGGTTTAATTTAAAATATTTAGCATAGAATTAATTTGAAATTTTTAGGGTTTAATGTTTGGGTTTAGGGATTAATTTGAAATATTTAGCGTGAAATATGATGGATTTTTCTGAATGATATCACATTTAATGGGAAAGTGTTTGATCGGCTGCAACTAGAACAGGTAATTCGATTGAGATTGGCTTTCTGGTATAAGGCTAAACACCCTGACTGTTCCATCCCGTTAGAATCTCTTGTTTCGGATTTTTCCCTAGTTTCCGCGTCGCATAAGCCTCTTAAGAAACCTGTCAGCATTTTACAATGGATCCCCCCTCCTGCTGGATTTCTTAAACTAAACACAGATGGTGCTATTTCACATGGTTCTAAAGGTGCTATTTCACTTTGTTCAAGTTCGCCATCTCCATGGGTCCTGATCCCCCTTCTTTCATTGAATTTGAAGCTTTGTTCCATGGTGTTTCAAGTTTTTATGAATCGAAGTGGGCTAAGAACCATAGGTTGATAGCTGAGTCGGATTGCAAATCTGTGGTGGATTGGTGTTTCAAGTTTTTTCCTACATAGGCTTTAGGGAGGTTTTTTAACGAGGCCGATGTTAATGTAATTATAAATAAAATTATTAACTTTTCAAAAAAAAAAATAGGGTATAAGGTTTAATTTAAAATATTTAGCGTGAAATTAATTTGAAATGTTTAGAGCTTGGGGTTTAATTTGAAACATTTAGCATGAAATTAATTTGAAATATTTAAGGTTAGAGTTTAGGGTTTAGGATTTATATATGTGAAATTAGTGTTTAGGGTTTGAGCTTTTGGCTTATAAATGTAGAAACTAATAAGAGTTATATATTATATATGGAAAATTATAGTTCAAAGTTGTGCTTGGTGCAGTGGCAAAGCCTTTGACTTTACACTTGATACACCTAGGTTTGAATCTTGCATAGTGCAGGTGGAGAGGATTTTATTTTTCTCCTCTAAATTGGTGGTGACACGTGTCACTACTTAATTAAATAATTTATTGTTTTATTAATTTAAAATTAGGACTAAATTGAAATAATGTGTAAATAACATGGACCAAATGTGTAATTTTTAAATTTTTCCGTCAATTGCCACGTGGCAGTTCCGTCACTCCACCGTTAGGTTTTTAACGACGATGATCAAAATAGGTTGATTTTATAAGTTCGGTGGTCTGATTGACGATTTCTATAGTTCAGTGGTCTAAATAGATATCCCCAATTTGTTTGGTGGTTAGTGGTGTAGTTTTCCCTTTAAATAATTAAAATATAGATTATTCAAACATGTGTTATTATTATTGCATGCACTAACCTTGAAAAAATATATACTCCATACGTATATAAATTTTATTTTAAAAATTAAATTTTAAACTCTAACTTATATATATTTTATGTACTCGTAAACCCTAAATTTCACACCCAACAACATAAACTCTTAAACAATTAACCTTCTCTAATATTTTTTATATAATTGTACCAACAGGTTAACATAAATTATTTTACTATCAGTATTTTAATTACGAGTCAAATATTTACATCTTAAAGTTTTTAGTGCATGTATGTGTAGTATTACTAACCTTTCAACACCATGTGCATGTGAAATTTAGTAACCCAAAAATCACTTACATGTCAGATAATAAACTTGTTTATATTAGATTTTTTATCTTAGTTTTTTTTAAAATATATTTTTATAAATAAAATGATACATGGCATATTCATCTACTATAATTTAGGACAAGTGTTATAAAAGCTCATTATGAGATGAATTTTTTAACCTAATTTATTTTATTCGTATTACTATGATCGAACATTTAATAGTACTTAAAGGACCAATTACATTAATTGCTAGATGGTGCACACCAAATTTATTTAATAGTACTTAAAGGACAAGTGTTATATAAGTATTATATTTGTATGTATTTTTAACATCTAGAACACGATTTATATATTTAAATTAAATTTTACAAATAATTCCTATCAAAAAATTTTTTTTTTTACAAATAATGTATATTAAAAAAACGGTTAGTTACATTTTGCTCCGCAATATTCGGAACTAGGGTTTTCGTTTTGCGTCGTCAGGATGGAGCCGCAAGGGGGGGTTATCAGTAAACCTCCAGAGCATGTAGCACCGGTGACGGTGCCTGTGTGCCTTGAGAGATCAGGTCTGCCGTTAGAGGATGGTGTGGAGAGGGAATTGAAGAGGGGGAGAGGCTTGGCTACGCAGGAAACGGTGGAGGAGAACCGTAAGGAAGGTGTCGTTGGTGATGTGTACATGCAGGAGGCGGTAGAGAAGAAGGGTGCTGGGGCTGCGCCGACACAGGCAGAGACAACTGCTGGGATAAGTAAATCGTCGTTCCGCGATATGGTTCCCGGGAAGGAGGGTACTATATCCATGATCGAGGACCTTGACGTGGTTCTAACGAAGGAGGATGTCCGGGTCAACTTTGAAGGGCCGCTGCCGAGGATTGACTTTGCGGATCGCGTATATGATTCGATAGATGCGAAACTTGCGTGTTCGATCATTGTGCGATTACTTGGAAAGGCAATTGGATACCGAGCATTGCTGAATAGGGTTAAGGCGTTGTGGATGCCGGCAGGGAAATTGGAACTGGTTGATCTAGATAACGAGTATTATTTAGTGAGATTCGAATTGGAGAGTGATTATGATAGGGTAATTTCCGGTGGTCCGTGGGTCATCTACGGAAGTTATCTTACGGTTCAGCCGTGGTCAAGGACTTTTTCTACGTCTGAGGCATATCCTCAGCACATTGTGGTTTGGGCACGCCTCCTAGGTCTTCCGTATCGATATTACACGAAGAGCATGTTTAGGGCGATTGCTAGTGTGTTTGGTAATGTAGTTCGGATTGACTACAATACGCTGGAAGGGAAGAGGGGTCGCTTTGCTAGATTTGCTATTGTTGTTGATTTGAGTAAGCCTTTGCTATCGGGAGTGGTAATTGATGGTTCCCGGCAGGATGTGGAGTATGAAGGCTTACCACTTATCTGTTATAAGTGTGGTAAGTATGAGCATCAAAAGGAGGTGTGTGGGAAGGAAGGAACCCCGGAGGTTGGTTCGTCGTCAAACTCGTCACCTAGCGTGGAGGGAGGGGCGGGTGAAAATGATATGTATGGTCCATGGATGCAGGTTCAAACTCGCCGCCGCAAGCCGATGAATATGGCCAATCCGGGTAATGCTGGAGGGGCTGCTAAACAGGTAGTGAATCGATCCATCGGGTCGCGGTTCGATGTGTTAGAAGTTGAGGAAGATAGAACCGCGAGGAGCGGGTCTAGGGGGGTTGCCGAGGAACCCAATATGGGGAATGTGCTGGAAAGAGGGAAGAATGTGCCGGTGAGTGTGGAGAACGTTGGTGTGAAGGCTTTGGGGGCGGAGCGGGCCGATCCATCGGTTGGAGAAAGGCGAGGTACGGATGATGTGGTGGTGCGTGAGGAACGCACGAGAAAGGACAAGGAGGTGGCTGTAGAGGTTGGAGGAAAACACATGGAAAGTGCGGCGGGAGTGGGAGAAGTTGCATCCGCGCAAGCGGTAGTGGTCGAAAATACTACGCTAGGGGGAGGTAATCATACGGTGGTTAGAGTGTATGAGAAAGGGGAAAGGGAGGCTCTGCGGGATGTGAATGGGCGGGGTACGAAAGGAGCTGCCCGTAAGCAAGCAGTGAAAAATGTGCCGAAGAACCCGTTAGCGGCGAAGAATGTGGGGGCAAAGGGGTTAAAAGTTAAGAAAAGGGATGAGCGTGGGCCTCCAAAACCGGTACTTAAGGAGTGGATAAATAATATGACGGCGGAGCTTGACGCGGCGTCGAGTGGAGGACGAGATGGCCATGGTAATTCTTCATCGAGGATTGAGGAAGAGCATGGTCAGGTGCAATAGAAAGCGAATAGGGCGTTTGAGGCTGCCACGGGCAGGGACGTGTCGTCCTAAGGTGTTGTCTTCCTTCTCTTTTATTATTTAATGGTTAAAGTCATTTTCTGGAATGTACAAGGAGCACTTAGCGCTGAATTTTATCGATGCTTCAAGCTTTTGATGCAAACTCAACGACCGGATGTGATTGCGTTATTTGAACCGCGTATTAGTGGTTCCAAGGCAAATAGGTTCATTCGGCGTTCAGGGTTTGATTGCTCTTTTAGAGTGGAGGCGAATGGATTTTCAAGGGGTATTTGGGTGTTATGGAAAGCTACGGTTAAACTGGATATTGTAGCGGTGTCTTCACAGTTTGTGCATGGTTGGTGCTATGATGTGAGTAAGCGTAAGCGATGCTTCATTACGTTTGTGTATGCAAGTCCGAATAGTAGTCAGCGAGCTCTATTGTGGAATCAATTAGGTGCACTAGAACCAGCACATGAGGAGGCTTGGGTGTTAGGAGGAGATTTTAATGCGATAGCGAGCCCCTTGGAGAGGGAAGGGGGTCGGCTAACCGTGTAGGAGTATGTGAGAGGTTTAAAGACTTCTTGTTTGATTCGGGTCTAGTAGACATGGGTTTTCATGGGCCTTTTTTCATATGGGAGCGGGGGGATTTGAAACAAAGACTTGATCGTTGCGTTTGTAATGAGAATTGGCTTGCAGAGTATCCGGAATCGGGCGTTTTTCACCTACCAAAGCTTGAATCGGATCATTGCCCGGTTATGTTAACGACTGGGGGAGAGAATGGAAATCGGGTTTCTAGGCCCTTTCGATACCTTTCATCGTGGACGGAGCACCCGGATTTTCACCAACTTGTGACAGAGGTATGGCGGGAGGAGAGGAGTGTTTTTGACAATGTTATTAAGTTCCAAACAAAAGGCGTGGAATGGAACAAGGAAGTATATGGGCACATAGGTCGTCGGAAAACTCTTTTACTTGCCCGAATTAGAGGGATTGAACTAGCTCGGAGTAAACGGGATTCGAATTTCTTGGTTGAATTGGAGAAAGAATTAAAAATGGATCTTGTAAAGGTGTTGAAGGAGGAGGAAAGCCTGTGGCGGCAGAAATCACGGAACTCCTGGGTTGTAGATGGAGATAGGAATACGCGATTTTTCCATACTAGCACGATTGTCCGCCGTCGAAGGAATACTATTAATGCACTTCGAATTGAAGCGGATCAGTGGTGTTATGATCAGCGGGACTTGCAGGTGCACGAGATAGAATATTTCCAGACTCTATTCGCGGCAGGAGTGCACGATTGTACGGTTAGAATGCCAATAGGGAAATTCCATGCATTTGACGCATGCGAGATGGGCTCTTTGACGGAGGCGGTGACTTTGGAAGAGGTACGGAAGGTTGTGTTTGAGATGGATCCGTCGAAGTCGCCGGGTATAGACGGCATTCATGCGGATTTCTATCAGAAGAAATGAGACGTGGTAGGTGCGTCATTTTTTGAGTTTGTTAAGGGCTTTTTTGAAGGAGTCCCGTTGGATGATCGGCTAAACCAAACTCTAATTGTGCTGATACCGAAAGTGGAGGTACCTGAGTTGATCAGTCAATTTAGGCCCATTAGTTTGTGCACGATGCTATATAAGATCATCACGAAGACAGTGGTTAACCGTTTGAAGAAGTTCTTACCAAAGTGGGTATCGGCGAATCAGGTGAGTTTTGTTCCAGGGCGGAATATAACTGATAATATTATATTAGCCCAGGAAATTATCCATTCTATGCGTAATAAGAGTGGGCGAAAGGGCTTTATGGCGATCAAAGTGGATTTGGAGAAGGCGTATGATCGTCTTGAATGACACTTCATTGAAGATACTCTGAGAGAGATTGGTTTGCCGGATACTATGGTTGCGCTAATCATGCAGTGTGTTTGTTCCGTTTCGACGCAAGTGTTGTGGAATGGGAATGTTACGGATACTTTTAAACCATCAAGGGGAATCCGCCAAGGTGATCCACTATCGCCCTATTTGTTCGTGTTGTGCATGGAACGTTTAGCACATAGCATTGAGGAGAAAGTGGAGTCTCGACTGTGGAAACCGATTCGGTTGACCAGAAATGGGACGGGGATATCACATCTTTTCTGTGCCGATGATTTAGTCCTGTTTGCGGAGGCGGAAATGTCACAAATGAATGTAGTTCATGAGGTTCTGTCGGACTTTTGCGCATGTTCTGGACACCGGGTGAGTGTTGCGAAAACTCAGGTTTTCTTTTCGAAAAATTGTGATCCGGATAGGTGTAACAACTTGGGTCAGAGATTGGGCTTTGAGGTTGCTGGAGATTTGGGGAAGTACTTGGGCGTGCCTTTGTTGCATGAAAGGGTCACTAAGGCCACATATGCCTATCTTCTTGATAATATGGAGAAAAGATTGACCGGTTGGGTAGCTAATTCACTGTCTTTGGCGGGACGAATAACGTTGGCGAAAACGGTACTCCAAGCAATTCCATCCTATGTTATGCAAGCTACGTTGTTACCGAAAGGACTTTGTCATGAGATGAAGAGGATTATTCGTCGGTTTGTGTGGGGTGGTGGCCGAGAGAAGAGAAGCATATCCTTGGTAAATTGGAATACTATGCGTAAACCGCTCATGTATGGTGGTATGGGATTTAAAGATTTAGCCACTCAAAACAACGCCTTCCTTATGAAAATTGGATTTGAAATTCTAACCCAACCTAGTAAACTTTGGGTTAAGGTTATTAAAGAGAAATATGGGTGGCGTGAGATGGTTCCGTCAAGTATTACTAGGAACCGGTGTTCGAGACTTTGGAAGGGGTTAGATATGGTTTGGGGCGAGGTTAAAAGGAGTATTTTGTGGAACGTGCGGAATGGTGAACATACGGATTTTTGGTATGACACTTGGGTGGATATGGAAGGGCCTTTAATTGAGCGTTGTTCTTTATCATTCACGCCCCCTCCAACACCGGTTGTGCGCATGGTGACTTCTCGTGGTGCGTGGGATTGGCGATATTTGGAAACAATATTACCGGATATGATTTTGGCTAGATTGGAGGCAATTCAGCCACCGAGAACATGGTTTGGGGAGGATGTGCCGTGTTATCGTTGGGAGGAAAACAGGAGTTTCACCGTTCGATCAGCTTATAAAGTATTGACCGGTGAATAGCTTACTACCGTTGAAGACAAATGGAGGGTGGTTTGGGACTTGAAGTTACCTTACCGAGTCCGGATGTTCATGTGGCTAGTATTGCGACATAGCCTCCTCACAAACATGGAGAGGTGTCGACGTAAGATAGCCACGGATAGGGGCTGCTGCTTATGCCGAAGAGGGGATGAGGATGAAGATCATGTGTTGCGGAGGTGCGTGGCGGCGAAATCCCTTTGGCAGCAATTAGTGCCACGGGCTTCACTGCAGGGGTTTGAGGCATTGGAATTTGATGAATGACTGCTATATAACCTGAAGAATGACGGCAAAGTTCCGGATAGGGGGTCGACGTGGGTGTCCCGGTTCGTGGTGGGTTGCTGGCTACTTTGGAAGAGGAGATGCGCGGCAGTGTTTGATATGGATGGCGTTGTGCATGGTGATGTCGTTGAGAGTTGTTTGCAGTTGGCGCTAGAGTTTGAAAGCACTTACTCAACTAGTGTTGGCACGCAGAGAAGATGTTTGCGGAGTGATACGTGGCAGCGACCACCGTTGGAGTGGTGCAAGATTAACACCGATGGGTCGTTTGTGGGCAACATCGTGAGGCTGCGATCGGGGGAGTGATCCGTGACTGGAATGGTGATTGGGTCTTTGGGTTTGCTCGACGGATTGGCAGTTGCTCGGTGTTGTTATCGGAGTTGTGGGCAGTGTACGATGGGCTTTATCATGCATGGCGTTTGGGGCTTCGGAAGGTTATTGTTGAATCGGACAATATGGAAGTGGTGCGGATCTTACAGAATGAATCCTCGGCGTTGCATGGTGATGTCGTGGTAGACATGATTTTCGGACACCTTTGTCGCAACTGGGAGGTGAGAGTTCGTCACGTTGGACGGGAAGGGAACAAGGTTGCGGATCGCCTAGCGCGATGGTTCGCCGGTCAACGGCGGGGAGATGCGTGGTTGCCTGCAGAGCCGGTGGTATTGCATGAGCTGCTGATCGCGGATAGGGGCGTGTAAGCCCCAGTATTTTCACTTCTGTATTACCAAAAAAAAAACGGTTAGTCGTCTAGGTTTTTCTTTTAAAACTTTCTCTCTTTCTTTTTAAAATTTTTCTTTTTGTTGGTTTACGAGAATTATGTCCTTATTTATTTTTTGATTAAACGACTATCGCCCATACTTTATCAGAATTATTGCCGTGCTCTCCTTTATTTTTTTTCCTTTTTTTCCTTTTTAGCTTTTTTAATTTTTGTTTTTCTTATTTTAGTTAATTTGTGATTTAATTTAAACAAGTCTTCTCTTTTTTTTAACAAAAATCGTTGATGTTTTTCTGCTCTTGTAACGTTCTTTCTATGCTCTTGTAATATATATATATATATTTTTTATGATATATTTTTTTTACTATTGTAGCATATTTTTCTCACTTTTTAGAGATAGATTTAACGTTGTTGTTTATCTAGTTGGTGATTATTTAATTATTATGTCGATCTACCTTGGTTTGTAGGGATGGCAACGAGCCGGACGAGTTTTTAACCGCCCCAAACTCGACCTAAAAACTTAAATTTTAGACCCGACCCAACCCAAATGTAATATATTTTTATCTACGATTCGACCCGATATAATAAAAATATAACCAGACTCTAACCTGACCCCAAAATTTTAATAAAAACCCCAATTAAACTCAACCCGCCCAGAAGAAAATTAATAAAATATTAAATACAATATATATATATATATAAACCAAGCGGGTCGAGAATATTCACCTTAAACTTAAATCCGACTCAAACTTCTCAAAAACACGACCGACCCGAAAACTAAAAATTCAAAAAAAAATATGACCCTACCGGATCGGGTCGAAACCCGCAAGATTCGAATTTTTTGCCATTCATATTAGTTTGTGTCATCAAATTGGTTCTCTTATATTGATATAAGTTTGAAATCACCAGAAACAATACGTGATTGAGTTGTGTTAAAATCAGTTTGTCAATGTGCTATTATTGTTTATATGTATTTTTGTGTTAGTGTTGATGGTGTTTATCTTTCACCAACGATAGTGATGTTTGTTTATATATCAATGTTCTGATTTGTTTGGTTAGTTATTCTTTTTTTATATGGTCCTATTTTATACTTTGGTGGTTAGTTTGTGTAATTTGATATTTTTGGGGAAATTACATATTAATGTAATTATTACTCTAATTTTGTAGATCATTCTTGTGATTTTATCGTATTTCTTCTTTATTCAATAAATTACCGATTATTATTTGTAAAAATAAATGAATAATTTTTATTACTTATTTAAAATATTTAAAATTTATATTTGATATATCTTAATATTTAAATTAACATATTTTAAAAAATAATTTTTACTTTATAACGTAACACGTGAACGTGATAAGAACATTTAACATTTCATTAATTTTTTACAACACTATTAAGAAGTTGAAACTTAAAAAACCCTTAAAAACACGTTTGAAGAAATTTGTTGTAAATAAAGATATTTTAGTAGATTATATTTTGATACACAAGTTGTATAATTTTTTTTATAAATTCTTCGTATTTAAAATATTTAAATTTTAATATAAACCTTAAATTTTAAACCCTACATCATAAATCTTAAATTAAACTTATAAACTTTAATTTACACAAAGTGTCAAATTTTTTTATAACACTTCCAAACACTAAACTAACCCTAATTAAAGTTTACCTGTGATTAGTTTAGATAATTCTTTTTCTTGTGTTTTTGTTTACACGGTTAAGAATAATTGTTGGCCACAACTTATATTGTGGCGCAAGTTAAGCCCAATCGTGGTAAGATATAAACTAACCTAATATATTATTCAACCTATATCTATATGGAATGAAATAAAGCAATGTTATTAACGGAATTATGTTAGAGTTCAAGGTTTATAATTAGAGAGAACTAAATTTTAAATTTAAAAATTAGAATTTAAAGTTAAAATAAATATGTTTGTATAATGGTGTAAATAATAGGTAATTATTTCATATATTGACGGTAATTTTTTTCCCACAAGCATGACTAATTTCACTCTAAAAATTTAAATCCTAAACATTAGCCTTAAAACCTTAATTGTAACTATAAATTCTAAATTTTAAATCTTACAATCTAAACGCTAAATTAAAATCTTAAACCCCAGGACCTAAACTTTGGGTAATTATACCATGCATTGTCGGTGGAAATAAAATGTTTCCACAAGCGCTCTAATTTTAGGGATTATTGATTTAATATAGAGTTCATAGTTCATGGGTTTAGATTTATGCACTTAGAATTTAGGGATTGTGGTTTGAATTTAGAGTTTAGGATTAGAATTTAGGAGTTATAGGTAAAAACCTAGATTCCTACCATATTACCCTAAAACCTAAACCCTAACCTCTAAAACCTAAACCCTGACACTAAATATTAAATTCTAACCACAGACACTAAATTCTAAACCTGTAAACCTAACCCCTAAAATGAAGGCACTTGTGAAAACATTTTATTTTCACCACCACCAGTTCATCATATATTCTCCCAACTTTAAATTAAGCTCATTTGTGAAAAACAGGTATTTCACGACCCGTGCATAAAATATTTTCCTTTAGAAAATAGCCTTATCTATATCTAATACCCAGCCGGCACAGGCGTTGGGACGTCATGAACTTAGAATAGACTACATGTTTGTTTTTGGACTAAAATTTTCCAGACTGAATGATCCACTCAATATCTTGCACTGCAAAACACAGTGCCAACATAGAAGTTAGCTCAACAGGCATAGCCTACATGCACCACCCCAATACCCTCATGTTTTTGTCCTCTTCTTACATCATATCCTAATCTGTAATTACTTGTAAATGAGGGTTTTTTGCAGGCCTTTTTCCACGCACTATGCGTGAACCTATTACTGCAAATCCTTCCAGTGCACGAATCATCCTCCTAATTTTGTTAGCTGGGAGATGTTATATAAATGCCGAGTCCTTTTGACTTTCAATCCAAGTCTTTTTGTTCAAGACAGAAGTTGATCTATCTAGGCCTAGGCGGCTCGAATCGTTTGCCCGTCGAAGCGAGCGAGTTTCTGTTCGGTTTAAATACCTACTAGAGCAGAACTTGGCTCGAATTCAGTCCATCTCTGCCTGAGGACAGGAACATTTTAAATGGCTCTGCTGAGTGGTGACAATGATCATGTTATATCATGGTATGGGTATATGGAGCACAGGAACATGATGGTGATGATAGAGAAGCGGCAGCTGTTCCTAAGGAGCTACCAGTTCTGCAGGAAGAGGACCCTGACCGAGAGAATCAAGACATCCTTGGTGGGGTTCAAGAGGGTCATCCGGTTTAGGCTACGGTCCGCTCGTAAACTCCGAAGGATGGTCTTGTCCAGAATCCGATTCGCCTTCTCGTGTCGTAGGAGGAGATATGTTCGTTTCAAGAACAACCATTACCGCCACAGTTTTAACCCATGTTACCTATGGTAGCCTAGGACAGAACATGATCACTTCCTCTGATCTCTCTGTCTGTAGTTTTTTTTTTTTTTTTTTAATTTAAGATTTTATTCTTAATTTGTAACTGTAACTTGAATTAAAATTCTTCATATTTGCCATGGTTTTCTTTTCTCCTTACTTTTCTACGCCAATGGATGACATAGCAACTACCAAAACCGGAATGCCCGTGAATATGAACAACAAAACAGATAGCTTTGAATTTATGCTCAATAAAGCAACTTCTTTTATTAACAATCAAGTCACTTTACAACATTTGATTGGTTATTAACAAAGGAAGCTCGTAGTTTCAGACATATACACCAACATTCTGTCACATGTTTGATTCTTAACATAAGCAAATCAGATCAAGTTTACTTGAGTTTATTTTTTAGGTGCCAATTTCGACTTGATTCGCTCGACCTCGTTGGTGTTAAGTTGGAATGCTGTGCTCAATACATCAACAGGAAGCGCTGGTGAAGCTCCAAATAAGGTGGCAGCAATGGACTGTGTTCCTGGAAACTGACTGTTGAATGCGGTAATAACAGAAGCAGGTGTCTTCCCAATGTTCTTCTGGAAATGCACCAACCCTTTAGGGAAGACGAACACTCCTCCTTTCTCGACCACCTTCGATATCAAGGCATTGGTTGTTGTCAAGAAACCGACCTCCATCACCCCTTCCAACACAAACAATATCTCGGTTGCTCGCGGGTGGGTATGGGGAGGGTTAACCCCACCGGGGTTGTAGTCGATGCGAGACATGGCTACGCCGAGGGTGTTGACACCCGGGATTTTCTCCACAGAAGCCGCTGTGACAATCGACCCCGTTATGTTGTTAGGAACGGCTGGATTGGCCAGACCGGCAAAGAAGAAGTCATTAGCTTCTATAGTTGAAGGATGCTTGCAGGGGAATCCATTCATTTTCACTCCTGTTTAAATCAACACAAAATACATATTATGCATATATGTATACAATAAGAAGGAACAGCCAATATCGTAACTGAATGCGGAAGGTACCTGAAGAAAGATCGGCAACGCATACATCTTGAAGTAAATCAGAATCACCACGGGAAGCACCCAACACTAAAGCAAATGTTATAAGAAAAAGAGTTGGGAAAGCTTCCATGGTGAATGATGCTGATGTAATAAAATAAACAAAAATGAAAGGGAAGAGATGAGGAGATAGGAAGAGTTAAGCAAGGAATATAAAGAGAAATTATGGTTGAATTAGAAGATTACTGAACGAATGAGAGAAAAGGTCGGGAATCAAGTTTATAATGAATGGTTCTGAATTCGGATGCTTGTTTGTAGTATTATTTGTTGGCATGGCAGAATGAGTTTGTAGAATCTGGATGGTTGTGGCTTCTATTTTTGGTTTTAGGTCTTTGACCACAACATCATAATTAGTATTATTACTATTTTGTTAGGACACAAATTAAGTCTAAGACAAAATGAAATGAATAATTGATTTTTAAGTTCTTAAAATGAGGAAATGCATATGAACAAATTTAGCTTGCAAGGTCAGAAGTTGTGAATGGAGCAACTAAGTTGGGAATATTGCTCCATAATAAGTCTTTACAGTACCTAATCCGAATTAGTCGGTCAATAAGTTGGATATGATCAATCCCAATACCGAGATTGAAATTTCACATGAGGTTGAAAGTCTTCATCAAACTGGTTACTTCCCTATTTCGATTTTCTATTATTTTAATATATGGTTTCTTTTATTTTTATTTTTATTCCATTATTTTCATCATAATTAAACTCCTTGGTTATTTTCTTGCAAATTACTTGTGGCCACAGATTTTTGGTAATCCTTGTTTATGCATGCATACAACAAATAATCATAGGTGAACTACAAATGGTTGAAGGATTTTGCTGACAAACATCTAACAGAAACTGGAAAGAAGATAATGTTAATTCAAACTCAGCTGTGTTACACTAATAATTCACCAAATAAATAGAGCTCTAAGCCTACAAAGAGTTATGGTTCTTAGAACTTCTAACTACCAAAAATATCAAAGTAAACAACCAGATAAAAGCGGAGGCGGCCCGAGGTTTAATTTCCTATATATGACCATGAGTACCACAATAATTGCATTACATGCACTTCCCTTGATGTTCACTGAATAGAGATGAGCACATATTTGCTCTTACGCGCATCACGATTTTCAGCTTCATATGGCAGAGCAGACACCTCTTGAAAATACCACCGAATTCTTGAAATGCAACCGCGGTGGTATCATGCTGCTGAAACCCTTGGGCCGGGAACAAGTACCAACTTGTGGAGAGATTATCTTAGAGTTGAATGTTGATTTTGGAGATTGAAGCATGCACTTGGTTGCCTGTCAACCAGAGTTACAGATATAGTATGGAAGCAAACGAGTCTAGCCAAAATTAGAGCAAGCATTAGAGAATGTATTACCTTTCATACTTTCTCTTTTCTAAACTATAGAGGAAAGTTATCTAACACCAAATATATTTCTCAAAACTTAACAAAACATCAACTTAGCATGCTTCTACATGACTAAAATATTATAAAATGATAAACCCCCCACCCCACATGAAACAAAGTTATGCGAGATAAAGCAATATAGTGTAGTGTGAGTAAAGCAATAACCATTTAATGTACCAAAAGAAAAAAAAGATATAACCGCTAAATCCAATTTACATGCAAAATAGTTATATGATGTATGAAACACAAGGGTCAAAGTGCTTAGTGGATTCATACCTTCTGTTTAATTGGTGTAGATGTGTTAGAAACTGGCTTTCGAAACGACTCTAGTCTGGAAAGAGAAGAATATAAGACATAGTAAGCAATAGAGCAGAAACTTGTAACATTGATTTACGTAACAGAGCATTATTTTTATGTAGCTAAGCATTACTGACCCGCCCTGTGATGACTTGTTCATTGCTACTTTAATTTTTTCTATTGCCTAGTAAACATAAAACAGAAATACAAGGTTAATCTTTTTTTATTAATTCAACAAAAAGTATCATAACAGCAGAGTTAATGAGAGAGAGGACATACCTTTGCCACTCTGTTACTATTGAACCCATTTTCATTCACCAGAAAGGCAATCAACCCCTAGAAAATAAACAAAATAATGCAATTTTAGATAGTTGTACACCTCTCAGAAAAATATGTGTAAATAGGATAAGGAATTACACACTTCATCATCTGGAGCACTCCACTCCATCTCAAATTGCTCATTATTGGTGCAGACTAATGGTTCTTTAAAAAGACATCGAGCCTCTTCATATTGCCAATCATCGGGTACCGAGTACCTGAATAGAAGATGTTTTTATTAGTATTAGACTAATATTAGTTACTTTACACAGAAATGGGTATAAATCATTTCGCACCACACATAAACAGTTCAGACCTCTCTTTGTTTATGTTCTGAAGTATATGCTCTATAGACCCGTGTTTATGAATTAGCTTCAAAGCTGTCTTCCCCCCTATACCTGGGCACAGCTTGAGAATGATATCACATACCAACTACATAACCCAAAATTTAGGTGGATCGTGTAAAATAAAGGTCAGACATTCTAAAGAAAATCCCAGCATACCTCGAATGCTCTCACAATAATCACATCCAGAAAGAATGCACAAGTCAATGAATTGATCCATGGTGAGATTCAGTTCCTCCAAAACCTAGCACATATCCCATAAAACAGAAACTCAAAATCAACAAAACTACATCAGTGTATAATACTCAAAGTACCTTTGCAACTTCAAACTCCATGACTGGAACTTTTCTTGAGCTAGAGGCCATTAAATGGCGAAGAAATCTAGGAGCTCCAAAGGTTAAAGAGTCCATGTCCTCAGAAGCAACAGCGTAAACCTAAAAAATATGAATGGTTCAACTACTAAAATACTAGGATATATAAAACAAATGCTGTGAAAAGCCACTTTTAAATTGGTACTGGAAACAAACATTTTCAATCTCATAGAGACAAACTTATCATGATCTACTAGATACTTGCCTTTCCTGATTTGCAAAGTGCAGCACATTGGGCCTCTGCTTCCGAAGGAGCCTATGGAAACTAAAACATAAGTCCCTCAATTCAATTTAGCTTCTCAGACTAAACCCCAAAACCAAAAACCAAAAACCTCACACCTAAAATGATGAACACTTACCTCAATCACAGGCACCCCCATAAGTCTTAATAGCCGTTTGCAGTCTTGGTTGTGCGTCTTTGTGACCTGGAAACAAGGCGAGCAAATAATCCAACATTGATTTTAGGGACATTTTTATTTTATTTTGATATTCTGTATTTCTATCATTACTAAACATTCAGAAATAGGTGCTAAGTAAAATAGTTGACTCTCTTGTATAGTATTGGGAGCTGAGAGAGACAAGAACTCACTTTTACTGTCCGCTTGCTGAATTTTTCAATCTCCTCCTTATTACCAGTCTAACAATAAAACAATAGAACCTTGATTTTAAGTGGTGATGAAATAATTCAAGGGAACTTTATCAATCACTCTGTAACAACTAGGAAAGGTACCTCCATGGCTTGATGCAAATCTTCAGTAGCATCTGCCCTCTTTGAGTAACTACCAAGACAAATTTAGTAGAAAAATACGGAGTAGCAATGAAAAACTCATCAAATTCCAGCAATTTTGAAGGGGAAAAGTAATGAGAAGAATCTGTATATATTGCAGCAAAGTACCGTTTTGACAGCTCTTGTTTCTTCAAATCAGGTGGTTGTCCATCAAAAACGTAGCTGAAAGGAGATGATCCAAGAATTAGCAAACAAAGGACTTTCGGAAAGAAAGTGGTACCATATAAGCAGAAAATGGAAATGACAATAGTTTAGTACAAGTTGAAAATTAACTTATTTCCGAAGAAATTGATAAGAAAAAGGTAAAAGAACTGCATTACATAGGTTGCATCCCGGATTCAAGAAATCGAATTGTGCGAGTAAACATGCCTTGCAGATGACTGAGGATTAAGCCAGTAAAACCAATGTCAACCTTTATTAGAAACAAGTGTAAAAACGTAATTACAAATTAAAAGTAAGAAACTAAGAATCTGCTAAAGAAAATTCTGTAGAGAAACAAAGAGGATTCATGATTGAAGAGAAAAACCTGGTAACTTCACCAGCTTCATTGGTTAGCATTCCAGTCCCACTACGACCCACCACTATCTGCACTCATCCCATAACAAAAGAGAGCTTTTTTACATTATTAGCTCCCAAATGGATATGATAGTCAAGCTTTTTTTTCATTTAACGAACAAAAAAACAGCAGGTGAACTGTATACGGACGAGAAACTGGTAAATGCTCAAGCTGGCATCAATGGCAATCTTGCGACCGAAATAGTTCTCCAATTTCTGTTCCTTTATCGCCTTTGGTGCATACTCTGCTAGAAGCTTCGTTAAACCCTAATCATCAAAATTAAATCCGAAATTCACATTAATATTCAAATAAAGAAAGCCCCAATATTCCATTTTTTATACGGAAATGCTTAAGAAGAACTCACCTTAATGCCCATTGTTGGACTTGGTAGAGGCTAGAGAAAGAACGAGGAAGAACAGCAGGCTAGCAGCGTTGCAGCAGCGGCAAGGGTTTAGGATTTGAGGCTGATTAGTTTTTATGTCATATTTTGTAATTAGTCCTTATACTGTGCATAAATATAAATTTAGTCAAATTTTATAAATTTATAACGAATTTTGGAATTTCATTCACGACCTCAAAAAATATAATGATAATTAAATTAAAATGATTTAAAATAATCAAATTGAATAATTCATAGCAAAATTTGACCTGACATATTAAAATACGCGACTTAATTCATAATCTTTGCATAGTGTAGGGACTAATAAAAGAATTTAACCTAACTTTCCCCCAAACCTGTCGATTTACAAAATTTTGAAACAAGATTGCTAAATAACAAAATGCGAACAAATTATGTCCAATTTATTTACATTCATGAACAAATTCTTATATTTAATAAGTGATAAAATGGTTATTTATAGTTTGTTTGCTTATTAGTTCATGTCCATGAATATGTTCGATAACTTATTTACATACATGTTCATCTAATATTTATAAATGAATTGTTTAATTTAAATGATGAATACAAACAAAAATTTAAAATTCTTAAATAATTTATTTTTATAAAAAAAAAAACATTATAAAAACACCAATTTTTTAGATGAAAGAGTTATTATTATATGTCTCATTAAAATCCATAATCATAGTTGTAGAAAAAGAATCTGCATGTTAATAAAATCATTAAAAAAAACAATTGAACCTACGAGCAAGCCTCAGACAAAACATTGCATAGACAATACTCCGAGCTTAAACTACTCAATTTTGGACACTAACACTATTATCATGTAATAACGAGAGCACCTCAACCGGTGGATCAAGGAACTAGTGACAAAGAAATACATCTTTCCTTGTAATCTTAGTTAAACCATCTGCAAGCTTATTACATTCTCTCAGCACATGAATTAATTAAAATTTTCAAGAGTGACGCCTAAAATCACAGATATGACAAATCAGAAAAAACAATGCCCAATATTTTAACTCAATCGAACAACCTCTAAACAATCTGACTTCAAAATAAAGCCGCGAATGCCGATAAATCATACACAAAGGAAACTTTCATATATAAAACCACATCATATATAATATTTGTAACAAATAAAGTGCGAGTTTGTTATGTGATTTCGTTAGAGTCAGTGGTGGGCTTGTAAGTAAATGTGATGGCTGTTGGCCTCAAATCATTGAATTTTAGACTTTACGGTAAAGTGGATTTGGGTTGGCATAACGAATTGGGATGTGAAATCACACCTTCCATCACCAACCTGCATGCACGTACACCACCAGGACCGTCTCGAATATTTCAGAGGCCTTGAGCAAAATCTCAAACTAGACCCTATGAAATTAAAACATATTTCATTTATTTAAATTATTAATTATTCACAGAAACGCGATTTAACTATTTAAATACATTATTTTCATTATTTTGTTAAAAAATCACTTTAAATAATGTTAATACAATAAAAAACAATCGCTAAATTACAAGAATGTCACTTGAGAAAACTCGTCCTCCGAGCGAGATGCTGGTTCTGAAATGTAAGTAAAAAGGTAAGAGTAGGAGCAACACAACCTAATTTCGATCCAAAAAATTTCAGAAATTAAAGTAGACTAGTTTGGTTCTTCGAAGAATCGAGAGAGCGAGATGCTGATTCACCGTGAATATATAAGAGGAACCGACAACTCAAGTTTGAGAAGAAATAAAAGTTGAGTGTGGATAAACTATTTTTAAGGCTATTACTCTTAAGTGGATAAAGTTGAGTGTCTTGAAATTTATTTTTGAAGATCAATTTTAAAAAATTACCGGTTATTCTTTATTTATTGTAATTTTATTCTTTGAATGTTTCTTTCCTATTTTCAAGGAAATAAGTTTATTTTTTCAATTAATTATGCCAACAGGAGAATCAATGCTTTCATTGATTGTTGCTTTAGTTAATAGAATTTATGGGGCCTTGTTATAACTGTGGTTCCTGTATTATATAAAAAATTAATTGAAATTTTCGGTCAATCAATGGTGCTTTGAATTTTTAGGCACAACACATCTAATTTTTTAGGCCCCAAGAGAGCGGGGGCCCTGAGCAGGTGCTCAGTGTGCTCTTGCTCTTGGTCGGACCTGTCCACCACCTGTTCTTAGTAATTTTTTAACTATCGATATTCGATTTATTGGCCAATTAATTCATATCAGATTTCGCAGAGACGAAATATGAGGACGATCCTCTCAACCCAATTTTCTCCATTCACAACATCAAGACTCGAACCTAGCCTTGCTTAAGGAGACCTAGGTACGGAGCTAAGATCAAAAATTGGAAGAGACAAAGGTCTATTCCTTTAAATCTAAAAACTATGATGGGACAAAAACTTTATTTTACTACTATTTAAACTAAAATAGACTTTAATGCAATTATATCGAAAAATTGGGAGGGGCATGGCTCCGCCCCTAAGGGACCTAATACCTCATCTCGCTAGACCAATTGATTGTTGGCGTCAGCTCTTAGTCCTTTAACAAGATGCATATAATATGTAGATAAAAAATTGTTCGAACATAGGTCATTTAGAGTGAATAACATTATCCTTTCCACTAGAATTATTCGATGGATTATAAATTTAAATTTCTTTTAAATGACTCATTCGATAAATAATATTGATTTCCGTCGCTCATTGTATTCGATTAAAGTACATCAAGAACCACATGTATTTTCCTCCTTTCTGAAAATACTCCAACGGCCCTCCTCTTAGCCAGTCATATTAAATACGTTCCGGTTCCAGTTTCATTCCCACACGACATACATGCTCCTCTCCCTGCTTCGTTATTATATATAATCTCGGGTTTCCAAATATATTCACCACCTTCATTGTCTTCTCTGCCTCATTCAGCTCCTTCACTGACAATATCTATACGTTGTATGATTAAACGACCATGATCTTTTGCTCCACTCCTACATAAGAATCGACATAGCCATCTGCAAGATTCAAGCTTTGGCGGCTTCTTTTCCTCAAAAATGAAGCTTTCTTGGGTTTGGGTTGTTATAGCATCTGTTTTTCATCAACTAGTTAATGGGTTCTTAGATTTTAACGAAACGGAGCTATCTCTTATGGAAGCCTACGACTATGGAGTTTCCAAACTTAATCACAATCCTCTCATGGTTGGATTGACTCTTATTACAAGTGCTGGCGCTAAAGGAGCAGGTTCATCTCGTTGCTTTATGCTCATTCTTTATATTTTACTTCACAGTTCAGATTTCTGGATTTAGATTTTTTGTTTCTTTTAAATCTTGGTTTCTTGAGAATGACAATGTTTTGTATCAGCTTTCAGTCATTCTGTTCATTGAAGTTTGATTCTGCTTCATTCCCATCACATCAATTTATTTTTCCTGCATATATATTTGTTTGAAACTTCAATTCTACTTTACCAAAATGTTAAACAAAAGTTCATATAGTATTTATTTAATTGTGCAGTCTGCCTGGATGGAACTTTGCCTGGTTATCATTGGCATCGTGGATATGGATCAGGAGCTAATAGCTGGTTGATTCAATTGGAGGTATGTTCCTCTAAAATGTTCTCCCTTTTCATTATATATATATATGTGTGTGTGTGTGTTTTAAGTGGCTCCGGGTTAGTAAGCTGGCAATGTAAGTCGAATTGATCCTTTTCGATAGAAGTATGGACTCTGGATGCATGCTAAAACTTTGGTTTGGCAATTATCTTGTGGCAGGGAGGAGGATGGTGCAATAACATTAGAACTTGTGTCTACCGCAAAAAGACACGACGCGGATCATCTACGTACATGGAAAAGCAGATACCATTTACCGGAATATTGAGTGAAAAAGCTGAAGAAAATCCTGGTATCATCTTAAGCAATACTCAGATAATAAATTCACCATTCTTGATCAAACATCTTATCTAATTTCATATCGAAATTGCAGACTTTTTCAATTGGAACAGAGTAAAGCTTCGGTATTGTGATGGTGCATCTTTTACTGGTGACAGTGAAAATAAGGTAAACCAATTTCTTGCATTTGCTTTCATCCATAAAATGCTAATTCCTAGGATTTTAGCTATTGTTTCAAAGTGATTCAAATATTGACTATATTCTATTGTAGATGTTTAACAAGCATCTTTGTGAGGTTATATTTGAATTTATTCTTCTTTAGTTCTTTGTATGTAAAGACCATATGTTAAAAACTAGGCTATTCTGTGTTTAGGATGCACAACTGCAATTTAGAGGCCAACGTATATGGTTAGCTGCAATGGAAGATTTAATGTCAAAAGGAATGCGGAATGCGAAGCAGGCTCTTCTTTCGGGGTGTTCTGCTGGGGGTCTGGCATCAATTTTACACTGTGATGAATTCAGAAACATATTTCCGAGAACTAGTAAAGTTAAGTGTCTGAGTGATGCCGGCCTATTCCTTGATGCGTAAGTATCATTCTCCTTCAGGATATTGTTTTAAGCCCTAGTATGACATAGATTGTTCTTTAGTTCTTAATACATTTTCTTTATATCCTGTCTGGACTGCAGGATTGATGTGTCAGGTGGTCGCACACTTAGGAGTATGTACAACGGCGTGGTGGGCTTGCAGGTTTAATATTGATCTTTGTATTTACATATATGTCGATGGAATTAGATAATGCCTAGTTTGTTATGTTCAAGTTTGTTAAATGTTGATCCTGCAGGGTGTGCAACATAACTTGCCACGCATGTGCACCATCCACCACGATCCGACTTCGGTATATCTCTTCTCTTGATTGCTTTCTGACCAAAATAATTTGAGTAATTAAGAAGAAACATCATGTGAATTTGAAAAATATATTCTCTTGCTCGATCTGCACGGTACTCACTTGACTGAAACTTCTTTCAGTGTTTCTTTCCTCAAAACTTAATCAGCAATGTCCAAACTCCACTGTTTATTCTCAATGCAGCGTATGATTCTTGGCAGGTAATATCCTTGCCTCGAGATTAGCTTTGTAGGAAATCTGCAGACTTGATTGACAAAAGTGATGAATGAATTTGTTCCTTCCTTGATATCAGATCCAATCCAGTATAGCTCCACCATCGGCCGATCCACATGGTCATTGGCATGATTGCAGACTGAACCATGCAAAATGTTCTGCATCCCAGATCAGGTTTTTACAAGGTGATAACCTATGCGTTAAATTGCTCGAGCCTTGATAGACAATATTTAGTCAGCTTAAGCAAATCTCTGTTTCTATGAATCAGGCTTCCGGATACAGATGCTTAATGCTATCAAAGGGTTCTCAATGTCTAGACAGAATGGATTATTTATAAATTCATGTTTTGCTCACTGCCAAACCGAACGGCAAGACACATGGTTTGCTGGTAATTCTCCTAGAATTAGAAACAAGGTATGTCTAATTCAGATCAGATTTCAATAAGTTCATGTCATCTGTATTTTGTACATTGTACTTCAAATTAATTTCATGTTGGTGCTTTGAGAATATTTAGTTAGTTTGACATGTGATGACTTTATAACAGTAAAGGATAATGGATTATATGGCAGGCAATTGCAACAGCTGTTGGAGATTGGTATTTTGACAGAGCAGGCGTGAAGGTCATCGATTGTCCGTACCCTTGTGACAACAGTTGCCACAATCTGGTTTTCAGCTGAGCCAATTATACATATTAGGTGGTTGGTTAGTATACATATATATAGTTATTTGAAGCTTCCTGCAATCCAATGCAGGCGTGAAGGTCATCGATTGTCCGTACCCTTATTTTGATGATTGTATCCAACCCAAGAAGAAAGACATGGAAAGAACCAAAATTTCTTTCACTAATAAATACCATGTTTCTAACTACAAACCTTAATCAAGGCCAATCACCAATAGTCTCTGCAGGAACACAAACCATTCCTGAAATGGTGAAACCGATTGACATCCCTTACAATAATTTCTCTCTTCAAAATTTCTGAAACTAACTTCATAACTGTATGACAATCGCCGCAAGTCCTTAGATTTTTCTTTATCCTAACTGGAGCGCCGGCGGGGAGTGCAAGTAACCCAAATGCAAGTGCAATTTTCTCACTATGATACCACAAGCTCTCCTCCTTAAACTCTTCAGCACTATTAATAGCAAACCGTTTTTGAGGCACATATCCTTTGTTCTTCACCAACTCCTTCACTTTTCTCAACATCTGATAAATTTCATCCGTTCTGGCATGGGATTTATCATGCACTGTAAACACAAATGTCTTGTTCTTAATATCAATCCAACTACAGCCAGGTTCTTTTTTTACCCTATTGACACCCATCAATCTTCTAACTTGATCAGCTTCCTTCACCTTCCCTTTTTGTGCATACAAGTTGGAAAGGAGAACATAGTTACCTGGGTTATTAGGCTCCAACTCAAACAGTCTCCCTGCAACTTCAATTCCCATTTCAAGATTGCCGTAATTAGCACAAGCACCGAGCAAAGCTCCCCAAACAGATGCGTTAGGTTTCATCGGCATTTGTGCTATAAACTCCCTAGCTTCATCTAGCTGACCCGAACGACCCAGTAAGTCAACCATGCAGGCATAGTGTTCATGACCAGGGATTATACCGTGCACCTTTTCCATAGAGTTGAAGTAAGCATGCCCCTCTTCAATACGTCCTGTATGACCACAAGCTGATAAGACACAAACAAAGGTGATATAATTAGGTTTTAAGCCATCTGCAAGCATTTTTTCAAACAACTCGATTACATGGTTTCCATTCCCATGTTGTTGGCAAGCAGAAATCAGAGCCGTCCAACAAACCACGTTAAGATCCTCAACCTCTTCAAAGACTCGACAAGAATCGTCCAAGCTCCCACATTTTGCATACATTGTGATCAACGAACTAGCAATGCATGTACTTTTTGAAAACCCGGATTTTATAATCTGATTGTGAATTAAAGTCCCTTGATCCACTGCAGCAAGATGGGCAGATGCATGAAGGGCTGTTGAGTAGGATGCCTCATCCGGCGATAAACCTGTCCTTTTCATGATCCATAAATAATTGCAAGCTTCCTCAAAGTTTTCATTATAAACACACCCCATTGACATGACGTTCCATGCAATAACATCCCTACCCTCTATACCTATAGAATTAAACAACAGAGCACCTTCATCAAACAAACCGCATTTAAAGTACATGTCCATAAGCGAATTCTTCACGTAAGACAACGTAAGTAAACCTTGTCTAACAACAACCCCATGCACTTGTTTCCCGAATTCCAGAGCCCCAATATTAGCAGACGCGCTCAGCACGGTCGAGAAACTCACTTGATCTGGACAAAATAGACCCTCCCTTATAACCTCCCTAAACAGAAAAAGCGCCTTCACATGCAAGCCGTTTAACAAGCACCCAACGATAATCGAATTCCAAGAAACAACATTCCTTTCAGGCAAACCGACAAACACCTTCTCTGCCATGCTCATATCGTGACATTTCGCATACATATCCACCAACGCGCTCCCAACGAACACATAACCTTCATACCCGTGCTTGGAAATCAAGCAATGCATCTGCTGGCCATGAAGGAGAACGGAGGTATCAGCGCAAGCGGGCAAAACAGCGGAGAAGGTAAAGTGGTTGGGGTATACACCGGCGGTACGCATTCGGTTGAACGAGGACATGGCCTGAAAGGGTGCGGCGGAATGGGAAAGTATGGAGATGAGAGAGGTCCATGAGACGACGGTTTTGGTTATTTGATGGGCGGTGGAGAAAAGGAGTAAGGAGAGAGAGGGGCGGCCGCACTTGGCGTACAAGGTGAGGAGGTTGTTGAAGAGAAAGGGGAGGGAAATGAAGGCGTTGGGGATGAGATGGGAGTGGATTTGAGTGGCGTGTTTGAGGCGTTTGGTTCGGGCGGTGGCGTTGAGGAGGTGGTTCAGATGAGTGGGTTTGTGCCGGTGTGAGTCGTGAGAGTGGAGATGTGACATTGTATTGTATTCTTCCCAATCTCATGACTCCAAGCTTTTTCCTACTCTGCTCTGGAGAGCGCGCGGCGTTTAGTACTGCTGTTTTTGTTCGAAAAAATGGACTTCGAAAAACATGTACATTTCCTTTTAATGAAGTTGAGAAATAATTTCTTTTAAAATGTGGCGGGAGATTTTTTTTAATATACTATTGTGAAAAAAAATTACATGATATATACTGGCGGTATAAGCTGAAAGTTTTTACAAGCATTTTAATTTTAAGGTTTAGGATTTTAATTTAGGGTGTAGAGTTTAGTGGTTTAAGTGTAAGGATTTAGAATTTAGGAATAGTAGTTATAGTTTAGGGTTTATGCTTAGAATTTAGGGTTTAGATATTGATGTTTTGTTTTAAGAGTAATATAATTAGGATTTGGGTTTTAACTTATAAACCCTAAATTCTAAACCTAAACCCTAAATTCTAACTACTATCCCTAAATTCTAAATCTCTACACCTAAACCTCTAAATTCTACACTCTAAACTAAGACCTTAAACCCTAAAACTAAGTCACTTGTAAAAACTTTTAGTTTCCACCGCCAGTGTATATGATAATAATCCTAAATAAAATAAGATATTAACAATTTTTAATATTTAACTTGTTAACTTTTTGTCCCACAAATTAATTCAATTAGTTGAGTATTTATTAGCACTTTCATGATAATTAAGGTTAAAGTCTCACTAATGATCTCGTTTGCCTGTAAAAAAAAATTAGTCTTTGGACTTAAGTTTTGTCATTTTGGTGATGGGAAGATTGTACAATCTAATATACCTCAAAGTGTCTCATTCTCAAAAGATTTAAAATGAAAGTTGTTAAATTCAAAGGATAACGCAGATAAAAAAAACAAGAGATTAAACATTATTTGATAAACTGTTATTTAAAAATATACAATTTTAATAATTTTTTAAAATTTATTGATGTGATTATATGATTGTATCTGTTCATATTTTTAACTCATTAATACGGAACACACATCTTGAACACTCGTGCTTAAATACGTGTCTTTTAAGATGAACATCATTCTCATTTATTATTGGGCTACTTACTGAGTTATAATTTTAATATTTTTAAAATACATATAATAATCTAAAACAAAATAATCTAATATACTTTTTTTCATAAAAAATATGAAAAATAATAAATAAATAAATAAGAACCTAGTTATAAGAAAAACAAGTCTCGCTATCTAACAACGGGACAACTCGAATTTCCTATCAAACTTGCAAAAGAAAAAGTTGACTATTATTACAAGTTTAGGGTTGGTTTGAATAATGAGCTGGTCATGTTGTTGCCATGGTCCATGATAGAGACCTATATAAGTAGATGGATAAAAAATTTGCTGGTCCTAATATAGTATTTGCTTATGGTTTATTGATTTATTGAATTTTGCTAACGAGGCATGATGACGAGTGTGTTGGTTCTTGGGCTCTTATGACAATATTTTATTCTTCTGGGGTTCAAACTGTTAAATTTTTTTAAAAGGAAAATTTATTAAGAATAAATTGACTTAGATATGTAGATCGTAAAAAAATCTTCTTAACCTAGATGGAGGAAAAAAATGCAACGTATTTAAAAAAACATCACAAACTCGAATACATAATTGTAGCGACATTAGCACCAAGAGCTGCTCAACCTTATCATAAACAGAATCTGACCATTATGAAGTTCTAGTAGCATTGTTCTTTGTCATTAGATCTCTGGAACCAAAACCAGCACCACGAGAAAGTAATCTTCACCTTCTTTAATCTCTACTAAGTTCATAGCTCGAGATATGCTCGCAACTTTGAAGCTTCTAAACACAGCACCATCGATGTTAAATTTAAGAGAGCCTTTAGGAGGAGACCAACCGCTTCGATATAGCTTAGGCTGGTTGGGAGACACTAGTTTAAGACGAATTAATTTGAACAAAAAATTAAATTGATCAAAATATATATGTTTCTTTAGGAGTTAATCAAATTAGAATTTATTTAAAATTTATAAATCAAATTAATCAAAATCTGGTTAATTTATTCGTTAATAAAATTTGTTATAAGTTCGGGTTTTGTATTTTGTCTTTAGTTAGACTATATTAATTTGAGTATTTTTTGTTTTGGATTAAAAATTGGTAGGCTCTTGATGTCTTACTAGATTTGGAGTTAGAAAAATAGTTGGGTCTCTTAACACCATAACGAATTTGTGCTTAAAATATATATTAAATATTAAATATTTTTTATTAATATAGTTAATTAATCGGTTTCGAATTAAATTAACTGATAACTGAATTTAAAAAAATATTTAATCATTAACTGATCTAATACCTTATTAACCAAATTAAATTTCGATTCAATCTATTAATTCAATCTAAACTGAACAATAAAGTAAAAATAATGTCAAATAATTATTTCCCTAAAAAATAAAATAAATAGCTCGGCCAACCGAATAAATATGTTGGCTTTGAAACATTCTAACAACTTAAACATAGGAAATAGTTGGCAAATGAAGAAGTAAAATGGAGCAGCCCAAAATTATCATAAAAAAGAAATTGAAGAGTTCAAGCCCAATCGACACTAGAGAGATCAGATCAGTAACTACTAACTAGTAGGTAGCCAACAAAAACAGATCTAACGGGTGAGAGAAACACAAGGATCCACGCGGCAAGAATCCCTGGGCAAACACCAAAAATTTGGATTTGCCGCGCTAGCCTATCTAAACAGTGAAAATGTCAAATCTCGAAAAGAGAATCCGCCACAGCACAAAACACAGCTTAGGATTTTGTCATAATCACAAAACCCCAGGTTCGGAAACCCGAACCAAACATAATTAAACAGTTAAATAATAATCATAAATCCCCAAAACAAGGAAATAAATAAAATATAAAATAATATTTGGAAACGCAATTAATCAACCAATCTCAGGATTCCAAAGATCCAATCTCAGCTCTTTCTGTTTCTCCTCCACCTTCTTCCTTCTGTTCAATCATTTAAAACAAAGCTTAAGAACAGATACTCCCAGAGAAGAAGTGAAGCTGCTGCTGCTGCTATGGTTTTTTTGGTTCGTAACTCTCTTTTTGTCTTTCTCTTTTGTTTATTTGTTAAAAAGCCAAAAAAATTATTTTTTTCTCTTTGGCTTTTCTCTGCAAGGATTTTTAGTTTCATCTTTCTCTTCACTTTCCCGAGAAAATTTTCTCTTTCTACTTTCAAACTCTCACTATTTGAAAACTTGAATTTTATTATATACATTTTTTTTCAAATTACCTTTTTCACTATTCAAAGTTATCATATATGTTATATATAAAAATTTCCTTAAATCTTGCTAGTATTATTAGTATTGTATTATATACTCCTTATTTATATATTTGAAATTTGAACAAAAAAAATTATATATTTGAAAATTCTTGCTTGCTGTCCCCTTAAATTAAATGCACAACCACCATGTTCACATGCAGATATATCATGGAAATGTTTTCGTATCATTACTGCAAGCAAAGACTAGGAACTTGCCTCTAAACCACTAGTTTTTTTTCTCCTTCAAAGCTATTGCATTCAGATCAAATCTTTTAGGTGCGCCGGCATATTCGACTTCCGATCAAGAAGGCTCTGTCGCCGATAGCTATATTTACCGTCGGATCAAGAACGTGGAGTCCTGATGTCATCCGTGTCGTCGTCCTCATCGCCGAGGGATTTCGATCCTTTGTTGAAGGATTTGAATGAGAAGAAACAAAGTTTCCGGCAAAATGTAGTGTCGCTTGCGGCGGAGTTGAAGGAGGTTAGGAGCCGTTTGGCGTCGCAAGAACAGTCATTCGTTCAAGAAACCCTAACGAGACAGGCATGCCTTCTTTTCCGTGTCCTTTTGTGTTAACTTTCGGTTTTCATTTGAATACTTCTCTTTTTGGGTCTTTTGTTTGTGGGCTCAACTGGAACTTGTTTACTAATAAACTTAGTTTCGCTTTAAAAATATATATAAAATTAGGAAGCAGAGACAAAGGCAAAGCACATGGAGGAGGAGATTTCTAAATTGCAAGTGAGGTTAGAGGAGAGAAATGGGGAACTTCAAGCTTCAGCCTCAGCTTCTGAAAAGGTTCAACCTAAATCCCGGTTCTTGAACTTTTATCATTTCTTTTGCTGATTAATTAGCTTTAATCCATAGTTTGGAAAGAACCCATCATGCCCCAATGATTGTATTAGCTGCTATGGTGCTTGATCTGTCTTTAATTGAACCTTTTTTTTGTATCTTTACCTTTTAAAGTTGTTAATAGCCTTTTGGCTTTTCCTCTTTAGTCATTTGGGGAGCCCATCAAAGGAAAGATGACCAAGTGTTTTTGATCATATTTTAATGTCTTCTCTTTATTGTAACTTGTATAAGTCGGGAAATTTTTGTAAAAGCTATGTTTGTGAGTTTGTAACAAAATTGAACTATATGCATATTTTGCCAAGTTATAAATTATTAAATTTTCTTATTTCATGCATTATTGATGATGTTCTCTTCTTAATTTCTAATTTACTAGTTTAACTCAAGGAATGTTTATAATTAAGCATAAACATTATGGTACTTTTCGTACATAATTGTTAAATTCTATTTGTTCTTATTTTTGAATTAATATGTTAAACCATCAAACCTCATGTTAAATGATGCCTAACCAAATATTGCACCAACTGTGACCTTTGCTGGTATTCTCTGTACTAGTTGCTTACATATTTATTGTTGTTGTATAGAAGGCACCAATTAGATGTCAAATATACATGTCTTGATAATTTCCGACTTTAGAGAGTTGTTTTTACTGGTATGCTGTTGGATATTTATTACCATGTTGCTTTCCACTTGGATGGTTATGCGGTGCGGATACCTTAGGCTTGTGTTTATAATCTTGTTTCTAGTTCATCATCTATTTTAGCTTTCATGTAAAGTGTGTCCTTTGGTGTTGCTGCTTCAATGATTTTCCCTTGTTTTATTCGGTACAGCCTAATCCAGTTGTATGATTCTGATATGACTTTGTTGTTATGTGCCTCTCAGTACCTTAGGGAATTGGATGATCTTAGATCTCAGCTTACAGCCACGCAAGCCACTGCTGATGCTAGTGCAGCATCAGCTCAGTCAGCGCAAGTGCAGTGTTTAGCGTTGTTAAAGGAGTTGGACGAGAAGAATAGTTCATTGAAAGAGCATGAGGATCGTGTAACTAGGTTAGGAGAGCAACTAGATAATTTGCAGAAGGATCTCCAAGCAAGGGAATGTTCCCAAAAGCAGCTGAAAGATGAGGTCTTGAGAATTGAACATGATATCATGCAAGCTGTTGCTAAGGCTGGAGCAAATAAGGACTGTGAGCTCAGGAAACTTTTGGATGAGGTTTCTCCCAAGAATTTTGAAAGGATCAATAAGCTTTTGACTGCCAAGGATGAAGAAATATCCAAACTGAAAGATGAAATCAGGATTATGTCAGCCCACTGGAAGTTCAAAACCAAAGAATTGGAATCACAGGTATTTTTATGCGCATGCATTAGTAGCCTTCGAAAAAAATTCTTCGAATTTTATTTCCCGTTTCATCCTCTTTGTATAAGATACCACTAATAATATAATTTTTAATTTTTTATGATCATTTATCTGTTTTATGGAGCAGTTAGAGAAACAGCGACGAGCTGATCAGGAACTGAAAAAGAGGGTATTGAAGTTGGAATTTTGTCTCCAGGAAGCTCGTTCTCAGGCACGAAAACTCCAAAGGGTAATGCTAATATATCACTTCAATCGAAAAGTAGGGTTTTTGCGGTTGTCGGCCGCTGAAATGCATGGATTGTGAATTTGTTTAGATCACTTTTGAACTTTACATTTTGCAATTTGGACAAATTCCAAGTTTCTCAGTTCTAGTAAATGGCTCCCGATAGTCTTTTTAGAACTCACTTTCAGTTGCATGTTATTCACTAAGCTCATCCTACCAATTTTGGCAGATGGGAGAGCGCAGGGACAAAGCACTAAAAGAACTTAGAGATCAGCTGGCTGCAAAACAACAATCTGCAGGTGTCGGTGCTGAGAAACAGAATTTCTGGGAAACCTCTGGTTTCAAGATTGTAGTCTCCATGTCAATGTTGATCTTGGTAGTGTTTTCGAAGCGGTAATTTCATTTAGTTATGTAGGTAATGTGTAAAATGAACACCCGAAGAAGATTTTAGGAAGGCCATAAAACCATTGCCTTTGTAGAAAGAAAAGGCTTGTAGATGTAGTACAGGAGTCCGTTTTCTAGAATCAGTCGAAATGCTCGTCTATCGTCATTGTGAGCGAGATTGAGGTGACATTAGTGTTATAGCAACATGCATGACAATGTTCTCTTCCTTTTCCCATTACAGATTATTAGCTATACCGAGCCCTCATGATGACAAAACTTTTACCAATTATGTTATGTTGACTTTAGACAATGATACGGAGTAGGGACTAAAAACTAGAAAGTAATAGTATCCTGGTTGTGTCCTTGGCATTGTCATTCATTATCCATTTTTACGCTCCATTTTCGAGATTCGGGCTGTACCTTTCAACAAGAATGGTGAGAATTTTTTGTTTGGTAGGACTAGGGCGAATTAACGATAGTTTTTAGAATGCTAATCATAATATAACATTAACTAGAGATGCCTGACTTTGAAACTCATGAAATGAAGCAAACTATGATGCATTTCTCTATGTTATTTATAATAAACACATTATACATACGCCAGCAGCATACCTGCAAGGGTAAATTAATAGCAATATTAATGCATACGTATGTACAATAGTTCCCGAGTAGCCTGCCTAACACGGCAGGGCAGTCATGTGACTTGAATGAAAGAATCAAACCCGGTCCTGGGACCAGGCCATCCATTTCCTATTACAAAGTAGTACCAAACACAACACATTTGTCCATGTACATATCTATCCTAAAATCCACTTCAAAAGCACTAATCATTCACAAGCAAATCCCCGAAGAAGGGAACCAAAATTGCTTCTTTAGCTGAATCATATTTGTCCAGGCGCTTTTTCAAAGACCGCATTTCTCTCTTATTCTTTAAAGAACATACCTGACTCACCATTTTTGTCGAATAAACACAACACGTTGTATCAGGGCCTTGATGGACGATTCTTTCCGATAATTAACCAAGTAAAAGCAACTATTGGCATAATTTTTCATAGCAATTATATAGTACGAAAACCACTTACAAATGTTTTCTTCAGCAGCAGTATATCCACCAAGTATATCAACCATAACACATTTGTTCTGGGAAAACTGTACATCAACAAAACTCAATTATCAGAATTATGTGGTTTAATTAAAGGGACCAAAAGTATATACCCATGGCAAACAAAGAAAAACAAAAAGGCTAAAAATGCCTCAAATGTTTTTTTCCTTCAATGGATTGGGTATGCATGAGCAGCTTATGGATCTCATTCTTCCCTAAAAGATTACAAGAACAATCATAGGACCGAACCGAAACTTGATTGTACAAGTTGACTTGCTTTAGTTAGGAACAAGATCACTACTACTTTCACCTTTAGCACTTGAATAAATAGTAGTAATAACAAGCCTAAAGCACACTACAACAGATTAAGAACTATTAATAGCCACTGCAAAACCAAGAAATACAACAAAGGTTTTACAAGAAGACCACGATCTAAGCAAAATTTTCAGTGTCACTGTTGGATCCGGTTGATTAATAACAAGGCTAACTTCATTCAATTAAAATAAGGTTGGGGTGGGTAGTAAGACAGTTCAAGGCTTGAATTGATGAAACAGCAAAAGTGGCTTATTCTCAGATGTGAAGAGATTGGAAAGTACCTTCCTTCCCACTGATCTTCTGTAACATCCTTCATTTTTCTATATGTTTCTGACTGCATTTTATGTTTCAAATAATAAAATCAGTTTTGCTAGATTAGATGTGAATGTGTTTTGTATGTAACAATGAATGGAGATTCATAGCTTGTTTCTGTTTTCGTACTTGTTTATCTCCTTTTGGACCTTTGAAAAGATAAGGGTCCTGTGACAAATCCAAAAAGAGTATGTTTTCTCCTGTACACCAAAGCCATTAGGACTTTTTTTTTATCTCACAAAACTTCTGATTTAGCAAATTTTTGGAAAGGAATAAAAGAAAAAAGCAGAGGAAACTTAACCAGTGTTTAATCTCGACAGTGTAAAATCAATTATTGACACCGATAATCCATACGTCCTGAAGGATATTTGCTTGCCCTCTAGAATAAACTTCATAGTGACAGAATCATTTCGGCTCAAAAGTATGTTTCCCCTATAAACAATGAAATAAAACCATTGATCAGCAATCAGAATCAAGATAAAAAATTTACTATAAAAAATGTGACAGCAAGCAGACCAATGCAAGTCACGGTGCTCAAACTCATATGCAGCTTCGGCCACAGCCAGGGCAGCCGTAACCTGCAAGACAATTGATAAGTTCACTGTGAGCTGGTAATAACAGATAAAATAATCCATCAAACAAGGCTTGATCTTTTTCACTAGAAAATTAGTTTTCTACACAAGTCTTTGATTTACCTGAACCAATAAACTCCGTGCTTCATCAAAATTCTCAAGTACAAAACTTTCAAGATCTTTACCACCATGTTGTAGAACATACACAAGATAGAGCTGAATGCAAGTTCATCAAGCCTCAAGGTCAGCAAAAGAGTAATGGTACACAATAAGTATTTGTACTTTGGGCCATAAGTTTGGGAGTTCCCTACACATGTGGTATTCATAAAGTATTTATTTATAACTTTCTCATGTACACATATTCATCGGGAAAAGAGATACCTGTTTCTCTGGGAACTCTTTAGGGTGATCATTTTCTGAGCGATTCTTTTCATCCCATCTTTCCCAAGCACTAATCAATGCCGCACCATACAAACCTCGGCAAACCTTTAAACTATCAACGAAAGAGATCAATAAGAGATAATCTTAATAATAGATGAAGCACAAATTTCAGGCCAGGCTACAAAATAGCTAGTGCGCAACCAATCTCACACTATTAGGCACATATTTCATGAATTGTGACTTTCTATTGAGCATGACCCTACAAAGCCAACTAAGAATGAAAACTGCTTCTATTTGAAATGTTTGCTTATGGTTATCGAAAGGAAATTTACAAAGAATGATACAGAAATATGTGATGTGGAATACATACTCAATTGTTTCTATAAAGGTCGTGCAAGCATTAAAATCATCTTTCTCAAATCCTCGTAAACTATTGAGAGCTTTAGAAAGCACAGCCTCCTCAAGCAATTCTTCCGATTTCTGAAGCACATGAAAGAACATTGGTTAGTGATAAGACAGGCAATCCCAAAAAAAGTCCGCAAGCAAAAGAATTATTTAACCTACAAACAACTTACAGAAAAAAATAATTTCATTAGAAAAAATACCTTTTGCACTTCTCCATTTACTGGAAAATCCCCATCAAATGGAACAATTTTGCAGACGACATTGGCTGCCCTAAAGGCTTCTCCATAAGTACCTTCACCAACTTTGGCAATATTTTCTGGAGCACTGAGTCAAGAAGGTTTCACCATAATCAATCCAGGCAGTATGCATCGTCAACTAAATTTAGTGCGGAGAGGAAGTAGAAGAACAATGCAATGAGCTAAACACCATTTAAACTAACTGGACCACAAAGATCATTGAAACCCTTATGCATTTCTAATTTCTAAAAATGGCACAACATATTTTATTACAACACAAAAGAGTCAACAGTCAATAGCAGATAAAGCAGGGCGCATTAGCAGTGAGGTAAAGACAGATGTAAACAACCTTCTAATTGCAATATGGCTCAGCCTCCACTGGCATGGAAAACCACAGAAATAAATTATGTGCAGTTTTCTTCAAGGGGAAAAGGAAACAATTAATTTGAGAGAGACTGACCAATACTCAGAGAAAAGATCAAGGATCATTGCCGGTGCAGACTGTTCGCAAAACCCCAGCAAAGCAGTAAATGCATCAATACGATCAAGATGTGATGATGTTGTTGTAGATGCCAAGGAAAGCTTCCTAATGGAAGCATTTAAATCTTCACAACCTTGGTCACCATCACTTGTGGATACTGGATTGCATTTTTCAGGAGTTTTCACAATCGAAAAATCCGAACCATCAGCATATCTAGGATCCATTGGAGCAGCAGCCAGCAGGAGTTTTCACAACTGAAGTTTATCTTCTTTGAGAAGAGCCACTTCTCTAATCTGGATGAAACATGTGGAATAGGATCAGGGACAGTCTGATTGTCCCAAACTGTTTTGGTGATGGGCTCTCCTCCAATAACTCAAAGGCATCAACCTCTTGAAAATATTCAATCTCCTTCTCAAAGCTAGGAAGTTCTGCAACTTTTCCCTATAAACAAAGACAAAAACGAATTTGTAATGACAAACTAACCGGTGCAGCTAGACAATGTTCAAGTGTTTTGGACATTAGTAGCTCTGCAGAAACAGAAGAAACAAAGGAGCAACACCAATGCTTGTCCTCCCTCTGAACTAATCAGAAATAAGAGCCAGACTAAGACTTAGACCCTCCACGGCAAAGGCAATGAAAACGCATTTGAAGATTGTTGAGCCAAAAAAAAAAAAGAAACCCGTAACATTAAATTAGAGGGGTACAAAATAAACCGTAACCGTAACCGTTAATCAGTATAACCGTTTATTTTATAGGTTAATTAACCTAACCGGCTAAACGGTTTCGGTTAACCGAACTGCTAAAAAAGACATTGATGGTTAACCTACAAGTACTTTATTTTAACTAAGTGTAAAGTTTGTGTTTAAAATTTATCTATTTAAGTTATTTTTTAAAAAAACATTAATACAATATTTATCGAGAGATATATTTATTATTCTAAAAAAGAAATAATAAACATTTAAAAAGAAAATCATAATATACTACAGGTTAACCTGTAACCGATCCATTAATTAACCGTTACACACTATAATCATTAATCATTTAAAAAATTAACGGTTAATCTTTTTTTAACCGTTAATAACGGTTAAATTACGAATAATAACCGCTATAACTGTTAACTAAACATTTAAGCTAAACAGTACGGTTAACCTGAATACTCTTACATTAAATAACCAGCATGAAGAGGCAAACATTAAATAGCAGTACGAGCAGCCCAACAGTCGGGAGTAATCACTTAAGCCTTACCCAAAAATGAAGAAAGAATCTGGTGGAAAGAGAGCGATTCTAACTGACGCGCTTGGTGTTGGCAGCGGCGGCGAATGCGGTTGGAGGGTAGCGGAAGCAGCTGAGGCGTAATCTTTTGTTTTGGTTTTGTGATCCGCCATTAAATCTTCGTGGTTAAGCTACAAAGATAAAAGACTCCTGAGTTCTGACAGAGACCAGAGAGAGAGATAAAGGACGCTGATTGACTGATTGATTTGAATGAGCAGGGAGGCGGGAATGGATCCTCGGCCTACCTGTGTTGTTATATGGGCTTTGATCCCAGCCCAATGACTATAAAGAGCAAAACTGTTATTATATAAAGGGTAAACTATATAGATGACCACTGAACTATGAGTTTGTGTCAAAATGACCACTATATTGTTTTTTGCCGCAAATGCACCACACAACTATTTAAGTGGTTCCATTTTAGCCACACGCCATTAAAAAAATGAAAAGGTTGACGAAACTGTTAAAAAAACTGGTATAATTACACATTTGGTCCTCTATATTTATACAATATATCAATTGGGACTAAATTGATATATTGTATAAATATAGAGGATCAAATGTGTAATTATACCAGTTTTTTAACAGTTCCGTCAACCTTTTCATTTTTTTAACGGCGTGTGGCTAAAATGAAACCATTTAAATAGTTGCGTGGTGCATTTGCGGCAAAAAAAAATATAGTGGTCATTTTGACACCAAACTCATAGTTCAGTGGTCATATGTGTAGTTTACCCTTATATAAATTTAAATTTGTATAATAGTTTGTTGGGGAAAAAATGTATAATAGCACATTTGGTCCCAATTAGAATATGTAAATAAAGATTAGAGATGACAATATAATCCGAATCTGATTCTAATTCAATCCGAAGAAAAAAAATCGATCGAAAAAAGTTTCAATCCAAATCCGAAAAAAGGTTTAGGTCCTAATAGGAGGTGGATCAGATATGGACATTGCCGTGATCCGATCTATATATGAATTCGAATAAAAATATTTAAAACTCTTAGATTTTAAAATATATATATATATATATATATTAAAATCCTAATTAAGTTGAATTGGTATTATGTATATTAATATAGATATATGTTGAAATCCTAATTAAGTTGAATCGAGATTATATATATATATATATATATATTTTTTGAAACCTTAATTAAGTTGAATTGGATTGTAATATATTTAAACTAGTTTAATTTGTTTTATATTGGAGTGTAATATTTGTTGAGATTTTGTTTGTGCTACTAGTTTAAATATATTTGTTTGATGAAAATTATTTTTTATTTAAAGATATTTGTTTGGGTTGTTACTTTAAAAAAGGGAAAAAATTAATTGGATTCGGACTTTCCGGTTTAAATTTTAGATATTTTATTAGATCGAGCTTGGATTTATAGAACCAGACTTGGATTTTTTTTAGGTTCGATTATTATTTGAACTTGGACTTTATAAAGTCTGATCCATTGTCATCCCTAATAATAATGATTAAATGTGTTATTTTATAAATTTATGTAAGGGTAAACTACCTGGGTGACCACCTAACTATTGGGTCTGACCTGTTTTAACCACCGAACTACAAAAATTTAAAATTCGACCATCCAACTATTTAATTGGACCTATTTTGACCATAAGCCGTTAAAATCTAACGGAATGATGATCTAACTGTTAATAAAAAAATTATAACTACACATTTGGTCTATATTAATTACATATTTTATCAATTTGATCCTAATTTTTAGATCCATAATATGTGGGTCTTCTATCTTCTAGAGCTCAGTCCTTTTTTTCAGGGTACATGACCATTCTTCCCTTTTTTGCAGGTATCCTTTTGTGAAACAAATATTTTAATTTTGATATAACTAAAAACCTAAGGACTAAATTGAAAAAGTCAAAACGAATTTTAAGTCCTCAAAATATCCCCATGTAAATTTAAGATTATGCCCAAGTTAAAAACAAAGTTTTTCAAACATTTTTCTAAGTGTTTCAAGTCAAAATAGTGATTTTCAAAGTCCTGTTTCGAAACGGCCCTCAGGCGTTTCGAAACGTTTTCATCACTGTCGAACACCGTTCTGAAACGTGTATCGAAACACTTGAACCCGTTTCGAAACGGAATCACTCGTTTCGAAACTGTTCTTCATATTTGATTTAAAAAGAGTACAACGGTTCAAATATTTGCTGATTTTATATAGATAAAAAGGGTGTTTCGAAACGGATCAAGGCTGTTCCGAAACGACCCTTGACAGTAGCAAATCCATTTCGAAACGGATCCATATCGTTTCGAAACAGGTCTTAAGTCGATTTTGAAAATATGACCGTTATAGTGTTTTTAACTGAATTTCTGAAAATCGTTAAGGCGTTTCGGAACGGGCTAAGACCGTTCCGAAACGACCTTTAACAGTGGCAAAAATGTTTCGAAACGGCCCTAAGGTGTTTCGAAACGGGCTCTTAAATGCACCCCAACGGCTCTTTCTATTTTAGTCCGTTCCGAAACAGGTACCCCGCGTTCCGAAACGGGTTGGTGCAGACTGCATTTATGGTGGTAAGAGAGGGTTCCAACGGCTCCATTTATGTTCCCAACCACCCAAACGGTTAGAAATCAATGAGGAGGTATAAAAGAGACATCCAAAAGCATCAGCAACAACTATTGATCCAAAAAGCAAACATCCAAACATCAAATCCAAGCAATTGTGCACAAATCCCATTTTGTCTAAAACCCCAATTGTAATTTTTATTCATATCTTGTTCAATTGGGTTGAGTGCTTGTAATTGGGCTATTATTTGTATTGAGAGATATCCAATTAGCCATTAAATTTCTTTGTTCATTTGTGTGAGGATTGGGTTGATTTTTGGGTAGAAAAATTAACCGAAATTGTAAAGGGTTGCCTCATTGTCCTAGAAAAGGGGAAGAGCAATTTAGTGGAATTGTTGCAAATCCTTAGTGAGGCTAAGGTAGTGGATGTAGAGTTCATTTGGAACTTGAATCACTCTAAATCTCTTGTCCATCTATTTTTAACTTGCAAATTTCCACCACACATCTTTAAATTTCCAATTCACCCCCCCTTTTGGTCAATATCGATCTTGCGATCCACTCAACAATTGGTATCAGAGCTTAACTCTTTGAGGATTAACAACCACAAGAGGAGATCCTTGGAAGAGTGTGATCATCAAAATATCAAGAGATGGCTTCAACCTCCGGTTCCGGCATGTACGAGTCACAATCGACCACAAAGCCTCCCTTCTTCAACGGTGATAACTATTCTTTTTGGAAGAATAGAATGCGTCTATTCATCAAGTCAAATGACTATCTTGTGTGGTGTTGGGTTTTTTGCACGCTCGAATCGATCACCGAAACCGTCAAGGAGGGTTGTAAATGTTTGGTGGTTGAATTGGCTAAAACCGAAAAAATGATAGACAATTTGCACGATGATTTTAGAGTGGTTCGACTACTCAATTGAGTCTACATCCACTACCTTAGCACACCACTAAGGATTTCCCAATTCACTCAACAATGAATTCTTCCTTTTGAGGACAAAGGGTAACCTTACAACCCTATCTTTTCAATGGCTAAGATAGAACCACTCTAGTTTTTCTCTCAAGGCTAAACTAGAACCTCTCCTTATACAAGGGTAGAAAGTTGTAAACAAATAAACCTCACAAGGTGGGTGTTTACGAGATTGAGCTCACAAGAGTGTAAGGAATAAAAACAATGAAAACACTCTCTATACAATATTTACAAGAGAAATGAAGGAAATGAAGACTTAAACTCGATTTCTCTTGAACATTTAGCTTGGATCTTGTTTCTTGCCATCTTCAAGTGTCCTTGGGGTGTATTTATAGTGTGGAATGAGTATCTAGCCGTTTATGGCCGTTGGGGATGTTTTGGAGCCGTTGGAAGCCATTTAAGTTGAGCATTAAATGCTCTCCTGCACAATAGTTTCGAAACCTTTGAGAGGTTTCGAAACCTTAAGAGGGTTTTCAAAAAACTAGCCGTTTTATAGCCGTTTGGAGCCGTTACAGGGCCAAAGTTTCGAAACCTTGTAGAGGTTTCGAAACCTTTGCCTAGGTTTCCAATTTTTTGGCTACTGCCCTGACAAGTTTCGAGACCTTTGTTAAGGTTTCGAAACTTTACTTTAAAAACATGTATTTTGGGCATTTTTCGACTTTTAAAAGAGTAGTTCGATATAGGTATTCAATCGAACTCTTTCAAAACATTTTGTCACGTTTTTAAGGACTTTTGAATTATTTTTGAAATCTTTTAAACACGTCCCTAAAACAATTTTCACATAATTGTTATATCAAAATATTTCTCAACAATCTCCCCCTTTTTGATATAACAAAACTTCTTTGAAAAATTGTTTTTGACAAAAAGCTCCCCCTTAATTTTTCATTTACTTCTCCCCCTTTTTGTTATATCAAAAATAATTCAAATCTTTATAGTACATAATAACAATGGGGTTTATGACCGTTGTGGTCAATACCACGTGGGAGTATCGAAACGGTTTGAAAACTTCCCTAAACATAATTTCAAGTTGTTTGGACTTTGGAAATGTTTTAAATTCTTTTTAAATCAGTCCAACACATTTTTCAATTATTATATCAAAACATTAGTTCTTCAATCTCCCCCTTTTTGATATAATAAAACCAACTTGAAAAAATTGTTTGGGATTCTCCCCCTTCAAGTTTAAAACGTTTAAAAATGTGAATAAGAGATGAAAATCTAAAAAGTAAGTAGCTCCCTCTTATTCATTTGAAAATACAATTTTTCAAACCAAATTCTCCCCCTTTTTGTTATATCAAAAAGAATTTAAAATACTTTAAGCTCGAAATAACAATGGAGGTTTAAAAATTTTGATTCAGTTAAAAATTTTGTTTTAAAATTTGGCTCCCCCTTACTTAAGCATTCCATTAAATATTTAGCACAAAACTTGACACTTAATGGCATTGAATTTCACAATAAAATCAAATTAAGAGCATATGAAATTCAATTTATCCAAGACTTAAAAAAAATTATGCAAACATATGAATGAAACCATTAGACTCATATGCATAAAATTTTCAAATAATGTCACGCTTGTTTAGATATTTGAATAAAAGCTCAAATGCATGAACATTAGAAATTAGATAACCAAAAAAAAGCATTAAGCTTAGAGGTTACCTATCTTCTTCACTTGTGTGACTAGAGCATTTAAGATTCTTGCTTTTCTTGCCTTTGCTCCAACACACCTACAAGAGACATTTACTTCGATTTTGGTATCCAAATTGCTTTGGATCCATTAACATTAATCTCGATGTCTCTAGTTCCCTTAGGAACCCATACTTGTCTAATCCTATAAGATTTTTTCTTCTTTATAGGACAAGTATGCAAAGAATGACCATGATAATGACAATGTGAGCATTTTGTCATTATGGGATGAAATGAATTATTAAAAATGATTTCTTTTTCTTTTGTTAAGCTTTCAAGCTTAACCTTTAAATCAAGATTTTCTTTTTCTAAAACATCTTTGTTTGTTTTTGAAAATTCTAAATCATTTTTCAAAATTTCATTTTGATTTTCAAAATCCATTTTTGTTTTTAAAAGAAAATCATTTTCAGTTTCGAGTTTTGAAATCATTTTCCTAAATTTGGAATTCATGGTCTCAAATTCCAAATATAATTCATTAAATGCATCTTGTAACTCATCAAAAGAATGTGAATTTAATTCATCTGAGTTAGAAGATACCTCGGGCTCATCGAGAGCCAAAACACAATCCACCTTAGGTGTTGAGGGGAGGATTGCACATGATGAAGCATCATCTTTCTTCTCTTCTTTCCCATAGAATTTCTCAAGCTTCTCCCAAATTTCTTTGGCACTTTTGGATGGGGAGACCTTCTTGGAAATCTCTTCACTTAGGGCACAAAGAAGAATGTGCATAGCCTTTGCATTGAGATGGTCTTTCTTTGTGTCATTGACACTCCTTTTCTTCTTCTTCTTAGGAGCTTCCGAATGTCCATCATTGATAATCCTCCAAATGTCGAGGTTGAAGCCTTGGATGAAATACTTCATGATGTTGCTCCATTGGAAGTAACCTTCTCCTTTGAAGAGAGGAGGACACATGATAGAGCGGCCTTCTTCAAATGAAATCATTGTAGAACCGCTTGCCATTTTCTTGTACGGTGGACTACGAGCGTTGGATCTTTGCTCCTGGATGTTAGTCCTTCGATGGAGACGAGGCTATGATACCAATTGTTGGGTTTTTTGCACGCTCGAATCGATCACCGAAACCGTCAAGGAGGGTTGTAAATGTTTGGTGGTTGAATTGGCTAAAACCGAAAAAATGATAGACAATTTGCACGATGATTTTAGAGTGGTTCGACTACTCAATTGAGTCTACATCCACTACCTTAGCACACCACTAAGGATTTCCCAATTCACTCAACAATGAATTCTTCCTTTTGAGGACAAAGGGTAACCTTACAACCCTATCTTTTCAATGGCTAAGATAGAACCACTCTAGTTTTTCTCTCAAGGCTAAACTAGAACCTCTCCTTATACAAGGGTAGAAAGTTGTAAACAAATAAACCTCACAAGGTGGGTGTTTACGAGATTGAGCTCACAAGAGTGTAAAGAATAAAAACAATGAAAACACTCTCTATACAATATTTACAAGAGAAATGAAGGAAATGAAGACTTAAACTCGATTTCTCTTGAACATTTAGCTTGAATCTTGTTTCTTGCCATCTTCAAGTGTCCTTGGGGTGTATTTATAGTGTGGAATGAGTATCTAGCCGTTTATGGCCGTTGGGGATGTTTTGGAGCCGTTGGAAGCCATTTAAGTTGAGCATTAAATGCTCTCCTGCACAATAGTTTCGAAACCTTTGAGAGGTTTCGAAACCTTAAGAGGGTTTTCAAAAAACTAGCCGTTTTATAGCCGTTTGGAGCCGTTACAGGGCCAAAGTTTCGAAACCTTGTAGAGGTTTCGAAACCTTTGCCTAGGTTTCCAATTTTTTGGCTACTGCCCTGACAAGTTTCGAGACCTTTGTTAAGGTTTCGAAACTTTACTTTAAAAACATGTATTTTGGGCATTTTTCGACTTTTAAAAGAGTAGTTCGATATAGGTATTCAATCGAACTCTTTTAAAACATTTTGTCACGTTTTTAAGGACTTTTGAATTATTTTTGAAATCTTTTAAACACGTCCCTAAAACAATTTTCACATAATTGTTATATCAAAATATTTCTCAACATGTGGGATGTCATTGAGGATGGGCCATACATTCCATTGAAGCAAGACGGTGAAGGCAAGATGGTGTTGAAGAAGAAAGTGGAAATGAGTGAAGAGGAGAGATCATACCGGAAGACAAGCTTGTCCGAAAACTACTCTATTCACTTTTCGAGTCTTGGGATGGGAAGAGAACCGCTATCATCGAAGCAAAGAACTTGAAGACATTGAAGCTTGATGAGCTTGTGGGTTCTCTCCTTACTCATGAGATCATGAAGCAAGGAAGGGAAGATGAGAAGAAGAAAGAAGAAAAAATGGTAGAGAAGCTTGAGGTTGAGAAGAAGAAGAAGATGGGAATAGCTCTCAAGGCTAAAGCTTCACAACATGATGAGAGCTCATCTAGTGATGAGGATGAACTTGAAGAATTGGCCATGATAGCCAAACGATTCTCACGCTTTATGTGGTCCAACCGGGGAAGAAAAATCCAAAGGAAGATGGACTTCAAAAGCAAGAACAAGGAAGATGGAAATGATCCAATCATTTGCTTTGAGTGCAATAAACCCGGCCACATACGTTCGGAGTGCCCTCAACTCAAGAAGAAGGGCTTTGAGAAAAAGAAAAAGCTCAAAGCCAAGCTTGCTACTTGGAGTGATGAGGAGTCATCGGAGGATGACGAACAAGAAGTGGCTAACCTTTGCCTCATGGCACTTGAGGAAGATTCCTCCATGGTAACCTCTAACTCATCTACTTTAGATTTTTCATATGAAGAATTAAATGATGCATATGATGAGTTACAAGAGGTATATGATGAATTAGTTGAGAAATATAAGGAGTCGGTTATTAGGAATAAAAAGATTATTCTAGAATTAAATGAGAAAAATGACTCACTTACTCAAGCTAATTCTAAATTTGAGAAAAAGATATTAGGATTAAAAGATGAACTTAAATTCTTTCAAGATGAAAATGTTGATCTTAATAATCTTTTATCTCAATGTAATTGTGAACACCAAAAGGTGTTGGGTGAGCTAAATGAGCTCAAAAAGTCTTTAAAAAATGTTGGTAGTGTCAAGCATGAAGTAGGAGAATCCTCTAGTACACACCAACCTAAGAAAAAGACTAATTACTACAAACAAGGTAGCTACCCTAGACATAGTAGAGCTAAAAGAATTAGAAGTGTATGGGTTCCTAAGGAACTTGTAAAATCTAATAATATTATTGCTATGTCATCTTGGATTCCTAAGGGAACCAAGGTTTTGGGAGCTAACACTCATGGACCCAAAATGATTTGGGTACCAAAAACCAAAGTTTAATATCTTTGTTTGTAGGGGGAGCATTGCTACAAGGCCAAGGCACAAAGTCAAAACTCATGGTACCTTGATAGTGGATGCTCGAGACACATGACCGGAAACAAGAGTCGATTCATGGATCTAAAGCCAAAAAGTGGAGAAGTAGTAACATTTGGTGACAACTCCAAAGGCCACATTAAAGGTATTGGCTCTATAGGTAATCACTCTACCATTCTCATTGAAAATGTTTTATATGTCGATGGTCTTAAACACAATTTATTGAGCATAAGTCAACTATGTGATAAAGGATTTAATGTTTTGTTTGATAAAAATGGATGCAAAATTGTAGACATTAAATCTAATAATATTATGCTCATAGGTCATCGCATAGGAAACATATACATGGTGTATTTAGATGACATACATACATCTCATGCATGCTTAGTTGCTCAAAATGAAAATGATGCATGGTTATGGCATAGGAAGCTAGGACATGCTAGCATAAGTGTTTTAGAAAAACTAGTCTCTCTAAATCTAGTTAGAGGTTTACCCAAAATAAAGTTCTCAAATGATAAAATTTGTGATGCATGCTCAAAGGGTAAACAACATAGGTCTTCCTTTAAATCCATTAATGATGTTTCTACTAGTAGATGCTTACAATTAATTCACATGGATTTATTTGGGCCAATTAGGACTATGAGCTTGGGTGGTAAGTCTTATGCTTTTGTGCTAGTTGATGATTTTTCTAGATTTACTTGGGTTCTCTTTTTAAGTACTAAAGATGAGGCTTTGGAAAAATTCATCACATTTTCAAAACTAACCCAAAATGATCTTGAACTTAGAATTTCACATATTAGAAGTGATCATGGAACCGAGTTTCAAAATTTAGGGTTTGAAGATTTTTTAAATGAAAATGGTATTAGCCATAATTTTTCGGCTCCTCGAACTCCTCAACAAAATGGGGTAGTTGAGAGGAAAAATAGAACTTTACAAGAAATGGCTAGAACTATGCTTTGTGAAAACAATTTGCCTAAATATTTTTGGGCGGAAGCACAAACACCGCTTGTTATATTGTAAATCGAGTAATGATTAGGCCAATTTTAAAGAAAACACCTTATGAGATTTTAAAATTCAAAAAGCCTAACATTAGCTATTTTCACCCCTTTGGGTGCAAGTGTTTTGTTTTAAATAATGGAAAAGACAACTTAGGTAAATTTGATGCAAAAAGTGATGAAGCCATTTTTATAGGTTACTCTTTAACCTCTAAAGCCTATCGAGTATTTAACAAAAGAACTTTAGTAGTAGAAGAATCTATTCATGTTGTATTCAATGATAACCTTCTTCCTAGGAAGGATTCTTGTGATGATGATGATGTAGGGATCATAAATGCCTTTGATGGAGGTCAAACTTCAAAGGAGGATGAGATTCCAACAAAGGAAGAGGACTCACAAGATCCACCTCTTGAAGCCTTGAAGGACTTGGCTATTGAGGAAAAGAAAGTGAGCTACCCAAGGGAGTTGAACTATGTCAAAGATGGTGAAATCTTGGGTGATCCATCCAAGGGGGTAACCACTCGTTCTTCTCTTAGATTAATGAACCATGTTGCATTTATCTCATGCATAGAGCCTAAAAATATAAAAGAAGCATTGAAAGATGACTTTTGGATTATGGCTATACAAGAAGAGTTAAATCAATTTGAGAGAAGTAATGTATGGACATTAGTTGATAGGCCTAGTAATTAATCTACAATAGGAACTAAATGGGTCTTTAGGAACAAACTAGATGAGAATGGTAACATTGTGAGAAATAAAGCTAGACTTGTAGCACAAGGTTACACTCAAGAAGAGGGAATAGATTTTGATGAAACCTATGCACCCGTAGCTAGAATGGAAGCCATTAGGATGTTGCTTGCATATGCATGTTATCATAATTTCAAGCTTTTTCAAATGGATGTTAAAATCGCATTTTTAAATAGTTTTATAAATGAGGAAGTGTATGTGGAACAACCACCGGGTTTTGAAGATTCAAAATTTCCAAATCATGTTTTCAAACTTACCAAAGCTCTTTATGGTTTAAAACAAGCTCCTAGAGCTTGGTATGAAAGGCTTTCAAATTTTTTGATTGAAAAAGGATTTGAAAAAGGTAAGGTGGACACTACACTCTTTATAAAAATGTATAAAAATGACATCTTAGTAGTTCAAATTTATGTTGATGATATCATTTTTGGTTCTACTAATGAATGTCATTGTCAAGAGTTTGCTAAGTTAATGCAAGGTGAATTTGAGATGAGCATGATGGGGGAGCTCTCATTCTTTTTGGGACTCCAAATCAAGCAAAAGAAGGATGGCACCTTCATCAACCAAGCAAAATACATAAAGGATATGCTCAAGAAGTTTGGCTTGGAGAATGCAAAGCCTCAAGCCACTCCTATGAGCTCATCTACAAAGCTTGACAAAGATGAAGGAGGTAAGTGTGTTGACTCTAAGCTTTATCGTTCTATGATTGGATCTTTGCTTTACCTTACCGCAAGTAGACCGGATATATTGTTTAGTGTTTGCTTGTGTGCTAGGTTTCAAGCTAGTCCTAGAGTGTCTCACCTTATAGCCGTTAAGAGGATCTTTAGATACCTTAGAGACACTCCTTGTTTAGGTCTTTGGTATCCTAGAGACTCTACCTTCAACCTTCATGCTTACTCGGATGCGGATTATGGGGGTTGTAAAATCGATAGGAAAAGTACTTCGGGAACTTGTCAATTCTTAGGTAGTATGCTCATATCTTGGTTCTTTAAGAAACAAAATAGTGTAGCCTTATCTACCACCGAAGCCGAGTACATATCCTTAGGGAGTTGTTGTGCTCAAGTCCTTTGGATGAAGCAACAACTCTTAGATTATGGAATTAAAGTTGAAACTATACCCCTAAAATGTGACAACACTAGTGCTATTTGTTTAACAAAAAATCCCATCCAACACTCTAGAACCAAACATATAGAAATAAGGCATCATTTCATTAGAGATCATGTCCTTAAGGAAGATGTGGTTATAGAGTACGTAGACACCTTGAATCAATTAGCGGACATATTTACAAAACCCTTAGACAAAGAGCGTTTTTGGTCCCTTAGGAGAGAGTTAGGTCTAGCTAGCCTATCTTGACCTTTTAGGACCTCTTTTGTGCTTAAATATACTTGATTTTGTGAAATGCCATGTTTATGTGTTTAATCTCCTAATTTCATCCATGCCTATAGTTAGGGGGAGTATGTTTATGCTTAAATATGTTTTGTCTGCTCATTCATAACATTTATGCATGTTAGGCCTCCTAAAACTTCAATTTTCTGCACTTTTAGAGCCTCATCTGCACTTCCAGGCCCAGGTGTATCGAAACGGGTGACCATGTTTCGATACGGATACCTTAAATCCTGTTCTGAGAGAAGGGCGTTTCGAAACGCCTTAAAAGCGTTCCGAAAAGATTTTGCTACTGCCAAGGGGTGTTTCGCAACGTGTTCCGATACGGGTCAAAAGGGTTTCGATACAGTCAACACCGTATCGAAACGGTCAGTCTATGGTCTCAAAACGGTCAAAACCCTAGCCGCCCCGTTTCGAAACGGCCCCGACCGTTCCGAAACGGCATCGCGGACTGCTTTAATTAGGGCTTTTAATGATAAAGTTTCACTTTTTATCAAACTCCTAAAACCCTAAACCGCCTCCCTCTCTATAAATACCCTCTCAAACTCATTGATTTTCACAAAATTATGAGGGGTTTTACTCTAAAACTCAAGTCTAAGCAAGTTTCATCAAAATTGTGCAAGGATTTTCATCAAATCATCCAAAATCCCAAACTAAGGTAATTTTTCTTCTTTTCTTTTTCTTTCAATTTATGTTCGAATCTTAGGTTAGAAAATTTTATTTTTGTATACATTATAGTTTTTCCTTTGTGGGTTTTCCATATCTTGTAAAAAAATTTCAAAATCCCAAATTTTTTTATTCGAATATAAATTTTTTCAGTCTTCTTTTTCTTTACTGTTCTTTTTTATTTTTATTTTTTTTAATTTTAATTTTGTTTTCAAAAACCTAAGTGGGATTTATTATTGGATTGATTCTAAATATCCATGCATACACTTAATTTTAAAATACACTTGCTTAATGTTTTTAGATGGCGGATCAAGCTAACAAGAAACGCAAGGCCGTTCAATCCGGTGATTCGAGCATTCGTCCAAATCTTACCATGCTTTTTCAGAAATCCCTTAAAACTCCGGAGGCGCGTGCTCGCTTCTCTTTTGTCAAGGATTTCGCAGTTCGTAAAGAACGTGTCATTGATCTTGACTTCCTCAATTCCGAGCGATTCCTATTTCGTTATCTCGACCGTTTGAGTGAGTGGAATCTTATTTTGTTCTTGAACATTCCGGATATTCGCTACAAACACATGGTACTCCTTTTTTACTCTAATGCTCGTTTTCTTTATGATGAGACCAAAACCGAGATTATAGGAATTGAATCTTCCTTATTGGGCAAAAAGTTTGTTGTTAATGTTGTTCTTTTGGAGTCTATTTTTAAACTTAAGGATGAGGGTCTTGAGGATGAACGTCACTTTGGCAATTTCACCGGTAAAGCTCTTATTTTGGATGTGCATGATCGCGTTCTTCACTTGATGGTTTCTTGGTTCATTCGACCTTCTGGAGGTAAATACTCTCATATCCGTCAAACTGATCATTTTTGGCTTGAGTGTTTCCGTAGAGGTGAGCGCCCTATTGTGCCTAAAATAATTTTTGCCGAGATAGTCAATAATATTAAGCTTATTGACACAAATGAGTTGAAGTCGTTTACCTATGGTTTTCTCTTGAGCTACATCTTTCATGACCTTGGTATTGATTGTACCTACGACTCTCCGGAACCTCGCAAGACCAAGATTGGTGAGTCATCCCTTCGCAAGTCCGGGTTCACATATGTGAATGATGTTTGGGAAATAGTTGATAGAGAAGCGGTTCCTCCTCCCGTTGCTCCTCTACCGCAAGTTCCTATTGCAAACAATGAAGCCCTCACGGCTCTCATTACCGAGCGGTTCAATGCTTTGGATACTAGCATTGCTTCGGGTTTTACTTCTATGGACAATCGCTTGAAGAATGTCGAGGATCGTCTTCATACTCTTGAGACTTCTCATGCAAACTTGGATCTATCCTTCTCTACGCTCTATGGGCAATGGACGGAGTTTCACCGTTCTCAAGTCAAGAGCGATGATGATACTTCGGATGATGATGACGAGGCCTAGGATTTTCATATCATATCATATCATATTATCTATGCATTTTAGGATTAAGATTGCATCTTTATGTTTTCTCATGTTTTAGGAACCTATGCTTATGGCTTTTTATTTGGGATTTTATGTTGAACTTAATGTTGGTTTATGTTTTGGATATTTTGATTATGAATTAATATTATGGTTGCTTATTATTGCTTATTGGTACTAATCCTTTATCTTCTCTATGAGCTTTCATTGTTCTTTTTGATCTAACAAAAAGGGGGAGAAGAAATTTAAGAGCCACACTAAAATTCGTTTTAAATTTTAAAAAGGTTTTTTAAAGGTTTACAACTTGGATTTCAAACTTGGATTTCAAATCAAAAATTTCTTTTAACTTTATAAACCTATCTTAAATTAAGGGGGAGTTAGAATATTTTCAAAACCTTCAAAATTCTTAAAAATTCTAACTTTGATTTTGTTATATCAAAATGGGGGAGATTGTGAAACAAATATTTTAATTTTGATATAACTAAAAACCTAAGGACTAAATTGAAAAAGTCAAAACGAATTTTAAGTCCTCAAAATATCCCCATATAAATTTAAGATTATGCCCAAGTTAAAAACAAAGTTTTTCAAACATTTTTCTAAGTGTTTCAAGTCAAAACAGTGATTTTCAAAGTCCTGTTTCGAAACGGCCCTCAGGCGTTTCGAAACGTTTTCATCACTGTCGACCACCGTTCCGAAACATGTATCGAAACACTTGAACCCGTTCCGAAACGGAATCACTCGTTTCGAAACTGTTCTTCATATTTGATTTAAAAAGAGTACAACGGTTCAAATATTTGCTGATTTTATATAGATAAAAAGGGTGTTTCGAAACGGATCAAGGCCGTTCCGAAACGACCCTTGACAGTAGCAAATTCGTTTCGAAACGGATCCATATCATTTCGAAACAGGTCTTAAGTCGATTTTGAAAATATGACCGTTATAGTGTTTTTAACTGAATTTCTGAAAATCGTTAAGGCGTTTCGAAACGGGCTAAGACCGTTCCGAAACGACCTTTGACAGTGGCAAAAGTGTTTCGAAACGGCCCTAAGGCGTTTCGAAACGGGCTCTTAAATGCACCCCAACGACTCTTTCTATTTTAGTCCGTTCTGAAACAAGTACCCCGCGTTCCGAAACGGGTTGGTGCAGACTGTATTTATGGTGGTAAGAGAGGGTTCCAACGGCTCCATTTATATTCCCAACCACCCAAACGGTTAGAAATCAATGAGGATGTATAAAAGAGACATCCAAAAGCATCAGCAACAACTATTGATTCAAAAAGCAAACATCCAAACATCAAATCCAAGCAATTGTGCACAAATCCCATTTTGTCTAAAACCCCAATTGTAATTTTTATTCATATCTTGTTCAATTGGGTTGAGTGCTTGTAATTGGGTTATTATTTGTATTGAGAGATATCCAATTAGCCATTAAATTTCTTTGTTCATTTGTGTGAGGATTGGGTTGATTTTTGGGTAGAAAAATCAACCGAAATTGTAAAGGGTTGCCTCCTTGTCCTAAAAAAGGGGAAGAGCAATTTAGTGGAATTGTTGCAAATCCTTAGTGAGGCTAAGGTAGTGGATGTAGAGTTCATTTGGAACTTGAACCACTCTAAATCTCTTGTCCATCTATTTTTAACTTACAAATTTCCACCACACATCTTTAAATTTCCAATTCACCCCCCCTCTTGGTCAATATCGATCTTGCGATCCACTCAACACCTTTCATAAGAGACGTGTTACTAGATTTTGAAAACATGTCGTCAGTTTTTAACTATCTGGATTTCCTCGAGAACTATGAAGCACGGGGACGCCACCCTACGGCCGTCCCGCGTCCCCAATACGTCCTTAATCCGAACTTAAAAAGCTCAAGAATAGTTAAAGTATAAAATTATACTTAAAAAAACCACAAAATTAACACTCCACCTAAAAACTATAAACTTAACACTTAATCTCAACCAAATGGCCAAGACTAGATTGCTTCCTTGTTTTATCTGATAAATGCCTATTTATAGGCTGTTTTCTCTCCTTGCTTTATGTATATTAAGGATGTGGGATATTAGGTGTGTATTGTATTTCAGTATTTGTAACCTGTTTTAACGTTTAATCACTCAAGCTTTAAATAGGAATGGATAAATATCTATTTCAGCCATGTCATCTTTTAATTTTATTATTTTAGTCATTAATTTTCTCTTTATTTAGAATGTAAAGTTAAATTTTCGTTCAATTTAGTCATTTAATTTTAATAATCTCTTAATCTAAGTGTTAAAAATTAATTTAAAATTATTAGAAGTGAATTTAAATAACTACAATTATAATTTTAGTCCTTATTGTATTATAAATTTTAATATTTTTTATTATATATATTAAAATTTATTTTATATTTGCCGTACCCTCGCCGTACTCGTACCCTCTAATTTTGAAAATTGCCGTTTTCTGTCCCGTCCCTGTATCTGTATTTGTGCAACTTAGCTCGAGAATACGGTTGCTGGGTTCTAAATTTTAGTTCTATAGTTTGTTCATTTGCTCTGGTTCTACCGAGTTTTTCATCTTTTTAAACTCAATGTTTTGCACGTAATGGTTGGGTCCTTTTATTTTCTTCGATGACAGATTCAAAGTCCTCGAGTTATTATAGTCATGGTTACTTCCGACAGTTCAAAGTTAGGTGTCTAACTTAAAATGGGTTTTGGCCATGGCAGCAATGTAAATAATCTGCCATGAAAACTCTTGTGAGTTGTTTTTCCCCTTCTTTTTTTCACCAAAACCCCACTTTTTACTAGTTTCATTTGCCTTTGAACTGTTGTAATCTGCAACCTCCCAAAACCATGTAATGAACTGTTGAATCCGCCACTGAACCAAGCGATGGCGATGCTGCATATGAAGTTTTTTGTGGTGAATTTAGTTTGAGGTTTCGAGTGGAAGGAAGATGATGAGGGAAGCCATTGATAAGGAACCAAAACAAGAGTTCGTGGTGACAAAATTTCATTAACGACCACATCACCCTTCCGTTAGATTTTAATGGTGGTCAAAATAGGTCCAATTAAATAGTTAGGTGGTCAAATTTTAAATTTTTGTAGTTCAGTGGATAAAACAGATCAGACCCAATAGTTGAGTAGTCACGCAGGTAGTTTACCCTTATTTAATTGTCATCCAATATTATAATGGCTGGATTGAAACGAAACTGAAAATTAATGATTTAATTAATAAAATTTACAGTTTAATGATTAAAATAGAATCAAGTCAATAATTTAGTGACGTGGGAGTAGTTTATCATTTTAATTATGTTATGCAATTAAGGACATGTTTTTATCGATTTAGTTGCGATTTATATTATATTATAAGGCTGATGCTATAATGTTTTTGTTTTATGTCATGGGCTTCGAGAATCGGTTGCACTGTAGGAACCTTCCCTGTTGAATACTTGGGTCTTCCTCTCAGACCCAAACGAAATTCAAGATCTCTGTGGGATCTAGTTGTGAGTAAATTCCACACTCACTTGGCTGGTTGGAAAGGTTGTAATTTGTCTTTTTTCGGAAGGCTGGTGTTGATTAAATCCGTACTGTCTTCACTCCCAACATACTTTCTATCCTCCAGTGGTTCTGAAAAAACTTAACGGAATTATGGCTCGTTTCTTGTGGGGTGGATCTGCGATCAAGTCAAAAATACATTGGGTAAAATGGCAGTCAATATGTAAGCCACTTGATCTAGGTGGCCTGGGAGTGTGATTTGAATCTTTTTAACCGGGCACTTCTTGGAAAATGGGTATTCAAGTTCGCGGCCGATAGGAGTTCTACTTGGAGGAAGACGCTCTGCGCCAAGACTAATTCAGAGATCAATTCTATCTTGCCTGACCCTAGTCCGAATAGACTCTCTTCTTGGGTTTGGAAAGGGATTTTGTCATCTTTCTTTTCATTTGATAAATTTAGTCTTTGCATCCAAGGAAACTCCAATTACCAGGTTGGTGATGGATTATCCATTTCCTTTTGGTCCGGCCTTTGGCTGTGTGACTCTCCATTACAATGTATCTTCCCTCGGCTGTTCACTCTCTCTACAAATAAATCCGGAAAATTAATTGATTTCGATTCCAAAACTGGTTCTAAATGGTCTTGGAACATCCCTCTTCGCCGTAGATTATTCGACTGGGAAACTTTGCAATGGTCTGACTTTATGAACCTCCTTAACAACTTTTCCTCCGATGGATTCAATCAGGATGTTTTGGTATGGAAGGCTTCTGGTAATGGTATGTACTCTGTTAAATCTTGTAGACAAAGATTTTTTTCTTCTTCTGATATTATGATTCTTTTGAATGGCGAAAACTCATTTGGTTTGGTGCCGCCCCACCAAAAGTTAAATTTTTTCTTTGACGAATAATGGAATTCCTGTGCGAGTAAATCTTGCTCTTAGAGGAGTTACAACTGGCCTGGATCGTAATTGCCCTTTTTGCGAGATAAGTGCCGAAACTACTGAGCATCTTTTGGTTCACTGTCAATTCTCTTGGAAGGTCTGGGCGAAATTAGCCAACATTTGGGGTCAAAACTTGGTGCTTCCGAAAACCCTTTCCTCTTTGTTACTAATCTGGAATGAGGCTAATCCCTGCAGATCGAAATCCTCAATTTGGAACTCCTTACCTTTAGCTGCGTTGTGGACTATTTGGTTGATCAGAAATGACGTCATCTTTAATAATTGTAGGGCTGATTCAGTTTTAGCTTTCTTCCTAACGAGATTCAGAGCTGCAAGTTGGTTTAAAGCGAAGAATGGTGCATGCTCCATTCCCTTAACAGCTCTGGTTAGCGATCTTTCCCTTGCGGACATCTCTTCGCCAGAGTTCAGGATCGATTTCAATCGGGTAACATGGTCTCCTCCCCCTCTAGGTTTCGCTAAGATCAATGTCGACGGAGCTACTAGCAGAGATGGCTCCAGAGCGGGTATTGGTGGCACCATCCGCTTGCACGATGGCACCACAGTCTCTTCTTTTTCGGAGCCAAGTCTAGGAGGTCCCCCTATCATTGCTGAAGTGCTGGCAATAAAATATGGACTGAGGTTGGCGCTCTCATTGGACGCTTGTAAGGGTCTAAGATTGATAGTGGAGAGCGACTGTACTGAAGCCATAAATTGGTTACTTGAACCTTTGAATGCTCCGGTGTATGTGCGCACCTTGGCTCGGGAAATTTCTGATTTGTGTAAGAATAAATCTGTTGTACTCCGTTGGGTTCCACGGGCAGTTAACGCCACCGCTGACTCACTAGCAAAGGCGGGCATTGGGTAGGACTTTGCAGCAGTATTACCGTATTTTGTTTCCGCTTTCAACTGATCCTCCTTTAGGTTCGGTTGGAATGAAGGGGTTTTTTAATGAGGCCACCATTCATATATAAAAAAAAGACAACATTATTTGGAAGAAAAACCACGAATTTAAAACATGAATCATAAAATTGACGCGCACGCATATATATATATATCAGTTCCTTTTCTTTCTTCTTTTGCATGCCATTGCTTTCTTTCTTGTGATCATTACATAACATTTAGTCATCAGTTAGAAACACAACAAAGAGCAATTGAACACAGTTACACAGCAATCAGCATTATGAAAGACTCAGAGCTCGACAAGTACAAACAAATGTTCTGGTAATGGAAACAAGCTGGGATGTATTCACATAACATATTAACATCAACACTCTAATTTTCAAGCACAATTGGAACAAATATTTGGAAGGAAAAAAAAAAACAAATGAAATCCATAACATTTATCTGCTGAAATACATTTTAATAAATAAACATGCATCCTTCCAACCGTATCAACTTCCGGACATGAAGATGAGTTGATATACAGTATGTTACTAACACAGAGAACCAAGTACCTCTAACAAGGAAGCGGCAAATTTCATTTGAGTCTCCTCGTCTATGGTCAAGAAGAGAGGGACATGGACAAAGAGTGATTTGATCCCATTCTGCTCTGCAAAGTGAAGGGAGTGGTAATACACGTAATTGCACACAAACCGTCCGGCATCGTCCGATGTCATTACCTCATATCCCTTCTTTGCTAACACCTTTGTGATCTCCTCAACAGGAAGAGAAGTCTGCAGAAACGTAACAGAGGAAACTCTTTAACGTTGGTGGAACGAGATGAAAGAAAGTAGTCTCATATGAGATTTTAACCATGGCAAGCGTGAAAAGCTATACTGTAGAGACAACCGTACCTTTCGTACACGTGAAATTCCACCATCTGAAGGCAAAATGGGTACTCTCTGCAAACAATATAGAAGTTCAACAAAAGGATGAAAGTTAAGGGAAAAAGTGTAGAGGCATGACAAATTGCACGTGCACCACGAAAGGGGCAATGAGATATATCTAACCTGAGGTTTCCATCCCATCTCATCAGGGCAACGGAAAGTAGCTTCATTCACGGCTTGATGCTCAATTGCAAATCTACTTGCACCACTATTGACTCCAAAATGTACCTGGAGAAATATTGCCAAAATGAACAAGAAACATGAGGCCTGAATTTGTAAGGCAATAAGTTGATAACATCCAAGACAAGTTATTAAGATAATGTCTGTTGGCAAACTCCCCTAATAAACAATGCATCAAAATTAACCCCAGTTATTTCAAGTGAAGCTCTCTTCATGCTTTTAAGATAGCAAAGGAAGTGCGAAAGAAGATGGCAGGAAAAAATGGCTGATCTAAGAAATTAAGCAATTAGAACACAGTAGAAAGCGAAAGCCAAGTAACTAACCCATATAATTCTCTCAGAACATGAAGATTGAGAATCCTTCCCTACCAAGGCAGATTGCAATGTCTGATTAAGTGGAGTGAGAGCTCCTTGTCCGGCAGTCTCGAGAACACTACAACTGCCAAGAATAACACCTTTTGGCAAACCTTTCTTTCTTGTATACTCTTTTAGATTACCAACAATAGTTTCAGTAGGATTCTCTGAAACTCCATGAAATTTCTTAAAACCAGTCACATGGATAGTTACTGCGGCTGGCCCTTCGGAACCCATCAATCAACGATTCAGACAAAGTTTTAACCCAGGAAAACTGATATAGTTATCTAAGTACCTGCACGAAGCACGAGAGAACTCAAAGTAACAAATGGTACCAGGAACTTACAAAACCAGATGAAACCAAGAAACATTCCTAACTTTGTGCAGACCCTATATAATTCTCAATCAGGATTAATCTGTAAAAGTGTAATTAGAAGCTAAAAGGTGGTAACAGGGCAATGAGAGCCTGCTAAAAGCTTCAAGAGGTTGAACCTAACACCTGGCCTTACAATGAATACATTGGGACACTAAACTTCTGATGATTAATACATTCGTTTTTGTTTTCCAGAAGATAGTACTTCATAAAATCTTCAAAAACCCTATATATTTACAAAGACTTATAGCAATTATATAAAAGAAGATAAGAAATTGACTTCGTAAATCTGCAGAAACTAAGCAGTTGAGAGAAAAAGTCGTTAGATCAGAATTGAAAGAGCGAAAGAACATCATAATCCAGTTTCCAAAACCATAAAATGAGGAATCTAGAATCAGTTAATATGATCTAAGAACAATCAAATTAAGAATCCAAGAAATAATCACAAATCCATGCCTAAAAAACGAAGCCAAGATAGAAAATTGATCAATTATACAAGTTGACAAAAGACATGAAAATAAAACCCAGAAATATACCTGGAAAGGAAAGGCAAGATTCAAGAAGAATAAAAATGAAACTAGAAGCTTTGGTCACCTGCAATGTTTGACGGGAAAAAGGCAAGCGAGGAAAAGAAATGAAAAGTCGCAGCCAATCAGTCTTATCTAATCTAAAGTTTATTTAAATAAATATGAAAACTAATCTGATAAAGATTACCACTATTTCATAGAGAAAACAAATTTTAAGTCTTGTATTGATTTAGTTTAAAGATTTATTTAAATTTATAAAAAAAAACTCCACTTCTCTATTTTCTCCGAGTCAATTATAATTTATTTTCTTTAAATTTTTTTCATCTTTTTTTACCGACAACGGTCTTTGACCGTTTTACTAGTTCTGTACATAAATAAATTTTATCTTTTCTGATGAATGTTTCGTTTTCTTAAGTTTGTTTCTTTTTTTTCTTCTATTTTATCGGATTCTTATTTAAATATGCTTTTATGGCAGTTCTTTTGTCAGCTTTTTAGCAGTTCTTGTTTGTCTTCATGACAGTAGTCTGTCTTTTAATAGTTACGCGTTCGAGTGACGAGTATCAACGAGCGCTTTTCAACGAATGAGGTTGTTCTATACATGTTATGATTTCCTTTTGTGGTTGTGCCGACATGCCGAGATCAAGTAGCGGAAGAATTTTTGCTATATTCAAAGAGCACTCAAGGCAAAGTATAGTTTTTTCGAGCGCTTTTCAACGAAGGAGGCCGTTCTATACATGTTATGATTCCCTTTTGTGGTTGTACCGACATGCTAAGATCAAGTAGCAGAATAATTTTTACTATATTCAAAGAGCACTCAAAGCAAAGTATAATTTTTCTGAATTTTTATTTCAGAAGATTTCTTCTAACAGTGTTAGGTTTGGTATGCTCAACGTCTTTCACAACTTTATATTTTTGTTGTTTTGTTCTGCACTGTATTTTATTGTAAAAGGTGTAAGTCCTTTGTATTCCTTTCGCTGTTAAATATAATTTAGATTAAAAAAAAGTCTTGTATTGATTTAATCACTAAATTTTAAAATTCATTAATTTTACCATTGAATTTTAGTTCTTGTATCAATTTGGCCATTGAACTATTAAATATTAACAAATTGATGATTTGATTGTTTCTTTTTCGTTTATGTAAAAAATCATCAATCACTTATCAATGGGCTTTTCTAAAAACAAACCTCTTAAAAGCCAACTAAATACAAACCAGCATTGATACCCCTTGGTGAAATAGCATATTAAAAAAAATATATACCTTATTCTCTTACAAAATTGTTACAATTTGTGTACACTTTTGTACTCATTTGTGTATATGCACATTGTGTAATATTTTTGTGTACGTACACATTTTGTATAACAAATGTACCAATTTTTTCATGTCTGCCAAACCAGCATCGAAACCACCTTTAGGTAGTATCGATGCCCCTTGTTATTATTGTACCAAATCGTGTTTCCTTGTAACAAGTTGTGTACATACACATTTTGTATAAATGTACCAATTTTTTCTTGTCTGCCAAACAAAGATTTATGTACATGATTTGTAATAAATATGTACCGCTTTTTACCCAGTGAACAATGCATCTTTGTAATAAAAATGTATATGCATTCTTCTATTACAAAATTGTACCAATTTGTGTACCGTTTCATGTACAATTTGTGTACCGCTTTTTATATCTGTCGTTTTTTAGCCTGTATTTAAAGGTTGTTCCCTAGAATCCCCCCTTATCAATCGTCATCTATCACCAGTCATCATTTATCGCAAGATTAAAATGTTTAACTTTCATTCATTTTCTTCATATCAGATTGATTTTTCATGAAACTCACTAAATGTCAATGAAATTCTATCCAAAAGTTCAACTTTCTAATGTGTCGATTTCCTCTAACGCTTGTCCGACGAGACTAATTTCTATATACTTTGTTCGCCTTTTTAAAACAATGTTCTCATTGTTTAAATTTCTAAACAAATACTCTAAACCTCTTAAATTCTAAAAAAAAGAGAAAAACTCACGAAAACACAAATTTTTGTGTATAGTTTATGAGTTTGGAAAGAAAATTTTAAAAAAATTTAAACCGATAAAATAATAAAGAACGATGAGACCAGTTAATTAGTTTTAAGGGATAAAATATTAGATTAGATTAGCAGGCTGATTTTAATAGAATTTTTGGTTTGCATCCATTCCGTATTCCAATTTATGATCCTATAAAAATATAAACTAAATTAACATTTAATCATTAAAAAATAAATAAAACTAATAATCAGTTAGTTTAATGAGATAAAATATTATATCCATTAAACAAAATTAAAAATTCAAATTCTAGTGCTGTGAATTGGACATAATTAAAAGGGTCATCTTGTAATAAGTTTATGAAGTGTCATGTCTAAATTAATCAACCAATAAATTGATATGATATGCATAAAAAATATTAGTATAATTTTTACATGAATTAATATGGGCCGGAGTCTTGGCATAGCTTAGATTAGGATATGTTCTATAACTTGTAATTTTAAGCCCAAACAAAAGCCCAGGCGCTCATCTGAAATCTTCCTAATAAAATCAAATCTCGTTGCTGTATGTACGTTATTCTCCTCCTTCGTTTGATTGTAAGTTTCAGCTTTTTTTTTTTCGTCTTTCAATCCTCTTTCTGGGCAGCCTTTCAACTCTTTCAATCTCTCGCCATGTACTGTTCAAATCTTTCTCCCCCTTGCCTTCTGCTTATGCATTTTGTTTCTAATTTATCTCCACTCTGTTGTTTAAGTGTTCTCGTTTCATTTGCTTTTTTTCCTGTTTAGATTTCTGTGTATATATTAATATTTTTTTACGTTGATTTCTGCTGATGGGTCTTTTCCTATTTGATCCCAGATCCAGATCTGGATCTGGGTTTTATTAGATCTGCTTATATTTTTGCTCGGATCTTGATTTTTCCGTGAAATATAGTATGCTACTATTATTAGAATTTATACTGAATCTATTCCTTTTCTACAATATCTACTTGTTTTGTGTAATTAGGGTTAGAATTTTATCATTTCATTTGATACGATATGGTGTTCCAGCTGATTCAGATCATGTGTTGTAAGAACATTCTCTTATGTTATTTTTTCCTCCCCCAGCCAGAATACAAGGATGGGGCTTTCTTTTGCTAAGTTGTTCAGTCGCCTGTTTGCCAAGAAAGAGATGCGGATTCTTATGGTGGGTCTTGATGCTGCTGGTAAGACTACCATATTGTACAAGCTGAAGCTTGGAGAGATTGTCACCACCATTCCCACAATTGGTATGCTCTTATTATTGAATTTTCTGCTAGTATTATGTTTTTATCTGTTTATAGATATTGATACTTATTGCTAACTCACCCAGGATTTAATGTGGAGACTGTGGAATATAAGAACATTAGCTTCACCGTTTGGGATGTTGGTGGTCAGGACAAGGTAATACACGACAGGAAGTCAGAAAATGTTGCTGATTTAACCATAAATAGTCAGCATTTTACCGTTGATTGTTTTATTGGGTCTTGCTGCTTGATGGAACATGACATTTTTCCATTTATTTGACTGTATAATAATGTTCTGTTTCAACCGATGGATGTCATGTGCTAATGGAAAGTCTTATGCTGATGGAATAATCCATCACCAGCATATAGGATAATCATAAACTACATCTACTAATGTCACCTAGTCTTTCTAGTTTTTCCTTTGGTGGTATGAGGAGAGCCTATCTGTGTTGTGGCTGATACATTATTTGGCTTCTTGCCTTTGCCGGTTTGCCCTTTATTGTATTTCATCTGGTGTGCTTATGGACGGTCTTGTGCTGATTAGATTGTCATTCGTTAGCACATAACATATTCGTAAGCTATATGTATTGCTTCTGCCATATCTTGATTTATTGCGGATATTTGTAAAAAGCTTTGATTTTTTTACTATATGAATGTGGTTTTAGTTTATCCAGTGCATTATGATTGCAGTCTGCAGATGATGAGTTTGAGTACTTATGTGGTCTTGTGCCGGCTAGATGCTCTCCATTAGCACATATCAGTATCATAAGATACATTTACCCGTGCTATCTTTCTTTCAAGTTTTTCCTTTGGAAGTTCTTTTCTTTTTTAATTACCTGAAATGGGTCCTGTTGATGATTTGTCGAACTGTGCAAATTGTGATTAATCTAAGTTACATCTGTCTTCAGCTTTAATTTTATATTCAATATATAGTTCAACCAACAATATTTATTCATTGTAATTAAGTACTGGTGGGTTTTTCCCCTGAGAATTGATGCTTGCTTTTCTGTGGCAGTGGCATTTATCCATTCTTCAAATTAAGAGTGAAAGTTCTGGAGTTTGATAGCATGTCATGTTATAATTGCTTTTATGGAAACTTTCAGATCCGACCTTTGTGGAGGCACTACTTCCAAAATACCCAGGGGCTAATCTTTGTTGTTGATAGCAATGATCGTGATCGTGTGGTTGAGGCCAGGGATGAGCTTCACCGTATGCTTAATGAGGTTCCAGTTTGCTTATTTGCACTTTATTGGTTTTGTTTTCACTATTTAGTTGAAATTTTCATAAACGAGAGAAGAGAAGAGAGAAATTATGGGGCTCTGGTCTACATTAGCTGTTTATGGATGTTTAATTATTATTTCAATCATATTGTTGCTTCTAATATGTGTAGGATGAGCTGAGGGATGCTGTGCTGCTTGTATTTGCAAACAAGCAAGATCTACCAAATGCTATGAATGCTGCTGAGATCACTGATAAGCTTGGTCTTCATTCCCTCCGTCAGCGCCACTGGTACTTTATAATCAGCTTCTTCCCTGTTTGATTATTTCCAAATCGATCTGTTTTGTTCTGAAGAACCGTTCATGTTTTTGATAGAATTTGACCATTTCTTTCGTGTGAATCACAGGTATATCCAGAGTACGTGTGCTACATCTGGTGAAGGGCTGTATGAGGGATTAGACTGGCTCTCCAACAACATAGCTAGCAAGGTAGGTTCAGGCTGATTTGTGAGCCCTTTGTTGATATTATTCTTTTCTAATCCGTGCTTCCATTCATTCTATTTTTCATAGGCTTGAGATGGTTGGCCGAGGATCGGTGACCTTCACATCTGTGGAAGCAATCTTTGTGGAATTCGAATATGTATATTTTTATTTTCGTAATGATATGTTCCGGTATTTGGTTTTCCTTTTGCTTGTTAACTTTTACAAGGAATGTACGAGATTGTCTTAGAAATGGGCGTTTTGCCTGCCTGCTTTGTAGATGGAATCCATTGTTCTTGGATTTTAACGAGTTCATTGTCTGACATTTCATAGTAACATGTTATGAATTTTCCAATTATGGTTCGCAAATATGTTATGACATTTCATAGGAACATGTTATTAATTTGGTTTGAATTGTTCCAACATTCATTCTCATTCCCCCGTTTCATTTGTGTACACATTTGTGTACATTTTACTTTCAGCAGACGGAAAATGCTGATCATACAAGTTTATATTGTACGGCGTTTCATTTGCTTCATTTCTAAGTTTTAAGAATCTTTCCCTTAAGCTGTCAGATCAGCTTCGTTCAGATAAGCTGGGGCTTGATCTCCTGGTTAAGCTGGTAGATCAGCTTCATTTCTATGTATTCAAGAATCCTTCCTTCTCTTTGTGTGTCTTGAAGTCTACATGGTTTCTGGTAGCGTGGCTGTTGAGTTGTCGGTTACCACCTCCACTCAACAATGGTTTTTCTGTTAGTGCCGGTGGTGTCGGCTTCTCGAACTGGTGTCGGTTTACGGTTTTGTTGGCATTATGCCTCTGTTGCTTACTTCGGGGTTTCATCCTGGAGAAAGGGACTTGTGCATCATCGTCCATGTTTTCTTCTCTACCACTGAGAGCAGTTGTAAGAACTTCTCATCTTAATTCTCAAGTTCCTTCTGTGTTCGCAATAAAACTAAACAAAAAAGTACAGAAAATATCCATTTCTATATAAAATTCAATACGTTTACAAATAAAATTAAAAATAATCACACCAAAGAAAGAATCCATAAGGACAGCATAATAGCCCTTATGTTTTCCTGCGAAAATATCTGTCTGCCCTTTTTTAAAAAATAAGGACAGATCAAATACATCTAGAAAGAAAAAAATAACACAATTACACTCCCTACACAACAGAATTGTATCGTATTATTTGTATATAGTAGTACCAATCTATACCCTCGCCAAATTAAGCAGCAGATGGGGCTTTAATACAATGAAAAACACCAGCTTCTGGCAACCCTGCGAGAAGTTGTTGCAGGCCTGCTTGCTCTTCATCATCAGCTTCCGCTTCGCCAGTGGCCACGACATTTTTGTAGTCAAGCGATTCATCATTGTAAACATCCCACCATTTTGCCACCAGCATCTTAATATCTTCCCTGTCCATGTTTTGTTCTTTACCGGTATACCTCCATGGTTTGGAGCCGGCAGCACAGTAGTGAACCACCTTGGCCTTTTCTAGCTCAATGTTCTCCGGGTGGCGCCATAGCATGGCCATCACCAGGTTGTAAATCGGCGGGATAGGCCTGTAAATGTCCCTAAAGAACATGTTCAAGTAATCCTGCTCGGCAAAAGGGGTGGAAGGGGTAACTTTCAGAGTGGTCAACAGGTCCTCGTAGACAGAGAGGCTGGGTTCATACACAAACATGCCAGCGTTGAAGTAAAGAGGAGGCTTAGGACCGAGCTCGGAAGGCCAGTGGACCTTATTAGGGCACTGCTGGCAGTAGCCAATCTTGTACTGTGGGGTGTGGCTCCATGTTTTCTCACAGAAACAATCCATCACAGCATAGAAGTAGCCATCTTCCATGTCGAACAAGTGGTCTATATTTTCAAACACTTGGATATCTCCATCCAAGTATATCAACTTGGAATACTCCACAAACTGCAAATTTTACAAGTACATCAAATTAGTAAGAAAATAATTCATTTTTTAACTGGAATTCCTAAATAGAACATGCAATGATACTAATAATATGTACCTCCCAGATACGTAGCTTGGAATAGTTGATGACATAGTAGGCCATGGCAAATTGGGTCTGGTTTTCGGGTGGATACACAGGTTCGATCTCCTTGAGTATGCAGCCCTGTTCCACAAGTATTTTTCTATGATCCTCCGGCACGTCCGGTAAAAGCGCCACCACAAGTGGGTACTTGCTCTTAACCTTCCTGAGTCCCTTGGCTAAACCCACCACGCCCTTGACATAGTCGCCGTTCCCGGCCAAGAACGTAACGTAAGCCCTTTTGGGAGGAATTGGAGCTTTGGCGGTGAGAGTGAGAGCTTTGGTGCTGGTTAAGTTAGGGGCCATGTTTTGGTTGTATGGTGTTTTTAGTGTAGTGTTTGGTTTGAAGGAAAATGAGGTTGTAGAGAGAAATTAGTGTTTTGGTTTGGTAATTGTATTACTAGAGCTCAGTTGTTGTTGCTTGGTGTTGGGTGGCGAGGTGGTGTTTAAATAGGAATTTATAAAACGCGTTGGCCCACGGAAAAAGAAATAATATTTTATTATTTTGTTATTTATTTATTAACTATTTAAGAATAAGATACGTTTGATTAAATATTTTATGATATTGGTTTTTGAAAAATATACACTTCTTACAACTATTTTTCTGTAATATAATCAAGGTTTGATTCTTGATTTTTTAAAATTCAACAAATCACGTTGTTATTGACAATTTAAATAATTAATTAATTTTATTACACGCCACACTAAATATATAAAATTAAATAGTACGTTTTATTTGTACGTGTCTCAACGCTAATTTCATATGTGAGACTGTTGACTAATTTTAAAATGTTTGTTAATATAAGAAAAAATGTTTTTAGCTGTAACAATCGATCATTTAATACAAAAATTAATCCAAAAAAAGACCTTTTGTTTCATTTATCAAGTTGATATATATATATATATATATATATATATATATATATATATATATATATATATATGAAATATGGGTGAATATTTGACATATTGTGAAACAAATAATGATATACTACTACATATATATTTAAATTTAAATTTATAATTTTATAATAATGTGTCATCATTTAATTTATGGATCATATGTGAGAGGTACTATAAGTCTGAAGTAATTTTATAGTAATTTTTTTTTTGTAAGTTTTCATATGAGTAGTAATTTAACAGCTAAATTTATCAAAATAATCATGTTTTCATATTGATAAAGTTTTAAACTAATTTCACATTTTTACAGTATTATCAAGAATATCATCGTATTTATCAATATATATTTATCTATTTTATGTTAAATATTTATTTAACTTTTAAATTTCTTCAAAATTTAACATATATGATATATATGAATAAAAATGAAATACGACAACTTAATTATTAAAAACATCGGCCTCATTAAAAAACCTCCCTAAAGCCTATGGAGGAAAAAGAGTGCACGATGAGATTGTTTCACACACAATAGCAGCACCTTAAGACATGGTGGCAGTAGACCTCAAAATCACTAATAACATCCAGGAGCATACACTAATAATGAATAATGCGCATGATATCCAGAACTTCCCTACCTAATTCTGTCCCCTTGTGCCCACATCCTGTAACGGAACCAGCACCTTCCTAGCTTTCGCTAGATACGCCCCAACCTGCAAAAATCCTACTTAGTGAGTGTCGTCACGCCACAACACTCTTTCTTCCCCCCTGCTCAAGTCCAGACGCGCACTCAAATCTGCAGACACCTCTGCTTAACCGTAGAACAGGAGCACTTCCCTAGACCTGCTGATGCCCTTCTTGACTAACATATCCGAGCTCGAATTGTGCTCCCTATCAATGTGCGAGATGGACCAGTCAAAGGCTCTGCTACCCTATACTATATGCAAAATCATCTCCTTGAAAGCTGTTGGACATTTGAATAATTAACAACTTACAAACAAATAATATCACAATCCAAATTTATTCCAAAGACTTATAGACTTGAATTCTAGAGCTTTTTATACTCCATGTGAGTGTCATAGTTTTAACTTGGTTTTGTGTGACATTGCAAACACTTCAATGAAAGCTAGAGACTATTTTAAAATAGTTCAATGTATTTATATTTTATTTGCTAATTCTATCAAGAGATGGAATATATTAAGAAAAATATGAAGAGTTTAGCTTTTAAATCATTGTCGCATTGTCGGTCACACGGAAAGTCGTGTTGAAAGTATTAAGGCAATAAGATTTTAAATTGTTGAGATAAAGAAAGCATTATTTTAAGTAGCCCGATAATGATCCTAAAATACAAAGTGAAGCTAAATCTTTATCAACAAATGAATTTAATAATTTTAAATTTGTAATCATTTAGTATGGAATTTTGTTTGCTTTGAGCTTAGTTAGCAAAAATTTACAGTCAAAAGCTATATTGATTGTGTTGTTATTGATGAGATAAAAAGATTTATTTAATTTTTCAAAAATTATAGAGATAGTGGGAGCAATAGGAGCAATAGATTTATTAAGATTTTTAAACGTTTTAATTGCTTCTTAATGCGACAATTGCTTATAGAATCTTATTAAATATTCTCATTAATGTTGCTTCTGTAGAACGAAATTCTTCAAAATTGAAGTTGTTGAAGTCGTACTTACGAACAACTATGTCGCAAGAAAAATTAAATGGTCTTGCTTTGATGGCAATCAAGAGTGATCTTTTCGAAGAAGTTGATATGAAAAGCATTGTAGATGATTTTGCTTCAAATATATAAAAAGAACGACATTTTTTAAGTCAAATGTTAAATGATTAGATGTTTATAAATTTTTTGTGTGCAAAAGAGTAATCTAACAATATTTTTTGTATTAAAATAAAAAAAACTAAAATAAAACTTATCTCTCACCGTTATAAGTTAAGGCCCTATTTTAAAAAATTACACAGGCCCCTAAATTCTTTGAACCATCCCAGCTCCTATCATAGACTGTTGGTTAGTCATATTTTAATTTTAGAGGATAAATTAAAATTTCGTTTTATTTGCAGCTTAACTAACTCCAACTAACCAACAGCACCAAACCCAGCTGGCGCTCTGTGATATCGCCACGTAATTCAGGTAGTTTCCTGGTAGACTGTCGGCTAGTCATATTTTAATTATAGTGGCTAAAACGTCATTGCGGGGTCCACTAAATCTACTGCGTGTTCACGCTTGTGGGAATTTGATAAGCCACGTGTCAACATCATATCTAGAGGTCGGTGATTTTGGTTGTCTGAAATCAAGGGTCCAATAGAGATGGTGAAACGTTTCAATACATTAGGTTAATAGGATAATGTTCTTTATTTAATGGACTGACCGACCTAATTTCTAGAGAATTCTGAATTATTAACCTTAACTTCCATCCCATGTTTTACATCTTCAAAACTTTTGGAATTGGGGTTTTTATCGTCTTAGGATCAATTAAATTATGGATAATTATTTTGTGCATAATTGGTGAAAAAAATTATAAGTGCTTCAGTTTTAGGATTTAAAGACTCCGTTTAAGGGTTTAATTGTACGAGTTTTGAAATTAAGGGACGTGATTTAGGCTAAAACCTAAATCTCAAACCATATTATCCTAAAATACAAACACTAAATTCTAACCACAAACCATAATTTCTAACCTTAAATGCTAAACCTCTCACTTAAATCCATAAACCCTAAACAATAACATGAGTCACTAAACCCTAAAATCAAAGGCACTTATAAAAACTTTTCGTTTTCACTGTTGGTGCATGAAATATTTTTCATAAATTATATAGTATTACCTGAAAAAATAAATTTTCAAATGTGCTTCAACGCTGTTAAGTGTTTAATTATTTATTTTTATATAAATTATCATTTGATATCTTTTTCATTGAAAATAACTCTAAACACTATAATATTTTTCACTAATAGAACATCAAATAATATTTTTTTTTAATATTTTTAAATTTATTTAAAACGAACCCTTGACATCATATAAACACTGTTTATAAAATTATTTTTCACCTACAAAACATCACATTATAACACTTATTAAATATTGCTTTTGGTCCATTCAGTAGTGGCGGGCCAGAATTTTCATATAGGGTGGTCAGGGTGGAGTATGTGGTATAAGAAATTTTCATGTTAGTATAACAAGTATTGTTATAAATCATGTGAGGTCAATACTAATATTTACTATGAAAAATTCTGACGAAATTTTAATATTCCTATACAGTGAGTATTTTTTAATAGGGTCAATTGCACCCTAAACTTTACTTATAGGTCTGTCCATGCATTCAGGGATTAGTAGAGGATGGAAAAGATTGAAATTTCAAACTTGTCCAGCTTTCTGAAGATTAATCCTTGAATAGGTCACCACTTTCAGTATGGTTAATGCTTTATATATTAGGAAAAAAATAAAGAAATATTTTTAAATTTAATGGTTGAAAATCTAAGTTTACATTTCTTCTTTGGTGGGGTAAGATTACATAACATTAGATTAGACTTTTGGTTGCTTGTAACTTGTAAATAGATATCTGTCACCACCCATATCCATATATTTCATTTATTAATAGAATAATGTAACTTTTGGTTTTTGAATTTAGAAATTTTGGTTCATTTGGGTATTTAAATATAAAATTATTATTTTATATATTGTCAGAGTTTTATAAATAGGGTTAAAACCATTATTTTAAAAAAGATAGCGTTAAAATGATGATAAGAATATCAAATGATAGTTTTTGAATTTATTTGTTTGAATTGGCTGTAAAATTTGTATTTTTTTTCAACTTGATTCATGAATTTAAAAATTATAATTTTTTTTGGAAAATACTTTGATATACAAAGTTTATACAAGCCTTTTAATTTTAAGGTTTAGGTTTAAGGGTTTAGTGTGTAGGGTGTGAATTTAAAGTTTAAGGTTTATGGTTTAAGGTTTAGGTTTTAAGGTGTATGGTTTGAGATTTACGTTTTAAATTTTATAGAAAGATTGTGTAATATTTTTTACACGACTTGTATATCAAAATATAACCCTAAACTTTTTATGACATAACACTATAAAATTTTGTCACGTCATCTCTTAAAATTGTCAAGTGATAATATTATACAATTTTAAAATATCACGTCATCAAAAAATTAAATATTTAAATTTAAAAATCAATTTGAATAAAATATTTAGGCTTAAGAGTACTTGAAGCCCTTAAATTTGTTAAAAAAATTAAAGTAAATTTTTAATTTTTTTTACATTCAATTAAGCACTCCAACTAATATTTAATGAATATGAATCTATATGCATAACAAGATGTTAGCAGGATATTACAAGAGAAAACAATTGAAACAAGGAGTCATAGACTTAGGGGCCACGAAAAATGTTCTAGTATTGCGGTAAAAGGGTAAGGTATGGTAATTGTATTATTTTATGATATTACTCAATTATTTAAACAATTAATTCAATTCATTATGAATGAATTGAACCATATAATTCAATTAAACACGTGTATTTCTCTGTACCCACTGACTACCGCATCTATTGTTTCTCGACCCCTCTGGTGCTATCAATTGTCATATGTCGTAACTCGTAATCATATTTAGAAGTCGGTGATCGTCTGATCGACAACATTTTTTTTATATATTTTTGGTTTCCAGAATTTCGTTTTGATTAATTTAGATCAGTCTGTGTTCATATATTAAATTTTAGTGGATAAATTTTCTAATAATATTTTTTGTATATATAAAATTTTGAACTCGAAATATGCTTAATTAATATCAAACTACTTATCACTTAGATCAACTTTGTTAATTTTATTTTTAAATTTTTAGTTATGTTAGTTAGAACCCACAATTGCAACGTTTCAATATATCAGGTTAATGGGATAATGTTCTTTACTTAATGTACTAACCGACCAAATTTATAGGATAAATTTTTAATGGTAAATGATATCAATAAATAACTGCATTTTATTTTATTTTATCTTAGTTATCAAATTTAAAATTTTATTTTAACCACGAATATAAAATTTTGTTTTCAAATTTAATTGTCTGGAACTAATCCCATTAATGTTATCATAATATGATGACACATGTTACTACTAATTGGTTAAAAAATAAAAAAATATCGAGTAATTAGACAAGAGTTCTAGGTCCTAGGTCTCCATAAATCCACCAAAGGTTTTAATGTAAAAGTCGGAAACAAATTTTGAGTTGTAATTTAAATTAATTACATCAATTGTATATTTTAGATTAAGCTTAAATTTTTTTTGTTGCCCACCTAGTTCTCATGAATTTGTTATGATTAATTTGGACCGATTTGCATCGTACAACTAACTTTAGTAGGTGAGTCTTTCAGTAAAAATTTCTGCATACACAAAGCTTTAGACTCAAAACCTGCTTAAGCGATATCAAACTGTTTACCACTTAATTTAAATACTTAAAAAACTAATAACTCATGACAAAGAAATTAGTAAGTGAAAAAATAAAGAAAAAACTAAATGATATTTTTTTTTAGTTAAAAATCAAACGCCTTACAAATCATTATAATATTTTATAAATTTATTATTAGGGTCGATGATCACCTTCAACCAATGCTTGTCAAGTGGTGGAAAAATTAGATTTTTAGGTGATTGAATTGTGGAAGTCGAAAATTAAATGACACGATGAATTTATAGTGGTTCGGGCTTCGAGCAAGCACCTACATCCACTACCTTAGCTCCCACTCAGGATTTTCCAATCAATTCACTAATTGATTCGTCTCTTTTCTAGGATTAGGAGGAAATCCTTACAAACGGTTAGTCTGTCTACCCAAAGATTAACCAAACACTCTTTACAAGAGAAAGAAAATAAACAAACTAAAATTCCTCTCACAAGGTATTTGTTTGCACTCTTTAAGCTCTCACCCAAACCTAAATACTTGAACAAATATGACAATTTTGGCTCACAAGTATTGTCTATACAAAGGATGAAACATTAGTCTTCCATAGATGCTTGGAGGTCCCTTTTATACTCATTTTTGAGTTCATAGCTGTTACTAGCCGTTAGAGATGGATTGGAGCCGTTGGAGCCTTTATTTCCCACCATAAATGCTGTTTTAGGGCTTGCTGTATCGAAACGCGAAAGTCTGTATTGAAACGTCCTTCTTCAGAACTAGCCGTTGAGTCTGATTCAGCAACCCGTATCGAAACGCTTGGTCCCATATCGAAACGTCTGCAATTCAAAAGACCTTTAGGAAATAGTTGTTAGGGAGGTTTTGATCGTTGGAGTGTCTGCCATGTGGGCGTATCGAAACACCAAAGGCTGTTTCGAAATGACCCATTGTTGTTTTGATACGGCTAAGGCCTGTATCGAAACACATTTTGACAGTTTCAAAAACTCATAACAAAAACTTTTAGGCATATCGAAACATGTATACTTGTATCGAAACGGGTACATTAAAATCACAAGTTTAGCTACTTAAAAATGTTTCAAAACACTTCAAAAAAATTTTAAACTTTCCTCAAACTTATTTTTAAGGTAGTAGACGTTACCGTTATATTTATATTGTTATTCGATGCTGCATAAAAGTTGAATCTTGGGGGAAAGTTGTAACACCCCCTTCCCGGCCTGGTAGAGAACCGCGTCGGAGAGCGCTACCGGAAAACAATACGGAGATCGGAGACATAAATCCAAAGTTCAAAAATCATTTCGGCATATTTTATTAATCTCTTTTAAGACTTAACACTTAACTTATTAACAACTTATTTGAATTGGGGTCAATTTTAAACTTTTTCAAACTCAGGGACTAATTTGTAATTTTTACAAATTGGGGGTCCTTATCTGAAATTCGTGATATTATAATGAAATTAAACTTACTAGTTATTAGCCTGTAAAATCTCATTACTAACGGAGGTCATTTACCTATCTGATTAGACTAGGTAATGTTCAGTGACTATTTTGTAAAGTATTCAAATCTATTTCTTTTTATTATCTTACTAAAATTCTTTACATATTTAAATGAGCCTAACAACTCACAAAAATCATAGAGTCCTTTAATCAATGTTTTACTACCAATTATGTCAATTTTATTACTAACTTAATAGTCTATATAGCTTTAAAACCTTATATAAAACATAATATCATATCATGATCATAACATAGCATAACGTATCAAACACATAATATATTGGTACCATTGGATACGCGGATTCCCTGTACACCATATCATGTATCATAATTGAGCCTTAGCCATGAGCCGTAGCTCCATATATATTCATAACAAAACATAATATCATATCATGATCATAACATAGCATAACGTATCAAACACATAATATATTGGTACCATTGGATACGCGGATTCCCTGTACACCATATCATGAATCATAAATGAGCCGTAGCCCTGAGCCGTAGCTCCATGTATCCCTTACACTTCCATCCTTTTATCTCCCACATATAGGCCGTAGCCCTGGACCGTAGTCCTCCCTTACATGGTGAGCTCGAATAATCCTATGGCATGCCAATTGTATCCAACGTCCATAAATACACACAAATTCACATAGTCCATGGTTTTCATATCATATCATATGAAATAACAAGATGAGCCGTAGCTCCATATCATGTAGCATTTCATAGTCATATTCGAACATATCAAAGTAATGCAAGGCACTTGTCAAATTTGCCATTCGAACATAGTTGCTCTACGTGAGCCCTTAACAAATGCAAACATAATCATAAATAATGCAACGGAACGGCACCGCGCCTATCCCTTGACAACTATACTCACATATCAGAACATAAAAACAATGATCGGAATGACACCGCGTCACCCGAGACAAATGCATCCACACTCACATATCAGAACATAAAAACAAATATCGGAATGACACCGCGTCACCCGAGACAAATGCATCCACACTCACATATAAATTATAACTTTTAATTCTTCTTATACAATTTATAATGAATTTCTAAAATCGTTGTTGATGCAGATTTAGGGGCAAACTGTTACCCTGTTTTCATGACCTTTACTTACTCAAAAATTCATATATTTTTACTCACAACTCCAAATAAGGAGTTCTTTACCATTCTAGAAAGATTATAAACACACCTTTAAGATCATGTATGGTACATATTTTTAGCATCTCTCAATCAGTACAGTTTTGCATTTTAAAACAGGTCAATTTCATGATCGAATCTGTCCAAGCTAAACATAGTGGATTTAAAGCATATAATTTATATGTTTCACAATTCATTTGGTTCTGATATTTTAACCATATTAACTTACATGTATTAGCATAATAATGAAGTTCTAACATATTCAAAATCAAAGTATTCAAGTCCTCAATTTATCAATTTCCACAAAACAGCCCCCTTTAATTCTTTAATAATCCTATATGTGATCTAAATGGATTTAACCTATCAATTGAGACTTAATTCAAGCTTGGCCATTTAATTTCATTCATTTCATGACTCCCCTGTTTCAAGTATAAATTTCCAGAATTTTATTGGCATTATTTAAGCCCCTATAGTTTTCGAATTTTACAATTTAGTATAGCAGATTCTAGATTTATTCAGTTTTAGTCCAGTAACTTCTAACAACAATTCCGAGACCTATACTTAACATTTTTGAGCAAATCATACCTCTATTTCATGTAAAATTTTGTCCTCTACAACTTTGTAGAAGAACCCGTTTTCCAGAAATGACTCTAACATGCTCAAAAATGCAGTTTTCTACAGGACAGTTTATAAATCCGAATTTCTTTATCCTTTCTACCCTTATCATTTACCAACTTTTAATTAATTCAATTTCATGCTTAATATATATACTAACATCAAATTAAAGATAGTTGAGACTCTAATCTCAACTCTAATTTGTTTCACTCACCTTGACAGATCGGTACTTTATTTTTATTTCTTGGGCTTGATGGTTGTTCCGAATCTACCTTGTATACCATGATAATTAATAAAAACTAATCAATAAAACAGTATCGAATATATATAAAAATATTCATCAAACTCGATACCGAAACTTAAACTTACTAGAGATTTGAGCTTACCCCGACGTCGGTAGAGATTCGATATTACTATATCGAATTTATCGGACTACCAATCAAACATTGGATCGTATGTTTATTTCTCTTCTCACTCGGTCTATCCTACTAATTTTGTTGAATTCTTTCTCAAATTGCCGTGAAAGGCTACTACCCTTGCCCCCTTTTTATACATGTTTTTGGCGTCCTATTCCCCCCACCATTTATTATTTTAATTCAATAATTTCTAATGGTGGGTTAGTTAGACAATTATATACCAACTCCTCCACCTTCTTTATACTAATCTGCCAGCATTCCCAGTTCACTCCTAGCCACAAATGGTGGCCAATTCCACTTGATTTCCATTATATATGCTTTACCTAAATTTAGGTGGATCTTGTCGTGTAAATCCACTCCTTTTCTTTTCTTTTCTTTTTTAATATATATAATAATAATAATAATAATAATAATAATAATAATAATAAACTATTATAAATTACCCCGAATAATATTTATTGGTTCAGATAATATCGAATAAATGATTCAATCGATAAAATATTCGGTCACCGGAATTTAATTCCGACTAGACCGGTTTTTGGGATGTGACAAAAGTTATTGACCGAGTCAGATGTTTGCGATGCAAGTAATAATTCCATTGCAAAAACTAAGAAAATAATAAATTACTCATTAGTTTGAATGGAGATAAAAAAATTCCCAATATTTATCACTTGTTGGTAGGGGTGTTCTTGTGAATAGTTAGTTTTTATAGGTATGTGATTGCATTATTTACTTAAGTCTTAAATTCTGGTCAAGTCCTATATTGTAATGGGTAATTATTTAATGTTCAGGCGGTGAAAACAAAAAATATACAAGTGTTTCAGTTTATAGTTTAGAAGTTTCATTTGAGGATTAATATTTAGGGGTTTAAGGGTAGGAGTTTTGAATTTAGAGGGTGTGGTTAGAATTTATGGTTTAGGGTTAAATTTTAGGATTTATAGGTTAAAACCTAAATCCCTAACCATATTTCTCTAAAACCTAAACCCTAACCTCTAAACCCTAAATTCTAACATTAAACTCTAAATTCTAAATATAAACCTTAAATTCTAACCCATACCCATAAACCCCTAAACTCTAAATCACAAACTAGGTCCTTAAACCCTAAAATTAAGGCGTTTGTGTAAACTTTTTGTTTTACCGCCAGCGCATGGGATATTTAGGGGAAAAAGACCTAATTTGTCTAATATTTAAACTTATAGAGACCTAAATTGATATTAGATAAAAAAAAATTTAAAAACACAAGCCCATCTTTTTTTAATTTAACCCATAATTGATTAAATATTTAAAAAGACATTGTATTTTTTTAATTAAATACTAAATTTTATAGAGACTAAGTTATTATTAGACAAAAAATTATATATATTTTAGATTTATAACTGGGCTTGGATCCCTTTAAACCCTAAAAACGTCCCATCCTTGCATAAACATATAACACAGTCCGTTGGATCAAAAAAAATATAATACAGTCCGGGTTAAGACTTAAGATCTTAAATATTAGAGTCCATATTTAATTTATATTGTAAACAAACTTAATTATTATCTAAACTTATTTTTCAAACTAAATATTTCTATCCAATTTTTTCTAAAATTCGAACAAAACTTTAATTTTGGATTGAAGAGTCAACCCTTAAATTGGTCAGGAATTTTATTCGAAAATACCCATTTTCAGTTGCATCAACTAAGCATTCCAATATAGAATCAATAACAAAAAAAAAAGTGTAAATTACGTCAAGTACCACCAAATTATAAGAGTTAACGGTATAATGACATAAACGATATTATTTTGGTCTAATATTTAAGTCATCACGTCGTGCGTCACGTCATCATCATGTTAAAGAGTTAACATCGGAATGACATAAACAAGTCGAAAAATAAAATTTAGTAATAGAATTGGACCAATTAAAAGGTTGATGACAAAAACAAATTTACGCCTATAATTTGGTAGTACCCAGTGGCGAATCTAAAAATTTTAAAACAGGGTCCAAAAATACAGGTGAACAATGTCGCGACGATTTAATTCATGACTGAAAAAACAAAAGGCGACCACCTGCAATTATGACAAGTTCAATATCACATTATTCTTTAATCAACTAATGCAACTACAAAAGCATATAAATCAGGACACCAAATTTTTACATGAAAAACCCTTTAAATCAATGGTAACAACCATGAAATTTTATAGTCCGATCAAAAGCTTCACTATAATCAAATATTCAACTAAAATATTACAATATCCAATCAAAAATTCCAATAAAGCTAACTTAATAACAAGTAATCTTAGCAAATAAGAGAGAAAATAAGAATATCACCACAAAATAAAGCAGTTGAAAAATTTAGATTCTTACTGTTACAAGGTTCGGATGAAAATTTTAATTGTACAAAATTAAAGAGTCTATGCTATCCAAAAATCAACTCAATCAAATTACGGACGAGCCTCCGATAAAGAGTTATTAAAACTGGTCAAAAGCTTCAAAAAATTTCCGTACTATTTTATCTCGAAAGTTTATTTGAGCTCTTTCTTTTAATTTTAATTCTACCGTACTATAAACTCTAAACTCAAATTAAAAAGACTTACAAAGTCAAAAGAAATAAAGCAATTGTACCAGGAAAAAATAAAGAAATAATTAAATGTACAATCACCCATGAAATTATGGGGTTAACGCCTAGTGCAGGTGGGTTTTCCCACATAGTGTATCCACTCTTATCGTTTTAAATTTTAGTCCTAGTTTTTCTTTTATGAATGGGTATGCGATTTTTTCATTTTTTTTTTCTCCTTTGTAAATTAAACTATACACGAAAACTCCCTCAAAATAATGGGTATGCAACTACATACCCAGAGGGCTGAACAAATCCGCCCCTGGTAGTACCTGTCATAGTTTACAAAAATTAAAAAAAAAAATCAAATTCTGTATTTGATTCATCAAATTCTTGCGTCTTTCCCAAGTGGGTTCTAGTCACAAGTAAGTTTATCCATCTTATTAAATTGCTTAATTAGTTCATCTTTGTAGCACACCCTTTTGTCTGGTTGAGGAACATAAGAAAACTGAGCATTTATAAATAAATCATGATAAATGACTTATTTATTCCAAATATATCCCAAGGCAGTGCAAAGATAAATTAACTTTGTTTGGAACTTGAATGTTGGCTAAAATGCTACTATTTCATTGGTTTGATTCTTTCTCATAATTTTTAATCCCATTCCTTTGTCCAGTCTCCAAGTGAAGATTATACCGACCGGAAGACATGTTTCTTTCATGTTCTTTCTAAGGTCAACTATTTTGTGAGCTTGGAAATAGTCTCTCTCAACAGGTTTATAGTTCATTTGGTTTTCTTTGCCATAGTGTGGTCCATTTGGTTAATCCGAAATGAGATGATATGCAAGGGAAAAGTTCATGAAGAATTCAAAGAAAGGAATTGATAAAACCTTGGTTTGCATGATGGTTTCAACTAAAGTGATCCTCGGTTCCGGCGGATGTAGACAGCATTATAGCAGCCCCTTCAACTGTCGAGGCCCCGAGCTTTTAGAAACATAAACCATGTATGATAAAGTGGAAGAAACCTGTAACACCCCCTTCCCGGCCTGGTAGAGAACCGGGTCGAAGGGCGCTACCGGAAACGATGCGGAGATCGGAGACATAAATTCAAAGTTCAAAAATCATTTCATAATATTTTACTAATCTCTTTTAAGACTTAACACTTAACTTATTAACAACTTACTCGAATTGGGGTCAATTTTAAACTTTTTCAAACTTAGGGACTAAATTGTAATTTTTACAAATTAGGAGTCCTTATCTGAAATTCGTGATATTATACTGAAATTAAACTTACTAGTTATTAACCTGTAAAACCTCATTACTATCGGAGGTCATTTACTTACCTGATTAGACGATGTAATGTTTAGTGACTATTTTGTAAAGTATCAATTATGTCAATTTTTATTACTAACTCAATAGTCAATATAGCTTTAAAACCTTATATAAAACATAGGTAACGTATACACAATAGTAGGCCCACAAGACTAGTATAATTACTTTAACTACTTTGCCACCATACTAGGAGTTCATAAGGACAAAACACATTACTCTTTAATTGTAGTGACTTGCCAACCTTCCAACTAATCCCGATCTCGATCTGTTACTTTCCTTACCTGAAATGTTATGCAATGAATGCATTAGACTTACATAGTCTAAGTGAGGTAGCCAATGACAATGAATGAACATGTTATGTCATGTAACATGCTTTCAAAAATGAACTTCATAATGATAGTTATGCAATAACATGGCATACTTCATATTCATATCAAAACATAATATCATATCATGAGAATAACATAGCATAACATATCAAACACATAATATATTGGTACCATTGGATACGCGGATTCCCTGTACACCATATCATGAATCATAAATGAGCCGTAGCCCTGAGCCGTAGCTCCATGTATCCCTTACACTTCCATTCTTTTATCTCCCACATATAGGCCGTAGCCCTGGACCGTAGTCCTCCCTTACATGGTGAGCTCCAATAATCCTATGGCATGCCAATTGTATCCAACGTCCATAAATACACACAAATTCACATAGTCCATGATTTTCATATCATATCATATGAAATAACAAGATGAGCCGTAGCTCCATATCATGTAGCATTTCATAGTCATATTCGAACATATCAAAGTAATGCAAGGCACTTGTCAAATTTGCCATTCGAACATAGTTGCTCTACGTGAGCCCTTAACAAATGCAAACATAATCATAAATAATGCAACGGGACGACACCGAGCCTATCCCTTGACGCAACTACACTCACATATCAGAACAAAAAAAACAATGATCGGAATGACACCGCGTCACCCGAGACAAATGCATCCACACTCACATATCAGAACATAAAAACAATGATCGGAATGACACCGCGTCACCCGAGACAAATGCATCCACACTCACATATAAAAACAATGATCGGAATGACATCGCGTCACCCGAGACAAATGCATCCACACTCACCTCAATCCAAGCTTAGGGACATTTTCCTTATTCTCCAACTTTGTGGTTTCCTTCATTTCTACTCTTTTCTAACCAAACATTAAAGAAATATATCATTTAGTACATTAGGCAGCTTGCATTGTCCTCAAAGAAATATTTATATAAAATGTTCTATAACTCAAAATCTGATTTCGTTTGTTTTAAACGAAACTAGACTTAATAACCTTTTAAACCATATAAATTATAACTTTTAATTCTTCTTATACAATTTATAATGAATTTCTAAAGTCGCTGTTGATGCAGATTTAGGGGTAAACTGTTACCCTATTTTCATGACCTTTACTTACTTAAAAATTCATATCTTTTTACTTACAACTCTAAATAAGGAGTTCTTTACCATTATAGAAAGCTTAAAAACACACCTTTACAACCATGTATGGAACATAATTTTATCATTTCTCTATCAATACAGTTTATTACTTGAACATAGGGCATTTTCAGAAATCTAATCTGCCTATTCTTAATTTGTGACTTTAGTGTATTTATAACCTATGTTTCACTACACTATAAATCTTGATATTTTAACCACATTTACCTTCATATATTAAAATAATAATTATGTTCCAGAAACCATGAAAACAGGGCATATAAGTCCTCAAATTATCAATTCTTACAAACTAGTCCATTTTGATTTTCTTTGTGTTCTAATGATATTTAAACTATCAATTGATATATAATTTAAACTAAATTATTTATTTTTCATTCCTACAATACCTCCCCTGTTTCCAATAAATTTTCCAGAATTTACTGGCATCAATTAAACCCTTAAACATTTTCAAAATTACAATTTAACCTAAGCAGTTTTCAGATTCATTCAATTCTGAGTAGTCTTTTTGTAATTCAATTTCCAGCCACTTCCTATGTTGTTTTCATACTCAAGAGGACATTTTCTTATAGTACTCATTCAGATCTACAACTTTTATTTACAAAAGTTTTCCTAATTCGAACTCTAACATGTTCAAAATTACAGATTTCTACAGGGCGTTTTACATGTACGAATCTGGGCAGATTCATACCTATGTTTATGTTCTTACTTTAATATATACGCTAACATCAATTTAAAGGTAGTTGAGACTCTAATCTCAACTCTAATTTGATTCACTCACCTTGACAGACCGGTACTTTATTTTTATTTCTTGGGCTTGATGGTTGTTCCGAATCGACCTCGTGTACTATGATAATTAATAAAAACCAATTAAAATCAATAAGACAGTATCGAATAAATATAAAAATATTAAGTAGATTCGATACCGAAACTTATACTAACCAAGGATTTGAGCTTACCCCGACGTCGGCAGAGATTCGATATTACTATATCGAATTTATCAGACAACCAACCAACTACTGGACCGCCTAATTATTTCTCACCAATTTCCCTTAATTATTTTTGCCTTTCGTTCACTCTCCTTATTTTTCTTTCTTGCTTTGTTTGTTCTCCCCATCCCCCTATTTATACTAGAATGGCCGGCACCCAAAGCTTTCCCAAAATTATTTTTAATTCCCTCATGGTGGCTGCCACCATTTCCATTTCCTTTCAATTAGTCAATATTGGTGGCATGGCCACTTTCTTTCCACTTGCCATGTTAGTGGCTATAATTGTCACTTTATCTAATAAGCCACGCAAGTGACAATTGCCACATTCATTTTTAAATGGCGGAATGGCCTTTGTGGTGGCCAAATTCTTTTGCCTGCCACTTCCTTCCCCTCCCCTTTCTTTTTATTAACTAATAATAATAATAATAATAATAATAATAATAATAATAATAATAAACTAATCATTTAATCTATTTTGGGTACCAAATCGAACAAACCCTTAATCGAAATGAAAATATTCGTTTGCTGGAACTTGACCTTGATTCATAAATTATCTCGAATAATTTAAATAAGATCGAATAATTATACAATCGATATAAAATACTCGGTCATCAGAACCTAATTCCGACTAGACCGGTTTTTGGGATGTGACAACTCTCCCTCCCCTATTTATACCCAAACATGGACGGCAAACACCCTTTTTTTTCTTTTTTTTTCTTTACCTACTCCATAAAATAATAATAAATTTTACCTACTCCCTAAAATAATAATAAATTTAACCTACTCCATAAAATAATAATAAATTTTTACCTCGGTCATCGGAACTTAATTCCGACTAGACCGGTTTTTGGGATGTGACAACTCACCCTCCCTTAAGAAAATTCGTCCTCGAATTTTCTCCGACAAGAATATACTCATCTATACGAGCCTGACTGAACTTAGACATCTTAAACATAAAGAGATCGGATTAATCGGCAAGTCACAATACTCAATAAATAACTCCTAGGTGGCAAAGTAACTTAACACACAATACAAACATACTTAAGTTTAGTCCAGAACCGACTAAACTCTAGCTCTGATACCACTAATGTAACACCCCCTTCCCGGCCTGGTAGAGAACCGGGTCGAAGGGCGCTACCGGAAACGATGCGGAGATCGGAGACATAAATTCAAAGTTCAAAAATCATTTCATAATATTTTACTAATCTCTTTTAAGACTTAACACTTAACTTATTAACAACTTACTCGAATTGGGGTCAATTTTAAACTTTTTCAAACTTAGGGACTAAATTGTAATTTTTACAAATTAGGAGTCCTTATCTGAAATTCGTGATATTATACTGAAATTAAACTTACTAGTTATTAACCTGTAAAACCTCATTACTATCGGAGGTCATTTACTTACCTGATTAGACGATGTAATGTTTAGTGACTATTTTGTAAAGTATCAATTATGTCAATTTTTATTACTAACTCAATAGTCAATATAGCTTTAAAACCTTATATAAAACATAGGTAACGTATACACAATAGTAGGCCCACAAGACTAGTATAATTACTTTAACTACTTTGCCACCATACTAGGAGTTCATAAGGACAAAACACATTACTCTTTAATTGTAGTGACTTGCCAACCTTCCAACTAATCCCGATCTCGATCTGTTACTTTCCTTACCTGAAATGTTATGCAATGAATGCATTAGACTTACATAGTCTAAGTGAGGTAGCCAATGACAATGAATGAACATGTTATGTCATGTAACATGCTTTCAAAAATGAACTTCATAATGATAGTTATGCAATAACATGGCATACTTCATATTCATATCAAAACATAATATCATATCATGAGAATAACATAGCATAACATATCAAACACATAATATATTGGTACCATTGGATACGCGGATTCCCTGTACACCATATCATGAATCATAAATGAGCCGTAGCCCTGAGCCGTAGCTCCATGTATCCCTTACACTTCCATTCTTTTATCTCCCACATATAGGCCGTAGCCCTGGACCGTAGTCCTCCCTTACATGGTGAGCTCCAATAATCCTATGGCATGCCAATTGTATCCAACGTCCATAAATACACACAAATTCACATAGTCCATGATTTTCATATCATATCATATGAAATAACAAGATGAGCCGTAGCTCCATATCATGTAGCATTTCATAGTCATATTCGAACATATCAAAGTAATGCAAGGCACTTGTCAAATTTGCCATTCGAACATAGTTGCTCTACGTGAGCCCTTAACAAATGCAAACATAATCATAAATAATGCAACGGGACGACACCGAGCCTATCCCTTGACGCAACTACACTCACATATCAGAACAAAAAAAACAATGATCGGAATGACACCGCGTCACCCGAGACAAATGCATCCACACTCACATATCAGAACATAAAAACAATGATCGGAATGACACCGCGTCACCCGAGACAAATGCATCCACACTCACATATAAAAACAATGATCGGAATGACATCGCGTCACCCGAGACAAATGCATCCACACTCACCTCAATCCAAGCTTAGGGACATTTTCCTTATTCTCCAACTTTGTGGTTTCCTTCATTTCTACTCTTTTCTAACCAAACATTAAAGAAATATATCATTTAGTACATTAGGCAGCTTGCATTGTCCTCAAAGAAATATTTATATAAAATGTTCTATAACTCAAAATCTGATTTCGTTTGTTTTAAACGAAACTAGACTTAATAACCTTTTAAACCATATAAATTATAACTTTTAATTCTTCTTATACAATTTATAATGAATTTCTAAAGTCGCTGTTGATGCAGATTTAGGGGTAAACTGTTACCCTATTTTCATGACCTTTACTTACTTAAAAATTCATATCTTTTTACTTACAACTCTAAATAAGGAGTTCTTTACCATTATAGAAAGCTTAAAAACACACCTTTACAACCATGTATGGAACATAATTTTATCATTTCTCTATCAATACAGTTTATTACTTGAACATAGGGCATTTTCAGAAATCTAATCTGCCTATTCTTAATTTGTGACTTTAGTGTATTTATAACCTATGTTTCACTACACTATAAATCTTGATATTTTAACCACATTTACCTTCATATATTAAAATAATAATTATGTTCCAGAAACCATGAAAACAGGGCATATAAGTCCTCAAATTATCAATTCTTACAAACTAGTCCATTTTGATTTTCTTTGTGTTCTAATGATATTTAAACTATCAATTGATATATAATTTAAACTAAATTATTTATTTTTCATTCCTACAATACCTCCCCTGTTTCCAATAAATTTTCCAGAATTTACTGGCATCAATTAAACCCTTAAACATTTTCAAAATTACAATTTAACCTAAGCAGTTTTCAGATTCATTCAATTCTGAGCAGTCTTTTTGTAATTCAATTTCCAGCCACTTCCTATGTTGTTTTCATACTCAAGAGGACATTTTCTTATAGTACTCATTCAGATCTACAACTTTTATTTACAAAAGTTTTCCTAATTCGAACTCTAACATGTTCAAAATTACAGATTTCTACAGGGCGTTTTACATGTACGAATCTGGGCAGATTCATACCTATGTTTATGTTCTTACTTTAATATATACGCTAACATCAATTTAAAGGTAGTTGAGACTCTAATCTCAACTCTAATTTGATTCATTCACCTTGACAAACCGGTACTTTATTTTTATTTCTTGGGCTTGATGGTTGTTCCGAATCGACCTCGTGTACTATGATAATTAATAAAAACCAATTAAAATCAATAAGACAGTATCGAATAAATATAAAAATATTAAGTAGATTCGATACCGAAACTTATACTAACCAAGGATTTGAGCTTACCCCGACGTCGGCAGAGATTCGATATTACTATATCGAATTTATCAGACAACCAACCAACCACTGGACCGCCTAATTATTTCTCACCAATTTCCCTTAATTATTTTTGCCTTTCGTTCACTCTCCTTATTTTTCTTTCTTGCTTTGTTTGTTCTCTCCATCCCCCTATTTATACTAGAATGGCCGGCACCCAAAGTTTTCCCAAAATTATTTTTAATTCCCTCATGATGGCTGCCATCATTTCCATTTCCTTTCAATTAGTCAATATTGGTGGCATGGCCACTTTCTTTCCACTTGCCATGTTAGTGGCTATAATTGCCACTTTATCTAATAAGCCACGCAAGTGGCAATTGCCACATCCATTTTTAAATGGCGGAATGACCTTTGTGGTGGCCAAATTCTTTTGCCTGCCACTTCCTTCCCCTCCCCTTTCTTTTTATTAACTAATAATAATAATAATAATAATAATAATAATAAACTAATCATTTAATCTATTTTGGGTACCAAATCGAACAAACCCTTAATCGAAATGAAAATATTCGTTTGCTGGAACTTGACCTTGATTCATAAATTATCTCGAATAATTTAAATAAGATCGAATAATTATACAATCGATATAAAATACTCGGTCATCAGAACCTAATTCCGACTAGACCGGTTTTTGGGATGTGACAACTCTCCCTCCCTTATTTATACCCAAACATGGACGGCAAACACCCCCTTTTCTTTTCTTTTTTTTTTCTTTACCTACTCTATAAAATAATAATAAATTTTACCTACTCCCTAAAATAATAATAAATTTAACCTACTCCATAAAATAATAATAAATTTTTACCTCGGTCATCGGAACTTAATTCCGACTAGACCGGTTTTTGGATGTGACAAAACCCCTGCTGCCGGTCATCAAGTTTTGACGGGTTCTTCGCGGCCTTTTCTTTCCAAGATTTGATGAGATTGGGAGCTAGAAATGTACACTACCATGCAACAAACACTTCTCCCTAAATGCTGCAATATAGCATTAACTAATGTACTACTAATTCTGTAAAGAACAAAAAGGAAGTAGCTCATCAGACTACATGAATGTTGGCTCCTCCAGGTCGATATTCCAGGAGCAGATCATAGACAAGCCGCCTAACCTTTTCCGGAGCTGTAGCTTCTTCGTACCAATGGGCAGGACAAGTGTTAATGACAATGTTGTCCAGATTTAATGCAGCTTTAGCCAAGTAAATAAGGAGTGCAATATCAGCTTCTGCCCCGAAAAAGCCAACTATTTCCACCTCCCTTAGGCTCTCCATGCTGGGTCCTCTTCTGTTCTTAATCATTGACTCCACTACCTTAATCACCTTCTCAATTTCTCCTCTACCTTACTTCAGTCTACGTGCACCATGATCACAGATTTCCAGCTGATAACATTTCATATTTAGAAATTAAGTCTCATCAAACATTCAATAACTACATTTAACTAATTTAAAAAATTCCACAAATTAAAACATTTACCTCAACTTTGAATTTGTGCAACAAAGGCGAAGAATCTACCAGAGATAACAATGAAAGAAGACCCTGTATTTCTTCTACTTGAAAAAAAGACCGAACTTCACAAGTCAAGTAACGAAGGTTTGGTAGTGTTGGACAGGGTAGTATCTTCAAAATGAATTCACAAACGACCAACATTACTTAAACCATTAAATCAAATCACAACAAATACACATATAGGTAGATCATTATGTATGTATTGATCTCCTAATCAAATTAGCGTACCTCTATCTCGGCAGTGAATTTTACCGACAAAATGACCAACTGAGAAACACAAGTTGATAGGCACCTGGGAAAGGCTTGTATACCACAGATCCCTATAAAGTCCCACTCTATCCCATAAGACACATCACGAAGCTGGGGGACATAGCTTAGAACTAGATGCGTTTCTATACGGCTACTATGTTCAAAAGAAACCAAATTTGGCGCATAAACCTCAATACTTCGGAGGCACTCGCAGAAGGATATATGCAAGTGCTTCAGCCTCAGTGATGACCCACAAACATCTAGTTTTGTAAGCTCTACCGATGGCGAGTGAGAGACATGTAATGTTTCAAGCAAGGGACAATTGGAAAGCAGAGACTCCAGAACCTCACCGCTTACTTCCACATGTTTGAAACAAAGACTGGTTAGGAACTTAATTTCGGATGAACCGCAGAATTCCCGTCCAAACAGGTAATATCCACTGTCGGTTAGATGTCGTCGCAGCCTGTAAGATTTGAAATCTAGTTCTAGCCTTTTCACTTTCTTCATTAATGCTACCTCAATCCATCTATTGATATCATGAGTATATCGACCGGTTAAATCACAACGAACTGTAAACTCATCTATAGTCGGAGCTTTATGTGAGTTTAGAACTCGAGTAATCCACTCCACATACCCGTCCCTATGTTTTTTAAGCTTCCTGCGGCTCAACATTAATGTCTTTGAAGCATCAAAGTTATACTAACGGTGACAAACTTCCATAAACCTCGCCATATCCGTGAAACAACACTGGTCCTTACCGCTTCTTCAAAAGATAACGAAGATAAAATACGGACAAGCAATTCATAAGGCAGTTCACTTATCCGATCCACCAAGTTGTCCTTATATTCCTGCAAAAAAACCAACTGAAGGCATAAAAACACTTATCAAGTAAGGTTGCAGTTCTCGGACACATACATAATATGCATACAATTTGACAAAGTAGGGACATGTGCCAAAGGTGGACCAATAAGATAAAACATACAAACTTCCATTGAATTAAACAATATATTCACATAGAAGAAATAAGAATTCAATGAACTCATTGTTTATTGAAGAAAAATTAAGAAACGGATTCTATGATATTTCAGAGTCAACAGAAATCAATTATTATACGATAAAAGCAAGAACAAAGATTAGGTTTTCACCGAAATGTTTATATGTTTTCTGAATTTCTTCTTGGGGGTGTGCTCCAACTCCATGTTCAACTAACTTAGTCTTTTTAAAGACGGCACACATAGCATGCATTATTGGTACTCAAACCCGGGTCCCAAGGGATGATGAACATCTACCTTTGCCACCAGGACACTAGGGGATGAGCTTGTTAGAAGTCGTGAGATAAAAGTTATTGACTTATTAGAGTTTAGGGTTTGATATCTTTTTGGCTTAATACCTATTTTCACCTTGTACTGTAATGAAATTACGACTTTAAGCTTCCAGGTGATTGCGGTTGCAGGTAAATATATTTATTTGTCATGCTAGATAATAATATGCTTTTGTATTCCCTTGAACCAACTTAGAACTTGGTGATTTTTGCTTTTAGATTCCTTTAAATCAGCTTAGAACTTGGTGATTTTTTTAGTTTTGAATAAGTTCATGCCTCTTTTGCACATGCTGGAAGCTTGAGATACATCCACACACAGTCCACAGTTGGATTATGTATCTTATTATGTACCATGAAGGTTAACCATTTTACTGATCAGACTTGCGCGAGAACATTCGTCTGGCTATAGGTTGTGTTGCACCAGTGGACTCCGGTTAGGATATGGCCGTGTCTGTTTTGTTTACCTTGTACTAAAAGTGACTTGAGTTTATTGAACTGATATGGTTGATGGCATATGGGAAGATGACAGGTGATTATGAATCGCAAGAGAGAGCCGGGTTTCAAACCGGAATTAAACTGATCCTCAACTTGTGTTTAGCTGATGGATTTGATATGTTTCCTTCTTTGTTAGTCACCGATCGATCCTCAATGCTAGAAGAAATGGTAAATGCTATCTTGTAGGTCAAATCTGGAATTTGCATTTGAGTTGCTCTGTTTTGAATCCTAGTCGAGTCTTTTTATGCAGCATTTCGGTTGTAATTGATGCTCCCATGTATGTTGCTACATGATGTACTGATATAAATGGAAGAAGAAATGCTAAATGCTATTCAAATTTCAAACAAGTCTCTTTATATGGAACATTCAGATTAATGTACCAACAATTCTTGCTTTCTTTTTTTGAAACAAATGTAGTAAAAATTCTTAAAACAAGGAACTAATTGATTAGAGTACCATAAATTTAGCTCCCTCAGGTCGATAGTCCGAGAGCAGATCATAGGCAAGCTCTCTAGCTTCTTCTAGTTTCTCTATTCGTCGTTTATAAACCAGGGTTGCATGGTCCCAATGGGGACAGCAAGTATTAATCACAATGTTGTCAAGATTTAATGCAGTATTAGCCAAGTAAACAAGGAGTGCAGTATCTGGTTTACTGCCAACAAAGCCAACTATTTCCACCTCCCTCAACCTCTGCATCTCGTCTCTTTTTCCGTCCTTAATTATCATCGTCTTCACTTCCTTGATCAGCTTCCGAACTGCTTTGCTTCCTTTCTTCATTCTAATTGCATTACCTTCTTCCAGCTAACAACATTATAATGTTTTAAAAGTTAAACAGCGTCGATACTCGACCATGTATGAAAATAATTAAAGCAATAACTATATTTACTTAGATCATGCATGCATACATAATCATACTAGCTAGCTGCTTTAACTGATTTGATAGAGTTAAGATATTTACCTCAACTTTGAATTTATGCAACAGAGGCGAAGAATCCACCAGAGATAACAAATTTATAAGCCCTCGTTTCGATAGAAGATATAAATACCGAACTTTACAAGTCAAGTATCGAAGGTTTGGTAATTTTGGACAGCCTCGAATCTTCAAATTGAATTACCAAACAACCGACGTTACTCAAACCAAAAAATCAAATCGAAACTAGGATATATATATATATATATACACACACATTATGTATATATCAATATGCTATTCAGATAAACTTACACTAATGTCGGCATCGAACTGTAACGACAGATCCACCAGTTGAGAAACACAAGTGGATAGGCAGCTGGGAAAGGCTTGGCAAAAGTTCACGTCTCCTTTTATAGAATCCCATGGTACACCGTACGGCACCCCGTACGATACGTCACGAAGCCGGGGTACATACTTCAGGTGTATACGCAACGCTCAATTTTCCATTCCGCTATACTCAAAAGAAACCAAATTTGGTGCATAAACCTCAATCCTTTTGATGCCGCTCCAGAAAGATATATGCAAGTGTTTCAGCCTCAATGATGACCCGCATACATTCAGATTTGTAAGCTGTTGCGATTCCGAGTCCGAGACATGCAATGATTCAAGTAAGGGACAACCGGAAAGGAAAGTCTCCACAACTTGACCGCTTATGTTCACATGTTTGAAACAGAGACTGGTCAGGAACTTAATCCTGGGCGAACCGCAAAACAGCGGTGCGAACATGTAATCTTCACCGGCACAGAACCGCCAGTCACTAAATCGGCGTGGTGTGAAATCCAGTTCTATCCTTTTAACCCTCTTCATTAATGCAATCTCTATCCACCTATGAATATCATGGCTATGTTGTTGTGTTAAATCAAAACAGATTCTCAACTCATCTATAGTCGGAGCTTTATGTGAGTTTAGAACTCGAGTAATCCATTCTACACACACACCCCTTTCCTTTTGCAGCTGCTCGGGACTCGGCAGGAATGTCTTCGAAGCTTCGAAGTTTAGACTAGCCGTGACAAACTTCCATAAGTCTCGCCATATCCGCGAAACAAGGCTGGTTCTTGCAGCTTCTTTCAGGGACAGCGAATGCAAAATATGGACAAGCAATTCTTCAGGCAATTCACTTATCCGGTCCATCGAATTGCAACCATGTTCCTGCAAGAAAACTGATTGTTCAACACACAAGGCAAGACACTTATGAAGCAAGGGTACAGTTCTCAAACGCTTAAGTAAATTTACATACAGTACGATAATGCAGACACATATGCGATAGTTCGACAAACAATACGAAACGTAACTTCCATAACTAAACAATATATACAGTTAGAAGAATTCACCATGTTTGGTATGTGTTCAATGTTTGGCATCTCCATGTTAACAGTTGCCGTCTTGAGAGAAAAGTTGAAGCCTTGAGGGAAAAGATACCGACTTATTAATTAGGGTTTAGGATTTGGTATTTTTTATAATTAGCCGAGCTATTTTGTTCATTTAAAACTCTTCCCTTAAATATTGTTTATTTAATCAAAGTACTTATATTATTATTAAGATGAAAGAAGACTTTTAATCCTACGTATTCTCTTAGTAATTATTATAAAGTTGTAAAAGGTTAAAAGTCTTGAGAGAAAAGTCATCAACTTATTATATTTTAAGATTTGGTATTTAGGAGTTATAGGTAAAAACTTAAATAACTAACATATTACTCTAATCTCTAAACCCTAAATTCTTAATATATTACCATGCAACTTAAATCATAACCTCAAAAACCCTAAACTTTAATCATAAACCATAAATTCTAACCACAAACCATAAATTCTAAACCCCTAAACTATAAATCATAAAATAGGCTCATAACCCCTAAAATTAGGGTGTGTGTGGAAACAAAATATTTCTACAACAAGTGCATCATATATTTTTCCTATTTGGGTAATTATATCACGCACTAGCAGTGGAAACATTTTGTTTCCACAATCACCCTAATCTTAGGGGTTAAGGATTTAGTTTATGGTTTATAGTTTAGGGGTTTAGGTTTATGTGCTTAGAATTTAGGGATTGTGTTTTGAGTTTTGAGTCTAGGGGTTAGAATTTAGGGGTTATAGGTACAAACCTAAATCCATATATAACATATTACCCTAAACCCTAACCTCTAAACATTAAACCATAAATTCAAAACCCCTAAACCTAAACCTCTAAACTATAAACCAGGCCCCTAACCTCTAAAATTAGGGCGCTCATGGAAACAAAATATTCCCACCGTATATTTTCTCTTTATAAGTTTTTATTTATATTTGTGATTAATATTTGATGTTTTGTGTATAATTTAATGTATTGTTTTTAATTAAATGGTGATATATTAATATAAAATTTAAAATTAAATTCATTTAAACTAATTTATTTTTTATTTAATGTATTGTTTTGTGTAAAATTTAAATTAATATTTAATACACTGTCAGTATAAAAAAAATTTACACAAGTATGCATGTTTTTAAACCTAAATCTAAAATCTAAAATTTTAATCTTAAAACCGTAAAAATCTAACCACAAACCCTAAACCCTAAATTCTAACCATACATCTTAAATTTTAAACCATACAACCTAAACCCCTAACCTTTAAACCCTAAACTCATAAATAACTATGCTGGTGGAAACTCTGTTTTCCACCGTTGGTGTATAGGATAATAATCTATAATTATATGGATTAGTATCCTATACACCAGCGGTGGAAACTAAAAGTTTACATAAGTGCCTTAGTTTAGGGTGTAGGGTTTAGGTGTAGAGATTTAGAATTCAGGGATAATTGTTAGAATTTAGGGTTTAAAGGTTAATGTTTAGTTTTTAGGATAATATGGTGAGGATTTAGGTTTTAATCTATAAACCCTAAATTATAACCCTAACCTATAAATTTCAACCACTATCCTTAAATTCAAAATACATACACCTAAACCCCTAAACAATACACCCTAAACTAAGTCCATAAACCCTAAAACTAAGGAACTTGTGGAAACTTTTAGTTTCCACCGCCAGTGTATTTGGGTAATTATTTGATACACCGACGGTGAAAACTAAAAGTTTCCACAAACGCCTTTGTTTTAGGGTTTATGGACTTAGTTTAAGGTGTATGATTTAGGGGTTTAGGTGTATGAGTTTTGAATTTAGGGATTGCAGTTGAAATTTATAGTTTATGGTTATAATTTAGGGTTTATAGATTAAAACCTAAACACTCACCATATTACTCTAAAAACTAAACCATAAGCTTTAAACTTTAAATTATAACCATAAACCCTAAATTTTAACAACTATCCCTAATTTCTAAATCACTACACCTAAACTCTTAAACAGTACACCCTAAATTAATCTCATAAACCCTAAAATTAAAACGCTTGTGAAAACTTTTTAATTTCCACCGCCGATATATAGGATAATAATTCTTAATGTTTTTGACTCAAGTAAATGAGTAATATCAATTCGGTTGCTAAAATTAAGAAAAATAAATACTATAAATATACTATTTTCTGTCAACGTGGTCTTAGGTCATTAAGCATGTATAATATCATGCGCAAGTGATCAATCTAGATTTTTTTTTGATTCAAGTCCTATGATTATGTCAAGTAGTAAGATACTGACAGTTAATAAATAGTAAGATACTATATATTTGGGCTTAAGAGTATGAGAGATCCTTGAATTTTTCAACAAAAAAATATAATTAAATTATTTTTTTCACCCAATTAAAACTTTAAATTAATAATTTTTTCTGGTTAAATCCTTTGACCAACGATTTCTTTCGTTTACTGTTATGTTTACATAACAGTGGGACTTGATTTATCTTTTGAAAGTTCAAGTCTTATTTAATTCTAAAGAAAAAATATTAAATTCTTGGATAGTGGTGAGTTTTTAAAATTTATTTTTATTCATTTATACATGAACTATTTTAAGTATTTTTAATGTATAAATTATACTCTATATTATTATTATATATATTTAATTTTTATGTGATATAAATTATAAAATATAAGGGTTATATTTTTATATACAATTTGTATAATATTTTTTTACACAACTCTTCTTTAAAATATGAAACTCTAATACCTTAAGTTTTAATCCTTAAACTATAACTCTAAACCCTAAACTTTAAACTTAAATCTTAAATTCTAAATTATACAACCTACGTCACTAACTAAACTTAAGGCTGACTTATATATTAAACAGACTTCAATTTTTTGTCCAATTTTATTTTTGGAACTAAAACCATTATAAAATTTGAGAAGGATTACACGCTTGAACCGAGAGCCCACCCCGAACAGGTCTAGTTTGGGTTGTAAAGGACCTTCGAAATGGAGCCTATGAGTAAATCTGAAGATTTATTAGGGACTTTCTTTCGAAAATGACCATTTTTTAGCTGCATCTACCAAATTTCAAAACCTATCAAATTCTTGCATCTTCCCCAAATGGAATTTTCTCGGGTGAGATTCTCTCTCTCTCTTTTCTTTTGGTACTTTATCGGATTTCCTTGGTTTCTAATGATTTGTTCTTGGTATGTGTTATATTGCTGTAGTCTTATCCATCTTATTGAATTGCTTACTTGCTAGAACTTTGTCATTTGGTAGTTATTTATTTATTTATTTTGAAGCATACCCTGCAAAAAAGTTTTTAACTTTGTTCTTGTTTCAATAATTTGGCTGCATAAAGATGGTGCATTGAACAAGTTTAATTCATTAGAATGGAGTTCACATTGTTTAATAGCCTTGTGAATTTCTTTGGAGCATGAAAGTTATATACAAATGTTACTAATTTGAGAGGCAGCTGGTTCTTTGGGACTGTAAATAGTAAAATACTTGTTTGATTCTTTCTGATGAATTTTAAATTTACTCCTTTATGTAGTAGCCTCCAGGTGAAAATTATGCCAACCCCAAAACGTGATTCTTTCATGTCATCTTCAAGGCCAACTATTTTGTGCATCGAAACATCTTGATCTGGTGAACCTGATTTACATCATAACATGTGCTGCTTAGTTTCTGCTTTCCTGCTGGCTGCAGCATTGACTGTTTACATCCTTTCTGCCCTCTTTTTCAGCAACTTTGTGGTTATTTTTGTGGTGACTGTTCTTCTTTCTGCTCTTGTTTTTTGGATGGTTAAGAATGTCAGTGGATGTACTCGCGAAATGGAGTTGGAGGTACGCGAGTGAACCTAATGGCCCTTTTGGAAAAGGGTGATCGAACCAATATCAAACACTGGTTTCCTAAGGTGAGGGGCTCTTAGAGGATGTCAGAAATATAGAGAGGGGATATTGAATTTTGATAACGTTAAGACAGAGGAAGTGGAGAACATGATGGGAAAAGACAGTATCTTGTTTTGTGTTGATATACGATGCGAGGAGAAACCTTTAAAAGAATCTTTTCCCATGCTGTATCTACTAGAAAAATATAAATGATCAAAAAGTGAAGTAGTATGCGAGGGAAAAGATTTGTTATTGCTTGGTGAAACATAGAAGTTTAGACCTCTACTTGAAAGTGAGAAAAGGTGGTTGAAGGATTTGTGTGACAAGCTGCAAAGTACAAGGCTCAACCCCCTGATGGATGACTCGATTGTGTCGAAACATGACTCAAAAGGAAGGTTTTCACTTTTCAGTGAAGAAAGTATCTCATTTTTTGAATGATGGGCTTATGATGGAAAACGATTTTGATTTTAACAGCATTTGGAAATTTAAGACTCCCCAGAGAGTTTCAATGCTTTCTCTGGTTGTTGTTGATTGATATGGTCCTTACGACCTCATTTTTTGTTGCAAGAGGTACTGCTTTTGATCAAGAATGCTTGTGTATGGTGTGGACTGCTACATGATGATGCAAATCATTTGTGCCTCAGGTCAGGTGCAACTGGATACTCAGTTTTGAATTTTTTTTATTAGTGGCATATGTTTTGGCGCCAATCGAGAGATGTGAATATGTTTCTCTTACTGTTATGGGGTGAATATGATTGGGGTCAATTTCGGATTGCTAGAAATGAATGCAAATTTAACAAGAAGATATGATCTGTGGGGTGAATGCTTGGTATATCTGTTGAAGCCAATGTAGTATCGGAATTCGGATCCCCCAACATATATTGAAACTGGCGGAAACTAGAAGAAACTCGAGAGAGTCTGCGTGGATAACTGCAGCAGTGTGGAGCCATAAGACATCAAAGGGATTGACAAAGATGAGAGCAATGTCGGAGAAGTTTCTCCAGTTGAACATAAAAACAACGTGAAGAACACATGCGGAGTTTCAGTTGAGAATGGTATCGACAAGGAGCCATGAAGTTTATTAAAAGATGCTGTGTGACGTATTGTGGAGAACTTTCTCCTGCAACGAACTTGCAGGTGCATATATTTTGTGCCTCGAATATTGCTGAGGCCATTGCTATAAAAATGGCAACTGCTTACATAAAAACCCTCCCTGCTATTCGAGGTGTTCTTCGTAACGAGGAAGGAGTGATCCTCTTATGTTTCTCTAAAGCTATCGGAGAGGCTGATCCGATTACAACTGAACTCGTTGCCATGAAGGTTGCTGTGGTTAATTTCGCAGAATCAAGATGGTTTGGCTAGCCCAAGCTTATTACACAGCATGAACGCGGTTCATTGGATTAATATTCCTGATCAGGCACCATGTATATTGAGAGGAATTATTTACTTTGTTAGGGAATTGTTGGCAGAAATGTAACTGTCTAACCTAATTACTAATTAAAATTCGAGTCGATAAATAATAATCTCTTATCCAAAAAAAATTAAAGAAAAAGCAATTTAAAGTCTCCAACTATGAATTACCATGCAACAAACATTGCTTCCTATGCCTGCAATATTGCATTAATTAATGTACTAAAAATTCTGTAAAGAACAAAAAGGAACTAGTTCATCAGAGTACAAGAATGTTAGCTCCTTCGGGTCGAAGTTCCAAGAGCATATCAAAGGCAAGCCTTCTAGCCCTTCCTGGTTCGTTTATCCATAGCATATCAACCCCGGCTCGGTTCCAATAGGGAGGACAGGCGTTAATGACGATGTTGTCGAGATTTACTGCAGTTTTAGCTAAGTAAATAAGGAGTGCTGTATCGGCTTCAGCCCCGACAAAGCCAACTATTTCCACCTCACTTAGGCTCTCCATGTTGCGTCTTTTTTCATACTTAATCATTGTCTCCACTCCCTTAATCGCCTCCTCAATTTCTCCTCTTACTCTCTTCAGCCCATGTGCAATCCGTATTTCCAGCTGATAACATATGATATTTTAAAAATTAAGTTTCATCAAATATTCAATAACTGCATTTACCTAATTTTCTTTAAAAATGTCGCAGTAAATGGAATTAAAACATTTACCTCAACTTTGAATTTCTGCAACAAAGGCGAAAAATCTACCAGAGATAACAATGAAAGAAGACCCTTCCTTTCCTTTTCATGCTCAAATTCATGAACTTCACAAGTCAAGTAACGAAGGTTTGGTAGTGTTGGACAGGGTAGTATCTTCAAAATGAATTCGCAAACGATCAACATTTACTTAAACCATAAAACCACATTAAATCATAACAAATACAATTATATACATATAGGTAGATAATTATGTATGTATTGATCTCCTAATCAGATTAGCGTACCTCTGTCCGGTACTTGAATTGTACCGATAGATTCACCAATTGAGAAACACAAGTTGTTAGGCAGGCGGGAAAGGCTTGTAAAAAGTTGTCCTCTATGATGTCCCATGGTACCCCATAAGATACATCACGAAGCTGGGGAACATAGCTCAGAACTAGATGCCATAGTCTATCGCCACTATATTCAAAAGAAACCAAATTTGGCGCATAAACTTCAATACTTCTGATGAAGTTGCAGAAGGATATATGCAAGTGCTTCAGCCTCAGTGACGACCCACAAACATTAAGTTTTGTAAGCTCTACCGATGGTGAGTGAGAGACATGCAATGTTTCAAGCAAGGGACAATTGGAAAGCAGAGACTCCAGAACCTGATCGCTTACTTCCACATGTTTGAAACAAATACTGGTTAGGAACTTAATTTCGGATGAAGCACATAATTCCGGTCCAAACCAGTAATATTCACCGGCCCTTCGTTGTTTCAACATATAAGGTTTGAAATCTAGTTCTAGCCTTTTCACTTTCTTCATCAAGGCTAACTCAATCCATCTATTGATATCATAAGTATACCAATAATTTAAATCACAACGAACTGTCAACTCATCTATAGTCGGAGTTTTATGCGTGTTTAGAACTCGAGTAATCCATTCTACATACCCATCCCTATGTTTTTTAAGCTTACTTTGATTCGACATTAATGTCTTCGAAGCATCAAAATTTAGACTAAGGGTGACAAACTTCCATAAATCTCGCCATATCCGTGAAATAACACTGCTCCGTACTGCTTCTTCAAAAGATAGCGAAGATAAAACATGGACAAGCAATTCCTGAGGCAATTCACTTATCCGATCCACCAAGTTGTCCTTACATTCCTACCCAAAAAAAAAACCGATTCTTTAGAGCATAAACACACTTTTTAAGTAAGGTTATAGTTCTCATACACATACAGAATTTGCATACAATTTGACAAAGAGCACAAATGCCATTGAATTAATCAATATATACACAGAGAAGAAATAACGATTCAGTGAATTCATTGTTTATTGAAGAAAAATTAAGAAACGAATTCTATGATATTTCAGAGTCAACAAAAATCAATTATTATACGATAAACGCAGGAACAAAGATTAGGGTTTCTACCGAATTGTTTAGATGTTTCTGAATTTCTTCTCTGGGGTGTGCTTGACTATCGACAGCTCCATTTTAGCATTCGCGACCTTCAAAGAAAAGTTATCGAGTTATTAAGGTCCTTAGGGTTTGATAACTTTATATTTGTATTATAGAGAAGTGGAAAAGTTCAAAAAAATAAAATAAAGGTAAACTAAATAAAGGATTAATATACTACACTGGTATGATAAAAAAATCATATACATTGTCAGTGGAAACTAAAATCTTAAACCTTAAATTGAAACAACTATTCTTAAATTTTAACCCTTTCTACCTAAACTCCTAAACCATATACACTAAATTAACTCCCTATACCCTAAAACTAAGTCGCTTGTGGAAACTGAAAGTTTTCACCGCCTCTGTATAAAATATTTACCCCTAAATAAATTGTCCACAGATTATAGGGTATTTTTTGTTGAGTGGTTAGACTATGGAAAGTTACAAAATAATCTCTGACTTAAAAAAGTAACAAGTTATTTTGGTGTTATTAAAAAATTAATGACTGATGACGTAAAAGTTAATACAAATTAATATAATAATATATTTAATCTTTTATATTTACACGTTTAATTAATTTGGTTTGATTTAAAAAAATTAATAAATTTGATTTATTTAGACATTTTTTTTGAAATATTATGGTGTTATTAAAGTCGCAGCATACAGAGAACGAACAATATTTCAGACCTCGTTAGAAAATCTCTTTAAGCTTAAATAGAGAAAAAAAAAAAGTGCCACGAAACATTGTTACGTAAAAATCACTAAAATAACCACAGCCCCCAAAGCTGAGCTCAAGGCACTTAGCCTACTACCAGACCAAAATACAAGCACAAGATCACAAACTTAATTCTGGTTGTAGACAACAAGATCAACCTCGCGAGCTATCCCCTTTTTTGCTAGACAGTAAGCCATGTTATTACTTTCTCTGGAGCATACTGGAATTTGCAAACAAAGCCTTTGCTTAGGCTTAAACACACCGATCTGAGGGGGTTGAAAACATGGGGGGATAAATGTGGATTCAGCAACCATCCTACAACCATTTTGTCATCACATTCGACTCGCACTGTGTTGGAAAAATAAACTGTAAAACAGCACGTTAGTACTGACTGAAAATAAGCAAAAAAAAATTAAAATAAAAGAACAAGTTGAACAGTGTCGTGAAAGAATATCACTGTCTTAGAAACGAATTTACCCTGATGTGTGTAATCGCTGCTACGGGTAAATATGTCCCCTGAGGTTAACAGGGTCTCTTCAAAGTTCGTACACCTAAACTCGAAGTGGACCATGGTAAAAACAGAGAGATGGAAGAGAGCTGTGAGAGAGTGTTTTTTATTGTGTTTTTTGAAATTGGATGCAAATGAAGCATGCAAAGCATACTATTTATAGGCCAAAAATGAAGGACAAAGAGAAAAATCTTTACGAATTTTCTCTAAAAATCTTTACGAACCATGAGTCGGACAGCGCGTGAGTCTTGTCTTTGTTCTCTATCACTAAACAAGAAAAAAGAATATGAAGACTATAAATACTCTTCAAATATTAGTTTCCCACTCAATATGAGATTCTTCTTTTGCATTACTAACACACTAACCCCAGTCAATGTTAAATTTTGAAGTTCCTCTCTCGGGTGGAGACCAGAGACAAGCTTTCAACTTAAAATGACTAGCACGAATTGTATTAAACTTGCTCGGTCATCTAACCAGATCAGAAATTGAAATACCTTTTTCAGGCCATTTCGCTTTACACCACCAACTTAGCCTAAAAATGCATAAGTCAAATAAATGGCTTACATCAACCTTACCTTGCCTTAGATTCTTGATTTGGGAATAGCTTGCCATTGGGTGGGGAGATCACGGAGATTAGCAGGAATAACAAAAAATACCTTTCATAATCCCCACCATCTCTGCAAGAGCAACCAGATAACACTGCAATGGCAAAAAAGATAGAGGTTGCTGAGAAAAGCATCCCTTTTTGTACAGTTCTAATCTCGTAGGAATTCTGCCGTGAATTGCTTTCCAAATGAAAGCTTCTACTTTAGGATGGGCAAGCTTACACCACACAACTTTCCAAATATCATTTCTGACTCCGCTGTTTAGGGACGAGTTCATGCAGATATTCTGGGAAATGCGACTTTCAATGCAATATTCCCTATCCAAACATCATACCAAAACTGAATTCTCCTACCATCTCCGACGCTGAAACTGAATATCATTTGTTTTGAACAAAAAAAAAAAACCATGTGAACATTTGACCCGTCTTTCCAGGTCTATTGACATGCTAGTCTTTTTCTGTCGAGGACCAAAAATTATTCGAGCAGCTGTAGTCAAAATTATGTATTCTCTTTGACACACAAACGAATATTATATATAAAAAAAGGAATAAAGAATAAGCATATTGCTTCCAATAGGTTGAAGCAAGCGACAATGGATACCATCTGGAACATATGTTGTAATACTAAACATTCAATGCAATTCAACATCAACTCTAAAAACACTCCATTTTTATCATTACTTCATTTATTGATTACATATCAGTGAAACACACAGATGAAGATGGAAATCTGAGGCTCCTTTTTTTCTTCACTTCTTGTCCTTGGACTCACCTTCAATCTCAAAAGCTGATACAGGGTAAGCTCTGGACAGACCTGCAGGGGTTTTGAAAGTGATTTTGCCGGTGGGTGGATCATCAACAGAGATCTCACTCAGTGTGACCCAAATCAAAAGCTCCTTGCTCTTAACCCCACTCAGCTTCTTTATCTTGTTCTTCTCAATCACAGCTGTGACCTCGGTTGCGTAGGAAACAAGCTTCCCAATCTTTTCAAACTTGTGGGTTATGCTCTTCTTCTGTTTAAGCCACACGAACCCTGTGTCCTTCACATACCCACACTCCTCGATGTCTTTCAAGGGCAAAAGCCCTCTGGGCATGCCCATCTCCTCCAGCAATGACTTGGACTTCTCTTGGCAAATCTCATCTCCATTGTATACTTCTGAAGCACTGCCTTTGATCTCTTCTGTCACCAAAGACATCTTCTTTCTTCTCAACTTGTAAGTTGTAAGGAAAGATAGCTTAATGGCCGAGGAAAGTGAAAAGGTGCTGGGGGTTGATATAGTTCTCAAGCTATGTATCCACCCTTGTGGCACCAAAATATTTCTATAATGCCATTGTGGCAAGTGGCAAGCATGCATGGCCTCTGGGGTTGGATTTTAGCCATAAATGATTCCTGGACCCTGGTCCATTCTGGCTGCTGCTAGTTTTGGTGCAGTGGCTTAGGTGAACAAACTGGTATAGCCGAGTAATTTAGGTGAACAGAAAGGGGCTTAAATTCTGCCTACTTGCCTAGGAGTAGCTTTCTTAGCTATTAATGGATTTCTAATTGCAGTTGGAAACTTGCTGCAGACATTAAAAAGGAGAAAAAGGATTTGCCAAACGAATACGCCAAGTGTAATTTTACGTGGGAATGGGATTCCAGTTTTTTCAAGTAACATATCATACCGTAAAGATGAACCAGAAACTAGAAACGTGTGGGAGTTTCTGAGACCTAACATTCAAAGGGTTACTGAGGAAATCTTCACTTCTGATGCATATTTTACCGCTTCGTTTGTTGAGGTTAGTAGTAGGTACGGAAATGAGACAAGACAGATCACGAGCTACACGAGTTTAACTCAGTTAAAGCTTAATTTGATTAGACTCGACTTGAACGAGCCAAGTAGAGTTACAGGATTCCCAATTAAAAAAACTCACAAGTTACTCGAAAGTATAATATACTATATTTTACATTTTAAAATTAAAGTGAACTAAAATGTACGTTGTTGGCTAATAATAATAATAATAATAATATTATTGTTGAATAAATCCACTCAACAATTATTATTATTATTATTATTATTATTATTATAAATGAGATGAAATAGAGTTATTCGAGTCTGACTCGGTCAATACTCGGCTCGAGTTCTTAACAAGCCGAGTCAATCTCAATACTACTGGACTCGAGTTCAAACTCAGCTTGAGTTCTTAACGAGTCGAGTCGAGCTCAACACTACTCAGGCTCGACTCGGCCTGTCTCCTGGTTAGAAGCAATGATCACTTTGTAACAAGTAATATCACTTTGCAGTAATTCCATGGACTGTCAATATAAAACAATTACTAGGCGTTGGCAAAGTTGCAGACCAGAGGTGAAAAGAATTGGCTGATAGCACTTGTTTACTGGAAATATAGGAAGCATTCTCTCATTGAGATGAGAGTTTGGGTACAAATAGATGCACACAAGGCATGCCATTTCTTCTGGAAAACTGGAATAGAGCGCAAAAGGATATCATATTTCCTCTATATAAATAGAGAGCCTTAGGAATGGCCTCCATTGCCGGCAGAAGGCGATCTTTGTTCGACAATTTTCAAGGAACTGTAGAATGGTTGCAGTTTTTATACTGTTATGGCCTCCATTCCCATTGTATGACTGTAATTATTTAGCAATGATTCAAGGTGTTTGATCTCTTTCGGCATTGATCCAGTAAGAACCTGTTTCAATATTACACACCAGCATAAGGATTACTCGCTAAGAATGTTTTTATTCCAACCACTTGATTAATATCAGAAACAAGGCACTTCAAATACAAAGATACCCTTAAGAATGAAATGGAAAAAAGTAACAATAATCGTGTGAATGCAGTGGTTACCTCACAACCCGTTTCGGTAATCAAAACTTCATCTTCAATCCTTATTCCTGTGCCTTGGTACCTACAATACGTCCTCATTAAGTAACTTTCACCAAAAGTCTCATCCTTTATCTACGCAGGACAATCTTAGTAAGGACTCTTTACCATGACAACGACTTCAAACGCAAACACCGACGTTTTCAATCAGATGTTCTTATACATCCACAAGTACCTTTTACGCACCTCATCGAATTGTTAACGTTATTTTACCTTCAATAAAATTAAGGGCACTCTTTTCCCCAAATAGGTTTAGTAGGGGTTTTTAATGAGGCCTGTAACTTCTTCAAAAAAAAAATAATATATAAACCCAAATATCCTTCTTTCCAAGCTGTAAATGAAAAATAGCTTCTTAAACCAAGTATATGCACTCGACAAGCCGTAGGTTCACCTTGCTTATGACCGCTATAGCAGTTCAAGAAATGATGACATGACCATAGCAAACCCATATAAAGGTATATAACAATCCTTAATCAGGTATCGGATCGTAATAGAATTTTTCATGAGTGTGATTTTTCAGACTTCGAGTTGCGGTGATCTATGATTAAGCAATCATAATAAGTTGCATTAAGGCATTGGTTCGTAGGAAGCTCCAAATTAGGTTTTGAATTTAAAAGTGAATCTGTTTAGATAGATACTCCATAAATACCTCTCTGGACCATCAAAACTAGACGGGATATAGATTCCTGGCTCAATGGTTATAACCTGCCATGGACAATAAATTCACATCAATAATCCGGTAGATAAACTTCGAGGATACTGATATTACCAGTGCAACTACCAAGGAAACAATTACTCATATTCTGTAGTTTGTGTGGATTTCATGAAAGTGCGAAAAATTATAGTCACAAGTAGTGCAAAATGGGAAGTTGGTTGAAAACATTGACAAGGGATTCACTGGAAGAGATAACTTACTACTCCTGGCTTCAAAAGACGGTCATAGCTGATCATGGAACTATCATGGACATCCATTCCTAGATAATGACCTGGACATAAAATTTATCCGGGCAAACTAATCATTTGATTCACAATTTTGAAAACCAATACAATAGATGATAAAATTCTGAAAACTTATTTGTCATAACAAGGTCAGGTCTACGAAAAGGCTAGTCAATGGAAGCTTAGTCTAACCTATAGAAGTAGGGTTGAGTTGGTGATACGTTCTATATTCATCCCTTTTCAAAATCCCAATTTCCTTCAATCCTTTGCATAGCAGTTCAACCTATAACAGGACACAAACGTTACAAGATCAGAACATTTTCATCGCAACACAGCACAGCTTACACTTCAAGCATTCATATAAAAAGTAAAGCTTATTCCACGAGAAAATTTTTATAAAAAATCTGGTAAAATATGCTCCGCCGAAGGGTGCAGAGAGATCATCTAGCTCACCCCCACTTCCCAATACATTAAATAGCCCAACATGAAAGGAACTTACTACAACATGCACATGTGCCGATGCCATAAAGAATGAACAATTAAATAATTAATATGATCAACAGCTCATTTGAAGCATGCACCATGAGTATTAAATAAGTGATACTTGCCATTTTATAAGAAATTGAAACTTCAGAAAGAAAAAAAGGCTGAAACAAATATGGAACCAGTACCACAAGGTAAACACCTAATTTGTTCACATTCAGAAGAAAGTATAGCTACCATGAACTTTAACAAACTACAGGATGAAAACTAGATTACATGGATGTATGTGCACACTAAATTCCTTTTAAATTGAATGTATAGTTCAAAATGTACTGGTAACAAAAAAACCATTTGTTTCCAAACTTTAGGAGGTACCATTGCTTATTGTTCATGAAAGAACCAGTATATTGTCCCTTCTTGTGGAAAACATCAGCACCCAAAAACAACAGATGGATAATGAAAAAACAAATAAGCAAAGAAAACTGAATTGTGATTTTGAATTCTAAACACCATACCGAATAGTTGTGTATTTGACGGATGCTAGAACCAGGTTTGCAGAGCCTTATACATTCCTTGTTTGTTTGTAGTATGAGATCATAAATCTCCTCCTGAAAATTCAAAATCATATCTATAAGCTTCTCTACTCAGGTCAGATGGCAAGTAACAACGAACAGAACTAGAAACCAAAAATTTATCAAGTAAAATAAGGAACTTAAACAAGCATGTAATCATCCCAGAATTACTTAGAGAATCATCTATAAGACATCGATAAAGATAAGCTGTAACTATCTAATAGACAAAGACATGCTGCAAATTTCAACCCCATCCCCATCACACAAATCAAAATGAAAATACCTCCATTGCACGATAAAGAAAGAGAACAGTTTCAATATTAGTTTTCTGTACACGAAGGAAGAAAATTCACATGAAACAAATTGATAATACAAAACCATACTTGTATAGAAGAAAAGCTTCCACAGGGTGGCCAAGTACGAGTAAGATCACTGCAATAACCATGCAGCTCACATCCAACATCCATCAAAACGAGATCCCCGTCTTTAACCTGAAAGGCAATTAACAAAGTCTAATCTACCATCGATCATCTTCACATAAAGAGAGCATGAAAAGCTTATTTGCATTCTGTTGATGATCTGAAAAACAGATAACATCTCAAAATTATTATACTTACTTTCTGATCATTTCGAGAATAATGTATTACACTAGCATTAGGCCCACCACCAACTACAGGGTTAAATCTGGCGAAGGACAACAATACTAAAGAGTTAAATCTATCTGGTAGATAAGTTCATAATAATACTAATGATATTTTTAGCTCCAACAAAAATATTTAGCATCAGAAAAGCATGCTTTCAAGTCTTTTACAAAGGCCAAAGCTTACGCCATTCTCTGAGCACCTCTCATTCTGCATTCGTATTCAACCTTAGCTGATAGCATGCCCTCATGAGGATATGTTCTGGAATGAAACATTGTCTGCAAAAGAGCCTGTCCAATAAAAGAAACGTAACATATGAATATCCGAGAAGTAATTACCTTCTCAACACTAAAAATATTTCATAAGCAAAAGGGGCATCTATATGAAGTGAAATTTCAGTAATACTATAAAACAATGTTGATTTACCACCTGACAAGCAATTGCTGCGGATTCTTTCATTAACTTGAGTTCAGCAGGAGATTTGGCCCATCGTAGCTCATGGGTGAAAACGGAAAGGTCTCTCACTTTCCCAACATGAGCTGCATTTTGAAAGGTCTCCATATCTGTGTAGGTTGGCGTGGCAGTCAGCTTATTGTGGAACAGTTTGGAAGATCCTTTTATCATATTTGGAAGTATCTGCCAGGCATTATTAAAAATATATTTTTAAAAAATGTTATCTTTTCCTCATCATATCATATATGCCAAAGCAAGGCATTTGAGCTACCATATCTATAACAGATTATCATACTACCTTATCTAATTTGCTCACTGGATATGCTTCTTCAGCTTTAAACATCTCCAGTGCTGCATCAACTCCTGCTATTTGTCCTTGCCAAACAACATCCTACATGAACCATAACTTCATAAAGTTTTGAATGAACTTAAAACATGTCAAGCATATAAGAAGGATAAGGAAATAGATCATTTCAGCCTCTCCACAAAACTAAAGAATTAGAGATATCATGACGTTTTCATGTCAACCTGCTTCATGCCCGGTGGAAAAGTGCAAAATGAAACCGTCTATCATATAATTTTAAAATGGAAAAGGGGAAAAAAGTTAAAGCCTTTTATTGCAAAAATTAGACAAAAAAGCATTTAGTGACAAAATATTCAAACAGAAAACAGCAACATACATGAGGTTTTGCTTCTGGCATGAACATGCATAAACCAGACTCGTGACTTAATACAGCCACTCCACCAGGTTGTTGGCAACCGGTAAGATACAAGTAATCTGCATCTTGTCGAAATGTATACGGCACAACATCAGTCATCATCTTTACAGGGGCAGCAGCAATGATGGCCAAGCTCTTTTCAGGGAGAAGTTCCAACAATCTTTTTCGTCTAGAGATGTATTCCTCAGTAGTTATACCAGGTGTAAGTTCCCCTTCCTTCATTAACTGCGAGGTAAACATGAAGTAAAAAGAAAAACTTACAACGAGTACTAAACTAAACATAAAGCATAGATAAAACCTTCTCATTGTCCAAGGAGCTGAACACAACAAATTGCAATTTACCAAACCTTAAATTAATTGCAGACTAATCATCCAAAGCATTTTTTAGAAAACGCTTCGAATCTGAATCATATTTTCTAACATCAGAGTACTGAGACGTATCAAGAAACACACCTGAGGATGAGATGCAGAACTTGGTTGTCCAAAATCTGAAACTTTCCCAGTAGAATATGTACAACGACGGATAGCCTATCAAGTAATTTTTTAAAATGGTTAACAGTCGTGGAATAATCATAGTTTTCCAGCAACAGAAACTCTCTTTTATACAATCCAAGCATGAAACTTTGTCTAATTGAATAGTTGATAACATGAACTGAACAAATAAAAGTTACAACCTTTAACCTTACCCTTCGGTCTTCATTCAAAGAAAAAGAACAAGTAAAAGTTGTAAAATCTTTTAAACTAGAAGACGTCCCATGTTTAAAATCCGTTCGTAAATAAAATCCTTCAAAACAATAATTGAAAACAAAAGAAAGCGAATTTGATCAAAAATTAAGCATCGTTATGATGCGAAGCTGGTAAAAGTAGCATTCAAAAATCAGAACCAACTGGGAAGTATCCCACTTGAAAATTCAATCAACAATCATATATTTCAGTCCCAAAAGAAGGAAGATGATAGAAAGATGTTTAATTGAAGCAAAAACGATGATCATCTAAAATTTGAAAAGCACCCACATCATCATTCGTTCCAATAAGCATAAAACCAACCATCATGAGTACTATAACAGTGGGGAAAAAAGTTAAAGGGAAGAAGAAAGGTACTTGTTTGAAGGATAATTGGCGCAACAGTTTCCTACTCAAAATCCTCATTGTCTCGTTTAGTTTTGCTTACTCAGCTGGATAACACAGGTATGCTTTGCTTCCGATCTTTGTTCAGAAGAAAGCTAAAAGAATTTGTTTTGGGGGTATGTTTTGTTGGAAGTTTAAAGTATATTTCAGTTTAGGGTTTTCTCGGTCACCCAACTATCCAAGAAGTCTAGCCGTTCTTTTTTTCCTTATTTGGGAGCTTTTTTTTTTTTAACTTTTGACTTTCAGTTTACAAACAATAAGATTAGATGTCAAAGTACTTTGTACCAGTAAGTGCAAGGTGAACAAGGACTAGGAGTATGTTTTCTGGTTCAAACTCCATTCGGGAATACTTCCCAGAGGGATGTTGGACTACCGAACGGAGAAGCAATGCCGAACGAATACAAAATTGTTGAACGAACGTTTCTCCACCTAATTTAGAGCTCAAACTGGCGTGGCGTCTGCAGTCCAACAGGCGTTTTAGAATCCTTGTCGAACGGAGCCTATATCGCGTTTGTTGTGCGGTAGTATCGTGCATAGTGTTTCTAAATGCAAGTAGATGGATGGCAACAATATCATTTTTTTTCGAACAGTTAAACCAGCAAGAATGCAATCTTTCCACCATTCTTTTCCTTTCTTTTTTTTTCATTTAAAGTTGACCATTACATCATTTAAACATCAAAGAGTTTCTCAATTTTGATAGAATTAGTCTCTTCAATTCCAGAGCTAGACCCCATTTCTAAAGAGGTAAATGTTGAATAAAAAACTAGCCAATTACATATGTAATGCATCAAAGAAAACGCTTAAGAAAGTCCTTTATATTGTCGATGTATGGAGACCGAGTAGGTATGATGTGACCACATTCATGTTCGATAACAACAGAGCAACCTTCTTCAAATCTTGATGCTAGGTATCTGCTGGTATGGCTTGTGATCTGCCTGTCTTTGTCTGGATCACTACCAAATATATGAAGTGAAGGGCAATTAATGGGATTATGCCCAATATCAGCGAATGGAAGAGCAAACCCGGAGCACACTATCACAAATCTGAAATCAATTTCGCCCTTTAGCTTGTCTCTTTGCGCACCAAGTAAAGCAGCCATCGCTGCTCCTTGTGAAAATCCCAAAATCCCATCAAAGGGTCCTTGTTCTGAGAACACTTTTTTCAAATAGGCTAGTGATACATCAAAGCCGTCAGTTTGTTGCTGGTATTGAAGAGGATCGAAAGGCTGATTTGCTATTTTCCAATCAGCTTCAACCTCTCCACCAAAATCGGGTGCAACCAACCATGCATACTTCCTCTTGCAGTTCTCTGGTGGAGGAGAATGCCGTCCAGAAGATGGAACACAACTATTGTTTGCTTCCGTACAAGATTGGTAAATGAATGGCAACTCGTGGGGTGCATCAATAAAAACAAGTTCAGCAATGCTTTTAAGTTTCTTGGCTAATGATGCACTTCTTCCTTTAAAACTGGAGGCATTTTGCCGAAAACCATGCAAACATAAAATTCTTAGTTTCCTGGGAGGCACATTCACTGTCAATAGAAGTTATAGCAATGTTAGGACCAGCAAAAAGGAAATTGAGATCAATTCTAACTTTCAACTTCACAAGCACTAGGGACATCTAGGTAATAGTATTCAGTATTTAAAATGCAGGAAAAAACCCTCTAGCAAATGAGCTTTACACATTATTTACAAATCTATTTGCAATATGCAATATGTATGATTTTGTAGAGAGAAACTAAAAATGGCAAACAATAACAAAGAAAAACAGAAAATATCATGGCCAAGAGATTAACAATAATGAAAATAGTCAAGAGTATCCCTAAAACATCAATTAAGTTAATCAATGAATTACTTAGCATTTCTTGTTTAACCTATGATTTGCTCTTATATACGAGATTACAGACCTTACCATTTCTTGATGGCAGCTGAGATGAGATTATGTAATCTGAACAAACAGTTTTCAGATCATTTTTGTCCAACACTGATGAAAGTTCACTATCTTCCACAGATGGAATTGTTCCAATATCAATATGATGTTTCTGGCACAGCTCACAAACATAATCATCACTCTTTATCTGCCACCCAAATTGACAAATTCAGGAACAACAATGATGAAATACAGAAAATAAAAGGTGTACAAGAATAAGCCTTGAAGAAACAAAATCTTGTGGGATAAGATGGCTAAAGAGATAATTGTAGAACATACCTGACAACTATCACAGATCAAAACAAGCATTCTGCAGTGAGTGCAACGGCAGCGTGAAGAATAATTGTCGTAAGAAGAGCCACAAATGAGGCAGGCACCCATAATACTAGTATCTGAGCTCCCAACTGAAATCCTATCAGCAATACAGAGATATAAGGAAAATCACCGGTTCTCACAATTCATGAACTAGACTAGTATGTTCCCTAAAAAAATGAAATAGACTAGTATGCTTGTATGCAATTTCTATTTTCAGCCTAACATGACAAACTAATACAATACTGATCATTTCTAACAATGCCATGTCTACAAACTATGAAACCATACCGGTGATCAAACACAAAGTTCTTTCCTCTGAAGAAACCACCATCAGGAAATTGTTCTAAATAGCGTTGTATTCCCCCATATAACTGCAAATAAAGCCAACACAGCCAAGAGTATCACGGTTACCCTCATCATGATGGGTTGAGCTTACTTACTTCGGGTGATATTATCAGAATAAGTAAACACCAACTAATAAATTATTCCATAGATAAACAAGAAGCTGAATATGATAATTCTCTATTTGGTTTCAGAAGCTAACCTGAAAAACATTCTCAAACCCAGCACCTTTTGACCTAATATAGGCTGATGCCATCTCACAACGGATTCCTCCAGTACAATACCTGTGACACAAACATATCAAAAAGATATTCAAAAAGGTAGAAGAACATAGTTAACATAAGCCCAGCTTTCCATTGTTTAGAGAGGGTGAGTAATTGCCACATTCTGTAACCAGACCTTCAACCAAAAAGAATACCACTTAATAATAAAGGGATCAAAAAGTGCAAGTGAATAGTTGTTTGATAAATTTGGATCCAGACAATGATTCACAGGCATTAAAGAACTATCGGGATTCAGAATGCTTACATGAGGACATGTTTTCCACGCAATTGTTCTGAATTATCATCTATCCAAGAGGGCAGATCACTGTATTGCCTGATACCTGGGTCTAGTGTTTCCACACTTGGAGCATGAAACTTGCCAATTCTTGTCTCATATAAATTTCTCGCATCCAACAGAACCAGCGGCTTATCATCAGCAGAACTTCCATTCTTCATAAGTTGCCCTGAGAAGCATTTAAAAAACATTATTAAACACATAATTTGAAATAACGAGCATTAGCCGACAAGAAACATATGTGATGAGAAATATCAAAAGTAACTAAGAAGCCATTAAAAAGGAGAGATCAAAGTCTATACCAGCACTTTGAAGAACAGAATGGAACTCGGCAGCAGAGAGATGCCTCCCGGCATTAGAAACCTCCGGAGGTTTTAAAAGGGGATGAGAACTGAAAGTAACCAGTTCCTAAGAACAGATAAACAAAATATTACTCTCGCCGGACCTTCAACATAGGTCATGTAAATAAATCAGATGGCATCAGTAAAAAGCCAGACTTAAACTCCACGGCATACCCATTCAAAGTCTATAGAAGAAAGTGAGCGTCAAAAGTAATAAGACAAGTTTGGCAGCTAAAATATTATTATAAAGCAGGTCCTGGAAGGTTTGGAACTAGGAACAAACCTTGACAACACGAATGGAAAGAGAAGTAAAGCCGCATTCAGCAGCAACCTTGTCGTTCAACGGATGATGCGAAGAAGCAAGCTTGAAGTCAGTTCCTTCGAACAAACTATTCGATTTCACATCTTCAATGTGCTTTTCCAATGCTGACAGCAAACCACCGACCTGCTTATCAGAAAAAAAGAAATGAAAAATACCCAATCATCCTTGGACTAAAAAGAATGAAACTTTACACAGAAAAAGGTTGGGAATGGCAGGCAGAACTTACGGTGACATTAACGCCATTAGGAGAGAGACGAACTCGACCGAGAAGACCCAAAGAATTGCAGTTGGAATGGTAGAAGGAGGAGAGAGAATTGAGATCGGGGATGGGAGCGAATTTGTAATAGAGAAGTACTCCATATTCATCATTTGACATTTTCTTCGGTTAGAGTAATTTTTGGATGTTCTGGTTTGAACTTTGAGCCCTAAACCCTAATTAAGAACCCACCCTTGAGCCTTGAACTTTGCCTGGGTTGGGTTGGGTGCCTTTTCCTTTTATTTTATAATATTTAACTCTTCATTTCATTCCTTTGTCAGAGAAAACTCATACAAACTTGAGATTCTATCTGCCATTTTGTTTAGGAACGTTAATGTGAAATTCCCTTTACTTGTGTAAGCCATTAGGCATCAAGCATGGTTGCAATATGAGCAGAACATTGATTTAGTCTGCATTGTTCAAACACAATCCTCATAGGTTAGTACATAAAGAGACCCTAATATGGCCTACAGCCCCCATTATATTTCTATCACTTCTGTTAAACATTCGAGATCCATTAATTGGCCTAATGAGACCAAAATCGGAAGTCTCAAATTTTTGAGTATCAATACATTTCACCTCATTGCACCATAAGATGGTAACAGTTTTTATATTACTACCACTGGCCTGGCCAGCACCTCTCTGTTTTACAACAGGACATGCCCCACTCTCAATGCCTATAGCTATAACAGTGCAAGAAAACCATTAATGCTAATTTCAGACTTTATAACAATCACATGCAATATTTTCTTATGGAATGTTGGAAGAAGTATAGAAATACAAATAAAATTTAAAACCCTTTCAAGCTCAAGTAATTCGCCCCGCTCCCAAAAACGCAAAAGACCATGTGTCTGTGTGCCAGAACAAAACCCTAACTCTTTGGCAGCAATGAAAATGCAAACAAAAGTCTAAAAAATACTCACTGCAAGGAATGTAGTGAGACCTACAAAACTATAACCAATTTTCCAAAACTAAACACTTCAACCGAATTTGAAGCCCCCAGGTGGAACGTCGGGCTGATTAGCTCCAAAATTAAAGCCTTGCTGGTTTTCATCCCCACCATCTTGGAGATTATGTTCATCCTCTTCTTCTTCAGCCCAGTATCTCTCCAAGATCTTCACAGCCTTCTCGTAAATCTCGTGGTTGTCGTGAGTTTGAAGGTTTTCAATTTTATCCAACCCGTCGCATTCATCAATAGTTTGTGCAAATAGATTGATTCCATCGTTCATTCCCATTTCCTTATCAGCTTCACCAACCTTCAGGATGTTCTCGAGCCCTTCAAGGCATACAGTCACAATCCGAGGATCTGGACAAATTAAGAGATCACAGAGAGGCTTAATGCAACCTTGGCTCACCAGGAATCTGCAAAATAACAGATCATATAATGCTTTCCACATCCAAGGAAGAATATGTATATCATTGTATCACGTGAATATGATTAATTGAAATGGTTAAGAGCAATTACCATGCAATACAAAAAAATTATATATTGTGTTTTCATCATATTGGAAGAGAAAATAAAGACATCAGCGGAACTTATAATTGTTAACGAGCTATAACTTAGTTGAGTATGCCAACAGTTCAGGACACATAGGTATCCAAGTATACATGCATGCACCACGATTTGGAAGAAAATATCAGCATATATTCCCCGGTGAATCTATGTATAGAGGTTTGAATGTGTTCATGTGTCTTCTGTAAACATGCATGGAAGTCCAGTCCAATAAAGGAAAAACTGAAATGTAAGCAAAAAAAGTAGCAGGAGATACTTAATCTGCTCGTGAGACCCCCCAGAGGTTGCATTTGAGATGGCCCATGCAGCCTCCTTCTTAATATCAAACTCTGCATGTTGGAGAAGGTGTACAAGAGGAAGAATAATATTCGCCTCAATAACTGCCTGTACCACAGGAAATCAAACAAATAATCAACAACAATGTGAGTGCCTCTAATGTGATTTGTACAGCCCGATAACTAATACTAATTGAAGACAAGGCTTAAGTAAGCAAAGCAATGCTTTAATTACTATGAACTAAAGTTTGCAACATGCCATCGACACCTTTGAAATGATCACTAAAAACAAAAGCTACATTGGCACTTCTAAGGCAATCAAACAAGATGATTAAATTATTATACCTTTTGGTGGCTGCATACATAGAGACAATAGATTCTTCAAAGAATAAGGGGCAGAGAGAAACTATACCTGTATTTGAGCTCTATTCCCAGCTGTTATATTAGAGATTGTCCAACAAGCTTCTTTCTTTATGCTTTTTTTGTGATTTTGTATGAGAAGTTGATAGAGATGAGGGAGCACCTTGTTGTCAATCACAAACTGAGAAATATACCCAGAGTTATTTTTGCAGCTTTTAAATGAAACAAAGAAAAAACTTCACAACAGTCGTTTATCTTTGTGTGATCAACAACAATAGGCCTTTAAAGTGCTGTTTCTATTTAAAAGAATTGATTTGTTTACTATATCATTACAATTAGATTATGCTTCGTGAACAATACAGACGAAGCAAATAAATTCAGTGCAGTAAACAACAGTAAAGATCGACCAGCATCTAAGAAAAACACTACTGATGTGAAGACTGCTGTGAACATGCATAAATGTACTTCATACCTGAGTCTGATTATCATCACCAGTGACAATGTTTCCGACAGTCCGAAGAGCAGGTATAAGAACCGTAGGTGATGGATGACTGGCATGAATGAGTTTTAGTCAGCACCAGTAGTCAAAATATTGCAACAAGTATAGAAATAACAAAGTATATAGACATAAAAACCCTGTGACAGAAGCAAAAACAATAGGCTGTATCCAAGAAGAAGGTGCACAATATCTATGCTTAAAAATTCCAGAGGAAAAATATCTAAGGGTAATTAGCTTTCAAGTATTTTGTGGAGACTAGAGAGGGCATAAGCTTACCCTAGAAGTTCCACCAGTCGTGGGCAGACCCCAGCTTCAATCACGGCCTGAATTTTGTCATTTGGGCCATCTGAAAGATAAGACAGTGCCCAGCAAGCATCTGTCAGAACTTCATCATCATTCAAGTAGATAAGTTCCCGAAGAATTGGTAAAGCAGGCTTCACCTGAAAAGAAAACAAAGTTTCTAATATGAACTTCATAGATTATAAAAATGTATTGAGCCAATATACAATAATAAACTAAATGTGAATGTGAACACTTCTCTTATACAAAATTCAAGAGGAGCCTCTCAAAGTCTCTACCTGCTCAAATGGTGTTGGTGGCTTGCCACGGCAGAAATTAGATAATGTCCACGTAGCATTCCTCAGCATTGATAATTTTGATCGTTCATTTAACTGAGCTAACAATGGCATAAGTGCACCATTGCCAAGAACTAGATCTCTACAACTTGGTGAATCACCCGCGACATTACCTAAAGCCCATACAGCCTAAACAGGCAATAGGGTGAGGGTGATAATTACATGTGGTGAACACGGAAAAAATCAGGATTGAAAAAATAGACATAAAGATGTACAAGTATAGTTTATGGAAAATAATTCCAGCATAAATTACTCTAAGTGGGAGCAAACAAAGCAACTTAAGACAGGATATAAAATATATGAAGTGACAGATAAAGTACATTAAGAAAATGTAGAACTAAAAATAGTAATGATCAGAGATTCATAGAAAGTAAGAGAATTTGTCATTCTTCAGTCATAAATACATGAGATATAGATGAGTTATCGAAACAAGAACCGACCTGCTCTCTAACATCATCACTAGCAGAACTAAGCAGTTGCACAAACATTGGGACAGCACCATGTTCAATGACAACACGTGTGTGCTCAGATGTGCCAGAGGCAACATTGGTCAAAGCCCAGGCAGCCTCAAACTAAAATCAAAGGGAAGTTAGTCTCAATGATAATAATATTTCTCATACAAATTATTTAAATTTAATCAAAAGAAACAAAACATTGTTGTACTTGCAATTGAGGCAAATCCTGCCTTCCAAGAAACTCTACAAACCGAGGAATAACTCCAGCTTTAATTACTTCATCAATTGGAGGACTGCGTTCTGCAAGTAATCAGATGAAAGTTAATAATGTAAATGGACATGTTCCTTAACAAAGAAACCGCTTTAGCAAAGAAATTAGGATATAGAAGTAGAACTAACCTATTGATAACAGCTTCCTAAACTGTGTTGTGGCTTCCAACTGTGAGGCAGGATCATCGGAACACACCCCTTGTACCATCAAAGGGATACTTTCCAACTGTTAGAAATCATCAAGAATACCATGTTCAGGATCCAAATAATGAAAAGCCTAAAATGCAGAAGACCAGAAGCACAACAAAATCCCTCCCTACACTTTCTGAACATTCGAGCAGGGTTGAAGTTTAGATGTCTTAACTTCAAAAACAGTATATGAATGACATTTGACCTTTTCCATCCCCTGAATGATGAAAGAGATGAGATCTAAAATGCTTAATCTTTTTCCTTAATTACATCCATTTTATCAGGCAACAAAACCAAATAGCCAATCATTATTGGTAGAAAACAATCCTACACATGCTTCACTGAAAAGCTACTAGATCATAGAACATGTGAATACTGTCATCCTAAATCCTAAATCCACAACCTCAGACACCCTCTTTCCCCTACTTCAAGCAATGCATGAAAACTAATAACCCAAATCACCATGAATCTATTCATTTCTTTCTGATCTTAAGAAAAAAAATTACAATCGAATAACAGCAATAATATCTGACAAAAGTAGCATTACAATACACTCAGCTGAATCAAGATCTCAACTTTAACCATAAAAAAACTAAATCCATCAATCAAAAACTCAAACAAATCAGAACGAGATAGTTAAAAACCACAACCAAATAGAAAAAAGTACCCTCTTTTCAACAGCTGCGGCATTTTGGGTGGTATCGACCAAGGACGGCTGAGACTGAAGCAGAAGGCCTTCTCTCCTCTTTTTAAGGAGATTGTCTTCGCGCTTGTTCTTCCGGATCTCAACCAAATTGTCCTCTCTCCTCCTCCTGGCCTCCTCCGCATCCACACCCGTTTTGTAACTCTTCTTCCTCACCTCAGTTCGGGAACCCGGTCGAAGCGACATTCTCTTCTTCTGAATGCTTCCCTTTCTGTACCTCCGTTTGTAGAAATGACACTGTAAACGAAATGTAAGAGAGATCGTCGAAGGCGGGTAATGGTGGAGCCGCGTAGGGCAGAGACTAGAGAAAGATTGTGAAATGATAAATGGGTTTTTTATTATTATTTTATTTATTTATAATATCAGTAATTAAATCTTTAATCTTTACTTAAAAAGAATCTAAGTTTCATTAATCATAAGATGCGGCGTGATGGTTACAAATAAAAATAAAATATATTTCATAATTAGTTGTTTATCTCTTAATAAGTACACATGCGACGAGAGTATTAGTCATTGTTATCGATGAAGAATGGATGTTTATTTTCAGGTACACAGTTTTCATTTTTCAAGGATTAGATATTTCAGCATGGCCTGTAATTATCAGTACAGATACTCGGTTTAAAAATTTTCATTTATTTATTTTTAAATTTAATTTTTTTTTTAAAAAAACATATATTAAACACATAAAATTTATAATACATAATTCAAACACAAAAATTAGTTATTTGAAATTAGTTTTAAGATAGAAATATTTATATTTATATATATATATTAAAGTTTATCACTAAAAAAATATTAAAAATATTAAACTCATTTTTTCTTTCAAATCTTGTATTAATAAATTAATACAAATATTTAAAAAAAATTAAAATTTAAAAATACATAATACATAAAAAGAATTTAGAGATTTAATTTTAAAATAAATATTAAAAAATTTAAAATAAAAATATAACTTAAAATTAAAAAATAAATATATTAAAAATTAAGGTTAGAATCTAACTTTTTAAACACCCTAGCGGTGGATACTTGGCTCAACCAAAAAAAAAATCTAACTTTCGTGTATTAGACCAATGGATAATTAATTAAAAATTGAGTAGTTTTGAGACTCACTGAATGCAATGGCCAATGGATCGAGGTTTTTTAGTAAGGCCAATGGGCCGTATTTTTCAAGGGAAAACGATGAGCTTTAAGTCTTCAAAACTTTGTCTTCCCCTCGAAATAACCCTACAATTTGTTCACAGTAGACTAAAAATCTAGCCATGGCATTGAATATGCAAGTTCCCAGCAGCACAAAGGCAATTCCTTTTTTAAATCCATGTGTGTTCTCGAGTTTCTTCTCCAAGTCAACTTCATTTGTGGGTAAGGCCTTCTCTTTCCTTCTTTAGCAATGGCAATAAGTCTAGGGGTGTAAATAAACCGAGCTTGAACGAACAAGCCTATGTTCGTGTTCGTTTGTTTAACTTTAAACGTGTTCATGTTCAGTTCGTGTTCGTTTAAATTTTTAATATTGTGTATGTGTTCGTTTATTTATTTTTGAAGGTGTTCGTGTTCGTTTGTTTAGTGTTCACGAATTCGTTTGAGTGTTCGTGAACGTGTTTGTTTAAGTGTTCACGTTCGTGTTCGCGAATATATTTGTTTATATTTTAAGAAATGTTAACTAAATTAACAATAAATAAATAAATAAAAAGTAACAAATTAAAACTTACATTTAAACATGAACTTAATATAATATCCTTAGCAACAAAAAGTAATATTTAGATATATCCACAAACATTTTCATTCTATAAACGAGCTTATAAACAAGCATTTAAACGAGCCTATAATCAAGCTTATAAATGAGACTATAAACGAGCTTATAAACGAGCCTATAAACGAGCCTATAAACGAGCTTGTTCGTGAACATAAACGAGCCGAACACACCTTTGTTCGTGTTCGTTCGTTTATTAAACGAACATAAAAATTTTGTTAAATAAACGAACATTATACGAACGGTTCGTCGAACACTCTGTTCATTTACACCCCTAGCAATAACATTAAAAACGAGATATTCCTATAGTTCTCTTTGGTTCATGGGAAACCAGTAGGATTTTATTTGTGTTAGTTCTGTTGCTTGTGCTTCTTTAGGCTTTTTTGGTCGGCCATTTGGTTAACTGTTCAGGGGAAGTTTATATTTCTCAGGCTTCCAGTATTGCTCGGAATAATGAGGATTTTAGGGAAAAAGTTTGGATCTTTTTCACCAGTCCAGTGAACTTGGATGAAGAGATGAAAAAAGAAAGATTGGACTTTTCTATTCATGTTATTAGATTATTAGGATTCTCGAGAAATATCTTTTAGAATAGCTGCATAGACTTTACATGAAGTTGGTCTTTTTTCCTGTCTACAATCTAAGCTGGTAAGATTTAATTTTCTATGTTGTAAATGTCATACCTTTTGGATAATTGTAATCCCAAATTGGTGAAAAAATGAATTTGAGAAGTTATCTTGTTATCTTGTTTAATGCTCCATGATGTTGCCCCTAGTTTTGGATATAAAATCGTAGCTTGTTGCTTATCGAACTGGAATTGCAGCCGGCTAAACTATCACTACTCTGTTCTTTTATGACCTTAGTCTAAACCTGTGTGTTTTTTATTTGTTTTGTTGCTTAATATAGTAAACTAGTTTGAGTAGTTCATCAGCCTGTTCCCACCTAGGATCATCCAAAGCTCAAGCTTCTGGATATGGTAGCTGACAAATAGTTTGAACGAGCGGGATAGAATAGAATGGAAATTATAATCGATAGAATGGCTTCAGTTTAGGCTTTGCTTGGTATGAAGGAAGGAAATGAGTGAGTAGTGGGAATTAGTTAATTAAATGGTTAAGGTTCGTAACCGCTCTTCTACATTGCAGCTTAACCATTAGATTAACAAGTTTTCAGTTCTTCATACCAAGCAAAGCCTGAAAGTGTAGAGAAAATGCTTATTGTGTTAGCTTTATGGAATGCAATGTGCTGGTTTATGTGCAATTTTGATGCTGAACAACATTTGATACCCTCAACAATCTTCTTATCCTATGAAAGTGTTCTGCTTTTTTGGGATTTGATATTCAAGTAAATGTATTTGTAGATTCGACTAGGATCGAGTTAGTGCTCATGGCTTTTTTCTTATTTCTTGTAGAGAAAGCTGATATTGAGATACACAAACAAATATAGGCAGGGTTTGTGGAAGCCGGAAGTAGGTTGGGTTTGTAGAAGCCGAAAGCTGAACCCTTTGCCCGTGAAGACTTGATCAATCAGTCTAATTCTTTGGTTTCTATGCTATGATATTACTGTTACAGCCCTTTCTTTTTCCTTTCTGCCTTGAGATGGAGTACTTAAAACTTGGGTTCCAAATAAATATTAGGACCAAATTAATATAATAGATAAATATTAGAGACCATATGTGTAATTTTAATAATATATAATAATTTCATGTCATCCATCCGTCACTCCTTCATTAGTTTTTTAACGGTGGTGGTCAAAATAAGACTAGTTTGATAGTTTGATTGATGAGTTGTCTAGTTCAGTGGTCAAAATAAGTACGCTCAAATAATTCAGTGGTTATCTAAGTAGTTTACCCTGAAAAAATACATATGTAATATATATAATAATTAATAGGATAAATATCCTATACACAGGCGGTGGAAACTGAAAGTTTCCACAAGCGCCTTAGTTTTAGTGTATATGGAGTTAGTTTAGGGTATAGGGTTTAGGGGGTTAGGTGTAGGGGTTAGAATTTAGGGATAGTTATTTCAATTTAAGGTTTAGGGTTATAATTTAGGGTTTATAGGTTAAAACATAAATCTTTATTATATTACCCTAAAGACTAAACCCTAACTTATAAACCCTAAATTATATAACCCTAAACCTTAAATTGAAACAAATATCCCTAAATTCTAAACTCATACACCTAAACCCCTAAATCATATACTCTAAACTAACTCCATATACCCTAAAACTAAGGCGCTTGTGGAAACTTTCAGTTTTCACCGCCTGTATATAGAATATTAATCCTAATTAATATATAATAATTTCAGTTAATTAATTGATTTTGAACCGAATTAATTGATAATCGAAGTTTGAAAATGGTCTGATAACTGAACAAGCCTAAAATTAGCCGGTCAGTTTGAACACCCTTAATAAGCTAACTAAATGACCCAGATAATATGTTGGCCTTTTTCTTGGCCCAAACCTAACCATGTCTTGCACACACACCCCCCCCCCCCCCCCAATCTGTGCATTTTTCCTTTCGGTCATTCGATTCATAGACAGGCCTTATTCTAAAGCCAAAAAAAATCAGAAAAGGCAGAGTCAAGATGTGAAGAAAGGGACAAAAATTAACTGTCCCTTTTCGGTGCCTCTAATTATGCTCTAACACTAAAAAACACAACAAAATTAAATTTCAAGCCCTAACCCTAAACTCTAAACTCTAAACCCTAAACCCTACACCTTATACCCTTAAAAATACAACTACCCTAAACCCTAACCATAACCCTTAACATAAAACTCTAAACCTAATTTTGAGTGTGTGAGCATAAATAAAGACACCAAAAAAGGTAGAGAATTTCTATCATGAAAAAAAAAAAGGCTTTGCAAAAGTTGAAGGGTCACAGTGGAAGCCATCAAGTTGGGGAAGATGTCCCCAATGGGATGCTGAAACTTGAGAGATAAGTTTGTTTTGTCAGGGTTTGTGTGCCTGAGAATGAGGCCACGACTTTCATGTATTTATAGTGCACCAAACAAACACAACGCAGCAGCCAGCAGCACCGCCCCTTTCAATTCCACATGTGCCCAAACTGCCAGGGTACCCCACCCCCTCCTCCTTTGTTTGACATACCTTTTGTCCTCTTTGTTGGGGACCCTCCCTCCCCTAATCCTTGTCACGGTTGGTCCCTTTTGACAACTCAAAAGCGATTCTTTGTTTCCTCCATCTTTCTCACTATTAAGTCGAGACATAAGCAAGGAATCCCAATATTTGATGACCTTATGTTCAAAGGCTACTAATCCAAACCCAAAACATATTGTTTGTTTTTAAAGTATAATTATCAGACCCCAATAAGTGATTTCAGCAGAAAAACAGATGATGTATTTTTTAAAAGACTCGAATTCAATCATTTTATCTGCAAGGTGGGTGGGATGCAGCCGTAGCCATTCATGTGGAGAATAATGCAATGGGAGAAGGAGAATATACGGTGGTTGATCCAATGAAAAGAGGTAGGCAGCAGCATATAAATTTGGTTTGCTGACACCACCGTAGGTGACACATGGCACAACCATACGTCGGCATCAGGGTACCACGCCAAGATAGTGAACTGTGGCATGCCACGCTGGAAGGGCATACGTGTTACAAACTTATTAGTAATAACAAATGAAAACAACAAGTCGAGATAATGAAATTTCTTTGCCCACCACCTGCTCACCTGCCCTTTGTTTCTTTTCTAGCTCCATCGTCCATCCATCCATCTATATCTACACGCACACACCTATATATATAGTGAGAGATCCATAATTTTTTTTAGAGTGTGCACAAGTTAAAATACTTTTTAGGATGAGCACGAAACACAAAAATTTTAAAATTTTAGGGTGGGCATGTATCATGTGGATCCGCCACTACCTATATATATAGGTAAAATCATTAATATTTGACTCACTCAATGATTGATCCAAATCGAATATTGTATAAGTTTATTATAGAAGCAACTTTTTACATTTCTAACTTAATTTGTTCCATTCACAATGTCAATATTCTAACTCCTTACCTTTTTTAAGGAATTTAGTACATCATCTCCCTATACCAATATATATATATATATATAATCAAACATATCCTAATAATAACATTTTCAAGTCAAGAGACTTAATTTTTATAATAAAATAATTTATTATCAAGTCTTCGGTTGAAATTAGTTTCAGATTTAGTTCTTATAAGTAGAGAATAAAATTTAATTATGGTATAATTTTGATGGATTAATAACACCGAACATTTATTCCAATTTGATATTGGAATTCAATAGGGGTAGAGGTCCTTGGTGAGGGGAGACTTGAAAGGTGTATGATACGATGTGGTTTAAATTTCGGATGTACACATGGTAGCACGAGGCAAATAAATATCGGCATTTAATTTGATAACCAAGATGAAGTAATAAAATAGAAGCTCATAAATAGCAAATTTTATATTCAAACTTTAAAAGGGTCATATTAAGAGGAAAAGACATAAATTCCGACCAATAAACTGAAGTTATTTTGTTAAAATCGAACTGTAATTTTTTATAAGATTTGTTTTGTATTGTAACATTTTTTTGAAAACAAATATAAAGATTATTCATATAACTCTGTTTCGGTTGGAATTCGAAAACTTTGAATTAATATATCATAAATTTTCTTATTTGAATTTTTATTCAGCAATAATAATTTAAAACACCTTAATAAAATCTTTTTGAAAGATAACCTTTGATGATGGAAGATCTTATTATCTAAGGAAACTTGTTCAAAAAGTGAAGCTTATTTTTATGAACACTACTTGTTTGACAAGTCGAATTTTTAAAAGTTTCTTTATTCAGAAAAAAAAAATACTTAGACCAACGAGTTTATAAATATAATATATACAGTGGCGGATCCAAAAATATTTTTGAGGGTGGGCACAAATCACAATATTTTGGAAGGTGAGCATAAGTCATAAAAATTTTAAAATTTTAGGGTAGACACAAGTCTTTAAAATTTAAAAAAATTAAGAATTAATTCATAAAAATTAAAAAATTTAAAATTAAATATGTGAACTTTAAAAAATTTAGGGTAACCACGGGCCTAACCAACCTTATATGCAGATACCCCACTAAATATATAACAATTAAAGTAGAAAAATAAGATGTGTTACTCAAATCGACGTGCACCTATATATATATATAGAGTAAATTTAGGATTTGAATTGTTTGTCGTCTTTAGAATTTTATGGTATTATTTTTTTCTTTTGTAGTTGATTTAAAATTGAGAGAATAATTATCGTTTGAGTATAGTTCGATAAGTATTATCGTTGATATAAAATTAAACGTGTTTAAGCGTTTACATTGGGATTGGGGCGCCGATTACTTGAGGTAATAGTGTAAGAGACAGATGTTAGTTGGAGAAGAAAAGTAGATGGGATTGGGGCATGTTTTCTGTTTGGTTGCGTTCACATTGGTTTTGTTTTAATGAAGGCACATGGTTGCATGTGAAAATATGTTGAATTGGGGAAGGAAAAGCCAAACCTACAAAAATTTATTAAACAATGTGAGTTGTTGGACAAAAGAAATATACAAAAAAACCACGCCCCCCCACAAAAGACCAACACCCTGTGGTCCTTTCAATTTTGATTCATAATAAATTAGTAATAATGTTTTATAAAATTTGCAAAATGGGGCTTCTCAATTCTCATGACCAGCATCCCACATGTCCCAATCCCAAAACCAGACAGCTTGGCTTTCATGTTACCACACGTGTTAGCCCTTAAATGTGAAAAAGATATTCCTCTCCCCATTTTGGTGGGGGTATTAATAGCAATAGTACCACCCTCAACTTTTTCGATTTCAAATTTCATCCTATAGTGAAAAACACATTATAGTCTCGATAAAAAAATTTAACATAATTAAAAAGGATGATCATCCGATCATCCTAAATATGAACGATAAAACAGACACGACAAATATAAAAAAATCATTTTCATCCAACCTTATTTTATAAACATTTTGACAAATTCAATTCAAAAAGCTTGACCTTCCTTTTTCTAGCTTTTGAAAATTTCCCCTTTTTCATAAATGGCCATGTGATTTTAAGGGGTTAAAAGAGGAGAGGGGGCACATGCAAGCCATTTGAAGGGTGGGTGCCCTTCAAAATGTAGGGCCACGGAGGCACATGTTCTGCGACTGCCAAGGGGTACTTAATCAAGGGCACATGTTGTGAGGCTGTTTTGCTCATGAAAACACCTCCCATTTCGCCTATCCTACACATACACAAATCTTTGTCGAAAACTGGATTATTGGACTGACCCTTTTGCCGACACAATTTAGATGTTTATTTGGTTCCACTCCAACTAATTAAACCAACAAAATGAGTGCCAAAGAAGTGGTTAGTTAGGCTTGTAGGAGGAGTTTATATAAATTTGAAAAAGACTTGCATTTTGTTTCACTTATATCAAGTAAAATAATGAAAATTAGCATATTGCATATGAATTTAAATTTTAGTTAAGTTGTCGATATCACAGTTAAAATGATAAAAATATATATTATTTTATTCGAGTACAAATAATATCTATGTTTTCGGTTAACAACAATCTCAAGACCGGTCCTTTAACGATCTTATCCCGTCGAACATTTTAGAATGATGTTTTTGTTATTTGCATTACCCATCTAACCCTTCTTTTAATATTATATTAAAATTAGGACTACTAAACAAAAGCATTGGAATAAAGCAACCCTAAACTTTGCTTTAAGCCTTAACATTATTATTCCACCAAAACCAAAAATTAGTTGGCAATGGTATGTTCTATTATATTAATCAATTAATTAATATTATTATTAAATGATGCTTTGCTTAGCTTAACAAACCAATAATAATAATACTAAAAAATAAATAAAATGAACATTAGGTGGAGCTAAAAAAAAGGAAAAGTCATGTATACACAATAAAATACAGGAATTTAAAAATCTCACTGGAAAAACATTTTCCAAAAAATAATAATAAATCATAATAAACACCTTTTCAAGAGTTGACATTAGAGTTAGACGCAAGCCGATCAGCCGGCGGCTGCGGTCCGCCGCCGGCGAGAAACTCGGTGATAGCCGTCATGGCCCGAACTTGCATCTCGAGCGCCGCTATGTAATCGCCAGTTTCCTCTATAAGGTTGGTGAACGATAGTTTCCGGCAACCGGGAACGAGACGTCCCAAGACCTTCAACTTCCTCTGAACGGCAGGCGTTTTCCTATTCTCCCTGTTAACCGCCGGCTTCCTCAACCTGGTATTGGCGGCGACCTTTGCTTTCTTATGTTTTGAAATCTTGCGAGCGGTGAGGATCGCTCTGCTCCAACGCGTGGTTCCCTTGGCCAGAACGGCGAGCACTCTGTACGCCGTCTCGTGGACTTCCTTGGCGGGGGAGGAGGAAGTGGAGGTCTTCCGAGAACGACGGAGGGCCTGGATGAGCTTGGAAGAGTAGATGTGCTGCTCGCGTTGCGTTCGCCATCGCTTAATACTTTGGTTACGTTGATGCGAATGAGGAGAAGCAAGGTTTTGGTGTGTGAGCCTTCGTTTCCTCCGTTTGAACTCGGGGCAGGTGTCGGGTGCGGGTTCGAGGTTGGGTATGAAGGAAGCCATGGAAAGTTGGGAATAATTGCAGAAAGGAGTGGGAAAATACTGATGGAGAGGAAAAGAAACTCAAGGTTTTTGAATGATATAAGTTCAGCTGGGTGGTGTTATGGTTTGAGATTTGAGCTTGAGGAAGAGGAAGAGAGGCTTGGAATGAGCTTATAAAAGCGATTTACCCAACAGCAACAAAAACGCACACGCGGGTTCCAGGTTCTGTGCTGTGCTGTCTCGCTCCCTTGTTTTTATTTAATTAAATATTATAAGATTTAACACTAAAAATGTGTCTAAATTATAATTTTTTAAATAGGTCTTTAAATTGTTTTTTTTTTTTGACGAAATAGTTATTTTATCTTATGTTTTATTTTGTAATTATTTTTAAAAAATCGTCAAATATTGTTAAAAAATTCAATCCAATCATCTAGTCATAGCATAGGGTCTACTTATTAATCTTCATTTATTTTCTTTTAAAAAATCTTCAACTTTTTTTTTTCAAAAACAAAACTTTAATGTTGAAAAAAACTTTCAAATCCCCAAATTTCACGAATTGTAAGGCTCAATTCATCATCCTTTCGTCAGTTATTCGAATAAAAATTTTATGTTTGACGTTTGTGACTTATTTGATCGTTCATTCGTCAATTTATAGCGACATAAGATTGTAGTTATCTGTTGTAGGGGTTAGTGAAGAAATGGGTAGTTGAATCGAAGGTCGAGGAGAGTAATTTAGTGGTTTTAGAATTTTGGGTTAGGGATTGAGTTTTTTAGAAATTAAAGATTTTAAAGTTTTTAACAAAATTAAAGATTTTGTAATTTTTAAAATAAAAATTAAAGAGAATTACAGAAATAGGTCGTGTGTCACATTTTAATTAAATAATGAGAATTTTTTAAAGTATGTTACAGAAAAAACTTTAACATGATTGTTGAGTGAAACGTTAGACGTTTATTTCGCCAAAAAATACTTTAAGTATCTATCTAATAAAAAATGTATAGTCTGACATTTTTTTTGTTGGTTAAGCCAATATATAATTTTACTTGTGACTATTAGAGATAAAACTCGGAAGACAGCACCAATCTTTTTGATAAATTTATTTTAGAGTTAATTGCACTATATGTTCTTAAACTATGACATTCATCTTAAATTAATCTCTAAATTTGTAAATATTTTAATTTCATCTCCAAACTATGACTTTCATTCTAAGTTGGTCTGCATACTTTTGAACACTCTAGTTTCATCCTCTAACTATGACTCATTCGAAATTGATCCTCAAACTTTTTGAACATTCTAATTTTATCCCCAAATTATCTTTTTATGCTAATCATATCTCATGTTAATAAAATCGTTATAGAAATGTTAATTGCCATGGAACACTGATGTGTATTGTGTAATAATATAATGTGATATATATGATAATTTGAGGATAAAATAGGAATATTCAAAAAGTTTGAGGATTAATTTAGAATGACGGTCATAGTTTGGGATGAAAATGGAACATTCAAAAGTCTGGGACCAATTTAGAATTAGAGGCATAGTTTGGGGACGAAATTGAAATATTTAAAAGTTTAAGAGCCAATTTAAAATGAGAATAATAGTTTGAGAACATATGATACAATTAACTCATTATTTTGGGTAAATTTTATAAAAACAAAATAAAACCATGAAACATTATCAACTCACTCTTCGTAAATAAATTGGGCCGAACTATATTTATTTATATATATATACTTGTTTATTTTTAAATATATTCCACATTCAGATTATATTTATTAAAGATTGACGTTTGTTCGTATTCATTTATTTAAAAGGAAAATTCTACAACGTGCGACGAACACCGATGAACACCACTAATGATGAACACCGATGAACACTATTAAATTAATTAATAAAGATGTAAAATTTCAAGGACCCATCATACAATTAATAATTATTTTAAAAAATTCAATTAAATTATTTTTTATATATATTAAAAATTTATTTTTTAATAAGGGTAAACTATATATTTAGTACCTCACCTATTTCCGTATTTCTATTGAACCCTCATTATTTAAATATTATTTCAATTTGACCATATTCTTTATAAAAATAATTTAACCCTTAACCCTCAACCTAAAACCTTAAACTATTAAACCTTAAACTCTTAAACATATACCCTAAACCATATACCATTAAAAATAATGGTCAAACTTACACCATCAAAATGAAAATTACACCATTAGCTGACTAACTAGAAATATACATGGATCGAACCAGACCTGATCTGAACGAAATTAAAACAAAATCGAATCGGTTTTCCATAAAACTCTAACCTGCCGAAGGCCATATCCACCTGAGCTTGAGCGACCAACATAATTGCGTTACCGATAGGGCCAAAGCATTTAATGAAGTCGTCGTCGTCGAACTTTAGACCGGCTAACAATGCTGCATTCGCCTCTTGGTGTCTATGGAGCTTCATCAAAGCTTCCGCTTTGAGTGCATACATCTTCACAAAAACAAAAACCCAAGCTCTAGATTATTATAAACATAGAGATAAAAAAATACTTAAATTTTTATGGGATTTGGGTATTTTTTACGCACATGTGGAGTTGAATCTGCACCAGCTTTAATGGCGAAATCTGTTTCTTTCAGCAAAGCTTTCCAGTTGCCTTGCATTTTGACTTACGTATAGTAATTAACACCACCATTTAATTACCATTACTTTTAATGGTATATGGTTTAGGGTATAGGTTTAAGAGTTTACGGTTTAATAGTTTAGGATTTTAGATTGAAAGTTAAGAGTTAAATTATTTTTATAAAGAATAGGGTCAAATTGAAATAATATTTAAATAATGAGGGTTCAATAGAAATACGGAAATAGGTGAGGTACTAAATATATAGTTTACCCTTATTAAAAAATAAAATTTTAATGTATATAAAAAATAATTTAATTGAATTTTTTAAAATAATTATTAATTATATGATGAGTCCTTGAAATTTTACATCTTTATTAATTAATTTAATAGTATTCATCGGTGTTCATCATTAGTGATGTTCATCGGTGTTCGTCGCACGTGGTAGACTCATCCTATTTAAAATTATGTATGATTTGAAATTATTCGTGTGCAATACATAAATGGTAACGGTAAAGGATGAGCTAGTTGGTCAACATCAATAATTCAATAAATTATTATGGGGTAGAAAATGTAGTAATTTATTACTACAATTCCTACCAATAATTTAAGACCAAAAGGAAGTTCAACATTTTTGTTTAGCTTACATCTAAAGTCCAAACACATGGTATTGTTACCTACTTTAGCTAAACACTAAATTCCTTTTAAATAACATACCAACAAGGACGACTTGATTTCCCAATTTAGTTATATTTATGTTTAATTCCAACAACAACCGTCTAATTAACTTTGCATTATTAACTCACATAATTATATCTTTAACTAAAATAAAAATAAATCTAAATAAAAACTCATACATATTAGGAAATTTTTACGGCGCTCGATGAGCACTACTACCGACGAGCACCGACGAGCACTATTAATTTAATTTATAAAGATTTAAAATCTAAAGGACCTACTGTATAATTATAAATTATTTAAAAATCAAAAGATAAATTAATTAAAAAAATATTTTTATTTTTTAAAACATAATTAGATCAAAATAACTACCCTAAATCACAAAATTTTAATTTTTTTATTTAAAATTTAATTCGCCGCCGTCAGCCACATTCGCACTTAGTAATCCACGGTCTCTTGACCAGTCAAATAAAGACAACCATCCAATAGTAAGCCACGGTCTCTTGATCAGTCAAATAAAATGCTTCGGGATATACATATGAATTGCCAACGCCTCCTCTTTTCGCATTCAACGGCAAAGACTACAATCTCCTGTCGTCACAAAACAATCGCTTCAATACATCTCCAGGGAACACAATCTTCAAGCTTATAATCATGCAAACAAAGATCACAATACAAATGATCCCTATAAAATTTATTAGAGTTTTGTGACTGACGGCGGTGGCAGACTCATCCTACATACTATAACTTAAATTATAAAAAATTTAGGAAAATATAGATATGATATTTATAAGAAAAATCTCGAAATTCTCAGACGTCCCCATAATAATTAAATTTGATTAATTTTATTTTAGAATTAAGAAGTAACAAAAAGAAGACTGAAGAGTGAGCAGACTTATGCAAGCAAACAACAATAAATAAACAAATTAAATCAGTCAATTCAATACTACAAGAACCTAAATGCGAGAAGAAAAAAAATATATTTTATTAATTAAAAATAATAGGTAGAGTAAGCAAACTCGACTCGAATAAATTTTAAATAAAATTTAAATTAAAAAATGGAGTTTTGAATAATTTAATTAAATGTCTGATATATGCATATCATATATGTAAAAATATGTTCGATATATTCAATTAAAATTTAAGTTTGAGCTAGGTCCATCAATTATGTATGATATATGCATATTACATGTGTAAAAATATGAAGAAATATGTATATGTATATATATATATATATGTGTGTTGTATGATTAAAGAAAATCGTTTAAATTATAACCAATTAATATCATAACATTATAAATGTTTACAATTAAATTTGAACTGAAATTTGCACAACTCAACCTAAATTTTAAAAATTCAAATCAGATTTAAATTATAAAATAAAACTCGTCTTAAAAAATAAAAATAAAATAAGACTCGTCAACCAACTTGATCAAATGTTGACCACTTATTTCAATCATCTTAACTTAGTTCCGAAGATAATGTTAGTAAATGACAATAATTAAAAACAAAAGGGGGGAGTTTAGCCTTTAGGACTTATTAGGTGAACCAAAATGAATTAACATTATGAATAAATTAATATATTAAGACTTATTAGGTGAACCAAAATGAATTAACATTATGAATAAAAACTTTTGGTTTTATAAAATATTTTTGTTGGATATTTTAAATCGTACGTCACCTAGCATAGCACTGGCATTGGCAGCTGAAAGCTTTCTTTTCAAACTTTAACACGATTTAGTTCAGGATTAAATGCGCCATTTGAGAAGAAATATTAATCATATGATATTTATAATTAACAAAGGAAATGGATATGGTTTATCGGATAATAGGCCCGTAAACAAACTAAACGATAAGTCGATAACAATTGAAGGTATGTTTATGTTCGTTTGTTTAATTTTATTTAAACAAAAGAGTAAATACGAATAACTAAACGAACATAATTTTTTGTTCGTGCTTGTTTGTTAAGGATTGCAGTTTGTTCGTGTTAACCATAACGGTTGACGTTAGGAATTGTTGGAATCAGTTTCAGTGATGTTATGCCAGCTGGCAGTGCAGTTAGATAGTCAGTTAGCCTTAGTCTCTGTATATAAATATCAAAGCTGATGAGTTGTATTTTGGCAGTGCAGTTAGATAGTCAGTTAGCCTTAGTCTCTGTATATAAATATCATTCGCCGGGGACTTCATCGATCATTGTTGCCGGAGTTTGTTTGCAGTTCACTCTTTCGTTGTTGTGAGTCTGTTCTTTTTTGCTTCTTGATTTTTTTGTAGCTCTATTCTCTTTTGCGATTTTCTTTGCGCTCTTTCTGCGTTTCTCATGGCTCCTTCACAAGATCCAGCTGCATCGCCAGTTTCTATGACTGATACTGCCTCGTCTCTTAAAGGCAGCAAGTTGTTTTCCAATAAAAAGATCAGCATTCTGTTAGATGAATCCAACTTTCTATTGTGGAAACAACAGATTCTGTTAACGGTTCGCAGTCACCGCTTGAAAAAGTTGCTCACCGATGTGCTTAAGCCTCTACATGCCTTTGTTACGACGGCTAAAAGAGAGAAGGTCGAGAATGAAGATCATGAGGTGTTTATAGCTCAAGACAGTGTTCTTGCCTTCTAGCTATTGTCTATGATTAGTCCTCACTTGTTGCCTCGGTTCGTTGCTGCAGACACGACGACATCGGTTTGGTTCGCTGTTCTTTAGTATTTCTCCAGCCGGTCTACAACGACGGTGATGAGTTTGCATTACAAGCTAAGATCGTTAAAGAAGGGAGATGTGAGCATGATGTCCTATATATCTCAAATCAAGGAAGTGTGTAATGCTCTCGCTTCCTGTGGTAGTTTGATTTCTGAAATGGAGAAGGTTGCGTCAGTTCTCAATGGTTTACCCATTGAATATCAACCGTTTGTTGTCGTGATCACGGCTAGTCGAGAACCTCACACCTTGGATTCAGTTGAATTTGTTTTAGTTGACGCTGAAACTCAGTTGAATAGCTTCTATCAGTCAACTAATTTTTCTCCAAGTGATAGTGTTGCACAAGTTTCTGATTCTGGCCAGGTCGCTGCCAATGCTGAGATGTCCACCACTCGTATGCCTCCTTTTCGACAATCACCTTCTCCCAGAGGACGATGCATGTTTGGCCAACGGGGGTCACGACCACAGTGTTAGCTATGTGGCAAAATTGGTCATCTCGTTGATCGTTGCTGGTATAGGTTTGATGAGAATTTTCCAGAAATCTCTACTCGACCAACAAATAAGACACATGCAGAACCACATGTTGTGAATCTCTCTGCCTTTGATGCTAACGGGGTCACGACCACAGTTTCATCGTGTGGCTCTCAGGGTGATAGTCCAGGTCGTAGTCTTCCCAATAGTGGTCCAGCTCTTGTTGCTTCAGAGGCTACTTCATCTGAATCCAGTGTGCGTGGTTCTCCTGAACTCCGTGGATCGGCTTCTCACGATGATCCATCTATTGTTGTCAGTCCATCACAACGACAGTCTGTGTCTCAAGCTAATGAAACAGCTGTAACTGTTGATTCTCAGTCTCAAGCTGATGAAGCAGTTGGAACTGTTGTTGAAGGCCAACAATAACAACACTCTAATGTTCATCCATTGTTGACTCGGAGCAAGATGGGAGTTTATAAACCCAAGGTCTACTTTGCTTCAGCCTTTTTAGATGGTCAAGTACCTGTATTGATACAAGAAGCCTTGCGTGATCCTAAGTGGAAGGAAGCTGCTCTAGTCGAATATGAAGCATTACTGAAGAATGTCACTTGGGTGTTGGTGCCTTTTCCTGAAGTAAGGTCTCATGTCGGTTGCAAATGGATCTTCAAGATAAAACGAAATCTTGATGGCTCGATCTCTCGGTACAAGGTTCGTCTAGTTCCTAAGGGCTTCTCTCAAGTTTCAGGCAAAGATTTTCGAGATACCTTTAGTCCCGTGGTAAAGCCTTCAACAGTCAATGTGGTTCTCTCCTTGACATCCTCGAATAATTAGAGTTTGAGACAAGTGGATGTAAACAACGCTTTCCTCAATGGCGATCTACAAGAAGAAGTGTTCATGGAGAAACCCGCTGGCTTTGAGCAACAAGCTTCTGATGGGTCAAAGTTGGTGTGTAAGCTGCAAAAGGCATTGTATGGTCTTCGCCAAGCTCCTCGAAATTGGTATGTGAAGCTGAGGGATTATTTAGTACAGATTGGGTTTCGGAGTTCTAGTGCAGACACTTCTTTGTTTATTAAAAGTTCAGCTACAAGTGTTGTATATATACTGGTGTACGTCGATGATATTATAGTCACTGGAAGCTCAGACAGCTGTATTGATACGGTGGTTAAATAATTGGGTGAACAATTCTCCTTGAAGGACTTAGGGTCCCTAAGTTACTTTTTAGGGGTTGAAGTCAAACGGTGCAATGGGTGCATTTTCTTGAGTCACCGAAAGTATATTCAAGATCTTTTGACAAAGACAAAGATGGACAACACCAAAGTAGCATCCACTCCAATATTGGCGTCTGTAAAGTTGAGCAATGATGCAGGAAGTCCTATAGAAGATGCAACAGGTTATAGAAGTATTGTTGGTGCACTGTTGTATCTGTGTCACACACGCCGAGACATCATGTTTAGTGTAAGTAAAGTAGCTCAATTTATGCATAATCCGTGCGAAGGCCATCTAGATGTTGTTAAGAGGATTCTGCGGTATTTGAATGGTACGATACATTATGGACTAGTGTTTAAACCTTCTGTAAAGTTTTCTAGTTTGGTTGCCTTTGCTGATGCTGACTAGGCGAGCAACGTCGACGATAGAAGGTTTGTATCTGAGTGTTGTGTTTATCTTGGGAACAGTCAGGTAACTTGGAGCTCAAAGAAACAGAAGAGTGTCTCTCGATCCACGATGGAAGCTGAATGTAAAAATATTGCGGATGCAACTTCTAAGGTCATATGGTTAAGGGCCTTGTTACACGATATGGGAGTTGAGCAAAAAGATGTTCCAAAGATATGAAATGATAATACTAGTGATGTGTCATTGAGCATGAATCTTGTGTATCACTCGAAATTAAAGCATATAGATCTTGATGTTCATTTTGTAAGGGAGAGATTGGCTAATAAGTCTGTTGAAGTAAACTATGTCCCAACTGCTTATCAGACTGTAGATGGGTTTACCAAACCCTTGACCAGCTCGTTCTTTGATTTGTTTCGACAACGACTTAATGTGCTTTCATTTGATGAGTTGAATGAAGAGAAAGAAAAGCAGAGAGAATGTTAACCATAACGGTTGACATTAGGAATTGTTGGAATCGGTTTTAGTGCTGTAATGCCAGCTGGCAGTGCAATTAGATAATCAGTTAGGTTTAGTCTCTGTATATAAATATTAAAGCTGATGAGTTGTATTTTGTCAAGGTTTAATAAAAAAAATCTTATCTTCTTCTTAGTTTTCTTCTATCATTTCAACAGTTCATATTCATTCACGTTCGTTCGTTAAAATGATAAACGAACAAACATAAATAGACATATGTGAATAAATTTAAACGAACATAAACAAACAAACATATGTGAATAAATTTAATATGTTTAAATACGATTTTTTATGAAAAATAGTACATATAAATGGACATATATAAATAAATTTAAATGAACATAAATGAATGTATTACTAAACATTCACGAACAAGCTCTTTATTCGTGTTCGTTCATTTAATCAAACGAACATAAAATTTTATTTATATTTATTCGTTTAATAAATAAAACAATATAAACAAACTTTCAACGAAATTGTTCGCACATGTGGTTGTTTTAAATTTTCACGCCACTTCATTTTTTTCCTTCTATATTTGGCATTGGCTTAGGAGATTCGTGGTGCTTATAAAAATCTCAGTTGACTTCACGGCTGGGTTTGCACTTTGCACCGTACGACCTTGGTAAAATGGTAATATTCGTTACATAAGGAGCGGAAAGTACGAGTGAGGCAAGTTTTTCCAATTGATTCAAATAATTTAAAATTAAAAAATGATACGTGGTTTAAGGGTTTTTCTCTTTTTTAGTGTCGCCGCTCTCTTTCTCTTTGGTTCAAACATAGGCCGACGGCGATAATAACTTTCGAGCTATTTGTCGACCGTCGGTCACCCTCTTTCATTTATTTGTTTCGTTCTTTTAATTTTTAGTCTTTTAAATTCAATAAATCTGTCATTATGACACGCTTTTCTCTACCGTTTAGTACGTTTTTATGCTTTTTAGCATATTTTTCTGTCTCTTGGCATGTTTTTCTATTATTTATTTTCTATCAGGGTTGATTTGACGACGCCACGACTGATCAATATGGCGATTATTTGTAATCATGTTGATCTTCCATGCTATGGACCTCCTGTTTGAATTTGGATATGCGGTTTGCGCTTGTGATGAGTTTCTCAGGTGCTCGACTCTGATTTGCGTTTTCTCGGTGGTCTATCAATAGCTTCATCCCCTTTTGTGGTTCGTTTTGCCGATGCAGTCAAGTTTCATATCTATTTTCGATCGAGTATTTGAATAGGTTTATAACCTTTTCATGTATGGTTCATATCTGATCTAAAGTGACTAGTTTTAGGAGGAAGTCCAAATTATGTATTTAGTTTACAATGATAGTTTGTTAAACCCTTATTGTAATTTTATGTATTTTCTCGTTAATAAAACTAGTGGCTTATTTTAAAAAAAAATAAAAAAAAAATTTAATTGAATTTTATTAATTTCTAACGACATTATTTTATTTCGAGGGGAAGTAGTGGTAATAAGTTTGGGGCGGTTGGTGCTAGGGGTGGGCATTGTCGGGTACCCGATTTTCGGGTACCCGGTTCATCCAGGTACCTCATTAAGCGGCCCGTGTCTCGGTTTATTATATTTAGGTATACGGAATTCGGGTACTCGTAAAATTCGGGTACTCGGGTAATCGGGTACCGGGTACCCGGTTCCTTTTTTTATTTTTTATTCTAAAATTAAAAAAAAATCACATGTTAAACACAAAAATATTTTTAAAAAATTAAACTTAAAACTTAAAAGAATATAATACAAACATAGAAAAAATGTAGGGATTTAAACTTAATTTTAGAGTGAAAATATTAAGAAACATAAAATAAAAATATAATTTTAAATATAAAAAAATATATATTAATTTTTATCGGGTCGGGTCGGGTACCCGGTAAGAGGAAACTTCCAGCCTGTGTCCCGGTAAATTTGTCGGGTCGGGTAATTTTTTTCGAGAATTACCCGACATTTTAGGTTCGGGTCGTCGAGTTTTCGGGTCGGGTATTTTTGCCCACCCCTAGTTGGTGCTGCTGGCTGCTGTAATAATAATATATTAGTACAACTTAATTGGGTCATAAAAACTAGAGTTTTAATTAAAGATGGTTATGGATCAAGTTTGGTCAGGTTTTTAGTCGATTTGCATCTGACCTAAAAGTTTAACACTTCCACTTAAATTTGATCCGAATCCGATATTTTATGATGTTTCATCCGAATCCAACTAGATTCTTAGAGTAAAAATTCGAATTCAACTCAACCCGGCCCAACATAAATAAAATTACTATGATTCCGTTTTACTCAATAAAATAGTAAATTAATTGAAAAGCTACAAATAGAGAGGGAGAAGTATAATAATTATTTTATATTTATTAGACAAAATAGGAGACAATTGAAAATATATATCTCAATATACATAAAGAGAGAATTATAGCAATTATACATAAATATTTAAAATAAAAGTACATTATTATTTTAGCTCAGGGATATGGCTTTGCCTATGTTTACTAATGCTGGTGATCTGAGTTCCATTCGGACTAGTTGGGTTTGGGAAGAGATAAGGGAGAAGAAAGACAAAGTTTCATGGCACAAACTTATTTAGTTTCCTCTCCACATCCCGAAGCATAGTCTTATCTCTTGGATGGCTATTTGGGATAGACTCCCCACTAAAGATAGGCTGAGTAAGATGGGGATTCAAACGGATGGCAAGTGTGGACTTTGCAATATGTTTCCGGAAACTCGAAATCACCTTTTCTTCGAGTGCTCTTTTTCGAAGGGTGTTTGGCAAGGTATTTTGAGGCTATGCAATATTAACAGAGCAGTGCAGGGATGAGATGATGAACTTTCATGGGCAGTAACAACCTTCAAAGGGAAGTCTCTATTGGCTTTTATCCTTAAAATAGCATGGTGTGCATATATACATAGTATATGGGCAGAAAGGAATTTTAGATTTTTTCAAAGAGTGTATAGAAATTCTGATGCGATTATTTTTAGCATTCAGGAGATTGTTAGTATACGGATACAAAATAGACAAGCTAAATATAAGGATGTAAATAGATATCTATGTACAGCTTGGGGCATACCCAACTGATAATTTTTTGTTAGGTTGTAATCTGTAGCAGTTATCTGCTTTCTTTGGATAATGAAACACAAATTTATCCACACAAAAAAAACGAATTCAAAATTTTCTTTAAAACATCTGACCGTATAAAATCAGGTCATGTCAAAACACGTCAATTATGAGTTAAATGATCATCCCTAGTTGTAACAATAGTGTGGATAACTCCAATTTATATTGGATTAATTAAAAAAACAAAGAATGAGTTAAATTGTTTGAATGTATGTGAGAAGAGCAGCAGAAGAAAACAGAGGAAAATCTTGGAAAGAATCAGAAGAGGACCAACACCATTACGCCACTTGTTGCCGGTTGCCAGTCACCCTGCAGTGCCTCCTCCTGTGAGACAAACCCCCATCTCAACAAACCAAAGTAAAAGCCAGTCAATACTCCAAACTCTTTATTTTTATTTTTTTACTTCAATTCAAAATCAAACAGTGAAATCCCTTAATCTCGATTTACTACTATTCCTTAATAATAATTAAGAACCCGTGATCTCGTATTAAGGCAACAACACGCAACACAAGCTTGGGTTTTGTTCCTTATCCCTATACATAACATGGGTGTTGGGTTTTATTAAGGCTTAACTACAAAATAAGTACCTAAATTATGTCTCTTTTTTACAATAGGTGTTTAAAGTATTTTTAGTTGAAATAGGTGTCTAAAGTTTTTTTGTGTGGCTAAAATAGAGGCCTAAACTATTTTTTTGGCTGAAATAGGCGGCTAAAGTTTCATTTTTGGTTGAAATAAGTGCCAAAGTAGGTGTCGCAGTTAACTTTAAAACAAGCCAAAAATGATACTTTAAGTACCTATTTCCGCCAAAAAATACTTTAGGACTTATATCGGCCAAAAAATACTTTAGGCAACTATTACAAAAAAACGTCATAGTTTGAGCACTTATTTTGTAGTTAAGCCTTTTATTAATTGACAAATATGTTTCTTTTAAGGCTTAACTACAAAATAAGTGCTCAAACTATGTCTCTTTTTTGCAATATGTGCATAAAATATTTTTTTGGCTGATAGGTGCCTAAAGTTTCATTTTTGGCTTGTTTTAAAGTCATTTGAGACACCTATTTTGACACATATTTCAACCAAAAATAAAACTTTAGGCACCTATTTCAGTTAAAAATAAAATTTTAAGCACTTATTTCAGCCAAAAATAAAAATTTTAAGCACTTATTTTAAGAAAAAATACTTTGAGCGCCTATTGCAAAAAAAAAATATAATTTGACCACTCATTTTGTAATTAATCCTTCTTTTAATACTAGTAATGCTACCAGTTAGGCTGGCGGCAAATCCAATCGAAACTAAAAAAACACAGCTCCAATAAAAAAATGGAGGGGTACCAATTTTAGAAATCTCCGTCCGTGATTTTAAATAAAACAAAACAAGGACCAAGTCACACTATAATAATAACATAAAATAAGAACGCAGCTTAAATTAGTTTCTAATTCACATTATGCATATGATTATAGCTTTAATTTAATTAATACTTTATTAGGATTGCAATTTGGCTTTGATTAACCCAATCCTCTTGTTCATCAACAAGCCGAAATGACAATTTAATATAAGTTTGCACGACTCTCTGTGTCTCTGCCTTGCTCCCCAATCCTTCTTTATTTATTTGGGTTAATTCTATAAATGTACCTAGATTAACGTCTAATTTTTAGATTGATTTATAAATTTCAAAATATTATAATTGGACCCTCAAAATATCAAATACTGTATCCGTCAAATCATTCTATCAACCTAGTTGTTGATTTAGGCGTCAAACGTCAATTTGAATTGGATAACATTTTAGGTTGCAACTTAAAATGTTACATGGACCAACCTAAAATGTTATATGTTTTGATAACATACCATTTTTTAGGCACAACGGACTCGGCCAATCAATTAGGAAGTTTGAGGACAAATCAATAGGGAGAGGATTTTGTTGTTGTCTTGTATTGAATACTGATGCTGTATCAAGTAAACCATATATTGGTATGAGTACAAAGAAAGAAGGAAAATGACTTGGAAGCTCTTCTTCACTGAAGAATTATATACATATATACGTATGTATTTTTTTTGAAAGTATATACATACATATTTTATATTTATATAAGCATCTTAGGGGGCAATTAACTGCAAGCTGTTTGTTGAAGCTCTGGGCTTCACATCATAGGCAAGTTTGATATCTGCAGGCTTGGACTGTGGATCTTCCTCTTGGAAGGATACCTCAAATAAGAGTGATTGGTATAAGCACACTTCATCTTCTTTGCAATAATACACCTGCAGGGTCAAGGACCAAACAATTTGACACAAAATGATTTCATTTCTAAAGCTGTTTAGACATCAATAGCACATGCAGGCGGTAGCATGCGTGCCCGACATACATATACATCTCCTAAAACTGTAAAAAAGGCAGTACCTTGCAATTAATCAGCCCTTTAAAAGCTGAAGAAGTGGATCTTTTGAAATGAATTGTTGCGGATCCATCTGGACTAAGCTTTCCATCCAAGGGATCGATAGATGCGGCATTTTCAGGCTCTATATCTACAGTGAATTTGCTCTGTGCTTCCTGCAATTGGTATTTGGAGAGAAAACATTGAAGAATATTCTTAGATGACAATGCTACAAAGATTGGGTGAAAATAAAGGTAAAGAAGGGGTTCGACCCTTCAGTGAGTCGTGTGTGCATCACTTTGGGGTAATTATGGAGAAGGGACAGGTGAAGAGACCTTGGATAAATGATACTCTTCAGGTAATGATATTTTGAGATGTAAGTTCCCCTCACTGGATGAACTGCCATTAACAACGATCGTCTGTGTGTCAGCTGATGATCGCCTCCTAAGTCGTCTCAAAGATTTGGATTTTGGTGTAGGAGGCTGAACTCCTTTCAGTTCTAAAGTAAGGATTTCCACATTTTCTTTGTTCAAGTCTAGATATCTGATCAGACTGTTGTTTGTATCAGCAATAAAAAGTCTTCCTACAAATTGATATAGGGGAACACATTCAATACATGGTTAATACTGAACAAAAGAATGGATCAAAATTGAAACTTAAAGCAGAAGATCATAAAGGTTATATGATAAGATTTTATATACTTCAATAAGAATACACAATTTAAGGTAGAATTAAAATTATGTCAAGCAACTGTCAGGCATATTCCACTTCATTGCCGACAAATCTCGGCTCAACTAACTGTAATGCATTAATATATCTACGTAATTAAATATGCTATAACACTTTTTTTTTTCATTCTTGTTGTAGTAATTCATCTAGCTCTGGGGGCAGCATGCAAGTGATCTGAGATCAGGAATTAAGAACTTGACACTGAATTCCAGGACTAATCATGATGTCAGATCTTCAAACGAAGTTCTTTTTATAGGAGATTGCATCATTACATGCAATGTACAGTAAATATTATGGAAACTACCTCTGACATATTTCAAATTTCATACGTGTGTAATGAACCTTCATTTGAAAAATAATAAGGTTAAAAAGATATAATGTGGTATAAGTTACATGAAAGGAAAAGAGCATCACCGTTTTCTGCTTCAATGATCCCTGCTGGTTCGGAAAGCTGCAAGACCATAATAACTGTTAAAATGATACTAAGTATGTAGAAAATTTCAAACATTCACTTGCTACAGCATAACCTCTTAAGATACAGCTACACGTTCGTAGTTCTAACCTTAGCAGCTAGGGCCTTTCCATCCTTGAAGCCAGCTTTGCCTGTCCCTGCCAGTGTGGTAACTCTTTTACTAGCTGGATCTAGTTTCTTGATCTGAAATTTCAAAACCATATGAAAGATTAAGCGCAAGCAATTTAGCTTGAAGCAATTCCTATCAGTTATCAAGTCATAAATTTAAATAAAGTGGTGATTTGAACATTGAGATACAGTATACTGAAAATTTTAGCTCTTGTTCTAAATATAAATATACTCGTTATGTTTGAACAGCAACAAATATTTCTTTCATGATTCTAAGTTCTATGCAGAGTCCAGGCACGACTTTCGCATACATGTAAAATTGCAAGGAGTCCGCACGACTTGATCATACATGAAAGAGTAAATGCAGGGATGTACCTTGTGGTTATAACTGTCTGCTATATAAATCTGACCGTCCTTTGCACATAAGACACCCAAGGGATGCTGAAGAAGTACATCAGACCCTACGCCATCATGGTCTCCAAACTGCAATGGTCAGTATGCATTGCTATGATCATCAGCAGAATATAATACCCGAACAAAATTTCGTTAACTATAAACTTTAATTGACTTTTTTATGTCTGTGTATCTGCTCTGTGTTATCTTTTAATAAAGTAGCTTTAAACTAGAATACCCGGAACAAATTCTCCGAGAAAACTGGGTCGCCACCAGCTAGCAATCTTGATCCTCCTGTTTTCAGATCAAGAGCTCGAATGGAGCTACTCTCACTATCAGCAATATATGCCTCTCTCAGATCTGAAAACAAACATTTAAGTAAATGTTCCTTGAAAACCAATGACCATCTAAAACATTTCAGTAATGTACAAAAATGATGAAAACTGTCAAAGTATTCCAAATATTACCGGGAGACAACGATATTCCAGAAGGTTGTGCAAACGATGTGGTTGTAGAGCTACCTCAATGACAAGAAATAAAAATATCAATGACAAATGCATGTAGCATATTGTATATGTATTTGATATGTAGATATGTCTAACATGAACAGAATTAAATTATAAGCTAGGCAATTCAATAAACTAGATAAACACAGAAAGACAAAAACATGAATAATGAAGTAATAGTTGCCCTAGTATCTGCACTTTGGCATTACCTTGATCCATTTAAGTTTCTTTCATATCCATTACCACTAAATGCTCTAGTAGCTCCATCTTGTATGTTATGCTCCCAAATTTGGTGTTGGCCAGCCATCGCAATGTAGACCTTCTCATTGACAGGGTCAAAGCAGACATCCCAGGGAGAGTTAAGGAGCTGAAAGGAGATGGGTACAAGTCTTTACTTGCGAGGAAAGACAAAGTCCAGGAGATTTAATGTAAAGTTAAATACTTATATATGCATCAAGGAGAAGATTAGCATTATGTAAATAATACAATAAAAATATTTCATGCATCTAACTTGAGGGAAGACATTGATTGAGTATCCAATGAATTATATTAATCAAGTTTAAAGTTCTGAAGGCCAAGGTGTTGTAGTCATGCCTGAGAGTTTCCTGTTCCACCTCCTGTGTAGTCGGAACCTTTCGTTCCATTTCCAGCAAGAGTTCGAACCTTCTCACTAACAAAATCAATTTCCCTACAATAACATTCATTAAAAAGAAATAATGAATTAGTGTAGGACATATAGGAATCTTGGGGAAAGAGAAAGCATGAAACAGTAAAGAAATAATTCTTTTAAATATGTTGTGCACAAGAAGTGCCCTGGACTTGATGAAATAATGCACATTGTACATATACAATTAGAAGGAAAAAAAATCATCATTCTTTCACTATCTCAACAGCCGAAAATAGGAAGTTGTCAGGCTTTCAAACAGTTAAAAACTTAGCAAGTCACCGCTCACCTTAAAGCATGATTTTCAGTATCTGCAGCATAAAGAAGATTCTTCTTTGCATTGTAAGCCAGGCCCTATAGAAGTATGATGCCACGAGTTAAAAAAGGCAATTAAACATAAGGAAAAGGAAAAAAGAAGAAAAAAAAGTAATTCAATGCTCTAGACTGTCAACGAAATTGTCAACGAAATTGTCAACGACTGTTGCAGTAATATTAGCTTATCACCTGAGGGCGATTAAATGTAGCATCATCAAAGGAACCATCACGTAAGCCCTCTTCTCCTGTGCTTCCAATTTGTACAATGAAGTTACCATCTAGATCAGTTACCACCTGAAATTTATAGGTGTTAACTAAATGCTGTCACTTCATTGCGGTGTCACATAGGATGCCACCATTTAATAAGATAAGAAAAGATTCTACATAGTTGGATAGCCTAATAATGCAATTGGTATCTGTAACTAACATTCTATTTGGCAATACCAAATACAGAAGTCTGAAGAAACTAATAAAACTTTGCAACCTAAGGATCTGCTAATATTACTCTTCCTAACATCAACTTTTTCCATAGGTGGCTCTTACTTTTGGAAATGTGCACAGGTGTCATGTGAAGGGAGTGCATGTGAATGAACACTTTTCAGGAACCTGAGTACATGCCAATTTGAATATCAGTGAGTGAGAGAGATAGAAAACCTACTATGCGGTTATGGTTACTATCTGAAATGAAGAGCCGGTTGTTAAGAATATCTATTGCTAGCTTTCCAGGAAACTTTAAAGGAGATGTAAGCATGCGAGGATCATTGTCTTTTTCCAGGTTCAGTGGAACTGGTTTGTTGTCCAATAACTTCTTTTGACCATAATAAAGAAGAGCTGCTTCCACTAAATAATCAAGATCCTTGCAATGGAGAAAAAAGAGAAAAAAAATTTAGATTCATTTCTGGTTTATAACCAACATGAGAAGTTTAGTTATTGTACTGCAACTATGTTAGTACAAATTACAATAATGCTATTTTTAGTCATGCTCATGCAGTTGAGTGAGCATATCCATGAATCCAGACATCCAATAAAAATTGAACTACAATCATCCTATTTGTAAAAGCCTACATGATTTATGATTAAAGTCTTTATTAAATGAGTATGATTTAGAAATGAGAATCAACTAAGCAGTAAAGATTTAATTATCAGAATGGCAGATTCCTCTAATATGCCAATGAGATCGCCAGTAGTTTTGAGTTCTCTCTAGTTCTATTTCTTGGTCACTCCAGGAATCAATTCATATCTTGAGAGGCAGCGCATGTTTCAATTAAGTGATAAGCTTTGGAATTATCAAATCCACTCTTTGATAGAGATGCACAATTGATGAAAAGTATAACACATTAACAGATTATTGAAACTATGCGACACAAGTACGATATAAATTTTCAGAATAACCCTGTAATCAATGATTCACTGTTGCTCACTGGGCTACCGTAGTGCTAACTTAAAGTACGCCTTTGGAGAAGCATTTTAATATCCAAAAGTTTATAAACTATATCACTTGGGTTTTGAAGCCTTTTCAACCCTTTTAGCACTTTCACCATGTTTAAAATCTGTTTATCTATTGCCAATAATTCTTGGATGGTAAGCAAGAATGAAAGCCACACCCTAACAGTAAAGTGTGCAAGTAATTACATGCAAAAGGTACATATCTTCCCAATATTATTTTAAATGCAATTGCGTGAATTTTAGTTAGTTTTTACATCAATGGATATATGGAATTTCTAATTAAAAGAATCAAAATGCTTATGTTTGTAACTTTTGCATTGTTATTTCATCAAAGGATCAAGTCATATCACATGCATGGATATGCACATTGTATGCTGATTAGTGATATGAATATACTTCATTTATTTGAAAACAAAAACTGATATTTAATATATTTGCGGCGAGAAAAAAGAGTCATCATTACCTTTCGGTGGCCTTCACCTGCTATTTGTGCTAACAGCTTGCCATTGGGTCCAACAATGGCAAATGTAGGCCAAGAATTTACACCTAACTCTCGCCATAAGAACATATCTCCATCATTGACAACCTAAATATTAAATTTCCACATGGTAAGCTTCTTTAAAAATTAATAAATAAAAGAAGGAAGAGGAAAATAGGAAATATTGATTAGATATCGGGGGCGGGGGGAGCCGAGACATGCTCATGTTTTTTATATCTTTTGAAAAAAATATTTGTTGTTCTACTTCTATGATACCAAAGCAAGTTTAGAAAGTTTAGGATTCTGCTTAATGAAGAACCCTAAGAATTCAACTTACAGGGTGTTTGATGTCATATCGCAATACTGCATTACGGATGGCCTCTAAGTCCTTCTCGTTATCAAACTTTGCTGAATGCACTCCAATAACAGTGAACTGTAGAAATACCCACACACAAAAACAATCTGATACAGGAATACAGTTAAAGATTTGGCATCCATTGAGAACTTGGAAATCAATTACAATCAGTATATCAATATTAAGTAGTAAGATTGCATACAATATGTGTCTCCTTGTCTTTCTTGTTGTTGTGTCTCGAATCTTGATTCTCTTATTTTTACCACAAGTTTTACATAGATATAGAATTACCACTAACCCAATGGCATAAGGTTCACCTTGGAGAACTTTATTAACCTGCAATTTTTCTCCTCTGAGCAGATTTAATACAAAAATGCCATTCTTCATTCTAAGGCCTCCAAAATTATGTTTGTGCCATTTTTCTTTTAAGTTCCCAGTTGCACATGCATTAATCCACTGAGAAATTTCAAATAGCCAAATGATGAAAAAAGTTGCATTTAATGAGAGGAGAGGATCTTACGGGCTTATCTTTGTATTTCTTCTCCAAAAAGTCCAGATCTGGTAAAACATGCATACAGTTTATACAACAATAGGTCCAGAAGTCCAGCAAAACTACTTTTCCTTGCAAATCCTGCTCAAAATGTATTAAATCATGGAAATGAGGTTATAGTTCTCATATTGAATTACATTATCTCAAAACATAACTACATAAGTACAAAATTGTGCTGAATTGATGATTTTCTATTAGCTGAGCCTGTCTTGATATCCCAACCCGAACTACCCCCCCCCCCCCCCCGGAAATGAGCCACAACCAGATAAGTTGTGAAGATGGCATACCTTTCATGATTAATAGCACTTTACTTTCAATGCTAGTTAGCAAATAATAATAATAAGACAAGACTGAGATTCCATAACTTGGAAGCTTGAAATAAACTGATGTTGCTTTCTCCTTAAACCTTTTACTTTGAACATGAAACTTCTTAAATACATTAAAGGCTACATAGCATGTAAATATATGGTCGGAATGAGTCCAAAGAATGTACCCTTTGAAACTGAAGTGGTGCTGTATTCAGCCAGTCAAGCTTTGCAGGAAATTCTGGCACTTTAGGAGCGGTTCCTCTTAAAAAAAGTGAAAGAAAATACATTTAAACTGATTAAGCATAAAATTGAAGAAAGGCAATTAAAAGAAAAGATGCTGCATGGAGCTGAAAAAAATGAATGACAAAAATGATAAGAGTGCATCATTAACAGTAGAGAAAGAGAACTTCTTACCTGGATTCCAGATCAGATAAATAGTTCACAAATTGTTGAACTCTTGCAGAACGTGATCCATCTATAACCAATCAAATAAGCTTAGTTTGAGACTATGGCTTAAATATAACTTGAGCATATCGAATAACCCTAGACATGGACAACCTCACATGGGGTATCAACAGAACAAATTGGGTTTTGATATCATGTTAAGCATCAAACTTAAACCAATTGGTAATAGGTGGAAGGTTCAACTTGAATGTAATACCCCGAGAAGCCTAATATTTAAGAGATGTAAGATAACGCCACTTAACGCTTCTCATATAGAATACATTGAGCACATATAAGACTAGAAGCAAAAGAATATGACACAACCAGTAAATAATTGCTTGACACATACTGTACCTTCACTGGGACCAGAAAATGGGCTTTGGGCTGCAAACAACATATTCCAAATTGCTTTTGGTGATGCATATTGCATTGCCTGTGAAAAAATTCAGATCCATTGTGTGCATAAAGCATACAATAACAAGAATACCGAAAAAATAAAACAAAAAGAATATAATGCTTTTCCAGTATCCTTTTGCAACCAAGCCAGTCATACCTTCCAGTTTGTAACAGCGAAGTAGAGACAAGATAAAGCAACACCCAAACTTCCATATCTTAATATGTCTCGCCTAGAACCCTGCAACCTGTCCATAAATTATTTCTGCAACCTCAAGTAGTTTCATTAACTCATTTGCTTATTGATAATAGAAATTCAGTGATAACAATTTCATGCTGATGGGTGAAAGTTTTGTTGCATGTTAAATGTTGTAAGCTAATTACAGACCTTACATGACATGAGTTGAACAAAGCCCTTAATATAGATTTTGAAGAGGCATCCAAAAGTGATAAAAATGATTTTCATCTATAAAGCAAAATACATCTTAAAGCTGCCTGCCAAAATTTTAAGTAAACTAAAAGAACTTGATAATGAAGAAAACTTTACATTTTTAAATGATAGGAGACAGTTTAAGTTCAGCTTTTTGCACACATATCGGTCATATCTTACCCCTTAACAGAGAAGACATCACTAGGAACATCCACACCAGGGGTTGATCCATTATAATTTCTTTCATTGAGAACTGTTGAAGGATTTTGTTCAGAAACTTGCAGAAACTGCATGTCCTGCACCATCTTATCTGCAACGATATGTTTTTATCAGAACTTTATATGCCAAAATCTACATGGCCTAGTAATTACTCAGGAAAAGAATGGGAAGAAGGATATTCAATTCCGCTTAATTTAAAGGTGAGACCTTTCCTCATTATTTCATCAAATTCAAGATCAAAGTTCAAAGGATGGACTTTATCAATAGAATTGAAAATTTTCCAGTACATAGGATACCCATTACAAGAGAGTGTATCTTAAAAAACAGAACACTGAAAAGCATCACCGTTTTACAATGTTGATAATACAAAATAACATTTGCAGCATATTCTCAGGACTACAGACTATAACCACCTGAGCCACCACTGAGAATATCATCAAGTGAAACACTTCCTATATCATTTCTGATAAATGATGGACCAACAGCTTTTAGAGCCTCTTCTGTCAATGTAGTTGTCACAGCTATGCATCTGCAACCAGTGGAGAATGATTAGAATTTACTATAAAGTTACTCCATTTCTGTATGATGAGAGAAGCAAATGGTTGACAAACAAAACCTGAAAAACTAAAATATCATGTTAAGAAAAGGGAAAGCAGATGGTTTTGATACAACATACTAATCCTACATGCAAATCATTTCCTTCACCTAAGTTGAAAACGTTTGTTTTTTTTTTATAAAAAAAAGCATAAGTAAATTGAAACAAACATGCATATATGATCATTTACCTCATATTTGCTGCATTAGCTGCCTGTACTCCAGCCACAGCATCTTCAATAACAATACACTGGCAAATGATAGGGAGATGTCATATTCCTCAGCAGGAAAACTATAATGTTACTTTAGAAAACAAAGTGTTCAAACAACTGATGCTCTGCAGGATTACTATAGCAAGAATATGAAATTCTCCAACCAAGTAACAAAGCTGTCAAAATTCCACAGTGGTACCACCCATTAGAGAAATGGGAAGTATGATAAGAGCATGAAACATGGCAACATCAGTAAGTGTTTAATACTTTTTGGCACACAGAAGAAAAATACATTTTCTCTTTCACAGAAATACAAATAAAATTTGCATAAAGTATACAGCAGGATCACCATTCTCATGCAGAGCAACTCTTTGGGTAAATGAGAAGGGAAGAAAGTCGTTTCAATTGGTAGAGGAGAGAGAATTAGTTATACCTCTTCAGGGGAAACATCTAATATCTTTGATGCAGCTAAGAAAATATCTGGAGCAGGTTTCAGATTCTCAAATGCATCTGCTGACACAATAGCGTCGAACCTGGAATAAAAAGGCTAGAACCATAAGAAGAAGAAGAAACAAACAGATTGATGCTGCAAAGCTAAAAGAATGAAAATATACAACCAATATATGCGTCCAAACAACAATATTAGGTTGGCTTACATTGATACCGGCAATCCAGCAGCAGCTAAGTTAGCATCAACCTTGACACGATCAGCACTGGATGCAACAGCGACTTTTAGGCCTTTGTTTTTACACTGTCACACAGAATACTCCATCATATGGCCATGAATCTGAGGTGGCATCATTATCTCACTTGTGACAATTGGCTTACGTACCTGAGTAATGAGCTCAAATGCACCTGGGAAACCTATTCCAGAATTTGGTTTTGCATACTACAAGAAGGAGAACATTTTGTGTGAAATTCTGTTCATTGAAAAACACTGAAAATCGGCATTGAAAGATTGTCCTTTCATAAGAAGAGAGGAGTACTCTCTAGTCTCTACATAAAAAGGGCTAATTACCTTATCTAGATATATCTCAAAGAATCTCTTTTTCGCTGCCTCGGTGTCAAAATCTTTAACACCCTTAACAGAAGCAACGCCTCCTAAAAAGTTTGCTTCACCTGGTATATCAGCAAAGTAGAAAAATGCAGGTAAGATCACATATTTACATATTTACAAAGAGCCCTTCAAAATTACATTTAATTTTCAGTAAGAATCACACAATTAATCACCTACATTCCTGAAAATTCATACTTTTTTTTTTCTGAATCAATCAAATTTAAGTAAGACTATCCATAACACAAGAAACTTAAATCAACAGCAAGTGATCAAGCTAAAATTTTCACCCATTCCAGTGAAAGGAGCAAAGTCCTCCGCTGTGCATTGGACACCCATTTCTGCAAAAACATCAACAGCTGCCTTCCTAGAAGGGTTCTCACTATTGCACAATACACCATCCATGTCAAAAAGCACTGCCGACACCTTGCCCCATTCCTGTTTACCAGTTTCTTTCACATTCGTTTCTTCCACCTTTACACATGCCATCACCACCATTTTCCTCGTGAAACCTCTGCACTTGGATCTCCATTGAAAGAAGGAGCTTGTTCTGGAGATGGGTTTTGGTGATGAGATGAAGAAAAGCTTTGTTGGGTGAGATAGAGCAGTTGGAGTTGAAAGGAGTCTCACGGCCATAGCTCAACTCAGTTTTCTGTTTTGAGTGGCGGTAAGCCGGTAACTGGTTTCTGGCAAGGAGTTTTTCAGGATTAAATTGGCCTTTTTTTTTCCTGGACGAAATCACACTTTATGTAATTAAACTAGACATTGGATTAGTGGTTTGAACTTAGGATTTTTGTCCTCGTAGGAAATATATAAGTGGTGGAGAAAGCAGAGACTGTCTTGTGCTGAAATTTCATACAAGGCACTGAATAATTGGAGCTTTATCCACACAGTGTCAAGAGGGAGAGAAGCGACCACTCCTTTCGTTATCTCCATGTCTCAAATATGATTTTTTTTTATTAAATAAAAAAAGTATTACATTCTCGATTAATGAGAATATTCGAACTTATTTAAAATAAGATAATTTTTTACTAGTAGGTCAATTAATGTAACTTTGCAGAGATTTCTTTTTAAATTGAGTTTTTTTATTTGGTTAGGTTTTTTATTAAAAATTTCGGAGACAGTGAGTTTAAATAATTATTATTTATGAATGATGTTTAATTTTAGAGGTAAGGGTTCAAACCACTTTGTCTACGAGGTGTATGTGCATTGTCAAATGGTTAAGAATATGTATGAACAGATATTATCTTGTAATCGGATAAAAATCCTCTGCTCCTTTTCGGTGCCTCTATTTATGCCCCAACACTAAAAAATACTACAAAATTAAATTTTAAGCCATAACCCTAAATCCTAGATCATAAACCCTACACCTTATACCCTAAAAAATACACCATACTCTAAATTCCCTAAGCCCTAACCATAAATCCTAACCTAAAACCCTAAACCTTAAACTCTAAACCTAATTTTGAGTGTGGGGGCATAAGTAGGGGCATCGAAAAGGGGAAGAGGATTTCCATCCCTTGCAATCACGTTTGACTATTTAAAAAAATTATTATTTATATTGTTAATTGTATTTTTTGTTTTATCACCTAATATTGATTTATTAGTCTATTAATTTGGATTAGATTATACATATGCTTAATATGGGACGACCCTTCTGATCTAATTTTCTTCATTTACAACACTAAAATTCGAACTTATAACCTTGCTTAAGAGACCTAACGTCTCATCTTCCTAGATTAATCGGTTGTTAATTGTAATTTTTAATCTCTAAGATTTGTGGGTTAGATCGAGATCGAATGTTAATATATTAAATAAGGAAAATTCTACAACGTACGACGAACATCGATGAACACCACTAATGATGAACACCGATGAACAGCATTAAATTGATTAATAAAAATTTAAAATTTCAAGGACCCATCATACAATTAATAATTATTTTAAAAATTCAATTAAATTGTTTTTTATATATATTAAAAATTTTATTTTTTTAATAAGGGTAAACTATATATTTAGTACCTCACTTATTTCCGTATTTCTATTGAACTCTCATTATTTAAATATTATTTCAATTTGACCATATTCTTTATAAAAAATAATTTAACCCTTAACCTAAAACCTTAAACTATTAAACCTTAAACTCTTAAACTTATACCCTAAACCTTAATCTAACTAAAACTAAAATTATTTATTTCAATAGATTATCCTCTAATAAAACTAAAATAGTTTAGGAAAGTAAAAGAAAGGATGTTAGTTCAGGGATCGAAGAATTCAATAATTTCATAGAAAGTTGTAATCTTTTGAAGGTTCCTCGAATTGGGAGATATTTGTCCGAGGAACAAACGAAGTAAGCTAGATAGATTTTTGATTGAGGATGACTGGTTTCAGGCTAATGCCCATATTTTGTTAATGTATCTCTTCATACACCCTTTTGTTGTCGAGTGAGCAGATTGCTTGTGCCGTTCAAACTAATCAATGCTCCATTTTCAATAAAGGGTTGCTTATATTTAATAAAGAATACGCTGGGGAAGAAAGTGCACAGGAAAAGCCTACCAAACAAAGGAGAGTGAAGAAAGTTTAAAAAGCTGAAATGTTTCTTGCGAGGATTTAATAGTAACGTGCAGAAGCTGGATAAACGAATTGGTTGGCTCTGATTTTTCAGATCTGGTTGTGATCAAGACTGCGCTATCAATTTTTTAGATTAAGGTTTAGGGTATATGTTTAAGAGTTTAAGGTTTAATAGTTTAGGGTTTTAGGTTAAGGGTTAAATTATTTTTTTATAAAGAATATGGTTAAATTGAAATAATATTTAAATAATGAGGGTTCAATAGAAATACGAAAATAAGTGAAGTACTAAATATATAGTTTACCCTTATTAAAAAAATAAAATTTTAATATATATAAAAAATAATTTAATTGAATTTTTAAAATAATTATTAATTGTATGATGGGTCCTTGAGATTTTAAATCTTTATTAATTAATTTAATGGTGTTCATCGGTGTTCATCATTAGTGGTGTTCATCGATGTTCGTCGCACGTGGTAGACTCATCCATTAAATAATATTTGGGACAAGATAGATTCAAATATTCAACTTTTGAATAGAAATATTGTACCTTTTTGGTGCCTTTATTTATATCTCACACTAAAAAATAGGTTTATGATTTAGGATTAAGGTTTAAGATTAGGGTACGTGGTTTATGATTAAGGTTTAATGAATTGAGGTGGGATTTATTTTTTAGGATTTATGATTTTAAGTTTAAAATTTATAATTTAAAGTTATGGCTTAGAATTTAATATTTAGTGTTGAGATATAGAAAAGTAGACCAAAGAGAATTCTTGTTCTAAACTCTCTCTTTTTTGGATAAAACGTTCTAAACTTTTAGTTTGGCTTAATAGTAAAAAAAGTACCCAACCTATATTTTTTTCAGTTTGGTGTCTAACGTTTTTTTTGGTCACTTTGGTGTCCAACGTTTCATTTCGTAACTCAGATTGGGCTTTTCCGTGACGGCCGTTAAAACTTTTCCGTATTTTTATTTTTCTAAAAATTATAAAATATTTAATGTTATGAAAAACCCTAAAATCTTTAATTTCTCTAAAACCCCAAAACCAAACCCTAGATCCTTAAATTCCTCCCCTTTCACCACCGATTCAACCACCACCGGCCACCATTGCCTTTGTCGGCCCCACTACTAAAATCCCCATCATCCCGTCGTCGAAAAGCGGTGAATAAGCTGACGATTGTTTCGTCGACGAACATCCAAAAATAAAAATAAAAGACCTATTGGGCTTCTAATCGGCGTATAGAGGGTGGGGATGTTGAACGGTGAGGTACCCAACGCTTGGGGTGGTGAACGGTGAACCGCCGACGTGTGGGAGAGGCCGGACGGCGAGGGAGATGTTATTTGAGGGTTTGATTGAAAGAAATTAAAACTTTAGAGTTTTTAAAAAGTTTATATTTTTAAAGAAATTCAAAAATTAAATAAATAGATAAAATACTTCATGTGGCATGTTTTTATTAGATAACGGAAAAATTTTAACAGTCGTTGACGAAAAAAACCCAATGTGAGTTACAGAATGAGACGTTAGGCACCAAACTGAAAAAAAAAATATAGATTAGGCACCTTTTTGACTATTAAGCCTTTTAGTTTAAATCTTTTACTCCTTTAACTAATAGGAAATTTTACTTTTAGTTCACCTTAAAAATTAATATTTAATTTAAATCCTTCAAAATAATTTTTTAGTTTTAACCTTTTCAAAATTTTATAATTTAATATTAATTTATCTTAAGTTCATAATTTCGTCCCTGATAACAATATCATATATTATAATATATAATAATGTTATATTTATATAAATAGTATGTCGTAATGAAATCTCAAGCTTTACTAGTAGAATAGAAAGGAAATCAGAATAATGAGAAATTAAATGGGTAAGAAAACGAGAAAATAAAAATTAATTTATATCCATTTGTTTGATTGGTAATAATGATGGGAAAGTGAAAGATTGTATTTTCTTTCCGTTTATTTATTAGTTGACTTAAAAATGAAGGGAAAAATTAACTTAAAAAAACATTTTTTGAAATAGTTCACATCTGTCTTTATTTTATCTTTTAACTTTTCTTTCTAAATTGGAGTGATTTATTTTTAAAGATGGAAAATAATCTTCCCTCTATTTTTCCCCTTTACTTTTCTTTTATATTAAGCATATTTAAGATAGATAAGTCTAGAATAAATGCCGCACACTGATATAAGAAATAAATTTATCTAATTTAAAAGGAAACAAAACTAAAAGTTAAAATATCTCCAATTTCCTTTTTCGTAATAAAATTAGCATAATAAGATATTTAATCTTTAAATTTTACGCTTTATTTTAATTTTGGTGTTGTTTTCAACCGGAGAAAATCACCGGTAATCGCAGTTCATGGTGGTCAATGGCGGCTCTATGATCGAAAATGTAGCAGCATCTGAATATTTTTTTATAGATTTCCAGTTTTTTGTTATTTTTTTACAATTAAAAAATACATGGATAATAAAAAAAGAAGTTATATGGCTAATTAATCTACATGTATAATCTTTATTGGTTATAAAATGTCACATCAGATTATAATAGAATACACGTCATATCTAATGTAACATTTAACCGTTAGATTAATAATTTTAGCAACAGAATGACCATATAGTTTGAAGATTTAATTTGAATATTTTAAAGTTTAGGAGTTGATATAAATCAAAATTATAATTTAAAGACGGTCGATGCAATTAACTCAATGTTTTAATTTTTTCTAGCAAAACTATATACATATCCAAATCCAATGTTTTAACACATTAGTTAATTAGGAAAAAGGAAATGGAAATATTTATTTTTTAAAATTTGTTTTCTTTTAAATTAAAAAAAGTGTTAGCCTGTCAATACATGACATTTATAGCAAAAAAATTTATTCAAAATTTGTTTTTTCTTTTCTTCACTTTTTCTCTTTGTCTATTTTTTTTTTCCACCCAACCAAACAAAGTTATGTATAAGATGATTAGTGTACGAAATAGTATATTTAGGGCCGCGATAGAATATGATAGATGTGAAGTAAATGATATTTATTTTTGGCTGAGGAATGTATTTATTAGAGAGAGTCTAGTGATCAATTCTTTCGTATTTTGTTAATCTTTTATATAAATGATAGATGTTGATTACAAATTTTAAAGATGCTCTATATCCAAGTCGAGGTTCGAACCTTCGACTGATTAAGGTGAAAAAGACACTTATTGTCTCACCTAAACTCGTGTTTAACGTAAATAATATTTTTAATGAACCTAATAGACATTAGACACACACATGGTTAATGTAAAATTCGATTACTTTTACACCTTAACTCATGGTTAACATAAAATTCAATTACTTTTACACTTTTTTAGACAGTTGAATGATGGTAATAAATAGTTAATATTATTTACTTATATTTACACTTTTTTACTGTTAATATCATCCATTAATTTACTTTCAACCAACAGTCCAAAAAAAAATTGTAAAACATTCAATGATTTCGTTAAAAAAGAACACCAAAAGTTCAAGGCTCTATCATAATCATCCAATGATTTTGTTGGCCTATACCAATATCCGAACACATACATATTTGAGCCTAAATTAGATTCTCAACAGCATATGCATATGAAATTATTTGTATTTTCTAAATTTCAAGGTTAATTTTAAGACATTGAATAAGACTAAATTTGTCTTCTTTAGTAATGTGAGTATTACTTGATTTACTCTCACTGAACTCGTAATATACGTATAAAATATAAAATATTATTTTCTTCTGACGTGTTTGTCAATTTAACCTAACTTTAAGAACATTTTTTAACATTATCTCAATTTATAAATTCATTGTATGGTAACTGAAATTAATTTGTGACATCTAAAGAAATCTGGCAGCATTTAAAGGGCTACTATACATAGAATCCTTAATAATTAAATGATTCTTCCATAAGATTTCTCTCCTTAGTCAATTCACTGTTACACAATATATATACACACACACACCCTTGTCTGAATAGAACACAGAGCCATAGCTTGCCGCCACTGAAACAAAATGCAGCATAAAGCACAGCTCATTCTCTTGTTGTTAATCCTTTCTTTGGGGAGCTCCATTGTCGATGCCGCCGCCGATTGCACTGGAAGTGGTGGCTCTGGAATTGTGTCCACCATCGTTGTAGACAAGTCCGGTCGTGGAAACTTTACCACGGTTCAATCTGCCATTGATTCTATTCCGTCGCGAAACAATCAATGGATCAAAGTTCAAATTAATCCCGGTGTCTATGTGTAATTTTCTTTTCTTGAATGCTTATTTAGTGTAATTTTTTTTCATCAGTCCAGTGACACTAGGTTGTTGCAGGGAGAAGGTAAATATTCCGATAGACAAGCCTTGTATAGTTCTTCAAGGTCAAGATCGAAATGAGGTGACGATTACCTATAACGAACACGATCAAACGGATAAAAGCGCGACATTCACCTCCATGGCGGACAATCTAGTTGCAAAGGGCATCACTTTCCAGGTCAAGCTTCAAGTCAAGCCATTTTTGTTCCATGTCTAAATTACCAGACTTAACATATGTGTATGTGACTGTCTGTGTTTAATAATAACTGTTGCTTCTATTGCAGAACTCCTTTAACCATCCGTTGTTGCTAAAACTTGCGCTGATCTACGGAGAAGTTCCCGGTGTAGTACCGGCAGTTGCAGCAAGAATTTTAGGAGACAAATCTGCATTTTTCGAGTGCGGTTTCTTGGGGGTGCAAGATACGCTGTGGGACGCGCTAGGCCGCCATTACTTCTCCAAGTGCCACATTGAAGGTGCAACTGATTTTATCTTTGGTGTTGGCCAATCTTTCTACGAGGTAACCGACGAGACTTGGAACACAAGCAATCGAAAACATGTTTTCTTATCCTGTTTTTTTTTCCCACAGGATTGTTCGATAAATGTTACTGCTTGTGATCTTTCTTCGCAACTTCAATACGGTTATATAACAGCTCAGGGGCGACAATCATCGAATGATCCGAGTGGTTTCGTGTTCAAAGGAGGAGTAATCTTCGGCACGGTGCGTCCGTATCTAGGAAGAGCATGGGGACCTTACTCTAGAGTGATATTCCAGGAGACAACAATGAACTCAGATGTGATCCCTGAAGGGTGGGATTCCTGGAAATTCCCCGGACAAGAGTAAGTTTGCTAATAATTCCAGTTTTAAAACCCAGAATTCGTGTCTTAAAACTCTGAGACTGATCAATGAGTGTGTGTTTTGTCTGAAAGAGCGAATTTCCTGTATGCTGAGGTGGACTGCAAAGGACCAGGAGCCGACACTTCCAAGCGTGTTCCATGGGAGAAGAAGCTTAATCCAGAACAAATGCAACAATTTTCACTGTCGTCTTTCATTAACCAAGATGGATGGATTAACAGATTACCAATAAACTAGAAATTAGTTCTAGTTGTCTTGGATTTGTAGAATGAGTTACACAATACCAATGTTTTTGAATTTGAAAGCAGAGAATTAATATGTATAAATGTGCGACATCTATGATTCCAAATAAAACTTTCAAATTGTATGTAGTTGAGCATTATTACCCCAATATACGCTTTTAATATATATATATATATATATGGATTAATATCCTATACACTGGTGGAAACTGAAAGTTTCCGCAAGCGCCTTAGTTTTAGGGTATATGGAGTTAGTTTAGGTATAGGGTGTAGGGGTTTAGAATTTAGGGATAGTTGTTTCAATTTAAGGTTTAGGGTTATAATTTAGAGTTTATATGCTTAGTTTTAGGGTAATATGGTGAGGCGTTTTAAACTATGAACTCTAAATTATAACTCTAAACCTTAAATTAAAACAACTATTCCTAAATTCTAACCTCATACACCTAAACTCATAAACTCTAAACTAACTCCCTAAACCCTAAAACTAAGGCGCTTGTGGAAACTTTCAATTTCCACCGCCTGTGTATAGAATATATATATATATATTTCTCCTCACCCCTTGTTATCTCCGTTGCTTTCATTGTTTTGAACACCGTGAAGCGGTGCTTGATGATGATTGTTTCACTAGTTTTATAGTCTTAGAATGTGTGGAATCGTCGAAATGCGTTGGTTTATGATAAGCAACTTCAACCGGCCAAAATTGTAGTGTAAAATGCACACCATTTACATCGGGAGTATAACAATGCGACACGTTTAGAATTGACTCTATTACGGACTACAGAGAGAAATTTTAATGAGACACGTTTTTTTAAAAAAATCATTGATCATTAATTTAATTTTATTCTAAATTTATTACATTTATAGTAGTAAAAATTGTAAATAATACCATTAATGATGCGTTTATTTGTAAAGATTCCATTGGTCATAAAAGCATGTTAAATGACATCCTCGTTTAAAATCTTGCATGGATTAGAATGAAACGTTCAATTGGTTGTCAATTAGGCAAGCGGTTTATTCTCAAATTAATGAAATAAATTTTAAATTACGATAAATAGAATTCAAATGGTACATATAAATTATAATACACACTACTAGCATTTTAGTATGATAAATTTTCGAAAGGCACGGTCATTGGCCTGCGCTTTTCACTTATTTAACATTATTTTAAAATATGATACATTTAAGTAGTTAAAATTGTGAACCATACCATTAATAATGCATTTATAAATTTAAGTAGGTGTGCCACGCGCACGAACTAACTTGTCTTAATAGTTAAGGGAACGATTGTTGTTTCTAGAGGTCACGTTTCTCATGAAGCGGATAAATTATTTTATAGACTATTACCATCATGTTACCCATGATCCATACTAATTAAAAAAATATACATCATCGTTTTTTTCTTATCATTTATGCACATGGATAGAATTCTTTTAAATCATTTAATTTATGATTAAAGGGGTAAGAAGTCTTTGAACTTTTGAAGAAAAAAAATTAATTAAATTTTTTATTTTTTTCACCCAATTAAGCTCTTGAACCAATAAATTGAATCAATTAAACCCTTTAATTCATTTTGACCATTAAATCTTGACAATTTTTTCTTTAGATATTACTAGCACATGATACACTACACTATAGTTGCATCATATTGCATTTACAGATTTTTTTAAAAAATATTTTTATAATTTTTAACTTTTAGAAATTTTAAAGAATTTTATAAATAAAATAAAAAATTCTGAAAGTATCAAGTGAAAATATTGTGATACGATGCATTGCATCAACATATCCAAAAAAAAGTTGTCAAAATTTAACGGTCAAAAATGTGGTTTAAGGGTTTAATTGATTTATTTTTCTTGGTTCAAGAGTTTAATTTAATAAAAAATTAATAACTTATTATTTAATTTTTTCCCAAAAAGTTCATGTACTTTTTAAACTAGGGTTTGTTTAACCTAATGCATACATTTATAGGTTAAGGGTCATTTAAAAGCCTTTATTGAATACAATATTATATTTGAAAAAACTCACAATCATTTAATGTATTACAACACTCATTCAATGTAGTAAACTCTAAACCCTAACATCATAACCTTAAACACTAAAACCTAAAACCATAACCATAAATCATAAACCCTAAAACTTTAGAGTCTAAACCTTAAACTCTAAACATCAAACCTTAAACCTTAAATTTAAACCCTAAACTTTAACCTCTAAATCATAAACCCTAAAATTATAAAACATAAACCTTAACCCACAACATAAACCCTAACCTTACTCCTTAAAACCATAAACCACATACTCTAAGACATAAACTTTAAAACTAAACATTAAACCGTAAACTCTAGAACTCTAACTATAAACCATGAACCTTAAACTCTACTATATTAAATGAGAATTTTTTCAATATAATCTTTTAAGGTTTTATAATACATTAAATGATTGTGATTTTTTAAATAAAATTTTTATATTTAATAAAGACTCTTAAATGACTGTGCATATATTAGAAAAAAGTGTTTAAACTATCTGAGCATATTCCTCTGCATCACGACCACCATGACCACAATTGTTAAACAGTTTATCAAAACCACCGAATGACGTCATTATCTCTCACAATTTAGCATTGTCATTATTTTACTCTATAATTTTCCTTTTATCCAAACATGAAACAGTTCTCAGAAGGTAATAAACTAAAACTCTCAAACGATAGAAATACACTTAGGTGGATTCAAACTAGTTGCAGATGACAGTAACTAGAACAAGATTAAGACCTCTTTGAGATAATAGTAAAGTTTGTATATTTTTTCTCATTAGGCGTTGGTGGTAGAGGATGAATTTAAAGATTTGGGGTTATAAACAATTGAGAATATTGGGCTTTTCTGAAAAAAATAGTTTTTTTATGATATTTTTTTTAAATTCAAGTGAAATAAAAAAATAAGCTAGTGTCATGCATTTTATTGGATATGATAGATTTTTTAATGGTCAAGCACCTAAAATTAACGAAATAAAATATTTTGTATTTATTTTGACAAAAAAATATTTTAGGAGCCTAAGGCAAAAAAAGATATAGTTTGGGCACTTATTTTTGAATTAAACCTTTAAATATCGGTGAATGTAGGGACTAAATTGAATACAATGTGAACTTTGGAGTTCAAACTATGAAGTACGATGAGCTTAAGGACTAGTGGTGTAATTTCACCATTTTCTTTTACTTAAAAGGGTAAAAAAGTGGTTCACAAACGCTAAACAAACATGTTCGCGAATGTTAAACGAACATATTCGTGAACTGCAAACAAATGAACAAATACATACAAAAATAAATAAACAAACACGAATGAGATATTAAAAATTTAAACGATCACGAACTAAACATGAACACCTTAAAAATAAACAAATGAACACGAACACATAATTATTCATTTAAGCTCGGTTTAATTACACCCCTAAACTCAACCTAATTCAAGTCTCAAATATTGATCCATATTTTTTTTGAATTTTGAGTTTCGGATCTGATTAGGGTTTTTTTATTGAAAACTTGGGAGAGATAGTGAGTTTAGATAAATTCTACCCGACATAAAAGGACTCTCTTTGAATTTTTATAATTATTTTTACATTGTTAAGGATTATATTTTAATACACAAGTTGTGTAAAAAAATTATACAACCCTTCATGTTTAAGTTATAAAATCTAAAACTTAAATCTCTAGCTCTAACACCTTAAAATCTAAACCTTAAACTCTAAATTCTAACTATAAATCTTATATTTTACATCTTATACACTAAACCCTATACTCTAAAATTAAAAAAATTTGTGAAAAAAACAGATGATGTTTATCCGTAGACATCTAAATTCAATTTGTGCCTTGTCTGGCTGTCTACACAGAATGTGTGTATTCTCAAAGGGTTAATAATATTTAAGAACAGGTTGATAAATCTGTCAAAATTATGAAGCTGTCGTATGAATTTTCTTGCATTTATAAATGACCAAGGAAATAAACTATTACTTGGAGCAAAAATAACCTTGGAAAAGATGAGGGATATGTTCTTGTAGTATATAATAAAAAATTATAATTACGTCTAAATGCTCAAATAAAGGTTAAACTTTTACGTGTTGTTAATAGAGGGGGATAATATTTTTGAAATTGTCGAATAAGCGCCTAAAATTTTCAAGTTTACTTAAATAAGTGTTTAATTTTAAATAATATCAAATAAATGTTAGAAATCAAACCCAATTTAAGTGACTATGTCGGCAAGACAAGGGGTGTGTGTGGAAGCTTCTTGATTCAAGTAGAAATTGCAAGCAATGTACTAGCAATATCATGAAGCTTCCAATCTCCTAGTGTGGCAGCAGGGAGAACATTCAAGATTCCTTAACAATTAAGGAAATGCTAAAGGCGGCAAGAGTAGAAGAATCTAGGACTAATTATAATAATATTTAATTAGTGTCTAGGGAATTCCCTATGTCGGTTTAGACTAGTATAAATATGAGTGAGTTTGTGTGTAATATGGGTGTAAAAAAACAAGTGAATTGAGTGTAAAACAAATAAAAGGTGTGCGTGTAGTATTGGTAAACTTGCAGCAGCAAGAAAATTGTAATTTGGTTTGGTTCGAAATAATATTAATTGAACTATATCGGGTGTCCACCAACGCTTCCAACAAGTGGTATCCGAGCCAAGTTCGAGTTCGAGTTCACGCCACAAGAAGATGGAGCACATGATTCAGCCACAAATCCCGAGATTAACAAAGACAAATTATGGCAACTGGAGTATTCAAATGAAGGCGCTACTCGGTTCGCAAGATTGTTGGGACATGGTCGTAAAAGGATATGTGGAGCCAGAAAATGCAGCAGCAGAAGCAGCTCTAACCAACGAAGAGAAGAGAGCACTAAGGGATGCTCGTAAAAGAGACCAAAGGGCGTTATATTACATTTTCCAAGCAGTAGATGAGTCCAACTTTGAAAAAATTGCAGAAGCAACAACCGCGAAACAAGCATGGGAAACTCTGTAAAAATCACTTCAAGGAGTTGAGAAAGCAAAAAATGTACGTCTTCAATCACTCAGAGCCGAGTTTGAGATGCTAAAAATGAAAACCACGGAAAGCATAGATGACTATGTTAGCCGTGTGAAAGCCGTAGCAAATGAAATGAAAAGAAATGGCGAAGCACTCGGTGAGGTCAGAGTGATGGAGAAAATCCTACGATCATTGGTACGAAAATTTGATTATGTGGTCGTGGCAATTGAGGAATCAAAAGATTTAACACAAATGAGTATCGATGAGCTTGTGGGATCACTTCAAGCCCATGAGCAGAAAATGAAGCTGAATGAAGAGACCGAAAATCTGGAGCAAGTTCTACAAAGCAAGTTGCACGTCAACGAAAGCGGAACTAGCAGCAGCTACACACGAGGCAGAGGAAACTATGGTGGATATCGTGGACGAGGAACACGTGGATGTGGCGGTCGTTCATATGTTAGCAACCAAGCAAATGAAAATTACCAATCACCAAGTTGTGGACGAGGATATAGAGGTCGAGGAAGAGGCCGATATCAACAAGGAGATAAATCTCAGGTACAATGTTATAATTGTAATAAGTATGGTCATTATAGTTACGAGTGTAGATCAGCTCTAAAGCATGAAGAAAGAATTAATGTAGCAACAGCTGAAGAAGAAAACACCGAAGAATCTCATGTATTCCTCACTTATAAAGGAAATGAAGAATCAAAGGAAAATATTTGGTATCTCGATAATTGTGCCAGTAATCATATGTGTGGTCGAAAGGAGTTTTTTGTGGCGTTGGATGAAACGATCCGTGGACGAGTAACTTTTGGTGACGACTCGCACACAGAGGTTAGAGGCAAAGGCAAAGTCATGATTACTCAGAAAAATGGAGAAAAGAAATACATATCAGACGTCTACTATGTACCAGCTATGAAAAGCAACATCATCAGTCTTGGCCAACTTCTAGAAAAAGGATATGAAGTGCAGATGAAGAATCGCTCACTTTCAATCAAGAATAAAAACGGAGAATTGGTTGCCCAAGTCAATATGACGCGGAATCGTCTCTTTACTATTGACATCGAGTCAGGAGAAGCAAAGTGTATGAAGACTGCAATCAAGGACGATTCGTGGCTGTGACACTTGAGGTATGGACATCTTGGATTTACTGGCTTGAAGTTATTATCAAAAACAAAGATGGTGAATGGATTGCCAGAAATCAAACCTCCAAATCAACTGTGCGAGGCCTGCATCAAAGGAAAACAACACAGACAAAGCTTTGAAGTTGGCAAATCATGGAGAGCCAGAAGACCATTGGAGATCGTCCACACTGACATAGCCGGCCCGTTTGATATCCCATCACTTGGAGGAAACAGGTACTACCTGACCTTTATTGACGATTATAGCAGAAAATGTTGGATATATGTTCTTAAACAAAAGTCAGAAGCATTGGATAAATTTAAAGAATTCAAAGCAATGGCGGAAAAACAAAGCGGTCAATACTTAAAAATACTCAGATCTGATAGAGGAGGCGAGTATACAGTAAAGTTATTTGAAGACTTCTGCAAGAAGCATGGCATAGTTCACCAGTTGACAGTTAGATACACGCCTCAACAAAATGGAGTTGCAGAAAGAAAGAATCGCACTATTCTTGACATGGCAAGGAGCATGGTAAAGGGCAAACATCTACCAAGAAATTTTTGGGCTGAAGCAGTTCGATGTGCAGTTTATCTGTTAAATCGTTGCCCAACAAAGAGTGTGAGGAACATGACGCCGAACGAAGCATGGAACGGTAAAAAACCAGGAATTGGGCACCTCAAGATTTTTGGATGCATCGCATATGCCCATATACCTGAGCAGATAAGAAAGAAGCTCGATGATAGAGGAGAAAAATGCATCTTCATCGGCTACGATGAACAGAGCAAGGCTTACAGGCTATATAATCCTCTAACTAAAAAGTTGATAATCTCAAGAGATGTTGAGTTCGATGAAGCAGAACATTGGATTTGGAGCTCAGAGGAAAAGAAAAATGAAGGACTGTTTTTTAACGAAGATCAAGATGATGACGACTTCATCAACCAAGATGAACAAGGTGATGATCAAGGTCCTCAACAAAATTTGATTGAACCTTTTTCATCAAGAAATAACATCGAAACAGAAAATCTTGAAGTACAACCGACAGAAGTTCGAAGATCTACAAGAGAGAGAAGAGTTCCAGAAAGGTACAAAGATTATGAAACTCAAAATATTTCACTTTTTTGTTTACTTGCAAGCAGTGATCCAATAACATATGAAGAAGCAATTGAAGATGACAAGTGGAAGAATGCCATGAATGAAGAAATTGCATCGATAGAAAGAAATGATACATGGGAGCTCACAAGTCTACCAGAAGGACATAATCCAATTGGAGTCAAATGGGTGTACAAGACGAAGACCAATAAAGAAGGACAAGTAGAGAAATACAAGGCGAGACTAGTTGCCAAAGGCTACAAGCAAAGACAAGGAATAGACTATGATGAAGTATTCGCTCCAGTGGCAAGGATCGACACTATCAGACTTCTCACAGTAGTTGCAGCACAAAACAAATGGAAGATTTATCAAATGGATGTGAAGTCGGCATTTCTAAATGGCTACCTAGAAGAAGAAGTTTATATCGAGCAACCACCTGGGTACATTAAACAAGGACATGAAGATAAGGTCTACCGCTTGAAGAAAGCCTTATATGGATTGAAGCAAGCACCGAGAGCATGGAACACAAGAATAGATGAATATTTTCAGGCGAATGGGTTCATAAAAAGTCCGTATGAACATACCTTATATACAAAGAAAAATGAAGATGGTGATATCATGATCGTGTGCTTATACGTGGACGACATGATCTTCACTGGAAATAACCCAGGTATGTTTCAAGATTTCAAGAAAGCTATGACTAAAGAATTTGAAATGACAGATATTGGCGAGATGTCATACTTTCTTGGAGTTGAGGTAAAGCAAACGGTGGAAGGAATTTTCTTATCCCAAAAGAAGTACGCGGAGCAAATCTTAAGTAATTTCAGAATGAAGGATTGCAAGCCGGTAGCCACTCCAGCTGAAACGGGCACGAAACTAAGTGTTGATTCAACAAGAGAGCCGGTGAATCCGACGTTGTTTAAAAGCCTCGTTGGAAGTTTAAGATATCTAACTATCACACGACCAGACATAACATATGCTGTGGGACTGGTAAGCAGATTCATGGAGAAGCCAAAACAAGATCATTGGATGGCAGCAAAGAGAATTTTGAGATATATCAAAGGTACGTCGGATCATGGATTATTCTACAAACATTCACCAAATTCGAAATTAGTTGGATATTCCGACAGTGATTACGGGGGAGATATAGATGATCGAAAGAGTACTTCTGGATATCTATTACATATCGGCTCCGCAGCATTTTCATGGTCATCAAAGAAGCAACAAACGGTAGCTCTCTCGACATGTGAAGCAAAATACATAGCCGCTGCAGCGTGCACATGTCAAGCAATTTGGTTGAAGAATATTTTGGACGAACTAAATTTTGCACAAGAGGGACCAACAACAATTTATGTTGACAACAAGTCAACTATATCTCTCGCGAAAAATCCTGTCTCCCATAGTCGAAGCAAGCATATTGATACGAAGTATCACTTTATACGAGAGCAGGTGAAGAACAAAAACGTAGAGTTAGTCTACTGTAGAACTGAAGATCAATTAGCAGACATTTTTACGAAGTCATTGAAAATTGATACATTTCACAGGCTCAAAGAAAAGCTCGGAATAAAAGTTGGGTTTGAGGGGGAGTGTTAGAAATCAAACCCAATTTAAGTGACTATGTCGGCAAGACAAGGGGTGTGTGTGGAAGCTTCTTGATTCAAGTAGAAATTGCAAGCAATGTACTAGCAAAATCATGAAGCTTCCAATCTCCTAGTGTGGCAGCAGGGAGAACATTCAAGATTCCTTAACAATTAAGGAAATGCTAAAGGCGGCAAGAGTAGAAGAATCTAGGACTAATTATAATAATATTTAATTAGTGTCTAGGGAATTCCCTATGTCGGTTTAGACTAGTATAAATATGAGTGAGTTTGTGTGTAATATGGGTGTGAAAAAACAAGTGAATTGAGTGTAAAACAAATAAAAGGTGTGCGTGTAGTATTGGTAAACTTGCAGCAGCAAGAAAATTGTAATTTGGTTTGGTTCGAAATAATATTAATTGAACTATATCGGGTATCCACCAACGCTTCCAACAATAAAGACCTAATATTTTCAAGTATATTCAAATAAAGATATCTATTCCAAAATAATAAAGATATAACATCTTCAAATCTACTCATACTAGAGTCCTTATTTGAAAATATTAAAAAAAATTAAACTTTTATTTGAAAAAAAATCGAAAACATTAATTTTTTATTTAACTGTTTTGAAAAAATAATTTAACTAGACAGTGAAGCTGGTCTCGGAAACTTTATGGGATTGTAAGGTGGTTAACCGTTAACGAGAAATGAGGTGGAGCAAGTAATGACGTGTATTACAGGGTATCATAGAAAAGGTTTATCTAATAATTTCTATACTTATTCTCGTGGAAATTGGAAGGTCTTAGCTGTTGTTTATCTCGCTTCGCAGTTTATCTTGATTAATTTGAATTGATTCGTGTCTTACATATAATTTTAATGGGTCTCTTAATAGAGACTTTTTACATACATAACGCTTTAAACTCGATACTTACTTAAATAATATAAAATTGCTTACCACTAAGACCAAACCGTTGGTAATGACTTCACAGTAGGGGTGTGCATTTCAGATATCCGATACGAAATTTTGAATGTTTTAAATTTTTAAATCGGCAATTTAGTGATCTATATTCGATCCGAAAAAATAAAATATCTAATTTTTTGAATATCTGAATTTATGACTTGATTTAAGTATTTTTTTTTAATTTGGCGGTCATATCTATGAAAAATTGGGTTTTTAATATAACAATCAACAAATTATTGAATATAACAAGATTTGTATCCATCGAAATTTCAAAATTTCATATATAACAAGTAAAAATACCGAATATAATAAAAATCATATCTGAAAAAATTTAAATCTTCGGATTTCGAATAATCAGATATCATATTCGAATTTGAAATAACTATTCGTATTCGATCCATAATTTTCAATTATATGATTTAGATCATCTGAAAAATAAAAAACAAATCAAATATCTAAAATTTTAGATCGAATCAGCGGATAAAAGCATCAATTTTTTTTTAGAACTTCACATGTTTGCTTGCTAAATGTGGAACTCAAATCAATTTTGCAACTTGGTCTTTGGCATAAACAACCAAGCTTTTTCTTTGATAAAAAAAAATAGAACCAAGCTTTTTCCAATGGACCCAAATCCACAAGCCTGGCGCCACCCTCCAAATCTATTGGCCACACAATCCTGATTCCTGCCCCCTCTTCCCTACCTCTCCGCTCACCGCCGGCCTCTTCCACAACTCTCATAGGATAAGCCTCCACTTTCCTCACCATCTCAGCTTTTCCAAACCCTCTTTTATTGCTTCACAAGTAAAAAAATCCATCTTTTACTCCTTTGGATTGAAGGCTATACCATTACCATATTGTTTTTGTTATCTAGAAACTGAACCAGTTAACTTTCAGACACGAAAGCTTCCATTTTTATCTTTGGGGGGAAAACAGACATTTTGGGATAAACCCAGATTCCAGATAGCATTTCTGCATCTCAAAAACTGAACAAGTTCATTTTTGCAGTTCATAAAGTTCCAACTTTTGTTTATTTTGACTCGTTTGAAGCTAAACCCGGATAGCATTTGCTATCTAACTGAACCCCAGCGTGGTAGAATTTGCTACTTATTGTGATTCTCAGTTTGCATTCTTCAAAGCTGCATGAGTTTAGATGAAATCAAAAGTGATTATTGGTGCTTCGAATTCTGGAGTAATAAGAAGTTAAATAAGCAACAGCCAAAGCTAGCATGGCAATGGCCGCGGTTACAAACTCTCAGCTCTCTTTCAATTTGTTTAACTTCTCTGTCACCAGAAGAGAAGCCTCTATATCGAGACAGGCTGCTTGTCGAATTCGCTGTCGCTTCTCTTCGAGCCAATGGTTGAAGCTCAACTCTCCTTCCAGTACTACTCATAGGTAACTGTTTATTTAGTTTCTCTAAGTTTAATTTGGCAATTGTAATTTTGATGCAATGTCTTATTGCATTAAGGACTTGTGGTTCAAAGTTGAATTAGTCTGCAATTTGTTCTGAAAAGGCTGCTTTTAGTGTTTTGATATATCTGAATGAATCAGCTAACAATTTTTCCTTTGTTTTTTTCTGTTTAATCATAGTTTTGACAGCTTTAAATCGAGATGTTCGATGATAAATACTGATGTACACTTCAACCATGTGGCTACCGAGGAGGAGGACTTGTCAGCAAAAAATAGTGATTGTTTTTGTACAACACCAATAATTCAGATTAAATCTGATGTTCTTCAGACTGAATCTTTGAGTATACTAACAGGGGATACTTATGTAGATAGTCTCTTGACAACACTCCCAGTATGTACCTCTTTGTATATCGGTTTATTTTCGACTCGAGTTTAATATCCTCTAACATTTTCCTTTTGTTCTATTCTTTTTATTGTTTAGGTACTATCAGAGGAGCAGCAGAAGGCTCTTGATGCAACTCCAGCTCACCCAGAGGCATTATATGGTAGGACATTCTATTTTAATTGATCAAAGCACTGTAGACTAATCTTAATGACATTCATATTACTAAATTGTGGTACTATCAGCTGCTAACTTTAAGGACATTCATATTTCAGCATTTTATGCAAGTTGCGTGGCTGGGAATGTAGTGGAACAGCTTTGGAATTTTGCTTGGCCTTCTGCTCTTGCATTGCTTCATCCAAGCCTTCTACCAGTGGCCGTCATGGGATTCTTAACTAAGGTATCGATGAGTCTAGCAACATAAAGTCACTACTATAACGGGAAATGATGGAATATTTTCTAACCGAATTTATGTTAGTAGCTTGTTATCATCATTGGAGGCCCTTTGGTTGGAAAACTTATGGATCATTCTCCAAGATTGCCTTCATATATCTTTTTGAATGTTGTTCAGGTACTACAAATACCATTTTTTTGGTTCAATAATGTGAAATTAACAAAGTCCTAACTAGTTTTCTAAATTTATTGGCATCGGCCAGGCTTCTGCTCAATTGTTGTCGGCAGCAATGATAATTCATGCTCATAGAGTTTCTTCTACTTCTGCCTCATCTATTCTTCTACGTCCCTGGTTTGCTGTGCTAGTGTTAGCAGGAGCTATTGAGAGGCTATCTGGAGTAGCACTGGGGGTTGCTATGGAGCGTGACTGGGTCGTGCTGGTAGTACCCTATTCTGTGCATTTTGGTTTTCTTCACAGGAAACATTGGTTATCCATATCTAGGAAAGTGGACCGTGAATTAAACTAGAGTTCTTGTGTTTGCAGTTAGCTGGAATAAGTAGACCGATTGCACTGGCAGAAGCAAATGCTGTTCTCAATCGAATTGACCTGCTCTGCGAGGTATTTGATAACCTTGAGATCTTTTATATTTTGGAAACGTCGGTCTATGGAGTTATCTTTTTGGTTCAACTGTTCAAGCCATCATAATTCTTTGTTTGCTTGTAATCCATAGAGCATAATCCTAAATAAATGCCGGAAATTTTATAAGCTTGCAGTTATCTTACCAATCAAGTTATGGAAGAAATTTCACAACGAGAGATTCATTATCCAAAATTGCAGATAGCTGGCACTTCATTATTTGGAATTCTTCTCTCTAGATATGATCCAGTAACGTGCTTAAAGTTTGCTGCTGGGTTGATGATGTGGTCATTACCTGTTATGGTAGTTGCTTCTATTCTTGTTCTGATTATCTATATTATTTGGAGAAAGGATCTACTTCCTCTTCTAATTTCTAACAACATTCTTCAGATTGCTCTGACATGGTTAACGAACAAGCTTTCTACTGGAGTTCTTGACCGTGCTAAGTGTTCACAATCCTGTTGCATGCCATCTGATGGGGGGGCTCTTCCTGATGCCGATAACTTCGGTAAAACTTGTTCATCTGATTACTATTCAAATCCTGACTTCCTTCTTGCTCTATTTAGCAGTTGCATCTTTTCCAAAAAAATCGATTTATGCTTGCTATATAAGGATTCTGTTTTGTGGATGGCCAGTTAATACAGGTTTGGAAGCCATCAAGCTTGGATGGAGAGAATACATACAGCAGCCAGTTCTTCCTGCAAGCCTAGCATATGTGCTCCTGTACTTCAATGTTTTTCTCACTCCGGGAAGTTTAATGACGGCATCTTTAACTCAGCGTGGTATTTTTCTATCTACATTTAGATGCAACTCTCCTGATTGTTTATAGTTTCGACCGAATCTTGAGGAGATTTTGGGAAAGATAACAAGAGCAAAAAAATATTACAACAGAGAGGGCTTACAAATTCAGATGACATGCCAATAGAATTTTTGTCTAAATTTGATCTCTTAAAGCATAGCATGCACTGCCATGCCTGAAGTCACTCCATGCTATATTTGATTGTAAATTACAGTCTTTTTTTCTTCATTTGCTAGATTACTCCTAATTACTTGAATAAATTCTATATTTAAGCTGAGAAAAATAGCCTTGTATTGTTGCAGAAATTCATTTTTTACTCCAAAGTGCTATGTGGATTTGACTAACAGGTTTAAATCCATCTATTATTGGGGGATTTAGTGGATTATGTGCTTTTATGGGTGTTGCAGCAACCTTCATATCTGCAACTTTGGTCGAGAGATTCGGCATTTTAAAGGTTGGTTCTTGTGTTTGGTTTTGTCTGCTGGAATTTTCTATTTTGGGGTCGGATCTAATGGCCATTTTGCCTTTCAAGCAGGCGGGAGCAGTGGGATTAATTTTTCAGGCTTCACTTCTCACCATAGCTGTTGCTGTTTACCAGAGTGGGTCTCTTCCCCATGGGAGTCCCCTTCTTGTCTTCTTATGTTTGATTGTAAGAACAACTTTTAACTTTCATGTTTCTTCATGGACTATGTTGACTTTTAGCATAACCCAAACTGCCTTGGCGAACTGGGAATCGAGAAAGGATGAGTCTGGCGTACAACATTGTCATGGTTGGACTTGGAGGTCTAACCGAAATTTAGACTCAGTAACAGCCATATATCTTAGTTATCCACTAATGGTACCAGAAAAAACTAATAGAAAAGACTCCCTAAAGGTCTTAACTTTTTTTTATTTCTGCAGTATCGGAACCTACTGCAACCATCACGTCCATTTTTATGTCTCTAACAAGTTATTGGCCGTTCTATTGAAAGGCCAGGAAATCAGGCTTAAACATAAGCATGATACCTGAATCATCCTCATCTCTTCCATGCAGGTATTATCAAGGTTGGGACATATGTCATATGATCTTGTCGTGGCCCAGATACTGCAAACAGGAATTCCATCATCCAAAGCAAATCTCATTGGAACAACTGAGATTTCCGTTGCCTGTTTAGCAGAGTCACTAATGTTGGGAGTTGCAATAATTGCAAATGATGTTTCGCATTTCGGGTTTCTTGCAATGCTGTCATTGTTGTCAGTGGTTGGAGCTGCATGGATATTCTGCAGATGGTTGTTGAATCCTACAGAGGAACAAAGAAGCCTTTTCTCTTTTGATCCACAGTTTAGGTATAATGCAAGTGCATAGAGTTTCCATTGTGTATGCCTTCATTTTCCTTGGGTTTACGTATCTATTCAATTGTCTTCTTTCCCCCTTTTTTTCTTAAGTTATCAACAGCTAAATGCAGTTGATAAGTAATTTATGATATATTACAATCTAAAACACTGTGCATATCCAATTTACAGACTGAGATGCCTGATGTATATATATAATATATTGATCCAACATGGTTCTATGATTTTATTGTCAGAAGATTAGGCTTAGCAGCTGTTTTTGATCTTTTAGAATGCTAACATTGATTGGCCTTTGATTGACTATCTTATTAGCCATTGTAATTCACCATTAATGGATAACACCACTATGAGCTTATGAAATAAAAACAGTAAAAAAGCATACGCTGTAACATTAATCAAATGATAATCAGCTACAAAGTCATAAGTTCCAACAAGACATAAAACATGCAACAAATTCTCTTCCATCTCTGTTTAATGTTCTTTTGATATGATTGCATAGAAGTTTCTGGAAGGAATGAAATGTTTGCAACAGCTACCATGATCCTACAGCACCCTGCGTGGGGTTCTCGAAAGCAGAGAATTCCCAGTAGGTCTTCAATGAATATGGCTGGGAAATTGTCATGCCTTCTTCAGTGATCTTAGCTATCTGCAATCAACAGATTTCAAGTACATGAAACGTTAATATCGATAGAATTTGCCTCAGAATGTAGAGTAAAGGACTATCAACGAATAGACTTGATTAAGAGCCATCCTGAGATATACATCAACCTAAGCTGCATATATAAAAATCTAACAAGATGTAACAAATGTCGGTTAGTCAAAGAATAGTAATATCCATCAAGTTTTTGAGACAGACTTGTATTTTTTCTAGAAATTGCTATCAAATATCATGGATTATTTTTATATATTTTAAGATGGATTTAAAACAGTAAAAGAGAAAAGATCAAACCTGAAGCTTGTTAATGGCTGATCTATCACGATAGAGGAGAACACGCATGCACTTCTCCAGTAGTCTAACACCATCTTCGAAGCTCAAATTCTCATGCCACTCCTGACGAAGAATTGGCCTTGCAAGGTGATTTCCAAACCCAGTTGCAACATGATCGTCCTCAAAGTTTACTCCAATCATACTGACCTGATGAGTAATAGTTATAAAACTGGTCAGTTACAATCCTAAGACCGCAAGTGGCTCATTCTGAACATTAGGACGAAATAAACTTTGAACCTACCGTTCCAAGATACTTCTCTCCATTTTTTATTCCACCAAGTACAAGGGAGTTCCACAATGGATTGAACTTGTTGCGCCTGTTATACATGAGTCGAGTCAAGTAATTGTGCACCTCTTTAGGCCCCAAAGAGTTGCCATCATCCCACATATTGTCATACAAGCTACAATAATCAAACATCAAAATTCAACAATTTTCTCTCAGGATGTTACCAACAAAACCAAAATGAAATTCAGGCAAAAAAGGAAACAAGATAACTCATGAAAGAATAACCAAAACAAAAGTCCTTATAATCTTAGTGACTCGGTCAAGCCTTACATAAGGTCATCAAGATAACGCAAAATCTCTTGGAAATCACTGATTTCTCCACTTGCACCCAGAAGAGAATGCTTGCCAATAGCCTTCATTCGCTCCACATTCTTGTACCTCAGTGTGGACCCATAAGAACCTGTCAATGAACAGGATTCAGGCATAAAACATGTGGATTCGTTGGTGTAGCAAAAGTAGGGACCAATCAGTTAGGCACGAGTATCAACTGAGGGAATATTAGCTTTAGAGAAATGCTAGGGTACTTGAAACATCAGACTTCCAGCAGAAAACAAGAGAAGAAAGGAACGAGGAAGACTGAGTGAAAACCAAAATGTGCAAAACATGCATGGCAAATGAACTACAAGCAAAATGTATTTTCCTAACAAGTGGATAACTTATTTTAGGGAAACCGCAATGGATAAGGACTTTAATGTGAAAGGGCATGACATTCAGCAGTACAAAGAACCTTAAATAACTCCCAACTCCATTTCTTTCTATGCAACAATGTAAAGTGCCTCAACAAGATCCCTTCAACCTCCATAAGGGGAATCACGTTACTCACTTTACACATTATTGTTGACAGAACACAAGAACTCTAAAATGAATTCCTACTTGAGTAATTATACAACCGATGCTACAATTGAAATAACATAGACCATCTCCATGTTCTAGCCTACAATATGGATCCTATATAAAGTACTGATAATTTAGAGCATGCCCTCAAACAAGCACTGTATCAAATACTATGTCCAAATTTTGAACAGAATTTCTGTCGCGTGTTACAACCAATGGTATTACCTTAACTACAATTCTTAAGCTACTTAGCAATACTCAGATCCTCTAATGGAACCAACTGTTTTTAAAAATATATACATACAGCATAGAAGAGTTGAAAAAAGATCATTCCATAATTCACATTTATATTAAAATCCCAAAAAAAGTAAAAAAGAAACGACTTTGGAGCAAAAGGTTATTTCAAGCTAATTGAATCTTTTAAATCCTAAAACACCCCAAAAGGTCCAAAAACTTCTTCTATCATCTACTTCAAATAACAAAACCAACCGGAACAAATAAAAATCAAGAAGAAAAATAAAATGCTTATGAAAGTGTAGGAGCTGACCTCCCATATCAGCAGCCATCAAAATCCCATCTTTATACTTCAAAGCCACAACGGATGTTCCAGTAACATTTGGGTACCTATCGATTAAACAAAAGAGGGGAAATTTCAAACACCCAACATCCAAAGAAAACCCTAGTTCAATTGAAATCAGATAAATAACATACAGAGTCCTTTGAGAGTCAGCTTCAGGGCCGAGCAAGCTATTTTCCGGTTGCTTTGAAGCCATGAACTGCATTAGAAGAAGAGTAAATCAAAAACGAAAAGAAAAAAACCAGTAAAAATCTATGCTTTCTTTAAAGTAGAAAGTGTTAGACTAAGAAAACAATAGTGGGTATTTAAAGAAATTAACGGAATAACTTACATTCATTCTGATTTAAGGGTATAGATAGATCAATTGAAGAAGAAGAAGTAGAACGGAAGAGATGATCTGAATCTGATGGCTGATGCTATATAATAATTTGAAGTTTTCGTTTTCCCTTCTCTCAAGAAACTCCCTTTTACGAAAACGGGCCCTGCTCCATTTGTTATCGGGTTAGGAGTTAGGACTTAGGACCCAGGCCAACTTTCGGGCGGAGGCCTTATTTAAAAAAAAATATAAACTACACTCAATATCTTGATTATAGATTTTATAATAAAAATGTCACTTTTCTTTTAAAATTTACAAACATATCATTCGATTAATATATTGTTACAAATATATAATTTGTGATGGTTAAATATTAAACGAGAATAAAATTGTCATTTTATATGATAATAATTTTAGTCTTCAATATCGTATATTGTGTATCGTAATTAATATGTTTCATGCGTTAGGAATTTCTGTCTTAGTTCTCAAGTTTTAAACCCCAACTTTTGTGATTTATTTTTTTCTTATCTTTTTTATCAATAAAAATGTAATACGTATCAGAAATTTATAGGAGTGAATTGTTTATTCAGACGCAATTATGTGTTTGACAGCTAAATGACTGAAATATTTTTTTTATTTGGTGATTGAAGTACAAGCACCCTAAAATTTTGGTTACCATGGGTGTAAGTTACTCTAATATTAACTACAAAGTGTATGTATGTGATATCATATGTTTTTGCTTATATTCATTCTTTTTTGTCATGTTTAGTAAATACATTTTTCGTCAGAATTAGAGGTTTGAACCATTTTTAAAAGTATGACCAGATAAATTTGTTAATTTAAATATTTGGTAGATAGAGGATTGTAATAATGGATTAGAGTAAAATTTTTAAATTTGAAAAAAAAATTAAGAGTTTTTGAGTTGGAATTTGGATAAAAGAATTGCAAAAACTCTTTAGGCTTTTGTCCTTTACAATTATAAAAAATATCTCTAAAATAACATAAATTTGTATAACTAATAAAATTAAAAAGATAATTTCATAAATAAGAAATTAATATATACATCTAAACTTAATAACTAATAAAATTATATTCAAAATATAATTTCATAAATAAGAAATTAATATATACATCTAAATTTAATCATTATTAAAATTATATTTAAAGGATAATTTCACAAATAAGAAATTAATATATACATAATTCATATATATACTTAGTAATGATGTTAAAAAACTAATTTTCATATTCTAATAAATATTAATAACTAATAAATTACTTAAACGTGTTCAAAAAAATTATTTAAACAATGATAGCCAATAATAATAATTATAAGTTATTCAAACAAATATTGAATATAATCATGTCCTTATATGTCATTTTGTTTATTCAAATAATAATCAAACAGTTATCAATTAATTTTACCAAACTGTTTTATAGAATTAACTAATGCAATCAGCTACTCAAATCAACTAATAATATGATTATAAAATATGGACAATATTAAAAAATTGTATGATTTTGCTGGTTGACATGACTTTTGATATCAGAAAACCAACAGTTGATCTTAGCTGCTGTTGTACGTCATCTAGAGCACAAAAATGTGGCACATGATCCTCAACTAAAATCTTGTATCATACAAGTTGCAGCTGCTTTAGCTAGGCAAATTAGATCTAGAGCAGGGACGGAGCCAGGATTTAACGTTGGAGGGCAAAACATAAATTTTACAAGGTGGGTGGGGGTAAATTCACAATTATCCCAATTTTTTCAGAAAAAATATAAAGAATCAAAAGGGTAAAAAAAAATTCCCCTACCGGAAATACCACAACCCTTCCCATTAAAGCTGTAGCTTCATCCCTGATCTAGAGGTGTGCTTTAGCTAGGCAAATTAGATCTTTTTGTCCTCAGCAAGGTAAATAACGAATATGTCGAAATTATGGTGACTCAAATTTTAATATTACAATCCATGTTCCTAAAATAATATAGTACTCTAAATAAATTTCATATGGGATAAATAGATTAATATTCATTCCTCAGTCCATGCACACGTGAAAATTAGATACAGATTGATAAGTTTCACTTAACAATTAACATGACTTAATAGTCATATTACTTTATTGTGATGTCTTTCATTCGTATATACAGCTTTAATGCTAGCTTAGCACTGTTTTTGAAAAATGCGGTGAGAATTTACTTTTGCGAAGTGTTTTTGAAATTTTTGGTTTGAGATAAAAATATTCAGGGCTAGTTTAGCATTGTTTTTGAAAAGTGATTTTTAAAAGTGGTGTTAGAATGAGGTTTTGAAAGAAATTTTAAAAAGTTCGTTGTAAGATTTTAGTGTTCAGCATTTTTGTCAAGAACAGGGGCGGGACATATGGGGTTTAAGGGGGTATGGTCCCCTCTATTTTTTTTCATTAGGAATAAGATAATTTTTTTTAGAAAAAAGGTAAAATTACCTCTATAATCCCTTTAAAATTTGCAAAATTTTAGTTTGGTCCCCCTCAAAATTTTTAATTTCATTTTGGTCCCCTTCATAAATTTTTAATTTTTTTAAATTTCATTTTGGTCCCCCTTTATAAATCTCTAGTTCCGCCCCTGGTCAAGAAGTACTTTTAAGAAGATAAATAACTATTTTATACATGATATTGTAAGTTACATATATATATATATGATATTCAAATTCTCTAATGTATTATAAAAATATAAAAATATTTTTATTAATAAATATATTTTTTAACAATTATACGTGTTCCGTGAAAATATAACAAATTTGAAATATTTTATTTAAAAAATTTGACATAAATAAATATATATATTATTTTAAAATTAAAAAATAATTATTAATTATATATAATTATAAATAAATACAATAGCAAATGAATGTTAAAATTGTAATTTAGCTCTCAAAAATCAATTTTACAACCGCAAAAGCTAAAGTTTTGGTTGAAAATTACTTTTCAAAAGCAGTTTTTTCTCCAAAAGCTAGCTGTTTAGCACAACTTTTGGCCTCAAACCAACTTTTCGAACCAAAAGCTGGTTTTAAAAAGCAATGCTAAACAAAGTCTTAGGCCCCGTTTGTGGTTGCGTTTGGCAACCCAAACGGGCTTTTTTAAGTGCTTTCACTTATTTTTTAGTGTTTTTGGTTGCTTTTAAAACTAGCTTTTCTACCAAAACTAAAAAGCTAGATTTTATAGCTTCTTGGGTGGAGAAGCTAGTTTGAAAATAAAATTATTTTTTACCCTTATTATTTAATTATAATTTATTGTAAATTATGCATACATAATTGTAAAAAATTATATATTATAATATTTATATTGAAAATAAAATTATTTTATTTCTAATTTATTTTATATTTATTATTAATTTGTAAGTGATATGTCTGTATATAATCTAGAATAATTTATATTTTTAAATTAAATTTTATAAAAAATAAAATTTTTATTATAATTAAAATTGACTTATTTCATATATCATAACATTAACTATATGAACATCACCCACGTTTACTTTTATTTTTTAATATCATGTCTAAAATAGACATTTTTTCTTCTCAAAATCACTTTTTGACATCAATGACAAACACTAACCAGCTTTTCAAAACTACTTTTCAACAGCTAGTTTGAAAATCACTTTTTTCACTGTACTTTTCAAAAGCAACCGCAAACTAAGCCTTAGTATTGTTGTGCTTTTAAGAAGATAAATAATTATTTTAGACATGATGTTGTAGGTTAAAAATATACATTTAAATGATATTTTAATTCTTTTATGTTATAATATCAACTTAAATTATGATAAAAATATTTTATTAATAAATTAATGGTTTTTATCTAAAAATTTAACTAATAAATATATAAAATATTTAAACTAATAAATAATTTAATAATCATATAATTATGACCCTGTTTGGCAATTAGTTGATAGTTGATTGCATTAGCAGATTTGACTAGTTGATTGTATTAGTTGATTTGACTAGCGGGTTGTATTAGCTGATTGTATAAAAGTGTTTGATGAAATTAAATGATAAAAGATAGTTGTTTGATTATTTAAACAAACAAAATGACATATAAGCATGCGATTATATTCGATGCTTGTTTAAATAATTTATTAATTATCAATATTTTGTATCTATTAATATTAATCAGATAATAAAAAATATTTTTTAATATAACATTATTAAGCATATTTGAAGGACTTATATATTAATTTATTATTTATATAATTAATTTTAATACAATTTAATCAATTATTAAATTTAAATACAAATAATAAATGTGTGAGAATAAAAAAACAAAAAATAGTAGTTTAAGAATGTCACAATATAAACATATGAGGGTGAAAAATTAAAATAGAAAATGCTAAATTTAGATTATTTGGAGATTTTTTTATAATTGTTAAGGGTAAAAGGCTATATTATAATTATTATGTCAAAACTTCTACTTTTAAAAAGCTCATATTAGCAGCGTTTTTTTAATTAGAGGTTTCACTCAAATATGTTATTTACCAAACATTCAAATTAACGGATTTGATCAGTCAAACCTCTAATTTTTGCTTAAACCTTTAATTTTGGCTCAAACCGTTGTTTATCAAATACGGCCTATATCTTTAGTAAAACAAATTATAAGTTTATAAATTATAAAATAAACACAACATAAGATAGCAAATTAAGGTTAAGATTTTAATTTGGCCCCAAAAATACCTTTTCAACTGTAAAAATAAATCAATTTTTATATTTGGGCTGAAAAACACTTTTTTTAAACTCACTTTTTCCTTAAAAACAGACAGATTAATATTGTTTATAGTTCAAAAAGTGCTTTTTAACCCCAAAAATATTTTTTATTGTAAAAAAATTAAAAGTAATTTTCAAAAGCACTCGGTAACCCATGGTCAATGCATATCCACCATATGTTCAAAACTTCACTGACCACACAAAAACAAATACAATATATTGTATATTATTTTGGTTGGTATTAATATTCTGAAAATTTTGAGCTTGAGTGTGTTTAACAGTTTAAGTGTATAATAAATTTTATAAACATGTAGTACTTTATTATTACTTTTAAATTTTTTTATTCAAAAAAAGTGTATAATAATTTTATAGTTAAGATTTGAGTTCTGAATAGTTTAAATATTTTATAAAAATATCATAAAAAACAAGAAAAAGAGGCTGCAACAACAAATAAACCAAAGAAAATTTTGAACTTTTAGCTATAATTTATTCGATATAATAGAGCGATATTTCTGTAATTCTGTTTTCAATGGATATCTTGATATTCGAATCACGCAAAATAAAAAACGTATAAACAACTTTAAACACTCATCGGATTAAATGATTTTAAACATAGAACTCATGATATCGAACTAACATTGTTCTGACTAATAATACAAGAGCCCAACGAGTGAAGAATATATATATAGTGTTAAGATCAACTTACACTGTGCATAACTCTTTTTAAGTTTTACACATTTTTTGGATCGTTGGATGGAAAAAATAGATGGCTAAGAATAACTCCTTACTATTTTTCTCAAGTGATAATCTTCACATATTTTATTGTTAATCTCATCCATCCGTTTCACCCATCTAACGATGCGAAAAACGTATAAAACTTAGAAAATTTTACACTGTGTAACTGGATCCTATCTCATATATATATATATATATATATATGGGATAAGATCAAATTACACTGTGTAAAACTCTTTAAGTTTTACACATTTTTTGGATCGTTGGATGAGTGAAATGAATGGATGAGATTAACAGTAAAATATGTGAAGATTATCACTTGGGAATTAAAAACACGGAGTTAATCTCAACCATCCATTTCCCTCATCCAACGATCCAAAAAAGATGTAAAACTTAAAGAGTTTTACACAGTGTAGTTTGATCTTATCCCTATATTTTTACACCTTTTTTGGATCGTTGGATGAGTGAAACAGATGAATGAGATTAACAGTAAATTATGTGAAGATTATCACTTGGGAATTAAAAACACGGAGTTAATCTCAACCATCCATTTCCCCCATCCAACGATCTAAAAAAGGTGTAAAACTTAAAGAGTTTTATACATTGTAAGTTGATCCTAACCCATATATATATATTATTAGGTGTTGGATTATCGTAATAAGAAGTTCGTGGAAGGAAGAAGAAACCCCACAAAAAAGGGGCAGTGTAGAGTCAAATCAATTTTAGGGCTAGGGGTAGGGTTATGGAAGTTTCTGGTTGTGGATATCCATGCATGATTTATGTATGTATGTAACATACATACATATACAAGGATAGATTTACATGGGGATAGGGAGGGGCAATCGTCCCCCACCCCGAATTTTTTTTTTCCACTTTTGTCTCTTTATTTAATTTATTTTTAAAATTAGTTTATTTATAAATTTGTCCCTCCACTTTCAAACATTTATAATTTCCCCCTAACCTCAAATTCTAATTTCGTCCCTATATATACATGTACAAGGGTCAAACATCTAACTATTATTCCCTTTGAAGAACTGTCTTCATCTCACCATCAGTTAATACTCCTAAAAACCATTTTTTATATCTATTTGATGAAAGGGAATTACAATGCAATATATAAAGCGATCGAACTTACATCTTTTAAGATAAATATCATCTTTTTTTATTAAAACTACTTGGTTGGTTCAGTAAAACTCTTTTTAATCTAAAAGACTAGAAAGGGAAATTAATGTAGGTTGCATGTTTTCGACGAAACATGAATGAGGAAATTAACTGAAAGTGGAAAAACAAAAAATGTAGCTTGAATCATGTCATGGGTTGATTATGTATACGTCTCTCTATTAAATGTTGCATTCCATTTTCGCTGTTATAGGGTTGGAATCGGTTCAGTTCACTCGATTTTTTTTAATTATTTATGATGATTCGGATTTGTTTTTCTTATTATTGATTTTAGGTTTTTAACTTTTTAAACTATACTTTAACAAATTTGATTTGCTTTATAGGTTTTTTTAATTATTTTATACACCGATGGTGGAAATTAAATTTTTTCACAAACATCTTAGTTTTAGAGTTTAGGGAACTAGTTTAGGGCACATGGGTTTAGAATTTAGGGATGGTGGTTAGAATTTAGGGTTTATAAGTTAAAACTTGAATTCTCACCATATTACCCTAAAAACTAAACCCTAAATTCTAAACACGATCCCTAAATTATAAACCCCTAAATCCTACATCCTAAACTAGTTCCCTAAACCTAAAAACTAAGGCACTTGTAAAAACTTTTAATTTCCACTGCAAGTATATTGAATATAAATCATTCTTTTATAAAGCTTTAAAGTTTTTTCGTAATATTTTTTAAAAAAAAACATTTTAAGTAGAATAAAATAACTAATAATACTTAAATAGTATTTTTCAATTTATTTTTACTATTTGAAATAGAAAATGCTTATTCTTTTTATTATCGAAAAAGTTATAAATTAAATAAAAATAAAATTTGATTTGATTCGATCAATTATAGTTAAATTAAAGGAAAATAAAAATAACAAAAGGGAACAAGTACTACCTTATAATCACATCAGTATTATTCAAAAAAAAAAATTAACTTCGTAGACTAAATTCTAAGAAATTTGATTTGTTTTATGCGATAAATTTAATGTAATGAACAAAGAGTACAATGATAAAAGATTACTCTATCTAATTCACGTGTTACATGTATAGATACATGTGTGTACACATTACACTCATTGAAATGTGATTGGATGGATTACAAATTATTACTTTGGCTTGGTCCGGGGACGGACGCAGAACTTTATTTTAGGGGGAGAACTTATAAAATTTTAGGATCGACTAATAAAATTTTAGAGGGTGAAAATAAATTTTTAATAAGAAATATATAGAAAATTTGTAAAAAAAATTCTAAAACATATAAAAATTTCAAACTTTTAGGGGGACGACTGCCCCCTCCACCCCCCTCTAAGTCTATCTCTGCTCCATACAAAAGGTTATGTGATATTTACGTCCAACGAATAACATGCAGCTTAAAAGAATATATTGTCATATCAGTTTGAGTTTGGATGAAAAACGTATAGTACCCCAAATGAAATGAAGACAATATGAAAGTATATGTTACGTCTTATTCATTATCTAAACTTACCATGCCACTTATTAAATGTACCAATGTGTAAAGTCATATACATAACACATGCCTAGTTATTAATGATTCAATGGTTGGATTTGATAAACTATTAAAAATATATTTACTATAGAGATAGGATTAACTTATACAATGTAAAATTCTTTAAGTTTTACACGTTTTCTGGATCGTTAGATGAATGGCTCAGATTAACTCCTTACTCTCTTTTTTTCAAGTGATAATCTTCACATACTTACTGTTAATCTCATTCATTCGTTTCACTCATCTAACGGTCCAAAAAACGTGTAAAACTTAAAGAGTTTTATACTGTGTAAACGGATCCTATCCCTTTACTATAAGGATTTATATCCAATACACTGGCGGTAGAAACTTTTAGTTCCCACAAGCGCCTTAGTTTTAGGGTTTAGGGTCTTAGTTTAGGGTGTAGAGTTTAGGGTTTTAGGTGCATGAGTTTAGAATTTAGAGTTTATGGTTAGAATTTTTTAGGTTTAGAGACTAGGGTTTAGTTTTAGGGTAAAATGGTTAGGATTTAGGTTTTAACTTATAAACCCTGAATTCTAACCCTAAACCTTAAATTCTAACAACTATCTCTAAATTCTAAACCCCTGCACCTAAAACCCTAAACTCTACAACCTGAATTAAGATTCTAAACCTTAAAATTAAGATGCTTGTGGAAACTAAAAAATTCTACTGCTAGTGTATAGAATAATAATCCTTACTATAATACTTGATAATTGTTGGGACTTTTTGATTTCTTTACAACAAGTTTAAGAAATATAAATCGCCAGACAGTTTGTCGAACCTCTGATTATTTGTTGGTATTGTATTTTAAGATGTCTGTGCTCGCTTTTTAGTCATATGATTGCATCATTCGTAATAATGCTAATTAGTATACTAATTAAATAAATTCAAGCAATCAAACTCCTACAAAAAAAATATCCCAAACCCTAGAAATCCGAGTAAATAGTACCCTTGAAAGCAAAATTCAAGCTGATAGGAAAAAGAACGCTTTACACGAAAAGAAAAAGGCTCCAAATTAATTCAATGGATTGGATAACTATTAAGGTCCTTTAATTTATAATTTATAGATATATAAAATTTTTAGTAAAAAAATATATTATGGATTCTTTTTAAAGTCATTTTTTTGTAATTTATTAAATTAAAATATTTTATTTTTTTATAAACATTTAATTAAATTTATTTAGGGCCTCTCTTATTTTGAGATCATGTGTAGCGACTCGCACATTCCCATCGAGTCTACACAAGCGTTCAAAGGGCCGTGTTTAAGTAGGAAGATCTCTGACGTGATATTATACATTTATTAAATCACATTAACAGTGGGTCATCCCCTTGTGTCCTAGTGGCAAAGATAGATGTTCATCATCCTTGGGATTCGGGTTCGAGCACCAGTAATACATGTTGTGTGTGCTATTTTTGAAAAGACTAGGAAAATTGAACAGATGCTACCTTTGCATCACACCAGCATATTCAAAAATCACAAACTAGTTACTGAAATATAAAGGCTTAACTATAAAATAGGTGCCCAAACTTTGCTATTTTTTATAATTGGTGCTTAAACTATTTTTTGGCTGAAATATGTGTATAACATTTTATTTCTGTCCATTTTAAAGTCGACCTGTCAAAAAAAATTCATAACACAATTATAGCTTGACATGTGAATTTTATTTTTTTATTTTTATTTTCAAAACCAAACTGAAAAATAAATTAAATTAAAATATCTCAAATTTAAAAAAAAATTACAAAAAAGTCTCAAATCCTTAAAACTCCAAACTCCAATTTTCAAAATTGATGGCATTGTCGTCGTCAATGGCCTCGTCGGACCTTACCCCCTCCGTCGCTGGTGTCCCTCGCCCATTCTCCCAACCACCTATCGCCGGTAACCGGCCGGAGACATGCCAATCAGATGTCGAACGTTGGAGCATTTTGTGTTCGTCGTTCGTCGTCCGATTGACGCACCTCCCGCCGGTTACCGGCAATGGGTGGGGGGAGGGGACTCTGACGACGGTGGTGGAGAGGTCCGGCGAGGCTATTAGCGGCGACAATGACATCAATTTTGAATTTGGGTGTTTGAATTAGGGACTGTTTTGAAATTTTTTAGAATTTTTAAAAATATCTTTTTTTTCTTCAATTTTTTGGGAAAAATTAATAAAACAAAATAAAATAACAAGTGCAAATTCTGATTGGGTGCTAAATTTTTTTTAACGGCGATACCTTAAAACAACAATGAAATAAAACTTTAGGCACCTATTTTATAGAATTTATGGTTTATGGTTAGAAGTTAGGTTTTATAGGTTAAAACCTAAATTTATAACTATATACTTGAACTCTAACCCTAACCTTTAAACCATAGATCCTAAACCCACAAACTTAAACCTTTAAACTCTAAACTTTGAACTAAACCTTAAACCCTGAAACTAGAATACTTTCTTTTTTATTTTCAACGCCAATATATAAAATATTTTTTCCCTTTTATTAATTGAATAGTTTGGATTTAAATTCTAAAAAAAATACGATTATAAAAACTACCCTTTCAATATTTTTATTTTAATACTAAAACTCAAACAGTAGATATTGTTTAAGGGTAATTATACCATGATGGTGAAAAATATTTATTTCCACAAATATCATAGTTTTATGGTTTACTTAAGTTTAAAGTTTAGGGTTTAAAATTAAAGGATTGTGATTAGAATTTAAGATTTAGGATTAGAATTTAGTGTTTATAGGTTAATACCTAAATTCCTAACATATTACTATAAACCCTAAACCCTAACCTCTAAATCTTAAATTCTAACTATAATTCTTAAATTTTAAACCATAAATTAAATATTTAAAACCCTAAAACTCTAAAAATAGGTCGTTGTAAAACCAAAAAATTTCATCACGGGTACATAAAATATTTTTTCATTACTTAATTAATATAACATTTTATTTCATTAAACAACAATGTATGATTGGTCTCATCATTTGAAGTCTTACGCGAAATATCCGGGTATTCCATTTCACTCTATTTCCGGCAAACAACCTCAGAAGATAACCAATGACATAACGAAACGTGGCATAATGTCATGTCTCTCTGCACAGAGAATTTAGATTAGATTTCTCCAAATTAATTAACTAATATTAAAGATAATCCAAGTTTCTTTGGTCAGAACAATGGTAATCCAAATTGAAGTTAAAAGGAAGAAAAAAAGTAGGGTTTTTTTGTCAGATCAAATGAAACCGTTCAATAAATGAATGAACAATCTTCACTGTTACAGAGCGTGGGAACACGTGTGGTGAGTGATGGAGAGAGCAGACCAGAGTCCAGACCTTCCCCCCTTGTTTTTAGCTTTTTATGCTACGCTTTACCCTCTCTGCAATGCGTTAAAAATGCAACATTCTCTCTCTCCATCTCTCTCTCTCAGGTCTTCTTGGAAAAGAAAAAGCAAAGGTCTCGTCTTTATCATCACTTCAACTTCAGCTAAGATGTGATTACCACTTTTTCTGAGTTCTCAGATGTTTTTGCTTCTTTCCTTTGCTCCCCCTCTTCTTTCTTCTTTCTTCTTCTTCAACTCTCTATCTCTTATAAAGGGTCAAGCTTTAAGTTTCTATAATGGCTGCCATTATATCTTTTCCCCCATAGATTCTTCTTAACACTACTGTTTTTGTCTTCAATTCTGGTTTATTTTTGTACAAGTACTCAAAACCTTGCATTTCTGGTGTTAGTCATTATTTAATATACTAGGGCAACCCAAGTTATAGACTACTATTTGGTTAGATTTTGGTACCTGCACTTTTCCTGTGGAAACTGGAAATACATACACCATGGAGGATTTGTATAGGCTTGATGATCCTACAATCTCCTGTTCAAATGATATTGCAAGGGTTCATAACTATGGTGCAGGAAGCTTTGGTGCTACTGTTACCACTGATTTTCTCAGTCCGGTTGATCATTTACTTCAATTCGATCATCATGAAGCCGATACAGATGCCACTGGTTCAGATATGTCTGAGCTTATCAAGTCCCAGATCTCGAATCACCCTCGTTATCCAAACCTAGTATCTGCTTACATAGAATGCCAAAAGGTGATGTTTTTAACCCTTTTTCTCGTTTTTAATGATTAGTTTCCATGATTACATTTTCCTTCTTTTTTTACTGTGAAAAATGATTATCTTGATTCTCTAGTCCTAGAGAAATTATAGTGAAGGACTTGATGTTTTAGTGTTTTTTTTCTTATTTTTTGTTTTGTATATATAGGTTGGAGCAACGCCTGAGCTGGCCTCGCTTCTTGAAGAAATTGGCAGAGAGAATAGGTCTATGAGTGCTTGTAGTCAGATAGGAGCTGATCCAGAACTTGACGAGTTCATGGTAACTCTTGTGGATCTTTATGTTTAATTTCATGCTTTGTTTGGTTCTCGAGAAAAGTGCAAGGAAAAGAGAAGAATACTAACATTTATCTGGTCTTGTTTGATTGAAGGAATCATATTGCCAGATTCTTCATCGCTACAAAGAAGAGTTATCTAAGCCGTTCAATGAAGCTACAACTTTCTTAAGCAACATGGAATCACAGCTAAGTAATCTCTGTAAAGGAGCACTCAATAGTCATCACATTGGTAAAGTTTTTAATTAAGCAATTTCTCATCCTAACTTGTATGTATATAATTTTTATTTGACATTAAAGTTATACTGTTGTTTTTACATTAAATAATCAATGCAAGTATAGGAATCTCATTGCTACTGTGCATGTAAAAAATAGTTATTTTTTCCTTCACTATCTTTGAGTTGGAAATGCAGTATTTATGTTTTATAGATATATTGTGGACTGACATGTTCTTCATTGCTGAACATTTTAGCAGACAATTTACATGTTATTTGCTCATCTTTTTTTCAGATGAAGCTGGTGGGACTTCTGAGGAAGAGTTAAGTTGTGGTGGGGAAGTTGAAGCTTCTGAAAATCGAGAATCTCCGGACGACTGTCGAAGCGACGACGTTAAAGGAATGCTCATGCGCAAATACAGTGGCTATCTGAGCAGTTTGAGGAAAGAATTCTTGAAGAAAAGAAAGAAGGGTAAGCTTCCAAAAGATGCAAGGGTGACACTGCTTGAATGGTGGAACAATCATTATAGATGGCCTTATCCTACGGTAAATACAAATACAACTTAATTAATAGTAGTGTTCTTTAGTAGTAAGACTACTGCATTGTGCTTGAACCCTAATTCAGTTCTGCAGTAAAATCATAAGCACCAAAGTATGTACTTTAGTATATTTTTTAACCCACCAAATTCTGAAACAATGATAGTTAACATGAATGTTTTTTTTATGAACATCAATCATTGTTTGCTAACTAAATGAACATCTTGACCTAGCCAAATAAAGAAAAATGATCTTGAACCTAAGGTTTAGTTCAGATTTTCAATGTAATTATCTTTGAAAAGTGATCTCAAGCAGATTTGGAGTTCGAATCTCAACATTTGTTTTATTGACACGTTTCTTGTTGTGTTATTGTGTATTTGTGTGTATTTAAACTAACTGAATAGCCTACTGTAAGAGTAAATGGTTTGAAAGGTTTCATGTGTTTCTCTTAAGAAGGGTTTGTGGTGATTGCAGGAGGAGGATAAGTCAAAATTATCAGAGATAACAGGACTAGAGCAGAAGCAAATCAACAATTGGTTCATCAACCAGAGGAAGCGGCATTGGAAACCATCCGAGGATATGAAATTAGCCCTTATGGAAGGCGTCGCCGGGCACAACGGAGAACCTATGTACTCAGATCATGGAGTTGGAACCGATAGCAATAATATCTGATCAAAACATTTGCCCTTTCAAGGCCTCCTTTTCCGCATGTACTGTTACTTAGGTTTCAATTTGTGTTAAAATCTGCAACATTCCACACCTGTAAATCAGTAAATGTTATCATTCTTAATCTTTTATTATAATTTGTTGAAGTGATTAGGCCATATTGTAGTTAATTACAATGAGTGCACTTGATAAGGTGTCTACGAAAAGGGTTATAAGCATTGATACTTCTCAATGCATGGAATGGTACTGATATTCAATATATGGACCACTGAATCCTGTAGCCATTGGTGGCACTGAAATATGAAATTTAGTGGTCCGGGAGCGAGTGGCAGCAATGGGGAACACTCCAATGTCACAAAATGGTACTGAAAAAACAAAGCTCTGGTTCATGGTGTTTACCTTGTTTGATGATTTTGGTTTATGGTATGGTCCTTATCACTGGCCTGACTACTCTGGTATTAATGTTACTTTCAAAGCTTTAATGGATGGGTCTCTCCATGTTGGAATTTAGTGCTAAAAGTATCAGCTTTTTCTTTAATAGCCATTGAAGTGTGTAGTCTCGTAAGTAGTAATATGTAAGGCACTCAGATTCTGTAAAGTCATGTCTGCAACTCATAAGTGTTTCTTTATGGTATATTTTTCTGATAAAACTTTTATTTGCACTCAAATTAAATAAGGTCAGAAGTTTGAATATTGATGCTGTGAATGTAGAAAACTGGGTTGAGAAAGTAACTCTCATAATAGGTCTCTACAACACTCGATCATGATTAGTCGATCAATGGCCCTTGGGAATTGGGATGAGGGTTTACCAAGCTGCAGCAGTTTTACAATGGCCGCACTATTTTGAGTTTTACTATTTACCAATACCAAGTAAAAAAAAGAAGTTTATGGGATTCAGAATCATTGCCTAAACTTCACATATTCATAGTCTTAACACACAATATGCATTAACAAACTGGTTCCATAATGTAAAAAATTGGTAGAAGATCATTCAAGAAGTCAGTTATCTGAATCGAATGCACATCAAAAGGAAACACATGTTTTTCTATATATAACATAACTATCAATCTATTTTGCAAGAGTCGGAGATTGGAACCTGGAAGGTACTGAGAAAAACAAGCATCTTATCATCTACTTAGAAAATTAGCAAAGCCAGAAGAAATAGGCCTGCAGACATACGAGGAAATGCGACCTGGGGTCATAAGAACTCTTATGGTTCATACTACAAACAAACACATTCACCTGCAATCTGTTCTAGGCGAACTCAACAATGTCGGGATCTTTTCTGGTCAAAAGATCACCAGATTAGCAACACTGGTGTCTGCTGACTCAACGATGTATATTCACGACAGGCATGGGAGATTATGAGGCATCATCGGGTGCAGCTGCAGCATCACTACTTTTGCCAACTTCAGAAGCACTTCCCTCGGCATTCATGTTACTGAAACTCCGTTTTTTCAATTTGGAGTTTGAATTCTCCTTTTCTTTCCCTTTTCTTTTCTCATCCTCGACTTTCTTTTCAGGCTGATGTTCATCATTTGTATTAGGAAAAAGAGGAGGCTCCCTGCCACTTAGTTTACAAAAGACTCTCTCCACTGTTTCACTTATTTCCTTTCCTAGCCCATTGCCGTCCAGAATCAACTCCCAAACTGATTTTGACGCCCTCTCAAGAACTGGGGTCCTGCCCAGTAATAAGAACAAAAATTAGTTCCATTGTACACTTAATGCGAGCACATAGCAAATTGTCCACGATGACAGAAAGTTTTATAAATAAATGAGAACGTGGATGTGCGGGTAAAACATACAAGATCTACGTTATACCATCTAATCATTCTCGAATTTTAGCTGTTCAAAAAACAATGAAGAAAAGCGAAAATACTCACTCAAGTTCCTGCCTAAGTGCATCAAACAATTCTCTTTTCGTCTGTTTCTCTGCACCGGGGGTGTTTAGGACCTTACTCTGCTCTGCCATTTTTATTGTTGTATTCTTCAACTCCTCCTATAACAGAGAAAAGTTACAGATATCAAATAGAACAACAGGGTGCATGACGAGTCAACTCTTCAACTTCAAGGAATGCAAGTTTGTAGACTAGTTTAACATTACTAACTAATTACATCAGCAATGCACATTCAATACATATAAGCATCTTCAAAGGAACAAAGAGCTGAATTCACATACGACCATACAATTTTAGGTGAATCGAATCGATGACCTTCAGTCAAGTTAGAACAGTAAATATAACAAACAAGTCACCACAACTTAGAATTCCAATACAATTATTCCAAAATGCAAACTAGTTTCCTCAATCCCATAGAAAACTTTATATCTGTAGGGAAAAGAGAGTACAACATCTATAGTAACCACATTAAATATATAACTTTTATATCCAGTGCTCACAGAAGGATCACAATGTTCTACTTTAGAAAAAAAATGGGAATCATCAGCAAATTTAAAAAGAGGAAGGCATATGTAACTTTAACTTCAGAGCTTCACTCATGTCATATGTAGACAATTGACACTGAAATAAACTTTTACAGTATTTAATCATATCAAGGTAGGGTTTCAAGTGCAGAAACACCAACATGAAGTAGACCAAAAATCCACAAGCACAAATTTTAGTGACATTATCCCAGAAAATCGTCATGAAAAAAACACAAACAAACTATCAAACAAAAATTCACATTGAAAACTATCAAACAAACTCAAAGGGCATCACTGAATTTGCAAAATCTTCATGATAAAAACACAAACTTTAGTGACATTATCCCAGAAAATCGCTCAATGAAACGTTTTTACATTAAAAGCAAAATACCCAGATAAGAAATTCAGCAGTTTGTATACACATTTACCGAGAAAGACAAAAGAGACTAACATTGGCTTTAAGCTGATTGATAATCTTCAACCTGAGAGCATCAATGGTTCCATCGTTCATCAATGACTCCAACACATCTTCTGGGGTTATTACCGATGAAGATCCCATCTTTTAATTCGAACAAAAAACTAAATTTAAGAAAATTTAATTCCTTCAACACTATGACTGAAAAGAAAAAAGAAACGAATCTTATGAGTTATTCAAGCTTGGGTATAGGAAAAAGTTGGGTACTTTGATAAGAAAAGCAAACAAAACATAAAAGGAGGAGGAGAGAATAAGAATTAAGAACATTGGAATTAGCGTACCTAGACGTCTTTCAATCCACAAAATAAAAATTGAAGGATGATCAATTTGTTGATCATCCTAGGAAAACACACGCGTATATATATGGATCTGGGCGGAATCCATATCTTGGAAAACGACGTCGTTTGCAAATGCTTTTCATTATTTATTTTTTTGTTACTTTCCTGACTAATTTAAATCGAACATCGTGTACTAATTTTGGTGGTTAAATCTTCAGTGATTTTTTTGCATATATAAGGTCTCGAGCTTAAACACATCAAACTACTTATCACTTAAGTCAATCCTGTTAGTAATTATTTTAATATATTTATATATATATATATTAAAAAATTTAATTAAATAATTTTAAATATATTTTTATAAAATTTAATTATTTAAAATAGTTATAGTCAAATTTTAAAATTTTGACAGCAAAAAAAATAATATGTGACAATTTTAATGATGCGATAAAATATTATTTTAAAAGTACTATTGTCTTTTTATATTTATATATATTCAAAGAAAAAATATTAAAATTCATTATTTGATATTTATTTTACCAAAAAAAAATTATTTGTAAATCTTTTGCCACTACACTTACAATTATTTATTGTATTAATGTTTACAAATAAATTTTGTATAAAATTTTATTTTACATTTTCATATACAAATATTTATTATAAGATAACTAATTAAATTGATCTCATGAGTTAATTCGAAATTAACTTGATTAAGAGATAACTAAAATAATCTCGTTTTTTTAGATAACAAATATCTTTTATAGTTATAGAAATATTTAAACAAATAATTATAAAATCCTTATATGAAATTTAAACTCATGACCAAAAACTTTTACTTATAAGCCTTTTATCATTACACCTAAATTTATTTGTTGTACTAATATTTAAAACATTTTTTGGCCACTAAAATTTCGACAATGAACATTAAACTTTTCGGACGCAGAATTTTAGGTTAAAAAGCGAACTTATAAAATTTTTAGGAGCAAAAATAAATTTTTAATAAAAAATTTTCTAAGTGAATTTTAAGTTTTTAGGGGAACCGCACACCCCCTCGGTCCATCCCTGCTTGCATCCCTTAGTTTATGGGAAAAAGAGGCCAAGATCTTGTTTCTGGGGCATGATAATGCCGGCAAAACCACGCTGCTTCACATGCTCAGATATGAGGTATTTCTCCCCATTACCATTGTTTTATGTTTTTTTCTATAGAGTTGTATAATTTCTGGTTCAACATTGTTCTACTGGAATGGTATGGACCGACTGCTTTTCATTTGCTATTGATCTAAATAGGGAAAACAAAAAGTGGGTTTGGCTGGGTATTGTTGTTGATTGATTTCTTCAATGACAAGTGATTGAAAGTTGAGATTTTTTTAATGGGATTTGTCAGAGATTAGTGCAGCATCAGCCCACACAACATCCAACCTAGAGGAATTGAGTATTGGAAAAATCAAGTTTAAGGCTTTTGATTTGGGAGGCCATCAGATTGCTAGAAGAGTTTGGAAAGATTACTATGCCAAGCTACACTTCCTTTTCCCACTAATCCTTGTCAATTGTCATTCTATTCTGTTTTCAGCCAATCAAACTCTTGCCATTTCATCCTTTTTCATGTATTTGTTGCATGAATAGAGATTACCCGAATGTTTGGTAATATATGAGCTCACTTTGATTCTCATGTTGTGAAGGAGAGGACGATTACCCGAATGTTTTTGCTTTCCTTTTTGGAATTTGTATGTAGGTGGATGCGGTTGTTTACCTGGTGGACTCTTATGACAAGGAGAGGTTTGCCGAGTCGAAACGGGAGTTGGATGCTCTCCTTTCCGATCAAGCCTTGGCTAACGTCCCATTCCTCGTCTTGGGAAACAAGATTGACATTCCATAGGCCGCCTCAGAAGACCACCTTGGCCTTACCAATTTCACCACAGGAAAGGGTAAGGTCAACTTGGGAGACTCAAGTGTTCGGCCCCTTGAGAGGTATTTATGTGTAGGGGTATGGAGATGGTTTCAGGTGGCTTTCTCAGTACATTAACTAGGTAGAGCTACAAGAAAGTTAGGCTTGCTTGTTTTCTTTCCTTAATGATATTCTTATACAGAATTGAATTCGAGGGAAACACTTTCAGAAATTATTGTTGCATGTGTTTCAAACCCTTTTTTCCTCTTTTTTGTTCTTCGTTCGAATTGATAAACGTGCTCCCCTGTACAAGACAACGAGGCATACGAGTAATTGATGACTTGTTGTGATTGATTTTTGGTCATACTTTCAGTATAGTTATCTCATTATATTTGTTCTTGTGATTTAACTATACAAATAAAACAATGTGACTAGTGAAATCGGATTTCGTCTGTTTGCATGCCTGTAATCGAGCTAAACCGAGGTCGAGTAGTGAAAAGTTCAAGCCGAATTTAAAAATCACCCGAGTTTGGTTCGAGAAGAAATTGAACTACTCAAACTTGAGTTCTGTGATGCATATATTTTAAATCACTTTTATTTAATGGTACGTTAACATTAAAATATGAAACATGTTATTAATACAAATCTCAACTAGCCAAATGATATACTCAAATTGAATATTATGATACTCATGCTTGGCTTGACAATGATTGAACCAAATTCCTTTTTTTAGTAGATCGCAAATAAAAGTGTGCTATTTACATACTGAATCTGCAAATATTAAACAACTCTTAATTATTTGTCCCAAGTGTAGATCCGGTTAATGGCTGTAAAACATAGTTTTATGTTCGGATTTGAGATTGAAACAAGCATACATGGCTCATTTGTAATGTCATGGTCTTGAAATCAAAGTAGTTGCCATAAAATCATGCAGGGTTCAAATTGTTACTATTTAGAGAAGTGAATTTTTCAAATTGTCTATCTTAAGACTTTATTTTGTAATAGCTTTTAATTAACATCGATGGGGATGTAGCTCAGATGGTAGAGCGCTCGCTTAGCATGCGAGAGGTACGGGGATCGATACCCCGCATCTCCACTTTTTCATTTGTTTTTTTGCTTTCTATCTATATCGCCTTCAGCCCTTCGCCACTGTGATCTTACTTTATAGTAAACAGAGAGAGACCTGTTCAATAGAAGGCACATCAGATCATAGTAATTTATCAATAATGTCTCAGTTTTTGCTAATAATGGAATAAATTGAGAACCCTTTGGACTCAATAACATGTTCTTCTACATTCCACCTTCCATTGCCAAATATACATTTATGTATATGTATATATATATATATATATATATATATATGCTTAGCTAGACAGGGGAAATGGTTAGCTTTGAAGCCTTAAAGCAATAAATCAAAAACTAATTCATCAACTAAACAAGTCCATATAGTTTTCTCAACCTCTAAACCTTCTTCAAATGCTTCCATGTCGAAATCGAGCCATCTCTCGTCCTTTGTGTTCATATTCTTGCATACAAGGTCATCCACCACCGATATGTCCGCCATGTTTCTCCAACCAGATATCTCTTTGTACAACTCCTCTGCTAGCCATCCTTTGTTTTGGATCAATGTTCCCCACTTAGCACATCCTTTGCAGCTTCCGACAAAAACTTGGCCGTATCTTAACTCCAGGGATTCGCTCACACAATCGAGTAAAAGCTTTAGTTCGAGCTTGTTGTGGTCTTCTCCGTGTCTTTCTGTTCCGTTCCAATGCTGGAGCTGATCGAAGGCATTCGGGGTCATGATGTTATCGGTCTGACCCAATGCATATTCTATGAACTTTAGCTCGGAATGTTTTAGCACCATTTTAATGTAATCAAGTTCGGAATTGGTTGACTCTTTAAAAACTGTTGAACTGGATGTCGCCGTTAGACGCTTTTCGTCTGTTTCTCCCACGGTTTGGGAAGACTCGATTCCAGGGGATGAGCTTAATACTTCGTCATCACGAGCCGAACACATCATGCCTGCAAATGTAGATTGCATGTAGTCAATGCAGCAACTTGATTACTGAGTTTGCATGTTAATCATCTATGCAAGTAATCATTTCTTTGCCTCTCAGACATGGTTAAGTATACTCTAGACATTGTCCCGAAATTTAAATTCGGCAGATTACATTGCTACTAACAAAACTCGTATCATTTCTAGCTAAACATGAAATATAATAAAATTGGTAGAAAGAAATTTGGAATACCAAAAAAATTAAGAAAAGTACAGCTTACCACTGGTATCATCTCTACTATCAGCGAAACACTCACTCGTGACAGCAAGTTCAAGAGTTAGAAGCGGGCTAGGCTGTTGAAGATCTAATTCTATGCCAGTCTCGCTGCTGTTGCTGCTGCTGCTGCTAGCATTTCGGTCTTCAATTCCTTCTGAAAGCTGGCATCATTCGATAAAGTTAAAAGTCATATGTCCAACTATGAAATATAAAAGACAATTAAGGAAAATATTATGTATAGGTATTATTCAGTGAAAATATTATGTTTTTTGGTTGAGGAAAAAGGCCATCTAAAATCGAATGACTAAATTCTACACTTTGGAAAAACCTTTTGCAGTGTGGGACTTCATTATAAACACCAAGAAATAAGCAAAGAATGTCATTGTACAAGTAAATGGTAGCAGTGAGTGAATAAGCCAAACCTGCCACTTCCTTCTCCAATCAAGCTCCGAATCGTCGATTGAACCGCAACTGAAGCCATCGAAACTAAGCGATATGTCTTTCTCTAGATCCACCGGAAGTCTTTTGTGATGTCCCATTGATGTACTAGACGGGACCGCTGAATTTTGTTGACTGGATGCGGGACTACACGAAGTCTCCTCTAAAATGATATTGCAATTGGATGATTCAACTCTATATGTCAATTCATGAAGCTGTTTCGCTAACAGAACATTCAGAGCATCCCCACCAATTGTATTAAGTCCAAGAGAAGGAAATCCTGAGCTTTTCGAGAACAGTGTATCATTGTCACCCGAAGGATCACTATCAAAGCTGCAGCTCATTTCCGCAACTTGACTCGTGGAAGGTACATCAGGCATGCATCTTTTAATGGGGGATGTAAATGTAAACGAAACAATATCCGTGCTTGTCTTCATTTTCTCTGCATCCTGATTTGAGCGCCCATCAGTTGTAACATTACATTTTATGGACCTTTTAACACCATTCATCGATGAATTTTCAGAAACTGTATTCCCGGACAGGGGATCCTCATTTACAAGCTGTTTCTTTCTAGGCAAATTCTTTCTTCTAGACATGGGAAGCTCCTTTGAAGAACCAGTTGCCGAGGAGCCCGTGTTCCTAGACTGAGATTCGGAGTTCACAGTCACCTTGTTTATAGTCCTATTTAGCCCTACTGTACCATCTAGGGACCTAGCCTTTCTAACTTGCTGGTCCCGGGTTAAAGTCTTTAGTGTCGAGTAGTCTCTACCGGATATGCAGTTCTGCTTCTGATTATTCTGCCTCAGGACATGGTTAGTCCTATTTGTAGAAGTTCCATTCTCCACATTCTTTCGCATATCTGCCCGGCTCCTAGAAGAATGTCTTCCATTAGCACCATTTCCTTCCTTCGGATTTGTGGAACACCCATTACCACTTGAAAACGACCCCTCTTTCCTCCGAACATTAGTCCTTGCTTGTTCAGCAAGTAAGACTGATTTCCCCTTATTCCTTGAACTGTTACAACTACCTTTCTCTGAATCCTTAGATATCCTTAATGTTGGTGCATAATCTGATTTATTTTGACTCTTGCCCTTATGCTGTTCTTTCAAAGACTTCATCGCACTCTGACTAGGCTCGTCGGGCCTTTGAGGCCTGGATACCTTATGTGCAGCTTCGATTTTCTCTTTCAAATCCCGGATTTTCAAGGGGCTGTAGAAGACCCAAACAGTGATTATACCTAATTAATAGTTACTTGCTAGTCAAGTTTTCTTTAAATTCCAGTCCTGGTCATACATTACTAGGGATTTCTCTTCTCCTACCACTATATATATGTTGGGAGCGAGAGAGTTTACACACAACACAAACAGTGAGTCTTTTTTCTTTTTATCGTCAACTCAGTTGTGTTGCCGTTTGGTTTGATTTTTCATCTTGTTTTTTTTTTCTTTTGTTATTTTGGTCATGTATGATCGTGAAGAAGAAGAGGAGCTTCACCCAACTGATCGCAGTGAGATGTCTGATACTGATTCCGATTCCGATTCCGCCGCTGCTTCCTTTGTTTTCTCCGTTCGGAACTACTTCAAAACCACCCCCAAAACTGAGGTTGTGAAGCGAGGCGGTGGTGCCCCTCAAGATTCAAGATGTAGGTTCTGTAAGTATTGCGGCAAAGGGTTTGTGTCCAGCAAAGCCCTGTACGGCCATCTTCGGATCCATAGGCAGTATCGGGATAGGTCAAAAACTGAAACCCGACACATCAAGACTCAAACAAAACCTTCTCCCCAAGAAGACGAAGAATGTGGCTTCGGTTGTTTTATTTGCAAGGAAAGTTTCTCGTCGATTCAGTTGTTGATCCGGCATATGGGAATCCATCGTGAAACGGTTTCCAATGGTGTTCGAAAACAACCTGCAATGTCTCAAGAAAGCAACTCTTTAGGTAGTGCTAAGAGTAAGACCACCGTCAAACCGGAAAAAGACATTCCCTGCTGGTTGAAGGAAACCGGTAGCAGCGACGACGATATAATTCGAGATGCAGTGCCCCTGAGGGTCCATTACGGACCTGCACATCCCCACTTGGAAACAAGGAAAAAGAGATCAGCATGGCCAATCGAGACACCTCAACGGAGGGAGTTGCTGACAGTGAGAGGGCGGTGGAGCATGGTTGCAACAAGTCCAAATCCAGGTCCGGGATTGGAAGAAGATCAATGAACAAGAAGGCTAAGGTGATGAACAGTTTGCATTCATGTGAGATATGTGGGAAGACCTTCACAACGGGTCAGGCACTCGGTGGTCACAAAACTTATCATCGGGTCAAGGTGGAGTTTGTGCAACTGCAACCAAAAACCAAACAAGAATCGTTTGTCACCACAGCAATGTTCCCTGAAGATGCTTATCTGTCTGATGAAGCTCGTCCTAAGAAGATGTTGGGTATTGATCTCAATATCCCTTATGTAGAATGAGTTATTTCTTCTGTCTTCTACATTTAAACTTCTGACTATAATTCTTTTTTTGGATTGTTTAGTTTGTATAATTTTTTTGTCTTGATCTTGGATTTTTCTGAGTAAAATTGATGTGCATGTAAGTGTTTTATGGCATCTATAACATAATAATTCTCCAGAGATTCTTTGGGTATCCTAATGTCTATTTTGATTAAATCAGACATAAAAATTAAATCACCATATTAATATTTTCATAAATTATATATTAATATAAAGATAATTTTATTAATAGAGGATAAATTATTCAAATGATGACAGTTAATAAAATTGACGTGCTTAGCATTTTGTCTAATAGATTATGGGCTGTCATTAATTCAATATTTTCATACAGTTAACATCTTATGCAATTCCGCAATGTCAATAAACCAGAACTAAATCAAAACATGGAACATCCTTAAATTACTTGAAATCCTTTTTCATCCATGCTCAATCTAGAGCAGCAGCAGTAGCAAGCACAGCTCAAGAGCAAAAAATATATATCATCCGAATTTAAAAATATGAAACATTAACATTAAAATATGAAACATGTTATTAATACAAATCTCAACTAGCCAAATGATCTACTCAAATTGAATATTATGATACTCATGCTTGGCTTGACAATGATTGAACCAAATTTCAAATTCCTTTTTTTTAGTAGATCGCAAATAAAAGTGTGCTATTTACATACTGAATCTACAAATATTGAACAACTCTTAATTATTTGTCCGGTTAATGTCTGCAAAACATAGTTTTATGCTTGGATTTGAGATTGAAACAAGCAAACATTGCTCATTTGTAATGTCATGGTCTTGAAATCAAAGTATTTGCCATAAAATCATGCAGGGTTCAAATTGTTACTATTTAGAGAAGTGATTTTTTCAAATTGTCAATCTTGAGAATTTATTTTTAACATCGATGGGGATGTAGCTCAGATAGTAGAGCGCTCGCTTAGCATGTGAGAGGTACGGGGATCGATACCCTGCATCTCCACATTTTCATTTGTTTTTTTACTTTCTATCGATATCGCCCTTCGCCACTGTGATCTTACTTGATATAGGTAAACAGAGAGAGACCTGTTCAATAGAGGGCACATCAGATCATAGTAATTTATCAATAATGTCTCAGTTTTTGCTAATAATGGAATAAATTGAGAACCCTTTGGACTCAATAACATGTTCTTCTACATTCCACCTTCCACTGCCAAATATACACTTATGTACAGGGAAAATGGTTAGCTTTAAGAGAAGCCTTAAAGCAACAAATCAAAAACTAATTCATCAACTAAACAAGTCCATATAGTTTTCTCAACCTCTAAACCTTCTTCAAATGCTTCCATGTCGAAATCGAGCCATCTCTCGTCATTTGTGTTCATATTCTTGCCTACAAGCTCATCCACCACCGATATGTCCGCCATGTTTCTCCAACCCGACATCTCTTTGTACAACTCTTCTGCTAGCCATCCTTTGTTTTGGATCAATGTTCCCCACTTAGCACATCCTTTGCAGCTTCCGACAAAAACTTGGCCGTACCTTAACTCCAGGGATTCGCTCACACAATCGAGTAAAAGCTTTAGTTCCAGCTTGTTGTGGTCTTCTCCTTGTCTTTCTGTTCTGTTCCAATGCTGGAGCTGATCGAAGGCATTCGGGGTCATGATGTTATCGGTCTGACCCAATGCATATTCTATGAACTTTAGCTCGGAATGTTTTAGCACCATTTTAATGTAATCAAGTTCGGAATTGGTTGAGTCTTTAAAAACTGTTGAATTGGATGTCGCGGTTAGACGCATTTCGTCTGTTTCTCCCACGGTTTGGGAAGACTCGATTCCAGGGGATGAGCTTAATACTTCGTCATCACGAGCCGAATACATCATGCCTGCAAATGTAGATTTCATGTAGTCAATGCAGCATCTTGATTACTGAGTCTATGCAAATAATCATTTCTTTGCCTCTCAGACATGGTTAAGTATACTCTAGACATTGTACCGAAATTTAAATTCGGCAGATTACATTGCCACTAACAAAACTCGAATCATTTCTAGCTAAGCATGAAATATAATAAAATTGGTAGAAAGAAATTTGGAATACCAAAAAAATTAAGAAAAGTACAGCTTACCACTGGTATCATCTCTACTATCAGCGAAACACTCACTCGTGACAGCAAGTTCAAGAGTTAGAAGCGGGCTAGGCTGTTGAAGATCTAATTCTATGCCAGCCTCGCTGCTGCTGCTGCTGCTGCTAGCATTTCGGTCTTCAATTCCTTCTGAAAGCTGGCATCATTCGATAAAGTTAAAAGTCATATGTCCAACTATGAAATATAAAAGACAATTAAGGAAAATATTATAAACACCAAGAAAGAAGCAACAAATGACATTGTACAAGTAAATGGTAGCAGTGAGTGAATAAGCCAAACCTGCCACTTCCTTCTCCAATCAAGCTCCGAATCGTCGATTGAAGAGCAACTGAAGTCATCGAAACTAAGCGATATGTCTTTCTCTAGATCCACCGGAAGTCTTTTGTGATGTCCGATTGATGTACTAGACGGGACCACTGAATTTTGTTGACTGGATGCGGGACTACACGAAGTCTCCTCTAAAATGATATTGCAATTGGATGATTCAACTCTATATGTCAATTCATGAAGCTGTTTCGCTAACAGAACATTCAGAGCATCCCCACCAATTGTATTAAGTCCAAGAGAAGAAAATCCTAAGCTTTTCGAGAACAGTGTATCATTGTCACCCGAAGGATCACTATCAAAGCTGCAGCTCATTTCCGCAACTTGACTCGTGGAAGGTACATCAGGCATGCATCTTTTAATGGGGGATGTAAATGTAAACGAAACAATATTCGTGCTTGTCTTCATTTTCTCTGCATCCTGATTTGAGCGCCCATCAGTTGTAACATTACATTTTATGGACCTTTTAACACCATTCATCAATGAATTTTCAGAAACTGTTTTTCCGGACAGAGGATCCTCATATACAGGCTGTTTCTTTCTAGGCAAATTCTTTCTTCTAGACATGGGAAGCTCCTTTGAAGAACCAGTTGCCGAGGAGCCCGTGTTCCTAGACTGAGATTCGGAGTTCACAGTCACCTTGTTTGTAGTCCTATTCAGCCCCACTGTACCATTTAGGGACCTAGCCTTTCTAACTTGCTGGTCCCGGGTTGAAGTCTTTAGTGTCGAGTAGTCTCTACCGGATATGCAGTTCTGCTTCTGATTATTCTGCCTCAGGACATGGTTAGTCCTATTTGCAGAAGTTCCATTCTCCACATTCTTTCGCATATCTGCCCGGCTCCTAGAAGAATGTCTTCCATTAGCATCATTCCCTTCCTTCGGATTTGTGGAACTCCCATTACCACTTGAAAACGACCCCTCTTTCCTCCGAACATTAGTCCTTGCTTGTTCAGCAAGTAAGACTGATTTCCCCTTATTCCTTGAACTGTTACAACTACCTTTCTCTGAATCCCTAGCTATCCTTAGTGTTGGTGCATAATCTGATTTATTCTGACTCTTTTCCTTTTGCTGTTCTTTCAAAGACTTTGCTGCACTCTGACTAGGCTCGTCGGGCCTGGATACCTTATGTGCAGCTTCGATTTTCTCTTTCAAATCCCGGATTTTCAAAGGGGCTGTAGAAGACCCAAATGACTGCACTTTACGTTTGGATGTTGTCTGAGGACTAACATCTATAATCTTTGCAGCTGCCTCCATTATATAAGCTGCATTTTTGGTTGGGATGAACCCCGGACTCTTGACAGGAGACAATAGCTTATGGTGAGTTATTGAGATCGGCCTTGCTGATTTCGGAGGCAAAATTTCAGTCTGAAATCTCTCAATTGGTCGGTTCTGCACCTTATGAAACCTCGGTTCAATGGGATTTGAAGACGACCTATCAAGCTTGTTAGAGATGTCGGTGTAGTCCATCGGTTGATATTCATTCCACAAATTAGGAACACTTTGTTCATAATGAGACACTCTAAGAGAGCAAGACCCCGAATGTGTTGTACAAGATAGCTCTGATACATTCGGTGTCGGCAACGTGTCCAAACCCATGAGCCTAGCAACAACTCCAGGTCCTCTAGATCCACATCCTTCATCACTAGTCACCGAGGAAGCGGAACTAAAATCAGCACTCCGTGTATTACTTGAAGCGCCATTGTAGTCATCCCCCTCCATCTGGTCAAGCAAAAAGAAAAGGTAAACAATATAGTCCAAAACTAATATTTTACCCGAATTACAGTAAAGCAAAAGAAGATTAACGAAAGGAGGAGCAGAAATCCCACCATAAAAGGCGGCGACTTCAGTAGATTTTCCACAGGTTTTCCTCTCTTTGATTCTCCTACAAGTTGCACATGAATTACGAATATATTCGAGACAAAGTAAAAAGAGACACATATACATACAGATGAAGAACAGGAACATAGATATACCTGAGATTTCGGCATTGTTCGAGAACAATTTCTTTCGAGATTTACCATTCCAATCAAACAAATGAAAAAACCCTCCCTTTGAATGCTTCTTTTCGACCTCCATTGTTGCATCTATAGACCAAAAGAACTCAAAGACTTTAACCCCAAAATAAAATAAACAAATTATCAGACAAAGTCCATCTAAAACAAGAATTATTACACCTTAAGTCAACTATAACAAAACATAATCTATGGCTAAATAAAAGGAAGAAACTCTAATTTTCAAAGACATACCTGATTTCACTTTCATTTGCTCATTCAGCTAACAAAGAGAAACAATGTATCAACTTTGAAGAGAGCAATTGAGGAAAGTAGAGAGTTTTCTGACATAAAGTAGATGAACAAGAGAATCAGATCTCCATAAATCCAACATGTAAGAAAAACATCAACTAATGAAGATGCAAAAATCCTCCCAAAGGGAAACAGTGAACTTCATTGCAAGAAAGAAAAAGAACTCACCTTGAATCCTTCAAAAGCTGCCAAAATTCATGATCCAAGCACCAAGATCGTTCCTTGACACAATGGGGCTACATAAAAACAGGTAAACCAAACTGGGTATTCTTTAAACTGAACAAAAAACTTCAATCTCATTACAATCAAAATCCAAGCACCATTTTCGTTTCTTCCATGTATGGAAAGGATTTGTCTTTCCTTTTATTGCAACTAAGGTAATAGTAATAAAAAAATGGATTTGGCTTCTAAGTAAGAAAATGACAGAAAAGAAAGATCCATCTCAGGGAAAAAAAATATTTTAGTGACAATAGCAGAGATACTAAGAGACAGATTCAGTTGATACCAGATAAGATACAGAAGATCAGATTATAAAAAAAAAAAACAGTAAAAAAACATGAAAACTAGAGAGCTTAAAAGAGTAAGAAAAATGTCTGGTCTGAGTTAGAGCAGTAAATATTGGAGAAGCAGTGGCATTACAATACACAAACCTAACTCTGGCATTGGAAATTTAAGACCCCAAGGTCGTCCCTTGTGAAACAAATCAATTAATTACCTTTGTCTCGTAATTTTCTTCTTTTAACTCTTTCACCAAATGCCATGCCACATGGAGCAGTTTTACCCTGAGCTTCGGATTTTCCTCACTGCTTGGAACACGTGGCACACGACAAATATATCTATTTGCCCGTATTTATTTAAGTTAATTTCATGTTATCTGTTAATCAAATGTCAATTTAATTATGTACGATATGTCTTTAAATTTATTTTAATTAATTTTCATTCATATACAAAGTGATTATGTGTTAGATTAAGTTCACCTGTGTTTTTTAATGATTTAGATCTGTATTCATTGTATTTAACAATTAATATGATTACCCTAAAAACAATTAATATGATTGTAATTGTATCCATTAATGAAAGCTTTAAATCTTCAAATTTTACAATAAAATTCATAGAGTTAATTATACCACATGACCCTAAATTATGACCATCATTTTAAATTGGTCTTTAAATTTTTAAATATTTTAATTTCATCCTCAAACTATGAGTTTCATTCTAAATTGGTCCCCTAAATTTTATCCTCAAATTATCAGTATATGCTAATCAAATCTTATGTTAATAAAACCTAAAACCGTTATAAAAAATTGTTAATTGTCATGAAAAGTTAGTGTGTATTATGTAATAATATGATGTGGTATAAACGGAAATTTGAGGATAAAATTAGAATACTCAAAAAGTTTGGGACCACTGAGAATGAGGGTCATAGTCTGGGGATGCAAATGAAACATTAAAAGGTTTGGGGACTAATTTAGAATGAGAGCTATAGTTTGAGATAAAATTAGAATATTTGAAAATTTAAGGGCCAATTTAGAATGAAGATAATAGTTTAGGGACATATGATGTAATTAACTCAAATTTATATCTATGTTAATATAGAATTCCAAGCTAAATTCAATGTTATACTTATGACCAATCAAACATTCATTTAATCACTGAAATTACAAATATATATAAGATTATTATCTTATACACCGGCGGTGGAAATTAAAAGTTTCAACAAGCGCCTTAATTTTAAGGTGTAGGAACTTAATTTAAGGTGTAGGGTTTAGGGGTTTAAGTGTAGGGCTTTAGAATTTAGGGATAGTAGTTAAAATTTAGGGTTTAGTGTTTAGATGTTAGGGTTTTAGTTGTTTAAGGTAATATGGTGACTATTTATGTTTTAATCTATAAACGTTAAATTATAACCCTAAACTGTACATTTCAATCATTATCCCTAAATTCAAAATTCATACACCTAAACCCCTAAACCATACACCCTAAACTAAGTCTCTAAACCGTAAAACTAAGACGATTGTGGAAAGTTTTAGTTTTCACCGCCATTAACATTAACATTGAGTTTATGTATTTATCTACATAATATTTTACGTCTACATATATATAGTAGGGAGAAATTTTCACAAATATGTTGATATTCACCTTAAAATTAAATTCAATTCCTTAACTTTAAACCATAAATCTTATACCTTAAACTCTAAAACTTAAATTTAACTATAAATCTTAAATCTTAAAACCTAAACCTCTAAAATGGCCTCTAAACCCTAAAGTGAACTACTTATAAAAAAATTTCTCAACTGTTCGCGCATGAAACATTTTCCCACAAATAGTTAGATTTACATGATATTAAAATAAATATATGAATTTTTTAATGCGTATGATCAGGTTAAAGTTAAAATTTTATGTATATAATTAAATTAAAAATTAAAATTTCTATATGTATAATTACATAAAATCACATTTAAATAACACAATACATATCTGACCAAATTTTGCATCATTCCTATTTATTTTCCCAACAACAATGTCCGATTTCGAATCACTTTTTACAAATTTGAATGTATTTTTAAAAAAAAATGTTTTCTCGAGAGGTTTGAATTGGGTTATTTAATGAGTAGTAGTTCAATATTTCAATTTCTTTTAACAACTTCATAAGAAATATAAAGCATTTATCTATAAAAGTGTCAACGAACCTCATTAACAACACTACTACAGTACTCATAACATAATAAAGTTCTTTTATATTTTTATTTATTAACTATTTGAATTTGAAACAATGTCGTTTTCGGAAAAAAAACATATACATTCAATTAATTCGAAGAAATTTAAAAAAAACAACAGCTAATAAAATTTAATAAATTTAACTAACCTTGTCAACATTTATGGTTCTAAAATTGATTAAACTTAATTTTCACTGGAAAAACACTACTGAAGCTCTTAAAATATGAGCAATAGAGGTTTGTTACAACTTACATGTATCATTATATCACATAAGAAAATAAAAAGGGGTCTTCTTAAAAATATTTTGAATGATTTTAGAAACTATTTTATGAATTATAATAAAAAATTTAATATGTATTTGTTTCTCGTTTAATGAGTTTAAAGTTGATATGTTAAATTTTCTTATAAAGAAAATCGACAACACAAATTAGAAAGATAAAATTTAAGCTAGATGAAGTATTAAAGACCGTTTTTATAAGTTTTTTATTTAACCATTTTTATAGTGATTTTTATGACAAACAGGGACGGAAGAACATGAGGTCTGGAAGGGCCCATGTCCTCCGACTCTAACTTTTTTTTATCTTTATAATTTTTTTTTGAGGGGGGGAATGGACTAATTATACATTTGTCTCTCACTTTTAAATATTTAAATTTATTTCTCAACCCTTAACTCTGACTTCGTCCCTAAATGACAAAATATTTTTGTTAAATACAACTGATAAAAGTATGTAAATAAATACAATAGTTAATAAAATAATAATAATTTAACTAACCTTTCAACATTTATGGTTCTGAAATTCTTGAAACTTAATCTTCACTAAAAAAACCTAGGGAAGCTCTTAAAAAAGTTGTGCGACTGTTATCATTTTTTTAATGGAATACAAGCCATAGAAGCTTATTACAAATATCATTACATTGAGGAAAAAATAGAAGGTCCATAAGTTGTTTTTAAGATATTTTGAATTACTTCAAGAATTATTTCACAAATTATTATAATAATTTCGGTCAAATATAATTTTTTTTGTCAAACTATCTATCTCTATATTTACTCCATTTGTCCTACTCAATATGTCTAATATTAACTTTTTAAAATAATTTTTTTAACTTTAACCATAATTATTTTAATTAATTAAATTTTATAAAATATATATTTTTGAACTACTTAATTTAAGGTTTCTGAAATATATTTTTAATATTTTTATTAATAATAAATTTAAAATAATAATGAGTCAAAGTTGAAAAAATTCAACCTATAAACAGTCAATACTGGACATATTGAATAGGGCGGAGGGAGCATTTTTTTTTAAAGAGTTTGAAGTCGATATGTTAATTTCTCTTATAAAAAAAATCAATAGCACAAAACTATAAAACCATTTATCACTATATTTATTTTTACACAAACTTGCTTATTTACACTATAAGATTCAAATCTTAAATTCTTAAACTCCAAACTATATATTCTAAATCTTAAACTCCTAAACTTTAAACCCTAAACTAAACTCCCTAACCCCTAAAACTAAAAAACTTGTATAAACTTTAGTTTATATCAAAGTTTATTTCCTAAACAAAATAGTTGAAACAATAGAGATGATATTTAATTTTCACAACCTTAAGTTGAGGCCTTACTGGTTCACATGATAAACATTATTGGGTGGTTGGCATGTCAATGTGCACAAACATATATATGCTAAGATAACAGTGAAACCTTGGATCTTATATATAAAAACATAAAGAACCCAGAACTAAAGCTTTGGTTTGTAATTTTTCATCCTTTATCTTTTCCATCTTCCATACCAAACAAGACCTTAATGCAGTTGTCAACTGAATCCGTAATGCAATAACAGAAGATTTTCGTGGAAATTACTTTTACGAGGTGTTCCCGCGACAAGTACGGGATTCAAATTTCAGTATCTGCAATTTCGACTAATCGTAAGAAATCCTGATACAGTATAAAGCCTAGTTGCAATGTGCACAAACATCCATGCCTTACACTGGAAAGGAAGTCCTGAGATTTGGACCATATTTACAAGCCGTCCTGTAAAGAGACTCCTCAAAGTGTTCAAGATTTGTCCTGAAAAAATGACTTTCAGCATTTGTGTATGTAAAGGAAATACAAGTTCTTGCATCAAGATAAAAGAAGCTAGCATATCAACTGGTTGAGAATCGAGTTGAGATCACCCTTTCTATATGTCACAATCGTAAACTCAAGTAGTATTACCATAAAATAGAAACAATTTATGACCTTGTTGTAATGTGGTTGGCATGAAAACCGAAACTCTCGTGGTTAGTTGTCCTCGAGTTCCAGTTCTTTTCTAAGTCTAGATTCATTCCTGGACTTTTTTGGATTATCCATGTGAGAAACCTGCAAAATACTCCAACAATAAGACCCAGATGGCATTCACCGGCACGTCAAATATAGGAGCATTACCATGTACTTACAATGTGAGATTTCCACTCGATTTTTTCATTCCCGACTAATGAATTAGCTGTATGAGAATGATCTCGAACACGGTAGAATAATTCAATAAGAACAGCAGCATCTAGAGCAGCATACTCAAGCTGAAGAAAAATTCAAGAAATTACGGAAATGTAAAGACTGGTTGCTATTCTGTCTTACTTTATTGAAGCTGCAAATAGGAAAATTCAAGGAACAACATGGATAGAAACCTGATTCTGTGTCAATGGTCTTTGTTCCCAGTTGCTATTCCGTCTTGTTTTATTTAAGCCGGCTCCCAATATTTTCTGGGTAGGAGGAATTGTGCAGCACCATTAATTTGCGGAAAATAGAAGATAAAAGGAAACAGAGTTGTATCTGATAGGACATTTGGAAGGATAGAAAGCATAAACTCGAACTTCATGTTTAGCTTACTTCTGCAAGACCAGAGAGGCCGCCTCGGGAATCTTTGAACAAACTCTGGATGTCCAACAGCATATTATAGCACTTGAAACACTTCAAATCTCCATATGATTGAGATAGTTGCTTTACATCACATTGAAAACTATAGCCTACAATGAGAAGCATGTTTAAAAGCTAAATCAGCAATGTTACAATAACCCGGAGATACTTTAGTTTAAGTCGGGGCAATCTTCATTTTCAAATATACAATCAATATATTGGGAGAAGATTTCCTCTGTCCAAAAAAGGCAGATTCTCGTACCGAGTTTTAGAATTCTTGGAGACTGAAAGATGCGAGTTAGGCAGTTGTCCAGAACATCAGGCGCGTCCTCATATAATTTTATCAGGTCTAAGATGAAAACCTTCTTATCAGAAGCCATTTGCAATATAGAAACCTGATACACGGAAACACAGATTTATTATTTAAGTACTTTTTCATAAATCAAAATGGAGAAACCAAAAATGCAAACAAGTCCATTGACTTATGGTTTGGCAATGCAAGCCTGCTGCTAATTCCATAATGAACCAAGTTATAAAAAAGAGGATAAAAATTCATTTCAACATTTTTTTCTAAGCAAAAATGTTTTGAGGGCCTAGGCTATATCAATCAAGAGTGATCACAAACTATAGGAAATGGAAGAAGATGGTACATGCTTACCTTGTTTGGCTTACTACCTTTTACATAATTGGGTTTCCATTCGCAGTCAAGTCCCACAACTTTGGATCCCTCTATGTGGCATGTTGCCTCGCCAAGACCATTAAGTTCATCCACCCAAATTATGTCATCGACTACCAATTCATTGAGATTTAAAAAACGCTGACGCAGAAAACTTGCTCCATGTTCTGAACAAAAGCATAACCAGTAGCATGAGAGTCTGCCTTTAGGCTAATCATCAAAGAAGTCTAAGAAATCTATTTACATCTACAAATACTGCACAACCCAGAATAAACAACAAGAGCTATAGTTGGTATTAGTGGATTTTAACAGCATCAAATGTTAAATAGTGTAAAGTACTATCACCCTGAACACAGTAAAAAGGAATACAAATGTGAAATTTATAGATGCTTCTATCATACGGTTTTGATGGTAGATTCCCATTCGATCCAAACCAATGCACTTCCCTATAAGTTTCAGTAACATTCGTCCTCTATAGTCTATATATCTTGTTCCTTTATTTCCAAAAACAAGCCCCATCAGTGATTATACCTTGCACTTTTGGAAGACCTTCAAGGGAGTAACGATTACACAGTTCATCAACCTTCTCCAAGTAACCAGCTTCCGTGGCCAGATGAACCTAACATCCAGAAAGTAAATTTTTTAACATCCACAGGAAGTATTCAAAAGCAACAAGATAAATAAACATACAAACATTATGAGAAATTTTGGAAAAACAAATGAGTTGGAAAAAAACTCCACAGCTCCATTTCATATTAAATAAACTTTTGAAAATGATAACACCTGTTTAAAAATATACTTACGAGATACTCGATTAATTGTCTATCACCATTTGCCTTCGCCTCTGCAACATCCCAGCATGCTTTCTCTACTAATTGTTTTATTGCACTACAATATGGCAAAATAGTAGCATCATCTTTACTGTTTTTAACACCTCTACTCCAAGCCTTTTCTGGAATAGAGGTGGGCAGAGCATATTGCCAGTATGGGGATTAATATATCTTCAGGTACCTTTTCTTGTATTTGTGATGCACATCTGGAAATTCTTGCTGGAGCTCGTTCTTCTTTACAATCAAATAAGCAAACTTCAACTTGTCCCTCTCAACATACTCCTGGACGAGTATGGATAGCATTGGCTTCCCCATAAATGTTGCCCACTTCTCAGCTGCTTTGAATTGTTTATTTTCTATCATTTTGAGAAGAAAAGATTGCCCAGATTGACGGATAGAGAAATGTTCCAACAGATTCACTGCTGTCATATATGACTCTGTTTCTATCAAACTAAATATATACTGCTCAACAAATGTATTTACACTGTCAAACCTATGGTCATTCTTGTCCTTTAATTGGGATACAACTTTCTCAATATCTGTCAACCTGACATCAAACACTTCAAGTATCTTCACAGCAATCCTCTCATCATGGTCAATAGAACCCTCAACAATATCGAGAAATAACTGCACAGCTATACATTTTGCTTCCGAAGAGTCTCCAGTGATGGCCTCTGTCTTTAGAAAACGTTGAAAAGAAGATATGATCAAATGACTGAAGCCTTCACAATGTGATCCCAATATAGGCAGGATATAGAGACAATGAGCAACAAAAGTTGCTGGTCCTGGTTGGGGAGAATTACTTAGAACTTGGTGGACTTGTTGTTGAAGAGCTCGGAACTTTCTAGTTGCCTTCAAGTTTCCTGTCAAATCATTCCCGAGAATCAGAACAGACAATAAAAGGCGGGAAAACCGCTACATTTTAACTAAGTTCTTCCAGCACAGTAAACAAGGCAGGGAAAACCTTCTCCCTAGTGAGTGATAAGATTAGCAGGGAAAAGAAGCAGAACTTTACCATGAACATAACATTCTTTAAGAAGGTATAAGAATACTACTGGAGCAACGTAGGTAAGATCCGTAAAAGCATGCAGACAAATTGTTTTCGTCTCGCAATCTTTCTCCTCTTTAACTTGCAGCTTTATACACTTTTCCTCAAATCCCATTTCAAAAGGACACAGCCAACTATACTGAAGTAAACATCCAAAAAGAAAAACGAAATATTAGCTTGAATGCTGCATATAATCATCATATGTAATGTTTGATGTACCATTCTATAATTTTAGCCTTTTCAGGGGCCAATTCATAGAAACAACAATAACCACACACATTGATGAACAATTAATCCTAAAAATCAACCTCCCTATGTGAAAGGAAGTATACAGACAAATCAGCACAAATACAGTTATAAATCCAGGAAAACAAACAACAGCAACTGAAGCAAGCGCTAAATGCCAGGTTTACCCCTTTGCAAACTTTTTTCCTCTTAATTTTCCCTCCATTTTCTCAGCATCCAAAAGATAGTATAAAACTGGATATTCTACAAAAAGAATCGAGCAAACATTGCCTTGATCATACCAACAAAAATACAAAGCAAACGATATTCGATTTAAGAACTTCAAAAGATAAATCATTAAGTACATGAACAAAATAATTCAAAGTCGTTGGCATTGGAAGTTTTCGAAGAGGAAAAAGCGTGAAAAATCTCAAATGATTCAGAACTAGACTAACAAAAACATGAAATCGAAGCAAATTAGGAAAAATAATAATTACATAAATAAGATCAAGAAATACTTTCTTCCGTTTTCTTCCATTTCCCGCGAGCCAAACATTCTCTATATTATTTTTTTTCTTTAAAAAAAAGATAAATAAGAATACAGATTTGACAGTATAATCAAACAGAGAAGAAAAAGGATAAAGAGAAACCCACCGACTATTTTCTTTTGGATTTTGTGAAATTTTGTTATCTTTCGCTTTTACTTTTTCGTTTTCGCTTTTACTTTTTCGTTTTCGCTTATGTGAGAAAATTATATACCCAGTCTGCTTAACCCTTTCGTTTTCCTTGTTTTTACCGGAAAATAAAATATTACTAGTATTTAGATTTTAAAAGGTATATTCCTTAAAAAACATATATATATATAATTTTCAAGATAAGAAAGCCCAAGATGGCCCACTGGATTTTCCCATTTCTTGCCTATTTTGATTCTCATCCAAAGATTCTAATAAGATTCGACTAGGGTGTTTACAAAAACAGATTCATGATACTACTTTTGGTAATTATTTGATGCAAGTCAACCTTTTTTTACATTAAACTTTTAAAATTGTCACGTATTTTTTTAGTAGTTCTATACTCTAGTATATAAACTTTAAACTTAAAAATATAAAATTTATTCATATATTGCATATGATCAAAATAAACCAACAAACTACTCTAATTTAAAAAGAAAAAACTAAAGAAAAATGAGTCAGTTCAAAATATATATTATTTAAGTTCAATATTTTTCCTCTTATCTTTCCGTCTTTCCTGTCAAATACTAATATAAAGAAGAAAAAAAATAGGTTTTTTATCTTTCCATCTTAAATCTATTATTTTGAAAATTTGAATATAGTTAATTTTGGTAAGTTTCGTATACAAATTTGTGCCTTGAGAATATAATTATCTCTCCACTTAATCAATATATATATAAGAAAATATTTTGATACATAAGCTTAGGGTTTACAGTTTTAGGTTTGGGTTTTAGAGTTTAGGAATTTAATGTATAAAATTTAGAGTTTAGTGTTTAGATTTTAGGGTTAAAGTTTAGATTTTAAATTTTATAGCTTAAATATGAAAAGTTGTGTAATTTTTTTTTACGCAGCTTGTGTATCAAAATTTAAATGTTTGAAATGGTTTTTCATAATATATATATATATATATATATCGAACTTACAAGTATATATTCTTGAACAATGTAACCTTATATACATAAAAATGAGTAAATGTCTAAAAATACAATGAAGTCAACATTTGCAGTTGCAAGTTGCATTCACCAGACTTCATGTATTCTTAAGCACCCTCGTGTTGGCCACACCTTGGCTGGAGAACCACCACAGGCAAAAACAAGGACGTCTTTTTACCGGTAGGTGGTTGTCACCTTGTCGGCTACTCAGATTACCTCTCAGAACATCCAGGATAAAGCTACTAGCTACTAGAACTGAGATTAAAAGGGAATTTTGATGCAGGGTAACGAGTAGAACACAGAAAGCGTGCTCTTCATTTCACGAGATAGTCCGTCTTGAACCACTTTTAGCACCCGGTTTCAATCAATCTCTAATCATCAACATTCATTTTCATGATTAGTTTGAACAGGATGGTGGTGCTTCGAGTTTAACGAACAATTCTTGCTTGAATACCTGAACAAGGAAGATGAGACACCGATTCAGGACAAAAGAAAACATCGGTTGTTTCAGTTCGTGAACTTAATAATGAAATACGCAGAACTTTTATACAACTTGCCTTCTTAAAGTATTCTGATTCATGCCTTAGTTCTACCGCAAATTTATCAGCTGTACATTGCTCGACACCAGGCAGCTGGTTTTGAATCCTTGCTTCCCGAATAACCTGTAAAAAGACCACGAGATCAATGAGATGTTTTACAAAGAAACATTATACAAATAATATAACCGAAAAGTTATTACAGTTAATTTCCAATATTTCAAACAATTTAAGTAAGGAGCATACAAAGCTAAATTGGCTCGGCTCCTTTATTTGGCAGTAACATAACAAATATAAAGCAAGATCAGGAAACAAAAGCAACAAGGCTAAAAACACATAAAATCCGGTTTCCCTTGGCCCTTACTCGACTTATCGTATTAATATAGTGCTTTAGTACCAATTTTGGATGATTAAAAACAAAACAAAAGAAAAATGCTACATGAACTGCAGAAAGTAAAACAGGACAAAGTATAATTTCCGCATCAGGTTACTAGACATTACCAACTTGAAACCTTCACGAGAATGTGAAAAATCCATTTCTCTGTAGTTCATACATCCATTCCAATGTAACACAACAGATAGACGTATAATCGCGCAAAGAACTTTGAGTTTCTGCTTTGCCTGAAATAAAACACAATCATATCGAACTCTCTTTAAACCAAAAGAACAACAAATCACCAAGCGTATAGAACCCGATACCTCTTCTCCGAACACATTAAGAGAATCACCGTCAAACTTGGGTAATTTCTTTCTATGGTGTCTCGTAAGAAGAGCTATTAACTGCAATCTCACTAGAAGGTGATCAGGATTGAGAACATGTTTAGGCATCCTTATTAGAAAAGCAAACCAGATCGATAGGCAGATAGTGTACCTTGACCTCCTCGGCACTATATCCATGAAGATGATTTCCGTTCTATATAATAAATCATGTCAATATGGAGAATAAAATGAATTAACTCTCATTTATGCATTGCAAGAAATTCAAAGACTTCACTGTCAATGCCATTGAGTTACTTTCATTTTTTCAAATCTGGTGTGCAACATGAGCATTTCTTGGTTCTAAAAAGCTCCGAAAATTTGCCCTTTTTGCTTATACAACTTGATAGACAAGGATTATGCATAAATTATGGCAAACAATGCAAATAGAAAAGCAAACTTACCATGATAATGTGATATGACTTCTTATGGTAACCCTTTTTACCAGTGGAGAGACCTATATTGTGCAGTAAGCATGCAGCTTCAAGATATTCCAAATCTTTGTCATCTAAATGAACAGTAAGGTTAACTCCATTGTTGTCAAGCTCCTTGCATTTACTCAAGCCTTCAAAAATTTCCTGGAAATATAAAGTTATAAACAATGAACACAAGAAGATCCCCCCCCCCTTTATGTAAGAGATACTAAAGGCAAAATAATCAGTCCCTCATTCATCAACTGTTGCTTCTTAATTTTGAAACCTAATGTTAATCATAAAGAATTACCATGATAGCAATTACCGTTCCATAAACTTGCTAGAAAATTACCGTTGCAATTCTAGCAATTTCAGCAGCACAAGTGGTCTTCTTTTTGCCATTAAACCTTGCAGCAAGCTGCAAAACGGACCGAAACCGAGCATTCGCGTTCAAATCATAACCATCATGGAAAACCTTAGCTAAACTATCAGCAATCACACCTTCTCTCAATCCATAACCAGAAACCAACATTTCTTTAATCCCAAGCAAATCAAATATCTCATCCAACAAAATCCCACCAGCAACAATAGACTCTGATCTTCTCTTGAAAAACCCATCTCTCTTTACTTTTTCTCCTTCTCCTCCTTTACATAACCTCTCCACAACGGTCTTCAATTCATCTCTGCTAAAGCTCCGATCCCTTTTACATTCACTAAACAAAGCGTCGTTTTCAGCAAAATCCAATGCATACCCTTTGGAAACTGCTTTCTCAATGGCTCTTATTGTCCCTGATGATCCCAAAGCTATTTCAAAGCCAAAGTTTTTAACTTTCTCGATTAACCCAGATTCATTAATGGCGTTCCTAATATAATCCCTCATATTCGAATCTGTTTCAGCCTCTTCGTCCCCGAAATTCTGTTGAGTCAAAGTAACGTGGCCAAGCTTCAAAGACGAACAAAATTCAACCTTTCCACGTAACCCAATGGCAAACTCAGTTGACCCACCTCCGATATCGACGTTCAAAACCAAATTATCAAAAACCGGCAAGAATTGAAGGGCGCCCAGGTAAGAAAACCGGGCTTCTTCCTCGCCTGATAAAACTTCAACTTTGAAGCCGGTGGTTTCGGCGACTGAGTCAATGAAGTCGGCCTTGTTCTGGGCCTCGCGGACGGCCGATGTGGCTACGCAGCGAGTGTGGAGAGGCGGGACATTATGGGTTTGAATAAGCTTGTTGAAATTGTGAAGGGATTTGATGGAGAGGTTTTGGGAACGGGTGGAGATTGTGGAAGAAGGCGAATCGTGGCCTAAAACGACGGGCTCTTTGACGGTTAAAAGAGGGATGAATTTACCGGGGAGATGAGCTTGAACTATTAGAAGCTTGAACGCATTGGTGCCCATGTCAATGGCTGCAAACAGATTGTTAGCCATGGGAGTTTTTTCTTTTCTTTTCTCTTTTCCTTTTCTATGATTTTTTGTTTGAATATTCTAATTTGAAGTAATTTGTAGGTACCGGCATTTCACTCGGACCGTACTGGTTCTGACCTGATATGATTGATTAAATTTTTTGTGTAAAATAATTGAATTTTGATCGAGTCGGTTTTTATTTTTAAATTCGGGTTGAATTTGTATTTAGGATTAAAAATTTGACTAGGGACTGAGGTAGTGTACTTTTAACAGAACATAAAAATAAATTAATTGAACATAAAATTTGTATTTAGGATTAATAATCCCGTAAAGATTATTATTTAGTACACTATTAACAGAACATAAAAATTATATGAGCAGTATTAAAATGTTGATATGTCTTTTAAGTAAATTTTAAAGTATAAAAAATAAATTAATTGAACATTTCAAAATTTATCTAACCTCAATAGAACAATTTCGTAAGAACCATTAACGCAAAGTAAAGAAAAGGAAAAGAGATTAAAGAATAACAGAAAAAATAAAGAATATTCCAATCTGTTTGGAAAATTCATGTTAGGATTTTCCTAACCTCAATAGAATATTTCGTAAGAACCAATAACACAAAGTAAAAAAAAATTAAAGAATAACAAAGAAAATAGAGAGTATTAATTTAAATTTATAGACAACAGGTCACACTTGTAAGTGACGTAAGCCCAATTGACAAGCCCAACTGGCATAACAGATTCTATAACAGAAATACTGATTTAACAACCCTTGACTTTATATTACACTCTAACAGAACACTTAATATCGCCCTAATCCTATTTGTGAAAAATTATATTTTATAAAATATTAATTTATTTTTATTTTTAACATGTATAAAGAAACAAATTAATATGAGAATTAGCCTTATAAATGGTTTTTAGTGAATTATAGCCACATACATGTAAATATGTTAACAACTATATATGTGTATGTGTTTCATTCCCTTCAAAGTAATTAAAACTAGATTTCACCAAGAGTAACTACGAAATATTTTTTTGAAAGCTAAGGTGATTAATTTTTCTATTTGACAATGCATGCTCAATCATCCTGCTGCATCTGCTGGTGTTCGAATCCGTGAGCTTTAAAAACAACAACTAGGGGTGAGCGTTCGAGCGAGTCGAGTCGAGTCGAGTCAAAAAATTTCGAGTTATTCGATTTGACGCGTCATATTTTACGACTTGAACTTAATTTGAAATTTTTTCGATTCGAGTCGAGTTTATGAAATTCGAGTCGAGTTTTTGAGTTTCTATACAAATTTAATTGTAATTATTTATCATGTTATAGTACGATTTGATTCCAATTTAAACGACTTTCTCTATTCATATAAGATATACATATATATATATATCTTCATATTATTTTTCACATGCATAAGTAAGATTTGTAATGTTATTTAATAAAAAAATATCATCTAAACTTCTAAAATATATTTATAATATAATTTTTAAATAAGGAACTTTTAAGGATAAAATACTGATGGGGTATAAATGAGTCAATGAATTGATGTAAAGAAAAAAATTACAAAAAAATTCGGTTGAATGATCAAATTGAATAAAATATAAAGTTAAAGGGCTAAATTTAAAAAAAGAATAAATTTGTTAAAAATATGAATTGAAGTTATATAGATATTATATAGTGTTAGTGAATCATGTGGTTTAATTTTGGTAAAAAAAATAGACTTAAAACGAAAGAGAAATTAAAGAAATGGGAAACATTCAAAGTTGAGGGGCTAAATTACAAAAGTATGAAGTTTAATTTAAAAATATGAATTGAATCTAAATAGGTATTCTAGTTTCTACATTGGTTTAGGAGCATGTGGTTCAATTTTAGTCAAAATTGACTTAAAACGAAGTAGATATTGAAGAAATGAGGAAATCATACAAAGTTAAGGGGCCGAATTGAAAAAATATGAAATTTATTTTTAAAAATATAAATTGAAGATAAATACGTATTCTACGCTGGTTTAGGAATACATGGTTCAAATTTGGTCAAAAATGGACTTAAAATGAAGGAGGAATTGAAGAAAAATGAAATCAGTGACTAAATTGCAAAACTGTAAAATTCGGTTTTTCGATTTTTCGAGTTGGGCAAATTCCAAACCGACTCGAAATCGAAATTTTTTCGAGTTAATCGAGTTGACTCGAATAACTCGAACAACTCGAATAACTCGACTCGAATAACTCGAAATTGAAAAAAATATCGATTTTTTCGAGTCGAGTCGAGTTTTGCTCACCCCTAACAACAACCGTTCTCTTAACCACTAAGGCAAGTTGGTTCGTGCAGTAACTATAAAATATTTTATCAAATGTTAAATTAGAGTTTCATTTTGATAAAAATATGTTAAATTAGAGTTCCCTTAACCACTGAGGCAAGTCTTATTCAATTTTAACGACACTATTTCTTTAATTTTAATGTCACAATTGGTATTGTTTTTATAAAATATGATATTTTATTTAGATGTAGCACTTGGGTCGTCTGATTAAGATTTAATTCAAGTCAAATCGGCTTTGATTTAGATTTAGTTAAAGTCTATATTATTTTAGTTCGGTCCAATAGCAAATCTGTCAATTTTCAGGTCATGTCACTATCGTATCGGTTGCTTTTTCAGGTCATATTAATATAATACAAAGGATAATGAAACATATATATATGAGCAAAATAAATTCAGGTTGCTTTCAGTTCGAGTTATTTTTGATTTCAGGTTGCTTTGATTTGAGTCAAATTGGGTACGTGTTGCTTTCAATTCAGCTAAAATTTGAGTCAATTTTGGTTCAGTTTGATTTGTGTTGTGTGTGGGTCAAGTTTGGACCATCGTATTTGAGTTCCTATCAAGTCGCGGATCGAGTAAACCGGCTCAGATCTTAGATCTCGGATTAAGTTTGTTGGGTCTAATTTTCCTTGCTTTAGAGGATAAAATCGACCAAATTATAAATTTTAATCTCTATTTAGTCTGTGATTATTGAGTTGCTCAATCGATGGATAATGGCTAAGAAGATGGTGAATTGATATTTAAAATGGTGGAAGCAAATTGCAAAAAGAAAGAAAAAAGATCTAAGATGATTTATAGTAGTTCAACCTTCTATACAACGTCTACATCCACTATCTTAGTTATCATACTAAGAATTTCACAAATTTAAAAATTTATCTTTTTTAGGCTAAACGAGATAACCTCACAAGTCAACTAGACTTATACTATAAAGTCTAGAGACTCTTTTGTTAAAATTAGGTACAAATAAGTAAACTTTGAGAATCCACCTAAGGAGATTGTTTGCACAATTTTCAGCTCACTAACACCCAACACACTGAAAATAAAGATACAAAAAATTCACTCAAGTGTGTACAAGATATTACAATAAAAAGTTCTCAAAAATTTTGAATTTTTGCTTGGTTGTTTTAGAATAATTGTATTGTTGTTGAATAAGCTTTAAAGATTTGTTTGTATATCCATCATTCATTTTTAACCGTTTGAGTTGTTGGAGATTGAATATAGCCGTTAAACTGTAATTTTCCCGCAATAAATGATGTTAGCCAACTGTGAGTATCGGTACGCAAAACCCTATATCGGTGTAACAAGGTTTTTTTTTCTCACAAGGGTTCCCCGCTTTTTGGAAAACATTTAATTTAAAAGGGGGAAATTTTAAAAACAAATCGTGTTTTGGGTAAAAACCTTTTTTAAAAAATCTTTTTTTTTCTGTTGGAGTCGTCACCGGCCACTATGGTAGGCCAGACACCGTAAAGACAAAAACAGAGATTCTTTTGGAAGGGTTCGAGAGTTGGTTACGTGTGGGGAAGGGTTAGCACCCCCATCACGCCCGGAAATCGGTACGAAAACAATTGTTGCTTTTAAATTGATGGAAATTATCTGAAATTTAAAAAGACTTTAATTAGGGGTTCTTAATTGAAAACCGGACTTTAATTACGAGCTTTTTCAAATGGGTGGCTTCGAATTAATTTGTCGTTTAATTAAAAGAATGACGGTACACCAGACCAAAGACTAAACCGACATCATATAAGACTGACTGACGTGTTAGTTCAGGGTTCAGATCCCGTACGTCACCTTTATGCATGATGCAAGCAAATAAAATATGGTGCTATGGTCTTGTTTGTTTTAATTACGAATTCACCTTTAGACGATTCGAATTAATCCGAATATTTGCGAGACATCCAATAAGCTAGGCTAGTCGACCCGAATACGCGAATTAATAGGTATCTCCGTTTTAGAATTAAAATTAATTAATATACAAATTAAAATGCTAAAAGTCGCATGAATGACAATTAAAATGCATGTCACAAATATATTCGAATGACATAACAACTAGCTAAAAACACATACCACATGCATACATTAAAACCACATATTATATATGCACATTACACATCACACCATTATAAACTATATGCAAAATACTATATTCGGTGTCATCATATATTAAACAAGACAAATGCATGAAAAATAAATAAACATAATAAAATGCTAAATAAATGAAAAGGGAAACTGGCAGGGATGAAGACTGTAATAAATCCATTTTAAAAAACCTAATCTAATGCAAAATGGGGACTCAATTGAAAAGAAACGAAAACTAGCAAGGACCTAAAAAGCAATTTTTCCATTCGAAATTTAACCAAAATAAGATCGGGATGGGATTGAAAAGACGCGAAAAGCTGTGGGGGTCAAGGTAGTGATTTTCCCACTCGAAAATAGATCGAAATCAAATCAGGGATGAAATTGAAAACGTTTGGAAACATTGGAGGACCACAGGCGTGGTTTTGTAATACGGAAGCCCTCCTTCGCGTGATTAAAACGACGCGAAGGGGCTTATTTAGGGATTAATCCCGTTTTGAAACTTTGATACTCTATAAAAACCGGAAAAAATAAACGATACCTCTTTTAGCCCTAAACCAAACCCTAAAAAAATCAAGAGACTCTCTCGTCCCCTCTCTCAGTTGAACGCCGCCGTCAGGGTTTCGGTCGCCGTTGCCGGCCCCGGAACCCTAAAAAAATCTTTTTCTCTCCTTTTTTTTTAAAACACCTTTCCGAAACAAAAAAAAAAACCTCTGTTTACGAGATCAAAAAAAACCCAAACCTTTCTGTTTTTTGTTTCTTTTTTTTCTTTTTAAGGCTGAACCCAAAAACTTCAACCCTTTTATCGACGTTTGCCTCCCACCGGATGGTCTCGGCAAAGACCGAAAAGGTTGTCACCGGCGAGATGAGCAGCAAAAAGAGGAAGAGAAGATGAACCGACGAGGGTGAGAACCGAAACTTTAACTTTCCTTTTTTTTAATTCGAAACGAAAATGAAACTGAGAAGAATACCTCTGAAAACCTCTGTGCTTGTATTTCACTAAAACTTTTGATTACACAATTTTTGCTCTCTGAAATTTTTCGAATCGTTTTCTCTTACATTGCATTCTGCTGGGGTTTATATAGCCCTAATATTACATGTTTTTCCTTTTCTAAATTACATGTAATTGCTGGAAATTCTGCTGGTTGATTTGTACGATTTCGGTTTGTTGATTGCCTCTGATTCTCTGAATTTATGTTGCATTTTTTGGCTTCATGCATCCCCTGATGTTCGTCTGTTTTTTTTTTTGTGCGCATGTGACCGCTGAGGAGGGGGGACCATGGAGAGCTGTGGCGTGGTCGGACGACGTGCCATTGATGTGATTCGGATGGGCTCGATCCGAGCTGCTGAAGAGGTGGGCGTGTGATGCACGCGCGCGTATGGGCAGTGGAAGGTCGCGCATCACACGCGCCTGGGGAAGACCAATCTGGCCGTTGATCACGATCTCGATCTAACGATAGATCTGCTGCGGCGCTGGGGCTCGGGAGAGGCTCCTCTAGGGTTTCCTGCTGAAGTGTGTAACCTGGGCCGTCAGATCTTCATCCAGATCTGACGGCTAAAGATGGGCTGTGCAAAACAGAAAGCAAATTAGGGTTCTGTCTATTATGGTTTAATTATTTGGGCCAAACAGGCCTTGTATTTTTGAGTTTTTTACAATGTAAATGGACTTTAAATAATACTGTTGGGCTTTTATTATATTAAATATTGGGCTTATATTATTTAATGTTTTTGGGTTTTCAGATTTAATAATAATAATGATAATAATAATAATAATAATAATAATATGATAATAATACTATAATAAGATAATACAATAATAGTAATAAATAGTAATCGATAGTAATTATAACGATGATATCATAGTATATAATAATAGATAATAATATTAATAGGTGATAATAGGATAAGTAAATAATACTAATAATGATATATGGTATAAATAATGATGATAAGAAATTAATAAGGATAAGATAATAATAATAATTATAATTATAATAGTAGATAATAATAATAACGGTATTAATAATAAATATTAATGATAATAGTATAACACAAATAACATAATAACATAGTAATAATAATAACATAATATATTATAGGATAATAATAATAATAAATAGTATATAATAATAATAATAATAGATTAGATAATAATAGTATGGTAATAATAATGGAGTAACAGTAAAAGCTGATGGCCTATATAATTTATATTTAATTTTAAATTATGACGTGGAATATAGTTTTATTATTTTTTATATATGACGTGGAAAACTGGGTGGAATGTGGCATACACGTCAAATTTCCGTTAGGGGTTAACGGGGTTTAACGCCCCAGTTACCATTTTGTTTCAAAATCTAAAGTTTAATTGCTACTTCGTGATTTTTGAAAGGTTGGTTACCATTTTGTTTTTTGCATCAAAGTTCAGTGACCATATGTGTACTTTACCTTAAAAAAAATCATCCAACTATTTTTATTGTCACTTGTTTATTCAGAACAGCAGCAAAAATGGATAAAACACAAACAACAACAGCATATATGACTGCAAGAATCGAAAGTAATCGAATCGGCATCTTGGGAAGTTGGTTACCCCTAAAGCTCACAGTAAACCCCACCAATAACCATGTGCAGCCCTGAAACAGTAACAGCAGCCACCAATTCAAAGGCAAAACAGTCTGTGTTTTCCTCAACTTCTCTTCCAAAGTCCAAATGCCAAAGCACAAGTACACCAATCCAATACAACCATTAACAACAGCAGAAGCTATCTGCAAAGCAGATCGGTTTAGAAAGTGCGAAGGAATTCGAACTGTTTTCGATGATGGCTTTCGAATCATGTTGAATAAGAGCTTATATGTGAAATACAACCTCTTTTAAAATACATTTCCAGTTACATATTTCAGATTTTTTTAATTAAATTAAAAAATAATTGGATGATTTTATATGTGAAATTAAAAAAATAAATGTAGAAAATAATAAGACATATATTAAAGTTGGTGTTTCATAGCACAATATTGTTCTTAGTGCAGTGACTAACCCACTTCTTTTGCTTCTACAATGCTCGAGTTTGAATCCCCTTAGCAGTATGTATGCTGAAATTTGTTTTTCTCCTCTAAATAGGTGGTGACACGTGTCACCACCTGATTGGAGGAGGAAAATAATTTATTATATCAAATATAAATAATTAAATTCCTCCAATAAGGTAGTGACGTGTTGACACGTGTCACCACCTAATTAATTTATTTTATTAGTTTAAAATTAGAACTAAATTGAAAGAATGTGTAAATAGTAAAGACCAAATGTGTAATTATACCTTTAATTTTTTAACTGCCACGTCACCTTCCGTTAGCCCATTAACGGCTGGTGGTCACATTGATCCAATTTCAATAGTTTGGGTGGTCAATTGAGTCGATTTTTATTAATGTGGTCATTTTAATACATTTACCATAGTATAGTGGTCATTGAGTTAGTTTACCCTAATATATATATGTATATATACTGGTTTTTTTTCTTTTTCCTTTTTTTCAGTTTTTTAATTTTTTGCCACAACAACATATATGATTAACATAAATACCAAAGCCCATTACTAAAAGAAAAGAGGACGGGTTTAACACCCAGACAAAATTAGTGATTACAGTTGCCCCCTTTGCTTATACTTGTAGAACAAGGATAAAGCAAAGGCCATAAGCACCAATTTTGTCCGACTTCCCTGTTTGGATTCCGAGTCACCATGCACTTGAACTACTGGCAGTTCGGAAGTCGGTACGGGAAAATGCAACGGTCGCGAAGGCCTGAAGCTATTTTTCTCATTTCAACACTCTTCAACCCTTCGAGGTCCGATCAAACAGATAATTAGCAGAAGCTCCATTCTCCAAGTGCCCGAACGGATAGGCAGGTTCTATTCTCCGAAAGCCCGAACAGATAGGCGGGTTTCATTCTCTAAAAGCCCGAACAGATAGGCAGGTTCCATTCTCCGAAAGCCCGAACAGATAAGCGGGTTCCATTCTCCGAAAGTCCGAACAGATAGGCGGGTTCCATTCTCCGAAAGCCCGAACGGATAGGCAGGTTCTATTCTCCGAAAGCCCGAACAGATAGACGGGTTCCATTCTCCGAAAGCCGAACAGATAGGCGGGTTCTATTCTCCGAAAGCCCGAACAAATAGACGGGTTCTATTCTCCGAAAGCCCAAACAGATAGGCGGGTTCTATTCTCCAAAAGCCCGAACAAATAGGCAAGTTCCATTCTCCTTATGCCTGAACGGATAGGCGAGCTTCCTTTTACGGGAAAAACTTTAATATACCTGTCAAAAATAGGTAAAATGATACGCTGATGTGAGTTAGCATGCTCTTAATCTTAGGGATGCCTAACTACAAATGATGTATGACATCAAAATTGCTCGGATGCTTTCACTCTTTGGGTTGATCCATCTTGACCTTCTTCTTGTCTCTTCTTTTTTTTAATTTCTTTTGGCTTTCTCATCTTTGCCAAATCTCAATCTTTTTGTCTCTTCTCGAAAGACGATTGCTGACTTCTACTAGTAAGAATGGACGTAACACTTCTCGTAGTGCTTGTTCTCAAAACATTACCCCTTATTCAAACCGGGTGCTCAATCATTCTCTTCGTCTCAACGCGACGATTTTTCTCTTCTCTCAACAAAAGGGGAAGCACATGCCTCCAAGTCCCTGAACTTCTTCTGGAGTTCATTTTTTGAAGTGCTCGAACACTTTCACTCTTTAGATTGGTCCATCTTGACCTTATTCTTCTTTTCTTCGGGCTTTCTCATCTCTGCCAAATCTCAATCTTTTGGTCTCTTCTCGAAAGATGACTGCTGACTTCCACTAGTCAGACTGGACATAACACTTCTCGTAGTGCTTGCTGTCAAAATATTGCCCCCTTCTCAAATTGGGTGCTGAATTATTCTCTTCGTCTTAACTCAACACGACGACTTCTTCTCTTCTCTCAACAATAGGGGAAGCACATGCCCCCAAGTCCCTGAACATTTCTCTTAAGTTCATTAAGGCCCACTTTCTTTATCTGAAGCAATCGAAACATTTCGACAAAAATTTGCTTCAAATCTCTGAACTGTAGTATGTAGAAATCTACTACACTCCTCACTATGGCCACTGGTGAGCTACCATTTGTATTCATGAAATTGCATTCTAAACTTTATCCCCGAAGCAATGTGAAATTAATTTGTGTTCAACAAAGATTTAGATTGCATCTTCTAATTTCAACATGAGATGCGTTTTCGAAAACTATACTTTCTTTTCAAATTAGGGATATATCAAGTCAAATTAAATACCGCGAATATCAAGTGCACGCACGACACTACTATAGCTTACCAATGATTGCCTCAAGCATCATGTGTCTAGGAGACCTCGAAAGCTGAGCTGATGTTTGAAAATATGACATACTCTCCAAGTTATTTCAGCTTTTTTTTAATTAATTAGATTCCTCTTCTACAGGCTTCGCCTTTATCAATTCTTTATAGTTTTGGGGAAGTCAACTCATCACATTCCTTTGGCTCGAAATAAATGATGGAGTAAACAACAAAACCCCGAGCTACTCGGCATTGTCATGATTTGAAAATATTATCATCACTCATGTAGCTAAAGTGGATGGTGCATAGCAACCTTATTGGTCTTTTTGCTACAGCGGAGTGCCCCAAAAATTCCACACTCGTATTTGAGAATGCCTATTACCAGGCTTCGGACATTGGAGTACTTTTGTTAGGCTTAGTATTCTCGCTCTCTTGTCTTCTCTTTTTTTCTCTTTTTTTCTTTTTTTTCTCTTTCTCTTATTTCTCTTATTTCTTTTTCTTTTTCTTTTTCATTTTCTTTTTCTCTTTTCTTTTTTCCTCTTTTCTTTCTTTTTTTTCTTTTAGCGTGGAAAATTTCTGGCTATTCTCCTGAAGGCCCTAATTATATGTGTATTTAATTAGGTGACCAAATTAACTTGGAGTGTAATCCACATATTCATCATCTTCAAAGCTTTCGATTTCCACTAGACAAAGGCGGCTCGAAGTCAACATTTGGGGTCAAAGTCAATGTCCATTGTGCAATTGATATACGGGGACTCAATAGACAAATATACACACAAAATGAAAAAGGCAATTGAAACATAATGCATCCTTTTATTGAAACTAAAAAAATGTAGCCTGGGGCCCTTACAAAAAGATCTTTGCTACCTTCGGGCAAAGGGTAGCAAAGTGGATCCCACACATCACTTCAAGGAAAGATTAAAATGCAATGGAATGAAAACAAGCGAACTTGGATGCATTAGAACTCTTGACTAAGCTGACCGTCCATCCCACCCCTTTAAGCTTCCTCGAGGAACTCAACCTCCTTATTGTCCATCAATTCCTGAACCAACTGCTTGAATTCGGGACAACTCTGAATCTCATGCCCCAGAGTCCAATGGTACTCACAGAATGACTCACGGGCGTCATATGCCCCATTCGGACCCTTCTCAATCAAGCCCGCTGTACACAACTGCTCGTACACCCACCTCAGAGGGGATTTAATTTCTGACACTGTCATCCTTACTTTCTTCGCATCTACTGCTTTGAGGGTATTCACGCCTCGACCTCCTCGGAAACGGATTGGTCGTCACATTAGGCTTCTCTAACTCGAGGGCCCCGGTGTTAATCATGTTTTGCACTAGCTTCTTGAACACCGTGCAATTTTCTATTGTATGCCCCGGTACTCCGCCGTGATACTCACACTGTGCCTTCTCATCGTACCATATAGGGTAAGGCGGCTGGAAGGGAGTAACATGATACGGGCGAACCAGATCGGCCTCGTATAAGTGCTTGTACACCTCTTTGTACGGCATAGGTAGAGGGGTGAAGGTCATCCTCTCTCGTTCCTTCTTGGGATCCCTATTCTCCCTTCAGTTTGAGCCTTGCGCATTCCCGATTGCGGCTTGAGGCTGTGATATGGTAGGGTCGAACCAATTCTGCCTCGTACAGGTGAGTGTACAAGTCAGCGTAGGATATTGGGATTGGGGTAAGATGCATCTTTTCATCTTCTTTCTTGGGGGCCCTAGTCTCCTTCTTATTCGAGCTCTATCCCCTGCCTGATGTGATGTTGCCCCATCTCCTTGAGTAGCCGCTCCTTGCGAGGGCTTAGGGGTATTGGTAACAAAACTGGGAGAAAACGAGGGGTCTCCCTTATCCTGACTAGGGTTTCCGGCAACACCCTTTCCTTTCAGATTTGCTTGCAACAGTTGAGATATCTCGTTCATTATATCTTGTTGGGACATGATGATGGTGTCCCTCAATTCTTGCTGGGCTCGCTCTAACTGACCTCTCAAATCAGCCTCCAACTTTGCAAAACTTTCCTCCATTTGCTTCCTTTGGTGGCGAGTAAAGCGGGGGTGCGGAATCTTCGGTAGTCACAAATGCTGCCATAACTCCGAACAATTAATTCCGACTTAATGATGTAATGCATGAAATGTGTATGCATAACTGATGTGAAAATGGAGACATTGTGAAAGAATCTGATATATTAGGGCTAAATGGAATTGAAGGAGAAAGGGGAAAGTGTTTGTGTTTTACAAAGAAAATGAAAATGGGAAATATTATTTATGATCGATCCTCTTGGATTACAAAGATATTGACTATTTATAGCCCAAACTAATACAAACTTAACAAACTAACAATCTCAACTAATTGATAACAAACTTCTTATTCTAACATTCACCCTGCTTTCTAACTTTTCTAAACTTCATCAATGAGTTGACTGATTGAATACCCTAAACTTTTGAGCTGGTGAACTGAAATTCTTGGAACCAATTAATAGATGTAGAAGCTGGTAAAGAATTGATGCACAAATGAAATGATGCTTACTTCATCCAGAATACCTTATCCAGAATACCTTAAAAGGAACTTGTATTTCTTGCTTGGTGGCTTACCGAGAATCGAAGGATTTTTTTTTACTTCCTTTCGTTCTTCTTTGCTCACCTTCCTTTCCTACAACTTCTTAATCTGAAATTTCATCTGAAAACTTTCATATTTCATCTTCATTGCCTTCATTTACCACTTATTCGATCCTTCTTTTTGTTGAGAGTAAGGCGGTTAAGCTACGAACTCCCGGATTCAATCTGAAGCCCTCTTTCGAGCAAGAAGACACCCTCTTATGTCTGGTTAATGGAGAGCAAGGCTGTTAAACTCTATACTCACCCCAGATATTTTCTATCCTGCAAACTTGGCTGTGAAACCAAAATTTCAGGCACCCTTTGTGGGCAAAAGCAAAAGACAATGAAACTCCTAGCATCATGTTCCATGATCATCTTAACAATAGTAACCAGCATTCAATAATGAGCATAAAACCAATCACCACCAGCTATATAACCTTCAGAACTTGCATATCCAAACATTAGCAAAGTGACAACAACTTCCAGCATCAATTGAAGACTCAAAATTCAAGTGGGCAATGCATGCTGAGGTGGGACAAGCAATTAGGAGAAGCATACATTGCATAACTATAGATTTCAGAAACTACTATAGTTACACAATGCAAAAATAACTCTCAACACGACTAGTGAACCACCACAATACTCAGAGCAGAACTGTCAGCAATAGGAGATACACCCGTAGCAGTATAACAATAGGCAACAAATCACCAAACTAGAAAGCAACGCAAGATCACAATGCAGATAGCAACTCAGTGAAGTCCAACAACTAACACCAATCAAAGCAGTACGCCAAATGACTACCTCAAGTATGAGTTCAATATTTTTGTATGCTCAACTCCATTCAACAAAACCAATGTAGTGTTTTCAGCAAACTAAAAAATACTAATCAGGATTGCACAGATCAGATTGCACAAATAAAAAATTTAGATCTCACCAGTCGAACAATCTCAAATGAAGCAAAGCTTTGCAGCTTGGTGTTAGATTTGCTACATTGGTCCTTAGGCGTGGGAATACCATACTTATAGATCATCTCAACAATGGTTTCAAAAGAAGCAAACGTCATCATGGTATATGGAATCTGACGGCCCCAAAGAGGAACAATACCCTTGTACAATCCAGAGACACCTTCGAATTTGATGAACTTGGGAAAAACCATCTGACATACCCCTAGCAAAACCTGGCTGGGTTTGAACCTGGACCTTGACAGCCTCAAAAGGGCAGAGCGCAACATCAGCAATCACCTCAGCAGATGCAGAGCCAGCAAGATAGATTAGGGTCTTGTACTTGACATAACATTCAAGTCCAGCAAGGTCGAAACTCATAGAACCCAAACCAAATTCTCCACCAAAAAACCTCAAGATTTCTGATACGTGATCGTTGTTCGCTCTTCGAAAATCAACCATGACTCGCGGTAACCAGAGAGAGAAAGATCGAGAAAGAGCCCAAGCCAGAGCTGGCGGCAAAGAAAAAAAAACCAAGGACGATAGTTTAACCCCTGAACAACGCCGTGAAAGAGATGCAAAGGCCTTGCAAGAAAAGGCGGCAAAGAAGGCGGCGCAGGCGGCGGACGAAGGGAACACAGCAGGCGGAGGTGGTGGAAGTAAAACAAGAAATGATAACGTATCGACGATGAGATGATTTAGGGTTGAGGGTAAAGATAGTGGTACTGGTTGATTGGAAAATCAGATCTTTGTTTTTGAAAAAACAAGCAAAATCGAAAGACGAACAACCAGCACCAGATCGGAAGACAAATATCACCAAGATCTGAACTAGATCAGCATCGGAATCACAACGGCCTCAAGATCGCCGGCGACTGATACCATGTGAAAATGGAGACATTGTGAAAGAATCTGATATATTAGGGCTAAATGGAATTGAAGGAGAAAGGGGAAAGTGTTTGTGTTTTACAAAGAAAATGAAAATGGGAAATATTATTTATGATCGATCCTCTTGGATTACAAAGATATTGACTATTTATAGCCCAAACTAATACAAACTTAACAAACTAACAATCTCAACTAATTGATAACAAATTTCTTATTCTAACAACTGAAACATATGATTAAATGCAACAAGTTAAAAAAAACACAAAATCGAATGCAAGGAAATGTTGATTCGACGAACATCCTCATTAAACAACTTTTCATAATGGAGATCAAGTCTTATTCGCATAGGGTATGATTTTTCTCTTCTTTTTTTCCTTTTCTTTTTCTTTTTAATTTCTCGTCCCTTTCCTTCAAATTAGGGTCCCGAAAACTCCGTTTCTATGGACTCTTTCTCCCATTGTGAAAGTTTTCAACTTTAGACTGTTCTCGAATCAACACTTCGTATGAAAATGCGATGAGTATGCAAAAATAATCAAAACAGGACAAAAAAGGCAACTGGGTTAGTAACACCAATAATGAATACTTGAATACAATAAATCAATAGAAAACACCAAAGCAGGTTAACAAAGCAAGACCTATTAGCTTGAATTCTAATTCTACGGTTAACCGCATGGCTCTAATCGGGGTGGGCTTCTTAAATTCTCACTCATGTGGGTTCAGTCCTAACAAGGGTACCCGAACCTATCTTATCACCTACTAAGGTAACAAGAACCCCAATTTTGGCCCATTACAAGCTTGCGAATTGGTTTCGGTTCGAGGGAAAGCACGGCCTAGTGACGTGGAGGGCTGCTCACATGTCAAAGGCGTGGATTCCGGAAGTGAATTACCGACCCGTGGAGGAAGACTCACGTGGGTATAGGCATTTCACTCCCACTTAAGGGACAAAGCTCGGGAATTTAAAAGGGAGGAATTTTAAAAACAATTCGTGTTTTGGGTAAAAACCTTTTTTTTTCCGTTGGAGTCACCACCGGCCACTATGGTAGGCCAGACACCGTAAAGACAAAACCAGAGATTCTTTTGGAAGGGTTCGAGAGTTGGTTACGTGTGGGGAAGGGTTAGCACCCCAATCACGCCCGGAAATCGGTACCAAAACAATTGTTGCTGTTAAATTGATGGAAATTATCTGAAATTTAAAAAGACTTTAATTAGGGGTTCTTAATTGAAAACCGGACTTTAATTACGAGCTTTTTCAAATGGGTGGTTTCGAATTAATTTATCGTTTAATTAAAAGGATGACGGTACACCAGACCAAAGACTAAACCGACATCATATAAGACTGACCGTCGGGTTAGTTTAAGGTTCGGATCCCGTACGTCACATTTATGCATGATGCAAGCAGATAAAATATGGTGTTATGGTCTTGTTTGTTTTAATTACGAATTCACCTTTAGACGATTCGAATTGATCCGAATATTCGCGGGACATCCAATAAGCTAGGCTAGTCGACCCGAATACGCGAATTAATAGGTATCTCCGTTTTAGAATTAAAATTAATTAATATACAAATTAAAATGCTAAAAGTCGCATGAATGAAAATTAAAATGCATGTCACAAATATATTCGAATGACATAACAACTAGCTAAAAACACATACCACATGCATACATTAAAACCACATATTATATATGCACATTACACATCACACTATTATAGACTATATGCAAAATACTATATTCGGTGTCATCATATATTAAACAAGACAAATGCATGAATAATAAATAAACATAATAAAATGCTAAATAAATGAAAAGGGAAACTGGCAGGGATGAAGACTGTAATAAATCCATTTTAAAAAACCTAATCTAATGCAAAATGAGGACTCAATTGAAAAGAAACGGAAAGCAGCAAGGACCTAAAAAGCAATTTTCCCATTCGAAATTTAACCAAAATAAGATCGAGACGGGATTGAAAAGATGCGAAAAGCTGTGGGGGCCAAGGTAGTGATTTTTCCACTCGAAAATAGATCGAAATCAAATCAGGGATGAAATTGAAAATGTTTGGAAACATTGGAGGACCACGAGCGTGGCTTTGTAATGCGGAAGCCCTCCTTCGCGTGATTAAAACGATGCGGAGGGGCTTATTTAGGGATTAATCCCGTTTTAAAACTTTGATACTCTATAAAAATAGGAAAAAACAAAAAATACCTCTTTTAGCCCTAAACCAAACCCTAAAAATCAAGAGACTCTCTCGTCCCCTCTCTCAGTTGAACGACGCCGTCAGGGTTACGGTCGTCGGAACCCTAAAAAAACCTTTTTCTCTCCTTTTTTTTAAAACACCTTTCCGAAACCAAAAAAATATCCGTTTACGAGATTAAAAAACCCCAAACCTCTCTATTTTTTGTTTCTTTTTTTTCTTTTTAAGGCCGAACCCAAAAACTTCAACCCTTTTACCGACGTTTGCCTCCCACCGGCTCACTGTATGGTCTCGGGAGAGACCGGAAAGCTTGTCACCGGCGAGATGAGTAGCAGAAAGAGGAAGAGAAGATGAACCGACGAGAGTGAGAACCGAAACTTTAACTTTCCCCTTTTTTTAATTCGAAACGAAAATGAAACTGAGAAGAATACCTCTGAAAACCTCTATGCTTGTATTTCACTGAAACTTCTGATTACACAATTTTTGCTCTCTAAAATTTTTCGAATCGTTTTCTCTTACATTGCATTCTGCTCGGGTTTATATAGCCCTAATATTACATGTTTTTCCTTTTCTAAATTACATGTAATTGCTGGAAAATCTGCTGGTTGATTTGTACGATTTCGGTTTGTTGATTGCCTCTGATTCTCTGAATTTCTGTTGCATTTTTTTGGCTTCATGCATCTCCTGATGTTCGTCTGTTTTTTTGGTGCGCACGTGACCGCTGAGGAGGGGGGACCATGGAGAGTTGTGGCGTGGCCGGACGTCGTGCCGTTGATGAGATTCGGATGGGCTCGATCCGGGCAGCTGAATAGGTGGGCGTGTGATGCACGCGCGCGTCTGGGCAGTGGAAGGTCGTGCGTGGATCACACGCGCCTGGGGAAGACCAATCTGGCCGTTGATCACGATCTCGATCCAACGGTGGATCTGTTGCGGCGCTGGGGCTCGGGAGAGGCTCCTCTAAGGTTTCCTGCTGAAGTGTGTAACCTGGGCTATCAGATCTTCATCCAGATCTGATGGCTGAGGATGGGCTGCGCAAAACAGAAAGCAGATTAGGGTTCTGTCTATTAGGGTTTAATTATTTGGGCCAAACATGCCTTGTATTTTTGGGTTTTTTACAATGTAAATAGACTTTAAATAATATTGTTGGGCTTTTATTATATTAAATATTGGGCTTATATTATTTAATTTTTTTGGGTTTTCAGATTTAATAATAATAATGATAATAATAATAATAATAGGATAATAATACTACAATAAGATAATACAATAATAGTAATAAATAATAATCGATAGTAATTATAACGATGCTAGTATAGTATATAATAATAGATAATAATATTAATAGGTGATAACAGAATAAGTAAATAATACTAATAATGATATATGGTATAAATAATGATGATAAGAAATTAATAAGGATAAGATAATAATAATAATAATTATAATAGTAGATAATAATAATAATGATATTAATAATAAATACTAATGATAATAGTATAACACAAATAACATAATAACTTAGTAATAATAATAACATAATATATTATAGGATAATAATAATAATAAATAGTAGATAATAATAATAATAGATTAGATAATAATAATGGATAATAATATAGTAAATAATAACAATAGATATTCTAATAGTATTAATATATATGTATATGTATATATACTGTTTTTTTTTAATTTTTTCCTTTTCCTTTTTTTTAGTTTTTTAATTTTTTGCCACAACAACATAAATGATTAACATAAATACCAAAGCCCATTACTAAAAGAAAAGAGGACGAGTTTAACACCCAAGACAAAATTATTGATTACAATCGGTACCTGCCTAAAGAGAAAATAATTGTTAGACACATAGGGCGTATCAATACGTGAGCTTGCGTATGGGTATGGAGTAAGGGGGTACCAGCACGCTAAGGGCCGTACCGGTACAAAAATTGTTATTGAAATTTGATGGAGCTTTAGGGTATCGGTACGCTCAAGGCTGTATCGGTACTCAAATAAATAGTAGATAATAATAATAATAGATTAGATAATAATAATGGATAATAACTTAGTAATAATAATAACATAAAATATTATAGGATAATAATAATAATAAATAGTAGATAATAATAATAATACATTAGATAATAATAATGGATAATAATATAGTAAATAATAATAATAGATATTCTAATAGTATTAATATATATATATATATATATATATATATATATATACACACACACGTATATATACAGTTTTTTTATTTTTTATTTTTGATTTTTTCCTTTTTTTATTTTTTTAATTTTTTGCCACAACAACATATAGGCGTTTTAGGGTGAAAAACCCCTTTTAAAATAATATTTGGGAAAATGGCTCCCAAAAATTATTATTTGGCAAAATGGCCCCCAAACTTGCCAGGTCGGCAGACCTCGCGTTGTGCAGTACGCGAGGTACAACCTCGCGTTCTGTACAACGCGATTTTAGTCTACGTGGCATCGCTGTCCGTGTTAACGGTTTCACAGTACCTCGCGTTCTGCACAACGCGAGGTCCACGAGAAATTGAAAAGGCGGCTGGAATATATCTCACAGACCTCGCGTTCTGTAGAACGCGAGGTCTTTGCATTTCCAGTGATGCATTTCCAGTGAACAACAAGGAAAAACAAGTGTAAGTAGCCATGTTCGAACCCAATTTCGAGCGTGTAAATGATAAATTTTTAGCGATCATCGAGTTTGGGGATGTAGTACTGAAAATTGTCTATCGTATGACACCAACATAGTTAATTTCCGTCAATTATACAATGATTTAAAATGGCTTCGAAAACGCTATGCCATCATAGTTTTTTTGATTGAAGTTGCATTTCAACTAATGTTCCGTGTGGCATTCTGCGGATAGGGTACTCCGACAGTTCGGGTTCGTCCAAAATGTTCCACCCCCTCCGCAAAATATGGACGAGTTCCACAATCTTACGCGTCAGGGGAAGACGGAGGTTGACTGGGCCGAGCACCACGCTCCATGGATAGCGCTTTGGGCTCAACGATTTCACAGACGCCCAGAGTTTCTCCAACTCATTATGGTAGGGGGTCCTTCGGTCACTTTCAATTATGGCCAGTGGTATATCAACAATGGGATGCCACATATCCTTACTCCGGCCGAGCTCCAAGCCGGGCTTCCCCCGCAACCCCAAAACCGCCCACGCGGGAGCCGGCGAGCGAGCCAGTCCCAGAGGCAGACCCAAGGGCAGACCCAGAGGCAGTCGACGCAACGCGGTCCGCGACCACGATATGACACTCCAGGGGCATCATCTTCTGCCCCACCATTGCATAGCGGTCCGTCGACTTCCCATCAGACGATGCCTCCACCCCAGTACGGCTCCACTGATGCCTATCGTCCCCATACGCCCACGACTGACCTTCTGCTTATCGATTATCCACCTCAGTATGGGTTTCCGATTGTGGATAGTACGCCTATGGGTAGTTTGTTTTTCTCTCCGCCTAGGCCCAGCACAGATCCGCAGATCGCGCACGATGGTCAGGATGATACGGACCAGGGACCACCACAGGATGGAAACAGGAGGTATCCGGGGCGTGAGCGTCATCCACCCGACTGCGGAACGGGTGGACAGAGGCATTTTTAGTCTTTTTTTTGTTGTTTTCTACTTATGTTTTTACTATTTATGTTAAACACTTTTAAATTTTATAATGTCGTACTATATATTGTTTACGAATTATTATTTTGTTTGCATATTATAATTACACTTTATAATATTTATTTAATTTTTGTTTTTAATAAATTTAATGGATTAAAAAACCGAAAATCGACATTAGTTGAAATGCAACTTCAATCAAAAAAACTATGATGGCATAGCGTTTTCGAAGCCATTTTAAATCATTGTATAATTGACGGAAATTAACTATGTTGGTGTCATACGATAGACAATTTTCAGTACTACATCCCCAAACTCGATGATCGCTAAAAATTTATCATTTACACGCTCGAAATTGGGTTCGAACATGGCTACTTACACTTGTTTTTCCTTGTTGTTCACTGGAAATGCACAGACCTCGCGTTCTACAGAACGCGAGGTCTGTGAGATATATTCCAGCCGCCTTTTCAATTTCTCGTGGACCTCGCGTTGTGCAGAACGCGAGGTACTGTGAAACCGTTAACACGGACAGCGATGCCACGTAGACTAAAATCGCGTTGTACAGAACGCGAGGTTGTACCTCGCGTACTGCACAACGCGAGGTCTGCCGACCTGGCAAGTTTGGGGGCCATTTTGCCAAATAATAATTTTTGGGAGCCATTTTCCCAAATATTATTTTAAAAGGGGTTTTTCACCCTAAAACGCCCAACATATATGATTAACATAAATACCAAAGTCCATTACTAAAAGAAAAGAGGACGGGTTTAACACCCAAGACAAAATTATTGATTACAATCGGTACCTGCCTAAAGAGAAAATAATTGTTAGACACATAGGGCGTATCAATACGTGAGCTTGCGTATGGGTATGGAGTAAGGGGTACCAGCACGCTAAGGGCCGTACCGGTACAAAAATTGTTATTGAAATTTGATGGAGCTTTAGGGTATCGGTACGCTCAAGGCTGTATCGGTACTCAAAGAAAAATCTTAAAAGTATCGAACCGTACTGATTTTTATTTAGTTTAAAAATGTTTGAAACTCTAGTGGGTATTAGTATGAAGTTCATCGTATCAGTACTGACAAGTAAAATTTCAAAGCCCATACTGGTACACTAAGAGCTGTACCGATACTCATTTACCAAATTGATTTTCCAGTAACGAAAAATCGTACTGATACTCACTGACCAATATAGTTTATTTGAGTACCAAAAGACCTTTAAAATATTTGTGTTTGAAAGGATTGACTTAGAAAAAAAATTATCTTTAAAGAAACTTAATTTAGTTCGACTGTTTGTCAATTATGAGTCATTTTAAGTACCTTAAAATTTTATTTATTTATAAATTAATCATTGTTATATCATAGGTTTAACGCTGCTTATATTTTTTTTCTCATTTTGTTTATTTAGTTTTCTTACTCAAAATAGGGTCTAACTTTATTGTTTATTTTTGATTAATTTTTTAGTAGGCTTAAGGTGATTAGAAAGTAATATTTATTAATAGATATTTTTAACCCTTTGACAATGCACATACGTCTTGCAGATAAAGTGTGTATATTTTATAAATTAGAGTTTAAAATTTATAATTTAAGATTTATGAATTAAGGTTAAAACTTAAAAAAAAAATTTAGTGTTGGCGCATATACATAGGACTAAAAATAACATAATTTCTTCTCTCTCTTTTTTTCATTTCTTGACTTGCTGTTTGTCTTTAGAATTAATATCACTTTTGCTTAGGAAAATTAGTAGCTGGATGGTTAGTCATTGTCAAGAGTAGTTAGATAATATTCATTATTATTTTATACATCTTCTAAAATCTATTGGCTTATTGGATAAAAAAAAAGGTATCGGCTTAACAAATAGACGGCAAATCAAAAAGTTATTAACAAGAGGAAGAATTGACATTTTTCTGATTTACCGAAAAAACAAGTGTATTTTACTGAGAATAATCTTGACAATATTCTTTGAAAGACAAGAATGAAGAATCTTTATTAAAAAAACAATTAATACATAAGGGTAAGTAAAGTTGAACTCAAAAAAATAAATTTTTTTGACTCGATGCAAAAATTTTCACTCGAAAAAATTTTCAAATAAAGTTTGAGTTGTAAAATAAAAATTCGATTAACTCGAAATATTTTAGTAATTAGTGGATATTTTTTAAGTTTGAAAAAAGTCTCTCAATTCTGCCTGATATATATATATAGAGAGAGAGTTAGAATCAACTTACCCAATGTAAAACTCTTTAAGTTTTACACGTTTTCTGGATCGTTATATGGGGGAAATGGATGGCTCAGATTAACTCCTTACTTTCTTTTTTCCAAGTGATAATCTTCACATATTTAGTGTTAATCTCATCCATTCGTTTCACTCATCCAACAGTCCAAAAACGTGTAAAACTCTTTAAATTTTACAGTGTGTAAACAGATCCTATCTTATATATATGGATGAGTCTGCCACGCTCGACGAGCACCACTAACGACGAGCACCACTAACGACGAGCACCAATGAGCACTATTAATTCGATTTATAAAGATTAAAAATCTAAAAGACTCACCGTATAATTATAAATTATTTAAAAATTAAAAGGTAAATTAATTAAAATATATTATTTTTATTTTTATTTTAAACATAGATTAAAATATTTATCTAAAATTTTGTTCATTTAAAATTCAAACTACCGTCACTATTGATGAGAAGTGAGAAAGAAATCATGCTAATGATGAAATTACACGGAGAAAAATCACAGATAAAATAAAAAATAGACCAACACGCAGACAATTACACGATGAAATTACCCTAATTTTATTTTATTTTATCTACATCGTTAGCATGAAATTACACGATGAAAGTAATTAAAATGGTTCCTTCATTCTCTTTTTCCCGCCTCCCCTATATTAAAGACTATTAATTCATTCTCTTTTTTCAGCAAAGAAATCACATACAATTAAGTCTGCAAATTTCCGATTCCACATGCAGATAATTTATCAGTTATGAATATTTTGTATCTAATAAATATTAATTAGATTTGTAAAAATCATTAGTTATGAATATTTTGTATCTAATAAATATTAATTAGATTTGTAAAAATTATTAGTTATGAATTTTTTGTATCACATACAAAATATTCATAACTGATAAATTATTCAAAAAAATATTCATTCTCTTTTTTCAGTAATTAAAATGGTTCCTTCATTCTCCTTTACACGTAGGACTCAACCGCGGTAAGACGGCTGCGGCGTCAGAATAGTCACCGGCTTAAATTTCAAATGAACAAAAATTAAAGTTTTATAATTTAAAGGTAAATAAATATTTTAATTTATGTTTAAAAGAAAATTAAAAATAAAATAATATATTTTAATTAATTTACCTTTTGTTTTTTAAATAATTTATAATTATATGGTGAGTCTTTTAAATTTTAAATCTTTATAAATTGAATTAATGATGTTCATAGGTGCTCGTTGTTAGTGGTGCTAATCAGTGCTCGTCGTTAGTGGTACTCATCGGTGCTCATCGAGCGTGGCAGAATTTTCTTATATGTATAGTATATAGATATAAAAAATCGTTTAAATTAAAATCAATATGTACTATAATATTATAAATAATTACAATTAAATTTGTACAAAAACTCGACTCGAATAAAAAAATTCAAATAAAGTTTAAGCAGTAAAATAAGACTTGTAAACTCGTCAAACTCAATTTTTTAGACTGATTCGATCGAATACTCACCCATAATATATGCTTTGTTTTTGTTTGAAATTCAGATTTTTTTTCTCGCAAATTTGAAATTCAGTTAAATGCCCTGTTTGGCAATTAACAGATTGCTGATAGCTGATAGCAGATTGCATTAGCTGATAGCTGATAGATGATTGCATTAGCTGATTTGACTAGCGGATTGTATTAGCTGATTGTATAAAAGTGTTTGGTAAAATTAACTGATAGCTGATAGCTGTTTGATTATTTAAGCAAGCAAAATGACATATAAGGACATGATTATATTCAATATTTGTTTGAATAATTTATCAGTTATGAATATTTTGTATATAATAAATATTAATTAGATTTGTAAAAATTATTTTTAATATAAATTTTCTAAACATATTTGAAAGATTTATATATTAATTTATTATTTATATAATTATTAAAAATTTATATGCACATATAAATATGTGATAATAAAAAAATAGAATTAACTTACAAATGTCACCATATAAATTAGTACTAACAACAAATAAGTCCAATATTTAATATGTTATTATTTATATTAAAAAATATTATTATTTAATTTAAGTTATTCGGAGATTTTTGGTAATTGTTAAGGGTAAAAGAGTCATTACAACTTTAATATCAAACCTCTAATCTCAAAAAGCTCATATTAGGAGCTTTTTCAAAATTAGTTTTTTCACCACAATCCGCTCTTTCAATCCGCTATTTACCAAACATCAATATTAACGGGTTTGACTAGTCAAACCTCTAATTATACTTCAAACTTCTAATTTTTGCTCAAATCACTATTTACCAAACAGGGCCAAAATCACGAGAAGAGAATGACGTTTCCAAATCTAACAAAACATCGTAATCCCAAGTCCCAACACAACGCGGTATTTGTAGAAAAACATACAAAAGAGTTTTCTTGTCCATGCACGCGTTTTTAATCCACCGTGTCTTTTGTCATAAGTTTCTTGTCCGAACAACTACTAATAACAAATAAAAAACTATATTTCTTGGATTACTCGTTTTTCTCGTACTTTTTTTTTTTGCAATTTTATGTACTTTTCAATCATCATTCACGCGTTTGTTCTTGTTGCAATTCTTTTGTACCCTTTGAAAACCCACTTCTTTTCAATATTTCTTGTCTGGGTATTAAAGTCTAGTCACTCATGTGTAGAATTCAAGCATTTATATATCTTCAGAGAATTACCCTATGTTTTAATAATGATTTAGTCGCTAACTCTTTTCTTTTTGGGATTTTCTTGTTGCTTTGAATGCTTTTTATAACAATTTGTTCTTTACTTCAGTTGCAATACGTGTTTCGGAATTACTGATGTTTTGATTTTTTTTCTGTAAGTTTCCTGGTAATATTCAATGACTGAAGCAATGCTCTGTAGCATTTACTGCTAGGAATATCTATAAAGGGGGCAGCTTGAGAAGGTTTTGTTTACTGGGGTTTGAATTTTATATGCTCTCAAACTGTTTGATTTTTTGCCCTAACGAACGGTTGTCAAGTTCCAACTTGTTTTGCTTCCCATGAAGTTGCCTAGTAAGAGGCCTGCTCCTGATGGAGCTGATGAGAGGTTTGAGTCTATGGCTCCCGAGCCGAAACGAAGGGCTACCCTTAAGTGAGTTTGGTTTATTTGTGCATGAAATGAAATGGGTTTGGTTCTTTATGTTTCTAAGCTAATTAATGATTTTCATGTTTCCTTCTTGTTATTCGGTGATGTTAGAAGCATAATGGGATTAGGAGCGATTTCGTTTAATAGAATTGTGCTCAACCTGGAACCGATGCTTCGATCATGGGTTAGTTCAATTATCTGATCATTTTGGTTTAGATTAGCAGCTAATCACTTAACTTGAGATGTTTAGATGTCGTTTATGTTACTCGAACTCTTCATTTGTGATCACCGGTGCTTGTCATACATCTCTGTTTTTCTAAGTCTCGTACATGTCATTTGTGAATAGGTAAGGGAAGAAGTGGAAAGAGCAATTCTATCTTCCTTTCACCCATCTTCAAGGTAAGCTGTATTGGACCTATTTGTATAGAACATATGTTGAAAGATTCGTCTCTTTGATGGCTCCATTGAAGCCTATTGTATTGGATCTTTGATAATCTAACCGGATTAAACAGTAATGTTTCATCAGCATCTCAATTAACAGTCTTACACTGGTCTTTTGTTTACCGGTGTTTTAGGTCCTTGCTTAATCAGATTGAAGCGTCTAGAGGAAGAGGCTTGCAGTTACGATTCGTCAATAAACTACCCTCTACAATATTTACCGGAAGCAAGGTTGAAGCCGAGGATGGCGAGACCATTAGGATTATCCTAGTCGATGCAACTACGGAAACGATGGTCTCGTCTGGTTCTCTGTCTTCTATTAAGGTTGAGATTGTAGTCCTTAACGGTGAGTTCGGCACTGACGAGCGAGAAGATTGGACAGAAAGCGAATTCAATGCCAGTGTTCTTCGTGAAAGGCAAGGTAAAAGGCCGCTGGTGACAGGGGATCTCAGCATCACCTTGGTTGATGGTGTGGGAACGGTTGATAATGTGATTTTCACAGACAATTCTAGCTGGATTAGAAGTCGAAAGTTTAGGCTAGGAGCTAGAATTGTGCAGAGAATTTCTGGTGAATCGACAATCAGGGAGGCTACAAGTGAAGCATTCATGGTGAAAGATCATCGTGGAGAGTGTAAGTTCATTGTTCAAATGTTGTTTATAAACTTAAGCTTCTATAATCTCTTTTGTAAATGAGCTAATTAATGGAACACACACATATTTATGCAGTGTACAAGAAGCACTACCCTCCCTTCCCCCATGATGAAGTATGGCGTCTGGAAAGGATAGCCAAAGATGGTGCCTTCCATAAACGGCTCACCTCTAATAATATTTTCACAGTCAAGGACTTCCTGCGGTTGCATGTTACTGATCCATCTGCACTGCGCAATGTAAGAGAAAATTTTCTTCATTTCAATCACAAAATTTTGAGCATACTTGCTATTGTCATGGTCTATGTTGATTTGAGTTGAGTGTGGTTACAAGCATGTGTGTGTGTGTGTTTATGCACCTATTTTAGGGATACGAGTATATATATATGTAGCACGGTAGATTTGTTCTGCTGAACCAATCTGAACCGCGGCATTAATTACTGCAGGTACTCGGTCGTGGGATCTCAAATCGGGTATGGGATATAATCATAGATCATGCTTTGTCTTGTGTTCTTGATGATGATGAGTGGTATTCCTATTACGGAACCGCACAACGCGTTGGAATCCTATTAGACTCCATTTACAGAGTTGTGGCAGCAACATTTGATGGCCAAAATTACCACCCTGTGGAAAAAATGATCTTTTCTCAGAAGGTTAGTTTGTCATATCCATAAAAACTCATATAGAAACACAAACGTGGAGACAGTAAATCATACATCCATTTACCGTACTTCACGGATATGTTCCATATGACTTGATATCAAATGATTATCTGCTTGATTTCCAGCTTCTGGTGGAAGATGCAAAGAGACAAGCTTACAAGAATGTCCAGGACCTGGTTTTGGTGGACCGGCGAGCAACTATGGGACCCTCGATGCCCTTGCCAGATCTCCTGCCTGAGCCACTTAGCATCCCAAATTTACTTCTGCAACCACCTGATTTCTCAGTTGAAAACCAAGGTTCAAGAATTTTCTAGTATAGACATATAATTGTCATTTCAATAAACAAATCGCTGTATCATAAACCCGTCTTGATAGAGTTCATTCTTTTATGTATGTATGCAGATGAACCAGATACATCAAATGGTAATTTCTACCAATCATCGACTTCCTATGCCTATGAAATGAAAGATACCAATCAATTACAGGTTTCTTTACCACACGATGACCCTGCTATTCAAGCTTTCAATCCAACGCTAAGAAACAGCTTCAGATTGGGAGGAATCTTCCATTCCAATGGGGAGAAGAGTTTGTCATTTTGCTACTGAGGATAATTCTCAAGCTCAAATGCCAATCTGGACTTCAACTACTCCAGCATGGGGACTAGTCAGTGGATCTAATATATCGACTTCGGCCTCCAAACCATCGGTAGGCATCGTTTCATCTTCCCCAAATGTAAATAGCCAAAGCATGGGAGAGACTAGAGATGTGTTTCCCAAAGCTAGGTGGTTGAAGTTACGAGCTGTTATCCAATGGAGGTAGATTAGTCGCGGTGCTGCATGAAGGCGGCTCGCCACTAGGTTTGTGTATATATGGTTAACTAGATTTACTTTTAAAAGCAATTAAGCTTTCTCCAAGAATATGTCAATGTTCTTCAGGTTGATTCATGCGTGCAATCAGGGGGCAAGACTCTCCTAGATGTTTTAGCTTAGAATATTTGTAGATCTTATGTCCTCCCCTTGTGGAAAGGGTTGTGGCCTTTTTGTAACAATTGAAACAAAAAGGGGGTATTTGTAAATAGTGTTTGTAAGTTAAAACCATAAATGTACTCCCATTTTGAGATCTTAATTTTGTTGGATGTTTATCACTTACGAGAGTTGCTCTACAGAAAAGATTATTCGACTCATTAATCGATTAATTTGAATTGAATTTTGTGATTGAGTTAACAGTCGTTAACAGATAAACTATTGTTTTGTTACTTTTTGAACTTTTTGATAATATTAGTGATCGTTTTGTAACTTGAATAACAAAAATGAAAAAAGAAATTTATCCAAACTTCAATGACTATTTTTGTAGTTTATCCTTTCATTATTAAGTTAATTAAAAATCAATACAGACCAGAAAATCCTATGTAAGTATCCCCTCTGTATCCTCTCAAATTAATCAAATTCTTTAGAAAAAGAAACCAAAAGAGAAGAGTTATCTAGGGTTTTTGTTCGATCACTTCTATTTTTGTTTTCAACAATTTCCTTAAGATGTCGTTGAGGCCAAACGCGAGGACTGAAGTTCGGAGAAATAGGTATAAGGTAGCAGTCGACGCCGATGAAGGGAGGCGGAGGAGGGAGGATAACATGGTGGAGATTAGAAAAAACCGACGCGAGGAGAGTTTGCAGAAGAAGAGACGTGAAGGACTCCAAACTCAGCCTATGCCTGCTTCCCTTCACTCCTCTGCTGTTGAGAAAAAGGTCTATTTTTAATTGTATATTTACTTTTTTTGGTAAAATTTTCATTAATCTTATGAAATACTTACAAATTTATTGGCTTCTCACTGTATTGATGAATAAAAATTGAGAATTTTTTTGTTGTTAAATATTGTATTGGTTCCCGTATAAACTTTTCTCAATATTAAAAAAAAAACAATATTTTTTTTTGTAGAATTTATTTCAATGGAAAGCTATCATGAATAATTTTCATGTTCAATCTTTGACTGCAGTTGGAGAATCTACCTGCCATGGTTGCTGGTGTCTGGTCTGATGATGGAAATTTGCAGCTTGAGGCAACTACTCAGTTTAGGAAAATGCTTTCAATTGGTGAGAACTGCAATACATTTTGTTTAATAGTTATTTAACATTTAAATTGCATGCCTTGATATCCTTTTTTATTTGTCCCAGAACGTAGCCCACCTATTGAGGAAGTGATACAAGCTGGAGTTGTTCCTCGTTTTGTTGAGTTCCTTTTGAGAGAAGACTACCCACAACTTCAGGTTGGATTTTCTATCAGCTTGAACATTATCTCATTACTTCATATTACTAAATATGTTAATGTTTATTAATTTAATATTTTAGTTTGAGGCAGCCTGGGCCCTCACTAATATTGCTTCTGGGACGTCGGAGAACACAAAGGTCGTAATTGATCATGGGGCTGTTCCCATATTTGTGAAGTTACTTGGTTCCCCAAGTGAGGATGTTCGTGAGCAGGTATCCAAATTAAGGGAATTTAGTATAATTTTGGTTATTGACTGAAAATTTTACTTGGGAAAAGCTGGTGGGAAATGTCTTAAATTATTATTTTCTCTTTTCATTTTGAACATTCAGGCTGTCTGGGCATTGGGAAATGTGGCCGGTGATTCTCCTAGATGTCGTGATCTTGTCCTTAGCCATGGTGCTCTGCTTCCTTTGTTGGCACAGTTGAATGAGCATGCTAAACTTTCTATGCTGAGAAATGCTACATGGACCCTCTCAAATTTTTGCAGGGGGAAACCCCAACCTCCCTTTGATCAGGTTTGACCCTGTTCCCCTTCTTTTATTAGAAACTGTTGATTGATTAACACGAATTGGCAAGCTTACTCGTTTTCAATGTTATTAATTTCAATTCCCTTAATTGAAATCTGAGACGGTGGATTGTTTGTTGGGATAATGAAATTGTACATCACAATACATTGTTAACATAAACGAGAGAGTGAGATATCGCGCATTGCTAAAATTAGACCACAAAGTGAGATGGCTTATGAATATAGAGTATTATTGTCTAGCCGAATATCATGTGGCAACTCACTGCTGGGGTGGAATTAATCATTGTCTTACTAATTATCCTTTATGTTTTGTTCAGGTTAAGCCTGCACTTCCTGCACTGGCACATCTTATTCATTCAAATGATGAAGAAGTATTAACTGATGCATGTTGGGCACTCTCATATCTTTCTGATGGTACTAATGACAAAATTCAAGCTGTTATCGAAGCTGGTGTGTGCAGGCGTTTGGTGGAACTTTTGATGTGAGTGAAGATTATTTGCTTTTCATTTACTCTCAAAAGTATTTCTATGTATGATTTTCTTGCCTGGCCTAATTCTAAAATCTTGTGGCTTAAACAGGCATCCATCTCCTTCCGTGCTGATTCCCGCTCTTCGCACAGTTGGAAATATTGTCACTGGAGATGATGCACAAACACAGGTATTAGCCACTTGTATAAATCCTTTTCCGTTTATCTTCTCTAAGTGTGTGAATAACTAGTTTCCTCGCTCAAACCACATTAATGGCGCCCTCTTGGATTGTAATAAATTGCAAGATTTGTGGTTTTACATGTTGAATGTCATATTTTTCTTATATATAGTATGTAACCGTGTCTTTGGTCATTATGAGCAAATCTTGTTGACATACAGTGTATCATTGAGCATCAAGCATTGCCACGCCTTTTGAATCTCTTGGCAAATAATTTTAAAAAGAGCATCAAGAAGGAAGCTTGTTGGACTGTCTCCAATATCACAGCTGGAAACAAGGAACAAATACAGGTAACACTTGGACCCGTTTCACCTTTTTCTTCTTGCATTAATATTCCTTTGGGTTAATTAATTTTTGGTCCAAAATGTTGTCTACTCCCGCACTTTTTTTTCTTGCATTGATACCCCCTGATTACTCAATTTTGGGGCTCAGACATTGTTTGATTTCATTTATACCATCACAGGATGTTTAATGGTATGAATTTTACAGGCTGTGATTGAAGCTAATATTATTGCTCCACTGGTTCATTTGCTTCAAAATGCTGAGTTTGATATTAAGAAAGAAGCTGCATGGGCCATTTCAAATGCTACGTCTGGTGGGAGTCCTGAGCAGATCAAGTATGAAATTTTTTACATATCTTAGTTGTTTGGAATCGTATCTTGGCTGGTTATTAAGTATAAACTAATTCTCATCCGGGCATGTTCACGGATTTCAGGTTCCTTGTAAGTCAAGGTTGTATCAAGCCATTGTGTGATCTTCTTAATTGCCCTGATCCAAGGATTGTTACGGTTTGTCTAGAAGGGCTTGAAAACATTTTGAAGGTAGGAGAAGCTGATAAGAACCTGGGCAGTACTGGAGGTGTGAATCTCTATGCACAAATGATTGATGATGCTGAGGGTCTAGAGAAGATTGAGAATTTACAGTCTCATGATAATACCGAGATATATGAAAAGGCTGTGAAAATTCTTGAGACATATTGGTTGGAAGAGGAGGATGAGACAATGCCATCAGGTGATGCCTCTCAAACAGGATTCCGATTTGGAGGCGGTGACCTTCCTGTTCCTTCTGGGGGATTCAATTTCAGCTAGAGGTATGTTGTGTTGCTGTTTGCATGCATTCTTCTTTTTTCTTTTCACTAGGGGAAGCATTTTATTTTTGGATATGCTTTCACCTTTTAAAAGCTGTCACCAAATCATATTTCAGGAATTTATCCGGTTCTGTATTGAAGTTCTTATGGAGATGATGGAAGAATACAGGGGTTTCAGGTTGGCGTCATGTCGTCATGTTAGGGTCCTGTCCAGGGTCGGGTGTGGTGTCTAAGGCGAGGTGTCAAGGGGTACCGGGGTGGCTTGGGGTTAAACCACACAGCCAGATCCATATTATGCAGCAAGGGGAAATGGCAGAGCATGAGCTCGGTGATCTGCTACAAATAATTTGAGTCTACATTATCGGTGCTCGTAAAACAAAATATTTGTTCCGTCTCAGTGTGTAGTTATCCTGGTATTGGTCGAGTGAGTTTGCTTGCATTGTAAATTGTAATGTTTGCTGGGTGGTTTTTGCATATTCCCAAAGCAGCTACCTTGTTGTTGCGAGTAACATGGGAATATTTGTGTTGGTTGTATGTAATAGGAGTATTGTCTTTGATTTGTTGTGGTAGGGTGGGAATTAGAGTTTGCTACTCATTACTGTAATTAATGGTCATATCCTAATATTTACATGTTTCATCAATTTAATCCATAATTATAGACAATTATCCTAATGTTCTCACGACATCATTAACAAATCAGACAAATCCTTTCATTTTCATGTCATAATTAACAAAACCCTCTATCCAAATCTTCATTTTCATGAAAGACATTGAAAATGATCTAATTTGAAAACTAAACAATAAACATGGATTTATCCCTCGAAAAGTTGTCTACTTTCGTACCTCTCAGTGAATGAAAAAAGAGGAGGTTTTGATTGTGTACTGATTGCAAAATCACAAAGACTCCTCTTTGCTGGAGAGGTGGCCCTACTGCTCCCAAGGTTGTTTTTTTCTTCTTCATATATTCTTATCTTTGAGGGGAAAACCCAAATCTTGCTTGATTCCTGCAAGCCTCATTGAGTTGTATAGTTTACCAACTTTCAATTCTCTGTTTAACTAAATAAATAAATAAAAAAGAAGTTAACAACATTGTTTATTGATTTCCTGACCCTCCACTTCAATTTGTTTCTTCAGTACAGAATAAGATAGTAGTATCGTAAAATGCTGTCAAAACAAACGAGAGCCGAAACATATGAAAGAATTCAATCCGTTTACGAACAGAAATTTGAAAAGAGAAGTGCTCTCGTTGAGAGTCGAACTCAAGACCTCCCGCTTACTAAACGGGTGCTCTAACCAACTGAGCTACGAGAGCTGTTGGATTCAGTATCCACATAATCTTTATTATTCGCAAAATTCTGTCAAAAAAAAAAACAGAGAAACAAACGAGAGCCGAAACATATGAAAAGGATTCAATCCGTTTACGAAACAGAAATTCAAAAGAGTAATGCTCTCATTGAGAGTCAAACTCAAGACCTCCCGCTTACTAAACGGGTGTTCTAACCAACTGAGCTACGAGAGCTGTTGATTTCAGTACCCACATAATCTTTATTATTCGTAAAATGCTGTAAAAAAACAGAGAAACAAACGAGAGCCGAAACATATGATAGGATTCAATCCGTTTACGAACAAAAATTCAAAAGAGCAATTGCTCTCGTTGAGAGTCGAACTCAAGACCTCCCGCTTACTAAACGGGTGCTCTAACCAACTGAGCTACGAGAGCTGTTGGATTCAGTATCCACATAATCTTTATTATTCGCAAAATTCTGTCAAAAAAAAAAACAGAGAAACAAACGAGAGCCGAAACATATGAAAAGGATTCAATCCGTTTACGAAACAGAAATTCAAAAGAGTAATGCTCTCATTGAGAGTCAAACTCAAGACCTCCCGCTTACTAAACGGGTGTTCTAACCAACTGAGCTACGAGAGCTGTTGATTTCAGTACCCACATAATCTTTATTATTCGTAAAATGCTGTAAAAAAACAGAGAAACAAACGAGAGCCGAAACATATGATAGGATTCAATCCGTTTACGAACAAAAATTCAAAAGAGCAATTGCTCTCGTTGAGAGTCGAACTCAAGACCTCCCGCTTACTAAACGGGTGCTCTAACCAACTGAGCTACGAGAGCTGTTGATTTCAGTGCCCACATAATCCTTATTATTCTCTACAATAATAAAAAATGAAGCCAACGTCTAAAGAGAAGGTCAAACCGAACGAGGTAATAAATCCCTGGCTTGATGATTGTTACTTTCAGCCTTTGGCACTACAACTTCAAACACACACATATATACCATGAGCTTAATTCTTACGAACTGGATTTTATGTCATTTCTTTGAAACCAAAAGAATTGATACATGTATAGGAAAACACCTCTTCTCCAACTACAGCTACAAATTCCCAACCCTGGGAGTTTTAAAGAATCAATATCACTCCTTCCCTTGCTCGAGGAAAAACAATACATCATTCATTTATAAGCTCGACACAGATCGATCCTCAAAACCCCTGGCAAACAACCACCTCCTGTCCCTCTCTTCCCCTTTCTTCCAAGGGACAAGAAACGAAAAATTGAAGACAAAGAGAAAACAATGTAAACATGAACCTCTAAAGTCATACGAGTATATGGGGCTATTCAAATTTCTGACATTCTTGTGCTGCTGACCAAGGAAATTGTTGCTTCTCTACATGTTAAGTAATCGGCTTACACGGCAGGTCGAACTGGAAATAGTCGAGAGAAAAAGCCGTGGTTGTGGATCAAAAGAGTATCTCCTTGAGGATCAGAAGGACCAACATGACAAAGCACATTATAACAAGCACCGTAGCACACTTCACCATGCCTCCTTGTTTCTGTGTTCTCTCTGCCTGCAACTCGAATCCATACAAGAATTAGAGTGATTCCTTGAAAATAGGTAAATGAAGATCGATTATGGGCAAAGACGGATGACCTTCTGTAGTTGTTTGAGGCCTTCTTCCACTGTAGTTGCAACATTCTGAATGTTGTAGTCTATCCGATCGACAATGGTTCCCTGTTTGCAGACTGCATTTAATAACTCTGAGAAAAGTTTGTAACCTATTATTAATGCTAGATGGATTCCTACCTGATCAATCACAAGAACTGACAGATCCTTCATAATCTGAGCAAGCTCATTTACAGACTCCACAACCTACAAAATCCATTTTAACACAAGCATAAATAATACATTCCGGATAGTTATGAAAGCAGCATCGGATGACAAAAAGATCAGGAGTAATGCACTTGCCTGTTGAATCTCCCTTTCCCTCTCAACTGTTAATGCTTCGCTTTGTTTTAACTTTGCCATCGAATGCTCACTAAATACCTACATGACATAATCGTGCAACATGAGAATCTGACACCAAACTGGAATCAGATAAAAGACACAAATCCATCAAAACCTAATATTATGATTATACAAGGAAAACATATGGGAGTTGAAGTAGGCACATTTTGGAGCTTGATTGCCGCAGAATTGAGTGTCAAGATCCTAACATGTTATTTGGCATTCATCTAAAACTATTGCTTCCTAAAATGTGATCAGATAGATTGTATATAATAAAAGGAAGAGGGTTTAAAGAAACCAGTATACCATATCATCCAAGTCATCGTCTTCTGTTTTAGATCTATTTCCATTTATATTCATCTCTAGATCAACTCCATCCTGGCCCTACAAAAGAAACGGATAATCTAGTTAAAACATGCACAAAATGCATTATAAGAGTGCAAAAAAACAGAAATGAATGGAACAAGTTGGAAATCGAAATTGTATGGATTGTTTAGCATGTGAAACTGCAACCAAATATGGAGTATATAATAATGCAATGTCAAGAAAGAAGTTTCTTCTCTATACCTCTTTTTGCTGCCTGAGGCGCTTCAAATAAGTTGATTGCTTCTTCCGGAGCTCCATTGATAGGTTCTGAAGGTTAGTAGCAAGTTGACGCTGCCAAAAAGAAGAGAAACATGAAAAGCAAGAAATGAAGAGAAAAGAACAGTTCAGAATAGCGCGTCTTCTAAGGGAATAAAAGCTTTAAAATATGTCGGAGGGTATAGAGGATAAAGCACTACACGTCAGCATTATCATATTCCCTTCTGCAATGACACACGTATGGGAGAGAAACATCAAAGATGACCTTTTGTCTCACCATCACTAAGCCCTACCTGGACATTTTTCCGGACATTTGAATCCTCAGAAGGTCCGGTTGGAGAGAGTTTCTGTAATCTCTTCTCTGATTTCTTCAACAGATTAGTTATCTCATGGGTAAGAGCCTCAATATTGAGCTGGTCTTCTTTACCATCACCAAATGAAGGCATTAAAGCCTTTGCATGAGCCTTTGCTAACTCGGCCATTTTTGCCCGTGCTCGTTGCACATTTGCTGCTATTTCTTCAGACACATCTACCCAAGCTGGCGGTAGACCTACTGTAACTGCATTTGCACCCTTACTGCAACAGACAGAAACCCCTTATTTTCCTACTACAGAGTTTTATGTCCATTCAAACATATATATATATATGAGCTCAACACTATTTGAACGAGAACATGAACTTCAAAAGAAACCCAATTGTATTTTATATCTACAATCCCTCGTTGCAAAGCCTTGGTCTTTCATTGTACTGCATAAACTTAACCACTTCATAATCTCGGTAGCTCTTCCCAAATCATTCAAAATATCTCACAACTAAATAATTCTTGTATGAACTGTTTGCAGATATCAAACAGGTTCAACCACATTCATTTGTAAGCATCTCTTAGATGCCAATTCCTCGAAGATAATTACTTAACATTATAATTTAGCAATTCTGCTTAAGCCTAAACTATATCAATTCTACTTCAAATAAAAGGAGACCTATTCAGCTAAAGGAAGCTAATTAATTACGTTGAAACAAATTTACGCGACATAAGAACAAAAAAAGAATTAATCTAGATCGTGATTTTCCCTTGAATCTTATATTGACAAATTAGTAGTAGTTGCAAAGGTTGATTTACCTTGAATTTCCCGGATCCTCGGTACTTAGAGGGGTATAAGAACGATTTGGATGGAGCAACGAAGTACTAACCATCTCAATCACCGGTCCTCCGCCGGAGCTCTTCGTGGCAGAAGACGATGCCGACGAACTCGTCGGGATTCTTACACTCTTTAACGCATCCCTATATTTCCTGAATAACAGCGTCCGGTTCCTCGTCGCCATAGCTCTAAAAGGAAAAATATGAACTAAAAATCTAAAACTAAATCTAGATTCAGATTTAGAATTTAGAGATCTAAAAAAAGGGATGGCCACGTGACCGGAGGCTGGCGATCGGCCGTTAAGGGAGCAGTTGAACAGAGAGGAACGGCCGACTGAAGCGCCGGCGAAGCTGAGGATCGTTCTTAAAAGGAAACCACCATGAAAGTAAAACTATAAAGAAGAAAAGATACGGCATGCGTGGGGGATTATTTTTTGAATTTTATTATGCTCAATTTTTCAGATTAGAATTAGAAGTGTGGTTAATGTTTTTACTCGTATTTTTAATCTTCTATTCGGTCGGGTTCTTTGATAAAAATATAAAAAACAGGGTCGGGCCGTCGGGTTCAGTTAGTAGGTCGGGTCGTACGCTACAGTGAGTTCCTCGGCCCGATCATGATCTACGTTATGACAGGCAGAGACGGACCCAGGACTTTAGGTTAGGGGGGGCGAACCTATAAATTTTTAGGGGGGGCCAAACTTATAAAAGTTTAGGGGGGGTAAAAATAAATTTTTAATAAAAAATACATAGAAAAATTCTAAAATTTTTCTAAATCATATATGATTTTAAAAAATTTAGGGGGGGCGGTTGCCCCCCAGCACCCCCCTCGGTCCATCCCTGATGACAGGTCAATTAACTCCTTTATTAAATTTATTTTTACTTTTAATGTTTACATTCTAATACTATATAATATTATAAATTCAATTTTTATATGATATAAATTAGCAAAAATATTTAATATACTGACCGTGGAATAAATTTTTTTTACCAGTGCATTAGATATTAACGCTATAAATTATGTAATAAGTAAAAATAAAATTAAACAATTAAAAAGTGGGTTAGACTAGATGAGGTTAGGACTTTTTTTGACAGAATATTGAAATTTGAGATCAGCTAATGTTTTAAAACGGTACTATTTCGTTGCCCAATGTTCATTTTTTAGATCTAATATTCGTTTTTCTCTAAACCCTCTCAAATTTAAAGCGAACATTCGGACTTGGCAGGTAGTTCTACCCTTGGTAATGTTGTCGAAGGGTCAGTTTAACATTGTTTTTAAAAAGTGTTTTTTAGAAGTACTTTTGAAATGTGTTTTTTAAAAGTAATTCTAAATTTTTGAGTTTGAAATTTAGGTGTTTAGTACTGATGTCAAAAAGTACTTTTTAAGAAGATAAATAACTATTTTAGACATATTATTGTAAGTTATATATATATATATGATATTCAAATTATTTAATATTTTAGTATATGATATAAATTAGCTTAAATTATCATAAAAATGTAAAGAAAAAAATTTATTAATAAGTACATATTTTTCTAACAATTGTACGCGTTCCATGAAAATGTAATAAATTTAAAATATTTTATTTAAAAAACTTGATATCGATAAATATATATAATTTTTAAAATAAAAAATAATTTATTAATTATATAATTACGTCTTCGTAAGAAATTATAAAATTATAAATTAAAAATAAACAAAATAATAAATAAAGGTTAAAATTGTAATTTAGCTACCAAAAAGCACTTTTTCAAATGCAAAAGCTAGAAATTTTAACTTTTGCATTTGGATTGAAAAATACTTTTCAAAAACAAATTTTTTTCAAAAGTTAGCTGTTTAGCATTACTTCTGCCTCCAAAAAGTATTTTTGACCTAAAAATAATTTTGATAAGCAATGCGTAAACGGAGCCTAATGCTATTCGGATGAGACAGTTTATAGGATGTCTCAGTTTTTGTTTGTTTATTTACAGAGTTTCTCACCGTACAACATTACTGAAACCTTATTCAAAGGAGACTGCTAATATGCATGGGGTTTCATGCTTAATGCTTGAAATATATTTTATCATTCAATTTAATATATCTCTGTTTTGCAACAGGTGTATAAAATTTTGTTAGGTAAAAACAGATATTTAATATTTATTTCATAACCATTTTAAGTGTCCAACTGTTAACGGCTATTAAATGAATCTGCCATCGAATCATAGCATAACATGTGGCATATTTCTTAATTTCATTTCATTTTTGTTTAAAAAATCTAAAAAAATTCTTACATTTTTCCAAAAAAAAAAAAACTCCATGACTTGAAAATGGCTCTGTCCAGCAACCTAGGATATTAGATTAGTTGATACAGGACAAAGGAACTATGAATCATAAAAAAATCTCTAACTGTAACAACTGTCGTGTTTGTCCTTTCCAATGGAAAAAAAGGAATTTCCAACAAACCCAATGAAACAGAAAAGATGTTTTACCCTGCTACATCCAACATTGGTTGAGAAACATGTTTTACAACTTTGGCTAACTCGCTGTCTGAAAATAGTCTATCAAAGTCTTAGTTTCCCATGCCTTTGGACCTTCGTAGACATAACTGGTTCTTTCCGTTGGATATCGAATCTGTTAGCATCATTTTCATGCTCTTGAGAACAAATGAGATGCAGAATCTAGCGGTCAAACAGAGGGGAAAGAAGCGACAGACGAAGGGACCATAATTAAGTGAAAGGGTAGAAATTTGAGAAGAGCAAGCTACCAAGAAGGATATAGGCACAACAGTATGTCCATATCATATATCCCCATTTCTTACTCGTATTGGGTGAAGTCATTATTAACGAAGCGAACCAATACAGAGAAGGACTGGCCGACAAGAAACGTGTTGCAACCTGTCAATTGCCAAATGTTTAAATGTTAAATACAAAGCTACCTTTTACTGTATATTTACTAAATACCAATCGCTAAAAACATGATGCAAGAAACAAGGCCAACCGACCATTGTGTGAACTATGACCTATGTTTTAATGAAGCAACCTTAGATTGTACGACTAAAACATAGACATTAGGGCTCATAAATGGATATGATAGACAATAAGTGATTTATTCCAAGTTGATTCACTATGAAATTTCAGACATAAGCCCCACCAGGCCAGTAAACATAATACGGGAGTGTCAACAACAATCTTAGTCCCTATAGAAACCGAAAGGCAAAACAACAATTCAATTAAATCACAAGGGAAGATGAAGGGGGGAGGAAAGAAGAGAGAAAAAGATTGATCTAATGCTTACAAATGTTACCAAGTTTTATAAACCATATTGATATAGTGCGAGTCCTGATAAATTTCAAGGATGTACAGAGAATGAGATGAAACTAACCTGGACATGTATCACAAAAAATGCTGTAGCTACCATGAAGCCCACGTGCAGGATGAACGGAAGAATAAAAGCAGATGTATATCCTAGCTTCTCTGATGATCCATGAATTGTTCTGCCCTCGGCATGATCCCCTCCTTGGTTAATTTTCTTCCTCAATTTAAGATTATGATTTTCTGTCACAAAGATGATAATTCACCAGTTGCTTCATTAAAACATAGGTCATAGTTCACACAATGGAACTATCATATCCATGGAGAGAAATAAGTGTCAGCACTCATAATTCACCAGTCATTTTGTTTTCGAAAGTAATACCTTGTTTCCTAGAAGAAGATTCCTCTGAAAATTGGGTGTCTTTTGATCTGTATGATTTCTGAAAAGAAAAAATTACTTCCATGGAACTTTTCTCCTCAACCGAAGCTTGGAAACCCAGTGATCGAACTATTTCAGGTCTTGACTTCACATAATAGATAATTGAGCAAACTGCCAAAGACAGTATTGGAGATGCCAGAAGAAAGTTTGGCAGTTGTTTAAATTGGAAGTATCTCAAGAATCCCACTCCCCTAGGATAAAAGGAAGTAAAATATAAAAAGCATGCATCAGAGAAACGAATCCCAACAAAATCTAATCTGTCTCAATTCTGAAAGCGAAAAGTAGATTCCAAAGATACCTTAACGATTTTCTGTTAATAGGATTACTTAAACTAGCATCTAGAAAAGTTAAATTATTAACATCTCATGCATGAAAAAAAATGAAAAGAATGCTACACTATAACCAGTTGTAAAGGAACATACCAATAATGACTTTGAATGTAATTGTATAGCAAAGGTATTCTTGCTTTACACCAGGGCCTCATTTCATCAGAAGAACGCCCAAGACACATATTGTAGAAGCCGTATGCTTGAAAAGCAACAAAGGGAACAAAAATGAAGATACAACGCAGTGCTCCACTTATAAGAATCCACAATGCCAACTAGCACGAAAATAGAAAGTTGTTAATGAAACCATCCAGTTGCATAAAATGTTCATTCTGTATACTCTTCAAGTGAAAATTTTAAACTTTCCAATGTAAACTAAAAAATGCCATGTATATTCTTTAGTGTTTTTTAATATCCCTTTTTGCATGTGATAACTCTCTAACCGCCTTTTTGGAATCTAAAAACTCCAACGGCAATGCATGATACAATTTTCCTTCCCAAAAATCGATTATAAATTTGATGCAAAATTACATACCATATATAGAAAGCTAAAAATGGTATTCATTTGCTCAATATTAAAAAATGATTAAGTAATTAACTAATATAGCCACTTTGACATAAGCAAAATTATCCCACACCCATTGAAGACAATTAAGGAAACATGATAGACATGCCAAAGGATACCTGCAAATGCCCTTGTGGGAAAATGTCTAAATTGAAAAATATATGAAGACAAAAGAAAAAGGGTCCAAACACAAATATCCTCATTTTTACTGAACGAACTTATTATACAATATTAAAAAAATGCACTGCAAATAAAGCATGAAGCCAATGATAGATATTGGTTGACCAGAAAAAGTAAAAATACTTATTATACAATATTAAAAAAATGCACTGCAAAATAAAATTGGCATCTAGCCATTAATACACTTGAGGAACTAAACCTCTAATACCAAATTAAATGTTCATGTTTCCTTTTGAGGATTTCCCAAAAATGCCTACTTTCTTTAAACATAAAAAAGCTGTTAGTTTTCTATATCCTATTTCCAGACTGATTTACACTTTTCTCAATTAAAACCTTAACACTAGCAAAATTTACTTCTTAATCTGCATAAAAGTCACTATTTTCTTCCAACTAGTTAAGGAAATTGAAAAAAAAGGTGCTGGGTAGAAATGTAATCATTAGACACATTAAGAGAGGGGGTAACTGGGAGGCAGACAGCTTGGCTAAACAAGGAATAGGGTAATTATGTAATTAGGATTTTGCTAACATACTGAATTTGGTGTAAGCAGTGTAGGCTGCTAGTCTAAACAAAGGTTTATTGTATGTTTTAAGGATGTATGGTTGAGTATTGGGTTTTGTAATGTTTGATATAAGTTCTTAAGAGCAATAAAACTACGAGGCACTCTTTTCCCCTTCCAATGCCTGATGGGTTACCTTTGTAGTTCGTTGGGTATGAAGGGGGGTTTTAACGAGGCCTCCTTTCCTTTCTTATCAAAAAAAAATCAATATGCACATTGAATTCAAGATTAAGAAAATTTATATAATCACCAAGAAATGAGACAGTTGTGTTAGAAGATCAGCTTTACAATTTTAAAAGGAGGAGGAGGTAAATGCATGAAAGGGAGAGTTATAAAGCATCAAAAATAGACAGTTGCAAGTTGAATATTAAATTTGGATCCATTCTAATAGCTTAAGCCTTCTTGAGAATAGATTACTTAACTATCTCATTAACGTGGTATTAGAGTAAGGTTTAAAATTTCATTCCTTTAACCATCAACCCCATTTTCATGGATTTCTTCACCTAGAAAGGGGCTTTATGTGCAATGCTTCTGCAGCATGCACTTTTCTTCCAAACTTAGGCTCACATGCAAATCACATTAAACATCAATGGAAGATAATCATCAAGAAGCAGTCAACTACAGCCCTTTTCGCTTTGCCTTAATGAAGAAGCCTTGTGGGAAAATTAAAACAGCCTGCAAATGGAGCATTGTATCTAAGAAAACAAGAAACTTACAAAAGCACGCTTTTTCCGTGCAAAAGCGTCATAAGCCTGATGCATTGTCTGAAACCCAAAATAACCAGCGTTGAGCACTCCATTAGATCTTGCTAAACTGGAAAGGGCAAGCCAAAGCACAGCAATATTATTTGAACCAGATATTAAATAGTAGCACCCGCCAACTGACAACAAGGCGTACAAGCTCTCAGAATATCTGCAATCACAAGAAGATACAAAAAGATAATCCACAATCACCTTCACCCTTTGAAAATCAAGAATAGAAGAAAGAAATGAGGAACATTACATTGATGAGTAGAATATGGACGCTGGATTGAAGCAAAACAAAATGGAAGCCTGCAGTGCTGCATTGGGGTCCTTCAAAATAATAACTGAAAGCCTGTTAGAGCAAGAAGCACGCGGAGAACAATCATAAGTTCTAAAGTATAAAAATGCAGAATGCAAAACAGCAATGGAACACTTCCGGTATCAAGTAGCTGGAAAGGAAAAGCTTACTTGTAAAAGTAAATCGCCGCGAAAATAAACGCAACATTGCAAACAACATAACCAGACAGCGCCAACACTGCCCTATAACCAATCAGCGGAGCCAACGGCGCAAAAACTGCAATTTTAACGGAGAAAACAATACAAATTTTCAAAAATTCAAAAAAGGGCAGACAAATGGAACCCTAATTCTCGCGCCAAACCGAACCTGTGCGCGAAAAGGCAAAAATGCAGGCCGGCAATAAGGGCAGAAACGCGTAGAACTGCTCGTATTCATACCCGCACTGAGCGATCCGGACGAAGTAAACGCTGTCCCAAACGACGCCATTCTCGATGGCGGAAGCGAGGGAGGGGAGGAGAGGCGGAGGGAAGGAAGAAGGATTGTGGAGGCAGGTTGGGTTGAGGGGCGCGGAGGTGTCGTAAGGGGTGAGAAGAGAACGCCATAGGATAGTAAGGATCAAAAGAAGAAATCTTGAGAAAATTGCAGCTTTCAGCACTTTGGATGTGTGGGAACTGTTGAGGGGCTCCGATGGGGATTTTGCCATTTCTGTTGAGGGAAAATGTAGGGCGAGGAGATTTGGACGAACAACAGTGTTATTCTTCAACAGTTTTTTTTTTCATTTATAATTTCAATTATGGAGTACTAAATAAACTGAACCCAACTAATTAGAAATAACCAAATTAGACCATATTGATAATTTATTTATAAGATATAAAATTAGTATTTCTTAGTATAATTAATTTAATTTAGTATAAGAGATGCTCATCCCTTGTGTCCTGGTGGCAAAGATAGATGTTCATCATCCCTTAAGATCCGGGTTTAAGCACCAGTGATGTATGTTGTGTGTACCGTCTTGCTCTACCCTTGTATCACGCCAGCATATTTAAAAAAAATTAGTATAAGAGATTAAAAACTTTAGCCGCTCATTAATTTTTTTCTCTTAACTATAAAGTTGTTTATTTTTGTTCTTTTTTTTCTTTAAATATCGGCGGCGGCACCAATTTTATTATAGGTCGTCGACCGCCAGGATCTATCATTTTGTATGTTTTATTTTTCAGTTTTTAATAAATTATTCTGCTCTTTTGACACATTTTTCTTTTTTTTTGATTTTCTATTAGGGTTGGATCTGACGACACCACGACTGATCATGATGGTGTTTCTTTCATTATGTTGCTGATCTCCTTGTCTCAGCCCTCGAATTGGATTTGAATACGCAATTACATCTACCGTTCTTTATTTGCAATTAAGTTGTGGTAATGACCTTATTGTTAACATATCTTCATTATAATATGCATTTTTATGTTGTTTGTTGATGGTTTTACTTATCATCGTCGATTTTGGTAATGTTTGTATCCTTCTTTTATTTCGACTCTTTAGGTTAGGTTATTACATTTTCCTTGTATGGTTCTCTTTTGATTTCGAGACGCTAGTTTTATTTACTAGAATTATGTCTGAATTTAAATATTTTGTTTACTAAATTGTAAACTTTTATTATAATCTTGAATATATCCTTATTTAATAAAACTAGTGAATTTTAATTTTTCAGAAAAAATAATGTAAGATATTACTTGTTTGTATGTTTTGCTTTTATTTTTCTATTCGACTTTTGTCTTTTGACATAAAAAAAAATATGTGATAACTTGTCGAATTTTATCCTATTAAATTGTAAGAAATTGATTTGATGTTTTTCAAACATTTTGGAATTTTATTATTGATATTCGAAACAATGATTGATTTTAGGATGTGAAGAACCAAAATGAATTTTTCATCAAATTTGTTGAGACTAAGTAGGGTGAGCAAAGCTCGATTCGATTTAAATTTCATCAACTTAACTTGACTGAAAAAATTTTAAATAAAATTTGAGTTGTTAAATGAAAATTTGAATAACTCGAATTTTTTAGCAATTAGTGGATTAATTTTTGAGTTCGAGTCGAGTGCCTCAGTTTATAAAAATGAAGAAATATATGTCACATATGAAAAAAATGAAGAAATATATACATATCTTATATAATTAGAGAAAGTCGTTTAAATTTGAATCAAATCGTATAGGAACTCGAACTCGACTCGAATAAAAAAATTCAATGAAAGTTTCAGTTATAAAATATGACGTGTCAACTCGAAATTTTTTACTTAACTCGATCAAACGCTTACCCCTACTAAGAAGCATGGAACTCATTCAAAAGTCTACTTGCTTTTGAAGTTAGCGTGGCTTCTCCTCGTGACAACATCACGATAGAAAAAGTATTTTCAGCCATGACTATCATAAAATTTGTGTAATAGCATGAGGGATCAACTATTGTATGATTGTTTGGTCACTTTATTTTGGGAAAAATTGTTTGTGTATATTAGCATGGATGTTATTGTATGTCGATTCCAAAATATAAGAACTCTTTGTTCATTTTGATGATTCGATCAATTACATGCAATTATATTTAAGATAAATTACATCATATACCACTATAAACTTTAAGCTTAATAGGGACTATACCACTAAACTAGAAATCAATTATATTTTAACATTAAACTTTAGTTTATGCTTCAATTATACCACTATGTGAATGGATTTTAATGGCCCACTTGCGATGACTTGTAGGAATTTTAACAGTTCAATGGTATAATTAAAAGTCCAAACTAAAGTCCAGTGTTAAAATGATATTGATTTTTAGTTCAATAAGATTGACACACACCTAAAGAAAAAATAAAAATCTTTTGCCCCTTTTTAGTGCCCCTACTTATGCCCCTTCGAATCTTGGACCTCTCCCATAATGGGTTCTCTGGTTTTTTTTTTTTTTGCCAACAACATGCTTTAGACAATCTCCAAGGTATGATGAGTTACACTAAAACTATCAAATGAGATATGGGAGATGGTGGTTTTTATTTCCAAGATTATGTGGTTGTCTCAATGAAAGGTGAGCTTGAGAGAATTCTAAACTATTTTTGCAACACTTGATATATCAAGCAACAGATTCCAAAGGGACAATTCTAAAAACAGTCGAAAACCTTGTTACTCTCCAAGTGCTCAATTTTTCCCATAACCACTTAATTGGTCACAATCCTTCATCATTAGGGAATATAGCAGCACTCGAGTCTTTAGATATCTCTTGTCGGGGGAATTCCTTCTCAGTTGTCTGGTTTGAATTTTCTTCAAGTGTTAAACTTGTCAGAGAATCATCTTGTTGGGCCCAGTTGGGCCCATTTGCTTCACTAGTTTTGCTGATTCGAGGAATATGGCATCATTTGCTTCAGTTCCCAAAGCTTTTTTTTTTTGATCAAATAGTGATATATTAAGAATCAAGCTTAAAAGTATAAAAGCAGTTCTGACGGGGGAGGAGGTCCCCAAGATGTCTGAACCTGAAGGTTCCTGGAGAATTTAGCAAGCCAATCGGCTGCTTGGTTACAAGATCTCGAAACAAAGGAAAATGAACAAGCTTGGAAAGTTCCAGCTTTGCACTTAATATCCTCTTCGATAGCCGAGGAGGTCCAATTAGACGACGAATCGTCGTGAAGACTCTTGATGACTGCTAGACAGTCAGCTTCAACGATGATGTGAGAGAAGCCAGGGAAAGGCCTAATTTAATAGCCATAGCTTCAGCTGCTGTTACAGAGGGTGCTATCGATGGTTCAGTGACTCCAAGGATAAACCTGCCTGAGGAATCCCTAGCAATAGCTGTCGCGGAAGCCTTACCAAAAATAGCGTCAAAAGCCGCGTCACAGTTAATCTTGATGGTGCCCACCGGAGGGGGCGTCCAAAGCACCGAGACCTCAGGGCGGACAGAGGCTCCCGAGGAGGTTGGAGTTGTTTCTCTAGAGAATTCTTGACACGCACTCTCCGCTCGTAGCCAAACATCCTAGGGCAGATCCTTCATGTTTTCAAAGACGAAGGCATTTCTCGATTTCCAGATAGACCAAAGGAGGAAAGCAATAAGTGCACGTCCATCCTCGAAATTTCTCGATTTCCTTAAGTCAATGATTTTGATCCACTAGCGTGCGAAATCAGGAAAGCCAGAAAGGGATGGCGAATAATTGAAGCCAGACCGCTTGAGCGAAGGGGCAGAAAAATAGAAGATGGTTCAATTGATTCTGTTTCAGTTCCGCATCTTGGACAACAATCTGAATCATAAAAGCTTCCGTAGAAACGGCGAGCTAAAATACCTTTGGTAGGAACGATGTTGTGGCATAGCTTCCAGAGAAAGGAGCGGATTTTAGGTGGCGCCTTTAGTCCCCAAATGGACTTCCAAAGACCTTTGCAGTTTCCTGGGACAGAACTTGGAGACGGGTCCTACTTTGATTGGAGATTATCTTCAATGAACTAGTAGCCCGATTTGACAGAATAATCTCCATCTTTCGATCCGGCCCAGATGAGAGAGTCTGTGATATCAGGTCTTCCAATTGGAATGGCCAGGATAACTTCAACTTCCAATGGTAGAAGTAGAGAGTCCAATTTTAGCCTGTCCCACCTTTTTTTGTTAGCTTCCATAAGGCTGGAAACAGAGAGACTTGAAAGGTGAACTGAAGATCGAGAAGATAGATGAAACTTAGACATTTTCGGAATCCAGTTGTCCTTCCAGACGGATATGCTTCTTCCATTTCCAACCCTCCATAAAGACCCTTCCTTAATAATCTCAATCCCTTCTCTAATGCTTGCCCAGGCCCAGGAAGCATTGTTAGATTTCGGAGCATCAAAGATGTTGCCATTAGGAAAGCAGATTCCCTGGAGAGTTTGGGCTAAAAGAGAGCTCGGGTTTTTAAGGATTCGCCACGCAACTTTGGCAATAAGAGCTTTGTTGAAAGATCAAAGATTACGGAATCCTAGACCTCCTTGATCTTTAGGCCGACAAAGAGTCTTCCAATTTATCCAGTGAATGCTTCTCTCTTTTGACTCACAATTGTTCCACCAGAATTTCGCCACAAGGGAACAAATTTCATCGCAGAAAGTGACCGGGAGAAGAAAACATTGCATCACATAGGAGGGGATGGCTTGGGCTACCGCTTTGATAAGAATCTCCTTACCAGCTTGGTTTAAGAATTTCGTTTTCCAGCTTCGAAACTTGTTTTGTACTCTCTCCTTGATGAATTTCAGGGCTTCCTTTTTGTTTCGCCCCTAAAGGGAAGGGAGCCCCAGGTATCTGTTGTCCTCTTCCAAAGGCCTAAATCCCAGGATATTGAATAGATGGCTCTTGAGATTAGCACTGACGTGAAGTAGACTGAGGATTTCTGAAAATTAACTGTTTGTCCAGTCGAAGTCTGGAATAATTGGAGAATATTCAGGGCCGAGTGACAATTTCCTTCATTTGCCGTGGAGAACATAAGACAATCGTCGGCAAACATAAGATGGTTGATGGTAGGACATCTCCTTTTAATTTTAAGACCTTCGAGGCGGTTGAACTCAACCTCTTTCTCCACAATCCATGAGAAGATATTAGAAATGAAGGTGAAAAGAAAGGGTGAAAGAGGGTCGCCCTGTCTAATACCTCTTTCTGGTAGGAATTCGCCGAATTTTTCTCCGTTCAAAACCAAAGAGAAGGAAACTGAGGATACGCAAGCCATGACTCTGTCAATCCACCAACCAAAGAAAATCCAAGCACAATGTTCATAAATTTCATAGTTCTACAGAACATATAGCTCTAAGTGCAATCTACTTAACATTAGGAAATATGGCACAATGTACAATGTTGATTTTTTTTTCTAATTTTATTCTTAAAATCCATTTTTTTAATATCCCAGTTTTTAAGTTCGTCCTTAGGCTACAAAAATCTCAAGAACGTAAGTTCGTCCTTAGGCTACAAAAATCTCAAGAACGGGACTGAATGTGATATGATATGCCTTCAAAATTGCAATTGAAATTATACCTAAAAGAAAATAATCCAGCTCCCAACACTATAAAGCACTTGTCGAAGTTATGGTCACATTGAATGGCTTACATCTAACAAGCTTGTTGGACACATGCACCACACAAGGAATTGGTAGATTTGTGTCTCCTATCATTTCTGAACACTTTCCAAGAAGAAACCTAATGAACCCCTGCCCTCTAAGCCAAACTATTCAACACTTTGGACGTAAAGTAAACACACCATTTCTGTTCATTCCATTGAAAAGGAAATGATTGTAAGTAATCAAAACTCAATTCTTTCTTGCTAAAAAAAGCATACAATGTTCAAATAATAAAGCATGTAAGTGACTATAAAACAGACAGACATAGACATGAAGCGAAAGAAACATAATAAACAAATCTGCTCAGTCTGCCAGTTCAATAAAACGATATCGTCACAGCACTAACAATTGTTCTTGCTAATCAAGACCTTCTTTAAATATCTTGAACTTGTTGATATAGTTATATCTTAAATAATTAAGAACAAAACACAATCCAACATAAAATTTGTCAACATATAGAAACATTGATAGGGTATAGAGCTGATCTATACTTGACAGCTAACAATAGGACTTTGGCACAATCTATTTACTTTCTCTTTCATAGATTTTCTTTTTGGATGGTGGAGGAGTGTTGGAGAAGGAAGAAAAGTTTTCATTTTCCATGCTAAATGAATATATCTAAAATCTTAAGTCGTAAATATTTGTATCAACAATTTAAGTATACTCCCAATTGTCCGCTCTTTGGATATTAAATAGGCACCAAACTTCTGTTAGCACATATCACTACAAGAAGATCTATAATTATCTGAAATTAAATTGCAATGGAAATCATAAATGCAGAAAACAAATCATTCTATATAAATGAAATTCAGGTTTGGGCCTCATACCAAGAACCAATAAACCAACATAAGAAAAGAATAATTGGACAATGTGGTTATCTTTCCTCCACATTTGGTAGTATATGAACAAGGACACTGAAGCAAGATTTCCTGCACTAGGCATTTGTCAATTACGAAATCAAGTGGTATCTCAAATGTGGAAAATGCATTCAGTTTTATACCTCCAGTCCTACTACTATAAGTGGTGCAAGAAGTAGAACTACCAAGGAAACTCTCCCAATAACTTTCACCAGAAAGAATTTTTGAAATGACATCATGGTCTTGGTTCTTTAATTCCAAAGTTGGAACAACATAAGAACCTTCTGAATTATCAACCAAGAGAACATCTCCTCCATAGCCTTGCTTACCATCCTGCTTACCTACCATTTGTCACAGAATTGGTATTCTCAAGAAATTCAAGTGTAATCCCAGAAGCTAGCCCTTTGCCATAAACCTTACAAGGGTCATCAACTGAAGAAAAATGAAAACAAAGTAATGTTTGTCAGTAGTCTATGCACCTTGAGTCACCAGATCAACTTCTCAGACCGAGGAAACTATTGTTTGTCACCATTGGATTTTTCCTCTAAAGGTTACAATTGCAAGTAAAAATAAACTACTGCAATTGGAATAACCCTAAGTAGAGTCTTCAAGTTGACCCTCATCTAAGAGGGCCACTGCTGAAGTATTGTTAATAGCAATTGATTCATTAAAATGTTAAACAAATTTATCAAATAATTGTGTGTTGCATTTTTTCATCTTTTTTCCAGAATCACATAGACACCTTTTATCATCTCTGTTATCCCATCAATATAAAAGTATTAAGCCTTGCACACTATCAACTGGCCAACCTTTAGAGGGTATAATATTTGCAAACTAGATTCTGCACACAACCAGTTTGACTCAAGGTGCACAGATAAGTGTTCATGCATCCCACTAGGTTCAGAACCCATAAAATTGTCATACCCACCAGTTCTTTCGGCCTGCAAATCACTTTTCATTCTGCAAAGCTTTTTGCGTTACTAACTGTGGTACCAACATAAAGCTTAGTGCAGAGAAAAAATTATGTTTTAGTCCAACCTAAATTTTTTTTGGTTAAATTTCAGAGTCACCAGAGCACATATACAATCTAATATTTTATCTAGTTCTCTAGACCCAGATGTTATCAGAATTATCTCCAGCCTCTGAGCATGGAGCTGGCTACTAGCACTGGTGAAACCCAATGAGACCAATTTGGAAGCTGTCAAGGAACTAAGGAAGACGAACATACCAATTTCGAATCATTTTACAAGCGATATTAAATGTCATCATCAAAAATTTAAACAAGTGTGGAAATTGGAAACAATATACCAACTTCCCTTATCTTGTCAACTTTAGCTTCACTGATTCCTTTGATCCAAGGAAGATCTCACCTTGGGTGTAAGCAACAAGTTCAACTGGGCAAAGACCTGCATCCTTAAGCTTCTTTATGTCCAAGGATTAAATGCGAATTCCTTCAGCTAAAGACAAAAAATAAGAACAATACCCAAGACTGTTATGCCAAAAACATGTATGGGGGATTTCATGAAAAAACAGCAAAATGAAAATGTTGTACAATAGTCGTCAAGCAAAAAAAAGTAAATTAAACTTGCATTTCAGATAATAGAACATTGAAGCTACTTCAAACAAAATCCTCGACTGATGGTCAGTGTAATATGCACCGGCATAGGACACATTCCCCAAGACAGCAGCACCATTCAATCCAGACTTGTACAATTCAACAGTTCCATTCCAATACAGCTTTTGGTGGAGCAGCATTGCCATATTAAGGCAACCATGTATCAAATGTCTGCTATCTGCAAGAGTCTTTGTGGCCTGAATGTCCCTACTACATCTATGTACATTGCCTTTTTCCTCACCACCTTCTTGATCTAATGGAAACTGAAAGTCTTTCTAAGCGAGGTGCACTAAGGCTGTTCACATCTCGGGCTTTATAACATCAGTAAGGAGATGAACACACAAACACTTATCTCTAAGAAATCACATTGTGAAATGTGATTTTAGCAGAATGAGAAAAAAAAAGAACTTCCAGATGATTTAACTAGAGTTTTCTGAGATTTGTAAAGCATAACTGACAAGATAACCAAAGCCGTGGTACAAAAATGATTTTTTTGCCTAGAATTATTTCCAAAAAATTCACTCGTGAAGTTTAACTACTATAAAGAATACATGATACATGCCCAAAATCTTTGCCAGGCATGTTGGGTTTCTTGTATTGATTGAATCGGACAAATACTTGAAATAAGTTGGTCCAAACTGGACAAATGATTCTAGTTCTGCCTTTGTGACTTGTTTGATGATAAATCATCATCTAAACAAAAGCCTCGACTGATGATCAGTGTTATATGCTCTAGCATAGGCCACATTCCCCAAGATATCAACAACATTCAATCCAAACCTACACAATTCAACAGCTTCATTATCAGTACTGCTTTTGGTGGAGCAGCATTGCCATATCAAGGCAACCATGTATCACCTCTCTGCTATCTGCAAAAGTCTTTGTGGCCAGAATGTCCCTTCTTCATCTATGTACATTGCTTTTTTCCTCACCATCTCCTTGATCTAATGAATACACACAATCCAATAATCTTGATTCAGAAGGATTACAAGAAGACTTGAAACTTCACAAACACTTTCAAACTAAAATGTAAACAGGGCAAATTTGAAAAACAATCTACACCAACAAAGCACAAAGCCCCAACGCCATAAGTTCAGCTAACTTTTTCATTATTGTATTTTTGTTCCCTTTCATGCTACCTATTACACAACCAGAAATTAGAAGTGAACCATTTGAGTTCCAAGCCACATCATTTACACAACCCTTATGTCCCTGCTCAAACAGAAAATATGGTAAGATGACACCACTAATAGTCCGTCAGAAAAAAAGGAACAAAAACTTAGTATAACCTCCAATTCTTGTTACTTGATCATTATATATAAATGAAATTTAGGCTTGGGTCTGATACCAAGCACCAATATGGTCATCTTTCCTCCAATTCCTGCAGTAGGCGATTGCCAATTAAGAAGTCAAGTGGTATCTCAAATGTGGAAGATGCTAGAACTACCAAGCAAACTATCCCAAGAACTTCCACCAGGAACAATTTTTGAATGACATCCTGGTATTGGTTCTTTAATTCCAAAGTTGGAACAGCATAAGAACCTTCTCATTTATCAACCAGGAGAATATCTCCTCCATAGCCTTGAAATCATTAGAGTGTTCAATTGTTTCCCTTGGACAGCACTGAAATCATTTCCAATATCAATAATACCAGAATAAAATAACTTCCAAAACAAGTTTTCCCATGTTATGGTCATAGCCATATCCCCAAGCAATATTTTCGGGACCCAACTTTCTTATTATTTTAAAATCTTATAGTCCAAACTAGCCAGAAATATTTGGTTCCAAACACGCGATTCCTAAAACTCAAGAAAGAGAATCTTTGAATTTGAGCCACTGAATCACCATAAAGACTAAACATTTTCATTCCCAAATAATAAAATTCTTTTAAGACAATCAATAAAACTCCTTTTCGATTTTCAAGAATCTTGAAAAAGAATGGACCATTTTTCTATTTGATATTTCTGTAAACGTGGACAAATCAATTAAAGAAACATTTTTTCTAAAACTTGAAAAAACCCTACGGACAAAAACATATTGATTTTTAAAAGATTTGAGAAAAGAAATGAGTCTGGGATGAAAAGAAAGAAAGAAGCCAAATAGTATTGAAACCATTATACACTTCGATAGAAACCCATTTATTGTAAAAGCAGTGAAATCGATAAAGAAAAGAAAACTCCTTACCCATTTTTTCCAGAATCTTGAAAAAAGGGTTTTGCTCTTCCTGTAAATGTAAAGGAACTCGGAGAAGAAAAACAATCCCACATAGCTCAAACTCCTCTGTTTTTCTATTGTTCCATTTGTCTCTTTATTAACTATCCGAAAAGAGAGGGAAAGAAACTGAAAAGAGAAAGCAGAATGGAGGGGAAAAAAGGAGTTGGAAAGGATTTTAAAGGGAGCGCCAAAAGTAATTTTCAGACAACTTTTAATATGAAATTTAATTATGCCCTCTGTTGATGAATTTATCCAAATATATACTTGATTAAGTGTTGAATTAAAATCGATGTAAATAAAGTAATTATAAAATATTTATATAATATTATTTAATAAATACTATTTTCTTCGTACTATTAAATTTTAAAATACTTTTAAAAAAATTTCATAAATTTTTAGCAATCAAGAAAATATAGTACGGAAAGGACTGAGATGCATTATATAAATAGTTTCGTCTGTAAAATGGTCATTCTCATTTTCATGCCATAACATTCATTTTTATTTATATCACAAGAATTTTTTGTTTTTTTTTACCAACTTACTTTACAAGTCTCAAAGGTATGATGAGTTTTGTTGATGTTAAAAAGGGATACACGGGAAGTGGATATATATATATATATATATATATATATATATATATATATCCACAATTCAAATGTGTGTACAATTTGATGGCGGAGGCACAACCTCGCTCCGTGTATGCTCAAGCTAAGAAGTATCAAGAACTCGAACTTATTTGATACCAAAATATTAGTTAAGAGAAACTAATGAGTCACTCTAGTGAAAAAAAATAATGTTTATTTAAAAAAATTTAAACTCGAATATTTGTGTGTATTGTTAAAAAGTTAAGAAAAAAATATAAATAGATACTAACATGTAATTACACAAGTATACTAAAAAAATATTAGTTAAGGAAACACAATTTAATAATTTTATTATTTAAATTTATTATTATTTTTAAATAATTATAGATGCATTGGTTAATGCAACATTAAAGATTTATGGTTTAATATTATAAACAATATTGTTTTCGATGTTTAAACTTAAATTCTATTTTTAAAGGATGCAATGTGTCTTACTATTGAATATAACTATTATTAGTTATATGAATATTATTTTTATTAGAGTTTTGCTATACCCAACGGCCGCCTGATTTATTTTACTTTTAATATAATTTATTAAAATGAAATTAACTATATCTTAAAGAGTTGTCCTCCATTAATTTAGCGTGTTTAATGTAATTAAACCCTAAAATTTAACTTCTAAAATTGAAACCCTAAAACCAACATAAATTTAAGCATTAAAACTATAAAACCATAAATTCACCTTTTAAAAACCCCATAAATTCTAAACAATATCATGGACTCTAAAACATAAAACACTAAATATCAAAGTCTGCTAATCTATTTATAGATATTTTTGACCCTTTGACATGTACATACATTTTATAAACATTGCGATTGAACTCGTGTCTTCTAAGATGAACATCATCTGCTTTTTCATTAAAATCACTTGTTGGTTTCCTCAATTTTTGCTTTTTATATATACAAATTTATGATTTGTTTTATGAATCTACAATTTTATTTTCTTTGTTTAATAAGTTTTTCATTTCCTTACAAAAATAATAGATAATTTTATTTTGTCTCGAACAAGTTTTAATCTTACTTTTATAAGTTGATGAATGCACATTTCTTTTCTAGTATATTTGTTTTTATTGGATCTAGTGAGATGCTAATAAGACTACTCATGGTCTTGCTACATTAACTTTATCTCAAGCCAAAAAGCTTAAATTAAGGAAATTTTTTTGATTTTAAAAGAAAATTCATTGAAACCATGCTAATACCAAAGGTCAAAGACGTATTTGCCCTCGAGACCATACCCACCTCTTCCGTACAATCGACCAATAGCTTCTTCCCGTTAGTACTGCTAGCTTGATCTGAGGGAGGTCTAAAATTTTAAAATTTCTATACTGAGTAAGAAATTTTTTAAATTTTTTCTATATAATTTTTATTAAAAATCTATTTTCGTCTCCCCTAAATTTTTATAATTTACTCCTAAAAATTTATAAGTTCGCCCCCTAACTTAAAGTTCTGCGTCTGTCTCTGCTTCTAAGGCTTGGACTTTCCCGGCGCAACTTGCCAAGGGAAAGAAACTTGAGACTAGACATACCCGATTAAAAAACAATAAATTTAATCAATTTTCCTCCTTCATCATCTTCGTCTTCTCAAACCATCCCAAAGCTACTCCAAGATTTTTCGAATAAATGTAGTATGAACACTTCGACAACGTTTCAATAGAAGCAATGATCGTGTATAAACACATGATAAGTTCTAAGACAACGACTTCAATATTAGATTACCCCCAATGTCATCAGATTTTGTCAGGAGGGTGCTGCACTAAATTAATCAGCAGTTAGAACTGTGTGGAACTCAAATCCCAACTAGGAAAAACAGGAAATTATATTGGTGAAATGTGAAGAAACCTAAAGAAAAAAGTAATAATCATCCAACAAAATACATACGGAAGAACACATCAGAAGATAAATATGGGCTCAAAATGCGGATAATCTCGACATTCTATAGGAAGGAAAAGCTCAGCCAACTTGACAGTTACTTAATTCATATGAAAAAACTCAGAAATCATAAGAAAATGTATTGTAACTTGCCTGGTACATATAAATATAATGAATATATGTGTGTGCGCGCGCAAATAATTTGCTACTCGAATAAACGTATGAGGTCTTTCATTTGGCAACTTGGAGAGACACTGACCCGGAAAGAACCAGGTCTTGTTTCCTCCTGAAGCCTTAGCTACACTGTTTCAGCTTTGGGATGGTTGAGAGGCGAAGATGATGGAGGAGGAAAAGGAGTAACAATATACGAGAGAAGAAAATAAAATAATTTAGTAACAATATCTAATCAAGATTTGAAGAACATCGAAATAATTTTTTGAAGATTTAAATAAAAATCCGAACGAATGAGACGTCCATACCCCCAACAATATTATTGCTCGGTTGATATTAGTTCATATTGTCTCAAGAATTGTCATTATCATATGTATTACAATATTAGAGTCCAATAGGGTAAATGGAACTTGTCGAATTTTAGTGAAAGAAACAATGTGGCTAAGTCCTCTCTGATGCCCCCTTATTGGGTAGTACTAGCTTAGGATGGTAAACGGATTGTTCGGGTCGGGTTCGGTTCAAATTATTTTAGGTCTGATTATATTTAGTTTTTGCTCGTGTATGGTTCAATTATAGTTTAGGTTTATGGTGATTCGGGTCATATTGGGTCAGTAAGTATCGTGTTGCTTATTTCAGTTCGGGTCAATATCACGTCGATAAGAGATTGGTCAATTTTTTATTCAACTCAACCTTTGGATCGGTCGATTTCAATCGAGTTTTCAGGTCGATTAGTTTTTTACACCCATGTATTTGATTTTTTTGGTGAGTTGTGTGGTATAGTTCACATCTCATCTTTCTTTATTTCTTTTAATATCTTTTCTTTATTTCAAGTTGTCTCCGGTTCGGATCCATTTAGTTCGATTAAAAATTGTTTCGGGTCCATTTCAATTCAACTTAAATTCAGGTCAGTTTGATTTATTTCAAATTTAGATCAAATTTGAGTCATCATATTCGTGCTGATATCAAGTTTCGGGTCAGAAAAATCACTTCGAGTCTCGAGTTAAGTTTGTCTGTTCTAGTACTACCAGAGCCCAAACATAGTAAAAGAAAATTCAAAATTACTTTCCGATGAGTCTTCTTTGTTTGTTGTTTCTGTTCGTAATTATTTTTCTTCTGTTTTGTGGTTTTTGTTTTCTACTTTATTTTGTTAATGACTTTTTTGTATACATAAAGGTTCCAATATAGTTGAGTCGTCCAACTCAGTGACTTGGAAGTGTTAATGACACCCATAAGCCCTAAAAGTTTAGGGACCATTTTATAGTTTTATGACAATAAGAGGGAACTGATAATGAAGATGGGGACAACGTTCAACTATTTGCCCTAAAAGAGCAACATTGTCTATTTAAAACTTTACATTTCTTTTAAACAGATACAATCCCATTGGCTGAAGCCTGAAATAAAGGTTTCTTACACCAAACCGACTAATTAAATGGACCAGTGCATGCATATAATATATGTATACATTCCCTGTTCCTAATAAACAAATAAAGAGGCTAGGGTAAGAAAAAAAAATCAGGTTCACTTAAGGCACATAGGGTGTATACAAAAGAACAACCGAGATTATGAGACTTGTGAATGAAGTAATTATGTTGAAAGGGACGGAGGGTTGTCCTATAATGAACCATTGTTGTAATTGGTTCATATTAACAGCCAACAGATACAAAAAAATAAACAAGTTTTGAATTCGAATCTCAATAGTTACGATTTTTAATAAAACATCTGGAGTTTTCCATGTGTATATATAGCTTTTGAGAAAAGGATTGAGATTGGAGTTGGACTCTTAGTGCATTGATTTTCTTCTCTTTTATGGACCGACCAAACCCTAAAATTTAGGTTTTATGCAAGTGGCTAGATTAATAATTTTCTTATAGAAAAAACGGATGATGTTCATCTGAAGAGACACGAGCTCAAATCGCTTTGTTTATAAGGTGTATGCACATTGTCAAAGGATTAAGAATATGTATAAACAGATACTAAAATCGCTTTGTCTACAAGGTGTATGCACATTGTCAAAGTATTAAGAATATGTATAAACAGATACTAACTTGTAATCGCCTTTAAACTATTTAAAAAAATAACTTTCTTATGGGAGAACAACAAACAAGAGAACTAATTACACACTCAATTGCAAGAGACGACAAAGCTCGATCTTTTGTCCTAAAGGCTAAAAGGTAGCTAAAGGATGAATTATACATGAACATGGAGTTGGGCACTTGTCCTAATCAAGGGTACTTTGTTGTAGGGTTATCTCACCGTTTATATATATCATTGCAATTATGGGGGAAAAGTTGATTCGAAACCCTTGGAGACAGACATGCTTAAGTTGTAAAATTATGGCAAAAAGTAAGGAATTATAAACCTATATGTGTGTGTGTTCTCTTACAATGGGGCAAGACATGCCTCAAGATGTGGTTCTTGTTTGAAAGTTTGTTAAAGATATAAAGAAGATTTTTAAGCTTGTTTGTTCCATAATTTAGAGACCCACTAACCTTACCTCTTTCACCTCGAAAATGAAGTCCAAAAAAAAATTAAATTTAGATTATGAAACTTAAATTGTATAGCTACTTGCTCTAAGTAATTCTGAGGGCTATGTTTAAAAATTACTAGATTCGTATAATTAACGTTTATTTCTTTTTCTTCTGATAGAATCTACTAAGATACTAATTGTAGATAAAACTAAGGGTTTTGCTATATATAATCTTGAGGATTATGATTTAGGATTTAAGGTTTAGGGTTTAGGGTTCATGATTTAGGATTGAGGGTTTAGAGTTTATGTTTTATGGTTTGTGATTTATTATTTAAGGTTTATGTTTTAGTGTTAGTGTTTATAGGTTAGGGTTTAGGATTTAAGATTTAGTGTTTAGTGATTGTGGTTTAAGGTTTTAGTTTTAGTGTTTATGGTTTAATGTTTGATGTTTGTTTTTAGGATAATTAATGAAATATTTTTTTATGAGTATTAATTATATCTACAATTAAGCATCTTAGTAGATTCTATTAAAAAAAGAAATAACAATTAATCATAGGAATCTATTTCTCATCCTCCCCGCTGAGAACAAGGCTGTTTAAACTTGGGTCACCGAAGAGAATAAATTACTGTGCCACTGGACTATTACTTTTTATATAAAAATGTTTGGACTGAAAACATGAAAAATAACTCTAACAATATTTTTTTCTTCGAATTAAAATGACTCTATTAATTTTATGCATTTGAATTTTTTCCTTATAGTTTTTTAACGGTGTGGTATGATTACAACTTAGTATGTAATTATTAGTCTTATTCTTTTAATAAGGCGCACATATCGTGCAAGTAAGTCACTCGAACCCTGATCACTTTAAAGAATAACAACATTATTTTTTCTAATAGAACCACTTAATGAGTTCATTCCTTATAATTTTTGAATGGGAAATTTTACTCTATTAGATGTGTTTATGTTATTCAATGTATTCATGTTTGTGACGCATTTATAAAATAGTTTGTATTATATAATTTTTTTACATATTTATGTGATATTTTTATACTGATATTGTATTATATGTTAATTACTTTGATATTATACTTCGATCATATTATCTATCATATTTAAAATTATCCAAGTCTTAAATTTCCAAGCTTTTTCTAAATTAAGATATCTCTTTATTTATTTATTAAATTTGTGATTGGGCCGGCAGCCTTACGCTCTTAACCGAAAAGGCCGAAACATGCCGGCATTGTGTTTTGGGTCCCACAATAGGGCTCTTTGTGGGCCCTTTTATATCCAACAAAAAAAAAGAAAAAGAAAATGGTAGTCAAAATTTTAAGACTGAACCTCCAGGTTCGGATCCGAACCATGTGTTATATTGCTGACCGTTGGTAGGAGAGAAAAAAACTAAAAGCAAATATGCATTAAGAATACGGTAAATAACTATTTCGGTACCCGAGCTTTAAGGTTCAATTAGGTACTTCAGTATTTTTCTTCTTCTAGTTAAGTACATGAATTTGGCTTCTTACTTCAAATTGGCACATAAATTTGATTTTTTTGTTTAAATTAACACTTATGATTTTTAACCAATCTGAACCAAGGAGCCAAGTTCATACACCAATTTGAATAAAAAAGTCAACTATACATACCTAATTGAATAAAAAAAAGTTAAAGTACCAAACCGAACCTTAAAATCAAGTTAAATTGGATAAAGTTCACAAATTTTCACTAACTACAGTAAAACATTCATTTTTTTCACACAACTTTTAAATGTTACAAAATAGTCATTAGACTTTTATTATTATAAGTATCAAACTGAACCTTGAAATTAAATTTAGGTACCAAAATATATATTAACCCTTACACATAGATGGCCCATTGGCTGAATATTTGGTAATAAATTAGTTATGCTCATTTTTTTTGCTTCCATCTTTTTTATTTTTAATTACTTTTTATTTATAACAAAAGAATAAAAATCAATTTTTTTGAATGGTCTATTGGTGATTGCAAGATAGTATTTATTCATAGATGTTTTAACCCTTTAACAAAGCACATGCACTTTGCAGACATTGTGATTGAACTCATGTCTCCTGAGATGAATATCATCCGTTTTTTCAGTGGGACACTTGGGTTCAAATTAAATTAGAAAACTTGTGTAAATCATTGGATAAAATGCTACAAATGTTATATTTATGTTATTTTTATATTAAAACTAGAAGGATCTAAATTCGAGAAATATACGGTTAAAGTAGAGAATAAGTATTAATACGGTCTAAATCATTATGATGTATCATGTGCTCCTCCTAAACCTAGCCAATAAAATGCTACTTTTTTTCTTTTTTAGGAAAAAAAGTCCTTGAAAAGGTAGCATAATAATTATTTTTTTAATTTAATAAAAATGTTATCTAGCGGTAGAATTCAACCTTTTTAAACTTTAAATACTCATTAGATTTTCAACAATCACGAGAGCATATGATTGAAAACTTTTAGTTGACACTTTTCCTTTTTCTTTAGGTTGTGGGTTCAACACGCATTATGAATAAATTTCCCCTCCTCATCTCCCTAAGTACGAATTGTTAAAAAAATACTCATCATATTCTTATTAGTATCAAAACCGAACTTAACTCCATTCGATATTTAATCTTAATTTCATCCTAAATCAAGTTAAACAAAACTTTGTAACGACATTGAACCATTAGTCTTGAAAGTGGGGGTATGATTGCTAGACAACCAACAACATTAGTTTAGTAAATAATCAACCCTAAATAAAGCTAGTAAATGACGTGGGTTATTGCCTATCATGTTTCAAAGAATCTACGAGGGAAAAAAAAAATTAAATTAGAATTTTCTAAAGATGAGGTTCAAAGTACGATGGTAGTAATAATCATATCTTAGCTTTCCAAAACATTGTTTATCTATGTGTTTTTTATGTTTTGGTTTCTCTAATCATTCTCACATGTTTCATCTTTACATATAGGCAAAGAGAGGACAACCTATATTTATCCTTTTATTGTATTTTTTGATATAATCATTGTTATATAATTTATTGATTGACTAATCCAGATCAGATACGATAGAAACTTGTTATAGATACAAATCTTTCAACATAATTTACTTCATTTACAACATTAAAATTCGAATATCTGACATTGCTTGAGTATTGTAACACCTCATTCCACTAGACCAATCTATATTTATCATTTTGTTGTAAATGAACTTATATTCAGTATGTATTTGATGATATATTAAATAATTTTGGCATAAAGTCAAAAAATGCGCATAACGTTTGATTTAATAGTGGCTTTGTCTTATTTTCTTAAGTAATTTAACCAATAACGTTTTATTTCGGGTCAAAATGACCCATCTGTTGATAAAAATTACCAGTCAACCAATAATAAATGACTTAAAATAGTGTGACAAACCTACATAACAGTACACACTTATATGACTTTTTTTCTCAAAAAAAAATGGAATTACACCCCTCCAAAGGACCAAAGCCATATAACAATATTCGAGGAACCACTAGTTGGGGGGTGCCATGCCATTGATTTTTCAAGAAGCCGTGTATAGTAGTTAATTTTGATTATGATCTGTATTACCAAAAAAATTATATTAATTATAATTATATATAAATTGTTAGTTATTTATATTTAACTATTTAATATAAGCAAGTACATTTGGCCGGTTAGTCAAATTGTTCATCTTTATTTTCTTATATTCTCTTAGATTATGAGTTTTAGACCTATTAGGAACACCCCCTTCCTTTTCCCCTAGAGTTTCTCTTTTCCCTCTTCTTTAAATATGATTAGGATTAGAATTAGGATGTGTAAAAAAACTATTTAATTAAAAAAATAATGGACTGATTCATGATGGTACTAATAATTTAAGGATTTAAATAAAATGTTTCTAGGTGAAAGGACCGTTTAGAATATAAAGTATAATGTAGGCATATAATGGCTAATGCAATTAAGATAAATAAGAAGAGAGCAACATTTTAGCTATTGCATCCACAGATTAGATTGGACAAACAAATTTGATGGGTTCATTTGACATGCTACTGTTCCCATGTCATAATCAAAATTCTAATTAGCATGTACCCAGGGAATGTAATATCCTAGCAGATAATTTGACCCAAAAAAAAAGAGGATTTCACGCCGGAAAGATTTATGCCGGTTCTCGCCATCGTGAATATGTGGGTCTATGTTTTTTTAGGTGGGTGATATAATCGTTTAAAATTTTTGATTTCATTTTGTAACCCCTTCAACACAAATAAGATGTACTCTTTTTCCTCCATTTAAATTTAGAGAATTTTTTAATGAGGCTCGTATTCATGTTTTATATTAATAAGAATATCATTTCTTTAAAAAAAATTACATTTTTTACTATCAAATATGACATGATGATTTTTTTTGTTCAAAGCATAACTTTCCATAATTAAGATAAACGGGGCCCGACTCCATGCACTAAGTGTGCAGGAAACACAGAGACAATAGCAAACATAAAGCGCGAGGCAAACAAGCGGCAGGAAACGATATTCGTGCAAAGATGAACAATACAGAAGGAATACAAATCAACATAGACAAAAAGCCTAACCAGAACCGGGGCAACTATGCCAACACGGCTAAGAAAACGCCTATCAAGGCAAGCGAGACTCCCGCTACAAGAAGACCTCAAATAAAAAAAAAACGTCAGTGAAATTCCTGTTCTGGGAGAGCTCCATACGGAGGCAGGCTCCTAATCCCATTGATAGATTGGGTTTTGTCACCAAAATTGCGAAAAAAAAACACAGCCCAGCTTATCTGGCTGCGCTAACATGCCTGTTAAAGTTGAATCCGACGAGCTAGCAAAGAGAAAAAGAACTCCCGAAGATTGGACCATCATCAATCGGATCTTGAAAAGATGGGTAAAACTGTCCGAATCCCATCCGAATCTAAAAAACTTCGAACCTATAAACAAAGTAGACTCGCTTGGATCCCAACTAAAACTAAAGATATTTAATTTTCGAATCATATTGGAGGCCAGATAAATATGTCTAGAAAATTAAAATTCGTTGTGTAATTATTAAAAATAATTACATTTTTATACAACTATATGACAGTGTCCAAACAAACCTACAATGATTCAATAACTATATAAAAATCCCACATTTATGATTATACCTTAATGAAATCATCTTTTAGAAAACATTAAAAACAATTACAATATCCACATTATATTTACTAAAGATAACATGTGAGATTTAAACATTAACTCTAAAATCGAACTAAGATTTTATTAACAAATAATAAGGATACAATTTTGATATACAATATGGGTAAAATAAATTTTTATACAAATATACATATTTACACTATAAAACTCGAATTTTAAATTCCTGATTATAAACCCTAAAAATGATCTTTATACCTTAAATTCTAAACACTAACCTTACATTTTAAACCCTAAAACATAAACTCGAAATCAAACCTCTAAACCTTAAAACTAAAAGGCTTGTGTAAATTTTACACAACTGTATCATAAATTTTACCAATTAATAAATCTTAACAAAAGTGAATGATCGCCGATAATAGCTATAATTAACCTGTTATTTTAATAAATAAATCGATTTTCAATGAACTAAAAATAAATAAAAAACACAAGAAAAAGTTTAAAATTAGTCTATGAATAAACAATAACAATAAAGCACCCTCATAACCGGGAGGCTCGGAACCAGGCTGGGCGTATGGCTTCTTTTCCCATTCAATATTAGAGGGAAACCAAACTGTGAGGGAAACAAAACAGAGAAGACAGATAGAGAAAAATGAGAGAAAGTGAAAGAAAGTGAGAGAAAATCTTTTGAACCCTCCCAATTTTTCTCTATCTGTTTCTCTGCCTAGATAGATTCAAAACAAAATTAGAAAACAGGAACAAAACAAAGGAAGAAAAAAACAGATTTCTTTTGCTTCTCTGTTTTCTCTTATTATCCTCTGTTTCTTGACAGAGCTTTTTCATCGTACAAAAGATTCAGATTATTCTTTTCTGGGGTTTTCAAGATTTGGGTTTTCATGTTAAATGCATAGAAATCTAAATTTTGAATTCAGCTTGTGAAATCTGTACATTTTTTTGAAGAAAAATGGCAACAGACTCGACTTTACAATCCTCTCTAAAATCAGTTTTCGAAGATGTTCTTCAAGAGAAAAAAAGTCGAACAAGCGCCGTTAATTTGGATTCCAGAAAATTCGACGAAGCTTGTAATAATCTAACTTCTTTTTTCCCTTTCTGCTCTATTTTTCATTGAATATGATCATTGTTTTTATGATCAAATTTAAGTTTCAGATTTTATGAATGTTATGTTAAGAGATTCAATCATAAAATATGCATCTTTGTGTGAATTTTTTATCGATTAAAACAATCTCCAAAAATGTGATTTGTTGAAACTACGTTTTCTTGGTTAATTTCCCCGTTTAAAAAGACGCTCTAAAATCATCGCCATTGTTATATTTTTGAAGCTTTAAAAAGAAATGAGGCTGCTGGGTGGCTGAGAAAAACAATTGGTGTCGTTGGGGGCAAAGATTTACCAGCCGAGCCTTCGGAGGAAGAATTCCGGTACGCATTGCGAAGTGGAATAATCCTTTGCAATGCTATTAACAAGATTAAACCCGGATCAGTGCCAAAGGTATGTTTCAGCAACAATTTTCCCAGAAAATTTTGTATTTTCTTGGTTAATTTTCCTACCCATTTTTTTGTTTTTAAATTATAGGTTGTGGAAGGACCTTGTGATTCTGTTACTGTTCCTGATGGGGCTGCTTTATCTGCATTTCAATACTTTGAAAATGTGAGAAACTTCCTTGTAGCTATTGAGGAAATGGGGATTCCCACTTTTGAGGCCTCTGATTTAGAACAGGTTAATATATTACTCGGATTCTTCATTTTTTCATTGAAATACTCGCATTAAAATTCATATCCGAAAAGGGGTACGGAGATATAATGAAATGAATGTTTCTTGATTGATCTTTTATGTTTTTCCAGGGTGGGAAATCTTCCAGGCTTGTGACCTGTGTTCTAGCATTGAAGTCTTACAGTGAATGGAAACAAAATGGTGGAATTGGTTCATGGAAATACTCTGCGAATTCCAAGCCCTCATGTTTCGGGACACGAAAAACCAGTGAACCATTTACGAATTCCGTTCCGACGACCCTTCCTAGTGACTTGTCTAGTGAGCAATCAGACTCCACTGAAGAAGTTAGTGAGCTTTCTTTTTAATTGTCATGCTAGTTGTTTATTTAATCAAACATCTAATCTAATAGCTCCTTTTCATTGTTATCTTCAGGGCAATGTAGGTTCTTTTGGTACGCTAGTTCGTGCAGCTCTTTTAGATAAGAGGCAAGATGAAATTCCAATGGTAAGGTCCTTCTGCTTGTACAGAAATTTGCTCGATCAATTCACTTTTTTCGGGATCAAATCGAGGTCTTGAGAAATGTCGAGTTATTCAAGAACTTACTAGGAAATTTTTTTGTTTCTTTAAATCTCTTTTGGTTATTTACAGATTGTGGAATCTGTGATCAATAAAGTCTCGGAGGAGTTTGATCGTCGCTTGGCAACCTACAATGAACTTGTGAGAAGCTTTAATTCTTCTTAACTCTCAAAAGTTCAATGATTTGATAGTGTTATCTCAAATAAAACATGTTTTGTTGTAAATTGACAGGTTAAAATTAGTGCAAAAGCAAAGGAAGAATCTGTAACTGATGACTCTCTTTCACGAACAGCTTCGTGCGATGAAAAGGTAGGCAGAATGTTTCGGAGTAGTTTTTGATTATTGCTTCATGTGATTATAAAGTACAACTAACTTGTGGGAAGTTTGATTCTTCTTAACTCTCAAAACTTCAATGATTTGTTAGATTTATCTCAAATAAGCATGTTTTGTTGTAATTTGACAGATTAAAAATAGTGCAAAAGCAAAGGAAGAATCTGTAACTGTTAACTCTCATTCACGAACAGCTTCGTGTGATGAAAAGGTAGGCGGAATGTTTCGGAGTAGTTTCCGGTTATTGCTTCATGTGATTATAAAGTACAATGAACTTGTGAGAAGTTTAATTCTTCTTAACTCTCAAAACTTCAATGATTTGTTAGTGTTATCTCAAATAAGCATGTTTTGTTGTAATTTGACAGATTAAAAATTGTGCAAAAGCAAAGGAAGAATCTGTAACTGTTAACTCTCATTCACGAACAGCTTCGTGTGATGGAAAGGTAGGCGGAATGTTTCCGAGTAGCTTCCGATTATTGCTTCATGTGATTATCAAGTAAATGCTTTTGAATCATTTAAATAATGTGATGGTGAAGGTTGGAGTAGTTGAAGTAAAGGCCTCAGCTGATGAAATGGTTGAAGATGAATCATCATCGATAGGGTCGGAAAGAAAGGAAACTTGCGATGACAAGTCTGATGCTCATGAGGAATTGGTACAATATGTTTTGAAACAGCAGGCAATGGTTGAACGACAACGACAATTTATTAAGGTGGTTAGCAGTTAGCATCTATTCGAGTTACGAAATTTGTATGATCTTCCATGGGGATGCTGAAGTTAATGTATTTGTACCTGTAGGAACTGAAGCATTGTCTTTATTCAACAAAAGCCGGTATGCAAGCTCTGCAGATGACATACAAGGAAGAGGTCTTCAATCTAGGTATAAACTTAAAATCGTTTTCTCGGTTGCTTTTATGTGTTCTTGAAATGAAAATGTGATATTGTCTCATTCGAGCTTCGTTTAATAGGTAAACACTTGCTTAGTCTTGCTAATGCTGCTTCGGGATATCAGAGAGTTCTTGAAGAAAACCGAAAGTTATACAACCAAGTGCAGGATCTGAAAGGTATCAGTCTTAAACAGTTGAAATAATCTGATTGAGTGAATAAGCCATATTCAAATGAAAATCTCAATTGCATTTGTTGGAAAACCATGTTCCAGGTAATATAAGAGTGTACTGCCGGGTAAGGCCGTTGGTGCCCGGACATTCGAACACTTTGAGTTCTGTAGATCACATTGATGAAAGAACTATAACAATTCTTTCGCATTCGAAAAATGGAAAAGAGGCAAAGAAATCATTTACTTTTAACAAAATATTCGGCCCATCTGTAACACAAGGTTAGGGATTCAAAACGGAGTTGTTTTCTCTATGATTTTGTATCTATCCATTTCAATCTTTCGCAGCCTGTACGACTTTCCTGACATGAACTTGTTCCCTGCAGCCGAGGTTTTCTCTGATACCCAACCTTTGATTCGGTCTGTTCTCGACGGTTACAATGTGTGTATATTTGCTTATGGACAAACAGGATCAGGGAAGACTCACACCATGGTAAGAAATGCAGCATCTTTTCACTGCAGCGATAATCTATGTTACTCGGACTAAGGGTCGAGTGTTGAAGACTGTGAATATTCAATATGTTTGTGACATGAATACCTTACCGAAAATTAAGTCCAGTGATACATACCGTATTGTAGTCTGTCAAATAATTTATGCTAATTCATCTCATTGATGAATCCAGACAGGACCGAAGGAGCTTACCGAAGAAGGTTTAGGCGTAAACTACAGGGCATTGTCTGATCTATTTCATCTTTCAAAAGAGAGAAAAGAAACCATTTCCTATGAGATTTCAGTGCAAATGCTTGAAATTTATAATGAGCAAGTAAAGGATCTCCTTTCATCTGATGGTGGAAATAAGAGATATCCTTTATATTCAGACCTATAAATCTAGTTTATTGTGACTCATGCACTTTTTCTTTTGATAATTTTCTTTAACTCCTACGTACATTAGAAATCCGAAACAGCTCGCAGAATGGTATTAATGTACCTGATGCAAACCTTGTTCGTGTATCGTCACCGTCCGATGTCATAAATTTGATGGACCTTGGGCATAGAAACCGTTCAGTTTGCTCCACAGCGTTAAATGACCGGAGTAGTCGATCTCACAGGTACTGCAGACTGTCTAAAACATTTCTAGTCATGCTCTGAAACATATGCTGCCAAGTCTTTAATTTTGTCTTTAAAACTGCAGCTGCTTGACGGTTCATGTTCAGGGGAAGGACCTCACTTCGGGAAACATTCTTCGTGGCTCAATGCATCTGGTTGACCTTGCAGGAAGTGAAAGGGTGGATAAATCTGAGGTGACCGGGGATAGGTTAAAAGAAGCACAACACATCAACAAGTCTCTTTCGGCTTTAGGAGATGTGATCTCTTCTCTTGCATCAAGAAGTTCACATGTTCCTTTTAGAAACAGTAAACTTACTCAATTGCTCCAAGATTCACTTGGTAAGAAGATTATCCGAAAAAACTTCCAACCGAAAAACGGTACTCTATTTGTAATTGCTGAATCATGCTACTGGTCTCAATTTCTCAGGAGGACAAGCCAAGACACTGATGTTTGTTCACATTGCTCCCGAGTATGAAGCTCACGGAGAAACTCTTAGTACACTTAAATTTGCAGAAAGGGTTGCCACAGTCGAGCTCGGTGCTGCTAAGGTGAACAAAGACAGCGGAGAAGTGAAAGAGCTTAAAGAACAGGTCTCTCCCGAGCTCCCGGTCTTTCTTTTGGCATTTTAACTTCAAAGTGTTGCATGGCTGCCTATTGCAGCCAAACCTGTACTTATGTTTACTCGGTTCACTATTTTGCAATCGTTCTCTCACTCATTTACCACATTTTCGCAACCGTTTTCAGATAGCTAGTCTCAAAGCAGCCTTGGCGAGAAAGGAAGGAGATCACGAGAACCTGCAACATACTCCATCCATATCTGATAGTCCGGAACAAAATATATTAAACCTCGGATCATCCCCTTCTCATTCTAAATGGAAGAGTTCAAGTGATCTATCTTGCATCACTGCAAGCACTGAGGTATAGTTTAAGTACCAAAAATGCTACAAAATTTCAGTTTACTATAGGCCTTGTTCTGTTTGTTTAAGATATTCATAACATGATATATAAATCTGCCTCTGTTGATTCAGTATGAGTCTTCAGCATCTAGAAGAGACAGTTTGGAGACTCCGAATCCATCACATTGGCCACCTCTTGGCAGTCCGAATGCTTCGAGTGTTTCAAGAGACGACGATAGAGATTCGGAAGCGTCTGGTGATTGGGAAGATAAAGTCATGGTGAACAAGCAAGACAACATAAAGAAGGACAAAAATCCATCAGCAAGGCCAAGTAAAGGAGTAAGCAATGGCAAAAAACTGCCTGATAAGCCTTATCAGAGTCAGATCCCTGATCCTACCAAGATACACACTGAACAAAGCTTCAACAAATCAACTACAATCAAAAAGGGCAACCAAGACTATGATCTGCAACGGACTCGGTCCGAAGTAAGCTATAACGACGATTCCGATCACGAAACAGTAACCAGTGATTGTTTGGAAACGGACTCATTCTCATCCGGTATTCCTAAAATCAGTAGTAGTCCAAACATGTTGGCATTTAAACCAAAGAAACAACAACCCAAGCCAGCAGCAAAGGCCACAGAAATCAGGTAAACTTCCATGCTACAAACTGATTGCCTTTATATTTTACTGCAAACTTCAGCTTGATTTCTCCTACATTTAGGCCTTGATTTTTCATTCTTCTTTGCTTCCATCCAGGAGTTCAATTCCATCACTAATACCTTCACCATCAGCTCGGAAACCTTCGACTGCAGTGACTCCGAGTTCGCAAAAGGGAAAGCGAAAAACCGGAATTAACAAGTGATTTAAACTGAATAAGGATCTTTTTTCCCCTTCTGTGTGCTATGTCCCTGTTCTTGTGTATCTATCAGTTAGTTGCATTGAGAAGGAGAGGTTCACATTTATGAAATTATTGGAAAAAATTCCCAGTGTTTAATGGTGGTAAAATCATATAAACCCTATATGATGATCCATTTTCTTGATTTGTATTTTGCTCCAAAGGGTGTGGATTTTGGGAATTCTTTGTCTTTTATTTTCTCCATTTCCTATTCAAATTGTACTTTATTGTGGAACTGAGAAGGGAGGAATTGTATTATATTCAACTACATCTTTTGGCTTTGATAACATTCTATAATATACACATATTGTCTTGTGACATTCGGAAATATTATACTTTTTTGATAACATTTCAGTTTGTGTGTTTTCACAACAAGTTTCGAAATTTGTCACTAATAAAAACTTATCAAAAAATTACCGACTTAAATTGTTATCGAAAAATATAATATTTTAAGGCTGTTGTACCCCTAGACTTACCTCATATTTCGGTGTATAAATTTCATATAACCTTTTATTTGATCTAATTTAAAAATATTTCTTTATTTGATACTTTTAAAAGTGACACCGGAGGCCAGATTTTGACTTTTAAAATTCTTTAAAAATATTTATTTAAGTTAAAAACTCTTTAAAAATATTTTAAACATATTTTTCAAGTTATTTGAACTTTAAATAATTTTTATGATGTTTGAATTAAGTACAAAAACATTTTTTTACTTTGTTATATCATAAACATCTCAACAATTTTTGTTCCCAAATTAGTCACTCTCTCTTAACTTTTGCTGCAAACCAAACCATGAAACCAACACCAACAGCACTACTGCACTAGAGATTTTCTCATGCACTTAATTTGGTCATTTAAACTCCAGACCTACCCATCAACTATTTACGTGTCGCTATCTACTGCACCGACCCACATTTGATTTTGAGATCATTACGTGCCAGCTTCTGATTAGTTAGAATTGTAGATGGGTGGTGGGGTCAGCTGATCTTGTGGCCCCAACTCATTCTAGCCGTTTTTTCATCGGCTTCATCACGCGGTCTTTGTTACATTGGATTATTATAGTTATTAATCGAGGAGTCTAACAACTAGTAAATGAGACGAGACAGATCTCGAGCTACTCGAGTTTTATTCGGTCAAAGTTCAGTTAAAGTTCGATTCGATTAGGCTCGACTCGAGTTTGAATTCGGCTCGAGTTCTTGACAAGTCGAGCCGAGCTACTTAATATCCGACTCGAAAAGTTCACGAGCTATTCGAAAATATAATATACTATTTTTTATTTTTTATAATTTAAAATCTAAATTCTTAAACTTAAAACTCTAAATATAAACCCTAAACATAAGTATTAAACCTTAAAATCTAAATCCTAAATTCTAAACCCAACAACCTAAACCTCTAAACCCTAAACTAACACCGGAAACCCTAAAATTAACAAGCTTGAGTTTACACAACTTGTGTATCAAAGTTTTTTCTTCATAGGAATTTAAATGGGACGTGACAGATGAAGAGTTGCTCGAGTCCAATGCAGTCAAAGATCGGTCAACACTTGACTCGATTGGGCTCAAATCAAGCTCGAACTTGACTCGAGTTTTAAACGAGTCGAGTCGAGCTCAGATTTCTCAGGCTCGTTAGAAATTACTCAAGCTCGAACTCGACTCGAAATTTTAACGAGTCGAGCCGAGCTTAGCAATACTCGAGCTCGACTCGGCTCGTTTACACCCCTACGTACAACAGGTCTAGGTGCGGCTTAAAAACGGTAAGTTTTGAAACTTGTCCAAAAACTTATATGTTAGACTTTTAGATAACAATTTAGGTTAATTTTTTTCCTAATTTTTTATAAGTATCGATATTTAAAGAACAAGTATCGGTACTTTGTCTAAGAACTTAAAATGTTATATAAAAAAACAAGTATCGATAATTGTTTTATAAGTATCAATACTTGTCATAAATCACGAAAAATCGGCCTAAAATGTTATCTAGAAGTCTTACATATTAAGTTTTTGGACATATTTTGAAATTTGTCGTTTATTAGCTGCACCTCAGACTCGCCCATTAATCAGGTTCTATGATTGGTATTTTTACTCGCATAGAGTTTGATTTAATTTTAAATTTGTTAAGTATGGCTCATATACTGATGAAGGACAGATGCTGGAGCGGAGCAGGGTATTTTAGTAAATGTACCGAGGAGGATTACTAATTACTTATATATATGTTATTTGTAACCTAACTTGATGATTGATTGATTGAATCAATAAGAAAAAAACAGCCGCTCTTACTCCCGATGACGTAAACACATTACTGAACCTCGTTAATCTCTTGTGTTCTTGCTTGTTTGATTTTTTTGTTCGTTTGTCTTATTGCACAACGAAATTCTTATTTTTATTATAATATTATTTTATACTCAACGTATTTTTGTATTTGTTTTACTGTTTATAAAATTTAATCTTTTCAAAATTTATAATTATATTTTGTAATAATATCGTTTTTAAAATTTTAATGTGATTTAGAAAACAATAAATTTTATCTCTACAATTAACATTTGTTAGATTTTATTATTATTATATTGGTCATGATTTTTTTTATTATGATTGATTGTAATAGCTTAAAGTTGGTTGGACCTTAGATGATTTGTTACAATGAAAAAAAAAACAATAGTTGACGTTAGTCTAATGTTTTCGTTTTGTTCCAAAAAAAAATAAATGTTTTCGTTTAATTAAGGACCAAAAATATCGCCAAGCCTTTTTGTTAATTGTATTTGTGTTTTTTAATCTTATTTATTTTTTAAATAGTCTTAAGGCGTTTAGAATAACCCTTTGACAAGATACACACATCTTACAGACGATGTGGTTTAAACCCAAATTTATTAAGATGAACACCATCTTTTTTCCACTGAGACGAAACGGTTTGTCGTATTTATTATATTAGTTTTATATTTATTAACTCCATAGTATAATGTTGTACTGCATTTAAATGATTGGGTGTTGTCTCATTTTCCATGTGATTTGTTCATATTGCCTGAATTGGCCAAATTCATGATATTTCATCGTTAACTTTGAATGGTTAGATCGAAATTGTATTGGGTAGAACTAACGTGCATCAAAATTAGTGAAGTGTTTATTAAACAATTAATTAAATCTTTGATAATCATTTTTGTTTTGGCCAAAATTTTGTTTTTCAAATTTTATCGAAACTTATTACAAAATTCACGCCATAAAAGTGTTTTAAATATTTGAATCCTACAAGTAGTTTCAGTGAAAAAGATGATAATGTTCATCTTAAGAGAAACAAATTCAAGCAGCTTTGTCTTTTAAGGCGTGTGTTATCAAAAAGTTAAAAAAATAAAAATATATAATATTTTGTAATCACTTTAAGACTATTAAAAAGTGTTTCGAATATTTGAAGAGACGAGAAAAAAATAACCTATATCCTTAGGTATTTAAGGCATTTTTAGTTGCTATCTTTACTTCCATAGCAAAATCATTAATGCTGGATGAAATTACATTATTGTACTTAAAAGTGTTGAGAGTGGGGCAAATGCTAATCTTTTATATATGGAATAATTTATATATAACATTCAAACCAAACAAGGGCCCATCTTTAGAATTTCACGAGGACTCTAGACCCTTAGATTTAAATTATTTCAAAATTCAGCGTCAATATTATTATCCTTGAAAGAACATATTATTGTGCAAATTAAACCATTGATGTGAAGTTTTAAGAAAATCACGATACCAACACGACTTTTAATAGTCTAAAGTTAATTATAAAATAATATTTGATCATATTTGTTTAACTCCTAATAATACACACTTATACTTTATTGACAAAATTATTTAAACTCGAACTTTTGATCTTTTATTTTTCACTTGAATTTTTGGTCAATTTCGGGATGAAACACATGTGAATGATAACACAGACAAAGAGTGAATTATTCAAAGGTTTCCCATGATGGAGAAGTGCATGTTACCGACATGGATGGATGGCGATGGATGGATGGCGATGGCAATGCCCATCAAACATTGTGAGGGCCCTCTCCTCCCAAAGAAGGTGGACACTGGACAGTCACGTGTGTTTTGGGTCTTTGAGTTGAGCAAAATTTTCAGTAGTTTTATCGGTGTTTTTATTTATATTCTAATATTAAAAATATGTTTAAATTTTAAGGTTAATGTTTTAGAGTTTAGAATTTAGTTGTAGAGTATATGACGTACCTTTTAAGTGTATAAAAATTAGAAATTAATTTAAGATTATGATTTAAAGTTTATTTTAATATTGAAACATAAATAAAGGTATAAAAATGAACAATAAATATTAGGTGCAATAATAAGGCACGTTAAACTCTCATAGAGAAACAAATTCATGTTCTAGAAAAAACATTATTAAGAAGAAGAATTACGAATTTTAAACATAAATCGTGAACTATATTAAAAAAATCAAAAAAGGATTTGAGTCCCGACGAGCGGTTGCGGTCAATTACCATCACATTTACAGGTGGGGTATGGTTATTTATGGGACAATGCCTTAAAAAAGCACGTCCTTTCTCTTACCTCCACACATTCTTTTTCGGCTAAATTGATTGAATATTTCTTTTTGGCTAAATTAATTGTATATTTTTTTTGAAAAACAAAATTTTAAAATACCCCATTTGAAATTATTGGGAAAAGTACTTTCCCTTTGAAAGTAATTTGAAAAAATATCACTTATTTAGTCTATGTAAAGGCAACTCGCGTTCAGTCAAACGCGAGTATTGAACTCGTCCTCTGCGAGACGCGAGTTCATTCTGATATGAAGCGTCTTATTCGTTGGTCTCTTTTTTATTTTTAATAAAAGAACTCGCACATCAGCTTGAACGCACGTCTAATTGAGCACAAATTCAAAAATCGCGTCTGGCGAAACGCGAGTCGTACTTACGTAGATTGAATAGGAGATATCTTTTCAAATGATTTTAATTGAAGTATTTTTTTCAAATTTCCCCCCCAAATAGAATATTCAACTAATTTTAAATGATTACTTGTAAGTTTCAATTATAAGCTTTTGAATGACTATTACTTGTAAGTTATCAGAATTTTAACTTTTTTTGGTGAAAATTGATATTAATCAAACAATTATCATCATTAATAACAACAAAAATGTTATAAGAATAATTTATATGGAACATAAAAAAAATACATAAAAACTTTCGTCAACTCAAGGAGTGACGATAAAATTAACCGTAAAAGAAAAATTAAAAACTAGTAAAAGTAAGACCAAAATTTGTATGGAACATAAAAAAATTTCATAAAAACTTTCGTCGTTTTCATAAGAAAAATAGAAGACTTATTAAACACGGCACAACGATGAGTCAAGCAAATGAAAAACGAAGGAAAAAAGAGTAAAAAAAGAATTGGAAAAAGAAAACAGGTGAGATGAAGGGGATTGATAGCCACTTCAAGTCTTCGATTTAGGGTTTTAACTTTAATTTTAATACTAATATATTATCAAAAGTTTTTGAATATTTCAAATAAATTTTAAATGTAAATTATAATGTTGGTCATCCAACTATCATAAATTTTCATTTTAATTACCCAATGAACAAGTCACTAAATTCTGTTTTTTTTCTCATAAAATTAGGACTAAATTGATATATTTTTTTAAATATAGGGGACTGAATGTGTAATTATACCATTTTTTTTAACAACACCGTCAACTTTTCTGTTATTTTTAACGGCTGGTGGTTACATTGATACCATTTAAATAGTTTGGTGGTTTAATTGCTTCGAAAAAAAGTAATGTGGTCAAATCGTAACTTTTCCAATAATATGGTGGTCAAAGAAGTAGTTTACCCTAATTTTTATTAGTAAAGCGTGTCTCTGGTTGTTTAAAAAAATAAGACTTCGAGATCCACTAATTGGCCTAGTGACTAAGGATGCTTATGTTACACCATCTTGTATGAATTCGAATTTTAATATGAAAATGTAGTATTGCTCTATTTAATAAAAAATAAAATAAAACTTCAACTAATTTCAGAAAACATAAGATATTTTCATTTTCCAAGTGTATGTTCTTATTTAAAACCCATGAATTGTTTTTTATTCTACTTATTTATTTATTTTTAGCATGTCCTACGAATCCTATATGGAAGATTTAGATGCTTATTGTTTATTATTATAGAGTAGTTGCAAGGGAAGTTCTACACATGTTTTCGGCCAAACGGTTGGTAATTAAAAATCCAAATATTATATTCAATATTGAGATTTGGCATGATTGAGAGTACCTAAGATTATGGTTTTCAAGAAAAGTGCATAGAAAATAATAGTATAAAACTAACTTAATGTTCAACTTTGCATAGAAAAGTCGGTCTATATGTGATTATTTAGTGTATTTATCGTAATTTTTCTAAAAAATCCATAAGTGAATCGAGGAATCATCGTGTATTTTTAATTAAAATAAATAAATCAATCAATAATTAGTTGGTGTAGTGAGATAAGTCATTAGATCATAGTATGAATCTTGATGTTGTGAATGAAGTAGATTCGATTAAGAGTGATGCCTTATAATGAGCCTATATGTAGTATACAATCTGGATTAAGCAGTCAATGAGTTGAATACTGATAGTTGAATATAATCTTATGCGCCTTTTCGGTGCCCCTATTTATGCCCTTACACAAAAAAAATAGGTTTAAGATTAGGGTTTGTGGAATTTAGGGTAGGGTGTATTTTTTAGTGTATAAGGTGTAGGGTTTATGATTTAGAATTTAGGGTTATGACTTGTAATTTTATTTTTAGTGTTTTTTAGTATTGAGACATAGAAAGGGGCAAAGGATTTTTATCATTGACAATTATACCAAAAAAATAAATCAATAATCAATTGTTTTAGTGGGATTAGTGATCGCTAGATTCCTTAAATAAGATCAAGAATTCGAATCTTGATGTTATAAATGAAACAAAATCAATTGGTATGCTGCCTCATAATGAATTTCTACGATATTTGGTTCGAATTAATCAATCAATTAAATATGAGACAACTAATCATCCTAAAGCAAATAAAGGAAACTCAGAATATTTGTTTCCCCTTTTAGGGTAAAAATCATAGTTTGAATACATGCATACACAACATGTACATGGAAAGTGTTAAGCTGGTATGATTTAATAACATAAAGCATGCATGCATGCATAAATCTATATTAATAAAGTGTTAAGCTGGAATGAACTAATGAAGTCCTAACGAATCTTGTTATAAAGTTGGACGAAAAGATTTCATGAAATAAAATAAGAACTGTTCATGATAATACTATTATTTTATTTTATTTTAAAATATATATATATATTTGAATGTTTCCAATACACGGGATTCGAAAAATATATATCTGAACCATTTTCCAAGCACAGTACATGTTTAAAATGCTCATTCAAATATGGCATCCTGAACAATGTTATATATATATGTGTGTGGTGCACATTGAGAATATTTTGGTAGTTTTGAATATAAAATTTGAAAATTTTGGAAAAATAATCACATTAGTCATTACTCTTTTTTAATATAAAATTGCTTAAAATGATGATCAGTATTGAATTTATAGTTTAATTTGTTGTAGAAAATATTTTTTGTTTTTTATTTTTGTTTTATTTTCAAAAAATAGTTTTCATTTTTAATTTTCTAAAAATTAGAAAACATGTTTAGTTAATAAAGATGGAAAATTATTTTCAAAAATGAAAATAGTGAGAATGTATTTGGTATATAGCTTTTCAAAATAGAAATGAAAAAAATAATTATTAAATAATTAAAATAAAATATAGTTATAAAATATAATAATAATAGATAAATAAAATATGAAAATAAACCAAAATTTTTAAAAATGGCATTAGAAGAATTCGAACTCGGTTTAAAATTTAAAAACTCTTGTTTTCATATTTTCCATTTTCTTAAAAATTTTCAATGAAAATATTTTTTATGTTTTTAGATTTTCTCTTATTTTTGTTTTCATTTTTTAAAAACCATTTTCTATTTTCACAACCAAACGCGTTTTTTTCATTGTTTTCTATTTTTTAAAAAAATGAGAATAAAAACGGACTCCATTCTCTAGAGCTAAACGTACCTAGTTTCTCAGACGAAACTGAGCAAACAAGCTTTCGCCTGCATTTGGATCTCTAGTCTCTACTGTTCTTCTAAATGCTTCCACGACTTTTCTCTATGTAGAAAGAAAAGGATAAAAGAAGAGAAAATATTGGATTGAGATTAGATGGGGCAAACTTGACCCAGGATCTAATATTAATTTAAACACGCGGTTTAAATTTGATTCAAAACCCGAAATAAATTGAACTAAATTAAAACGATCGAAATTTTAGTTGAACGAATTAGACTCGAATCAATTTTACTCGAACCGAATGAACCCGAATCGATTTTACATGAACCGAAGACAACCTGAAATGAAGACAAGATATTAAAAGAAATTAAAAAAATGAGATGTGAATTGTTGCACAACTCACTAAAAAGACAAATATATTGACTTTATAACGCCATACATAAGGGTTTTAAAAAATTAACTCGACCTAAAAACCCAATTGATCTCCTATTGACTGGATATTGACCAGTCAAAATCAAACGACCTAATATTAACCGACCCGAACCAAACATGAATCGAATGTAGTCAGACGCAAAATGAACCAAACCGAACGACATGTTTATCACCTCTAATTGGGACTAACTAAAATGAAATTAAAATATTACCAACAAGGGTTGGGTGCACTGGTAAGACACATTGCACTCCCAAGGAGAGGACGTGAGTTTGAACTTTGGAGACGACATTGTTGGGAGGGGCAGCCACGCACCCCGAACATGGATCGTAAGACGGACATGCACATAATCAAAAAAAATAAAATAAAATTAAAATATTGATGATAGTTTTTTAATAATGGATCAAAACGATAAAATGTATAAATATTGATGAATAAATGTATTATTACATCAATTATATTAAACAATTGGATTATCGTTCTTTAGAAGTTAAAGTCACAATGACTAAAATATACAAAATAATTAGTCAAGTCACAGAAAAATAATTTTATTAGTTCAATAGCCAAAATGTAATTTAACTAATAATCAAATTACGGTGAGTATAATTTACTCTTAATTGATCCGGTATAGATTTTTTTCCCAGAAAAATTCATGCTTGAATTGTATGCGAATAAAACACATCAAATCATAAAAAATCATGAAAGTAGCTAACATGTTTAAAAACAGTAAAAACAAAAGGAAAAGGAAAGAAGGAAAGGTAAATGAGGAAAATATATAAAGCACGGGTGGTGAAAATATTTTGTTTTTATAAATTTTTTAATTTTAAAAATTAGAAATTTAGTTTATATTTTATAGTTTAGGGGTTTAAGTTTAGGAGTTTAGAATTTAGAGTTTGTAGTTAAAATTTAGCGTTTAATGTTAGACTATCGGGTTTAGATGTTAGAGTTTAGGTTTTAAGGTAATATGGTAGAGATTTAGATTTTTATTTATAACTCTTAAATTCCAACCTTAAATTCTAAATTTAAACTACAATTCCTAAATTCTAAGCAGTAAGCACATAAACTTTAAACCCTAAATTAAATTTTTAATCTTAGAATTAGAACAGTGAAAATAAAACATTTACATTTGAGTGCATGGAATAATTACCCAACTAAAAGGCTAAAGAACATTATAAAAGCTTTAACACAAACTGGAAAGGCAGAAGCTTTTGTTTTTATCTTTTTGGATAAGGAAAAGAAGAAAGTTTTTTAAATTCTTACGAAAGAGAGCAAGTCATTGCAAGTTTTGTTTTGTTGTTTGCACTTTGCATGTTAATTTCATGTACAAAAACCTTGCTGCTCCTTTTGTTTTCTTCTTTACAGATAGGAATTAAAGCTTAAAAAACCCCGGAACCTAACAGACAAAAACAAAGCTAAATATTCTTTCTTTGACTATGGCTATTTTCTCTCATCCATCTCAGTATTTCATCTCTCGGTTTCTCAGCTTCTCTTGTAAAGATCAACTCATTGCATTCTGGTTTCTTGCATCAGCTTCTCAGCAAACCATTCACTCTTGAGGTCTAATCACAGCACCTTTTTTCTCCTTTTTGTTGGGTTTGATCTTGGTGTTTTCCTTTTTTTGGTTGGAAATTGGAATGGCTTGTTTGATTGCTGAGAAAATGGAAGAAAAGAAAGTGGAAGACCAGAGAGTTTGGTTTGGGGGGTTTTGTTGTAGTTTAGTTTGAGTTTTGTGTTGATTTTCTTTTTTAAAAAAACTTTGTTTTGGACTTTGGATACATTAATTTGCTTCCTTTTCCTTTTTTATTTTTAAAAATACACATTTCTGGGTGTTCTTTGATTTTTCCAGAAAATCTAAGAAAATGGTACCTAGAGAAAGAAATAGATGATTATCTGAGGAAAAACAGAAAGCTCTAACTTATAGTTTTTCCCTTTACTATAAAGGGAAATTTCAACTAACTTGAAGTTCTAGTAAGCTCTAGACTTCCTTCTTTTACTTTTCAAGTCGCCACTACATACTAAAAGATCTCAATTTCAACTTTCCCTTTCTTTCCCATTACCCTTTCTCGGCAACCAAACAGACCAGGTGATGGGGTATAGCCAGCTAAGCCTGAAATGTTGGACTTTATCTATTTACTAGTTGGTATTTGTTTAGCTCCTTTCAGATTTACTAATGGGGGAGGATATTTGAATTCTTTTGTCACAGTGAATATTCTCTGTAAAGCCTTTTAGAATTAAAGTTTTAATCTTTTTTACTGTTATTAAATTATTAGATTCCCCACCTTTCTGAGTCAGATTATGTCTTTTTCTTGGCTAACATTATTACTCTTGTTCAATGTGCTTTTAACCTTCTACCATGTCTGAAGCAAAGATATGTGACTGTATTTATTTGTTTTTCAAATGGGCAGACTTTGGATCTACTACAAGGAAAACAACAACAAAAGTTTCTGTCTTTTTTTGGTAGTTGGTGTTGAATTCTAGAGGGCAATGAGGCAGTTTTCTTCCATTTTGAATGGATTAGCAAGGTCATTGAGAGGGAAAAACTCCGGGAATGATGACGGAAGAGAGGCTGCCGAGGCGATGGCGAAGGATGCGAAGAGGAGTGACCTGATTTTGAGGTCTTCGGGTTCGGTAAACGTCGATGGTTCGAACAATTTCGCCTCGGTTTTCTCCAAGAGAGGCAGGAAAGGAGTGAACCAGGATTGTGCCATTGTATGGGAGGTAAGAGGACTTGTTTTTTTTTTTTACTATGTGGATATGATTGTTTTGCCTTGTGAATTTTACACCTTTTTTGTTTTGCTTGGGACAGGAATTTGGATGTCAAGCAGACATGTTGTTTTGTGGGATATTTGATGGGCATGGTCCATGGGGTCATTTTGTAGCTAAAAAAGTTCGAGAATCGATGCCTTCATCCTTGCTCTGCAATTGGCAAGAGACTCTAGCTCAAGCATCGCTCGATCCGGATGTCGATTTAGAATCCGATAAAAAGCATCAGAGGTTTCATATATGGAAGCACTCTTATCTAAAGACTTGTGCTGCAGTAGACCACGAGCTCGAGCAGCATAGGAAGATCGATTCTGTTTACAGTGGAACAACTGCCTTAACAATTGTTCGACAGGTACTCGGTTTAGTATTACTTGAACACTCATGACTCAACTGCATTGGGGAAAATTTACATGATCTTTGTGAATAATTTCACATTCATATTGTATAGGGTGACCTCATATATGTAGCCAACATTGGTGATTCTCGGGCTGTTTTGGCTACAACATCGGATGATGGAGACTTGGTTCCCGTTCAGCTTACCGTAGATTTCAAGCCGAATTTACCTCGTGAGTACTTGGCCACACTCTAAAAATGTCGGGAAAACGAAAGAGAAGCGATTAAGGATCCTTATGTTTTCGGTTGATGTTGCTTGCAGAGGAGGCTGAGCGGATAATTCAGTGCAAAGGTCGGGTTTTCTGCCTGCATGATGAGCCAGGGGTGCACAGGGTTTGGCTACCTGATGAGGAGTCACCAGGGCTGGCGATGTCGAGAGCTTTCGGGGACTACTGCATAAAAGATTACGGACTTATTTCGGTTCCGGAAGTCACACAACGACATATAACCCGCCGAGACCAATTTGTTGTGCTAGCTACCGATGGAGTATGCACATATACATAGGAAGGCTTTGATCAAAGTTTATGAAAATGACAATGCTTTAGATCTGTGATTGAATCTTGTCCTGCAGGTATGGGACGTTGTAACCAATTCGGAAGCGATTCAAATAGTATCTTCGACACCGGACAAGGCGAAGGCGGCTAAGCGGCTGGTCGAGTTTGCTGTCCAGGCTTGGAAAAAGAAGAGGAAGAGAATTGCAATAGACGATATTTCAGCCATCTGCCTCTTTTTCCACTCTTCTCCCTTAGAATGAAGTTGATTTTGTTACAACTTCAACATGGTTCTTATGTAAATTGAGCAAAGATTATTGCTCTTATGTATTGTATTTCTTGGTTGAAGGAACTTTCATTTTAATTAGAGGTGAAAAAAACTCGACTCGAGTTTAAAAAACTTGAGTCATACCAGACAGTAAACCATATCTCACTGACAAACACTCATCGATAGCAGTTTTTTCTATGCGTTTCTTAAAAGATTAGTGAAGATTCACTAATCGAAAAAAATGATCGAGAGAAAAATAATGAAGAGGGTGATTTTCATTTGTTAGGACCATAACTCATGTGATAAGCCTAGAGGTGAAAATCGGGTTATTCGGGTCGAGTTCAAATCGAGTGATTTTAGGTTTGGATTATGTTCGGTTTCGATTCGGGTCTGTGGTAATTTGGGAAGGTCGAGTAAATAACAGACCAGTCAATTTTTTATTCGGGTTAACATTTAGATTTTTTGCATACATAATGATTCGAACCCAAAATCTGCTTAAGCGATATCAAGCTGCTTACCATTTGGACTAATTCCGTTAGTTTTTTATTAAGAAACTCAATGTCATTAAGTTAATTACTTTTAAACAAGTTCTTTGTTTGAGACGTGTTCATGTTAACTTGTGTTTGTAAAAAAATTAATTTTTTAAGTTATTTTTGTTTTACCGTCGTCTAAGTGATGTCAATTAAAGTTAATCGTATAAAGTATAATTGTGGATAATGAGTAAATTATAAAAATAATATTTATATCAATATTTTAAAAAATAAAAATTATCGAATATATATAATTTAGAGATGACCTTTAAAAGAGAAAATATGATATTGAAGCATTAAATTAATACTAAAGGTGGCAATTAACTAGTACTGTACTAGTATAATACAAAAGGAAATAAAACGTACATCATTTTAAATAATAATAATAATAATAATAAAATATTCGTTCACTCCAACTCATTATCGGGTTCAAATTAGATCGATGCTTGGTTTAAATTGAGTTTGAGTTGCTTTCAATTTCGGGTGCTTCGATTTGGTTTGTTTTCGGTTCAGGTCCATGATGGTTCGAGTAAAATTAAATCAATTTTGTTTAGATTCAATTTATTTTAAATTTCGAATCAAATTTAAATTATTATGTTCGGGTCAATATTAAATAAAATTAATTCAGATCTCGGATCAATTTACACTTCTAGATAAACCATGCCTTTATATAATTTTTCTCCAAATCCATGACAATTTTTTTTGTAAGAACCCATTTTCTCTGCTTTTTTTTCGTCACTTTTTCCAAATTTTCTATTTTTTCCGTTTACCTTTTTAAGACTCTTTTTCACATTTTTTCATTGTTAGCAAAATTTAGAGGAAAAAATAGAATCGTCGAAACCGTTATTCCCGTTCCATATAAACTATTTTACAAAAACACAAGTGCTTATTTTACTCGAACGACATTGCTTTACGCGTTCTGGCGCCGAAGTTCGGACTTAATGAGTGCTTTAAGATCCATTTGTTTCTAGAAAATAGTCTGTTTTTATTTTTAATTTCTTGAAAAATGGAAAACGATGAAGCAAACCGTTTGATTGTAAAATTAAAAAATATTTTTTTAAAATGAAAACAAAAATAATGGGAATTTTGAAAACATAAAAAAGATATTTTCATTATTTTCATTGAAAATGTTTTGGTAAAGTGGAAAATATGAAAATAAGAATTTTTCAAATTTTAACTTCATTTTAACCTGGATTTGAATTCTTTTGATGCCTTTTTTTTTAATTTTTGTTTATTTACTCATATTTTATTTATTTTATTATAATAATATTTTCTAATCATATTTTATTTTAATTATTTAATAATTATTAGCTAGATACCAAATACATTTTTATTATTTTTATTTTAAAAATAAGTTTTAATCTCTATTAACCAAACATATTTTCTAATTTTTAAAAAATGAAAATAAAAAAATTTTAAAAATAAAAATGAAAAACAAAAACAAAAAATATTTTTAAAACCAAATGAACGTTTATTTTTTATTTGGATATGTGATGCAACTGTTATCGGAGGGCTTAAGTTTGGGCTAAAAGCCTAATCAAATCCCAAGGTTAAACTTAAATAAAGGCCATGTTTGGCAATTAGCGGATAGCTGATAGAGGATTACATTAGCTGATAGCTGATAGCTGATTGCATTAGCTGATTTGACTAGCAGATTGTATAAAAGTGTTTGGTAAAATTAACTAATAGCTGATAGCTGTTTGAATATTTAAACAATCAAAATGACATATAAGGACATGATTATATTCAATACTTGGTTTGAATAATTTATCAATTATGAATATTTTGTATCTAATAAATATTAATTAGATTTGTAAAAATTATTTTTAATATAAATTTCCTAAACATATTTGAAAGATTTATATATTGATTTATTATTTATTTAATTATTAAAAAAATTTATATGCACATATAAATATGTGATAATAAAAAATAGAATTAACTTACAAATATCACAATATAAATTAGTAGTAACAACAAATAGGTCGAATATTTAATATGTTATTATTTATATTAAAAAATGTTATTATTTAATTTAAGTTATTTGGAGATTTTTGGTAATTGTTTTTTTTAAAAGAACAGAATGTATTTCTGAGAATAGGGGCCTTACCCCGGTGCCTCGTTAAAAAACCTCCCTAACCTAAGGTGGAGGAAAAAGAGTGCAACCGAAGCAAGGCTTACGAATACACTGTTGCCAACACAACCATATCATCTGTAACAACTCTTACAAGCATAAAAACACACCTAGCCACAGCAGCGGTTATACAGGGGCAGGCCCCTTTTGTTGCGCTTTCACTAATACTGGCAGCTTAGGATTAAGGTGTCACTATGATATCTTGGCAGAGACCACTCGAAACCAGACTCCTGCAGGGGAGAATTTGAGTACCTTCAGGCAGTTCCCATTTCACCTGCACAATTGCGGCACCTCACACCCTGCTTTGCTGACCCATAATAGAGGCTGATCCCTAGAGATACCAGCTTTGGCGAGTTTATCGGCTGTTACATTGGCTTCTCTGTGAACAAAATGGATACTCCAAACCACACTTGAGCACAACTTCAGACAACCGATGACTAGATCCTTAAAAATTGGTGGCGTAGACGTGGGACGGCTAAACCAGTCAATTAGCATCTTGCAATCAGTTTCAAAGATAACGGCGAAACTATTTGCCCAGTCAGATTCAACAAAAAGTCGACACACCTCATGTAAGGCTTGGAGTTCAAAAGTCGTAGCCTCGGCCAAGCCTATATATCTAGAGAAATATAACAAAGTTCTACCCTCTTCATTCCTTAAAATACCTCCGATGCCCGCTTTCCCAAAGCCACCCACAACCGCACCGTCCGTATTAAATTTGAGAACTCCCGGATCCGGTTTACACCACCCGATCTGCTCCCTGCAAACTCACTTTAAACGCATGCACAACCAGCACTGTAGGGTCACGTACAAACTCGTTAATGGCCATCAGCAGCCCTGGCCATTTGGCCTTAATCCACCACCCTAATCTGGTCAAGCTTATGTCAAAGAGCTGCATGGCATCCACATTAACATTTTTAAATGTCACCTCATTCCTGTAAAGCCATATAGACCATATAAAGCATATAAAAGACATCTGCCAAAATCCAGCGTAAACCTGGGGGGTTTTCAGATTCATCCAACACATATAGAAAGATTTAACGTTATTCGGAACTGAGTTAGAGATGTTCCAAACCTTAAACCACCTTTGCCACAACGCCCAGCTAATCCTGCAGTGACACAACAAATGTGAAACCGTTTCCTCCTCTTCAGCACACAGTGGACACCATAACCCATTGTTTACTTGGACCCCCCTCTTAGCAAGTTCTGTTTTTGTGGCAACTCTATCGTGCAACGCTTTCCCAAGGAAAACTTTAGCTTTCGGTGGAGCAAGGTTCAGCCAAGCTAGTTCCCAGATTTTGCAGCTCTCCTCGCTCCTTGAAGACGCTAATTTTTCAAAGGATTTCACCGTATAGACCACTGAGGATTCGCCCTTCCATCGCACACTGTCTTTGCGAAGTAAACCAGGGGAGACTGAGTTTATTAGTGCTGAAAATTCACACCAAATAGTTCTCTCCCATTCGAAGAGGTTTCTCCGGAAAGTGATCTCCCACTGCCAGACAGAGTTTACCATTCTTCCGTATTCCGCTATCACCCCTGTTTTATTAGTAGCAATGAGGAAAAGTCTAGGGAAAGGTAAAAGAGTCATTACAACTCTAATATCAAACCTCTAATCTCAAAAAGCTCATATTAGGAGTTTTTTCAAAATTAGCTTTTTCACCTCAATCCGCTCTTTCAATCCGCTATTTACCAAACATCAATATTAGCGGATTTGACTAGTCAAACCTCTAATTATACCTCAAACCTCTAATTTTTGCCCAAACCGCTATTTACCAAACAAGGCCAAAATATTCGCTTATATTTGCTTTCTTTTTTCGATTATTAGTATGCATATGTGATTGTGAGAAACATTAACAAACATGTTTTGAAATGCACATATTTATTTAAATGAGTTGCAAAAGGATGTGCATGATGAGATATGTACGTGGCACTCAAACGTGCAAGACAAATGGAGTCTGCTTACTATCATTGATGAATTTTAATAATTCTACTAATATTTTATTTTTTAAAAATGTTATTAAAATTAGAATGATATGTCAACCGGTTATTAAATTAAATTTATTTTTTATTGATACAATCTATGTATTAGACTAACTTACTTTACCGATTAGAAAATAATAAGCCGTTACAAACATTAAACATCAAGAATGTTACGATAGTGTTGTTAGGCGATGACATCCGTTCAATCTATTGAATTCATACATCAAATTTCTAATTGGGAATGATTTAATCTTTTAGTACAACAAATATTAGATTGTAATAAATTCATTAAATATGTAGATGATAAGGGTGGAAACTTTTAATTTTTTGGCATATAATAATGCAAAATACAGCTCTACAGAAAGATTATCCTTACATAGATAAATTTAAAATGTGTAACATAAATAATATCAGATACATCTAGAAATATTTTAGATTGGTTTGACGTGATAATAAAAAAGTATTAGTGTCAAAACAAACACGTGTGATCAAATATCTGTGCATATAATACTTTTATAAAGTATCGGGGAATATATTGAAATATAACTATTAGATTGTATTTTAATCATAGTGTTTTTAGTTTACTGTAGTTAAACGGTCCTAAAATTAATTTGTTTGGTACCGTGGCAAATACAATTATTAAGTTATATTTTTCCCCAATAATAATTGATTTAAAATTAAAATATTTTTATAATTTTTGTCACCGACTTGGACATTTTTTTAGTGATTAAGTGGGTTTAAACTCATTAAATAAGTGTTAAGTGCAAGCTTAGTGTAGTGAAAATATAACACCCCTCACCCCGGATTAGGGGTAAGGAGCGTTATATTAACTGAAACGGAATTCGTATTAGGCACAGCGGAAGGGGTTTAGTTTATCAGATTCGTGTAACATATTTTTTTTTATATTCGAATACCATATACATACATGGTCATTTTACATTCAATAATACATATGCATATTGTACATACAATTCTAATCATAAACATATCTTATATTCATTTAAAGGTAGCTTATACCATTCGGCAAACAACTTAAAAATCCTCAATCCATTCTAATAATTTATCACTTTGCATTATAAATTGACTTAAACATATGAACCATTTCTTTAATATCTAAGTTCATTAACTATGTCAGATTCGAATAGCTTAGCACATTTTCTATTAGATTGAATTCCTTTCTTATCATCAAAATGAATAACATATTACTCACTAAGTTCAATCTAAAATTTCAATTCCAATCGAATAACACATAGACAATTTCAATTGATTATTACAATTACTAAATATTAATCCTTTATAAAAGCTATTCGGACATCATTCATTTAATCCATTTCAAGGTAGTTAATATCTATTATCAAACATAGAGTTCGTTTCAAGAGATTTGATACCATACATATAATCGAAACATTCATCACATATATATAATAGTCATCATATTCGGTTCATACATCCATAGAGTTTCGTTTCCCTTTGCAAAATAACCGGGGTATCAAACGACTAAAACCTAACGGTTGCCTATACAAAAAGAGACTATCCACAAAAAGAATCAAGCCCTAACATATATACGGGCGATCTATACCCCAACATTTACTCCCTTACATACATAACAAAATATAGGGAAACATTTAAAAGTCTATAAAGAACCAAAGTAGTAGTTCATGAACATGACCATTAAACCGAATTGCACTAACATGCAGAACGCTAAGCCACCCAACATAAGTACAACGAAGATAGGGAATATCATTCTTAAGCTTCGTACGGTAAGGTTTCGGGAGGAGGTCAGCAGTGTTAGTACCTGAAATTTAGGGGAAGGCAGGAAGGTTCGAGTGGTAAGTACGTTTCGTACTTAGTGAGGAAACCCTATTCTATTCGGTTTCCCATTTAAGCATTGTGATCAAACAAATTAAGTTTCACTTTGCACATTATTCCATTCGAATGAATCAGGCAAAATAAGCAACAATATCATCAATTGTCATGTATCAATCATTCGAATATGTACACAAGAAAACCAATAAATTCCATTCGAATATATATATCACTAACTTAATACTATTCATGATTTAATTTCACATACAAGCCATGAAACCTAAATTAACTTTCAAATATCTAACTATCACAAGTCAATTTCATGGCATATCAAGCATGGCAACATCACAAAATCTAGTATTTCATTCGAATGCTTCCATGATCAATTTCATCAATTTACTTTCAATATCATATTTCTTTTCTTTCATCTTTCGATTAATCAAATTGCAATGCCTTGGATAGTATAGTTTGATAGGTAATCAAGTCACATATAACAGAGGTTGTGAATCAAATTCACCATGTTAAGGTACCACGTACCAATTCGTATCACATATAACATATTATAATGTCCGCAGACATTAAACAAGTAGGTACACTTACGTACCACAATATCGAGTACACTAACGTACCGATTTTCTTATTGAGCTCAGACTCTAGGCTAGCCGTACTACCTAAACAGACTGTACACACCAAGGGCTTTGCATTTAAGTCTTTAATTTAGTCAAATACATAATCAATCGAATTTTAGAAATTCTCAATTAATCTTTTCGATTAATTACTTATGGTTCCAATTCCACCAACATACTAGCATACATAATCATATAACAATTTATGCTCAATTCGTATTTTTCAGAATAATTCTCATATAATTCCATACTCATATCACATAATTTAGGATCACATCTCATAGTTCAACACTCAATTTGAACTTATCAAGCTCAAGCATACATGGAATAGTCATCATATAGTCATATCTCATAATTCAATGTCATGATATTCATACTTAACTTATATCACAACCACCAAAATCAGCATTGCTAAATTCATATATAGGCAACACACTTAACAATTGGTCAATTTCAGAATTAAGCATAGCAAACACCAGTTTAAATTTAATCTCATACATATCAACATCACATAACACAAGCACCATGTAACACTATAAAAAAAAAATTATTATAATATTATAATATCCTACCCACTCCCACTCATTTTGTCCCCCCAATTATTATCACTCACCCCCAATTATGTTATTTCCCTCCCCCTCAATTATTATCATTTTATCCTCATCTCTGCAGATCACTTTCCCCCCCAAAATTCTAAGTTTATTTTCCTATCAACACCACCCACGATCGTACGCCACCAACAACCGTCCATTGCCGAGTTGTGCCGTTTCATTCACCGCCACCACCATCCGAACCGTCTTGACGACCCGAACAAAACGCTCCTTTTCACGCGTCAAACCGCCGCTCCGTTTGCCGTTAATTTGCCGTTGAAGGTTTCGAACAAATAGGGGTTTTTCTCAAATCGGCGAAAATTCGGTAAGTTTTCGACTTAAATACGAGTTTGGGGTGATTTATATTCAAATTTTGAGCATTCTGGAAATTTTTGAAATTTTTCCCCGCCGTTCACGGCGGCGCGTGGGCTTCACGCGCCGTCCCGAGCCGCGCGTGGGCTTCACGCGCCGGCCATGGCGATTCCCGGCCACCTTGGACGGTGGCAGTGAACCGGTCGGTTCAGACCGGTCTGGTCACGAACTGAACCGCCCGAACCGGACCCGCCGCGTCAGCGTGACGTCAGCATGACGTCATCGTCCGACCCGTTTACCGAACCGACCCGACCCATTGACCGACCCGTTGACCCGACCCGGTTAACAATGACGTCAGCATGACGTCATCGTCCGACCCGTTTACCAATCCGACCGACCCGTTGACCGACCCGTTGACCCGACCCGGTTAACAATGACGTCAGCATGACGTCATCGTCCGACCCGTTTACCAATCCGACCCGTTGACCCGACCTGTTGACCGACCCGTTGACCCGACCCGGTCAACAGTGACGTCAGCATGACGTCAGCGTTGACTTTGACCGTTGACTTTGACCGTTGACCGTTGACCAAAAAGTCAAATTTTCCAAAAAGCCCTATTTTATGTTTTTCGACGTCCTGAGTCCATTTTTGAAGTCCGTTTCTTGAAATTCAAACCCGAAATCCCCCAATTTGGAAGTTGAACTCGAATATACATATGTATAAGCTATGTTTTTCAGGAGGATATTTATGGTTAAGGACTGATATTAACTTGTTGATCTAATAGGTACTATTGAACCTTTCGATCGTACCTACGCCCAGCCAGGCCCGTCCCGATCTATACCTCCTCGTGATCCGATCGTCACTCGTACGACCTCAAACCTAGTTTTTGAATACGAATTAAGATGTAAATTTGATTGTAACTATAATCCATGATCATATAGGCTCAAATACTGTAGCGGAGCGTGATCCCAGTGCCCGTTAGACCTGTTGACTGACCGATCTCATCTTTCAAGGTGTGTTTCCTTGTGTGCTACAGATAACCGTTTTAATATTGTTTTACATGATTATACTATATGTGTGATACATCATAATTTTTGATTGAATATGTTTCTGATTACCGTTCTTCTAAAAATACATGTCTATTTTATATTTACCGAAATTTTAGTTGTTATCGAAAACCGAACTATTATATAGGATATTACTGGGTTATTTGGGATTGAATTAGAAGTGACCGTAGGTTCAGCTCTGATCCAGCTGGTAATTCCTTTACCGTTACAGGTTCCTATGCTTCGGCTAGGGTAATACCTACCATACCGTACCGTACCGTTCCTAAGGTATTCCCTTAGGTTGGCACCTATGCCAAACGTGCACTGGTTAATGCCTATGACGCAGTTTTGGGAAACTGCCACTTGGAGTATGGTTGGAGGGTAGAGAAAAGATTAAAACGGACCGTACCGTTACTTGAATTTTTTTTTGTTTCTGAATTAGAAAAGTATATTTTTTCTGTTGTTATTCATATTTTAACTTGCACTTTTGGAACACACTGAGCTTTCTAGCTCACGCCCCAAAATCTTTTCCCTTTCAGATATTTTGGTCAGGCCATTCCGTAACCGATACTTGGAGGATCGACACGTTTGATATTTGTCTCTGAATGTAATGTTTCTATCAATCGTTTGTACCTTCAGGATGACATGTGCCTATATTTTGTTATGTATGGTTTTATCTATAAAGTCTATGATGGGAATGATTTTGAAAAATATTACTGTTGACGTGTTAAACATGTTTATTTGACTTGATGATTTTCCCTAAAATCTGCCTATATGCTGTCGAAATAAATGTTTAAATTTGAAGTCATGTTTTCTATTTGCGTATTAAGGTTTAATGTGACTTACTAGACTTGGTCTATCCGCATAGGCTGGTCTAGGGGGTTACATTTATTGGTATCAGAGCTTTTGGTTTTAAACCCTCGGACTGTGAAAAAGCCCTTATAAAATACTGTTTTAAAAGCGTTTTACAAATTATTGTGAAAAGAGGCCATGTCACACTATTTTACATGCTTAATTGTGTTCGATCCTCCGGTGTCATAAACTGATCTTAAGTTTATTTTTGAATAGATTCTCCGAGATGAGCACTAGCAGGGGTAGACGACCTGCTCGTAGACGGGGTCGACCCGTCAGATTTGCTGATTTGATGGATGACCCACCGATCGCTCCATCTGCTCATGTGGATACCTCTGCCCCCGTAAATCCTCTACCTTTTACCGAGCCTTCTGCCCCTAGTGGTCCTTCAGTTCCGACCACCTCAGCTGCTCCGATATCTGCCCCGTCTGCTCCATCATCCACTCCTGATGTTGATGTGGCCACTCCGGTTAGAGGAGCAACATTCTCTAGGCCCGAGCCTACGGCTGAGTCTACTAATGAGAGTTTGAGTAGACAGTTTTTTCAGATGATTCAGGGTGTAGTTAGAGCATCAGGTGTCGTTCCAGAAGTCCCTATTTCCCAGACTTTGTTTGCTAATGGGATCAAGACTTTTTCTGGATCTCTTAGTGGAACACCGACTGAGGCTGAGGAGTGGTTGTATGATATCGAGCGACGTATGACAGAGATGGGTTTTGAGCCATCAAAGAAATACTTGGGTGCTGTATCTATGCTGAACGGAAGTGCCCGCACTTGGTGGGAATCTATTATGAGTAGCGTTCCCTCTGATCGGTTGACATGGGATTTCTTTAAAGAGCGTTTTAGGAACCGTTATCTGAGCGAGCGGTTCCTGAGGGAGAGACGTCAGGCATTCAAGGATTTGGTGCAGGGTTCTATGACAGTGGCCGAGTACGAGATACAGTTCTTGGAGCTACAAAAGTACGGTCCTGGTTTGGTTTCTACTGAGAAGGACAGATGTGAAAAGTTCGCAGAGGGCCTCCGTATTGGGATACGTGACAGAGTGGCTGCACATCATGATGAGGTATTTGAGGATTTAGTAGATCGGGCTAAGACTGCAGAACAAATGAAGATTTTGGCAGCTAGTCAGGGTGACAGGGATAGAGACCGAGATCGAGGTCGAGATCGAGGACGAGATCGAGGTCGAGATTGGGATCGATCTAGGAAACCTAGACAGGGTGAGCCTTACAGACGTCCGGACAAGAGAAACCGCACAGTTGATTCTCAGAAGAGTAATATGAGTTCTAGGCCTTCAGCACCTTCTGTCCCAACTGCCAGTCGAGGTGATTCTTTGAGTTTTTCATCTATGCCTGCATGTGAGCACTGTGGTAGGAAACACGGAGGAGAGTGTTGGAAGATGATTGGTGCATGCTTCCGGTGTGGGTCTATGGATCATTTCCTTAAGGATTGCCCACGTCCACCTTCCACGGGGATATCCACTCAGACTCCTGCTCGTACCCAGACACCTGCTCGCTCACAGACATCTGTTCCGACTTCGGCTAGAGGTCGTAATCAGGGTAGAGCTTCTGGGTCTGCTATTAGATCGGAAAGTAGAGGTCGGTCCTATCAGAGTGGGGGACCGGCTATGACTGATGCTAGACAGCCTCCACTTGTTTATGCCTCCAGACGTCGAGATGACAGAGATGAGCCAGACGTCATTGCAGGTACATTTACCATGTTTTCTATTCCATATTTTGTATTGCTCGACAATGGTTCTACCCATTCATATGTATCGAGATCCGTGTCCCGAGACCTCCAGATTCCTGATGAGACCACTGAGAATACAATTACCGTTATGAGCCCAGTGGGTCCGTCTGTAGTTGTAAATAAGGTTTTCAGACGATGTCCCCTAGAAGTGCAAGGGGAAATCTTTCTAGCCGATCTTATGGAGCTACCTTTAGAAGAGTTTGATATAATTCTTGGCATGGATTGGTTGACTGAACACCGAGTTAACCTAGATTGTGAGTCCAAGAGAGCATTTTTAAGGACTTCTGATGATCGTACTGTGATTCTCACCGGTGAGCGTCGAGGGTATCTGTCAAATGTAATATCTGCTTTGGCTGCTGACAGAATGATCCGGAAAGGATACCAGACTTTCATCGCTTGTATCTTGAATACCAAGGGTTCTTTGTCAAAGATTGAGGAAATTCGCACTGTTAGCGAGTTTCCTGATGTCTTTCCCGAAGAATTACCTTGGCTACCCCCGGATAGAGATGTCGAGTTTGAGATTGAGATTTATCCGGGCTCTGCACCAGTCTCGATGAACCCCTACCGTATGGCTCCTAAGGAGCTTAAGGAGCTAAAGATTCAATTGCAGGAACTCCTCGACCGAGGATTTATTCGACCCAGCTCTTCACCCTGGGGAGCTCCTGTTTTGTTTGTAAAGAAGAAAGATGGGTCTCTCAGGCTATGTATTGATTACCGTAAACTGAACAAGTTAACCATCAAGAACAGGTACCCATTGCCCAGGATAGATGACTTGTTCGATCAGTTGCAAGGAGCCACGATTTTCTCAAAGATTGATCTTCGTTCAGGGTACTATCAACTGAAAATTAAGGGATCTGATGTAGCAAAGACGGCCATTCGCACCAGATATGGGCACTACGAGTTTTTGGTGATGCCGTTTGGTCTGACTAATGCTCCTGCCGCTTTTATGGATCTAATGAATCGTGTGTTCCGGCCGTATGTGGATCAATTTGTGGTGGTGTTCATTGATGACATCCTAGTCTACTCCCGGACTGAAACAGATCATGCTGAGCATTTGAGAATTGTACTACAGACTCTTAGAGAGCACAAATTGTATGCCAAATTGAGCAAATGTGAATTCTGGCTCAGTGAGGTGACATTTCTGGGGCATGTGGTATCGGCTCGGGGTATTCAGGTTGATCCGAGCAAGATAGAAGCCATTGTAAGTTGGAAGCAACCCAAGAATGTTTCTGAGATTCGCAGCTTCTTGGGTTTAGCTGGATATTACAGGCGTTTCGTTGAGGGTTTTTCTATTATTGCCTCTCCCTTGACGAAGCTGTTGAGGAAGGATGTTCCATTCATATGGACAGATGCTCAACGTGATAGTTTTGAGAAGTTGAAGACGGCCTTAACGCAAGCTCCAGTTTTGACGCAGCCCGAGTCTGGGAAGGATTTTACAGTTTATAGTGATGCATCGCGCTCTGGACTTGGTTGCGTTCTAATGCAGGATGGGAAGGTAATAGCTTATGCGTCTCGTCAGTTGAGACCTCATGAGTGTAATTATCCTACCCATGATCTAGAATTGGCCGCTGTAATCTTTGCCTTGAAGATTTGGAGACACTATCTCTACGGAGAGAGGTGTTATATTTATACAGATCACAAGAGCCTGAAGTACATTCTTACACAGAAAGAGCTTAATCTTAGACAACGTCGTTGGATTGAGCTTCTTAAGGATTATGACTGTGTGTTTGAGTACCATCCAGGGAAGGCTAATGTCGTTGCTGACGCTTTGAGTCGTAAGGCTATATCAGACTTGAGATCCATGTTTGCCAGAATGAGTTTATACAAAGATGGAAGTTTACTAGCTGAGCTGCAGGTTAAACCGACTTTGGCCGATGAGATTAAGGCCAAGCAACTCTTGGATAGTTCCCTACTTCCAGTCATGCAACAAGTTGAGCAGGGATCCACATCTGTTTTTGCCTTCGATCAGGATGGTATTTTATGCTTTAAGGGTCGTTATTGTGTTCCCGATGATGCTGACCTGAAGCGAGCCATACTCAGAGAAGCTCATAGTAGCCCTTATGCTATGCATCCTGGAGGAGACAAGATGTACCAGAATCTGAGGCAAAGGTACCGATGGGAGGGTATGAAGAAGGACATTTCAGATTATGTATCCCGGTGTTTGACTTGTCAACAGGTTAAGGCAGAGCACCAGCATCCTTCTGGTTTGTTGCAGCCTATTAAGATTCCCGAGTGGAAATGGGAACGAATAACGATGGATTTCGTTACTGGGTTGCCTCTAACTCCTTCTAAAAAGGATTCTGTCTGGGTTATTGTTGATCGACTCACTAAATCAGCCCATTTTATACCAGTTCGAGTAAATTATTCACTGGAAAAGCTGGCAAAACTATACATTTCTGAAATCGTCAGACTACATGGGGTACCTTTATCTATCATCTCTGATCGGGATCCGAGATTCACTTCTCGATTCTGGGGGGCGTTGCACAGTGCTTTAGGTACCCGTCTGAATTTTAGTACATCTTTCCATCCACAGACCGATGGCCAATCTGAGAGGGTAATTCAGGTTCTTGAAGATATGTTGAGAGGGTGCGTGATAGATTTCCATGGTAGTTGGGAAGACTTCTTAGCATTGGCCGAATTTGCTTATAATAACAGTTACCAGGCTAGTATTCGCATGGCACCTTACGAAGCTTTGTATGGTCGCAACTGTCGAACTCCAATCTGTTGGACTGAATTGTATGATAAGAAGACTTTGGGTCCTGAGTTGATCCAAGAGACTGAAGAGACTGTCAGACTGATTCGTAGTCGTTTGAAGGAGGCGTTTGACAGACAGAAGTCTTATGCTGATCGAAGGAGAAAGGATATAGAGTTTGAGGTTGGTGACCAGGTTTTTCTAAAGGTATCACCATGGAAGAAAGTTCTGAGATTTGGGCGCAAGGGTAAATTGAGCCCAAGATTTATCGGACCGTACCGTATTCGGAAGAGAGTCGGGCCTGTTGCCTATCAGCTTGAATTACCTCCCCAGCTTAGCCGTATTCATGATGTGTTCCATGTATCTATGTTGAGACAGTACCACCCAGATCCGAGCCATATTATCCAGGTACAGGATGTGGAGTTGAGACCAGATTTGTCTTATGAGGAGGAACCTGTTCAGATCTTGGATCAAGATGAGAGGGTTCTAAGGAATCGATGTATTCCTATGGTTAAGGTACAATGGAGAAATCGAGGTCCTGAAGAAGCTACCTGGGAAACCCTTGAGTCGATGAAAGAGCAGTTTCCGCATTTATTCCATTAAGGTAAATTTCGAGGACGAAATTTTTCTTAAGGGTGGGAGAATTGTAACACTATAAAAAAAAAATTATAATATTATAATATCCTACCCACTCCCACTCATTTTGTCCCCCCAATTATTATCACTCACCCCCAATTATGTTATTTCCCTCCCCCTCAATTATTATCATTTTATCCTCATCTCTGCAGATCACTTTCCCCCCCAAAATTCTAAGTTTATTTTCCTCTCAACACCACCCACGATCGTACGCCACCAACAACCGTCCATTGCCGAGTTGTGCCGTTTCATTCACCGCCACCACCATCCGAACCGTCTTGACGACCCGAACAAAACGCTCCTTTTCACGCGTCAAACCGCCGCTCCGTTTGCCGTTAATTTGCCGTTGAAGGTTTCGAACAAATAGGGGTTTTTCTCAAATCGGCGAAAATTCGGTAAGTTTTCGACTTAAATACGAGTTTGGGGTGATTTATATTCAAATTTTGAGCATTCTGGAAATTTTTGAAAATTTTCCCCGCCGTTCACGGTGGCGCGTGGGCTTCACGCGCCGTCCCGAGCCGCGCGTGGGCTTCACGCGCCGGCCATGGCGATTCCCGGCCACCTTGGACGGTGGCAGTGAACCGGTCGGTTTAGACCGGTCTGGTCACGAACTGAACCGCCCGAACCGGACCCGCCGCGTCAGCGTGACGTCAGCATGACGTCATCGTCCGACCCGTTTACCGAACCGACCCGACCCATTGACCGACCCGTTGACCCGACCCGGTTAACAATGACGTCAGCATGACGTCATCGTCCGACCCGTTTACCAATCCGACCGACCCGTTGACCGACCCGTTGACCCGACCCGGTTAACAATGACGTCAGCATGACGTCATCGTCCGACCCGTTTACCAATCCGACCCGACCCGTTGACCCGACCCGTTGACCCGACCCGGTCAACAGTGACGTCAGCATGACGTCAGCGTTGACTTTGATCGTTGACTTTGACCGTTGACCGTTGACCAAAAAGTCAAATTTTCCAAAAAGCCCTATTTTATGTTTTTCGACGTCCTGAGTCCATTTTTGAAACCCGTTTCTTGAAATTCAAACCCGAAATCCCCCAATTTGGAAGTTGAACTCGAATATACATATGTATAAGCTATGTTTTTCAGGAGGATATTTATGGTTAAGGACTGATATTAACTTGTTGATCTAATAGGTACTATTGAACCTTTCGATCGTACCTACGCCCAGCCAGGCCCGTCCCGATCTATACCTCCTCGTGATCCGATCGTCACTCGTACGACCTCAAACCTAGTTTTTGAATACGAATTAAGATGTAAATTTGATTGTAACTATAATCCATGATCATATAGGCTCAAATACTGTAGCGGAGCGTGATCCCAGTGCCCGTTAGACCTGTTGACTGACCGATCTCATCTTTCAAGGTGTGTTTCCTTGTGTGCTACAGATAACCGTTTTAATATTGTTTTACATGATTATACTATATGTGTGATACATCATAATTTTTGATTGAATATGTTTCTGATTACCGTTCTTCTAAAAATACATGTCTATTTTATATTTACCGAAATTTTAGTTGTTATCGAAAACCGAACTATTATATAGGATATTACTGGGTTATTTGGGATTGAATTAGAAGTGACCGTAGGTTCAGCTCTGATCCAGCTGGTAATTCCTTTACCGTTACAGGTTCCTATGCTTCGGCTAGGGTAATACCTACCATACCGTACCGTACCGTTCCTAAGGTATTCCCTTAGGTTGGCACCTATGCCAAACGTGCACTGGTTAATGCCTATGACGCAGTTTTGGGAAACTGCCACTTGGAGTATGGTTGGAGGGTAGAGAAAAGATTAAAACGGACCGTACCGTTACTTGAATTTTTTTTTGTTTCTGAATTAGAAAAGTATATTTTTTCTGTTGTTATTCATATTTTAACTTGCACTTTTGGAACACACTGAGCTTTCTAGCTCACGCCCCAAAATCTTTTCCCTTTCAGATATTTTGGTCAGGCCATTCCGTAACCGATACTTGGAGGATCGACACGTTTGATATTTGTCTCTGAATGTAATGTTTTTATCAATCGTTTGTACCTTCAGGATGACATGTGCCTATATTTTGTTATGTATGGTTTTATCTATAAAGTCTATGATGGGAATGATTTTGAAAAATATTACTGTTGACGTGTTAAACATGTTTATTTGACTTGATGATTTTCCCTAAAATCTGCCTATATGCTGTCGAAATAAATGTTTAAATTTGAAGTCATGTTTTCTATTTGCGTATTAAGGTTTAATGTGCCTTACTAGACTTGGTCTATCCGCATAGGCTGGTCTAGGGGGTTACACACCAAATCAAATTTCTATTTTTCCTTCTTCCCTTACTAAATCGAATAGTTAATTAGTCAATTTGCATACTTATTATAACCAAAAATCAATAGAAGATAGTTGGAACTCTAATTCCAACTCTAAAGATTTGTTTCACTCACAAAATGCCGAGCTAATTCGGAATCCGTATGCCTTTCGCCCGATCCGTAGCCGATCCCGGAGTAGCCTCTTCTTCTACCCTTTCGCTTCTAAGATCTACGACACTCAATCCAAACAAACAACAAATTTTCAGAATACAATTCATGCTATTAGAGGCTGAATTTTTCATTTTAATCAAAACAGTCCTTGAATTATTTAAATCCAATTCGACTAGTTTCCAATTTTTCCTAATTCTTCAATTAACTCTTTAATCCTTCAAATTGACCACCAATTTTACTAAATTTCATACTTTCCAGTTTATTACTCAACTTAACGATGCTTCATAAGCTTCAATTTTGCCAATTTCTCAGATTCCAAATTCCAATTTTCACATATTTTCAATTTAGCTCATTTCTGACCACCTAGATTGATACCTTTCGTTCTCCCTAATTACAACTCCAAATCAGATGTCGTTTGTTTCTAAATTCAGATTACATATCCAATTTCAACATATCAAAAATTTAGATCAAAACGCCTAGTAGATTAATTTCTATAAATTTTCAAAGTTCATTGTCCAGCTCGAATTTGTGCTGGACAGTTTTGCATGCTTTCACGTTTTACACTTCCAGATTTTAACACAGCCTTTAAAATCTTGGTTTATCATTTTTCTATGATTCTACACATTTTAAAGTGAAATATATCAAAATTTCAGATCCAAACTCCCATCATAGCATTTTCTAAAAATTTTCAAAGTGCATGTTATGAATCTCACAAATCTGTTACTACCCTTTTTGCATGCATGTTTATAAGGTTTTATGACTCTTAATCCATAAGGATTCACACACATTTCTAAATTTCCAGCAACCATGCTCAAGAACAGCACCTTTAATATATTTTTTTAGACACAATAGAACACATGACTTACTAAATCAAATACTATAATTGGACTGAGAAAAGGATGATCTACTTACTTCCGATTTTACCTTGATTTTTCTAAGAGATTAGCACCAACATGCAAGCTCTTCTTCTTCCCCACCGAGTTCTCAAGTTCTCTCAAGCTCTATATGGTGTTTTAAGTGTGTGAAAGAGTAAGGAAACTTAGTTGGTGGGATTTGGTGTAGCCGGCTAGGGAAGGGGAAGTGGAGAACAAATTTAATGATATGTGACTAAGTTGTCATGTCTCCAACTAACCCCTTCTAATTATCCACTTAATAATTTCACTTAACTCACATATAAAGTCCCCAATTACACTATAATTCCATCTTATAATTAGTATTATTCATGTCATTTTTATTTTTGCATGCAAGCCTCAACTTTTCCACCTTGTTCGGTTTGGTCATTGAGCTTATTGACCGAATTTTTATTGTTCATTTGACCTCATTTCAATTTGGTCCTTAATGAACCAATTTCCAATTCGAAGGTTTAAGGATTTAGTCTAATAATTCACTTAATTATTAAATTAGACCTCTAATCTTCTAGGCTAATTTTTGGGATGTTACAGAAAAAATATTAAGACAAGTATGATTTATGTAGAAAAGAAGAGAAATCAAGTATTGAATACTTAAAAAGAGATTACTTTACAAAGTGTGTAATTTTTAGATTTCAAGATGCCTTGCCAAATGACAGAAGTCATCTATTTATAGCCTCTCACTTTTTTAATAGACGGTGAAAATCAATATAATCTTACGATGGATATTTAACTTTTAAAGAAATTTATATAAGCCTAGAAGTATCTTACAACTCCTAGAGCTTTCTACACAATTCTAAAATTGACTAGTCTCGGAAAATTCTCCACAAATTTCTAGAACATTTCATAATCTTACATTATATTCCAAAACCTTCCAAAATGTTCAAAAGCCTTCCACAACATTCTAGACTCTTCCAAGGTATTTTAGAACATTCCATCTCAATCTAAGACTTTTCAAAATGTTCTAGATTTTTCTATGGAGTTTTAAGACTTTTTTAGTGTTTTAAAATTCTCCACAAATATCCTCATTCCTTCAAAAACAAGTCTAAAATATAGGCGGTAGAATTTTTAGTGTGTAACATTAAACAGAAAAAAATGGAAGATGTTAAAAAAAGTTAGAGCATTGGTTACTATTGAAATTTACTTGCTTAGGAGAAAATACAACTTAAAGAGTGTATAGCCCTATATTAGTTTGAAGTTTATAATATTATGTTGCAGGACAAATTGGTTCTAAGTTTTTATTTGTATTTTAATACGATTTTCTTAAAAATGTTTTAGTCATGGTGTATGATTTGGATTTGATATAGAAAACGGCCATGCATGAAAATATTTTTCATATGATATAGAATTCATTTTTAACAATGCTTTAACCTAATTTTTTTTTTTACTTTATTCACTATAAAATGAAAGCAGGACAGATTAAAGGGCAGTCAGTGTGGGATGTTCCTATTAACTATTAAGAGGTCTTATAGCTGGACCTGGAAGAAACTATTGAAGCTGCATGGCATTTCGAAGATCATCGGAGAGTATATCATGTAATAAAAATCTGAGCTGCATAAAAAGTCCGTTTTAGAGGCGAGCTTGCGCATGTTGCAAACTATGGGCTCGACCTTTACCGTGAGTGCAACTGCGCCGAAAGCAGTAACGGGGCAGACGTTGCATTGGTTATTGTCGCCGCTGGGTTGGCACAAGCTCAATGTCGACGGAGCTTGTAGTCGTTCGACTGAGTCCGCCGCTTATGGTGGAGTTATCTGTAACGACTCTGAGAGCTGGGTGCTTGAGTATTCGAGGAGGATTGGTGTGTACAACATTTGAGGCGGAACTTTAGGGTCTTTTTGAAGGTTTGATGGCTGCTTGGTCTTTGAGACTTTTTCACTTGGTGGTCGAGTCTGATTGTTTGATGGTTATACCGGTGATACAGTCGTTTTCTAGTGGTGGCCCTTTGTTTGGTCTTGTTTCACAAATTGTAGATTTGTTATCCCGTGATTGGGAGGTCCGATTGGAACATGTAGTGCGTGAGCGGAACAAGATTGCTGATAGAATGGCCCGTAGAGTAACCTTTGAGGATTTAGTTTGTCGACGTTACTTTGATCCTCCTGTGAATATTGTTCATTTGCTACAAGTGGATGAATCTAGTTCTTTGGTTGTTTTGTCGAGGTTATCTTTATTATAAATATTTTATTATTATTATTAGGTGTACTCTTTTTAAAGAAGTTTTTAACAAGACACCTTTTAATAATCTTTTTATTAATAAAAAAAAACCGAGCTATTCTCTTCTGAGCAAATAATTAAGTAGAGATTAGCAAACATTGTAAAAAATAATCAATTAACTAACAATAAATAAATGCAAATGAATTAAGTCAATCATACCGTCCATTTTCTCCCAAAAATTAAATAAAAAATGATTAGTTGATAGTTATCATTTTTTTCAAGGTTTTTATTTATGTACGTGTAACACAACTTTTATTTAAAATCTAAAATATAAATCTTAAACTCTAAACTTTAACATTAAATTTGAATCCTAAGTTAACCCTAAACTTAACAAATTTGTGTAAATTAAAGTTTACATAACTTGCATATTGAAGTTTTTTTATTTCAAAGGACCATATTGGAACCAATAATCAATAGGGGGAGCCAAGTTTAATAAATATTAGGATTCGTATATTGAAACTGAAATATTTCATAAAGATTTGTAAGTTTCAGGTTTAAACAAGGCAAGTCTTATCAAATTTAAATTTGAAAAATAAGGTTTAATGTTATATATAAATGAGAAACCATATGTAAAAGCTAGCTGTATAATAAAATCCCATGCAGACAGACCGACAATGATAATTTTTTTTGAAAATATGCAAAATAAGAAATAAATCATCAGTCGAGATTACTTGTTTTCTTTTTTTTTTCATTTAAAACTTCAAAATAAAATAGGTGTATAATTTAGTATACATACTAAACATATTTATGCTTAAAAATATACTCATAAGTAAATAAATAATTGAACCTGAATTATTCTTAAACAATATTTTTTTCACTCTACATGATATCTCTTTTTTATAATATTTCTTTTGGTGAAAATAGATGTGTATCTGAACTATTCAATCAAAGTTCATTAAGAAAGTATATTATCTCATGCCTTAATTAAAAATTAATGAATTACTTTCAAATATATTTCTTTATGAAAGATAATAAATGTGAATTAGTTGGCTGTGATCTTGTTAGAAATTGTAATTCGAATTTTGATTTAATTTGGTTTTAAAAAGTTTGCAATGTGACACAATCTATGAAGAAATAAATTGGAAGGAAATGGAGATATGAATGTGGAGACTTGTAGACCAAGTCACACATCTAGTCTGTATATGATTACATTTTTTGTATTAAATTTTTTTTCTCAATAATCAATTTTATTAAAAATAGAGATCAAAAAGGTTAATATATGCCTCATTAATAAATAGGGATTTGTATTTGTAATACAAGATTTCTTTCTCATCAAGTAATTAGCTTTATAAATATTAAAAGCCTTTGAAGTCTTGTAAAAATATATCACTTGTAATATTCGATATCATCTTAATTAATCTTTTTTACCCGTAATTTTTTTATTTAGAATTTTACATATAAATATATGTGTTCGTTTTTTTAAATATCGCTATCGTTTGTTTGTTGAAAAACTCTTGTAGCCACATATCTCTTGTAATATTTTATATCATAGACAATTTATCACTTTTGGCCGTGATTTTTCTCGTTTAGTGTTTTATACACAAATATATGTGCTCGTTTTTTATTTTAACATTGTGACCATTTGTTTGTTGTTGTTATCTTGTCATATTGTGTAATATACTTATTTAATAAAAATCAGAAACACTAAATCCATGGTTAAAAATGCAGATGAAAGTTTATTTCAAATATCACACAAAATTTGAAACAAAAAGAAAAACATAAAAAATCATACTTTATGTACTTTCATATGGAAATGAAAGCTGTTAAATTATAGAGTAGTATTTATTACTATCTGAATGAAAACACAGGGAAACTATTGAATTCTATACCATAATCAAAGATTTAAAGCTTAAGAGACAAATCAAGCCCCGAATCATCATCATCATCCTCACGTTTTGGTACATGAAAATTGCTAGTCACTGGTATTTTCGCTGCCATAGATGCAGTTGTCAAAACGCTGCTCTTCTGCGGCTGGAAACCATCCATCACGATGCCGCCTTGTCCGAACCGATAGCCGAGCGAGTTCCAATGGTAACCCGGAACCGGTGCAGGCCTGTGAATCATGGAAGAAGAAGAAGAAGAAGAAGAAGAATCCATCCGTATTCCAAGAGACCTACTAAAAGATCCATACAAAGAGCCCTGAGACAGGCTCGAATACGAGTAATAAGGATAGTGGCCATGACCCAATGGTCCCAAAACCCCTAGATCGGTCTCTTTACGTCGCTTGGCGATGGCGCGTTCCTGCTTATGCGCGTTCTGGTGCCCTCCTAACGCCTGAGACGTCGAGAACTCCTTGCTGCAGAAACCACACGTGAAAGCCCTAGCTTTCGACGACTCCGCCTGCGGCGGCGGCTTCGACAAAGAAAGTTTGAGTTCGACCGATTCATCCTCGGAGAACTTGTCACTCGGCGAGAGACGGAACCCTGATTTCGGCTGGTTCGATGACCACTCGTGAGACTGTTCGACGTTAACAAACACTTTCTCTTTCGGTTCGGAGGCGGCCATCCCGCCGTTGTTCTGAGTTTCACCCTCCGAGGTGGCTGAAATACTTGAAGTATCCGAAGAACATGGGAGTTTGACACATAAGGTTTCCATGGAACTTTGTGTTTTTGGTGTCGGAATGAGATCGAAGATGTTTGTTCTATTTATTGGAAGGGATTGGTTTGAAAAGTGTATCTTTGGAATTTATGATAGGATATCTCAGGGAAGCAAATGCATCAAAGGGATAAGAAACTCAAAGCTTTGAATCAGAAAAAAATATTTCCAAAATATTCTTGGGGACTAATTAATTGATTAGTCAAAAATTACAAGATATGATAACAGTAAGTAATTAATTTGATTTATTTTCACTTCTTGACTTACCAAAAATGGGGAATTCAGTACATTGTATATCCTGAATCTGGACATTAAGTAATTATAATCAAGGTTAATATACAGATGATAAATTAAGTTATTGTGTGTTGTAATAATATATATAATATATGTGAGAGTTCATGTAATAATCCACCAAGTTTGGTAAGCAAAAAGTTCATGTAATAAAGTTCACAAGCTTCATGTATATACAGAATATTTTATATTGGGTAAACATCGCATGCCATTCAGATTATATCATTCAATTAAAATTTCATTACAAAAAAAATCTCTTTATTATTAAAATTTCATCACAAAAAAAATCTCTTTATTATTCAATTAACGGTTATATTTTGATACACAAGCTGTGTAAAAAAATTATACAACCCTTCATATTTAAGCTATAAAATCTAAAACCTAAATCCCTAGCCCTAACACCCTAAACCGTGAACTTTAAATTCTACGACATACAACTTAAACCCCTAAACCCTAAACCACAACTTAAATCTCTAAACCCTAAAATTAAAAAGCTTGTGTTTACACAAGCTTGTGTATCAAGGTATTTTCCTTCTATTAATTAAGTTATAATTTGAAATAATTCAACAAATTTAACTCTTCATATCTAAAATTTTCATTACAGAAGTGTATGCATCTACTAACAAGTGACATTAGGGTCATATTAGGTATGTTCCATCAATCCAACGGTCTTTCAATAATAAAATGATTGTGCATGTCAAGCTATCACTGTCAAGTTATTTCATCGGTCGGTTATCAAGCTAATAAATTATTTGAAGTGATTATTAATTAATAAAATGTATAAATTTTAGGACTAAAATAATTCTAACTACAGAGCCATTTGTTTGCAACAAAATTTAAATCAACAATTAAATTGTGTTTTTTTTAAATGACACATTTATAATCGACACAATTAAACAAAGTTGATGGTTTTTTTATACAAAATTATGGTACCGAAGTAATAAACTCAATAAGTTGATGTATTACTTGATTGAAGACATACACTTAAACAGGAGATAACTTGATTGACCCGAAACAAGAGATTAGAGAAGAAGAAAGGAAGGAAATTGGGTTCAGCTGGGCTTTGATTATGGTTCAACTTGTTGGGGTTTAGTTTTAGACTTTAGTATTTTCTTGGGCTACTTATCTTTTAACTTTTGCCCAACTTTTTTTCATAAGTTTTATTTATAGATTAATATTTGATGCACCATAGGTTGGAATTTAAAAAAAACGGACTTCAAATAATGTCGCATGTCATTAAGGGACACTAAAAATCAAACCTTAAACTTTAAAAATACATTGTTTGTCGTTTTTCACCGCGGTGCACCAAATTATTTTTCTTTATTTATTATATATATATAGAAAATTTAAAGTATAATTTGCCCTCTTAAACCATATTGGTTTTGTGGATTTGTCTCTTAAATTCTGTTTAATAATATTTTCCTCTTATTTTTGAAATATTATCAAAATTATCTTATTTTTTAACATTCAGTGAAAAAAATGTATATTCAGTCAGAATACATCACGCGATACTTTTAACCGAAATATATAGTATCTTTTATATAAAAAGGTGACATAGCATGTTCTGCTTGACCTAATTTTTTTAAGGGTAAACTACATAAATAGTCCCCCGACTATGCTCCAATTATCTTTTGCATCCCCCGACTATCAGAAGTTACAAACTGGTCCCCTGACTTAAAAAAAATAACAAATTGATCCAGTGCCGTTAAAAATTTAACAGCTGGTGACGTGGCAGTTAACAAAAATTGGCATAATAACACATTTAGTCCTCAACTTTTACACTTTGTTTAACTTTGCCCTAATTCTAAAAAAATGACCCTTAACATTTCAAAATTCTATCAATTTAATCCATTTTTTCTCTCCACACAATCCTAAACAAGAACGGAACAGCACCGAACATCGCTGAAAGTTGAAAAGCTCGGCACTGAACAGTAGATCTCAATACAAAGAGATGCAAATCTTAATATTGTTTTAACAAAAGGGGAAATCCAAGTTCAAAGCTTTTGAGAAGTTTAAATCCATTTCAAATGATAGTTATGATTAATCCAAGTGATAAATGCAAGGTCATTTTTTAGAATTAGGGCAAAGTTAAACAAAGTGTAAAAGTTGAGGACTAAATGTGTTATTATGCCAATTTTTGTTAACTGCCACGTCACCTGCCGTTAAATTTTTAACGGCACTGGATCAATTTGTTATTTTTTTTAAGTCAGGGGACCAGTTTGTAACTTCTGATAGTCGGGGATGCAAAAGATAATTGGAGCATAGTCGGGGGACTATTTATATAGTTTACCCTTTTTTAACTGATGTTAAAAAGTTAAATAATTTGAATAATGTTTTAAAATTAAAATGAAAAAACATTCATATTAATTATCTTGATTAACCAACGAGAATATCTTTTATTGTTAATTATATTACTACATTACTATTAAAAAATAATTTAATTTTAAAAACAATATTAATTAATTAATTATTAATTATCTTGCTAGTATATTAATTTTAAAATTCCTTTCATTTTCATTGCAATATGTTTTTCTTTAGAATTCTTATATAGTTTCTTATTTCTTTTTTAATTTATCACATCTATTGTGAAAAGCAATGAGAAAAGTCCAGGGTTTAACTTATTAAAAATGATAAAGTTTGTGAATTATTATTATTATCTTAGTGTAAAAACAAAAATGGGGTAACAATGTAGAGTAAATTAAGATACAAAATTGGAATGCTGGATGATCAAAATTTGTGTGAATTCCTCAAAGAGCTAATGGAAAGTTAGAAGAAACTCTCACTCCCATATTGAACAAACAGTTAGAGGGGCAAGGCATGTAGTTCGGCCACGGCAGTTTGTTTTGGGACAAGGCATATCAACTCAAAGACGATGATTGATATCAGAGTTATCTCGGATATTTTCAAGGCTCCGAGTAAAAATTAAAAAACGAGCACCTATAGAACAAAAAGAATATTTCATTACTTTAAACAATTAATTTAATATTTTACAAGATTACCGGTTAAGAAATTATTAAGGTTCAAAAGGTAAAAGGTGGGCCCTGAGCAGACGCTTATGTTTGTTCCTCATCCGAGATATAACATGTAATATAACGAATATGGGTTAATGTTCCATCAAAAAGTACAGATTCAGACAAGATTTTGGGAAGAAAACATGCTAAATAAATATGGGTTAATGTTGAATCATGTGTTGCAGAAACAAAAGTCCTAACTTTATCAACTCATTCCCATTGCTTCTGCTCTGACCTCTGCTTCAATGGCTACCTTGAGCTTCATCCTTGGAATTATTGGTTAGCCATGTTTTTCTCACCGTTTTTGTATGTATTTTCAATCTTTAACCAAAATGTAAGATTTTGAGTGTACCCTTTGTTTTCTTTTTGCAGGTAATGTAATTTCCCTTCTGGTTTTTGTTTCTCCCATGTGAGTAAAATCATCTGAAACAACGATTTCTTGTCTGAAACAAAGCCTATAGGCTATAGACTAACATGAAAAGTTATGTTTTAAACCAGAAAAACCTTTTGGGAGGTGATGAAGAAGAAATCAACAGAGAATTATAAAGGGGAGCCCTACATAATGACCCTTTTGAGCACTAGCTTGTGGACCTTGTATGGAGCCATCAAGCCGGATGGGTTACTTGTTATGACAGTGAATGGTTCTGGTGCCATATTGCAACTCATCTATGTCACCCTCTTCCTCGTATATGCTCCTAAAGAAAATAAGGTACTTAATTTGTTTCGAAGATTGAATTTCATGCTTGCGGACGTAATAGATGCTATTGTGATCGATTGTGGATGCTGTTTTTCAGGTTAAGACAGCAAAGTTGGTGGTGGTGGTGGATGTTGTTGTCCTTGGAGCGGTGATCGCGACGACTCTTCTGGCAATCCATGGAACCAAAAGGCTCATATTCGTTGGAATTTTATGTACCGGCTTAACCATTGGCATGTATGCAGCGCCATTGTCAGTCATGGTGAGTTTCTTCACCTGCATTTTATGAAATCTGAACAAAACTCAGCCTAGAGATGCTAAATTTATGTCATCTGGTGTCAAACAATACCGTTGCTCGATCTTGTTCCATCTTAATTTCAGTCCGATCTAGCGTAACCGTTTCGAAATCCTAGTACATCTTATTACATTCCAATGAATGATGCATTGAATTTTTAATGTTTAACAGAGGAGAGTAATAAAGACCAAGAGTGTGGAGTATATGCCATTTTTGCTGTCGTTTTTCTTGTTCCTCAATGCTGGTGTTTGGTCTGCTTATGCAGTGCTTGTGAAGGACATCTACATTGGAGTAAGTTCACATTTTTTTTCTTCCTTTTCCTTTCTAATCTCCTATTCAATAATTTGCTACTCGGATACGAGGTCGTAAAGTGTCGGACATAAGTATGTGCCCATCGTTCGAGTCTACATTCGAATATTTAGTGGAAAAGATGATTTTATAAAGGTTTGAACTCAGCCAACAAATATTTTTTCAGGTGGCAAATGCAAGCGGTTTTGTCCTGGGATCAGCTCAGTTGATTCTGTATGTGATGTACATGAACAAGTCTGTTTCGATTGAGGCCATTAAAAAAGAAGAAAGCTCGGGTGACACAGTGAGAGGAGGCATAAAGATGAATCCCTTGCCCGAAGGCGTCTAAACAAAGCCGATCGGGATGAATCGAGGGAGGGCTGAAGGACGGTTGTCTTTTTTAAAATTTATTTTCACCCTAAGATTTTATAAGTTCACCCTTAACATAAAGTTTTGTGTTCGTCTCGAGTCCGATACATCTTTGGAAAGATCATCGAGACAGTTCCTTTGAGTACGTATGAGTAGCGTGTTAACTCAGTTGGACCCGTGACAGTGATGTAGAGCTGAATCCAAACAATTATCACCCATCATCTTGAAGGATGTTATTTAAGCATTGGGAGTTTTTCAATAAAATTCGAAATTTCCCCTTATTTTGTCTCATTTTTCTAATGTAAACCTAAAAATAAATGAAAAACGAAATAAACAAATGATGTTAAGGATTAATATATATCGAAAAATATTTGATGTACTGTTTATATAAATGTTAGTTTATACAAATTTAATTATTTTTTATTTTAAAATTTAAATTAGCTTTAAAATTTATTATTTAAGTTTAAATTTAAAGTTTAGAGTTTAATATTTAGAATTTAGATTTAAAATTTAGAAATTATATTAACAAGTTTTGGGGCCTGGAGATAATATTGTTGAAAGGAAAAATCAAGAATATAAACATGGACCATAAAATAAATATGTACGGCACTTAAAAAATATTTAGAGATTAAAGATGTAAAATTTAGATTTTATAATTCAAATAGTAAAGGCTATAAAATCTTGGCTTAAATGTCAAATTGGCCCTCAATAAAAAATTAAAAAATTAATTAAGCCCTCAAAATTTGAATTGCACTCAATTTAGCCCCTCCATTGCGTTGACCGCGTTAACCGTGCCCTCTAACGGTCAAAGATAGAAGGACATGTGGCATGCTCTGAACGTGCCACGTCATCAAAATAAACTTTTTTTAAAAAAAAATCTAAAAATCTACAAAATTATAAAAATATATATATAAATTCATAAAAGTGTAAAAATTATAAAATATAAATATTTTTAATTAATTTAATTTAATTTTTTTCTTATTTTCCTTTGATTTTTTATTAAAATATAAATTAATATTTTTTTCTAAAAAAACCTAAAGTATCATTTCTTTCAAAAGAAACTCATAAATCCCTAAACCAAGCATTAGAACTGATTAAAAATTGAAATTTTAAAATTTTTATGATTTTGGGTTTTAGAAATGTAGGGTTAGGGTTTGTGAATATAGATGACAAATTAAACTTATTTGAGGATTTGTAAATATAGGGTTAGGGTTTAAGGTTATGGATTTGAATTTTGGGCATTTTGAAAAATTGGGGTTTATAATTAAAAATATATTTTTTAAAAATATACAATTTTAAAATATTATTTCATTATAAATATATATTAATAACTATTACAATTATTTTTTATATTTTTTATTTTATGTAATAAAATATTTTTACATATTTTAATATATTTTTAGATTTTTCTTGAATTTTCAAATAATTATATATATATTTATAATTTTAAATATTTTCAGATTTTTTATTTTTTTAATTTTAAATATATTATTTTATAATTTAAAATATTTTTTCAAATTTTTAAACGATGTTTATGGGGTTTGATAATGTGGCATGTACAGAGTGTGCCATGTGTCAACATCATAATAATTACTTTTAAGTTTTTTCAACTTAACGGTCAACTTAACGAAATGTTAAATTAATCGCAATTTAAATTTTGAGAGCTTAATTGATCGTATTTTAAATTTTGAAGGCCCAATTAAGTGAAAAAAATTTATAATAATTTAATTATTTTTTATATTTTTTTGTTGAGGATGAATTTGACTTTTAAACTTAAAATCTTTTTATACAATTTACATAAGAGTAAACTGAGTAGTAGAAATTTCTGATATTTGTCTTTACGACAGAATCTGGGGGTTTACAATTTACATAAGAGTAGACTGAGTAGACTGAGTCAACCGACACCCCAATTCTTCATGTGGTTCTGCATTTGTATAAATGATATGAAAAAATTAACATGAACTATTTTATTAGATAAGGATTATAGATGAAGTAATGGAAAGATTCATTGTTGAATTGGACAATCTTAAAGCAGATGATTTGTTAAAATCGTCGTTCACATTTCTTTAACACATTAGGCGGGGGCGGATTTACATATAGGTTAGTACTTAGTAGGGTCAATTGACCCATTTTGGTTATAGAAATTTTTGTAAAAAAAGTAAATAAGTTTAGGAGAGAAAAAATTAAATGTATTTGAACCCACTTAATCGGAACTAAAATTTTATGTTCTTTTTCGGTGTTATTTTTATGGTCTAATCTTAAATCTTAAACCCTAAAAAATGCATCATACACCATACCCTAATTCTCTAAACTTTAATCCTAAACTCTAAATTTAATTTTTATTGTAGAGACATAAATATGAGCATCAAAAAGTGATAGATGATTTCTATTCACTTATCCTCTATTAATTTTTTAATTTGTTTAATTTTAACTTTAATTTTTTTAATTAATTTAATACGAAGTCTAGATCTACCACTAATATAAGATACATTTACAATGTAGGGGAGGTTGTATTTGAACATGTGATTTGAGATGACAATAGACTTGCGGAGGGTGAGGCTAAACTTGCAAATGTGGATAATGTAGAGTTTGTCCCATGATACATTATTGGATATTTTACATAAGGATTGTGACACTTAAATATCAATTTGGTTAAAAATTATTCTCATCATTCCATCAAAATAATATTATAGATAAATTATATTTTACAAAAATATTATAGACAAATTATTTTTAGCGGTTATTATCCGCTTACACAATCTAAAATTCAAAAGCTTTTACAAGGTTTTAGATCTTTTGATTAAAAGTTTGAAATTAAGGACAAATTTGCTTGTTTTTTTCTCATTAAAAGTCTCATAATTTTTTATTGTTAATGTTAGTCATCCATTTTTACTTATACAACAATCTAAAAACATATAAAACTTTTAGATGACTTTGCTACGCTCGACGAGCACTGATAAGCAACACTAATAACGATCATCGATGAGCACTACTAATTTAATTTATAAAGATTAAAAATCTAAAGGACTCACCGTATAATTATAAATTATTTAAAAATCAAAACGTAAACTAATTAAAATATAGTATTTTAATTTTAATTTTTTTTTAAACATAGATCAAAATACTTATCTACCCTTAAATTACAAAACTCTAATTTTTGTTCATTTGAAATTTAAGCCGCCACTGCCTTCGCCGCTGCAAATCCTAACCGACAATGACGACTAAAGCAAAAGAACCAAGCTTAATTAGCTTATGGTACCATGTTCATATCAAACCAATTAGTGATTTAATATTTTTCTTGGTACCAAATCTAATTTTCGGCCAATAACTAATCGCGATTAGTGATTTGAATATGCAAATTCATATCTAATCTATATCAAGTCGGCAACTAAAGCAAATCCATACTTGAAACTCTCGACGATGGCAGAATAAACTATAAATCAAGCCGTTGATTACTAATTTTCAGAAGTTAAATAAGCTTGGTTCTTTTGCTTTAGTCGTCATTGTCGGTTAGGATTTGTAGCAGCGGGGACGACAACGGGGGCAGGGCGGCAGTTTAAATTTCAAATGAACAAAAATTAGGATTTTGTAATTTAGGGGTAGATAGGTATTTTAATCTATGTTTAAAAGAAGATTAAAAATAAAAATAACATATTTTAATTAATTTATATTTTAATTTTTTAAGTAATTTATAATTATACGGTAAATCATTTAGATTTTTAATTTTTTTAAATTGAATTAATAGTACTCGTCGAGCATAGCAAAATTTTCTAAAACTTTTAAAGTTTTACACTATCTCAATAGTTTTTTAATAATTTATAATTTTTTCGATTAATTACTTGTATGAACTATTTAAAAAAAAACTAACAAACTATCATATATCTATATATGTGTATACACACATTAAAATGTGGTTCAATTCACCCCACAATCGTTAAGGTGAGTCCTACCGTGTATAAAAGCAGCTGCTGCTGACAAAGATCAGTTCACAACATGTGCATGAGCGAAGCCACATTCATTATTAAGTGTCTGTTGACATTATAAAACTTTTTAAAAATAGTATTTTATATAGTTTGTGTATAAAATATTAAAATTTATATAATTAACACGTTTTTATAAATAAAATAATATCACTTTAAAATAATTAAAAGATATTGTTCAAAATATAATACTCTTAAATAAATTTGGTTCCGCCTCTATGTGCGGTGCGCCGGAGGTTTTGCATTAATTCATTCCTAAATTGTTTAGTTTCTTCTTCAGTTCCATAAGATTCATTCTCGTTGATTACCAATCTGTTTTCGTTATTGGGCATATATTAATTAGTATCAGGTAGATTTATTTAGAAAAGATGTGCAAAGTAATTGATTTTTTAATAGTTTGGATTATAAAATAGTATTTATTCTTATAAATTATTAATTTTTGACTACATTCATTTTAAAGATAAAACGATTTAAATTTTAATTTTTTAGAATGAACATCATCTTTTTTTTTCACTCCAGGCAAAATAATTGACTTTTCATATAAAACAATACTATAGGTAGTAGATTATATAGTATTATTATAATTATAAATTTTATAGTGAATAGAAACCTCTTGTCCCTATTCAGTGCTTCTATTTATGTCTCACATTAGAAAATAGGTTTAGGGTTTATGGTTAAAGTTTAAGGTTAAGGTTATGGTTTATGGATATAGAATTTAAGGTTAATACTTAAAATTTAATTTTTAGTGTTGAACCGTAAAAAAGACATCGAAAAGGGGTAAAAAATGTCTGTTCTTTTATATTAGGGTTAGTTCTTACTTACAATTTATTGCTTTTTCTTTCTCATTTTTGTTTATATTTTTTTGGAATTCTACTCTCGTACTGATTATCGAGCATTTTTTTTATTTCCTTTATTTTTTGTTTATTTTTATTTTTATTTTTAATAAGAATATATTTTATTTTGATTTTTTTGTATATCTTATTTCATCTTTTATTGTGACACATTTTTTCCTGCCTTGTGATAGTTTAACGTTCATATAACAGTTATCATGATGCACATCACTGATCAGGAAAGTTTAATGGTCTTTTATGATTAGATCCTCTTTTATAGTGATTTGGCGATGTTTTCAAAATTATAAGCAGATAAGCCTGCAAGATTAATTTCATTGATTATACCTCTTACGCTACTATTTAAGTGTCTATCTGGATACAAACATAAAGATTTATTGTTGAATTTATATGGATGATGAAGGGCACAATCAAAGGAAGATTTTGGTACTTCCTCTTCGTGCCCTAACAATTTTAATATTTTATTTTTCTTTTTCATGTGATTTAACGAAAATAAACACCAAATTTCTCCTCATATTTAAATATCTTTTGCTGTACCTTTCTTTTGTTTCAATAAAATTTAGTTTCACGCTAAAAACAATAACATAGTAATTAATAATATATGATAAAAATACGTAAATTAAGTTTAATTCAATTGACAATCACGTGAGAACAAAAAAACGAACATATTTAAATGTTATTATCATTTATTTTTTAGGTGAAAATAATTTAAATAAATTATATGTTCAAAAAATTATAAATAACATATAAATTATTTTAAAAACCAAAACTTTCAAACAATATTCTACCCAATTTTTTTTTATTAATGTCTCGAGGCCACTTGTTATATATAAAATTGCACGCTTGAATATTTTATTATATATTTATTTATTTAAAACATATCTTATCTGGATCTTATCTTGCATAATTTAAATTATTTCTTAGTTTTTCTTCTTCTTCTTGTGCATTGTTTAATGTTTATAACAATGGATAAGTATAGAGTAAATATCAATATGTACTACTAATATGTACTATTAATTATATGCGTTGATATGTACCATTAATTATTTTAATAATTTTAAAAATTGTGGAGACTTAAAACGTAATTATTCTTTTTAAGCATAAAATATATTAAAACATTTTTTTTCAATTTTTTCATATTATTTTAAAATTTAATTCAAAAATAATAAAGTTATTAAAATAAAAGGTTGAGAAAAAAATATAAAAAATCTGAAAAAGTGATACAAAAAGTACTTTAACGTATTTTAATTTTAAGAAGAAAATAATCACGTTTTAAGTCCACGTGGTTTTGAAAGTTATTAAAATAGTTAATTGTAACCCCTTCGTCCCGGTCTGGCCGGATGACCGGTCCGAGTGAGCCACACGGGGAAAACCGAGTGAAAACTCCTAAGGAATTCCCCCTCGGTTAGCAACCCTATTTTTTTTTCATTTTAAAACTTGTCTAGATGATTATTAGATCCTAAGTGGTCATACAGCGGAACAACATTCACGAAACACTCACAAACGAACTCAATTAAAACTTGTACTGCAGGCGGTATCGATACACCTAAGGGGTGTATCGATACCCCTTGACTAGGTCAACTGGTCAGAGTCAACCAAAAGAGGCCGTATCGATACGCCAGGGACCCGTATCGATACCAAGATGGACAGTAACCCCAGTGGCCAAAATGGTATCGATACACTAGAGGCCCGTATCGATACCGAACTGGACAGTAGCTCTAGTGACCAAAATGGTATCGGTACGCCCCCTCGTGTATCGATACACGATGCCTGAAACAAGAAGGCGGTATCGATACCAGACCTGCCGTATCGATACCCCTGCACAGCAAAAACCTCCAAACTCAACTAAAACGAACAAGACTTGAACCTAGATGCAATTTAGAACTTCCCTTGACCCAAACAAGCACTCATACAACATTTGCATACCAATATATAGCCATACAAGCACCCAACATGTATAAACAACAAGGAACTCATGCAAAGGACTCAAGATGGCATTCAAACATTCAAAGATCATGCTTCAACTTCCAAACATATAGGTCAATTCTAAGGCATATGGCCAACATTCAAGATAGGCATTTAGGCATGAATTACAAGTTAGACATGGCAACACAAGCCACACAAAAGCAAGTTAACAAGGAGTCTAAGCAAGCTCCTAAGCAACTAACATTCATCCAACAAAACATCACATATAAAAGAGTCATACAAGCTCATACACAACCCATGCCACATTGCTAACTAGTACAAAATCACCACCGTACTTGAGTCACAGACTTGGAAGCCCTTCTTGCCTTGCCTCGAGCTAACACCACACTAATGATCTGCATTGTTGAACATAGAGAGCGTAAGCTATAAGCTTAGTGAGGGTGCTCTAAAACGAAAAACATCAACAATGCAGGGTTCAAGCATGTTAATCCTAATCTTACATACATCAAGCATAGACATAGAATCAAGTAGACCTAGCTAGTCTTTCAAGTGGCATATATGGTCCCTCAATCCTACCAAGATCAATTATCAACATCAACATCATATAACAACACCATATATCACCAACACATATCATCATCACATATCACAATGTATGAACAAGTTAATTGGCCACTTTAATTACCCCGATTGTGCGGATTTAAACCTCAACAACACATTACCTCGGTGGGATTACACTCATCACCGGACCTTGCGTGTGTGGGATTCCACTCATCGCCACACGCCCTACGGATGGGATTCCACTCATCATCCCGTAGAAATATATAAAAAGCTTCCGATGGAATGTTACATCACCGTACTCCTCCTTGATGACTTAACGCCATCAAGGCCACGTACGTTTTGACTCAATTTGTGTGCACACTATCCTAATGATCGATCATTTACAACCGGTAATTATTTAGTGCCAATTATCAACATCAATCACATGTCATCAACCACACTCATGTTCATCACATATATCCACAACATGATATATATATACATGCATCATATAGCCACAAGTACAAGAGCATAGTCATTAAGCACATAGCATTTAAGGATATCAAAAGCTAAGCTATCAACTTGAATTAAATGAAAGTGGCCTACCAAGCACACTTTACACACACACAACACATACTCAAACCAAACTTAAAAACAAGTTGAACCACTCACCGCCCTTCCTTAGCTAAACGATACAATCCTCCTACGAACTCGGATTCGGTCCCAAAGCCTCTTCAACGCTTCCTCTTGTTTCTAGCCAAACAAAACATACACATTACTTCTCAACTCAATGTTAAACTCAACCATTCACTTACTTCACAAACACAAACCAAATTCCACAAATTCCCAACCACATAATCTCCCAAAATCCCAATTTTCGTGCTCCCCCAAAGCCTTGCTGAAAACTCAATTTCCAAACACCCAAATGACTTCCAAAACATCCCAAAACACCCTCATAACATAGGTAGACCAACAGCCCTTCAAATTCAACATAAAACCCACCAAAAACCCAAGTTTTACAACCTTAAAACTTGCCCTAAGACCATACCACGAATTTTCATCAAAACTCAACCAATTTATGATATATAGTGTATTTCATCATGCTTAAGTAAAACCTCAACATGATTTATCAAAACAAATTGAAAAACCCCTTTAAAAACCCAAATCTTAACATAAACCCTAATTTACAAAACTCCATAACTTTGAAATCTAAGACTATAGATAGATAGAGGATAAAGAGGAGGTTGAGAAAACATAATTACCTTTGAAAAACACCTTGAATTGAAGTTAGAATGAAATGGAATAGTAACCAAAGCAAGAAGGGGTTTTGGAGATGGTTTTAGTGAAAATGGCGTTGGAAAAGGGGATGGGGGGAGAAAGATGACAACTTTTCTATAAAGTGGTCTAGCTTTTTAAAAGTTTTTGGTAAAATTGCAACATAGGTCCCTCCCTTCTCATTAAAGCTCAAATTGGTCATTATATGAAGTTGGATCATTTTAATTAAGTTTCATTTGACTCGAACTATGACCCGGCTAACTCCTAGACCCAAAACACGGGTGTTACAACTCTCTCCCACTTAAGGAATTTCGTCCCCGAAATTACCTGACTGAAAGAGATACGGAAACTGCTTTTCCATATCCTCCTTCCTCTCCCAAGTGGCCTCGTCCACACCTCTACGTTGCCACCGCACCTTCACTAACTCAATCGATCTACCCCTCAACACCTTACTGTCAGAAGCTAAGATCTCAACGAGCTCTTCCTCATAAGTCAAATCCGGATTCAATTCGATTTCTTCTACGGGCATAACATGTGATGGATCGGACCTATACTTGCGAAGCATCGAAACATGGAACACATCATGTATCTTCTCTAACTCGGATGGCAACCGCAACTGATAAGCAACCGGACCAACCCTCTTCACAATCTCATGCGGTCCTATGTACCTCGGACTCAATTTCCCCTTTCGGCCAAATCTCATCACTTTCTTCCACGGAGACACTTTCAAGAACACCTTCTCACCCACTGAGAACTCAACTTCCTTCCTCTTTAGATCGGCATAGGACTTCTGCCTATCCGAAGCAGCCTTCAAACGTTCACAAATCAATTTTACCTTGTCGGTTGTCCCCTTGAGCAAATCCGGCATAGGTAACAATTTCTGTCCTACCTCGGCCCAACACACTGGAGTTCTACACTTACGACCATACAAGGCCTCATATGGAGCCATCTGAATGCTCGACTGAAAACTGTTATTGTACGCAAACTCTACTAGAGGCAAATGCTTCTCCCAAGTACCCTGAAAGTCAATGATACAACAGCGCAACATGTCCTCCAAAATCTGAATAACTCTCTCTGACTGACCATCTGACTGAGGATGATAAGAAGTGCTGAAGTTCAAACGGGTACCCAAAGCTGTATGCAGACACTCCCAAAATCTAGAAGTAAACCGCGGATCTCTATCTGACACAATGAACTTCGGCACACCATGTAGCCTCACGATCTCACCAATGTACAAATCGGCCAATCTATCTAAGGTGTAAGTAGTGTTGACTGCCAAGAAGTGAGCACACTTCGTAAAACGATCCACTATCACCCAAACTGAGTTCTTCTTCGTAGGAGTCAAAGGCAAGCCCGAAACAAAATCCATGGTGATGTTCTCCCACTTCCATTCCGGAATTCTCAGAGGCTGTAACAAACCTGAGGGAACCTGATGTTCCGCCTTCACTCTCTGACACACTAAGCACTTACTCACAAAGTCGGCTACATCTCTCTTCAAGCCAACCCAAAAGTATTCATTCTTCAAATCACGGTACATCTTGGTACTTCCCGGATGCATAGCAAACGGACTACTGTGAGCTTCAGTCAAGATTGTACGTCTCAAATCACTGTCCTCTGGCACAACTATTCTGTCTTTGAAACACAAAACCCCGTCGGAACTAAAGCTGTAGTCTGAAGATCTACCCTCGGCTATATCTTGCACGTGAGGTGCCAAAGATCTATCTAAGAGCTGTTTCTCTCTAATCAACTGGCCTAGAGTAGGTCTAACCTGAAGCTCGGCTATCAAGCCACCATCTCCGGACAAACTCAATCTAGAAAACATAGCTCTCAAGTCCACGACCATCTTCCTACTCAAAGCATCGGCCACTACATTGGCCTTACCCGGATGGTACTCAATAGTAAGATCGTAGTCTTTTAGTAGCTCTAACCACCTACGCTGTCTGAGATTCAAATCTCGCTGAGTCATAATGTATTTCAAACTCTTGTAGTCGGTGTATACTGTACATTTCTCACCATACAAGTAATGCCTCCAAATCTTCAGAGCAAACACAACTGCAGCTAACTCTATGTCATGGGTCGGATAGTTGCGCTCATGGGTCTTCAACTGCCTCGAGGCATAAGCCACTACTCTTTTGTCTTGCATCAAAACAAATCCTAGCCCCACATAAGAAGCATCACTATAGACTACATAGTCCTTCCCGGACTCAGGCTGAATCAGAATCGGAGCTTGGGTCAACGCTTCTTTCAATTTCTCAAAGGCTTTCTGTCTTGCATCTGTCCACTCAAATTGAACACTCTTCTGAAGTAACTGTGTCAACGGAGCGGCTAACTTAGAGAAACCCTCTACAAATCTTCTGTAGTATCTGGCTAAACCTAGGAAGCTACGTACCTCTGTCACGGACTTCGGTTGCTTCCACTCAACAATGGCTTCAATCTTCTTCGGATCAACTCTAATGCCTTCAGCTGACACTACATGTCCTAAGAAGACTACCTCTCGGATCCAGAATTCACACTTGCTAAGCTTCGCATACAACTGATGATCTAGCAAAGTCTTCAAGACAAGTCTCAAATGTCGGTCATGGTCTTCTTCAGTTCGCGAGTACACCAAGATGTCATCAATAAATACAACCACAAACTGATCTAGATACTGATGAAAAATTCTATTCATCATGTCCATGAAAGCTGCCGGTGCATTAGTCAACCCAAATGGCATGACTAAGAACTCATAATGCCCATACCTAGTCCTAAAGGCCGTCTTCGGTACATCAACCTCTCTAACCTTTAGCTGGTAGTAACCTGATCTCAAATCAATCTTCGAAAAGACAGATGCCCCTCTCAACTGATCAAACAAGTCATCGATTCTAGGCAACGGATATTTGTTCTTCACTGTCAACTGATTTAACTGTCTGTAGTCTATACACATTCTCATGCTTCCATCTTTCTTCTTCACAAACAAAACTGGTGCACCCCAAGGTGAAGAACTAGGCCTAATAAAACCTCTATCTGTCAATTCTTGCAACTGAGTCTTCAACTCTTTCAATTCTTTCGGTGCCATACGATACGGAGCAATCGAAACAGGAGCTGAATCAGAATAAGTCTCAATGCTGAACTCTACCTCTCTGTCCGGTGGTAACCCTGGCAATTCTTCCGGAAACACACTAGGAAAGTCACACACTCTCCGGATGTCCTGAGGTCTAACCTCACTCATGTTAGGGTTCATCACATACGCTAAGTATGCTTCACACCCCAACTCAACTAACCTCTTAGCCTCTAACACTGAAACCACATTGGACAAGAACTTCACCTTCTCACCCACCACTACAATCTCATAATCATCTGTGAGCTTCAAGGAAATCCGCTTAGTCTCAAAATCTATCCTAGCTCTATGCTCCGTGAGCCAATCCATACCCAGAATCACATCGAAACCATAGAAAGGAAGGTCCATCATATCCACTGGAAACACATGTCCCTGAACCATCAACGGACACCTTCGGTACATCTTCCTAACTACTACCGTGTCCCCAAAGGAACTAGTAACACTAACTCCTACCTCTAACAATTTACAAGGCAAATTCAAAGACTGTGCATGCTCACTCAATATGTACGAATGTGTAGACCCAGAGTCAATCAAAGAAAGCAAACCCAAAGACTGTATCGAGAAGTTACCTGCGATCACATCGGTGTCATGCTGCTCCCCGCGCTGAGCGTAAACCCTAGCCTGTCCTCCGCCCTCCGGCTGGACTGCAACTACATGAGCTAAGTTTCTCTGACCATCGTTCCTTGGCTGGAAATTACCTCTACCGCGCCCGCGGCCTCTCTGAAAATCATTGGCTCTAGCAGGAGCCTGAGCTGGTGCCTGTCCCACCTGATGTGGACAGTCACGCCTAATGTGGTCTCGAGCACCACAACTCCAACAGGAATGATAATTTCCCCAACATTCTCCGGTGTGGTTCCTCCCGCAAGTAGCACATGTGGGCAACTTCCCACCAGCTCTCTGGCCCTAGTGGCCCCTACCGTGGTTACCGCCACCACGCCTATGATCATACTGATGTCTGTTGTCTCGATGCCTCTTGGCATCACCTCTATCAAAGTTGCTGGACCTCTTACCCGAACTAGATCCACCTGACCGCCTGGTCAAACTCAAACTGTGCTCCAAGTCCTTGGCCCTCGAGACCAAGACATCAAAATCAGTGTAGTCTGAAGCTAGAGTATAAGTCTTGATTTCTTCATTCAGCCCATATCGGAAGCGGTTACAACGCTCCACCTCAGTAGGTACAAGCTCGGGTGCATACTGACTCAGTCTAACAAATCTGATCTCGTAATCGGTCACAGACATACTTCCCTGAAGCAATGCCATAAACTCTCTCTTCCTCTCATCGAGGTATCGCGGACCCAAATACTTCTTCCGGAAAGCTGTCTCAAAGAACTCCCATGTAATCTCGGCCTCATACATCCCTGAAGTAACGGTGACCCACCAGGTGTAGGCATCACCCTGAAGCAAAGACTCAACGCATCCCAACTTGCGCTCACCAGTACATCCCATCTGAGCAAGAATACGGACAGTCTTCTCAAACCACAACTCTGATCGCTCTGGAGTAGCACCTCTGAACTCTTCGGCCCCAAGGCCCCTAAGTCTCTCCAGTGGCAATCCGGTGCCCTCACCCTGATGATGAGCTGCCTGACCTCCAGCTACTGCAACCTGAAATGCTCCGGCTATCGCCTGAACCAACGGAGCTAAGTCAATCCCGGCCGGTCCTTGGCCACCTTGACCTCCTTGTGGTCCCTCACCTTCGGCCCCGGCCTCACCTCCGGCTCTCGGTGGAGGAGGTGGTGGTGGTGGAGGTGGTGGAGGAGCTCCAACTCCAACCACAGGCTCTCCCACTTGAGCCTCAACCCTAACTACTAGCTCTACTCCCGGAGCCTCTGCCCGTGGTTCCGGTCGAACCATCCTAGGCCTCCCACGTGGTCTCATAGTTCAACTAGCAAGGTAAACTACAACAAGAAACAAATAAGGATTACGTTAGTCAAGGCAAAGGTCCAATAGTGCTCAAGTACTCCTCTTTCCAAAAATCCTTTTAAATTAAGTAATAGTAGCAATGGGCACACACTCACACCAGACACGACACTTCATGCTTCAAAACAGCATACAATCAAGCAAACATCAAGGATTCATGGCAAAACATGCATCGAACATCATAAGCATTTAACACATTAAGCTTACCTCACTTACCTGCCCGAGGTCTCGGTAACCTCAGGCTCTGATACCAACAAATGTAACCCCCTCGTCCCGGTCTGGCCGGATGACCGGTCCGAGTGAGCCACACGGGGAAAACCGAGTGAAAACTCCCTAAGGAATTCCCCCTCGGTTAGCAACCCTATTTTTTTCATTTTAAAACTTGTCTAGATGATTATTAGATCCTAAGTGGTCATACAGCGGAACAACATTCACGAAACACTCACAAACGAACTCAATTAAAACTTGTACTGCAGGCGGTATCGGTACACCTAAGGGGTGTATCGATACCCCTTGACTAGGTCAACTGGTCAGAGTCAACCAAAAGAGGCCGTATCGATACGCCAGGGACCCGTATCGACACCAAGATGGACAGTAACCCCAGTGGCCAAAATGGTATCGATACACTAGAGGCCCGTATCGATACCGAACTGGACAGTAGCTCCAGTGACCAAAATGGTATCGGTACGCCCCCTCGTGTATCGATACACGATGCCTGAAACAAGAAGGCGGTATCGATACCAGACCTGCCGTATCGATACCCCTGCACAGCAAAAACCTCCAAACTCAACTAAAACGAACAAGACTTGAACCTAGATGCAATTTAGGACTTCCCTTGACCCAAACAAGCACTCATACAACATTTGCATACCAATATATAGCCATACAAGCACCCAACATGTATAAACAACAAGGAACTCATGCAAAGGACTCAAGATGGCATTCAAACATTCAAAGATCATGCTTCAACATCCAAACATATAGGTCAATTCTAAGGCACATGGCCAACATTCAAGATAGGCATTTAGGCATGAATTACAAGTTAGACATGGCAACACAAGCCACACAAAAGCAAGTTAACAAGGAGTCTAAGCAAGCTCCTAAGCAACTAACATTCATCCAACAAAACATCACATATAAAAGAGTCATACAAGCTCATACACAACCCATGCCACATTGCTAACTAGTACAAAATCACCACCGTACTTGAGTCACAGACTTGGAAGCCCTTCTTGCCTTGCCTCGAGCTAACACCACGCTAATGATCTGCATTGTTGAACATAGAGAGCGTAAGCTATAAGCTTAGTGAGGGTGCTCTAAAACGAAAAAACATCAACAATGCAGGGTTCAAGCATGTTAATCCTAATCTTACATACATCAAGCATAGACATAGAATCAAGTAGACCTAGCTAGTCTTTCAAGTGGCATATATGGTCCCTCAATCCTACCAAGATCAATTATCAACATCAACATCATATAGCAACACCATATATCACCAACACATATCATCATTACATATCACAATGTATGAACAAGTTAATTGGCCACTTTAATTACCCCGATTGTGCAGATTTAAACCTCAACAACACATTACCTCGGTGGGATTACACTCATCACCGGACCTTGCGTGTGCGGGATTCCACTCATCGCCACACGCCCTACGGATGGGATTCCACTCATCATCCCGTAGAAATATATAAAAAGCTTCCGGTGGAATGTTACATCACCGTACTCCTCCTTGATGACTTAACGCCATCAAGGCCACATACGTTTTGACTCAATTTGTGTGCACACTATCCTAATGATCGATCATTTACAACCGGTAATTATTTAGTGCCAATTATCAACATCAATCACATGTCATCAACCACACTCATGCTCATCACATATATCCACAACATGATATATATATACATGCATCATATAGCCACAAGTACAAGAGCATAGTCATTAAGCACATAACATTTAAGGATATCAAAAGCTAAGCTATCAACTTGAATTAAATGAAAGTGGCCTACCAAGCACACTTTACACACACACAACACATACTCGAACCAAACTTAAAAACAAGTTGAACCACTCACCGCCCTTCCTTAGCTAAACGATACAATCCTCCTACGAACTCGGATTCGGTCCCAAAGCCTCTTCAACGCTTCCTCTTGTTTCTAGCCAAACAAAACATACACATTACTTCTCAACTCAATGTTAAACTCAACCATTCACTTACTTCACAAACACAAACCAAATTCCACAAATTCCCAACCACATAATCTCCCTAAATCCCAATTTTCGTGCTCCCCCAAAGCCTTGCTGAAAACTCAATTTCTAAACACCCAAATGACTTCCAAAACATCCCAAAACACCCTCATAACATAGGTAGACCAACAGCCCTTCAAATTCAACATAAAACCCACCAAAAACCCAAGTTTTACAACCTTAAAACTTGCCCTAAGACCATACCACGAATTTTCATCAAAACTCAACCAATTTAAGATATATAGTGTATTTCATCATGCTTAAGTAAAACCCCAACATGATTTATCAAAACAAATTGAAAAACCCCTTTAAAAACTCAAATCTTAACATAAACCCTAATTTACAAAACTCCATAACTTTGAAATCTAAGACTATAGATAGATAGAGGATAAAGAGGAGGTTGAGAAAACATAATTACCTTTGAAAAACACCTTGAATTGAAGTTAGAATGAAATGGAATAGTAACCAAAGCAAGAAGGGGTTTTGGAGATGGTTTTAGTGAAAATGGCGTTGGAAAAGGGGATGGGGGGAGAAAGATGACAACTTTTCTATAAAGTGGTCTAGCTTTTTAAAAGTTTTTGGTAAAATTGCAACATAGGTCCCTCCCTTCTCATTAAAGCTCAAATTGGTCATTATATGAAGTTGGATCATTTTAATTAAGTTTCATTTGACTCGAACTATGACCCGGCTAACTCCTAGGCCCAAAACACGGGTGTTACATTAATGATGCATATCAGTGTATATGATTATGATACATGTCGTTGTATGACGTTTACTCTAAAAAAATATAACCATATAATTATTTGAAAAAAAGGACCATAGCATAAATAAATAAATATTAGTAATAGAGTAATTATTTGATATACTGGCGGTGGAAACTAAAAGTTTTCACAAGCACCTTAGTTTTATGATTTAGGGATTTATTTTATGTTGTATGGTTTATGGGTTTAGGTGTATGAGTTTTGATTTTAAGGTTTGTGGTTGAAATTTACAGTTTAGGGTTATAATTTAGTATTTATAGATTAACACTTAAATCCTCACCATATTACCCTAAAAACTAAACCCTAAATTCTAACCCTAAATCCTAAATTCTAACCATTATTATTAACTTCTAAATCCTTACATTTAAACCTCTAAACCCTACGACCTTTATTAAGCCCCTAAACTCTAAAATTAATGCGTTTGTGCAAACTTTTAGTTTTCACCCCGAATAATAATCCTTAATAATAATAATTACAAAAAGTAGGGACATGCCAGCAAAAGGATGAAGCTCATCCGTACAAGCCAGCAATAGTCAACTTTAAGATATGAAATTATCTAAATGACATAATATTAAGATTGCTTGCACTGCATTCCAGGATCACAGTACACAGTGGCGGATGAATTAATGGATGCAGTCAGCAGTGGGAGCGCTTTGCTCCTAAAATTTTAAAATTGTATTATTTAATCCGGTATATTTTATATAATTTTAATTTGATTCCTTCATAATTTTAAAATGTTTTTATTATGTTTTAAAAAATTTAAGTAGCCCCTTTAAACTTTAATCTAAAATCCGCCTCTGATCACACCACAATTAAAAAATCAATATTTTACTAATTTAAACGATAACCACATGGATATAAGATATTAATATTTATGTTTGGTTTTCCATTGAATCAATATTTTAAGTAGGCCCCTTGAAAAATATTGCATGGACCCAATAATTAATTGGTTTAGTGGGATGAGACACTAGATCACTTAAATAAGGTCATAAGTTCGAATCTTGGCGTTGTGAATGAAGCAAATTGGATTGGGAGGGTCGTCTTCATAATGAATATTTACAGTACTCGATCCATATTAGTCAGCCAATAGGTTGGATACCGGTTTTTAAAAAACAATCCTCGGAGACCTGTCCTTCAAAATTAAGCAATCTATTTTGTAAGCAATAGTATCCGGACAACATATCAAACGTGATTCATGTCCTACATTAAAATAATCATAGCAGTTGGAAAATAAGCAATCTATTTTGTAAGCAACAGTGGGAATATTTTGTTTATAACAGAAGCCTTACCAAAAGAAAGTCCTCTCAAACCCCAAAAATGATAAGCCTAAGTTTCGTTGTTGGAGTAATAGGTAAATTAAACATTTAGATTGCATATGTTATTACAAATTTCTCTGCTTTTTCCAACCTCTAATGTGCCTGTCTTGTTTCTGGTAATGGATCAGGCAACATCATCTCAGTCTTCTTCTTTCTGTCTCCATTGTAAGTGTACATATAAGGGAGAATTGTTAATGCCAATCGAATCTTTCATTTCGAACCGAACTTCTTTTGCAGGAGCACATTCCGAAGAATCGTGAGGAACCGATCGACCGAAGAATTCGAGAGCTTTCCCTACATTTCCACCCTCTTGAATTCAGCCCTGTGGACTTACTACGGTGTTACAAATCCTGGGAGTTTCCTGGTTGCTACTATAAATGGATTCGGAGTCGTGGTGGAGCTGGTTTATGTGGTTCTGTTCCTTATCTTTGCACCTCCGAGAATCAGGGTATCGATTAATATCATCAACATAAACTCGAGGTTTTCGAAGTATATAAACTCGAACATGTTTTGTTGTGTAATTTTAGGCCAAAACTGGGATACTGTTTGGAGTTCTCGATGTGGGATTTGTAGCAGCAACAGTTCTAGTCACTCAACTGGTTGTGCATGGAGATCAAATGAGGATTACTGTGATCGGGATTTTGTGTGCAGGCCTTAACATTATCATGTACGGGTCGCCATTAGCAGCAATGGTAAGATTAGCTTAATTTTATTTTTCCGTAAATTCGAACACGAATAAAGAGTCGGAGTAACATAGATGTTGTGCAGAAAACAGTGGTGAGGACTAAAAGCGTGGAGTATATGCCTTTCCTTCTCTCGTTGTTCGTTTTCTTAAACGGAGCCATTTGGACTTTGTATGCTGTGCTCGTCAAAGATATCTTCCTTGGAGTAAGTTCCAACTTAAAAATATATCAGAATGATTATATATAAAAAAAAACAAGAATCGAAACTTGTTTTTGTATGTATCGAAAAAATAATCTAAAATGTTATTAAAAAATTTAACATTTTAATTTTTAAATAAATTTTAAAATTTATTATTTTTTAGCTGCACTCTAAACCTGCTGCACCTTAGACTCTTCTTAATATTCTTGAATATATACAACGTTTATGAGAATTTCACATTATAGAAAAGGTGAGCTATCTGTTTCAAATCAATTGATTGCCTCACAAAATCTTGGAAATATTACAAGTCTATTTTAATGACAATGACAATTAACAAATTAAAAGTTAAGCTGAAAGGTCTATTTTAATGGTGACATAGTTGCTGCAACTGACATTAGACATTAGTGCTGTTAAAAATCAAAATCTTTTATAAGTGTATTTTCTTACAGCTTTCTGGAAAATTTTAGAGAACCCCAGTTGAAAAAGCGGTTAAAAAAGTGCATACACAAATTTTTACAAAAAATCGTAAAGATTTATGTACATGTACTGAAATTTTTACAAAAGTGGTAAGGATTTGTGTACATACACAAATTCTTACCACTTTTGTGTACATACATAAATCCTTACAAAATTGGTAAATATTTGTGTATATTATACATAAATTCTTACATTATACGATTTTCGTAAGAAAATGTGTACATCCATTTTTTAGCTGCTTTTTAAGGGGTCTTTTTTAGAATTTTCCCAACTTTCATTTTTTTTTGAACATTTCTTCTCTAGGAGAGAAGGAGAAAAATACTTTTTAATGAATATTGAACATACATACCGTAATTTAAAGAGATAAAGGGTGTCAAGTGGGTGGCTGACCATTGCACTAAAACTTTGTTGACTTTTTTATCAGCTTTTATAAGTGTTCATATCATATAAACTCTGGATAATTGTATATTCCTTATAATATATTTTAAAAGATTATATTGTTTAAATCATTCATTGTTTTCGAAATGCTTATGTTCAATACATATTTAGATATGATACGAAAATGTATATTTATAATACATGTAAAAAAGAGCGAAAGAGTGAACATATACATATAATGACTAATGAGAAGCATAAAATATGTGTGTGATTTTTTTGCAGGTACCAAATGGGATAGGGCTATTTTTGGGAATAGCACAGCTAGTGTTGTACGCAATTTATAGCAGGAAGCCTAAGACATCGGATGAATGGAAGATGAGAGAAGGCCTTATTGTTTCATCTTCAAGCAGCGTGAATGACCAGATTCAAGTCTAGGGAATTGATTTCATTTGTTTATTTTGATTGAAATCTGAAACTTGTCGAGCGACAGAAAAATGAAGTCAATGATTCTTTTATGTTCTTCAAGGTTATGTTTTCAATTTAGTTCTCTTGCTTGATCAATAATAGAATAGAGCTTGTTGATGTCCAAAATATAAAATACCGAACAAGGTGGTGGAGATAGTGGTGAAGAGAGAGATGAGGACGGTAGTTTGTGGTAATTTGTAGTCAGTGACGAAGCTAAGTGGGGGTGGGATTGCCCCTCCCCACCCTCGATTTTTTTTTCCAGCTTTGTCCTCCTATATAAATTTCTTTACAAATTAGTTTGTTTTTAAATTTACCCCCCTCAAATTTGACAATTTCAAATATTAATGTTTTACCTCCCAACTTCAAATCCTGGCTCTGTCCTTGTTTGTGGTGATTCACTTATTCAGGTGTAGGCGAGCCACTGATAGTGAGAAAGAGGTAGTGCCGTGGTGAGAGAATTGATAGTGAACAAACACTTATCAATAACATACTTTACTTTAAGATCTAACTATTCCGAGTAAATGAACAAATGAGAACAACATAATTTCTATAATTTTTTTTAATTTCATATTTACGTATTTATTTTACGATTTATATTAAAAATTAACTGTTGTTCCGATAATATCAGAAAATAAAACTAAAATTCTCTTTCTAAAAAAATATAAAATACCTACGCCAAACACTTATCAATAAAGTCTATGCAGTTTAAATAAAAAAAATTAAAGAAAGAAATAAAGACATGTGAGTTAAACGTTGCGATATCGAACTGTCAGGTCGTCCCGAGTTTTAGAGCATTTGTTTCCCTAGCTATAAGTAGATTCGACCCGCAGAATAATTGTGGGATTTATCCCACATCAAAAACAAACAACTCTTTTGAGGCCCTTTTATAAGGAACCAATCAAGCACTCCTACCCTACCCACTTCACACAGCAACATATTTTATTCTGCGGGATAAAGCCCACGATTTTTATGAAAATTTTACTTGGTCCCTACTTGTGTCTTACAACTTACAAGACATCAAATCATAAATACACTTTGAAACAATTAAAACGTTATGTTTTATTTATCATATTATTATATGTTCATTTTTTTACCTTTTTAATAATATATACACATTTTCTCATACCCTTGTGTCCTGGTGACAAAGGTAGATGTTCATCAACCATTAGGATTCAAGTTCGAGCACTAATAATGCATGTTGTGTGTGTCATCTTTAAAAATACTAAAAAAGTTAAAAAGATGCTACCCTTACATCACACCAGCATATTAAAAAACAATATATACACATTTTGTATATAAATTGTTTGTGCTTGGGTTGTTCAGGGGTAACAATATTTTTTTTTCATCTGAACCACTTAGAGGTGGTAATTTGGACGTTCGGGTCAGGGTTATATTTGATTTAAGCTTGACTAAGGTTGGATTGGATCTAGTTTAGATTTACTTTAGGTCTATAATAAGTAGGAGTGTACAAAAAAATTTGATCTGATCCGTTTATCTGTTGACCCGATCCGAAATTTTAGATAGCCTATCCTTTTTTTTTTAATTTTCGGATAATTCAGATCGAATACGGATATTTATTTCACATTCGGATCGAATATCTAATTATCTGAAATCTGAAAATTCAATTTTTTTATAGATATGAATTTTGTTATATTCAATATTTTTACTTGTTATATACTAAAAATTGAAATTTACATAATCTTTTTATATTCAATAATTTGTTGATTGTTATATTCGAAAACCTAACATTTTCAAGGATAGGACCGTCAAATTAAAAAAATACTTAAATCAAGTCATAAATTCATATATCTGAATATTCGATTCAAAAATCTGATATTCGAAAAATTGGATATCTAATTTTTTTAATCGAATAAGGATCACTAAATTGCCGATCCAAAGATTTCAGATATCCAAAATGCATACCCCTAATAATAAGTTAGAAATAGATCAATTTTGGGTTAGATTCATATCGGATCGGTTGTGTTTCAGGTCGAGTCAATATCGGATCGGTCAAATTAAAATATCATATTAGTTAGTTTTTTATTCATGTCAATATTAGATCATTCACTTTTCAGGTAGGGTTAATAGATGAATCTTCGAGTCAATTCAAGTTGAGTTGGGTATGAATCTAATCGAATATATGCAAAATTATTGATATATTCTTATTAAAAAATGTGTCTTTCATTATACCAGATATGAAGATGGTCTTTTAAAAGAAGAAAAATGATATTGAATCATTAAATAATACCAATGATAATGGTTAACTAGCAGTATAATACAAAAAAAAATAACACATACATCATTTACCATTTATCACATTGCTAAAAAATAGATAATAGTAAAAATAATAAATTATTCATTCAATTCAATTCAAATATCGAATTAAAATTGGTTTGATGTTCAATTCAGTTCAAATTTGAGTAAATTAAAGTCGAGTTATTTTCAATTCGAAAATATGTATGTTCAACTAAAATTTTGATCGGTTTCGACTCAGCTCAGTTTGTTTGAGATTTTTTATCAAATTTAAACCATTATATTCGAGTAAATTTCAAATTAAATAAATCAATTTGAATAATCAAATTTGGACCAAAATTGTCGAATTTAAAACCACTCTAAGAATTCAAATTCAAATAAACTTTATTTTTGTAGTTATGAAGTTTAGCATCCATATACGTGGATTGGTGTGACATTGTATCCCATAAGTAAAGCTTTATCTTTAAATTCTAAATTATTGCATATAAATTTTAAAAAATACATCACATCACAAATTTTTTAAAGTCTAATTCTAAACTCTAACCTTAAACCTTAATCATAAACCTTCTAAACCTAAGTTTTAAGTGTGAGGTATAAATAGGACACTAAAAGGAGGATAAATTTTTTTTGCCTCTTTTCGGTGCCCCTAATTATGCCCCAACACTAAAAAATACTACAAAATTAAATTCCAAGCTCTAACCCTAAATTCTAAATCCTAAACCCTACACCCTATACCCTAAAAATACACCATACCCCAAATTCCTTAAATCCTAACCATAAATTCTAAACCTAATTTTAAGCATGAGACATAAGTAGAGGCACCGAAAAGGAGCAGAAGATTTCCATCCCTAAAAAGAGCAGAGAAAATTCGTTCCATTAATTAAAGGAAAACAAGTTGCATGTATGTATGGGTGGATATAGTATAGAAATTGGAAGTGCAGTTGACCCCAATTGATTTGTTGAGTATGAGATTTTCAAGGAGATAATATAAAATTATTTATAAAAAATATTTAATTTGACCTAACTTAACTTGTTGAGTATAATTTCAACAATACTTATTATAATGGTACGAGAATTTTTTGTATCTCATACTTCACTCTTGATATTATTATATAATAAGTATTAGTGTGAGCAACTGAGCATTCATGCAAATCGAAATTCAAACCTGCAACAAGATTAGAATAGGCAGAAGAAGAAATCAAAAAGAGACAAATAGATTCAGAGTTTTCAAAGAAACTGGCTGCCATGTTTTTGGCCTTCCAAGACAAAATCTACGTCTGTCTGGTTCATTGTTGCAGAAGCTTCGAACTGCGTGCATTGCGTGTCCGAACAGTACACCCCACAAAGCTTTTCATCATTTCATGTTCTCACACCATTGCTTGCATTTTAAGGTTCTGCAACAAAATCTTCAACTCCCTATCTCTTTTCATCTTTATTTCAATTCCCAACACGCATTTTCCCCTTAACCAGAACCAAGCAGGGATCCGCCCAGGTGCTGCTGCCATTTTTGCTTACTCATTTTGGTGCTGAACCATCCCGTACAGTACTCGCCCCCAAGTCTACCATGACGCAAAGTACAGTCCCTTTGCATCATTATCATGTTGTATTGGTCAAAATCCACACCCATTTCTTCTTTCAAACTAAACTAAGTATTCAAATTGTTTTTATCATTCAGAAGGGTGCTTAAAGTATTTTCGGTCAAAATAAGTGTTTAACATTTTCGACGTTATTATTTGAACACACAACATAAAAAGGAACAGAAAAGCTGCATTTTATCAGAATATATTAGTACCTTTTACTCACAAGTGAGTTGAGCTTGCACTGCAATCACCAATGAGAGTGAGAGACCAAACAGAAAAGCTGAGGAACTCATGGTGGAGAAGGGGAGCACGTGCAAAGTTCACTCAGGGTAGCATGTAAAGATTGCTAAACACAGAAACTTGCACGTGCCCTGCTTCTCCAACAAGAGCTACTCACCTGCAACCATGAAAGCCATTGAAATCTACGAGTTGAGTGGAGAAAGCAAAGAAAGTGTCATGCATTTATATACAAATTTGTCCAGAGAGAGAGAGAGAGAGGGAGGGAAGGTGTAAAACGAGTTACTGAGTCTGAGATTGAGTCTAGAAGTGGGCATTCTTTAAAGACATCATATTTAAATTATGAGAATTTCAAGATACAAACCACACACCCTTTGAATTAATTTAACCATTATCATCATCATCAAAGCTGTGGGGTCCTACACTTTCCTTGTTGGAACTTTCAATGGTCTTGAAAAATGATGGTTTCCTTCATTTTTTGAACAGATATGACCTTGAATTTGACACAACTCCCAGAAAATCTTATTCTCAACATGTCATCGCAAATCAATATTGAAACTTTAAAATTCTTGATCTCATCATCAGTGAACTTGTTAGCCTAAGCTTGGGTCTTCAAATCTGTGTTTAAAGAATAAAAAGATCAGGTCTTGTCTATTTAACTCACTGTCAAAACTGGAGTTAAATTTGCTGGTTTTGGCATTGCATGGGAGAAAGAATGGTCCTTTTTCTCTCTACCTGGAGCCCTCTTTTTCATTAATTCATGTTCAGATACTTGACGTGTAAAGTTAGATGGTATTCAAATCTGCTCTGAATTTATATATTAATATTAGTCTTTCTTGTTGTTATGATCAATACCAGGCGGGCAGGCAGGGCATGTTTAGATTTTGTACAAAAAGGGATTGCAGAGATGGAGAACATGAACCCTGACATGCAATTAAGTGAAATCTCTTCTTTTTCAAGATACTTAACTCCCTTTGCTTGATGATTTGACAGTGTTTTTAAGATGCATTGAAGATAAGCTTTTGACCACCTGCTGCAGTTGCCTTGTTCCTCAAGTAAAAACATGGGTATGTGTTGCAAAAGATTTAAATACGTTTGCAACTGTGATTTAAACTATGAATGTGATCGGAAACACGAATGCGGATCTCGATCTAAATCCGGGTGCATCAACTGTTGGGGTATGAAAGATTGAATGGTGGAGGGGGACGAGACCTTAGCTTTTTGGCAATGAGCAAACACAGGCACAACTCACAAGCAGATGAATGATAGAGAAATTGCACTTGGAGCCTGGAGGTTGCGTGTTGGACCCCAGTTTTTTTATTACAGATATGAGAGAAATTTCTTCTTTTTCTTGTGAGTAAAATATCTGATTTGATCGATTAATTAATCTGAATCGAATAATGTAAAAAAATCAAGCAACTCATATAATTACTGTTTGATAGAGCTTAAATGCCACCTCCAGTTGAGATGAGAGTTTGGTAGAGCTAAAAGGGAGAGCTAACAGAAACTATAAAGCATTAACACATTCAAAATGATATTATTGTTGAGATTTCAAGGCTTATATTAAGCTTAAATACCACTTTTACTATCAAACATGTTTCTTTCTTTTAGAAATATTATTTAAATATCCTTAAGGCCGGAGTAGAGGAAGCCGAGTACATCACACCGCCGTGGCTACCAAAAAAAATTGTTTTGGGGCCACTTACACAGTTTTTCAGCCCGTCGGGATTGACAGACTCAAGCATTCGCACATCAATGTCTCAAAGCATACATAACATTACGGTTTCATTCATAGTAGATATGGTTTGCCTTACCCAAGAGGACACTATGAACGATTTTGCGATGATGTCCTCTCGGATCCGTGCCTTTGGCGGAAGATGTTTGGTCTTATGCCGGGATCTGAACCATTGGTGGCAGCCTCATGGACTGCACCCCAACCTGAATCTCTGTCAACCTGGTTTAGTGAAAATGAAGACAACTGATCTCTTTCCCAAGCATGGAAGTGAGTTGACATAGGGTTTTCTGGCTCCTGAAAGTTCTGACTGCCGGATGTACCTGGTGGAATGAAATAGAAGCCACCTGTATGGTCAGATGATGAGGCCACGGGACTGACATAAGCATGATTTCTATGGCTGCCCGACCTACGGGAGCCAGAAATACCAGGTGTCCGTAATGCTGGCAAAGTGCTAGGGTGATGGTGTTGATAGTATGCCTGGAGAGCTTGAACTCTATCACGGGACCGAGCATTGCTACCAGGGTAAGCAGGGATAAACGAGGAAGGACCAGCACTTGCTGCTCTAGCACCAGCACTGTGAAAAAAGCAGCACTTGAAAAAATCAGCGAAGAAAGAATAAAACAGATTCTGTTTGATCTATATTGCTTAGAAAATGAAACTGTCTAATGTTTTATATTTCGGAATGATATTTTAGTCTAAAAAATGCAGCAGCAGACCATAAAATCAAGTTCTCATGTTTTCTCAATGTCCAATTCTATGTGAGGAAAGAGAACATTGGTTGCATCTGCAAAATGGATGCTGAACAGAACAGAATAATAAATGGATGCATAAAAGAACAGTGAAGACCCAATCGAATAATCTAAGTCCATTATGTTGAGCCATACCTGTGGCCAACAACAAATGGATGCATAAAAGATCCAGGTCTTAGCATATCCAAACCATTCCTGGCTGGCCTTTGACTAACAGGTGGAATTGAAGGTTGATCAGAACTACCAATTCGACGGGTAGATGTAGAGAATGGAGGGGAATGGTGCTCCCAACTATGATAACGGAGATCCATAGCGGGAAAAGCATAAGAGGTGGGTATCTCACTAGGCACTGATGGACCATTCCAGTGACCATTGAAACTAGAACTATCTGAAACACTTCCACTGGAATTTGAGGACGAGGGATGAATTGGTGGCCCGAAGTAAGCTATATATGGACATGGATGAGTAGAGGATGATGAGTGTTCAGCGAAGATAGCATGTTGTCCCAGTAACTCGTGATCTGCATTCCAATATAACTCACATCAGCATACTAAGTCTCTTCACTATAAAATCCATAAACAAGCATTACTTCAGGAAAAAAAAAAAAAAAGGAAACGTCTTACACGTTGTTGAGGAAAACTCTCCTTGCCTGAAAAGAACATAAAATCAGGACATGTTAGGGAAAGAAAATAATTGAAACTTGAAAATGGCAAGAAAACTAAGCAAACAAAAATGTAACAATCGGCATAAAGAATGAAAATGGAATGTTCCACTAATTTAAGCTCAGAAAATTCTTCTAGCGCAAAGATGTGGTCTGGTGCCTAATAGCTCTTAAAATATTAGCCACTTGGCCCATGTATCTCATGCAGAACCAATTTGAAATTGACAGAGAAAGATTAAGATACAGTTAAATGTAGGGTCTCTAGAGATAATTTTCAGACTCGCGGTCGTCTTAAAATACTTGTACATTAATTTCAATAGAGTCACATCTACGACTTGCTTGAATTCCAATGAAGTGACACCACAAATATAAGCACGGGATTAATGTTTTTCTTCAATTTTGAAAATCAGTTTCTCACAAAGAAGATGACAATGTTCTCTTCTTTTGTAGTTATTTATAACAAAGATTGATCCTACACATACACAAAAGTGTAAGGTAGTAAGCATTTGACGTGAAGAAAAGACAACTGACCACCACATCTCAGCTTAAACCTTGAAGTAGAAAACTACTCAGATTGTAACATGGGAGGTAATGCTTACTCGAATGATGAAGGAAGTCGTGCTAAGCTTCCAAATGGACACCAATGGACTCCGAATGACTACAAACACAATCAAAAGCCAAAAAAAGTAAGCAGCAAGTAGATTTCAATTCAACTCATCTGTCAGCCTAAAGTGTACAAAATAAAGAGCCAAAGAAAGCATGCAACAAAAACTACCATTTGAGACATGACTGTATAGATTTGCAAAGCTGTGTATGGAAATTATCAAACTTTAACAAACCTAGAAATGATTTAGTAAAAGAATTTTGGTATATTAACTAGGAGCTTAAAAAGTCAAATTTCATTCATAAATCAATGAAAAGGATAGTGGTCTAACCGACATGGGCAGAGGGCATGGGATGAGAAGTTTAAACACATCAAGATGCAAAATTAAAATAAAAAATAGAAGAAACGTAAATAACGGAATAAAAAATCATTTTGTTAAGCAATGAATGCTGAAACAGTATGTAAAGAATTTGCATGGCAATGTTGCTCCATTACCATTTCAGAGAAACTTAGATCATAAAGGTCCTCATCATGTGTCAATTCATCCACGCTAAATTCCGGGTATGAACGGCTACCATTGGCATAAAGCCATTGACCTTTTTCAATTTTTCTACAATTAGGGCATTGCATTGCACCCTTTACATTGAATGCTGAACCAATGCAATCTGAACACAATAATAACAAAACATATAAGTTATCGATTAGAACCTTCAAAAAGGATTTTAAGCAATCATTTTCTTAAAACTGTCTGCCAACTACAACAACAAATGTGACATACAGCCTACTCTAAAATCCTTCAAAATTCAACTTATGTCCATCGAGTAGCCATCTTTCAAGCTGTAGCTCACAAAAAATATATGGATAAACCGAATTTAGTCAAAACTAGAAAAATAAAAACTTTTCTTCTAATCTGATGCCCTTCTACTAATAATCCAGGGAAACTGATTGCAAAGGAAAAATTCACTCCGATCATCCAATCAGCCAAAGCAATAGACCCCCAAAAAAGAAAACTTTATTCAAACATATAAACACCATTAGATTGAGCCTCATTAAACTAGTTATCTTATTTATGAAGATAAATTCTCGTTTTCAGCTGAAAGAATAGCAAAAATTAATGACCCAACGAGATGAAAATCTATGGTTTTTCTCATTTCCATCATCAACTAAACAAAAATTACAGACATAGGAGAAATTAAAAAAACAAACACGAGCCCAGATCTTAACATCCCAATATTTTATAGGAAAAAACATTTCCAGACGAAATCAGCTTCAAAACTTGACAATTTTGACTTACCCAAATGAAATTGGTGACCACATTGAAGATTGGCCCACGATCGATCCCCATTATCAGTAACTAATTCGAGGCAAATCGAACATGAAACCAAACCGAAAGACTTCTCTCCATTTCCGCAATCAGCACCGTCGCCCTCTCCGCTACCGTCATCCACCACCACATCATCTCCGCCATTACTTCTTAACCCCATAATTAAAACAGTTATAAACTTAAAAATTAATCCACCTCCCGAATCTCAATTCTCAGAAGCTAAAATCCCTAAAATTATTATTTTTTTAAAAAGGTTAAAATCACCACCTCTTCCTCCCCTCCTCCTCCTCCTCCACCAATTTACCAACACAACCTCCTATTCCAACCTGATAAAATTACCCCCCACCCAAAAAAAAGAAGAAGAAAGAAAGCTACTCGTCGTCTCAAATTCCTTTATTGGTTGACCATAGAATTAGATTTTCTTTTTTTGGAAGGCCGATGGGAAGATGAGAAATTAAATTATTTTTCTTTTTTTTTCTTTCGGTTTTTGTTCTTTTCTATTTCAATTCATTTTCTCTTATTTTTCTACGTTTTCTTTTACGGCTCAGATTCTTTGTTCTAGTTGACATAGATTATTGCGCAAAAAATATAACTTCATATTATTCTACTTTATGTTTTTCTTTTCCTATACGTTAAATATAGGACAACATTTTTGTTCCAAAATATATATAATAACAAGGGAAATAAGAAATTTGATAATAAAAAAAAGGGAAATAAGAATAATTCTCAATATAGTTTTGTTTTGTTTTTTTAAAATAAGTCGATTTTAAATATATTGAATTCTATTTATTTTTTGAAAATGTTCTCTAATAGTTTAGAGTTGAGAGGTAATAGAAGTCCATACTCATTACCTAAATTTAATTACAATTTATAGTTAAATTCTTCATATTACATCAAAATAATCAACTATAATTATAATTACATTTAAGTAATGATGGCTCGATTATGATTCAAATCGCAAACGGATTCTTTAAAATAAAAGATTATAGGCTAATTCACCAGAGCTTTTTAATCGCTCTTGAGTGACTAACATCGTTTCTGAGCAAAAACTGAAGACCTCAGTGGTAGCGAAACGCCTTATTCGGCGTTGTTTCAGCGTTGGTGAACGAAGCCTATATAAAATTTGATTCTAGTCAAGTTGAAATATTTTTTTTATATAATACAGACTCAAGATGATACATCTATCTAGGCGAGCAGCCCTCCTTGTGTGCCAATTCAAGGAACTCAGCAGGGGTAACGTCAAAGTGTACAGTGACAGATTTAGAAATTTAGAAATAAGGGTTTAAAATATTCTTTTAAATGGATATGCAAAAATATTTTTTTTTTACTTTTACACATTGAATTAAAAAAATTAAGGAAAAAATTTACACCAACTTAAGCGTGTTTTCAAAAAAAAAATAAAGATGCAACTGCTCTCTAAGGGGCTGCATGCATCCGCCACTGAAAATGTATGTCCCCAATAGGAGCACCACGACTTAAAGAGGCGAGCTTGTCTGCAACATAATTAAGCTCCCGACGAACATGGTAAACCTTCGTTTTCCAACAACGAAACAAAAGTTCGTTCGAGGTCTCTACAAGTGCAGTCCCATAAAAGGCATCGGAGGAACAATTGAGTATTTTTGCAACCTCAACATTATATATTTTAAGTTCATAACGTTAGATGCTGCATCGATTAACTCGACCCTCTTCGTTAAAAAAAAAAACTCTAACAACAATAACTTTCAATAGTTTTTTTTGGAATATAGGTAAAATCAAAATTAATTACCAAAAATAGTTCTAGAAGTAAATTATTTCTCAAAAATAGTAACATACACATAAAGGAAAAATTGCCAAAAAAATAAGAACGTATTTGATGCGGACAAAAATCATTTGTCTCTTTTTATGCCTCAACGCTGAAAAAATAAATTATAAACTATAATCCTAAAATCTAAATCATAAACCATAAACCTTAAAAATACACTTTACCATTAATTATTTAAACTCTAACTTTAAACATTAACCCTAAACTTATTTTTTAATATGGTCATATAGGACACCGAAAAAAGTCGAAAACCGAAACAAAAGTCCCTCCCACAACACATATTTGATGAACTTTTCTTCTTTTTCTTGATCTCAATGATGTGAGGTGGGACAATGCAACTTCCAAAATTGATTCACCGTCTAGAAAATATACCTAATCAAGAAAAAAAGTTGGATTATTACAGAAAATCCATACACATGTCCTATGATAGATACATGGGGCATGGATGTGAGAGTATGATCCTATAAATATATACGAAAACACTTGTAAAAAAAGTTGGATTATTACAGTTTTCTCCTTATGTTGGAAATATAAGTTAACAACGGAGAACTTTTTTTTTTATTTATTTAAAACTTAATTTTAAAAATTTTCAAGTGTATCGTCGACGAGGATCAAACTGGAAACTCATTAAAAAAAAATCCAAGGGTGTTTGGGTAAATTGAGAATCCGTGACCGTGAGAGGCCTTGATTTTTCAGGACCCGCTATAAAGGTGGTGACGAAGACGAAGGTGTCGACCACCAAACCGTAGTCGTAAAGGTTGTTGACATCGTCGACACTTTCGAACCAACACTGCACTGCATTCATGATTTATATCTGAATGTGTTTTGTGACCGCAGTTTCGACAAGAAGCAATCCGTAACCTTCATGAAAAGGTACATCAAGAACTTGGCACCCAAGTTAGAGCCAGAGAAGCAAGATGCGTTCAAGAACATAGAGGGGGCAGCCAAATATTTGCTTTCAAAACTCAAAGATCTTCAATTGTACGCAACCCTCTTCCATAATCTTGGACTTCATCATCTGCAACTTCGCTCAATTTGTCTTGGGCGAACGCATGCATGGTGTTTGCGTGTTACAAAGACAGCGCCACCGACCCGACTTTCCTTTACTTTGCCTATGGCTTGATGGAGTATTTCCCAAAAACTAGTGTAAAAGAATTGGATTTCAAGATGTCTTCTTTTTTTGCTAAACAGCATCGAGTATGACAAGATACAAATAAAAAGCATGGCAGTTTTAAAATATTCAAACAAACTGCAAACCAAGTAAAAAGCTAACACGATATGACCTTCTCCTCTCTGATTAAGCGTAGTAATTTAGGCTTGCCTTCTTCTTAGCTTGGACCTGAATGATGCCTTCATTGAAATCTTCATGGTTCACCTATAAAACAGATCCAAACCCATTTTAATAAGGCACACCTCTCACGCCTCAAATGTTCTATTCACTATGAAACACCTAATAGGTTTCTACAAGATTAGAACTGCACCTCAGTTGCATCACGGCGAAGCGCGAGCATGCCGGCCTCTACACAAACAGCTTTCAGTTGTGCTCCATTGAAATCATCTGTAGACCGAGCAAGTTCTTCGAAATTGACGTCTGGATGAACGTTCATCTTCCTTGAGTGGATCTACAAAATCAATGCAAGTATCCAGTAAAATTCAGTCGAATCCATGGAAGCAGTGGCACTGAAAGTCATACCTGAAGGATTCGAGCTCTTGCTTCTTCAGTGGGATGCGGGAACTCAATTTTACGATCCAATCGACCAGAACGCATCAAGGCAGGATCAAGAATATCAGCTCGGTTAGTTGCAGCTATGACCTACAACACATTCATTAAATGAAAATAGATCACTTATATTAGCAAATAAATAACCAAAACAAAAATCATGCAAAGGCAAACCTTAATGCGTTCATCACTGCTAAAGCCATCAAGTTGGTTGAGAAGTTCCAACATTGTTCGCTGAACCTCCCTATCTCCACTCACCTCACTGCAAATGATAACAGGCAGATCAAGAATCAGTGGTTCTATCCACAAACAAATGCCACTACCAGCCTCAACAAATTTGCTTATGAAGAAATTAAGATATGGCATTACCTATCAAAACGCTTTGTGCCAATTGCATCAATTTCATCAATAAAAATGATGCATGGAGATTTTTCTTTTGCAAGCTGAAAAGCATCACGTACAAGTTTTGCTCCATCTCCGATGAACATCTACATGCATTACATTTTGGTTACTTAATATAGAACCTAAGTAAGCCAATATAAAATCACAACATAATGCTGTTAAAATAAAATAAAAATTACAAATTTTCTATAATGCTCTACTAACCAAGAAGCAAGGAGTATGGCAAAAAAAATGTTTGCAGTGTGAATTGAAAGGAGCAGACAGGGTCCAAAATCCAAATATAGAGAAGTAAGCTGAAAAGGATACAAGACTCAATACCTGAACCAGTTGGGGGCCTGCTAGCTTCAGAAAGGTGGCATTGGTCTGTGCTGCACAAGCACGAGCCATCAATGTTTTTCCAGTGCCAGGAGGTCCATATAAGAGCACTCCCTTAGGTGGACGAACGCCTAGCTTTTGAAATCGTTCTTTATGAGTCATGGGCAACACAATGGCCTCAACTAGTTCTTGGATCTGATACAGGAACAAGCATAAGGAAAGAGACATTTAACATTAGATTAACAGTTATGAAACAATATTCTCAGAAAGGGGCAGTGAGAATTAAAAAAAAACGTGCCTGCTTCTCCAAGCCACCAATATCATTGTAGTCCTCAGTTGGCTTCTCATCAACCTCCATAGCCTTTACTCTGGAGTCATACTCGGACGGTAAAGTATCCAATATCAAGTAGCTATCTTTGTTGACCCCAACCAAATCACCAGGTTTCAATTTATCAGGGTCAACAAGTCCAACCACGGGTAGAAAGATGGTCTGTAGTAATTACAAAACAACACATGATCAAACCAATTTCTCTTCTGAACAATATTGAGAAACTCTTAATTTGATATTCGATAACTAAATTCACTATGGAAAACATAACAGATTATCGAATTCCATACAAATAGCAGATAAGAAATCATGATCTTCCAATACCTGACGAGTAGAAGTTTTCAGCACAACACATTTACCCTTCCTTTGTGAGTCTAGATCAATGTTGGCACCATCCTCCTCTGCCTCATCTTCAGGATTCATCTCCAATATCTGAAAGGAACAGTAATTAAATTAAAGCACCCAAGCAGACACCATACGACTCCCTACTCTTCATTTTCCTTTTCTAAGTACTGTTTGCTTGTCACCGTGTCAAGACATTTTTTCAGATATGGGTATGAACAACCAAATGCATTAAAATGCTTTTTAAAAAAATCAAAAACCGCACACCGGAAACATACCCATATCTGACACTCACACCCATGTTTGAGTAACATAGAAAGCATATGGTTGCTTATCTATGACACAACTACATCAGTAGAGGCTCATTATTCATCTGCTACCCCTTTGAATACTCTTTTGAGGATGTTCAAATTCAGAATCATATATACCAGTACAGAATAAATAGAAGATTACAGGATCACAAATACAACACATAAGTTCAACAGGGTTTGAGAAACGAAAGAAATAAAAAAAATGAAGCAAGATTTACCTCAACAATGTTGCCGACCAAGTAAGGCAGCTGCTTGTTAAGCTTAATCTTCTCTTGATTTTCCTTAATCTTTTCCTTGTATGAATCTAACTCGAGATTTGTCCTTTGCATCTCCTCCTGTAATCCCAGAAACCAATCAAAACAAAAATCAGAGAATTCACGCTAAATTTATATAGCTACATTCTTCCTAAAGAACAAAAGTTTTCCGTGCAACAGAAATTGTTCAGCTTCAAGCATGAAGATTTCCCATTTCTAATAAAACCAGATAATTTGTAAAAACCACTTAGGTTTAATCAATACCCAAAACCAAAATCCGACTAACATGGAGTAATTGAAAGACGGCATTTTATTAAAACTGATGATTGTGGATTCTAAAAAAACCCTAAAACCAGAACAAAAACCCTAAAGGCGTACGAAACAAATAGCATTAACAATCTATTAGAGATATCAAGTCTCGAAAAAGACCTTGAGAATTCGAATCTCATTATCAAGGAGACGGGAAGCTCGGGCGATGTCATCGGTGGTCATGTTAGCCAGCTGGTCTTCTTCAAAGGTCGAATCTTCAACCATAGCGGTGGCCATCGGTGATTGTTTTCAAAGAAGAACGGAGATTTCAGTCGAGGGATGAATCGGAGAAAGCGTAGAAAGCAGTCCAAATGGAGAAAAGGCAGAGGAATTAGGAGAAAGGAATAGAAACAAATGAAGGTCTGTAAAGTTCTCTTGTTCGCGAAGAAATTGAAGAAATCTCAGCCGGTGAATTGTTCATTTAGGCCTCTCTGGTAATTATTGGGCTTATTTCTTTCTCAGAACCCAATCTTTCGGTTTATTTATCACTTATTCGGATCTAAATTCATACGTATATTAATAGGAAAATTCTACCACGCAGCCACGCTCGACAAACGCAGCTGAACATTACTAACGATGAACATCGCTGAACATTATTAAATTAATTAATAAAAATTAAAAATTTTAATAACTTAACATATAATTATAAATTATTTAAAATAAAATTTTATTTAAATTATTTAAAATAAAATTTTATTTAAATTATTTTCTATATATATTATATTTATTAATTTTTCAAATATCAATTTAAAAAATAAAAAAACCATAAACTATAAATCTTAAACCTTAAACCCTAACACAGAAACAATGACCATTGACTAAAGTTGGTATTTGATCCAATTATTTTAAAAAAATATAATATATATGAAAAATAATTTAATTGAAAATTTATTTTAAATAATTTATAATTATATGTTGAGTTCTTTAGGTTTTTAATCTTTATCAATCAATTTAATGATGTTCAGTGATGTTTAAAGTTAGTGGTGTTCAGCGGTGTTCGTCGAGTGTGGTAGACTCATCCATATAAATATGTATTTACTATGGGTGAGTCTAAAGTGCAGCAGGGTTACATCACGACTACAATGCAGCACCAACAAAAAATGTTACAAAACAAGAAACTTAAAATATTACCCACCAAACTAAAATGTTATATTTTTATAACATTTTAAGTTGGTGATTAAGTATCGAAACTTGGTTCTGAGTATCAATACTTATCACTTATGATAACATTTTAGGCTGGTGTTAAGTATCGAAACTTATTTTTGAGTAACGATATTTGTCGTGAGACCACCACTCTAAAGCGTGATCAAAAAGTGTAACATTTTATGTTTATGAATAATATTTTGGGTTATATGTTTTGTAATATTCCGTTTGGTGCCGTATCCGTACCGTAATTCTATTGTATGTCCCACTCTCCCATTTATTATATGTTTTTCATAGATTATAATATTTTAAAAATTAAAATATGTATAAACTATAATTCTTTAGAAAAAAAATTAAAAATCGAAATAACTTCAAGTAATTATAACGATTTACCTAAAATTTATCATTAATATTTGACTAAATAGTCATTTTAGTCCTTATTGTTTTTTTAAAATTCAACGTTTTAATTTGAGTCAAAATGATCCATTTACGGATGAAAATTGTTTGTTAACTGACAATAAATAGCTTGAAATGATGTAACAAATCTACATGACAGTACACACCGCAATAACAATATCATATAAATAAATATGCTAACTTTATACAACGACACATTATTTTTATAAAATTATATAAAATATATAAAAATCCTTCTTTCCACGCGTCATTATGTCAAATCATTTCAAGTTGTTTATCATCAGTTAACTAACAATTTTCATCCACATAAGAATTGTTTTGACCTAATATAAAATGTTAGAATAATTTAACAAGATTACACCTCAAATTTAATAAATTTTGAGCTATCTTTAGCTCTATGCCATAATATAAAAGAATTAGACCTCAAATTTAACAAATTACAAAGTTATGAATAAAACAATTGAGTTAGAAAAAATTTTCAAATCTAAAATAATCAAAGAATAGATCAAATATCAGTGATTATATTAAAATTACCGGTCAGTCTTTACATTGCAGTGGTATTTTACTAATGTGTTTTCGGTCGAGAAGAATAAAAATGAATATAACATAAATATTGATAAATATGAGAATAAAAAAGCTGGAAACTTATATTAGCATAAAACAAAACTGCTGTTTAACAAAGTTGTTAAAGATCAAATCATTTATTTACATGTTCGAACAGTGAAATTCAACAAGTATTCCATTGTTGTAACAAATTAGCTTCGAAAAACCGTTTCCATGTCTTCAGTGGGCGCATGTCACCCATGTTTGAATAATTTTCCTTCAATCTCTGGTTCATTAGCAAGCCTCTCGCTGCGAATCCCATTAATTCGGTTGGATCCATATAACTGCGAATCCTCGAACCGATCCCACCTTCACAAGAAAACCCCATTCTCAAATATCTATCTGGAGCGGCTTCTTCGGGACTGATATCATTCGGCTTTGTTTGAGCTCGGGCTTTTTCTACCGAGGATTCATCTGCCATATATTCAAGGCTTCCTAGACCAAATGGATCTACATGGTGCAAGATATTGGCTGCACGCTCTGCACCATCTTTGTTAAGGTTTTCTAGTTGGATGGATTGCTCGAGCGCCAATTTGTCGACTTTTACTTTTAAATTCTGCAGTTGATGCCCGATTCTAGATGCAACGGCATCGTATAATTTCCCTCTTGATGCATCTGAGGTGTCTTCTACATTGAGCAGGTCATCAAAAGGTATAGGGTCTCCAATTAGAACTGTCACCTGCAAAGTTTTATGCATTAAAAGAATTCGCCATAACACTATCATCAACATAAAACCCGATGTAACCGGCCGTTAATAAGGATTTTTTAAAATGCTACCATAAACGGAGCAATGAGTAAATGCATTGCAAAGTCACAAGAGATTATCAAACTTAGACCGAGGCAGGTGAAATTTAAAAGAATGACTATTGAGCAAAAAGATAACAGAAAAAGTACATACCGTCTTGCCAATCCTCGGGAAATTGGCTCCTATAGGCATAACATCTTGCATTCCAGTATGAACAAATGGCAGAACAATTGGAGTACTGTCAGCATCTAGAACCAACCTGTATCATCGTGATTATGTTTTTAAAAATACACTTTAACTAACCAGGAAAGCAAAAAACAGGTTAAAAGTTTCATTTATGGAAACAAATTATCCCTTTAACACAGATTTCATCAAGATATGGATCTGTTTATTTCCTGATGTAAGAAGATGTATATTTGTATAAAGAGAAGAACACTCACCTCCCAACGCCTCTCTTAGAAGATCTAACTGTTTTTCCACCATCTCGAGAACGACTGCCTTCTGGAAAGATGTGAACCCATCCACCAGTATTCAGTTTTGAAATGGCCATGTCCATGCCCTGTAACATTAGAATCAAAATGATGAAACAGGCACGATGCCATGCATTTAAGTAATTAAGGCATAAACATGCAGATTAACCTCAACATACAATATTAGAAACTTGTTGATGAAGGAGCAAACATCTCGGGTCTCAAACATATTACATAACTTATACAATATAAGAAGTCTCAAAGCACTAAACAATATGCATGTAAACCAATATGTTCTAGCATGCATAGACATTCATAAAACTGAAGACTAATTCTACAATCAAACTACTACATTAGCAATCATATCCATTTTAAAGAAGTTCAAATGTCACTCCTCTTTGTTTTCCACTTTCTTCACTTGAATGCCACTCATCTCAGCAATGCATACCACAAATTCTCCAATCAAGGATTCCAAATCCATATGCACTCAGCATGTGTAGTTAGTTATCAACTTACTCGGTATTTAATACACACTGTTCCATGCTAAGAATATGTGGAAATTTAAAAGGCATACCATCTGATAAATCCCATCACCACGAGACACTGGCAACACTTTTACAGAACGAAAGAATGCAGATGTCACAGGATTACTGAAGCATCGATCCGATGCACACAGGGTCCATCTCAAGTTCTGAGCATCGAGAAGAACTCGGGGAGGAAGCAGTGAAGCAATGACAAGCGGATCATCCACGGAAGCAACATGATTGCTTACCTGCAAATAAACATTCCTTCATCCGCATATGCTAAATATAATAATAGGATAATATATAAAACCGATGTACGAAACAAAAGCTAAAACAGATAAATAGCAAAAACCATAGTTTATACCGTTAGAAGGGGCTTGTTCTTGGGTCTATTAAGCAAAGCATCATGTAATTTTTCAAGGCCATAAACCTGCCACATTAGAGAACTTATATTAATTCCTAGGAACTGTGAAATACCTGCCGAATAACACAAGAGAATTTTCTCAATCACATACTTGGACCCGATTGAGACCGTTCATAAAAACATGGCAAACGTTTCCAATCAAAGGAACCGCTACAGCTTGAAGCATTCGAAAAATAGCCGAATCCTCCTCCAAGTTAAAGTCCTTGGTCACTGCAAGGCCAGCAACTTAATTTGATCAGCTAAAAATTCCAAGGTTTTCGACACTAAACATACAAATAAATCTCATAATTTTTCAAATTATGAGATTAAAAACACAAGTTCCTAACTGAAAATTCTTGCTTTCTAACAATTACATTATTTTTCTTTATAGTATAAATTATCAAAAAAAAGAGAAAAAAACTAATTCTTCCTAGAAAGCAAAAAAATTCATAAAATAGATCGAAGGCGTGGAAATCAGAGCGGGGAAAGCGACCTCGTTTACGGTAGAAAGCGGAGGAAGAGGGGAGAGAATCGCGGCGGAAGTCACGGAAGCGACGGAGCCAGCGTTGAACAGTGGAGGAGAAATAACGGTCAGCGAACACAGAATGGCGGTGGCGATCAACGGCCACCCTGAAACGCTGCCTGAGCTGGAGTTGTAAGACGCGAGCCTTGTTCTTCCATAGATCGCCTCTGTCTAACCGCTGTACGGCCATTCCTTCTGCTGCTTCGGGCAGAGTTTTGAGCGAATTTGAGAAAAAAAAACTTTCAATTTGTTCTTTGATTTTGAATTTTCCGCCTGATCTGGTGAAAGCAGAGAAAAGCGCGAGTGTGGAGAGCGGAAACAAATAGAAAAGTGAAAAGAATACGCAGGAGGCGGCGAGGATAGTTATGTTAAAGGGCAAAATCTGGTTTATTTATCATCCAATAAACCGACCAATGTCCTCTTCGGTTCGTTTGGCTCGACTTTTATTGTTAAAATAAACCAACCCTTAATACCAAAAAAAAAATCATAAATTTGACCAAATTAACTTTGCATAATTTGTCAAAGTGATTCAATATAGAGAGGTGTTTGTGTTTATTGTTTATTATTTTTTATGCTCAAAATATTATAATTTTTTTATATTTTTTACATCTTAAATATTAATTTCATAATTTGAAAAATTTTATCATCATATTCGACATATTATCATATTTCCCAACAAACATTCATTCTGGTAAAATTAGAGTTTGAATCTTCACATTATGAATGAATCAAATTGGGTCAAAGACTCAAAAGGGTCGCACTCATAAATAAATCCCTACATTACTGAATCTGGATTAGTTTGTCAATACATCAGATACCGATGATTATAAAAAAAACATGGTCACACTTTTAAAACATTTCTTTTTTTCGATTTTCTAAAATAAGTGTCTTTTAGCAAGGATTAAATTAAAACTTGAGCGACAAGAATAAAAGCCAATGAAAAATCCTTTCTATCAAGTACTAATCTGGTAGACAATGGGACATTTTTCAACTAAAAACTGTGGCTTTGGAGGGCCATTAAACAGTAAATTTAAAGATGATATGATCAGCAGTTTAGTGGGATGAGCTTGATACACAAGAAACACTGGCATGGCAGATGGCACTATGAGTATACTAGCACCCACCACCATACTGATTTTTTTCGTGCTGCATACGATTGCGAGTATATTATCGAACACCTGTTGGATCTCAAGCTCCTCTTTGGAAGAATCAACAAATAAAAATCTGATAATCAGGCTGTGAATCTCCAATGTTCAAATAGTTTACATCAACCACAACATTACCCAGATCATCTGCCCAAAACCAAGGAATTGAATTATATGCTAAATGCTAAGTCATAGCATACAAAATTGAGCAAAAAAGCATTACACAAATAAAACTAGTATAAAGACAAATGTAATCAAACCTTCGTATATGGTCCTCACGAAATTGACATACTCGGGTATGAGATCCCTATATATGATTCCTTCCGGATGAGCGTCCAGAACAAGCAGGACTCCTGTCACGCCATTATCATAATTCATATTGAATAGTCTTTATTGTAAAACAGAGAAACATTAGTGGTTTAGTAGGAGCTGAAAACAGATTGTTTCTGGTGATTTTATTTAGACCCGAATTCAAAGCCTACAGAAAGAGCTACCTGGAGCTATCCACCCTTGGGTTGAATTGCTCGGCAATGGAGCAAGCCAGAGAATATTTCTCAAGTTCATCGAATCATCATAAGTCACGTTGGAATCTGGAAAAAAGAAATTGTAATTATTTTTGCATAGGGACACAAAACTTAATAAGATGATATTCATATATGAATTTGCATATAGATGATACATCGAAGAGAACGTTGAGCAAATTGTGTACCCTTCTGGCAATAACCGAGGTAGCACGGAAACGCTTCTTTATCATACCCGGGGTATTCTTTAGCATGAAACCTGCAATCCCAAAGCTACCAAATTAGGAAGATGCAAGAGTTCAAAGGAATAGGTCGATGAAATGAGATTTCTAGTGTAATTCACAATACCCATCTTGTCTGTTTTCCTTATGATTCCAATTTCGAACAACAAAACAGTGGCTGATCACAACTTAAGCATCTCTAGTGTACATTCTTAACCAATTTCAATACTTTCCTCAAGTCTAATGCTTCAGTAATAAAAATTTTATAAGTACCAAAAGAAAACTGGCCCTTGAAATTGGACTCAAGTACTAATTCCTCTTTTGCTCAACATTTCCCAGTTTGTGCTAATTCCTCAACCACAGAGACTGTGGCAGAAGCAGATTGTCCAGAGACCATATAATCTATGTCGAATATGTGTCGAACACGAGTGTTCTTCGAGTAAAATATACGAGTAGATAGAGAAAACTTACAATATTCCCAGCCTTCCGGTCTGTGTGGCAATAAAAAGGTGACCATGAAACAAATCATATCGGCTTAACGAAACTTTCAATCCAACATCAGGACCCCTCTCAACAATAAGTTTAAACAAGTATTCAAGATATGAATTCAACTCCTGCCAATTAAAGATATGAAAAATATAATAATCTGAACATTGAACAAAAAAAATGATTTTTTTTGAAGAGTTCGACTTTAGAAAACCTGACTTATGAAGCGTCTGCCATATGGCGTTCTGGTTAACTCGCATTTATCTTCCTTTGATCCTTCAACATCCGGCACCTGTTCAACAACCGTAATCACAGCCGTTCATCAATTAGAACACTATTAGAGGTGAAAAAAGCGGGAAAAAAGAGAGAAACTTTTCAACTTACAGGCAAGACGGTTGGATCAAGAGCGCGATGGATTGAATCGGGATCACCGCCGGAGTCAAAAGCGAGCCTGGCCAGCTCAAGAACCGGTTCAGGAGGCCACCAAACGAGATCATTTTCCTTATCTCTTGGGCTTTTCAAAAGGGAACGTCTAGAAGAAGGGAATTTGGTGTCAGAGGAGATTTGGGTATTGACTGGATTGAAGGGGACGAGGAATTTGAAACAGGATTTGAGTTCATCGGCGACCAAATGGTTAACCGAGGAAGACTGTGATGGTGGACCCAGGAGAGAGAGCAAATCGGACGGCGTAGCTTTGGGGATTGATGGTGGTGATTGGAGGTTGGAGAAGAAGAAGGGGGAAGATGAAGAGGCGGCGAAAGAGAGGGAAAGAAGAATGGAGAAGCGGAGGGAAAGAGAGGGGATGGCCATGGCCATGGCCATTGGCATGTTTTTCCCTCCTTTTTCTGCAACTGGTTTTTGGGATTACATTTTGGATGGCAAGGAATTGGAATGTATAGTGTTTAGTGCTGTGAGTTCCCTGCAGAGTGCAGACTGCAGTTGGTAAGCTGATTGATATTTGATACGATTAGATTGTGTCGCGTTAAAATGGGTATTTTTTAAGATTATATAGGTAGGTGAATTATTTGTCCCACTTCTTAAAAATATCTAAACTAGTAAATGTTAATGATTAAAGCTTAATTTCATTAATTTGGTGGCCTGAAAGTAATTAAACCATTGAAAGTTGAGGGAAATTGACATTCCTCCCCTCCACGTGTTTAAACCCCTATACATCAAAATATATATATATATATATATATATATATATATATATATATATATATATATATTTGCCCTAGTCTTGTTATTTTAAACAAAATCATTGTTGTTGGCGTCTTCTTTTTCGGATCAATGGCAACCCGTGGTTTCAACTCTGATGTATTGTTTGAAATATTATCAAGAGCGGATTTGGAGACGATGAGAAAGTGCAGACTTCTCTCCAAGGAATGCAACGCTCTCACCTACACACCACGTTTCGTGCGATCCCACTGTGAGAGATCAAACACATTATGCGGATACTTATTTTGTGTCTCCACCAAAACTCGTGCTTCATGGAGGTTTGTTAAAAGAATGGGTTGGGAAAATTTTAATATTATTTCTGATAACTTTACAAAGAATACATCCAGTTTATATACAGCATAAGCTAACAACTAAACAGAAATAACAAACTAACTAATCTGCTTAACTGACTTTCAACTAACTTCAACACTCCCCCTCAAGTTGGAGGTTTAAAAACATTTTTAATCCCCAACTTGCTCAGTAAGTAATTGTGCTGCTGGATTCCTAGAGCTTTGGTCATGATATCTGCAATTTGTTCTTCTGATGCTATGTATTCTGTTTTCAACAATCCTTCTTGTATTTTGTCTCTCACAAAGTGGCAATCAATTTCTATGTGTTTCGTACGCTCATGAAACACAAGATTCGCTGCAATTTGTATAGCAGCCTTATTGTCACAGAAAACAACCACTGGTTCTTTACATAACACACCAAGCTCATTTAACAATCCTTTCAGCCAGATTATCTCTGATGTCGTCATGGCTAAACTTCTATATTCAGCTTCAGCTGACGATCTTGCAACTGTATTTTGCTTTTTTGATTTCCATGAAACTAGGGAGCTTCCAGTTCTGATACAGTACCCAGTTACTGATCGTCTTGACATCGGGCAAGAGGCCCAATCCGAGTCACAAAATGCTTCAATCTTACATTCATTCGAAGCCTTCAACAGAATCCCTTGACCTGGATTTCCCTTTATATATCTCACCACTCTAAGTGCAGCTTCAAAATGTGATAACTTTGGACTTTGCATAAATTGACTCAAGTGGTGAACTGCAAATGTAATATATGGTCTTGTGTGAGTCAAGTAGATTAACTTGCCTATCAACCGTTGAAAGACTGATTTGTCTTGCAGTAAAATATCAGCAGACTCATGTTGCACACCTTCATCATATTCTGGTGTAGTCAGTTTCAGATTCTGCTCTAGAGGAGATAAAGCTGGCTTTGCTCCTCCCAATCATGTGCTCTCAATAAGCTCTAGAGCATACTTCCTTTGGTTAACTATTATCCCTTCTGATGATCTTAAAACTTCCAACCCTAGGAAGTATTTCAATTCCCTCAAATCCTTCATCTTGAAGCTTTGATTTAAGAGTTCTTTAAGTTGATTAATCATCACATCATCATTTCCAGTGATAACTAAATCATCCACATATATAAGGATGATCACAAGTTTCTCTTGCTGCTTTTTTACAAAAATAGAATAATCATGTCTGCTTTGTTCATAACCAGCACTCAGCAATGTTTCAGAAAGTCTCAAATTCCATTGCCTCGATGCTTGTTTGAGTCCATAGAGAGACTTTTGCAGTCTGCAAACCAGATTCTCCCCCTGACTGCAAAAACCTTCAGGCAAGGACATATACACTTCTTCATTAAGAGACCCTTGTAATAAGGCATTATGAACATCCATCTGATGAAGGGGCCAATGAAACATAGCAGCAAGAGCAAGCACTGTTCTGAAAGTAACCATTTTGGCTACAGGAGAGAAGGTATCACCATAATCAACCCCTTCCCTTTGAGTATAGCATTTCGCAACAAGACGAGCTTTATAACGCTCCACATCTCCTGAAGCTTTATACTTGATGCGATAAACCCATTTACAACCAATGGGAGTTTTTCCAGAAGGTAAAGAGACTACTTTCCATGTATCATTAGATTCCAAAGCCAATATCTCTTCTTTCATGGCCTGAACCCACAAGGGATTTTTAATGGTTTCGGAATAGGAAGTAGGTTCAACAAAAGAAGATGAAGATAAGAAAACTTGTGTATGAGAAGGCAAATGATTGTAAGAAATATAGTTAGAAATAGGATATTGCCCTGTAACTGTTGAAGAATGAGATGGATTGGAGGTGACAAAATCTTGCAACCAAGCAGGTGGTCGTATTACTCTAGTTGATCGTCGTGAAGGATGAGAAATAGGAGGAATGGAAACATCAGAAGCAGGAATGGGAGAAGGAATTATAGATGGTGAAGAAGTAGAAGGAAGGGGAACATGGGAATTAGACTCAGATGCAGGGATAGAAGCAGCTGGAGAAACATGATTTAAGACTGGTTCAGGAGCTGAAACAGGGTCTGGTTCACTTGTTGAAACTGAAGAGTCATGGGAAGTAGGAGAATCAAGAATTAAAAAATCAAAATCAGGAATCAAGCATGAATCTGGAAAAAAGAATGAGCATTTGAAGGAAAAGAAAAAGGAAAAATACTTTCATGGAAGACAACATCTCGACTGACAAAGAATCTTTTTGTATTAAGACTAAAAAGAAGATAACCTTTCTGTGTTTGAGAGTAACCCATGAAAACACAGGGTACAGAACGAGGGGCAAATTTATCTGAATTATTCAGTTTGGTAGCATATGCCAAACAGCCAAACACTCTTAAATGAGAGAAAGGAAGTATTTTATGAAAGAGAAGTTCAAAGGGTGTTTTCCAGGAGAGAACAGAAGAAGGAAGCAAATTTATTAAGTAACAAGCTGCAGACACACATTCTCCCCAGAATTTTATAGGCAACTTAGACTGAAAACGAAGGGCTCTAGCAACTTCAAGTAGATGCCTATGTTTGCGTTCAGCCACCCCATTTTGCCGAGGGGTATAAACACAACTACTTTGATGGATTATTCCAAGAGAGGAGAAAAAGGAAGAACATTCAGAGCTAAAAAACTCTGAACCATTATCACTACGAATGGTTAAAACATTAGTAGCAAATTGAGTTTTAACCATAACAAGAAAGTTTTTTAAGGCTAAAATAGCATCTGATTTCAGTATTAACAAGTGAACCCAAGTCATCCTAGTAAAGTCATCAACAACAGTGAGGAAGAAACGATGCCCTGAATGTGTTGAGATTCTATAGGGACCCCACAAGTCAATATGGATTAATTCAAAGGCTTTTTGAGACCTAGAATTACTAAGGGGAAAAGGGGTCCTGGTTTGTTTAGCTAAGAGGCAAACAGAACAATCAGTAATATGATCAACACGAAAATTATCAGAGACATGAATCTTGTGCATTTTATTCAAGGATGCATGGCCTAAACGCGCATGCCACAGCTTTGTATTATCAAAAGATGATTGACACAGGACAAAATCATAAACAAAATTTTCAGAATTGGAAACAACAGAAATCTGGGGTAAATTTTGAGAACAATCAACTGAAGTAGACCGAAACTGGTACAAGTTACTAATCATCCTACTAATCTCCCTCATCCTTCCAGTGGAGTGTTCCTGAAGCAAACAAACATGTGGATGAAAAAGAACAGCACAATTCAAGTCAGATGTAAGTTTAGAAATTGAAATAAGATTGTAATGGAAATCAGGAACAAACATGACATCATGCAGGTAAAGGTTTTTAGTAAGAGCAACAGAGCCAATATGAGTTATAGGGATAGTTTTACCATTTGGAAGTCTGACAGATCTGGAATTCAAAACACATGAAATAGGATTTATTAAACTATTGAAATCAGAAGACACATGGTCAGTAGCTCTAGTGTCGAGGATCCAGGTAGAAACATCATGGTCAAACGTACAGGATGAACTGTTACCTGCCACATTAATAGTTGACTCAGAAGGAATCTTCTGGAGCAAATTCAGTATCTGATTGTACTGTTCCTGAGAAAAAGATGGAGCCAACGGTGCAGGTGAAACCATGACTTGCGAACTGGAATCGGAATGAGAGACAACAAAAGGTTCACCAGTTGTAGTCATAGCAGCTTGAGGATCTTTCTTCCTTGTAAATCGAAAGTCTGAAGGAAAGCCCACAAGACGATAGCAATTTTCTTTCTTGTGACCTTTAACACGGCAGTAATCACAGATTCTATTGAAGCGTCGACGTGCAGATTGCCCAGAACCAGTATGAGAATACATCACTGTGGAATCAGATAACGGCGTGGAAACTGAGAGGTGAATTCTTTGTGACTCCTCTTGGATTAACATCGAATACGCCTCATTGACCGATGGCAAGGGCTTTATAAGGAGAACTTGGCTTCGTATGGCAGAGTAAGTTTCATTTAATCCCATCAGAAACTGAAATAGGTTTTGTTGCAAGAGATGTTTCTGATTCTCTTGAGAAGCTTCGCAATTACAAGTCGAAAAAGGTACAAGAGCACGATACTTACTCCACAACAATTTTAATCATGTGAAATAAGCAGAGATTGATAGTTCACCTTGAACGAGTGTTGAAATTTCTCGATGAAGGAAAAACGTGCGAGAACCATCCACCTTGTCGAAGCGTTCCTTCAGATCCGTCTATACGAGCGCGGCACAGGATGCAAACACGATTCCGACGGACAAATCTTGGCTGACGGCGTTGAGAATCCAGGAGAGAACGATTGCATTACAACGATCCCACTGAGACTCCAGTTGCCCAGTGAAATCAACACGACGACAGCTTCCATTGACTAGCCCTAACTTGTTTTTCGCGAGTAAGTCTATTTGCATCGAGCAGCTCCAGACGCTGTAATTTTCAGCACCGGTGAGTTGATGTGAAACCAAAAGAGCTCCCGGTGTCGGATGGATGAAGATACAAGGCGTGGTTGAAATCTACGGTGGTTGAAGACTCCGCCGGCGGCATCGTAGCAATTGTGAAAAGGAAGAGAAAAGAAATCCCCAGATTTCAGAGAAAGGGATGAAATGACGAGAATGGGAAAAACGGTTATCAGGCCTATCGAGGAAATGAGCCAAATTACCCAAAAATATCTCAGGCTCTAGATACCATGTTAAAAGAATGGGTTGGGAAAATTTCAATATTATTTCTGATAACTTTACAAAGAATACATTCAGTTTATATACAGCATAAGCTAACAACTAAATAGAAATAACAAACTAACTAATCTGCTTAACTGACTTTCAACTAACTTCAACAAGGTTTTCTTCTATCGGTGATCCGGGATCGGCTGTTCATCCTAAATCAATAGACTTTAATTTTTTGTGTGATACGTTTACGGATACCTCTTCCCTCAGGATTTTAGCTGTTGTTGATATATGTCTGTTCCTTTGCCATGGAGGAATCAGATATGTTGTTTGTAAACCTACGACTTGCCAATGGCGAGTCATACCAGCGCCTAGATCTCAAGATTCCTCACAACCCTCATCTTATTTTATGACGGCCCTGAAATCAAAGCCTTTGAAGTTCAAAATCCTACGGCTTCAACCTCACGGTGTCTGCAATTTCAAATGTGAAATTTTTTATTCCCGTATCTGGTCTTGGAAGCAATTAGATGACCTAAACCTACCTGATTCCCAGTCCTTACAGGACTACAGGCATGCAATATTTGTATGCGGTCGGCTGTATTGGATTACGCTGATCCAAGACGAGTACAATATACTGTCTTTTGATCTAGGTAAAGAGAATTGGGCGGTGAATATGGCGGTGCCGGATCCGTGCAAGAATCGTGTCCTTTATGAGGTCAAGCTTTCCGTATGCGGAGGAAAGGTAGCGATAATGGGGAAGAGACGGGACAGTGAGACGGTGGAGGTATGGGTACTGAGATACAATCATGGAGAAGCGTGGTGGAGTAAAATGCAGAGTATCTTCAATCTGGAAAACTTGAAGCGGACCGACCTTGTTTTTCTCCCCAATGCTGATACTATTCTCACCTGGGATTGTTTCACCATTGCTCGCCCAACATCTCGTAATTTCCAGTATCGGGATGCTTCTGGATCTACAATTCTCTCAACAGAGAACCGCTCAGTATATTTCCTTCAGGCAGGTCATGAACCCATTCCAGGTTTAAGATGGGCTATTGAAAATCAAAAATTCCTCGACTGAAATGATCTTTAGTTCAATTTATTAACATCATGTTAAATGTTATTGTTATGAAATTTGAAACATTAGTTTTAATTTTAACTTATTAAAAAATTATAATTTGACTTCTATTTTTTTTAAGAGATTGGTTTTGTTAGGGTTTAGAAGAATTGGGTATATTTGATTTTAACTTATTAAAAAAATATTATAAAGTAATTATTAAATTTAATTTTTATTTTTTAAGAGATAATTTTAATTATAATTTTAGTCCTTTAAATTTTTAAATTTTTTTAAAAATTTAATAGTGTTTATCGGTGTTCATCGTTAATGGTGTTCATCAATGTTCGTCGCACGTGGTAGACTCATCCATCAAAATATGCAATACTCATTAGGCGTGGCTTGTGTTTCATATTAAATTATAGATTAATATCCTATCCACTAGCGGTGTAAACTGAAAGTTTCCACAACCGCCTTAATTTTAGGGTATAATGAGTTAGTTTAGGGTATATGGTTTAGGGGTTTAGAATTTAGGGATAGTTGTTTTAATTTAAGGTTTAGAATTATAGGTTAGAGTTTAGTTTTTAGGGTAATATGGAAAAGATTTAGGTTTTAACCTGTAAACCCTAAATTATAACTCTAAACCTTAAATTGAAACAATTATCCCTAAATCCTACCCCTACACCTAAACTTCTAAACTTTATACCCTAAACTAACTCCTTATACCCTAAAATTAAAGTGCTTGTAGAAACTTTCAATTTCTACCGTCTGTATATAGAATATTTATCCTTAAATTATTATTATAGTTTTATAAAAAAACACTTTAAATTATATTAGATTTCGAAGGGTTCAAAGTATCCTTAATCAAAATATATGCAATACTCATTAGGCGTGGCTTGTGATGTATTTTTTAGATCTAAAGCAATCTAATTCGTTTAAAATACACTATGAGCAAAGGCAATCCTTATCCTCTTTTTCTTTTTTTCATATTTATGTGGTCGACAATGATACTAATTTTAATGTCAGTCGTTAATTATCGGTAATTTTTATCTAATCTTTGAATTTAATAATTTTATTATTGTGATACATTTTTTTTGATACACTTTTATCTTTTGACACGTTTTATTTTTTTAATTGGTCGCTTCTTGTTTCATTTAGTTTTTCTATTAGGGTTAGATTAATGTTGCCACGACTGATCAAGATAACGCTTTTTTTATTATCCCGTTGATTTTCTTGTTTTATACTTTCGAACTGGATTTGAATACAAGCTCACAATCACCGCTCTAATTCTTGTTCGCGATTGAGTTGTGGTAATGATCGTGTTGTCAATATGACTTATTGTAATATGTATTTTGTTTAATTTTGTTTGTTGTTCGTTTTTACTTTTTATCGTCGAACTTTGATAATGTTTGTATCTATTTTATTTCAAGTCTTTGAGTTAGAATTTTACCTTCTTTTTGTACGGTCTTATTTATGATCTACAAATATTAGTTTTTACATTTCTTTGTTTATACAAATATATCCATATCAAATATGTTTACATGAATTATAAACTCTTATTATATTTTTATATTTTTCATCTTTTTGATAAAATTAACGTACTCATATTAAAAAATTTTGTTTGAAACAAAGTTTACTAAAATAAAAATATTTTATATAAATTTGTTGTGAGAATATTTAAATTTCAATATATAATTAATTTAAGGATTATTATCCTATACACTAGTGGTGGATTTTTTTTTTGTTTTCACAAGTTTCTCAATTATATGTTTTAGGATTTTAGTTTATAGTTTATAGTTTAGGGGTTTAAAATTTAGAGTTCATAATTTGAACATAAGGTTTAGGGTTAGGGTTATGGTTTGGGTTTTATGGTAATGTGAGTAGGGATTTAGGTCTTAACCTATGAACCCTAAATTTTAACCCTAAACCTAAAATTCAATCGACAACCCCTAATTTTAAAACTACTCCACTTAAACACATAAACTTTAAACCATAAACAAAATATTCGACCCCTAAAACTAAGGCGATTGTGTAAAAAAAATCACAAGCGCTTGTGTATAGAATAATTAATTAATTACCCATAATTTAAGGGTTATTATCATGTACAATGGCAGTGGAAACTAAAAGTTTTCACAAGCGCCTTAGTTTTAGGGTTTAGGGATTTAGTCTAAGGTGTAGAGTTTAGGAGTTTAGATGTAGGAATTTAGAATTTAGGGATAATTGTTAGAATTTAGAGCTTAGGGTTATAATTCAGCGTTTATAAGTTAAAACCTAAATCATAATCATATTACCCTAAAAACAAAACCCCAACATCTATACCTTAAATTCTAAACCTAAACCTTAAATTCTAAACTCCTACACCCTAAATTAAGATCATAAACCCTAAAACTAAAATATTTATAAAAAGTTTTAATTTTTACTGCATGTGTATAGGATATAAATCCTTAATTTAATAGTGAGAATGTTTGAAAAATAGTTTTTAGTTTAACCGCTTAAACCCCGCCATTTCAAGAACGTTCGCGACAACACGGTTAAATTCTACATCTCATACGTGTCAACTTTTCATTGGATACATTATGTGTTATGTTCCAAAACTGCCAACTTAAAATGCATCAATTCGACGACGTGGCGTACAATCATTCGGTCGAACACTCTAGCACCGAACACCCTCACTCCCGTATAAATATGCCACCCTCTCAACTCATCTTCCACACTGAACCAAACCAGAGTAAAAGTAAATATAAAAAAATAGAGTTCGATTTTCCTACTAAATTGCAGAGAATCAAAAGCAACAATGGCGGCCAAAACCAATGCGTTTTGGGTTTTATTTCTCTTTATCTCAGGTAAACAGAAGTACTTTCTTCATCACTTTACTAAAATTTCGTTTCCATTTGAATTGCTCTGTTTTCTAAACTTAGTTTTTTTTTGTGAAGAGTTCTTTTTAGGGATTGCAGTAGCAGCAAGTGAACCGAAGGTCGGAACTGTGATCGGAATCGACCTGGGGACAACGTATTCTTGTGTGGGAGTTTATAAGAACGGACACGTAGAGATTATAGCCAACGATCAAGGGAATCGAATCACCCCATCATGGGTTGCGTTCACTGATTCAGAGCGTTTGATCGGAGAAGCCGCCAAGAATCAAGCGGCTCTCAATGCGGAACGCACCGTCTTCGATGTTAAACGTCTCATCGGAAGAAAGTATGTTTTAAGTTTAACTTTCGTGTTAAACTAGTTTGATTATTATTTCGACTTGCTGTTTCTACTTCTGGAGATGAATTGAACTGTATGTGTTTGATTTAATGCCAGATTCCATGACCCAGAGGTTCAAAGAGATATTAAGTTCTTGCCTTACAACGTCGTTAATAAAGATGGCAAGCCATACATTCAAGTCAAGGTTAAAGGCGAGAGTAAAGTTTTCAGCCCTGAGGAAATCAGCGCTATGGTCTTAACAAAAATGAAGGAAACAGCTGAAGCTTACTTGGGGAAGAAGATTAAGGATGCTGTTATTACTGTTCCTGGTACTATTAAAAGTTAAAAACTTTATTATATGAACTATAGAATCATTAATTAACATGAATATGGTTTAATGAATTCTGGGTTTTGTTTTTTGTAGCATATTTCAATGATGCACAAAGGCAGGCTACTAAGGATGCAGGCACCATTGCCGGGCTAAATGTGGCTCGGATCATCAATGAGCCCACAGCTGCAGCCATTGCCTATGGATTAGATAAGAAAGGGAAGGAGAAGAACATCTTGGTTTATGATCTTGGTGGTGGTACATTTGATGTTAGTATCTTAACCATCGATAATGGAGTCTTTGAGGTTCTCTCAACAAGTGGAGACACCCATTTGGGAGGGGAAGATTTTGATCATAGAGTGATGGACTATTTCATCAAGCTGATCAAGAAGAAATATAACAAAGATATTAGCAAAGATAACAAGGCTTTGGGGAAGCTTCGTCGGGAATGCGAACGAGCCAAGAGAGCATTGAGTAGCCAACATCAAGTTAGAGTCGAGATCGAGTCGTTGTTTGACGGGGTTGATTTCTCCGAGCCATTGATGTTGGAAAAATGGACTGCAAAATCGGCTGTTAGCACTGACTGCAAAATATGAAAAACAACGGTAATAAAAATTGTGAACCGTGTCGTGGTATGATGGCCACTGCCTTAGAAACAAAACTGCCCCGAACAGTGTAGTCGCTTCACAGGCAGAATGTCCCCCGAGGTGCACACGGACGCTCCTGAAATCGTACACGCGACTCCGGAGTAAACAACAGTGGTACTGCTCAAAGAATGCTCGAACAACGGAGGAAACAGAGAGAGTTTTTGATGTGTTGTTGATGTTATTTCGGATGTGTTCATCACATCTATTTATAGGCCGGATGTTCAACGGTCGGATATCATCAACGTCCGGATTTTCCTCCAACGGTCGGATCCAACGTTCGGATTCCGTCCAACGGTCGGATCCAACGTTCGGATCCTTCCAACGGTCGGATCCCTTCCAACGGTCGGATCCAATAATTGGAATTAAACCGTTCGAATAAAGCCTATAAACAAGAAAAATTCTTTCACATATATTCTTTTGTTCATAAGAAAATTCCTACGAATTTTCTCCAAAAAGTCGAAGACACGTGTTAACACGAACCGAGCCGGCCGGACGGCGGCGGCGGCGCGCGAGAACGTCCCTTGTTCTTTCATACTCAACAAGGGATGGAGGAAGCATGGGTATAAATACCCTTCCCTAGCTATTTTCCCAACCAATGTGGGATATAGCTTTGGTAATATTCTGAAGCATTACCAACATTCCCCCACTAATGCGAAAGAATTAATCTGTATCTCAAACACAGTCCTCCTCAGACGAGCAGTAGCGGAATTAGTTGCTTAAGCACTAGTGAACGTATCTTGAACTAGTACATAGTGATAATGAGCGATCCTTCTCTTAGATAAGTGAAACTAGTCTTGAACTTTCTAAGATAGGGGTAAACTCATAACACACAACTAACTCCTTCATCCACTGAAGTTCTCGATGTGTAAGATATATATACACAAGTGTATATTTGGCCATCTTACCCTCAGGATTCTAGTAAGCGTTTTAGAAAAACGGCCCAACGTTTTTCATAGAAGGTGGCTAATCCTTCTCACTTACATAGGTTATTTCATCAAGTTTATCTCAATATAAGCCACCCTGAATCTGGGCTATGAAATAATTAAGAACCATTTGTAATGGCTCAACCTCTTATAGACTTATGGTGATTTCTTCAAGTCCATTTAAAATGAACCACCCAGTCTTGGGATAAGAAATCATTAAGAATAAATATTCAACCTCATTGTCGGTGAATTCAAAATGTCCTTCTCAATAGGATCATTTTAAATTTCATTAAGAGTTTCTTGAAACTCAACCTTTCTGGCGGTAAGTTCATCTTGTCCTTCTCAATAGGACAACACATTCATACTTGTGTTATGAACTTATTAAGAATAAGTATTCAACCATGATTCGGTAAATTCATCAAGTCTTTCTCACAAAGACCACCCAAAACATGGGCTTTGAATTTATTAAGAGTAATAGTACTCAACCTAGACATGTACATTATTCGTCATAGAGATAGGTAGTGAGAAATGTACACTATGAGTCTTTTCATGGTTTCGTTTGACCACATTGAACTTAGATAACTAAGTTGGGTATCCACCATGAATTCCTCAACCAATGGGCTTTAAACCCATCCCCCTCGACGAATCTAGGACCAACTTCCGACTTAACCCTTTGGTAAGCGGATCTGCTAGGTTTCTTTCCGACTTCACATACTCTAAAGAGAGTACTCCATTCCTTATTAAGTGTCTAACAGATTCATGCCTTATGCGAATGTGTCTCTTTTTACCATTGTAAACTTGACTCTTGGCAACACAAATCGCGGCTTGTGAATCACACAATAAGGAAACAGGAGGAGTCGGGCTTCCCCACAACGGAATATCGGCTAACAAACTCCTTAGCCACTCAGCTTCTTGCCCAACTAAGTCAAGAGCTATAAACTCTGATTCCATAGTAGAGCGAGCAATACAAGTCTGTTTTGAAGACTTCCAGGAAATTGCTGCTCCTCCCAAAGTAAATACATACCCACTCGTAGAGCTTACTTCATCACTATCGGAGACCCAGTTGGCGTCACAATATCCTTCTAATGTAGCAGGAAAGCCAACAAACTCAAGTCTCCAGTCCATAGTACCCTTAAGGTACTTAAGTAAGCGTCTAAGAGCAACCCAGTGCTCATTACTAGGGTTATGAGTATATCTACTGAGTCTGCTAACAGCATAGGCAATATCTGGCCGAGTATAGTTCATTAAGAACATTAGACTGCCAATTATTTTGGCATATTCCATTTGAGAAACGTTACTTCCTTCATTCTTGAAGAGGTGTATGCTAGAGTCATAAGGAGTTCGAACAGGGGTGACATCATAACTGTCAAATTTCTTTAACACTTTCTCAATATAATGTATCTGGCTTAAAGAAAATCCCTTTTCAGATTTGATTACTTTGACTCCTAAGATTACATCGACTTCTCCCAAGTCAGTCATCTCAAACTTAGTGGACAAGAAACTTTTTGTTTTGTTAATGGACTCAATGTTGGTACTGAAAATCAGCATGTCGTCAACATACAAACTTATGATGACACAATCAGTACCAAACATCCTCGAATACACGCATGCATCCGAACCATTCACAACAAAACCAAAACTAAGAATAGTTTTGTGAAATTTCTCATACCACTGTTTAGGAGCTTGCTTCAGGCCATAAAGTGACTTTTTAAGTCTACATACTTTGCCTTCCATACCAGGCGCCTCGAAGCCAAGAGGTTGCTCCATATAGATCTCTTCATCTAGATCCCCATTCAAAAATGCAGTCTTTACATCCATTTGATGCACTTGCAATTTGTGAATGGAGGCTAGTGCAAACAATGCACGGATCGTTGAGATTTTTGTGACGGGAGAGTAAGTATCAAAGAAGTCTTGACCAAATCTTTGAGTGAACCCTTTGACTACTAGCCTTGCCTTATACTTTTGGATAGAACCATCTGGTCTAAGTTTCTTTCGAAAGACCCACTTACTGTTAATGGTTTTAAATCCTCTAGGCAAGTCAACTTATTCCCAAGTATGATTAGACATTATTGATTCTAGTTCATCTTTTATAGCGCTTTTCCAAAAACTAGCATCAATAGATCGTATAGCTTCTTCATAAGTTTTAGGATCCTCATCTAACAGATATGCTTGAGCTATATGATCAGAAAGAGTGTCTAAATCATTTATCTCAGAAATAAAGGAAGTTATGAAGTCTGGTCCAAAAGAGGTTTCAACTCTTTGTCTCTTACTTCTTCTAGGCTCAAATTTATTCTCTTGAGAAGACCTAGCAGGCACACTAGAAGAAGTGGATGGCAAGCTTTCTATTTGTGTTTCAACATTTAATCTAGGTTTCTTTAGAGGAAAGATATCTTCAAAGAAAACAGCATCCCTAGATTCACAAATAGAGAAGTCTTGCAGAGTCATGAATCTATATGCGGCACTGTTAGAAGCATAGCCTATAAACACTGCATCAACGGTTTTAGGTCCAATGGTGGACTTCTTAAAGTCTGGTAACCCCACTTTGGCCAGACACCCCCACACTTTCAGGTATTGTAAATTTGGGGAATACCCTTTCCATAATTCGTATGGGGTAGAATCAATTTTCTTATGAGGTACTCGGTTAAGAATATGATTAGCCGATAGAATGGCTTCCCCCCACATGTTGTCAGACAACCCAGAACTTATCAACAATGAGTTCATCATCTCTTTTAAAGTTCTGTTTTTCCTCTCGGCTATGCCGTTCTGTTGAGGAAAATAAGGGGCTGAAGTTTCATGTATTATGCCATTCGTCTCACAAACCTCTTTTAGAAAATTAGATCCATATTCACCACCTCTATCAGACCTGACACGTTTTATTCTCCTATCTAACTGATTTTCAACTTCTGTCTTATAAATAAGAAAGAAGTTTTCAGCTTCATCTTTAGTTCTTAGGAGATAAACTTTTGTATACCTAGAAAAGTCATCTACAAAAGTTATGTAGTAGTGTTTTCCTCCTTTACTTTCAGTGTTTCTAAAGTCTGCTAGATCAGTATGAATAAGTTCTAACAGTTCAGTCTTTCTTTTAGAAACACTTTTAAAGGTAGGTTTTGCATGCTTGGCTTCTACACAAACTTCACATTTATTATAGTTTGTTGTGTCTAGTTTAGGCAAAATATTCATATTCATCATTTTCTTTAAGGATTGAATATTTACGTGTCCTAATCTAACATGCCACATATCAACAGACTCAACAATATAAGCAGAAGTGGTGGCTTTATTATTTTCATTAAGTTGAGTTTCTATGACAAATAAACCTTCGCTTAAAAAACCTTTCCCAACATAATCACCGTTACGGGAAAGTACAAGTTTATCTGCCTCAAAAACTAACTTAATGCCTGCCTTATTTAAGAGGCCACCACTAATCAAATTTCTACGCAGGGCAGGCACATATAGGACATTATTAAGGGCCAAAGTTTTACCGGAAGTCAGCTTGAGTAAAACCTTGCCTTTGCCCATCACTTGAGAGCTGCTGGAGTTCCCCATGTACACGCGTTCACCATTTTTCGCGTCCTCGAACTCGGTGAATAGCTCCTTCTTTGCACAGAAATGTCGAGAAGCTCCAGTGTCTACGACCCACTCAGTGTTCTTCTCTACGAAGTTGACCTCCGAAACCACCGCAGCTATGACTTCATCATCCATGTCCTCCGCGACATGCATGCGTGGTCTAGTCTCGTTCTGGCGGTCCAAGCGGTGCTAACATTGGTACGCCTTGTGACCGGCTTGCCCACACACGTAGCACTTCATGGTTTTCATGTCGTGCTTAGCCTTGTTGGGCTTCTTGAAATTGGTTGTCTGCTGTGGTTTGGGCCTTTTGTTCGGAGGGCCTTTCTTAAAGGGCCTTTTGGACCCAGAAGCAGCACCAGACTCAACAATGTTAGATTTAAAAGATAAGTGACTAAAGTTGTTTGAAACCTTATCTTTTAACCGGTTGGCCTCCTCGATTTTCATGTGACCAATCAGCTCCTGAAGTGGTATGTCCCTTTTCTTGTGTTTGAGGGAGTTGCGGTAATCGGACCATGATTTTGGCAACTTCTCGATAAGGACATTGGCTTGCAAAACTTCACACATTTGCATGCCTTCCGCTATGATGTCCGAGACAAGATTCTCATAGTCATGGACTTGGTCCATGATGGTCTTGTCGTCAGTCATCTGGAACTTCAACCATTCGCCCACGACATATTTTTTAATCCCCGCATCATCGGTGCCATACTTGGTGTCCAAGGAGTCCCATATTGCCTTTGCACTCCTCTCCTTTAGGTACATATCAAATATTTTGTTAGACATGTGACTTAGGAGATGGCCACGGACCGTCTTGTTGTCCTTCTCATATTTGGCAAAGGTGGCAGCAGCAATGTCACATCCCAAAAACCGGTCTAGTCGGAATTAAATTCCGGTGACCGAATATTTTTATCGATAAATTTATTCGATCTTATCTGAACCAATAAATATTATTTGAGATAATTTATAATAGTTTATTGTTATTAGTATTATTTAATATAAAAAAAAGGAAAGCAAGTGGCGCAGTAGGTGGCCAAAACCAATCAATTATCCACTAGGCCATATGGCAATTGCCACTTGTTTATTTTTTTTATAGATAATTGGCCACTAAAATAAAAATAAATGAATAAAAAAAATGGGGTGGAGGGGGAGATGTCTGACGCCAAACTTGTATAAATAGGGGAAGAGAAGTATTGAAAATGCACAGCAAATTGAAGAGTTTTTAATAGGTGGGTTCAGTATTTGATTGGTAGTCCGATATTTTCGATATAGTAATATCGAATTTCTGCCGACGTCGGGGTAAGCTCAAATCTCTAGTAAGTTTAAGTTTCGGTATCGAGTTTGATGAATATTTTTATATATATTCGATACTGTTTTATTGATTAGTTTTTATTAATTATCATGGTATACAAGGTAGATTCAGAACAACCGCCAAGCCCAAGAAATAAAAATAAAGTACCGGTCTATCAAGGTGAGTGAAATAAATTAGAGTTGAGATTAGAGTCTCAACTATCTTTAATTTAATGTTAGAATATATATTAAGCATGAAATTGGATTAATTAAAGGTTAGTAAATGATAAGGGTAAAAGGAATTCGGATTTATAAACTGTCCTGTAGAAAACTGTATTTTTGGCCATGTTCGAGTCATTTCTGGAAAACGTGTTCTTCTACAAAGTTGTAGAGGACAAAATTTTACATGAAATAGAGGTATGATTTGCTCAAAAATGTTAAGTATAGGTCTCGGAATTGTTGTTAGAAGTTACTGGACTAAAACTGAATAAATCTAGAATCTGCTATACTAAATTGTAAAATTCGAAAATTATAGGGGCTTAAATAATGCCAATAAAATTCTGGAAATTTATACTCGAAACAGGGGAGTCATGAAATGAATGAAATTAAATGGCCAAGCTTGAATTAAGTCTCAATTGGTAAGTTAAATCCATTTAGATCACACATAAGATTATTAAAGAATAAAAAGGGGACTGTTTTGTGGAAATTGATAAATTGAGGACTTACATGTCCTATTTTTGAGGTTGCTGGATTATAAAAATAATGTTATAAGATTCATGTAAACATGGTTAAAAGCTCAAGATTTATAGTGTAGTGAAACATAGGTTATAAATGCACTAAAGTCACAAATTAAGCATAGACAGATTAGGTTTCTGAAAATGCCTTATGTTCAAATAATAAACTGTATTAATAGGGAAATGATAAAATTATATGCCATACATAGTTATAAAGGTGTGTTTATAAGCTTTCCAGAATGGTAAAGAACTCCTTATTTGGAGTTGTGAGTAAAAAGATATGAATTTTTGAGTAAGTAAATGTCATAAAAACAGGGTAACAGTTTGCCCCTAAATCTGCATCAACAACGACTTTAGAAATTCATTATAAATTGTATAAGAAGAATTAAAAGTTATAATTTATATGGTTTAAAAGGTTATTCAGCCTAGTTTCGTTTAAAACAAACGAAATTAGATTTTGAGTTATAGAACATTTTATATAAATATTTATTTGAGGACAATGCAAGCTGCCTAATGTACTAAATGATATATTTCTTTAATGTTTGGTTAGAAAAGAGTAGAAATGAAGGAAACCACAAAGTTGGAGAATAAGGAAAATGTCTCTAAGCTTGGATTGAGGTGAGTGTGGATGCATTTGTCTCGGGTGACACGGTGTCATTCCGATTTTTGTTTCTATGTTCTGATATGTGAGTGTAGTTGTGTCAAGGGATAGGCTCGGTGCCTTCCCGTTGCATTATTTATGATTATGTTTGCATTTGTTAAGGGCTCACGTAGAGCAACTATGCGAATGACAAATTTGGTAAGTGCCTTGCATTTCTTTGATATGTTCGAATATGACTACGAAATGCTACATGATATGGAGCTACGGCTCATCTTGTTATTTCATATGATATGATATGAAAATCATGGACTATGTGAATTTGTGTGTATTTATGGACGTTGGATACAATTGGCATGCCATAGGGTTATTCGAGCTCAACATGTAAGGGAGGACTACGGTCCAGGGTTACGGTCTATATGTGGGAGATAAAAGGATGGAAGTGTAAGGGATACATGGAGCTACGGCTCAGGGCTACGGCTCATTTATGATTCATGATATGGTGTACAGGGAATCCGCGTATCCAATGGTACCAATATATTATGTGTTTGATACGTTATGCTATGTTATTCTTATGATATGATATTATGCTTTGTTATGAATATAAAGTATGACATGTTATTGCATTATGATCATTTTTGGAAGCATGCTACATGACATAACATGTTCATTCATTGTCATTGGCTACCTCACTTAGACTATGTAAGTCTAATGCATTCATTGCATAACATTTCAGGTTAAGGAAAGTAACAGATCGAGATCGGGATTAGTTGGAAGATTGGCAAGTCACTACAATTAAAGAGTAATATGTTTTGTCCTTATGAACTCCTAGTATGGTGGCAAAGTAGTTAAAGTAATTATACTAGTCTTGTGGGCCTACTATTGTGAAATTTTGCCTATGTTTTATATAAGGTTTTAAAGCTATATAGACTATTGAGTTAGTAATAAAATTGACATAATTGGTAGTAAAACATTGATTAAAGGACTCTATGATTTTTGTGAGTTGTTAGGCTCATTTAAATATGTAAAGAATTTTAGTAAGATAATTCAAAAAGAAATAGATTTGAATACTTTACAAAATAGTCACTGAACATTACCTAGTCTAATCATATAGGTAAATGACCTCTGTTAGCAATGAGATTTTACAGGCTAATAACTAGTAAGTTTAATTTCAGTATAACATCTCGAATTTCAGATAAGGACCCCTAATCTGTAAAAATTACAAATTAGTCACTGAGTTTGAAAAAGTTTAAAATTGACCCCAATTCAAATAAGTTGTTAATAAGTTAAGTGTTAAGTCTTAAAAGAGATTAATAAAATGTTATGAAATGATTTTTGAACTTTGAATTTATGTCTCCGATCACCGCATTGTTTTCCGGTAGCGCTCTCCGACCCGGTTCTCTACCAGGCCGGGAAGGGGGTGTTACATTAGTGGTATCAGAGCTAGAGTTTAGTCGGTTCTGGACTAAACTTATGCATGTTTGTATTGTGTGTTAAGTTACTTTGCCACCTAGGAGTTATTTATTGAGTATTGTGACTTGCCGATTAATCCGATCTCTTTATGTTTAGATGTTTAAGTTCAGTCAAGCTCATATAGATAAGCATATTCTTGTCGGAGAAAATTCGAGGACGAATTTTCTTTAAAGGGGGAGAGAGTTGTCACATCCCAAAAACCGGTCTAGTCGGAATTAAATTCCGGTGACCGAATATTTTTATCGATTAATTTATTCGATCTTATCTGAACCAATAAATATTATTTGAGATAATTTATAATAGTTTATTGTTATTAGTATTATTTAATATAAAAAAAAGGAAAGCAAGTGGCGCAGTAGGTGGCCAAAACCAATCAATTATCCACTAGGCCATATGGCAATTGCCACTTGTTTATTTTTTTATAGATAATTGGCCACTAAAATAAAAATAAATGAATAAAAAAAATGGGGTGGAGGGGGAGATGTCTGACGCCAAACTTGTATAAATAGGGGAAGAGAAGTATTGAAAATGCACAGCAAATTGAAGAGTTTTTAATAGGTGGGTTCAGTATTTGATTGGTAGTCCGATATTTTCGATATAGTAATATCGAATTTCTGCCGACGTCGGGGTAAGCTCAAATCTCTAGTAAGTTTAAGTTTCGGTATCGAGTTTGATGAATATTTTTATATATATTCGATACTGTTTTATTGATTAGTTTTTATTAATTATCATGGTATACAAGGTAGATTCAGAACAACCGCCAAGCCCAAGAAATAAAAATAAAGTACCGGTCTATCAAGGTGAGTGAAATAAATTAGAGTTGAGATTAGAGTCTCAACTATCTTTAATTTAATGTTAGAATATATATTAAGCATGAAATTGGATTAATTAAAGGTTAGTAAATGATAAGGGTAAAAGGAATTCGGATTTATAAACTGTCCTGTAGAAAACTGTATTTTTGGCCATGTTCGAGTCATTTCTGGAAAACGTGTTCTTCTACAAAGTTGTAGAGGACAAAATTTTACATGAAATAGAGGTATGATTTGCTCAAAAATGTTAAGTATAGGTCTCGGAATTGTTGTTAGAAGTTACTGGACTAAAACTGAATAAATCTAGAATCTGCTATACTAAATTGTAAAATTCGAAAATTATAGGGGCTTAAATAATGCCAATAAAATTCTGGAAATTTATACTCGAAACAGGGGAGTCATGAAATGAATGAAATTAAATGGCCAAGCTTGAATTAAGTCTCAATTGGTAGGTTAAATCCATTTAGATCACATATAAGATTATTAAAGAATAAAAAGGGGACTGTTTTGTGGAAATTGATAAATTGAGGACTTACATGTCCTATTTTTGAGGTTGCTGGATTATAAAAATAATGTTATAAGATTCATGTAAACATGGTTAAAAGCTCAAGATTTATAGTGTAGTGAAACATAGGTTATAAATGCACTAAAGTCACAAATTAAGCATAGACAGATTAGGTTTCTGAAAATGCCTTATGTTCAAATAATAAACTGTATTAATAGGGAAATGATAAAATTATATGCCATACATAGTTATAAAGGTGTGTTTATAAGCTTTCCAGAATGGTAAAGAACTTCTTATTTGGAGTTGTGAGTAAAAAGATATGAATTTTTGAGTAAGTAAATGTCATAAAAACAGGGTAACAGTTTGCCCCTAAATCTGCATCAACAACGACTTTAGAAATTCATTATAAATTGTATAAGAAGAATTAAAAGTTATAATTTATATGGTTTAAAAGGTTATTCAGCCTAGTTTCGTTTAAAACAAACGAAATTAGATTTTGAGTTATAGAACATTTTATATAAATATTTATTTGAGGACAATGCAAGCTGCCTAATGTACTAAATGATATATTTCTTTAATGTTTGGTTAGAAAAGAGTAGAAATGAAGGAAACCACAAAGTTGGAGAATAAGGAAAATGTCTCTAAGCTTGGATTGAGGTGAGTGTGGATGCATTTGTCTCGGGTGACACGGTGTCATTCCGATTTTTGTTTCTATGTTCTGATATGTGAGTGTAGTTGTGTCAAGGGATAGGCTCGGTGCCTTCCCGTTGCATTATTTATGATTATGTTTGCATTTGTTAAGGGCTCACGTAGAGCAACTATGCGAATGACAAATTTGGTAAGTGCCTTGCATTTCTTTGATATGTTCGAATATGACTACGAAATGCTACATGATATGGAGCTACGGCTCATCTTGTTATTTCATATGATATGATATGAAAATCATGGACTATGTGAATTTGTGTGTATTTATGGACGTTGGATACAATTGGCATGCCATAGGGTTATTCGAGCTCAACATGTAAGGGAGGACTACGGTCCAGGGCTACGGTCTATATGTGGGAGATAAAAGGATGAAAGTGTAAGGGATACATGGAGCTACGGCTCAGGGCTACGGCTCATTTATGATTCATGATATGGTGTACAGGGAATCCGCGTATCCAATGGTACCAATATATTATGTGTTTGATACGTTATGCTATGTTATTCTTATGATATGATATTATGCTTTGTTATGAATATAAAGTATGACATGTTATTGCATTATGATCATTTTTGGAAGCATGCTACATGACATAACATGTTCATTCATTGTCATTGGCTACCTCACTTAGACTATGTAAGTCTAATGCATTCATTGCATAACATTTCAGGTTAAGGAAAGTAACAGATCGAGATCGGGATTAGTTGGAAGATTGGCAAGTCACTACAATTAAAGAGTAATATGTTTTGTCCTTATGAACTCCTAGTATGGTGGCAAAGTAGTTAAAGTAATTATACTAGTCTTGTGGGCCTACTATTGTGAAATTTTGCCTATGTTTTATATAAGGTTTTAAAGCTATATAGACTATTGAGTTAGTAATAAAATTGACATAATTGGTAGTAAAACATTGATTAAAGGACTCTATGATTTTTGTGAGTTGTTAGGCTCATTTAAATATGTAAAGAATTTTAGTAAGATAATTCAAAAAGAAATAGATTTGAATACTTTACAAAATAGTCACTGAACATTACCTAGTCTAATCATATAGGTAAATGACCTCTGTTAGCAATGAGATTTTACAGGCTAATAACTAGTAAGTTTAATTTCAGTATAACATCTCGAATTTCAGATAAGGACCCCTAATCTGTAAAAATTACAAATTAGTCACTGAGTTTGAAAAAGTTTAAAATTGACCCCAATTCAAATAAGTTGTTAATAAGTTAAGTGTTAAGTCTTAAAAGAGATTAATAAAATGTTATGAAATGATTTTTGAACTTTGAATTTATGTCTCCGATCACCGCATTGTTTTCCGGTAGCGCTCTCCGACCCGGTTCTCTACCAGGCCGGGAAGGGGGTGTTACATTAGTGGTATCAGAGCTAGAGTTTAGTCGGTTCTGGACTAAACTTATGCATGTTTGTATTGTGTGTTAAGTTACTTTGCCACCTAGGAGTTATTTATTGAGTATTGTGACTTGCCGATTAATCCGATCTCTTTATGTTTAGATGTTTAAGTTCAGTCAAGCTCATATAGATAAGCATATTCTTGTCGGAGAAAATTCGAGGACGAATTTTCTTTAAAGGGGGAGAGAGTTGTCACATCCCAAAAACCGGTCTAGTCGGAATTAAATTCCGGTGACCGAATATTTTTATCGATTAATTTATTCGATCTTATCTGAACCAATAAATATTATTTGAGATAATTTATAATAGTTTATTGTTATTAGTATTATTTAATATAAAAAAAAGGAAAGCAAGTGGCGCAGTAGGTGGCCAAAACCAATCAATTATCCACTAGGCCATATGGCAATTGCCACTTGTTTATTTTTTTATAGATAATTGGCCACTAAAATAAAAATAAATGAATAAAAAAAATGGGGTGGAGGGGGAGATGTCTGACGCCAAACTTGTATAAATAGGGGAAGAGAAGTATTGAAAATGCACAGCAAATTGAAGAGTTTTTAATAGGTGGGTTCAGTATTTGATTGGTAGTCCGATATTTTCGATATAGTAATATCGAATTTCTGCCGACGTCGGGGTAAGCTCAAATCTCTAGTAAGTTTAAGTTTCGGTATCGAGTTTGATGAATATTTTTATATATATTCGATACTGTTTTATTGATTAGTTTTTATTAATTATCATGGTATACAAGGTAGATTCAGAACAACCGCCAAGCCCAAGAAATAAAAATAAAGTACCGGTCTATCAAGGTGAGTGAAATAAATTAGAGTTGAGATTAGAGTCTCAACTATCTTTAATTTAATGTTAGAATATATATTAAGCATGAAATTGGATTAATTAAAGGTTAGTAAATGATAAGGGTAAAAGGAATTCGGATTTATAAACTGTCCTGTAGAAAACTGTATTTTTGGCCATGTTCGAGTCATTTCTGGAAAACGTGTTCTTCTACAAAGTTGTAGAGGACAAAATTTTACATGAAATAGAGGTATGATTTGCTCAAAAATGTTAAGTATAGGTCTCGGAATTGTTGTTAGAAGTTACTGGACTAAAACTGAATAAATCTAGAATCTGCTATACTAAATTGTAAAATTCGAAAATTATAGGGGCTTAAATAATGCCAATAAAATTCTGGAAATTTATACTCGAAACAGGGGAGTCATGAAATGAATGAAATTAAATGGCCAAGCTTGAATTAAGTCTCAATTGGTAGGTTAAATCCATTTAGATCACATATAAGATTATTAAAGAATAAAAAGGGGACTGTTTTGTGGAAATTGATAAATTGAGGACTTACATGTCCTATTTTTGAGGTTGCTGGATTATAAAAATAATGTTATAAGATTCATGTAAACATGGTTAAAAGCTCAAGATTTATAGTGTAGTGAAACATAGGTTATAAATGCACTAAAGTCACAAATTAAGCATAGACAGATTAGGTTTCTGAAAATGCCTTATGTTCAAATAATAAACTGTATTAATAGGGAAATGATAAAATTATATGCCATACATAGTTATAAAGGTGTGTTTATAAGCTTTCCAGAATGGTAAAGAACTTCTTATTTGGAGTTGTGAGTAAAAAGATATGAATTTTTGAGTAAGTAAATGTCATAAAAACAGGGTAACAGTTTGCCCCTAAATCTGCATCAACAACGACTTTAGAAATTCATTATAAATTGTATAAGAAGAATTAAAAGTTATAATTTATATGGTTTAAAAGGTTATTCAGCCTAGTTTCGTTTAAAACAAACGAAATTAGATTTTGAGTTATAGAACATTTTATATAAATATTTATTTGAGGACAATGCAAGCTGCCTAATGTACTAAATGATATATTTCTTTAATGTTTGGTTAGAAAAGAGTAGAAATGAAGGAAACCACAAAGTTGGAGAATAAGGAAAATGTCTCTAAGCTTGGATTGAGGTGAGTGTGGATGCATTTGTCTCGGGTGACACGGTGTCATTCCGATTTTTGTTTCTATGTTCTGATATGTGAGTGTAGTTGTGTCAAGGGATAGGCTCGGTGCCTTCCCGTTGCATTATTTATGATTATGTTTGCATTTGTTAAGGGCTCACGTAGAGCAACTATGCGAATGACAAATTTGGTAAGTGCCTTGCATTTCTTTGATATGTTCGAATATGACTACGAAATGCTACATGATATGGAGCTACGGCTCATCTTGTTATTTCATATGATATGATATGAAAATCATGGACTATGTGAATTTGTGTGTATTTATGGACGTTGGATACAATTGGCATGCCATAGGGTTATTCGAGCTCAACATGTAAGGGAGGACTACGGTCCAGGGCTACGGTCTATATGTGGGAGATAAAAGGATGAAAGTGTAAGGGATACATGGAGCTACGGCTCAGGGCTACGGCTCATTTATGATTCATGATATGGTGTACAGGGAATCCGCGTATCCAATGGTACCAATATATTATGTGTTTGATACGTTATGCTATGTTATTCTTATGATATGATATTATGCTTTGTTATGAATATAAAGTATGACATGTTATTGCATTATGATCATTTTTGGAAGCATGCTACATGACATAACATGTTCATTCATTGTCATTGGCTACCTCACTTAGACTATGTAAGTCTAATGCATTCATTGCATAACATTTCAGGTTAAGGAAAGTAACAGATCGAGATCGGGATTAGTTGGAAGATTGGCAAGTCACTACAATTAAAGAGTAATATGTTTTGTCCTTATGAACTCCTAGTATGGTGGCAAAGTAGTTAAAGTAATTATACTAGTCTTGTGGGCCTACTATTGTGAAATTTTGCCTATGTTTTATATAAGGTTTTAAAGCTATATAGACTATTGAGTTAGTAATAAAATTGACATAATTGGTAGTAAAACATTGATTAAAGGACTCTATGATTTTTGTGAGTTATTAGGCTCATTTAAATATGTAAAGAATTTTAGTAAGATAATTCAAAAAGAAATAGATTTGAATACTTTACAAAATAGTCACTGAACATTACCTAGTCTAATCATATAGGTAAATGACCTCTGTTAGCAATGAGATTTTACAGGCTAATAACTAGTAAGTTTAATTTCAGTATAACATCTCGAATTTCAGATAAGGACCCCTAATCTGTAAAAATTACAAATTAGTCACTGAGTTTGAAAAAGTTTAAAATTGACCCCAATTCAAATAAGTTGTTAATAAGTTAAGTGTTAAGTCTTAAAAGAGATTAATAAAATGTTATGAAATGATTTTTGAACTTTGAATTTATGTCTCCGATCACCGCATTGTTTTCCGGTAGCGCTCTCCGACCCGGTTCTCTACCAGGCCGGGAAGGGGGTGTTACAAGCAAGGACATCGACAGCATCATCAGTTTGGCCTTGGTTATCGGGAGGAAAAGCAACGGTAGGTGGTGCAACTGGTGGTTCGTTGAGCAGCACATAATCGAGGTCCAATTGCTCAAAGAAAATCAGTATGCGCTGGGACCATCTACGGTAGTTGCTGCCATCTAAAGCATCGAGCTTGGAAAGATCGGGAATGAGCTTGCTTAGTGCGGATGAAGATGCCATTTTGCAGATTCGGAGAAAAGTTTTGTTTCTAAATTGTTGGAAAAATGGACTGCAAAATCGGCTGTTAGCACTGACTGCAAAATATGAAAAACAACGGTAATAAAAATTGTGAACCGTGTCGTGGTATGATGGCCACTGCCTTAGAAACAAAACTGCCCCGAACAGTGTAGTCGCTTCACAGGCAGAATGTCCCCCGAGGTGCACACGGACGCTCCTGAAATCGTACACGCGACTCCGGAGTGAACAACAGTGGTACTGCTCAAAGAATGCTCGAACAACGGAGGAAACAGAGAGAGTTTTTGATGTGTTGTTGATGTTATTTCGGATGTGTTCATCACATCTATTTATAGGCCAGATGTTCAACGGTCGGATATCATCAACGTCCGGATTTTCCTCCAACGGTCGGATCCAACGTTCGGATTCCGTCCAACGGTCGGATCCAACGTTCGGATCCTTCCAACGGTCGGATCCAATAATTGGAATTAAACCGTTCGAATAAAAGCCTATAAACAAGAAAAATTCTTTCACATATATTCTTTTGTTCATAAGAAAATTCCTACGAATTTTCTCCAAAAAGAATATTTACGCGCACGTACGTGTCGAAGACACAAACCGAGCCGGCCGGCCGGCGGCAGCGGCGCGCGAGAACGTCCCTTGTTCTTTCCTACTCAACAAGGGATGGAGGAAGCATGGGTATAAATACCCTTCCCTAGCTATTTTCCCAACCAATGTGGGATATAGCTTTGGTAATATTCTGAAGCATTACCAACATTTGACAAGGGCAAGATTTGAGGAGTTGAACATGGACTTGTTTAAGAAAACTTTAGGACCGGTGAAGAAAGCTTTGGAGGATGCAAATTTGAAGAAGTCTGATATTAATGAAATTGTGCTTGTTGGAGGCAGTACTCGGATCCCTAAAGTCCAACAGCTGTTGAAGGACTTGTTTGATGGCAAAGAGACCAACAAGGGTATCAATCCAGATGAGGCGGTAGCATATGGTGCGGCGGTTCAGGGTGGAATTTTGAGCGGCGAAGGCGGCGAAGAAACCAAGGGTATTACTTCATTCTCATTGATTTTGCACTAAATTGTATTGGCTTTGAAATCTTTATGGACCACTTTAACAAGATTTTTCTGTTTTTTTTTTAATTCTGCAGACATTCTTCTTCTTGATGTTGCTCCTTTGAGTCTTGGCATTGAAACAGTAGGTGGTGTTATGACTAAGTTGATCCCAAGGAACACCGTCATCCCAGCTAAAAGATCTCAGACTTTCACCACATACCAAGACCAGCAATCCACAGTTTCCATCAAGGTAAATCAATCAGTGGCAATGGCAGACAGATCTTGCGTTTCGAATTATGTGATAACTAACACTAGTTGCATCTACGAATTCCAGGTTTACGAAGGAGAAAGAAGTTTAACGAAAGATTGTCGCGAACTCGGAAGATTCGATTTGACCGGTATTCCCCCGGCTCCAAGGTGTGTTTGATATTCGAAATGTGATCATCACATTGTGTTTCAACTGTTCCATGGGTGATATGATAAGTGATAACCATTTGGTTTTTACGGTTTCTTCTATTGCAGGGGAGTTCCTCAAATTGAAGTCACATTTGAGGTTGATGCCAATGGCATCCTCCATGTGACAGCAGAGGACAAAGCGGCAAAGAATTCACAATCGATCACGATAACAAACGAGAAGGGGCGTCTCAGCCAGGACGAGATCGAAAGGATGGTAAAGGAAGCGGAGGAATTCGCGGAAGAGGACCGGAAAGTAAGGGAAAAGATCGATTCGAGGAACAAGCTTGAGACATACATATACAACATGAAGAGCAGCATGGATGAGAAGGACAAGGTCGCAGACAAGATCGATTCGGAGGAGAAAGAGAGGATCGAAAACAGCTTGAAAGAAGCTGTGGAATGGTTAGATGATAATCAAAACGGAGAGAAAGAAGATTTTGAGGAGAAGCTAAAGGAGGTTGAAGCAGTGTGTAACCCAATCATAAAACAAGTTTATGAAAGAAGTGGTGGAAGCTCAGGTGGAGCAGCAGATGATGAGGAACCTACTGATGAATTGTAAAATAGGATTTAGATTCATTTATTTCATTTTGTTACTCTACTTCTGTGAGATGATTTCTTTAGATCAATTTAATCTAATTATGATAATTTCTTGTTTTATTAAATAAATTAATAATAAATCGATAACTCGTTATTTTAAGTCTTTAGTGTTTTGTTCTATTAAGTGAACTAATAATTAGTCGATAACTTGTTATTTAAGTCTTTAAATTATTAGGGTTTTTTTTATATATTTTAGAATATAAAAAAAACTTTCTAAACATACGAAAAATGTCATATAGTGAATATGTTCGAGTATACGAAAAATGCTAATCTGTTTTAGAAACGCGACTCTTTTGCTTCCTTCGACATTTTTATTGAATTATTATTTGTTTGAAGTATTTAATGTGTTTTATAATTTTATTTGGTGAATTGTAGGGGCGGGCAAAATTAACCGACCCAATTGACCCGGTTTAAATACTCGATGACCCGAATTAAATTAGATGGGTAGTTACTTAATTTTTTTTGTTATTTTTGGCCGGGTACCCGACCCGGTATTTATCCCGAGTACTCGGGTAGGGCCTGAGCCGAAAAATCGGTTCCAGTCGGGTACCGGCTACCCGATTATATATATTATATTTTAATTTTAATTACTTATAAATTATAATATATATTATTTTTAATTAAAAAATAGATGGGTAACTAATTAAATTATGGATTTTAATGTTGTTTGGGTTTGATAATTCGAATATTAAACTCTAAGTTGGGATTATATAATTCAAACTTTTATTAGTTATGTAAATTTTTTATAAAATTAAAAAAAAAAGTGACGGGTACTTGAGACTCAGGTACCTGACTGAATAAAGTGGGTTGAAACACGGGCCGATATTTGAGGTACCTGAATGAACCAGGTACCAGTTTTTCGGGTACCCCACAATTCTCACCCGTAATGAATTGTGATGTTATTTATTATCGTGGACAATTATCAATGAATTTTTTCTACTAACAAGGTTAAAATCACATCAAATGTCTTCTATATTTATTTTAGGCATAAAGCTAAAAAGTGTTTCATAACGTTTGACTGAATAGTTATTTTGACTCATATTTTTTAAATCAATTTAACACTAACGTTTTATCTTTGGTCAAAATGTCTATTATGCGAATGGAAATTGTTAATCAACCGACAATAAATAACTTGAAACGACTTGACTGAATGACACGTAGAAAATATATATTATATTTTATATAATTTTAAAAATATTTTTTGATTAATGTGTCATTATGTAAAGTCAACATATTTGTCTATATGATATTGCTATCATGGCATGCACTGCCATATAAGTTTTTAACATTATTTCAAGGTTTTATCATTAATTGACTAATAGTTTTCATCCGCATAAGGACCATTCCAACTCAAAATAAAAAATTGAAAGTTAATTTAATTAAAAAAATAAAATATTTGTTACTATATTAAGTTTGTTTGCAAAACATTTTACTAGTAATGTACAATGTAACAATCCTAAAGGGATTATAAAATAAGGTTTAAATATATAATTGATATTTAAATTAGATACTTCCCCTTATGTTAGTATTTAAAGATATTTTATTTGTCAAAGAAAAAATTTTACTCTCAAATTGGTATTTAAATTAAGTATTTTCTTTCAAGTTGATACCTTAAAATTTTTGCTATCAAGTTGGTACTTGAATTAGATACATTCTTTCAAATTGGTATCAAAATCTTTACATCCTATCAATGTGATCCTAATTCGAAATAAATCAATAAATTTAATCATCTATATTTAAAAAATCTATCATTTTATTCTTTGTTGTTCTCCTAAATTAGTTGTTCTTCTCTCAGAAATATCATATTACTTTCATAATGTAATAAAATTTTGACAGGAACTTATTGTTTTATGGTAGAATGTAATTATCCAACTATTGTTTTGATCTGATAGATTCATTTAGTTTGATAGTATTACAAAAAATGACTATGATAAAATTTTTAAATATAATTTATTAATTTATTTAAAATTAAAATTAAATCGATAGAATATAGCAATTTTTAAGATACAAACTATTAATAAAAATATCAAAACTGAAATTAAAGTTTAACATTCAATTTTTTGTATTTGTTATTTATCTTATTTGGATTTTTTTATTAAAAAGTATTGATAAAATAATGTCGAAATATATTACATTTTCTCTTAATACCTGAATTAGTTAAGTTGGTTTAATTTGTTGTAATCTCGTTACAATCAGTTTTATTGTAACAGTTTGTTTGTTTGTTTATTTGTTTTCATTTAATTTTTCAAGTATTTGATAATATAACATTGATTTACAAGAAATGATTTCTTTATTTTTTAATTAATTTAATTTACGTATAAAATGGTTGGAATTTGAGGGTCAAAAATAATTTTCTTGCTTTCGATAAGTCCATCTCCTCCCTAGTCCAACGCCACCGTTACCTCATGTCATCCTCCGACGAGAACCTCCCGCCACCCGACTCCGATTCATCTCCGGGTCCAATCCAGCCCCAACCCGAACCCCAAATTCCCCTCATCAACCAGCTCTCCTTCAACCAAGACAACACCTGCTTCTCCGCCGCCACCGACCGCGGTTTCCTCGTCTTCAGCACCGACCCTTACGGCTCCGCCTTCCGCCGCTACTTCGACTGCGGTGTCTCCCTCCTCTCCATGCTCTTCCGCTTCGAAATCTTCGCCCTCGTCGGCTCCTCCCCCTCCCCCTCCGCCGCCGCCACCAATACCAAAGCTCTCCTCTGGGACGACAACGCCTCACTGTGCATCGGTGAGCTCTCCTTCCGCTCCCCAATCCGCTCCATCCGCCTCCGCCGCGACACCATCATCGTCACCCTCCTCCACAAAATCTACATCTACAACTTCTCGGATTTAAAGCTGTTACACCAGCTGGAAACAACGTCAAATCCCAAGGGCTTATGCGAGGTTTCGCAGGTTTCGGGGCACATGGTGTTGGTTTGCCCGGGCTTGCAAGAGGGCACAGTAAGAGTAGAGAATTATGGAAGTAAAAAGTGTAAATTTATCAATGCTCATAGCTCGAATATCACGTGCTTGGCTTTGACTCATGATGGCAGGGTCTTGGCCACTGCTAGCAGTAAAGGAACTCTAATCAGAGTTTTCAATGCTTTGGACGGGACATTGATTCAGGAGGTAAATTACTATACTTTTTTACAATGATTTTCGAACAAAGAATCTATGAGTTATGTTAAAAATCTATTCTTTTGAATGTAGTATATGTGAAATTTGATGTTTAATCTTCAGAACTATATAGCATATGTTGAAATGGCTTAGATTGTAAGGATTAGTCGCTGATGAAAATATCGTGTGCCCGAAGAGCTCAGTCACCGATGAAGCTGGCTTTGGGGCTGAGCTACATATGAAGAAGAGAGATAAGAATATGAATTCTTAAAGAGTAGTTTTTTCCCCTGAAATTCGATGTTCTTTTCATCGATGGCTTGTTATTTTGATGGACTGGATTCTTTTTGGCAACTAGTTTTGGATATCTTGTTTTGTGCTGTTGGCTAGTGTGGTTTGATCGGTCTATTCATCTAAGTTCAAAACTTGGTGCAGGTAAGGAGAGGGTCAGATCGAGCAGAGATATATAGCCTCGCTTTCTCTTCAACTGCACAGTGGCTAGCTGTCTCGAGTGACAAAGGAACCGTCCATGTCTTTAGCCTCAAAGTCGATTCAGCGGTTTTGGGGGATGATAGGTCGACAAGTGCATCCGAATCACCTGTTCCAAATCAATCAGCTTTATCATCCCTTGGTATTTTGAAAGGTACATGCCCTTAATTTGTTTGGTTTATGGAAGTTTCAACTATGGATTGATCTGCTTCTGAACTTTTGCTTTGTTACTGGATTTGGTTAAGCATAGATCTAGGACAACACGAGGGATGACCCTGTTATTCCTTATCTGTTCCTACTTTATGTGACTGACGATTGCTGTTTTTATCTGTGTCAAAGCTCATTCAATGTGTTGTAATTTTTGTAGGTGTATTGCCGAAATATTTCAGCTCAGAGTGGTCGGTGGCTCAATTTCGGCTACCTGAAGGTTCACAGTACATTGCTGCTTTTGGACAACAAAAGAACACTGTCATGATCATCGGGATGGATGGAAGGTAACTGAAAATATCTCGAGTTTACATGTGAATTATGTTGGTGAAGTTGTTATTTTGATTTCCACATTTTTGGTTCATCTTGTTAATGCAGCTTTCGCCGATGCCAGTTTGACCCGGTAAACGGTGGACCGATGACCCAAATGGAGGAACACAATTTCTTAGAGCAAGAAGGAACATTTTCAAAGCTGGAATGAAGAAGTTTGATGTGTAAATAAGAAGGTTTAGGGGGTGTGAATATATACAGATCATATATGAGTGTAAATGAGGGTTAGATTTGAGGATGTTTTAACTGCAATGTCCTGAACTGTTCATCCCACTTGATCCCAACTGATGAAATAATATGAATGAATGCTGAGCATAAGGAGATTTTGGAGGCATGTTTTACCACGGCTGTCTTATGATTTCAGAATAGCCTTTATTTGGCTTGTCTCTTGGGGGATTAAGACAAAATTTGAAATCCAAATATTGGCTTGTCTTCTTCCCTCGGGGGATTAAAACAGTTAAGTTAGTTTTCAATATTGGCTGGTCATGAGTTACTGGGTTTATCTAAATTCAAAATCGAATTACAATATTAATTTTTAATTAAATTATAAATATTAAATCATTATTAAAAAATATTTTGTACACAATTTGTATATATTTTTTACACGATTTATGTATTAAAATATAACTCTATTAATAATATTATTTATTGAAAATTTCTTTTCTTTTTCCCATATATCTGCATCGTTATGCTCAGTTTCATCATTTGAAGGTAAAAAAAAAAGAAAAAGAAAAAGAAAATAGCCATTTGGTAATTGAGTTGCGTGGATGCATGAAAAAGCCATTTGGTAATTGAGTTGCGTGGATGCATGAAAATAAAAGGTACAAGGTCAACTCTAACGTTTGATTGAATAATTACTTTGACTATTATTTTTTTAATTTAATTTTTAATATTTTATTTTAAGTCAAGTCACTTTGACACATTCCTTTTTCCCCTCTTTTGAAGTAATCTAAACCCCAATAACACATCAAAAATATATATATAATTTTATAAAAATATTTTTTTGATTAATGTGACATTCTTTCATTTCAACAATTTGAGTGTCATATAAATTTATCACATAATTTAAAATATTTACCGTTAGTTGACTAATAATTTTTATCTGCAAAAGGCCGATTTAACAAAATTAAAACGTTAAGAGTTGATTTACTTTAAAATAGGGGCCAAAGTGACTATTCAGTCAAAGTCAAACATTAAGAGTATTTTTTGATATTATGTCAAAGTAAAAACACAAACAATCCATGTCCACAGACCGCGAGCTACAAACAATCAAAATCTTGCACCATGCAAGTAATCGGCTTAAGCTTAAATAATATTTTCATTTCTATATCATTTCTACTAAAGATATTTGGCACATCTACATAAACACACCCTTAATTAAATGAAAAAAATACAAATTTCCCTGTTTAGAATTGATCACTGTTATAGATGACAACAATTTCATTCAACATTTTACTTTGGAAAAAAAGAATAGTTCATTAACAGACGTTTGTAACTATATAAACTAAAACTCCCAATCTATGTGAAGATTTAGGCTAACTAGATCATTTTATTCTCGTCACTGAAAGAACCACCGGGTTAAGTATGTCGAAAAAAATAAGTATATATATTTGACTCAAAATTTCAATTAATTTGAATAAACCTAGAAAATCACTACTTAATTAAGCTTCCATGAATTTAGATATGGTCAGCATTTTCTGGAGGGCTACCTGCAAGCCAACCCCATACTCTGCCGGAGCCTTGTCCCTGCTTTGCGTTCAAGGCAGCTTGTTCCGATGCGGCTTTTTGCCGTTGCAGGAGTTCAAGTTCCTTTCTTAGCGTTTCCATTGACAGGAGTTTCTGTCGTAGTTCTGCAATATCAACCTGTTGAATCAAGAATATTAGAAAGCAGTAAACAAAAGCCAAAAGAAAGGAGTCTCCAATTACGAATGGATCTGGATTTCAATCTGTTTTGAATTTGAGGATAATTCGAATTTTTTAGTCTAAAAAAGTTTCATTCTAAGTATCCCTATTTAGAACTCTAAACTAAACAGCACATGCAACCATCAAACCAGAGACCAAAGCAGGGTTCAACAAAAAAGAAAGTATCATGGTAAGTCGTCCTTCCCTGAAATGGAACTTTCATGCTGGAGCAAGAACTAGCATGAAAGTCGATCTATAACGCCCGGCACAGTTTTTCATTTCCTTTTCCCCTTAGAACTGGCTAATCAAAAGGGGGCCTTTTTAGAAAAGGGTCCTCAATAAATAGAATACCTGTGCGGATCCGGCTTTTGCCCAACAGCAATATTTCATATTCACCCAGTTTGCGGAAATCAGAGTTTGAATGTCCATTCAATACGGAGAAAGAACCAGATAAAATTCCAAGATAAGAAAAAAATGTTCTCATGGTTTTAACGTACCTCTAATTTGAAACATCTAGACTGCTCAGCAGCAAGTTGACCACGTATAGATTGGAGCTCCTAAGATGTAAACAGGATATAGTGAGAAAAAATGCCGGAGCTAATATATTACAATGTCAAGCTTTAGAACCGAACCAAAGTCGAATTACATGAACTGCCGTTGTTACACAAAGAAATTACCTTGTGCAAATCTGTGTTTTGCATCTTGGACTCGGCCAGTTCTTGCTTTAGCTGGAGAGACTGTGACTTCTCCTTATTGAGTGACACTTCTAGTTCTTCCTTCTCTGCCTTGAGTGTTGCTATTATGCGCTCGGTAGTCTCACTGCCTTCGAGTTTCTGCATATAAATTTAAAACTTGAGCAGAAGAAATGGATTGAGAATATAGTGGATGTGGCAATCCAAACACCTTCACTTTTCGATAAAAAAAAATCCAAACACCTTCAAGCTTCAATATATTTTAATTTCCAAATTAGAAATGTTCAAAAAGTTATTGTTAAAGTATATATAAACTACCTATATAATGTAAATTTGCAACTCAAGACCAGATAGAGAAAATTTTAAGGTTCTTTGCCGATGTTAGTATGCCAAATCTGCTATAGCTGATATATGCAAGTTAAGCATTCGAGGTACTAGACTTTGATGCACTCAATACAAGGGAGAAAAATAATTAAACAAAAGGACAAAAAAAAGAAGTTACCTGATGATTAAGTTACTTGATGAGTTGAGCGGGAAGTTTTTTTTTTAAATAATGGAATAAAAAATAGAAAGATTTTAATATCCTTACTGACGTACTTTTTTAAATAATGTACTTTATACTAAAATATCAACCAGCAGATTTCCAAACATAAATGTGACTGAACGCTGAATGCACCATCAACATAATACACACCTGATGCCCTGTGTCAATATTATCCATAACAATTTCTCGTATCTTTCCTTCAGGACCAATTTCGAACTCAGACTCCAAATCTCTGGTAGGATTTGTAGCATTATGGATGGCAGAAACACTATCAGGAACAGGAGTCTCCATCATCTTCGATTGCAAGGTTGACTTGTGACTTGGCTTGAGAACATTAACCTGGTAGCAAAACATAAAAGATCAAATAGAAGCAAAATATACATGTCATAAAGAGGCTAAAACTGTCTCTACCTCATTGTTGTAATACCCATTATATCCTCCAAAAGCTACAAGTATGTCTTCACCATTGAAGGAGCTCACAACCAGACTCAAGCCCTACAATAAATTAGATAATAATTTACAATTTCAATCGCAAAAGTGGAAGCTACCTGCTATTTGTAGAGAGCAATATACCACAACCATACGACTTTTTTCTAACACATGAGCATTACATACCTATTTTATTAGTTAAGTTTAGAACCAATGAAAGATTATGAAGTTAAGGATTTATATTTAATACTAAAGTGGTGCAAACAAAAAGTTTCCACAAGCGCCTTAGTTTTAGGACTTAGGGTTAGAATTTAGGGTTTAGATGTTGGTGGTTTAGGTTTAGTGGTTTAGAATTTATAGTTTAGGGGTTGGGGTTTAGAGTTTAGGGTGATATGGTTAGTGTCTTAGTAATTTAGGTTTTAACCTATAAACCCCAAATTCTAACCCTAAACCCTAAATTTGAACCGCAGCCCATCAATTCTAAACCACTAAACCTATACCCATAACTTCTAAAACCTAAAGTCTAACCCTAAACCCCAAAACTAAGACGCTTGTGAAAACTTTTTGTTTCCACCGCCTGTGTATAGAATAATTACCCTAAAGTTAATAGGTGAGAATGAACATGATCAAAAAGTTATTAAATATATCCAGTCAAATGATTGTAATAATTACAGAGAAAAGCACATCATCATATGTAGAAAGTATACTTGGTTATATGCATCTTTCTACCATTCCTTGTTGATCCACATGGGGAAGTTTAATCTCCATTGAAGCATTTCCGACACAATTGAACCGGTATACATTTGAAGAACCAATTCAAATAGAGATTTGTCACATGCCATAGCATTTTACAGGTAACAATATTGGTGAACTCTAAGATACCTCACTAGCAAGAGGAACACGTTCTTCAACTGATGCCACAACTGACCAAGCAAGGGTTGACATATTGAGGACAACAGTCTCCGATGCCCCTGCCAAAAAAGGAATAGGATAAAAAAAAACGAAGCTTAGGGAGCAGTAAAATCAGCAAGCTCCTCCTCTCCCCCCCCCCCCAAAAAAAAAAAGATGTACAGATGCTGCCAAGAATATTCCTATCTTCATATCAGATGCAGACACTTGAGAGTTATAGTAATGCTAAAACTATGTATAAACTGGAAAATCTATGTCCAAGGAACAAGAATAATCTTGTATTTGATTTTGAAGTAAGACATTTACCACTTTTATTGTCTCCACCGCCAACAATAAACCAGTTCTCCCCAACAGTCACGCCTGCATGACCAGCCCTAGGAGTCGGTATCTCACCTTGCTGAGTGGGTCTTGACCATTCCATCTACAAATCCAAATGCATAAAAGATAGATATACTAATTCCTAAGACAAGCACATGCAAAAATACAATGTGTAATTATCTTACAGCTTGCAAATCAAAGACATGCAAATCATTGAAGCAAGTAGCATGTGAACTGCCGCCAAAAATAAGAAGGTAACGCTCTGCATGTACAGCTGCAGTATGATCAGCTCGTGGTAATGGAGGAACCCCCCTGCATGACAATGAAGATAAAAAAAAAAAAAAGAGTTAGCAAGGACTATAAATTTCAAACAGTCTTCCAATCTGTAAAATGGGGTAAACGGATTACTCAAAATAGAAGTGCAATATAAGGCTTATATCATGCCATCTAGTATTAGACAGGTTAGATTCCACACTAATCTGGTGGAAATTAAGCTTGAACCTACTGCTGCTACAATAATAGAAATTCAAGTTATTACCTGGAATGAAGTTAATCTAATTATGAATTCAATTTTTATCATGAGCTAATCTTATGAACCAGATTGAAATTCAAATATCAGATTCTTGGCTAGTAAGATAAGTGAACCTTAATCAAGTCAACATGAACAATGGATAAGGGCGCTTGTCCTCAGCAGCAAGACCCTTGTTCAAAGCTAACTCTTGAATTTTGAAGGCAGCAAATATGATTTCAATTACAATCTCTATGTTAAAAGGTTGTAGATGGACCTCTAGGCTCTAGCACGTCTTTAAGTTAAACAAAAGAATTCAGTTATTCAGTAACATGTATGGAGGGATTGTGCTGGAATAAAACTGACAAAAATAATCTTAATTCTTACACAGCATCAATCTTGTCCCAGGACATCGTTTCTAGGTTAAGTATATGTAGATCATTCAAGACTGTTCGCTTTGCATCCTGTCCTCCAAACACCACTAAGGTATTTCCAACAAGAGTCACAGATTGACCTCCGCGAGAGACCTACAAGGCACTCAAATTAGGGGGTAATATATTGGAAAAGAAAATTAAAAAAATATAATAAAAGAAGCTACCAAGCACAAACACAATTGACCTTTTTCCTTCACAAATTTTACCTTCAGCCTTTTGTTCATGTATACGAACATGTTTATAATATTTCAGGTAAACATTACCCATTGATCAACATTGTATGCATTCAGTTTTCAGTTTCTTAAATAACATATTCAGTTAAGCAAGAAAGGTTGATCCCATCAGTGGCCATTCAGAAACATTAAAAAGTTTAAGGCTGGTTAATTCTTGGTGAAGAGCACAACAAACCATGAACCCGCTAAAATTTCTAAATTTAAAGCTGAAACTATTTGAGTCAATGAAGGGAAAGAGATGTAACCAAGAGGAATTTCAGATCAATACCGGTGCATTGCCATAAGTATTCAACATTGACCATGTATCAGTTTGCAGATCAAATTCCTTCACTGCCATAAGAATACAGATTAACAGAATGAAACGCCAAGACAAAGAAGGAGAAGAACAATAGAATCCTAAATTCTTAAAATTGCAATAAGGGGCAGAAACAAACAAGTACCCTGGATAGTTTCAGAAGGGCCTTTTGTATGGCCAGCAATTGAAAGGAGCTTGTTCTCCCAAGGTATCTAGAGGGAAAAAATAGAAGGGATAGAGAGATGGAGTCAAATGATATACTGAGAAAGAATATCAGCATGAATACAAGAATTTTCAGCGAACAGATTCTAATGTACGAGCATCATTTTCATTTGAGAACTTTGCTCTAGAGAAATCAAAGTAAAACAAAATGAAACTGAGTTCTTTACAAACCAATGAATGACCAGCACATGGGGCTATATTTACTGGAGACGACAATTCCACTGACTTAGTTCCAATCTTAGCATCAACCTTTGACCAAGTCCAACTTCTCAAATCTAGAATCTGTATCAATCCTCACATTAGGGGGTAAAGATATAATGTGGAATCAGACTAGTGCATGAGTATACAAACAAGAATTCAAGCTTATAAGAGCACAAAATTAGATTGGAATTTTCAAGCAATGGCCAAGAAAGTGAACTACAATTTCATAATAATTCACTTCAGGCCCAAATCCATAAAGTAATCTGAATTGTATTAGATTATTTAAAAAATAATTCATGGCATAAAACACTTGTCCTGCATGTTTAGTAAATTTTTTACTTACATGAAGGTCACCTAGATAACGTCCATTGTGGTTTCCACCATATATATACATCTTATCCTGAACAACTGCAGCTCCATGCTGAAAAATAAGAGTAAACATTCTTTAGAATAGGACAAATGCAAGACTAGAAAAGATTGTATTTGATTTTTAAATGATAGACATGCCAATACCTGATAGCGAGCTTTAGGACATCGACCACTTATTGGAGGTAAAATCCATTTATCATAGACAACAATGGAATCAAGGCCTTCTGATACAACATCTTTGTCCTGAGTTTCCACCAGACTTCCATTTTCAGCAGAAATAGTCTTTGTCTCAGAAAAAGAATTTCTGTTCTCGATGATAGTCTCAACATTTGAATTATGCTACGAGCATGCAACCAAGTTAAGAAAGTAAAAGTGAGTACAGAGAACAACAAATCTACTAAAACAACCAGAGTAACTTGGCTTATCTCATTCAAATTTTAATATAAAAGAACAATTATGTGGAAACCAACTTCTTCAGAATTGAGAATAAGCAATGAGATAGAGTTATATGTCCTTGAGTTGACAAAGTCACCCAATCAAAACTTTGAAATAACAGGCCACGGAAAAATATAAAATTACACAACCAAAACTGTGAAAAAAACAGCTTACTCACATTCATTTGTACATCTATAACAGGCTCCGAAACAGAATTAGATGCCCTTGAATACCATCCTGGTTCTTCTTCCTGAACAAGGAATAAAGTAAAAAAATAATTATATCAAACTAAATAGATTCATATGCTGATATACATAGGAAAAATCCAGAAAAGTTATACATCCAATAATTTCATAAAGTGACGCATGGCTTCCGTAGGAACCATGTCTCCAAGCTGCTGCCAGCTGTATAAATAATAGAAAGCTTTATGAGAAAGAAAATTATCAAAAAGAAGGAAGATAAAAGAAAACAGTATGGATAACATCGACTTGGCATATAAAAGTAGCTTTCAACCATCTAAATCCTTGCGTAACACATGCATAAAAACCATGCTTATATGTCAGACAGAAAACTAGACCAATCTAAATCAGATAATTTAGACTAACATAGAAGGAATTCATTCTTTTCAACTAGACAATATAAACTATGCATAACAGTGATGACATCACCAAATACTGAAGCAACTAAAAAAACATTCAACCTCAATATGCAATAGGCACTCAAATTTGACCTATGTCCATTAGCATCTCTCCGAGTCAACATAATTATCGTTTATCATTCAAACCACTTTTAAGCTAATAGATTAAAACACTACCACACTAAGCATAACCATATCAAACAAACATAGCCGAGTGTGAACATAAACATATGTATGAAATTAACCCCAACAACAAGAAGCACCAAAAAAATTGAAACTACACACTGCAGCAAATAAGCTTGCAGACCTTTTCCATTTGCTTTGTTCGACATGACTCCATGAACTAGGCTCTGGAACATTACAAGGACCTACAGTAGCCTGTAAACAACATAATTAACATAATAATGCATGGAATTAGTAACATTAAAAAAAGAGCTTCTTATCTCAAACAATTAATAAACAAACACTTATTTGATTATTCGAGAGATCAAAATCCAAATTACCTTCAACTCAGAGCGTAAAACTATATCTACCAAAATTACACTTAAAATACTCCAAAAGTGAATATACAAACCATATACAAAAGCACTCTAATAACGAAATCCTTAGATGAAATCAAATCGATGTAGGATTGAGAAGGCTGGATTCTATGAAAAGGAGAGACAGAGAAATGAGAAAGGTGAAGTCACCTGCTGGTAAAAGGCGTAGAGGAGCAAAGCGACGTCGTTACAGAACCTGGAGCCGATGTCTTTGTTGTTGGAATTGGGAGATCCATCGAAGCCGGCGAAAAACGCCGCCGCGTAGAATCGTTCGGAATATGCTGAGCCAAAGTTTGCCCCCGCCATAGTCGCCATTTCCCCTTTTTCTTTGATCTGAGATCTTATATACATATAAATTGTAATAACATTTAGGGTAAACTACATATTTAATACCCACCTATGCCTGTATTTTTATTTTGGTAACTAAACTAATTTTTTTGACAAAATAATACCTAAATTACGGATCGTTTTTATTTTGAGGCCATCGTTGTTTTCTGGCGTGGAGATTCTATTTCTAGCACTAGAGATAAAATCCAGATTGGATAAGTGTTTCTCGTGAGAATCTGACCCTAAAAAAATCAATCTTTTTTGGGGTTACCCTTCTGATGAAAATGAAATTTTCAGCTACACAGGGCACGGAAGCAGCCATGGATTAAGCAAGCAAAAACTACCCACAAACTAAAAAGTTGCAATCTTTACTTAAAAACTTGGGGAAAATACCAACTACCAAGAGAAATACCCTTCAAGGTAAACGATATTGGACCAAAGACGGTACCTTTAAACCCCAAAAGAATATGAATAATTTTTACGGGAAGAAGAAGAATATGAAAATTTTACAATTTTAACTCAAAAATTAAAATAATGTTTAAATTGAAAGAATTTTGGACTAAATTAATAGATTATACAAGTTTCAGGGTTAAAACTGTTATTTGAACGAGCGATGCCACCTTTTTTGTTTATTTTTAATGGTAAAGATACCAAAACAGAAATGATACTTAACTTAGGTACTATTTTACTCAAAAAGTTAGTTAAAGTACTAAAATAGAAATATAGGCATATATGAGGTACCAAATATGTAATTTACCCTAACATTTATGTGAGTTTTTTTTTTAAACGAAACATTAATGTGAAGTTCAAAAACCGATAAATAATGCTTTTCATGGTTGCTAAATGTAAAAAATAATGTCATGTTTGACAATTAGCGGATAGCTGATAGTGAATTATATTAGTTGATAGATGATTGCATTAACTGATTTGATTAGCGGATTGTATTAGTTGATTGTATAAAAGTGTTTGGTAAAATTAACTTATAGATGTTAGATTATTTAAGCAAGCAAAATAACATATAAGGACATGATTATATTTAATACTTGTTTGAATAGTTTATTAGTTATCAATATTTTGTATCTAATTAATATTAATTAGATTTATAAAAATTATTTTTAATATAACTTTTCTAAACATATTTGAATGGTCTTAAAAAACGTATTTGAATGATTTATATATTAATTTATTATTTATATAATTATTTTAATATAATATAATTAATTAATAAATTTAATTACACATATAAATATGTGATAATAAAAAGAAAAATAAATATGATTAACTTATAAATAGGGTGAGATAATATTTAATTTAGGTTATTTGGAGATCTTTGGTAACTGCTAAGGGTAAAAGAGTCTTTACAATTCTAATATCAAACATCTAATCTCAAAAAGCTCGTATTAAGAGCTTTTTCAAAATTAGCGGTTTCACCCCAATCTACTCTTTCAATCCGATGTTCACCAAACAACAACATTAGCGGATTTGACTGGTCAAACCTCTAATTATGCCTAAGACCTCTAATTTTTTCCCAAACCACTCTTTACCAAACATGACCAATATATATAGATATGATCCTCTACCACAATTAAAACCTGAAAGTTATATACTTTTTTAGACCGTTAGACGAAGATAAATAGATGAGATTAATATTAGAAAATGTGAAAATTATCCTTTGAAAAAATAATGAAATAACTTTAGTCATTCATTAGAATCATTACCATCATCTAATAGTCTAAAAAAATGTAAAAATAACAAAATTTTACACAATAAATCTTTAACCCATGAATATATATATATATGATAAAAAAAGATTTATATATATATAATTTTTAAGAACAAAAATTATATGCCTTAAGTGTGCCCCTTTCTATGCTCTACACATAAAAATACTAAAAAAATAAATTATAAACTTTAACCTTAAATTTTAAATCTTAAACCTTAAACGCTATACTATAAAAAATACACCTTACCCTTTATTCTCTATACCCTAACTTTAGACTCTAACGTTAAACTCTTAACCTTAAATCTATTTTTAGTGTGATATATAGAAAGAGTCCTATTTAGGAGCGAAAATATCCAATTTTTAAAGGATGCCCTTCGATGTTGGCGCCGTATGTTTAACTATTAAGTAAATCAGTATGTTAGTCATTGAACTTTACTTTGTGTAGTTTTTGTCATTTAGTTTTACAAAATTATAACTTTACCATTAAATTTTCGATACTGATTTTTTATAACTTTTAGACCGTTAAATTGAATGACGTCATTTTCAATGTCAGTTTCGACCATCATAATGAACTTGTCTTGTAGTTCCCTTCCATCTTATTAATTTATTTTTTTAAACCTTTTTTAAAAAACTAAAAACAAAAGATAATCATTTAAAGGGTTTATAATGATCATTTGAAAATTTAAATAATGAGAAATATTTTTTGAGAATACGAACAATATACCTCAATACTAGTTTCATCAGACGACGAACGAATGAGATAAAAGTATTAAAATATTGAACTTTTAGATAATTTTTTGTCTATTAAAATGAATTTCGTTGAAAATTAATGACATGATAAGAGAAGAGTAAAATATTAGTGATGAACAACAATTGACCAACAACAATACAAAAGGAGTTAACAATTACAGGAAAAAAGGTCATGTCATCAGGTCTATTAATAATTTAACGGTCCAAAAATAAATTAATGTCAAAAGTTTAATTAAAATTAAAGCTTTTAAAATTAAATGATAAAACCAATACATGTACTAAAAGGAAAGGCTTAAACCAAAAATAAGTACTCAAAGTATGTCTTTTTTGAACTTTAGTTGCTTAAAATATTGTTTTGTAAAAATAAGTGCCCGAAGTTTCAAAAGTTATAATTTTAGGCCTCTACCGTTAATGGTTGTTAAATTTTTTTTAACCAATCAATGTTTGACACGTGACACTAATTTGATTTTTTTAATTTTTTAAACAGAAACACTCAAAAAATTCAGTTTATCATAAAATCTCAAAAATTTGAAACTTTTACAAAACAGCTCTCAAATCTCTAAAATTACCCAAACTTAAACCTCAAATCGCCGCAGCTTCCGCCGCCGGTCGCAGCCTCTGAGCACACCCCTTTGGTCGCTGGACTAAAGCAGTCATTTCTCTCAACACAGCGTTGCCGAAAACAGTGAACGGCGTGCGAGTTTAACGTGGATTTCGCGTTAAGCCAAAATGAAAAGGAAAAGAAAAAGGTGGGTTGCAATAATAATTAATTCAAGTAACATTCAAATTCATTCCAAGCAGGGACGGACCTAGGACTTTAGGTTAGGGGGGCGAACTTATAAATTTCTAGGGGGACGAACCTATAAAAGTTTAGGGGGGCGAAAATAGATTTTTAATAGAAAATACATAGAAAAATTCTAAAATTTTTCTAAATCATATATGATTTTCAAAATTTTAGGGGGAGGCGGTTGCCCCCAGCACCCGCTCGGTCCATCCCTGATTACAAGTGCTGCAAAGCAGAAAGCTGTCGGATAAATCTAGCAAGATACTTTGATCAACCACAAATAAATCCTGTTAATCAGTGTCAATTCTAGTTACACGAAGAAGAAAAAAACTCCATGAATTTGATTAAAGATGAACACTTCAAACAGCTTTCATTAATTCATGAGTGGAAGAGGATAAAAATACCATGAAAAAGCTACATTCACAAGCGCTGTTAAAGGAGCCTTCAATGATGTAAATGGCCAGTAAAAGATGCAAAGATGAACACAAGTTTCGGAAACCTTCCCCTACTCGGAGTACTGGTGCATGCATCGAATAGGGTTACTCCGATGCATCTCGATGGTCCAGAAATGGCTTCCATTGATATTAAACCAAAAGGTTATGTTTCATCTGAAGGGGGACAGAAGAATAAAGGCACATGCATCACTGCTCAACCTTCCTTTATCATAGATGTTCGAGGCATCCATCAGAGATGGACCGGCACAGTTTGCCGATAAGAACTTGGTGAAGTTGGCCAACCCTGAAGATTGTAAAATATTAGTGAGCCACTTGAGGAGGTTGGCTCATAATATCTTTAGAACAAATAAATGCACCACCCGGGTCTTTTCCTTCCTTGGCATCTGTAGTTTTAACAGCAACGTTTGCATGCTTTGATGCCTTGACTCTACTGCGTGCCCTCCGGGAAGGACTTGAAAATTGGATTGCCGGCGCTTGAGTGCCTCTCACCTCTTGCGTCTTCTTCACGTTGAAGAACCCACTCTCAAGAGCTTCCAACACTCTAGTGGTCAATGGTCTGCTTCTTTTGCTTTGCCTCCGGGGATTCGCACTAGCTTGCTGCTCTTCCGCACAATCATTAGTAGTGGTTTTCAAATCAGCATAATTATTCACAAGGATGAATCGGGAGCCATCAGCTTCCGTGCTTCCTGGCTCACCATTCTGAGCATCCGGTGGAAACAGGGGTGGATCTGAACCAATTGGTGATAGGGACGGAAGCTTCTCATTACTCGCACGGAGAACATCATTGCTGCCTTCATCTTGAGAATTTAAGGCACGACATACCCCCATTTGTTCACCAATGCCAGCAGGAGACTTCTCGGAAACATGACTTTCTTCCGTCTTAGTACAAGCATTTAATCTCCGTCTCTTCATGGGAGAAATTAAATCAATTGGATTGCTAGATATATTCTCCGCGAGATCACTTCCTTCCGACTTAGCACAAGCAATTAATCTTTGTCGTTTCATTGGAGAAGCTAAATTAATAGACACAGCAGCTAAATTCTCGGTCAGGCAGCTTGTCTCTTCATTCATACAAACAGTTAATTTCTTTCGTTTTTCTGGGGGAACCAAACTAACAGAAGGACTCGATTTAGCTCTTCGACTGAAATGGTGCTTTATTATCCTCTTTGACCTGGCATCTTCTGATGTATCAGTCTTCTTATCTTGGTGAATCGACAAATTCTGGTCTGCAGTACATGAGTTCCTCAGATCTTGATTTGAAATGTCCTTTTCATATTTACCTTCACCTTTCATAACATTATCAGAAGCAATCGGCTCACTGCTAGGTTTTGTATCAGTGGCAACTGAACCATGACTTGATAGTCTGTCAGCAATTTCTTGCTCATGCACATCTGAAGAACTGTCACTTGAATGATTGTCATTTCCTCCTGAAAAACTATTAATTTCGGAAGAAATTTCAAACTTAACCGGTAAATATCTGAGTTCTCTTACGCGGGATGATTTTCCTCCATGGAGCAAACTGGTATCCACAATGGTAAATTTTATGTGGTGTGCAGTAGAACTAGCCATTATACCCTCACAATGGCGAGCATTTGTAACACAATTATCAACTTTTGACAGCATATGATTGGCATTTACCTGCTGTGAATCTTGAGCATTCTTGTGAAATGGTTTCGAAGTAAACATCAAATCAATTGGTGAATATCTCAGTTCTCTCATCTTCGATGCTTTTCCTCCATGGATCAAACTGGAATCAACAACTGTGAACTTCGTATGGTTAGAACTGTAAATAGAGACTAGGGGCTTGAGATAACAAGGCTTATGATAGGCAGGATCGTCTTGATCCGATGACTCTCCGGGAATGCACCTATTTTTGTCACTGCAGCTCCTCATACAATCTCCTTCAGAATCAAGCTCGATAAGTGTTGGTTCAGATGCAACTTTGCTCAAAACATCACTAACAGAATCAAAGTAGTGATTTCCTTTAACAAGTTTCCTTCTCGAGAACTTCTTCACTCCCGGAATAAGAAAAACTAGATAATATTTGGAACCAACAGAGCATCGATTCTTAGGCTGCTCAGAGTGCCACCCTCGTGCAAGCAAACGTGGCCAAACAGCTTCCCAAAAAATATCGTTGCAACGAGCTTTGCTCAATCGAAAGCCTCCGGTTAAAAATCTGATGATGTCACTAGATGTAAGAGATGAGCAAGCCTTCCCAGATGGTATTTCGGGGGAAACTTGAGTTGCCTTCGGAGGCTCCATGGCCAGGCCTGTAAGATCTGTCTTCCCCTTACCAATACCTACAGCTTCTACAAGTGCAGATATGCCAACACTAGTCTTCAAATGGAACACATAGTTTTCAAGCAAAGTTTTCCCCTCCACAAATGACTTAGATACCTGCCAATATACAATGAGTTCGAGAATCTTATAATAGTCAAACATATTGAGAAGCTAATATAGAAAATCAATGTCTAACGTAAATAAACAGCAAAACAAATTATAAATATAAGATTATCTTGTAGTTCACTTTTGAGCATCTTTCTAAATGAAATCTGAGTGATAAATCAGGTTTACCTCCAGCAGATTGTTTTGTAATTCACCCGGGACATAGGCAAGCAAACGAGATAACAATTCCTGTTGCCTCCAACCAGTAAAGATTTTCTGTCCATATACATGTTTTCGGCGACTTCTCTTTTGGCCATCTGACCATCTGCGATATCCATCAGACCTATAAAATGCCCCATAATAAAATGACAGTATATCCCCCATGTCCTTGTTCTCGATGAATCGTTTTATCTGCCCAAAATTCTTCCCAAATATATATAAAGCAAGAAGAAAACCATCCACTTCTGCATTGCTCCAGGAATCACCTGCTGCACCTGGAACTAGATGAGAGCTTTTAACTTCAAACGGTCGAAATAGGTTGGTTTTATTTGTCATTCCACATTCAAGGTTGTCTGCATTTGATTCCTTTTCATTGACCAACCTAGCGTCGGACACATCAAAACTTGGTTCGGAATTTCTCTTCCTCTTGGAACTCTGTCCCTTTCTGCACTTCCGAGATTTGACAGACTCATCCACTGTAGTTCCATCATTGGGCTTATATGAACCTCCTTTGCCTTCATCCTCGTAATCGATATCTTCATCACGTGTCCACATGACAGGCAAAGGTAAGCCTAATAGAAAGGAATGTGCAGGATAAGGAATGCCATCTGAGTCAACAGGGTCCATCAAAAGCGAAAGATGCTCAGTTCCTGTTACCATGGGAGGAATTTCCACCTGGTATTTGTTGCCAACTCTCGGACTTAATCGCGGATCACCGAATATATCACTTATATCAGGAGAATCCGGGGGAAGCAACAGCTCGGGAGATGTTTCTTCAATGAGGTTGCAGTTAGGTTCCAACATAACAGTTTCCATCTGTGAAAAAATATAAGAAATTCAAACCATGAGAGTCGAACACGGCAACTTAGAACAGTACTCGGGTTTCAAATCAAAGAATGCCTATCAAAGAAAGTGAAATTTAGTGATTAAGCATTAAAGGATGCATTTCTTCAAAAGTGACAAGAGACACAATATTTGAGAAATAGTTCAAACAAAGGGATGCAGAGTTGATTAATCGTTTTGCCCTCCGCCAAACGAAGAAAACCGAAATCGTTAGGGATTCAAGCAGCTTAAAGATTCAATCTTTAACCAGATGAAAGAGAAACAGCTAATCAAAACCCCATTCATGCTCTTACTATAGAAAACAGAAACAGAAACCTAAACAATCACACTTTAGAGAAACACATAAAAAATGTTGATAACATCGAAGCACTGCAGCTTACAACAGGATCACCAACCCCAGATCCTTTTTCCACTCACAATTCACCATTCAAAGCTTATATAGACAACATTTGGAAGTTGAAACCCGAAACAGGAAACCAGCCAAAACAAGAAGTCATACAAAATAAAACAATTGACATAGGGGAAAAGAAAAAGAAATCACAGTAAAAAACAATAACATCCCAAGTAAATACAAGTAACCCAACAATCATAAGCAAAATTCTGATATGATCCTAAAGGAACAAAAAACAAGAACAAAGCAAACGAAATTTAAATAATACACTTAACCTTCCCTGGGGAAAGAAGAAAAAGCTTTGAAACGTCAAAAGTAAACGTGGAAGAAGGAACCTGGGCAAATGGGTAGTTATGTTTTGCATTGATTCATAGCTATTTTGAACCAAAGTGTTTATGTATATCGAAAAATAACACGAACATAGACAGGAAAAACTAAACAAAAGAAACAAACGGTTGGTCTATATGTCTATGAGTTTTGAAACTAATGTCTCCAATGAAATAAATTAGAAATACATGAAGGAGATTGAAGAGTTTAAGACAAAACCTGCGTTGAAGAGATATTGTTTTGTTTCGCATGGAGTTGTGAAAGAGAAGAAATCGAAGTGTATTTGTATGTATAGTGTGTTGGTGGTATATAAAGCAAGAGAGAGAGAGGGAGAGGGTGAAGGAGGTAAAGAAAAGTGTTCTTTGTCCTTGCAAATCTTTTACTATAAGTTAAAAATAAATAAATAAATATTTATAAGATAAATAATTTAAGTTTTAAGAAAATTTAATTAAAAAATGTATTATATATTAGGCCTTTTTAAATTTGGGTTAAAGCTTAAAATAGGTTATAATATAAAGGGTAAATTACATAAATAGTCCCCCAATTATAAAATGTTTATTATTGAGTCATCTATCTATAAAAAATACAAAATGATCCCCTTAAAAAGAGTAACAAGTTTATCCGTTGTCGTTAAAAAGTTAATGGTTGATGATGTGGCTATTAAGAAAAACTAATGACACATATAGTCTATCATATTTATATATTCAATTAATTTAGTCTTTATTAAAAATTTCAATAAATATAATCTTTTTTATTTGCTAATTTTTTATTTAACTCTCCACTCTAACATCGTTTCCCATGACCTTTCGTCCAGTTTCCGTTTCATCGGTGATTTTTTCGTCTTATTCTTCTCGCTCGTATGACCAGTCCACACCATTTGGGGCTCATTCTCGCGTGCCTCGCTCACGTGCTCTAACAATTTTGATCCTACGCACCCTTGCCATATGCCCCTTTGTCCTAAATTTGTTTATTTTCTTATTGAATTAAGACTAAATTATTAGAACGAGTAAAGCAAAAAAGAGTAAATATATTGAATTTGTCTAAATTAGGACTAATCCGATTGAATGTATAAATATAGATGACTAAATGTATTATTTTGTTAATTATTGTTAATTGCCACATCATTAGCCATTAAATTTTTAGTAACACTATACCACTTTGTTATTTTTTAAGTTAAAAGATCAGTCGGAGGACTCAACGAAAAAAATACTTTATAATTGAGAAATTATTTATGTTTTTACCCTTTTATAAATGATAATAACTATTTTAAGGTTTTTTATACATGAGAAAATAAATATATGTATGTACAATGTCGTAAGCGTTATATTCATTTTTTATACTATTAGCAATAATAATGACTTTATTTGTATCTTTTATTTTTATGAATAGTTTAAATTTTTATGCAAGATTTTATTTTCATTGTTCAATAGTGAATTTGTACTCTTTTGATGACTTTTAGAAAAATATTGATTGTTGTAATTAGTCTATTATAATTTTTGTGTATATTTTTTGAGTCGATGATTTTATTATATTTTTCAATAGATATTACAAGGTAATATTTTTAACTTTTTTGTATAATTTTTGTAATTAGCCTAAAAGTATTACAAGGTAGTATTTATTTATAGATGTTCAGTATTTTATATCTTTTGACAATATCTATGTACCTTGTAGACAAAGCGAATTGAACTAATATTTCTTCAGATGAACATTATTCGCTTTTCCACTAGAACACTTGTTGAGTTTATAATAACTTATTATTATTTCTATTTATTATGTAAATGTATAAAAGCTGTAAAGATAATATTAATTATTTCTCACACATCTTCGTAATTTCCAAACTTTTTCTTAATGAATGGTTATCAATTTCTGTATCTATGTTCTCAAACTCTCGGGGATGTTCTTTTATTTATTTATTAGGATAGATCCCGAAGAAATTCAAGCATTTAAGATTAGTTAAGCAATTAATTTGATATTTACTATTTATTGACGGAGCTAACTGAATTGTAAATTATTATTATTATTATTATTATTATTATTATTATTATTATTATTATTATTATTATTTGATACACATGTTGTGTAGAAAAAATTACACAATTTTTTATGTTATAGCAGTTAGGTATTTAGTTTACTATTTAGAGTATAGGTTTTAGATTGTAGAATTTAAAATTTAGGTTTTATGATCATAATTTAAGATCATATTTAGGATTAATATTTATATTTTATTTTTTAAAGAGTAAATATGTAAGTTTCTATACTTTTATATAAAATTCGTATAAAATTTACTCTTAAATTATAGGGATAAAATAAGATTTAATTTCAATTAGACATATTATCCCAACTTGTTCCATTAATTTTTTTGTCCACGTTAATTCTTAAACGTGTCATCTTTTCATTTTAATCTTTTAGTTAATGTGGTTCCATGAGATTATGTCACGTCATCCAAATACTAAAATTTATGTTTTGAAATTATTGTGGACAAAATATCATATAAAAATCAAATTCAAGGATCAAATGTTGCTTTAACCTTAAATTATATAATGTCAAAGTGTTGGTTCTCTATTGTCAAGGAAGGTGAATTTCAATTCCATTTAATCGAAATTCTATTTATTTATTTATATTTTTAACTTTTAATTTATGTAATGCACATCAATTTTTAATTTTTACACGTCAACCTTTCATTTTGATTCAGTTATATAGTTTTTAAAAAATTACATCAATTTTATTTTTATATTGAATTAATATTTCGTACTATGCAATCACAGTGTGATGATAGTTTGTAAAAAATTGTAGAACTAATGTTTTGATATAATATTTGAAAAATATTTTGGACTAATTTAAAAAGAATTTAAAAACATTTCTAAAGTCCAAACATCTTGAAATTATGTTTAGGAAGTTTTTAAATGGTTTTTAATGTGTTTCAAAGGCCAAATTTCTCAAAAACCATAGGGCGTTTCGAAACACCATAGGGCGTTTCGAAACAGGGGGATTCCAGTGGCAAAACGTTTCGATACTCGTATCGAAACGGGCCAAGCGTTCCGAAACGGTATATGCCGTTTCAATACGCCTACGTGGCAACGACCCTAACGGCTATAAACCCCAACGGCTCTTTCCCAAATAATATTCAAAATGCAGGCGTTTTGAAACAGGATTAAGGCGTTCCGATACGCGTTCCGAAACGGCTATAGGGTGTTCCGAAACGGGTACCCCGATAGGCTGCAACGGCTATATCTATAAAGAAGGCGTTTCGAAACGGGCTTCAAGCGTTCCGAAACGGGTAGCAGCTGAATTGCATTTTGGAGGAAATTAAAGTCTTCAAACGGCTATATTTTGATCCCAACGGCCATAAACGGCTACATACTCAATTTGGAGTATAAATAAGACCTCCAAGCATCAAGATTGATAAGAGCTTCAATTGTTACAACATTATGAGTGAAAAACTTGTCTAGAGCTTAAATCGTTTATTTCTTGCTTAGACAACACTTGTGAGCTTACATTGTTAAATTTGCTCAAGTGTCTTAGGTTTTGGGTGAGTGCTTCATTGTGCAAACAAAACACCTATTAGAGGGTTCAAGTTTGCCTCTTTATTTATCTCTTTGTAAGAGAGGGGTTCCTTCAAGCTTTGGGTAGAAAGCTTCGAGGGTTTTGATCAAGGCTTTGGGTAGAAGCTTGATCGTTGTAAAGGGTTTCCTCCTGATCCTAGAAAAGGGGACGAATCAATTAGTGGATTGATTGTGAAATCCTTAGTAGGAAGCTAAGGTAGTGGATGTAGACCTTGGTTAGAAGGTTGAACCACTATAAATCATCGTGTCTTTATTCTTCTAGCTTCCTAAACCCTTCCACCCAAAAATTCACCTCTCCACCACTTGGCGAGCAAGAACGGTTGATCGAATCGAGCACCGAAAAACCCAACAATTGGTATCAGAGCTTGGCTCAATCGAAGGGGATTCACATCCTATTGAGAAGATCCGGCAAGCTCGATCAACATTTCACCAACCGGCTCAAATGTCGCAATCCATCAACATACCGCCTTTCTTCGACGGAGATCACTATGCCCATTGGAAGACAAAGATGAAATTCTTCTTGAAGGTAAGAGATTACAAGCTATGGGACATAGTTGAAGATGGTCCGTTCGTGCCTCAAGGAAGCAAAGCGGAATGGAGTGCCGACGATCGCAAGAAGATGGAGCTAAATTGTAGAGCCTTGCACATGCTTTTTTGTGCATTTGGCCCAACCATCTATGAGAAGATGTCTTCTTGTGAAAGTGCCAAGGAGGTATGGGACAAGCTTGAAGTCACATACGAGGGGACTAATGAAGTCAAGGAGACCAAGATTGGGCTCCTAACCTTAGAGTATGAGAACTTCAAAATGAATCCGGGGGAAAACATCGAGAAGATGTTTGATAGGTTCTCCACCATCACCAATGGTCTTAAAGGATATGGAGAAATCATTCCGGAAGAAAAACTTGTCCGAAAGCTCATCTACTCTCTTCCCGAGTCTTGGGACTCAAAAAGGACCGCCATCATCGAAGCCAAAAATTTGAAGACTTTGAAGCTTGATGAACTCATGGGGTCACTTCTTACTCATCAAATCATGAAGAAGAACAAAGAAGATGAGAAAAGGAGGGAAGAAATTAGAGCTATGGGAGAGAAGAAACTCAAGAGTATTGGCATCAATGTAAATGCCATGGCTCTCAAATCCTCCACAAATCATCACGTAGATTCAAGTGAGGAGGATAGTGAAGATGAAGAGATGAACTATCTCTTCAACAAGCTCGCACGATTCATGAAGAGCAAAATGGAAAAATCCAAGCATGAATCGATGAAGAAGATGAAGGATTCCCACAAATCCAAAAAGAAGGGATCATCTTCTAAACAAGCATACGTGGCCACTTGGAGTGATGAAGACTCCACCGATAATGAAGTAGCCCACCTATGCATGATGGCCCTCAATGAGGGGGAGGTAACTTCTAACTCATCTTGTTCAAATTCATATTCTTTTGATGAGTTACAAGAAGCCTACGATGAATTGGTTTTTGAATTCAAGGCTTCATTTTCGAAAAATAAGAAATTGATTTCAAAATTAAAAATCGAAAATGATTTGCTTTCTAAAACCAATTTAGAGTTTGAAGCAAAAATCAAAGATTTTGAGCTTAAAGTTTTAGATTTACAAAACTTGCTTCAAACGATGGAAAGAGATCATCAAAAAGAAGTCGATGATCTCAAAAAGGAAAAAGATTTGATTTCCAAAGAACTTGAAAAGAAAAACAATTTTGGAAAATCAAATTTTTATGTAAGACAATCTAGTGTCCCTAGATTTTTAAATGGAAAATGTTTTAGAAGTGTTTGGGTCCCAAAAGGACTAACCACTTCAACTAAAAAGGATGAAATTGAAAAATGGATTCCTAAGGGGACTAAATTTTGTGCTACTAACGTCTATGGATCCAAAGCAATTTGGATACCAAAAATTACTTGATTGTCTTTTGCTAGGTGTGATGGAGAATGATCAACAAGTCAAAAATTGAGGGGGAACTCCATGCACACAAGGAAGAACACTTGAAGAAGGAAGGCTTCACATCCTCCCTTGAGTTCAAGTGTGGTAAAATCTAGTTGTTTTAGTGTTTATTGATTTATTTTATTTTATGTCAACTAGATATTCATAAATGTTGAACTAACATTTTAATGATGCTTTGAGTAAGGGGGAGCCAATTTTTTTTAACCAAAATTTTAAGTGTCAAAATTTTTTTTTGCCTCCTATGTTATCTTGAACTTAAATGTCATTTTAAATTCTTTTTGATATAACAAAAAGGGGGAGAAATGGTTTGAAAAATTGAATTTTCAAACGAATAAGGGGGAGCTTTATTTTATTTCAAACGAATATCTCTTATTCACAATTTTAAAGTTAAAGGGAGAGAATCCCAAACAATTTTTCAAGTTGGTTTTATTATATCAAAAAGGGGGAGATTGTAGAACTAATGTTTTGATATAATATTTGAAAAATATTTTGGACTAATTTAAAAAGAATTTAAAAACATTTCTAAAGTCCAAACATCTTGAAATTATGTTTAGGAAGTTTTTAATGTGTTTCAAAGGCCAAATTTCTCAAAAACCATAGGGCGTTTCGAAACACCATAGGGCGTTTCGAAACAGGGGGATTCCAGTGGCAAAACGTTTCGATACTCGTATCGAAACGGGCCAAGCGTTCCGAAACGGTATATGCCGTTTCGATACGCCTACGTGGCAACGACCCTAACGGCTATAAACCCCAACGGCTCTTTCCCAAATAATATTCAAAATGCAGGCGTTTTGAAACAGGATTAAGGCGTTCCGATACGCGTTCCGAAACGGCTATAGGGTGTTCCGAAACGGGTACCCCGACAGGCTGCAACGACTATATCTATAAAGAAGGCGTTCCGAAACGGGCTTCAAGCGTTCCGAAACGGGTAGCAGCTGAATTGCATTTTGGAGGAAATTAAAGTCTTCAAACGGCTATATTTTGATCCCAACGGCCATAAACGGCTACATACTCAATTTGGAGTATAAATAAGACCTCCAAGCATCAAGATTGATAAGAGCTTCAATTGTTACAACATTATGAGTGAAAAACTTGTCTAGAGCTTAAATCGTTTATTTCTTGCTTAGACAACACTTGTGAGCTTACATTGTTAAATTTGCTCAAGTGTCTTAGGTTTTGGGTGAGTGCTTCATTGTGCAAACAAAACACCTATTAGAGGGTTCAAGTTTGCCTCTTTATTTATCTCTTTGTAAGAGAGGGGTTCCTTCAAGCTTTGGGTAGAAAGCTTCGAGGGTTTTGATCAAGGCTTTGGGTAGAAGCTTGATCGTTGTAAAGGGTTTCCTCCTGATCCTAGAAAAGGGGACGAATCAATTAGTGGATTGATTGTGAAATCCTTAGTAGGAAGCTAAGGTAGTGGATGTAGACCTTGGTTAGAAGGTTGAACCACTATAAATCATCGTGTCTTTATTCTTCTAGCTTCCTAAACCCTTCCACCCAAAAATTCACCTCTCCACCACTTGGCGAGCAAGAACGGTTGATCGAATCGAGCACCGAAAAACCCAACAAAAATAAATCAAATAAAGATTTCATATACACGAATGTAAAAAATCAAAACTCGTCCACATTTAACAAATAAATTATCTACAGTTTTGAGAATTATATGGATTTTTTTGACACGTCAATCGAATAGTTCTATGGGTTATATTTTGATACACAAGCTGTGTAAAAAATTATACATTCCATCATATTTAAACTATAAAATTTAAAGTCAAAATTTCTAGTTCTAACACCTAAACCTTAAACCCTAAACTCTAAATTATAATCATCAACCTTAAATTCTATAGCCTACGACCTAAACCCTAAACCACAACATGAATATATAAACCCTAAAATTAAAAGGCTTGTGTAGTATTTTCAAGTTTATTGATAAACAAAAGTAAAATAAGAACATAACCTATTAAAGGTTTTAAAATAGGATTATATTGTGTAAAAAAAATTATACAATCCATCATATTTAAGCTATAAAATTTAAAACTTAAATCTCTAACTTTAACCCCAAAAACTTAAACCTTAAACCAAACTCTAAATTCTAACTACAAAACTTAAATTATACACACAACAACCTAAATTCTTAACCCCTAAACCACAACCTAAATCTCCAAACAATAAAAAGAAAATATAAGTGTTGCACCAGTTAGATCAGACACTTACTCTTTCAAATCTTTACAATCCATTGTAGGAAGGGTCTCTGAGTAGTTGTCAAAAACATGAACTAGATACAATCTTCAAAATCTGCAATCACATTTCACGCCTATTTCCAAAGACGAGGATTCACTATGGATTACATCGACAAACAACCTAAAAGGGATCATACTATCCGTAACCACTTACAAACACGAATAAAAAACAAGTGTTGTGAGGGTCAATGCACGAACACCAAACACTCACAATGTAATCATAAAATATACCATAAAGATGAACAAAACGTATCACACAAAAAAACACATCAAATATAAAAAAAAAAAACAAAACGATTAATGCTAGTCATCGTCACCAATTAAGCGAAAGAAAAAAAAGGGAAAAAAATAAGTTGTTAGAGAAAACAAAGAAATTTAAAATTTAAAGCATTTGGGAATTTAAAGTGCGGTAACAACCACTTGTTTGATTCCACAGTTTTTTATATGTTAAAAAGAAGAATAAAGTTGTTCTATTATCTATGAAATTAATAATAAAAAAAGTAAGCAACTCAACAGTTTTTGTCCTCGAAATCCAATTTTATTGCAAGTGATTATTCAAACCTCGGATCATTAGCTCTCCACTCGGATACCTCGGGTTCGAATACTTATTTGGTCGTAATTTTTACTTTCTTGTTTGTTTTTTTGACCAACTAGACAATGACATATGTTACTATCTGGTTGGTGAGTTAAATTTAATACATTAAAATTAAGATAAAAGATGATACATGTGTCACCATCTGATTAGTGTCTTAAATTTATTAAATTAAATTAAAAATATGACCAAAATGATAAAAATATGTAAATAAAAAAACTAAATGTGTAATTATGTAAATTTAATTAATTGTCATATCATCATTTCCGTCAAAAGATAACTACCAATAACTTGATTGAAATTGTTTAAAAGGTTTAGTGACTTAATTGATAAACTTTGTAGTTCAATCTTCAAATTAAAATCAACACAATATTTTAATATTTTCTGGTGTAGTTTACCTTGTTATCGTTAATCCTATGTTAAAAGGATCGATAAAAGGAGCGATGATTATCAATTTGAAGGAAATAAATATAAGAATTTTAGGGGTTAAGGAAAATGAAAAAAAAATAATGTTTTTGACGTGAGATGGTAGTGAACGTAATGAAAGTATATTAAAAATTTAATGATTGTATTGTAAGTTTTAAAAGTTTGATAGCTAAAGTGTAAGTTATTTAAAAATTAAGGGACCGTTTTTATAGTTTACCCTAATTATAATTACTAGTTCTACTAAAGAAAATCATTTTTTTGTTGGAGCAAACTAAAGAAAATCACTTGCGTGAGAAAAAGCTGGCACTTTCCTCTGTACAGGCAAAAAGTCTCGACAAAAACTGAAAAATTCAGGTAAAATTTTTTACGGATCATTTTCTAGTGATCTTTTCACGTCTTAATTGTTCGATGCTTGAATTTAAATCAGGGTTTTTTGTGGGTTTTTTTATACTTTTTTCTGCCTATTTACAGGAGAGTATAGTGTATTTTCCATATTTCCTTTTTAAGATTTAACACTTTGGTTCATAAATTTTTGACGTGAATCTTATGTTTTTCTTGCTTAATTTTGTTGGATGTTCGATTTTTTGGGGGGCATTTCTAGTTTTTCGTTAGTATAAGTAGTTTTTGAAGATATTTTGTAAGTATATTTTATTCATTATTTGTTTTTTTTTCTTGACTTATTGCTGGTATCTTTTGAAGTTTACTTTGCTGTTAGCAAATTGAGTGTTTTATAAGATGTGGGAACTGGGAAGTGAATTTTTTTTGATATTCTGCCGTGAACTTTATGGGTTATTCAGTCGTTTGTTCTTGTGATTGCTCAAAAGTTCAGAAGAGTATAGTGTATTTTGCATATTCCTTTTTTAAGAATTTAACTCTTTGATTCATGAATTCTTATGTTTTTCTTGCTTAAACTTTTTGGCTGTGATTTCTTTTCTTCGGTTATAGTTCAATTTTTTTTGGTTAGTTCTAATGGTTGGTGAAGATATTTTGCACGTATAGGATATATCTATGTATTATTATTATTATTTATCATGATTTGTTGCTGGTGTCTTTTAGATTTTTACTTTGCTCATAGCAAATTGAGTGTTTTTATAGGATTTGGGAAGTGATGAAGTTTTGATCTTATGCCATGAACTTTATGGGTTGGTTCACTTGTTTGTTATTGTGTGATTCCTCAGAAGTTTTCTTTTTTCTATAGTTTTGACTTTAGCTCAAATGGTGGAAAAGGAAAGAAATTCAATTTACAATTTCAAGCTTTTGTGTTGTTTTGGTATTTTTAAGACGTTAATAACCACATTTTAAGTTGATTGACATTATTTTTCATGTGTATAAGATTTACATTATTGAGATTCATGAGTTATCTTTTGTTGTTCTCTATTGTTTTAATGAATACAAAGTGAAAAGTAGGATCGTCTTCATTGATTTTCGATATTGTTTGCTCACTTTATTTCAAATTGTATAAAATTTGTTTAAACTGCCACTGCCAGTGCTATTGATTAGTGTAACGTGGCAATGATAGTTGTGCAGATATTTGTGAAGTTAAGAGTAAAGACACGAAGAACGGAAACATGATTCTAAAGTACATACCACTAGATGAAGGGATGGTGATAATGGATGAGGCGATCATGAAGGCAAAGAAGATTATTGAAGGGTACCCTGAAACAAAGTTCTCTGGAGAAGAATACCAAAGGTTCTATGAGTATCCTTTGTTTTATATATCGAGATTTATTTCAATTAAATTAGCCTTCTTCACTATCATCCTTCGCGGTTGAGGATAGTGTTAAGACAAAAATGCCATCCTTGATAATTTCTGTAGATGTGTTTATTTCATGTGTACTTACCATAGCTCTAACGAGAAAACGATGCAGCTTTACGAGAAGTTCCGAAACAGCTTGGAAGAGGGCATCTTTTCAACGGTGAGACAGTTAAGATTTCAACTACTTATATCATGCTGGTTTTTCTTTAGTGTGTTCAGTTGCATTCTGAAGTCTGTTGTATTAGCTTTATCTGGGCTTGCTTTTCTCGTGCTTGTATTCCCCAATACAGACTTCGTTTTAAAATAGCTAGGGAATGTGTAGAACTGCTATATCAATGTAAACGGAACTGTTGACAGATGTTGCATTGAGTGTGTAATATCTATACCTTTTTTTCTTTCTTTTTCTCTCAGGTACTGCCAAATCTAATCAATAAACAAGGTGAAAATTTGTTGAGAGAATTCGTAGTCATATGGTCTAATTATAAGCTGATGGCAAGATGGTTATGTAGATTCTTCGAATACCTCGATCGTTTTTTTATCCCTCAACATATTGAGCTTGAGTCACTAAATGGCATCTCTTTTAGTTGTTTCAGGGAAATGGTAGGTGACAATGTTTATTCTTGAGACGCTTTGAGCTGAATTATAGGTGTTTTCTTGACGATAAATGGAAGTAGTAATTATATTATATTTTTTTGGCCTAATATAAATCTCAGGTCTTCAAGAAGTTATACTGTAGATTCATTGAGGCCGCATTAACTTTGGTAATTTCTGTGTGCTTTCCTACACTAAAAATCTTAGTTTCCTCAGTGGAGCTCGGCTCAGTTCAGCTTTACATGCAGATCAATCAGGAGCGCGAGGGACTACAGATCGACTGTGAGTTGCTCAAGAATGTCTTGGATATCTTTGTGGAAATTAGTGACTACAGAGGGGTTAACTATTATGAAGATTTTGAGCAGATCTTGCTTACAGAAATCTCTGGTTACTATTCTCGAGTGGCATCAGAGTGGCTTTTGCATGACTCATCGGCTGAATATGTTCAAAAGGTGTTTTTTTTCTTTGAATTAAGGGCCTTTTTTCTAATATTCATTTAAATTCTACTTACAATATTTAACCATTACATGGTCTCTTAAACTTTCTAGGTTTTCTGGTGCTTGAATAGGGAGAAGCAAAGAGCTCATCAGTACCTACATCTTGACACAGAAGCTAAGATAGTACAGGTATAGTCAATGACTTTAAACTAAAGAATTCTCTTTTTCTGCTTTTGATTGCTTATATCCGGTTGTGCTTCCAATGAAATAATGATTGATGAACGTAAGGCAGTTGGAGCTTCTGGCTGCGTTCTTGGTATCAAAATAAACTGCATGCTTGAGCTTGTTTAATAATGGTGTCAGCTACAAAGCCGTGCTCTCTCTTTTGGGTTTCAGTCTTTAGTAATTTGGAATGCATCCATTTTCCTTTTTGGCAATCTTATTGTTGTGAATCATACTTGTCATAGCAGTTGGTAAGTATATATGACAACTGAAATTATTTGAAAAATACTTGATTAAGTTGGAGCTATCCTTCTCATAACCGGCTTTCATAGGTTAGATATGTTATATTGAAATTCAGTTGCACAGAGAATAGATTCCGTCATATATCATTAGATAGATATTCCAAGAAACATCAATAATTCTATCTTCTATGGTTTCTGCAGGTTATCAGATATAATTTGCTGGATCAAATTGCCAATAAACTGATGGAGAAAAAGCAAGCTGAGAATTCTGGCCTAATGACAGATTATCAGGTGCCAATACATCTCCGAAACGAGTAACTTTATCATTGTTGCATGTCTGTCCTATGATAACGGTTTTATAATGCATGTGGGTGTACATATTTGGTCCAAACCTGATCGTGGTCTTTGGCAAGGCAATCTCCAGATCATATGATGGGCTTGGAACTGGAAGTTTTAGGGCCTTGTGGTATAATCATATGATTTTATGAAGTTTATGTGTTCTTGGATTCTTTGACTTGCTTTTGGTTGCAATATCGCTCGGTTTCAAGGAATCCAAGCCAATCGGATGACTGAAAGTCTAATGATGCATGTTTACATTTAGTTACAAGATTGCTACATTCCATTTTTACTCTGTTGGTATAGTCCACGGAATTCATTCTCACTGCACCGGAGCCCCATTAAAGGCCAAAACACCGCTGTTACTTCAGGGACCAATGTGGTTCTGACCCCAAACAAGGCTCTGGTGTGGTGAGAAATGAATTACCGCCAGCCGGTCTATGCCACGAACTTGGACATTGCTTTGCTGAATTATCAAAAAGTCGGAGAACCGTGGACTCTGTTTTCATAAAAAAACAGAAAAATTATTTTCAAATGTTTCATTGATTAAGGCATTTGATAACTCATCCATAATTTATCCTCTGGTTCATGGCATGTATGGGTTTCTTGCAGGAAATATTGTCAAAATGTGCTGGCATGTCCCTTCAAGAGGGAAGTTCTTCAACATCACCCGAAGAATGGCTCTCAAAGCTAATGGCAAGTTCAGCACATATATGCTAAATTCGCGTTGGAAGAACTATCAACAGGTGTTTGTACATATAACTCTGGAAAAATATAGTTACAGATAGTCGACCTAGTGCTTCGACCTCTTTTTCTTTTTTCTTTTCCAAAAGGCTTTCTTCTGTTCAGTAGTCGATTGGTTGAATGAAATTGAGATGTTTGTATTTTGTTTTTGCCGACTACGGATTCTCCGGGAAAATATCCAAATGCTCTATGCTGCTTCACCCTCCTAGTTTTGTGTAGACCCTTTTCAATCATAATGTATGTGTGCATTGATGAGCATGTCATGCCAAGTTGTTGGCCGTCTCATTACTTCACAGCGGAGCAAGGTTTTTCCCATTTGTTGCTTAAACTTGTTCAAGGGGTTATTCACTTATTTGTCTGGTTAGATAGGTTTGGTTCAAGTTTTTGAGCCGGTTTGAAGTTTTCCCGAAACTGGTCTAGATGGGAAATGCAATCCGACTCGTCAATCCTCTTACAGAGCTGAATCGAGCAACGAACAACTTCGGTGAAACCCAAGTTCTCACAAGTGAATTGTTATATAGATTTTATGAAGGTAAACATCAAGGTCGCCCAGTTTTAGTCAAGAAGTTTACTGATAACAGTACGTTGTGTGGCTATATTTTCACTGGTATAGGGTTTACATCACAAATGAGTGTTCCAAGAATTGTCTCAAGTTGCTTGGAAACTAAAAATCAGATTCTCGAGTTCGAATATGTAAAGAACGGCATATATATGGTTCTAAGAAACCCCTGCTTAATCCCTTACTATGGACACAAAGGTTAAAGTTTGCCATCGAACTAGTTGATGCACTTGCATATCTCCATACCCGATTTCCGAGGACTATCATTTTCGGAAGCCTCGAAGTACCAGCAAACTTCGAATAAACCTTTGGATACAACACACCAGAAAACAAGACATTAACTTGTGTTACTGAGAAGGTTGATGTTTATAGTTTCGGGTTATGTTTGTTGGTGATTTTGGCTGGGAAAAAAGACATTTGATGATACTAGAAAAGCAGATGAAAGGCATTAAGAATCTTATGTGAAGAAACATGTTGAACAAAGTATGCCACATCACATTGTGGATCATATAGTTTTGGATCAGATTTCAGAGACTATTGCATGAAAAACATCAGCAAGTTCAGTGTTTCCTTAAAATGTGTGCCGAAATTAGGACAGGATAGGCCAACAATGGTCGATTTTGCCAAAGAACCAAGACAGATATACCGGTTTATTGTTTCTACTTGTTCTTGATTCTGCTTTGTATGTAACCTTTCATCGATGAACTTATCATTAAATTCTTGATCTCCTTTTAACAAGAGAGGAAAAATGGAAAAAAGATAAAAGATGAAGGAAATAAAATAGGAAAAAGCTAAATTTTTTCCTATTTTGGTCATTATTGTTACTTTTTTTTCCTATTTTAGTCACCAATTTGCTTATTTCCTATTTTGGCCACTAATTATTCTTGATTTCCTGTTTTTCGCGAGTTTTTTAATGGTGGTGATCAAAATAAAAAAAAAACGTAACATTAGTGATTATTTTGCTAAAAATACTAGTTTGGTGACCAACACATGAAAAGTGTAATAATTTAGTGACCAATCGTGATATTTACCCAAAAAAGGAACAGGCTTAATTTGTTCCAACTTTAAAATTGATAGACCCAAAATTATTATTATTATTTGAATATGCTGGTGTGATGCAAGGGTAACATCTGTTCAACTTTCTTAATTTTTTCAAAGACGACACACACATCATGCATTACTGGTGCTCGAACCTGGGTCCCAAAATTAATTAAACATAAAAAAGTTGCAGGGTCCAGGCATCTTCCACTTTAAAAAAAAATATTATATGGACCTGGCGCACAGTGTCATCTATAGTCTCGTTCACTAAAAATAAGCGACATATTTTTTTTTCATGCCATTTTTTCCAAAAATATATATGGCTTTGTTCGCCCCAGTAATTACTATGGATGAAGTTCAAGGAAGTTGCCCAGCTTTGTTGCTGGAAATTTCCTGTGTAAACAACTTTATGACTTCGCATTTCTTCTCAAATATCCATCAAGCTATTGGGAAATATTCGTGTATTGACCTGTAAGACTTCCTTATTTGCAGGCAAACAAAACTTGCTGCAGGTTTTCAATTTTCAAGATTATTGCTCTGATTTCTTGGTTTAGTATCGGAAATTCCCAGGTGATCTCTCTTCTTCGTGCTTTTCATTTTCAGATTTGTTATTTCAGTTCTTTTTTTTATCAGTTCAATGCGTCTTATATTCGATCTCCCTATGCACGATAATACCTTGTAACGTACGCAATGTGACATTGTATTATCTAACTTTCAGACAAGATGTTTGCATGTTTGAAAGGGAAGAGGCATGAGAACAACCAGACATTCTTCAGAAAAAATGGAGGGGCTTTACTCGAAGAACTCGTTGCCTTCTGCGATGGCCGATCCAATCCCATCCGTCATTTTTCCGCAGAAGAGCTCCTGAGAGCAACAAACTACTATGATACTAACCGGACTATCGCGCGACATGCTGACTATATATTATACAGAGGCTCTATAAAAGAAGGTCCAATATTAGTGAAGAAGTATGGTATTGAATGTTCTGATCTGTGTGAACATTTTGCTTACAGAGATATTGTCATCGGATCACAAATGAGTGCTCACAAGTCACAAGAATGTTTTGAAGGTTATAGGATGCTGCTTGGAGACCGAAAAACCAAGTATAGTTTCCGAATTCACAGGCAAACAATTCCTCTCCGAACGTATCTCTATAACAAATGTCGAGTCAGTACTTCCATGGAAATGCAGGTTGAGAATTGCAGTAGATTTAGCAAATGCTGTGACATATCTTCACACCGCATTCTCCAGACCGGTTATCCACCGTGACATCAAATGCTCAGGTATCTTGTTGGATCACAACAATGTCCCCAAACTCACTAACTTTGGACTCTGCATATCGATTCCTCGAGGGCAATCGCATGTGGAGGATGCTGCTATAGCGAGAATGGGGTACTTTGCTCCTGAGTATGAGGTCAGAGGATATTGTCGCTCTCTACATGTCTGTATGTCATAAGACCATGGGTGCAAGCTTGTAACAGCTGAATCGATAATTTGAGCCACGTCGGCCAGAGGATATTGTCGCTCTCTACATGTCTGTATGTCATAAGAAAAAAGACACGAGCACAAGATTGCAACCAAGATGCAGGTAAGAACGTTCATGTGAAGAGTATATAACATATTGTAAAAGCATTTCCAGGTTACCTGTCTCATGAGCAACGTAGCAAGGCATGATGTTATGAGCTCGGAAGGAACTTGCTCGCTGTTTCGAGGTAATCCCCAATCGGAAAATAGATACATGAACTCTACTGTTCTTTTAGTTTTAGGAGTTAGTTTATACGATTCTTTTAGTTTTAGGAGCCTGGAATTTAATTTTAGGAGTTGGTTTATACGATTCTTTTAGTTTTAGGAGTCTGGAGTTTAATTTAAGATTTAAAGTTTAAGTTTTAAGATTTATAATTTTAGTGTTTATTTTTAAGGTATATAGTTTAGAGTTTAAGGTTGAGATTTTTATAGTTTAAGATTAAAAACTTAGAACTTAAATTTTATAGTATAAAATGCAAGCTTGTGTAAAATAAATTTTACCCTATATATTTGCCCACACTAGTTTATTATTCAATAAAACATTTTCTTGCACTGAAATTTTACCCTATATATAGTTTTGAGTTTGCTTAATGTAAGAATCTTGAACAAATAGTAAGTACCCGAAAACAGTAAAAAGTTAGCACACGTGGAGGATGGCGGCCCTCTTACATCTAATCTCTAACTTAAATCCAGTTCATTGAAATAGGAAGAAACATATCTCAACTGCCCCCAAGCCAAGCTCATATGCATCCAAAAATCCAGCAGCATGACCACGAGAAAGGGAAAAAAACATATCTCAACTCCCCCATGTGTGACCAAGCCCATATGCATCCATAAATCCAGCTCCATGATCATGACCGTGGGCCATATGGTCATGGCCATGACCATGACCATGATGATGATGATGGTCACTGTCTTTTGCTTCATCAAACATCTTCTGAATATGCTCAGGAATGGGTTCTTCCTCAACTTGTCTAACTGTTTTTGGTAATGAAGATACAAATTGAGCTACATTCTCAGCTACTTCACCAGCAGCACTTTCCTAATGATCACAAACACATGGCAAACATGAATTCAAAGTGGCAACAAATGCATGTAACATTGACCAACACATGGAAACAATCTAAGGAACTCATTGATGCTCTTGAACAATATTTCAATTCCACAGGGTAGATCCATGCTATGTTGGGCTTGGTTAATGCGGATTGGTATGTCTAACTTGAGTATGCTTCATTTTTTCTAAGCTAGATATATTTGGAGGAACATATTTTATCATACCCATGTTGGAATATGTATCGAGCACACGTGTTTTAAAAGTTAGGATAACAAAGCATCTAGGAAGAATGCAGTTACCAACTGAAATGCAAAGTGAGATTGGTATCGATTTGAACAAAGAGAGTATGAATCGAATGGCATGCAATGACTATGTTGCTCCAACTCTTCATATGTTTTGAAGCACTCACATGCAACAACAACATCCATCTCATACCCAGAAATGGCCAAATGGGTGTGGGGATATGACCATTCAAGAACCCTCTAAATATATGAAAAACTAGGTAGAAATTGACCGTACCTATGTCGTGTACATGCTCATATCCGCATTTACATGACTCTTAAGTAACATAGGAACCAAGAACAAAAGTCAAGCAAGCATAAAATTTTCTCAAAACTGAGCTATATGTCCCAATTTACTAGGTCAGTTTTTTATCTAGTCAATTACAACCTTATTAATTTGGAACTTGGAAGGTATTATTAGCAACCTTATTAAATTAGGAACTTTATTAAGTTTGGAGCACAAGATAAGCAACAGATTTCCCTTTATTTTTATATTTAGTAATTCAGTCACCATATTACATGGCCTATACAGGTGTTGATTGAACTCTCCAAGATCCCAACAAAATCTGTTCAGGACATACATATTAATCAATAATATACATGAGTTAACCAACAATAGGAGTATTGGACATGGCTGCATGTGAGCAAGATTCATGCAAATATCAAAGCAAAACAATCTATTAAAGACATACGAACAATCAAGATACGTGAACTAACCAACAAAATAAATCACAAATCACAAGAACAACAGAAACTAATATGTCGAAAGAGTCAATGAACCCTTACCTGAGGCCACCGCCCTCCAGAATGAGCAACAAATTTTGCACCAGGAAGTGCCTCGGCAATTCGCTTGCCCTCTTTACTCCATTCATCTGACCAGTCATTAGACCAAAGAACCTGCATTGGCATACCTTTTATACCATCCAAACTTCCCCATTCTTCTATACTAAAACTATAATTCAGCTTTTTCTCAATCCCCACAACAGCTTTTCTCGCCTCCCATCCCTTTAAAAATGATCTATGTGCCTCCAACTCCGACGAATCAATCCCCCTTGAGCAACACAAGTTTATCAACCTTGAATACACAAATGAAACCCTCACCACAATCTCATTAACCACAGGTATGTTCACAACCCAAGTAGGTAAAGCCGGTTTCAGTCCGGTATCAATAAGAGTTATGCTTCTAATGAACCTTGAATTCTCAGAAATCCAATTTGCAGCCATAAGAAAAGCAGAATCATGTAAAACCAAATGCACCGGAGCCAATCCCATTGTTCCGATAACTTGCCCCAGAACCCTCCCCGTCTCTTCACTTCCGATCTCAATAACCTCAACACTCTTTTTAACCAAAACTCTGGACTTTATCTCTTCATAAGGCAGTTCACCAGTTTCAACCATTTGATCAAAAGCCCAAAACACACCCTTTTCTTGAATCAAACTATAAACTTCCTTAAACCTACCTAAAACGCCATTTGTTCCTTCTTCAATCCCTACCCTAGACTTATCCGAAAACCCATTCCCGGGTAAATCAAGGGCTATAACACGAACACCTTTTGAGCCTAAAACCTTTATCATTTCCCTATATGAATAAGAACTCAGCCCCAACCCATGAACCACCATAACATTCTCAGATGACGAAAACTGACCATTTTCAGAAACAAAAACCTCAATCGGTGATTGGTCCGGAGACGTTTGCACCTTAATGGTTCTCCCATTCGAGTAGTGTTGGCGTAGTGAGTTGGGCAAAGAAAGGAACCAGGATTTGGGGTCTTGCGGGGACAAAGATGAAAAGGAAACGAAGAGGAAAGTGACGAGAGAGATGCCGAGCGTGAAATAGAACCAGAAGGCAAAAGGATTCTGGGTTTGGGGATTTAGGTTAGGCTTCGGAGTGGATTTTGAAGGTTCGGGGATTTTCTTGTTTTCTCTGGTTTTGGGCGGTGATTCTGGCTCTACCTCTTCTGTTATGATCGCCATTAAAGAAGCATCAACTGTAAAACTTCAACTACAAAATCTAATCTAAATAATCTGAAAATTTTGAGATTTGAGATTAAGCTGGATGTCCACTTTAATAAAGCAGATCTTTTTAGTCTCCTTTTTCATTCTTTAACGACAACGTTTTACTCTTTCTGGTTTCCCAGAACGGTACCCTTAACTTCCGGGTTTATATTCGTATTGCCGCGAGCCAATAAAAAAAAGAAGGTAAAAACCCCTTAATTCCCTCTCAGTTTCTTTTTTGGGTAAACTACACTGGCAGTCACCCAACTATCGTTTTATTCCTATTTTGATCACCGAATTATTTTTTTTGGCAAAAATGTCACTAACGTTTACTTTTGCTCCTAATTTGGTCACCCTCCGTTAAATAATTAACGGGTCTGCTGAGTTGGAATTAACGGCTATATTTCAAAAATTCCACATTTTTTTTCCATGTCAGCACACACACGTTATTTTTCTCGTTTAACCTAGTTGTCAACTACTTCAATGAGTGTTGGCTCATAATCTTCAGGAGCTACAAAACCATGGAGGTTCATGACTGTTGCAGACACATTGGCGAGTCCACCATCTGGAACATCATTGCGGAACCTAACACCAGGTGCCAATCCGGGACCTCCTATTGCAATAGGCACCTACTAAGAATATTCACGTCAAGCCACCTCAAGATATAGACTATATTGAATAAGAACTAGACTCACGCCTAGAATCAATTTTTCTTTTTTTAACAGGGGAACTTACAGGCTGACAAGTATGAGAGGTGAGTATTTGGAGCTCGCCATTCTCATCATATAGAGGTTCCCCGGACTTATTCCTCTTCACCATGTCCTCCGCGTTGCCATGGTCCGCCGTTACTACATATATTCCACCAACTTGCTCTATGGCATCAAGGATCACCTGCAGCGCAACAATACAGTTGAGCAAGAAAATGCTGCTATGCTTCAGAATAAAATTGAACATGACATTACAACTTATTAACACAAAGGATGGGGTGTGAATGTCAAAATAGGGTGATTCACCAAATGATACTGTCCTCTGCGGGATGCTTCAAGGAAACAATTAGAAGAAAGTAATATCGTTTTCCATTAAAATGAAGTAAAATCATTGGAAAGTTCCAACACCTTGACAGCTTCATCAGCAGCCTTGCATCCCACAATTATTTAACGGAGGAAGGGTACAAGTCACGTGTGTGTGCTGACATGGAAAAAAATTAACGTGGAATTTTTTAAATATAGTCGTTAATTCCAACTCAGCAGACCCGTTAATTATTTAACGGAGGGTGACCAAATTAGGAGCAAAAGTAAACGTTAGTGACGTTTTTGCCAAAAAAATAGTTCGGTGATCAAAGTAGGAATAAAACGATAGTTGAGTGACTGCCAGTGTAGTTTACCCTTCTTTTTTTTATCATATCCCCCTCAGTTTCAAATTTTAGTAAATTAGTCCCTTTAAAAAGAAGAAGAAGCTATTTTATCTATGTCAATCTTTAAAGTGAGCAATTAAGGATAATTAACCGTAGTTTTAATGTTTTTCTATTAAATTTACATTATTTTGGTTGACAATAATAAATATACCCTTCAATGTGTACACATTATGTCAATTTAATATGATTATAAAAAAATAAACACATATTTTATACATTCTGTAAAATTTTAGGGCTAAATTAATTAGCTTTTAAATTAGGACCAATATAATATGTTCAAGGATAAATTTGTTGTTATAACAATCACAATTATATAAGTTTTACAAAAAAAAAAAAACATTAACGCATTGTAATTGTTTGATATCGTGGAGCTTCTATTTGGTTTAAAGTTGATTGCAGTCTTTGAACTTGATTAGAGGAGAAGAGATGCATGGATGAAATGAGCAACTTTTTTTATATTAAATATAGATGTACATCATTCTCATATTAAGATTCGAACTTATAAAAGATGAGATAATATGAATATCTTTAGCCAATATGATGACTTGAGCAACTCTTTAACTTTATATCTTATTAATTTTTAGTTTAACCACCCGTATCAACTCATTGATTGACTAATCCAGACCAAATAGTCAAGACTCAAGCCCATGACCTTATTTAAGTGATTTGGTACATTATGTCACTAGACCAACTGATTCTTTATCTTATTGATTATTTTTTAATATTAATATATTCGTTGTTATGTTTCAATTTATTAATTTTAATATGAGTTAGTTTGTTTATGGTGATTAAGTTTACTTGAATTTGTACCCGGCTACAGGCACTAATATAACAGATCTCATCAAAACTTCACACTTAAATGTGCTTGAATTAAAATAATACTAATATGTGTGATCTCTTGGGAACTACTCGTGTTATACCTTCCTTTGACTATTAGAAAACGTTTACTTGAGTTTGGTGGGTTAATTATATGATTTTGTTGTGAATAAAATAACAAAGAACAATAATAAGAACAAAGAACAAGAATGGAAGAACAAAAAGATGAGAGAAAGAGGGAGATTTGTATTATTCTCAAATATAAACTTGTGTATACAATGCCTTCAATGAATCATTTATTTATAAACATAAGAAGTACATAATACATTAAACTCTAATTAATAGAGATAATATTCCTAATAATAAATAAATCAAACTCCTTAGATAAAGTTCTAATCATGATAGACATCCACATAGATAAATATTCATAACACTCCCCCTTGGATGTCTATGAAGATAATGTGCCTCGTTAAAACCTTACTAAGATAAAAACTCAGTGGGAAAAAAATTCATTAGTGAAGGAAAAAGAGTACACACATCTTTAATACGCATAACATGTTGCCTCATTAAAAACCTTACCAGGAAAACTCATTGGGACAAAACCTCGGTTAAGGGAAAAAGAGTGCAACGCGTATTTACTCCCCCTCATGAAAACATCACAGAAGATCTTTGAATCTTCATAATTCAATCTTGAATATTACTTTTCTAAAGATCGTGAGGGATGAAACATTGGAGTAATATGTTCCATGATGTATCCACTTTCAAACTGAGATATACATTTTGCATCATCTTCACACAAGGTAGCTTTTATCATATCTTGTAAAAGTAAATCCACATATCTTTTGGATATGTTGGGTCAATGGTCTTAGCCAAACACATTTTTTGGCTTGCCTCGTGCATAACAATTATTTCTACAAGATTTGAGGAGGCGTCGACGAATGTTTAAAGATCTAAATGTAATGATCTTTGTATATTCATAGATATTTCTTGACCAACTAATATATAGTGCTTCAAGACCAAGAAAAGATATAATTATTTTTATTCACATCCAACAATCTTACAACTATTGGGATACTCAATAGATATGCTCTATTCATATTGAATCTTCTTTAAGATTCTTTCAGCTTATGTCTATTCATAGACAAAAAGAAATATATAAAAATGTTCGATCTTCAGGTCGAGATAAACTTGATGTCAAGATTCAAGTACTTGTATTGAAAGTACTACATGAGTTTCCAATTTGAAGCTCTTTAGGAGTTCTAAAATTATCATAATGGATCTTGATCCAAACTTCTTTATAAAATATATAAGGAAATCTGATCATTCTTATAGTATTTTCTCAATTAGTATTCACTAAGGAGATTATACCAAATGCGCCAAAATATTCATGAGACATGTCTAAATAAATTTCCTCGGAAATTTCCAAATGCTTCTAGCATTTTAAATCCTTCAAGGATAAATATGGATCCACAAATAATTAGACGCATGTAAAATTTTTCATAACTGCTAAAGTAATTGCATCCACCATGAAGTAATTAAAACTTTTCATAAATCATAGTTCAAGTCGTATTTACGACTACTTATTTCTTCCTCACTTGCATTACACCTTTAGGTGTTTGGACTGCTAGTCCAAATACTTCTATTTTAGAAGTTCAAAGCGTCTTTCAACATCGGCCAATTCAATATCTATACTTCTGGATAGATTTTATACAAGATCCTCGATTTCTTTCTTTACTTCTATAGAAGTATTTTATGTAAAATTGTTTGTAAAATCGTTGTCGACAACTTTCTAATTTTCTGGTTCCATTCTCGTAATGACATAACTCATCGAGATCTCTTCAAGATTTCAATCTTTATTTCAGGTACCTGAAACTCTTCAAGAGTTTTATTATTAGTTATGTCTTGGGTCTTTTCAGGAGCACCCGCCTCCAATATATGACTATCTCATAATACTTTTCATTTACGAGAATTTTGATCATTGGAACCAGTTCAACTATCATGCTTCAATCATGATTTACATTCTCTCGCTCTAACATGTAATTTAAACTTAGAGCATTTCAGCTGGTATATGAGACTTAATTACTCTCATTAGGTCAGTAAATATGTCTGGCAGTTGACATGTAATAACATGAATTATTTTATGAACTTCTAGTTCATATACGAGGATCTAGATAATGATAATTCATTTTCCTCTATCCAGCTGATTATTATCTCCCTTGATGTTGAGAAAAATCATGTCATAAATGATTCTCCAATTAATGTTTAAGAATTTAAACATAAAAGGAGACTCGTACTCAATATATATTCTCAACCCTTTTTACTTGCCCATTTTGTGTGTTATGGTGGAGCAATTCAACTATATATCGCACATTCAAAAATTCAAAAAATGGGAAATATGACTTCTGACCAAAAGTCAAATCATAAAGGGGAGTTTATTATAACTCGTTGGCTTGATGCGTATAAGTGTTGCTATATGGAAATACCATATAAATAATAAATGTTTTGTTCTCACAATTTAGCTATTAAATAGGAGGCATCCAATTAAAAATTTGCTAAACCGTATTTTTCATAATCAATAGGCTTTGTAACAACCGATATAGCCTAAAATATAAACTCACTAGCTTTTCAAGACGAATAGTCTAACTGCACAATCTGAATCTTTTTAGAATCAATCTCACAAACTTCTAGTTGTAAGTCGATAAAACAATGTAGATGCATCTACTAAAATCACATAAAGCTTTCCACATTTGTGGATACATGGGCCCATATTTCGTTCAGATATGCAAGACATACAGTCTCAACTTCAGTACAAGAACTTTAAGTTCTAATTCTTTTGGTAAGTGGGATCATCTATATCCTTTGAGAACAAACAACACAAGAACTTCAGGTTCTTTTAGTAAGTGGAATTTAATCAATTCCTTTAAGCAACACAAGAACTTCACGTTTTTTAATAAGTGGAATTTAACCCATTCCTTTTAGAATAAGCACCACAAGAACCACAGGTTCTTTTAATACATGTGCATGTAAATCTCAATAATTTATGCACCATTATTAATCAGGATGGTCTAACCGATCATGCCAACTATATGTGTATATATCTCTGAATTTGTAAACTTCTTGTTTACCATAACATGTAATTCAATCTCACTCGTACATGTCTAGTACATCCATCAAAATCGTTCCTTTAAATAGGAATATATTTAGCTCTTTCGGAGCTTTCAATTGAAATTATCTTTTGGTAGCAATATATAGCTCTTCTAGAGCTTTCAACTGACTTTTTGGCTACTAGAACTTATATCCATATTGGCTTATTTCAAATGCCAATTGATAACATATGTTATCTATAATTCTCAAAGGGATATTTTGCGAACTCATATTGCTCTCTTAAAATTTCCACTTATAGTGGTGACGATATTATTACCATTAGCGGTAATTATTGCAATATTCGTAATTCTGCACTTTTCATAATGTGCTTTCTCTCAAGAATTTATTGCTCTTCTAGAGCATTAATATTTTCAGTACTTTGAGATATAGTACTCACATTATTCCCTTGCATTTAAATGGGAAAATATATCGTATGCTTATGTTGAGCATAAATCGTCACCATAGATTGTATTTGACAAGTAATCATGTTAAACAAAATAAATAAATATCATAATATATAAATATAAATATAAAACATAAATAATTAATGTGTGTAAAATAAATAAATGTAAAGTAAAATAAATAAAAATAAATAAATAATTCTCTTCAAAGTTATGAGAATAATTAGAAGATGATTTATTCCTTTCGAGAGTTATAAGAAAATCAACAACGTTCAAAAGAGTTGGACCAACAATGTCCAAATAAAGTTGGACCAGTATCATCTTCTTCATGTTTCGCAAACAAAATTTGTTTATATTTTCTTTCCTTTATCATTCAATGATTCTTAATTTTTCAACGTACAACACGTACGAGACCAATGGTTTATAACATCGCATTGGTAATAAGAAGAGTTTTACTTCAATAGAATGATCTTTATCACTCTTGTCATCCTTATAACCTCGCTACCGGTGGGTAGAAGTATTCTTAAAATGACCACATTTTTCATGTCTATATTCATAGCCTCGACCACGACCACAACTTCTAATGTGGTTTTTATTCCTTCCATAATATAATCTCACATTCACTTCAGGGAATGGAGTAGAGCCAGTGGGCCTTTAAAACCTTTTTCACATATTCTTATCATAGAGAACAAAGAATTAATCCTCGTACACGACATTGTTAAATATGTCTACAAGGTCCTTTAAAAACTTCCTTTGAGACCAGTAGCCTCGCAGAACGGGATGTCCAACCAATATACTTGGATTATATCGAGATTATGTCTTTAATTGAATAATGATTTACCATGTTTGCATTCACTTCAGGGAATGAAACAGTTCCGATAATTGCATGGAATAAACATCATGCTTGCATGCACTTCAGGGAATGCCTCCCATAAAACTTTTTGGATCAAGACGAATTTTCATAACTTAAAATTGGGAGAAGTCTATGGTCGAGTTTTTCGACGAAGAAGAAATATTGCTTTCGAGCAAATATAGACTTTATAATATTCTTGTAAATTCAAAATCATCATGATTTATCGCACTTTAAAATCACATTTTAAAGGATAAAAAAAGAGTTTACCAATATTGTGTTTCCTCTTGAGGACGCTGGAGATATAGCGAACGGCTAAGACAGCTTCTCATAATCTCTTTATATCATGTTACTTTCCAACTCATTTAAAGACATGTAAAACTCAAAACACGGTTAAAAATATTAAATCTCATCATTAGAATAAAATATTGGTATAAAAAACAAATCTATCAAATTAACATATGTAAGTAATAATATTATCAATAATATTATAATATCATTATTAAAGATGTTGTCAAACATGAATATCAGAACCAGTTCCTCACTTTCTTCGATTTGTTTAGCATTTATTGAAGCCATATAATAGTACATATATAAGGATTACGAGTAGTCATGATTTATTTATAAAAAAATGTACCAACATATTATCGATTAAAATAAATAATTCATGGCATGAAATTATTCACATATCACAAAAAAAAAACAATCGACTAACATAAAAAAATTTATATGAAATTGTGGTGAATTGACCTGATTAAAAATTGTATCTTTTATCGTCTAGATCTCGAATGAAAAATCATGGTTGGTGAATATGATCCTCGATGCAGAGAACTTCTTGCTCTTGAGCGAGTCGTGTGTTGAGTGTATAAATGTTCTATTATTTGCACCTCTTTTAACCCATATTTCTGTTGCATTCAAGCATTATTTATTGCATTTAGGTCAGTCTACAGCAAAACATCACAAATACATTAAAAGGCACAGTTTCTACTAAAAATGGCTATTTTTGCAGGTTGCTGCTGTAGCAGACGGGAAGGGCAGGCGCTGGGCAGTGAAGCAGAAGAGCTGGAACTGGACGAGCAGTCAAGGAGGACGATGCTGCCATGGTTGCCGCCGTGACAGCAGAGGACGACAGCAGTTTGGTGGAGAAGATGCAAAATGGACCTCGACAGATAGAGAAAATTTAGCCCGTCTGTCGTGTGAAATCACCATATTTTTCCAAGCCCTAATTCAGAAGATATTCCAAGCCCAAAGTTCAAGAAGAGAAAATCCCAAGAAACAAGGAGGACAACTTAAAGATAGATTCTCTTAAGATTTAGTCTTTATTAGAGTTGTACTTTAATTTAAAGTTGTAATCCTTGTTAAATTAGATAACTTGAGCCCAAAGCTTATATAAGGGCATATATCTTAACCTAGAGGGCATAGCCGACTACCCTAGCCTTCTCTCTCAACCTCTAGTCGTTTTCCTTCCCACACCATGTTCTAAATTCCCCCTAGGGCCACGGGTTGATTTGTAAAGTAGTTGCAAGGGTTGTTTTGTTTTAGGAATTTTCAGTTCAATAAAATAAACTTCAAGTTCTCTTATTTTGGTTATTAATATCTTGCAAGAGCATCAGGAGAGCATTGTGAGGTTATCAATTTACTTAGCATCGGGAGAGTTAAGTATACGAAAGAAATAAGAGCAAGTTCTCTAGTTTATAGTTGAACTATCTCGGGCCTAGGGATAGGACGAGGTTAAGTGGCTAAAGAAGAATTCATCCACATCGGTGTTCATCCTTTGATTCACGCCGGGAGGTATCATCAAAGACGTGATCATCGACAGACTTGGACCTAGGGATAGGCCAAGGCACATCTGGGATTCTTGCCAAACTTGAAGTACTGAGTTGGGTAATTGCTGCCGCGATAACCAACGGACTGCTGCCGCGATGGGATTGACGACAGCACTGGATTTCCTAGACTCAACAATACCTGCACTACTGAGCAATTCAATACCAGCCCATTCTCTCTATCTTGATTTTCCTTCTCTTTTATTTATGTTTACTTTAGTACTTTCGTGACAACTTCTTAAATATTTTCTTTACTTCTGTGCAGTGAATTAAGGTGAAGCTATTAGCCCAATCCCTGTGGAGACGATATCCGATACTTCGTATCACTTTACTACTTGCGTCGTGTATACTTGCACTACAATTGCGATAGACTATTTTACACGCAACAAGTTTTTGGCGCCGTTGCCGGGGATTGGCAACATAACTCTACCTTTTCTTTTACTGCACTTTTTGTTTTTGTTTTTATTTTTCTGTTTTTCTTTGGTTTGTTCAACTCTTGCTTTTCACAAGGTTCCTTGTTTATGCGCAGATCGAAACGAGGTGAAGATTCTGAGTATCCATTAGATCCGGAAATCGAACGTTCATTCAATCTTAGGAACCGACTTCGTTACGTGCTAGCCAGGAACGAGTACCTTGAGGAACAGTTAGAAACAATGGCATACCAAGGAAACAATCCTCTTGCTGGAGATGGAGCTGTTATACCGCCTGTCGGCGACCCGCCTGTCGCTGTTGGACGATGGTCCTGTCGTGACTACATGTTGAATGACCATGTAGAACTAGAAACCACGCTGCCGGATATTGAAGTTGATAACTTTGAGCTGAAACCTGTTATGTTTATCATGATCAACAATGCCGGTCAATTCAGTGGTGCTGTTACAGAGGATGCTAGGGAGCATCTAAAAACATTCTAGGAAATCTGTGGTTCGTTTAGACTACCAGGAGTTAATCCGGAGATACTGAGGCTTCGGTTATTTCCCTATTCATTGAGGGAAAGGGCAAAGACTTGGTGGAATTGCTACTTTTCAACAGGAAGATGACGAGCCAATGCACGAGGCCTGGGATAGATTCACCATTCTTCTACGGAACTGCCCTATGCATAGATTCCCGGTTTGGAACCAGGTAACCAAGTTTTATAATGCTGCCAACTTACAAACTCGTATTCGGATTGATTCAGCAGCAAACAGATTACTATTGGACAAAGACCCGGATGAGGCAATGCAAGTATTGAAAAATCTGGCTAAGAATGAAGAGCGGTTTCCGACAGCAAGAAGAGGGGGTAAAAGGGTCCTAGCTGTTAAGGATTACGAGGCCGACAGCATGATGAAATCACAAGTGGCATACCTTACTAAGGCAATGAAAAAACTCTTGAACGAGGACGCACAACATGGATTTGCTGTCGAGGAGGTATGTGACATTTGTGAGGGAAATCACAGTTCGGAGGAATGTCCAATACAGTTAGAAGAGGGAAAGTATGTTGGAAATTACAATAGGCCGAACTACAACTCCAACAACTATAATCCCAACTGGAGAAAGGATCCCAAATTTTCTTGGGGTAATCCTAATAATGCCCTGAATCCTCAAGCACACAATAATCAGAACCAGGGAGGACCTAGATTGTTAACTCGACAGCAGCCACAGCAGCAGCAGCAACAACAACCAGTTGCCACAAACAGTATACTGGAACAGACTCTAGCTACGTTTATGTCTCAGACAGGTACTTATATTGAGAATATGAATCAGTTTGTCAAGAAAACAGAGACATTCATGGATAAAACAGAGATGAGGATGACGAATCATGAAGCCACTCTGAAATCTTTAGAGACACAAATGGGTCAGGTTTCCCAGCATATCAAACCAAGACAGACTGGAGGATTTCCTAGCAATACTGAAAATGCTAGACAGCCCACACATGAGCAATGTAAAGCCATTACTACTAGGAGTGGGAAGAAACTACCAGGGCCAGAGAAAGAAGCTGAAACAGTGAAGAAACCAGCCTTGGACAAACCTACCGAGGAAGCTGCCCCGACAGGTAACAACCAGCCTGCTGCCGATGAGCCTGTCACGACAGCAGAAGCGACAGAGGAGAAAAATGATGAACCCAAACCTCCTCAGATTCGTATGCAGTGGGAAGGACGTATTGCTGATTATTGTCCCCCACCTCCTTTTCCTCAACGGTTACAGCAAGCAAAGCAAGAATCTCAGCTCAAAAAGATTTATGATATCTTTAAGCAGGTTCATATTAATATTCCGCTGTTAGATGCCGTTAGAGAGATGCCCGGTTACGCCAAGTTTCTCAAGGATGTCATATCAAAGAAATCTAAACTTGGGGAATTTGAAACGGTTAAGATGACAGAAGGATGCATGAGCATTCTTCATAGGCAGCCACCCCAGAAGAAGAAGGATCCGGGGAGCTTCATCATACCTTGTGTAATCGGAGATAAATATGTGGGTAAGGCACTGTGTGATCTTGGTGCTAGTATTAACTTAATGCCAAAATCTGTTTTTCAGAAATTAGGTATTGGAAAAGCTCGGCCCACGACAGTAATTTTGCAGCTAGCAGACCGCTCTTATGTTCATTCGGAAGGAAAAATCGAAGATATTCTGGTAAGAGTGGATAAATTTATATTTCCTGCTGACTTTCTTGTGTTAGATTGTGAAGCAGATGAAAACGCACCAATCATCCTTGGGCGACCTTTCTTAGCCACGGGAAGATCACTGATTGATGTGGAAAAATGAGAACTCACCATGAGAGTGAACGATCAAGAAATAAAGTTGAATGTTCTCCAAGCTATGAAGCACGCTGATGCAGATGAGGAATGTAAGGTTATCACTGAAGTTACCCTCGACCAACCCTGCATCAGGTCAGGCTGTCACGACATCAACATTGGTCACTGCCTCGGCAGCCACCTACAGGACTGTCACGACAGCACCGACGACAGCAACTCCTCAGAATCCGAAACATCAGATACTGAAGATCAGGAGGAGGTAAACTGGATAGGCGATCGTCCAAGTAAGTTATTCGAACCTTTAAACTATACTTCGGATAACCATGCAATCCAAAAGCCATCTACTGTTGAACCCCCTGTTTTAGAACTGAAGCCCCTGCCATGGCAGTTAAAATATGTTTTTCTTGGTTCAAATGATACGTTGCCCGTAATCATCTCTTCCAAGTTGATGCAGGAACAGGAACAACAGTTAATAGAGATGCTGCAGCAGCACAAAAAGGCAATTGGATGGACAATAGCTGATATTCAAGGCATTAGTCTGGCGTTATGCATGCATAAAATCCTTTTAGAGGAAAATCATAAGCCGATTATAGATGCCCAAAGGCGGCTAAACCATGTGATGAAAGAGGTGGTGCGTAAAGAGATAATCAAATGGTTAGATGCTGATATTATTTACGCCATCTCCGACAGCAAATGGGTGAGCTCGGTGCAATGTGTTCCCAAAAAAAGAGGAATGACCGTGATAACCAACGAAAACAATGAGTTAATCCCAACCAGGACTGTGACCGGTTGGAGGGTTTGTATGGACTATCGGAAGCTTAACAAAGCTATCCGAAAGGACCACTTTCCTTTACCCTTTATTGATCAAATGCTTGATAGATTAGCGGGTAAACCTTACTATTGTTTTCTTGATGGTTATTCAGGTTACAATCAAATTGCTATCGCACCGGAAGATCAAGAAAAGACAACTTTTACATGCCCTTACGGCACTTATGCTTTTAGGAGAATGCCATTCGGACTATGCAATGCACCCGCCACCTTCCAAAGGTGCATGATGGCCATATTCTCTGATATGGTGAAGGACTTCCTAGAAATTTTTATGGATGATTTTTCAGTCTTTGGGGACAATTTTGAGAGCTGTTTAGGCAATCTACAAAAGGTACTTGAAAGATGTGAAAAAGCAAACCTAGTCTTGAATTGGGAAAAATGTCACTTCATGGTGGATGAAGGGATAGTCCTTGGCCATAAGATTAGCTACCGTGGCATAGAAGTCGACAAGGCCAAAATAGAAGTGATCGAAAAGCTGCCGCCGCCAACTACAGTCAAGGGAATTAGAAGCTTCTTAGGACATGCTGGTTTTTATAGGAGGTTCATTGCGAATTTCTCAAAAATCACCAAGCCCATCTGCCATCTCTTGGAGCAGAACCGACCCTTTGACTTTAATGATGAATGTACTGAAGCATTCAAGGTTCTGAAGGAAAAACTGGTAACAGCCCCAATAGTACAGCCACCAGACTGGACACAGCCGTTTGAGATCATGTGTGATGCTAGTGACTATGCTGTCGGGGCAGCACTTGGGCAGCGGAGAAACAAAATTTTTCATGTCATATACTATGCCAGCAAGACACTGAATGACACCCAAGTGAACTACACCACCACAGAAAAGGAGTTATTAGCTGTGGTTTTCTCCATTGACAAGTTCCGTTCTTACATACTTGGAACGAAGGTCATAGTACACACAGATCATTCTGCCCTCAAGTATTTGTTCGCGAAAAAGGATGCAAAGCCTCGATTGATACGGTGGATCCTACTACTGCAAGAATTCGACCTTGAGATCAAGAACAAAAAGGGGACAGAAAATCAGGTGGCAGATCACTTGTCAAGATTGGAGAAGGGAAAGAGTCTACCAATAGATGGGACAAACATACTGGAGACCTTCCCAGACGAGCAGCTCTTTGCTGCCGCAATCACTGCCGCGACAGTCATGGCGGCAGGTACGTATTCTGAACTCCCTTGGTATGCAGATTTCGTTAATTTCTTAGTTAGCGGAATAATTCCCCCTGACCTTAATTATCAAGCCAGGAAGAGGTTCCAAAATGATGTTAAGCATTATTATTGGGACGAACCTCTCCTTTTCAAAATCTGTGCAGATCAGGTTATAAGGAGATGTGTACCACAGGAAGAGCAGAAAGATATATTGCATCACTGCCATGCTTCACAGTATGGAGGACACTTAGGAGGTAACAAAACTGCTGCCAAGGTGTTGCAGTCAGGATTTTATTGGCCGTCACTATATAAAGATGCACAAATCTTCTACAAAAGCTGTGACAGGTGCCAAAGAACAGGAAACATCTCACGGAGAAACGAGATGCCGCTGCAGAACATTCTAGAAGTCGAGATCTTCGACGTTTGGGGGATCGACTTTATGGGACCTTTTCCATCCTCATGTGGGAATCTATACATCCTCCTGGCAGTAGATTATGTCTCTAAGTGGGTTGAAGCAATCGCCACTCAAAATAATGATGCCAAGACAGTTCAACGGTTTTTACACAAGAACATTTTTTCTAGGTTTGGCATCCCCAAGGCGATTATCAGTGATGAAGGGAGACATTTTGACAACAGGGTAATTGCTGCTGCCTTGAAGAAATACAGTGTCAAACATCGGATCGCAACAGCATATCACCCACAGACCAATGGACAAGCTGAAATTTCTAACAGGGAAGTCAAGAACATTCTTGAGAAGATGGTTAAGCCAACTAGGAAAGACTGGTCTTTACTCCTCAATGATGCATTATGGGCTTATAGGACAGCTTTTAAAACTCCATTGGGAATGTCTCCATATCGGTTGATTTATGGGAAAGCATGTCATCTACCTGTCGAGATAGAGCACAGAGCATACTGGGCGATCAAGGTAGTGAATATGGACTTCGACAGGGCAGGGCAGAAAAGGATGTTAGATTTAAACGAAATTGAAGAAATCCGAACAATGGCCTATGACAATGCAAGAATTTACAAGGATAAAATGAAGAAGTGGCATGACAAAAAGTTGCTGCCACGACAGTTCTGCCCAGGGCAGCTTGTATTGTTGTTCAATTCTAGACTGAAACTTTTCCCAGGGAAACTGAAGTCTAGATGTTCTGGCCCTTTCCAAGTCGTACAGGTTTTTCCCCATGGTGTCATCACAATCCGATCACTAAAAGACGGGCACCAATTCAAAGTCAATGGACAGCGCCTCAAGCATTATCAGGGGACTGAAGCCCCAGGAATACAGGAAGTGGTTACTTTAGGAGATGCCCCACCTGGCATCCCTAACTTAACCTAAAATCTATTTTATTTTATTATTATTTATTAGTTATTAGGAAATAAGATTTATTTTATTTGAATAATGTTTTTAGTTTCATTGTTTTTAGGAAATAAAGGAGTCAAGAAGAACAGGAGAAGTGAACTTAGCCCATCATCCATCCACCAGCCCAGCAAGGCCCAACAGTTGAAGCCTGTCGTTACAGCTGCCGCGACAGACGCGGAAAATACAGGCTGTCACCATGATGTCGCGACAGACGCGGAAACACATCATAGACGTGTAACAGACGCGGAATCGTGTGTCAGACGCGTCAGACACGCTACCTCATAACAGCTGGCCCCGTTATTCGCGCCTGCCGTTACAGCTTCAACGAGCAGCAAATTTCTCTCTATATAACCCCGTTTCATTTTCATTTTCACTCACTTCTGCTTTTCTTACTTGCTCTCTCTCTTTAGTTTTTATTTGCTTTCAGTTTATTTTCACAACCCTTGCACAACTATGTCTTCCAGAAAACCCGACGCATTGCTGCCTCCAGTTCCGCACCAGCAACAACTCCCCCTCGTTCCTTTGCTAACAGAGACATGTGGGAAGAGAAATGATTCATTTACAAATCAACGTAGGAACATCTAGGCCTCAAACCATTCATAGCCCGAAAGATCAGAGCTTTACATTGGCAAACCTTCGCAGAGCAGCCGGAGGAAATGAATGTCACGCTGGTACGAGAATTTTATGCTGCCATCAGCAGCAGGACAGGGACAGCGGTGTTCGTTCGAGGGAAAGAGGTGACATTTGAAGCAGAATACATTAATACCCTCTATGGCTTCTACATCGGTATCAATAAAGACGCCCACTAGCAATTCCTGAATACATTAGACACTGCTGCCTTCGACGCTGTCATGGCAGAATTAACAGAGGAGGGAACTGAATGGAACACCAACAAGAAAAATCCAAGGACAGTACGGCGGACCCAGCTGCTACCGGAGGCAAAATTGTGGAATGCCTTCATAAAGAAGAGGATCATGCCATCATCCCACAACACCACCGTTGACCAGCCAAGGTTAGCGTTGATACACTCAATTCTACATGAACGGCCTATTAATGTGGGCAATTTTATTCGAGAAAGTATTTTGGAGTGTGCGCATAGACCGACGGGCCCCCTCTACCTTCCATACCTCATCACCTCGCTCTACCGCGGCCACAATGTCCCAGAAGTACGCACTGATCTGATAGAAGAAGGAAGAGGTTGGACTGAAAAGAACATCCTTAGTCTTATAGAGCTGACGGTTGCTACCCCCTGTCATCATTCGACCCCGCTGCCGCCACAGCCGAAACAACAGAGTAGCAGCACACTGAACCAGCTGCCGCAACAGCTGTACCGACAGACTCCTCTGCCCAGATACTAGCTGCCATTCAGAAGCTGGAGGAGAGACAGCTGGGCTTAATGACTTTCATCAGGGACTTTGCTGCCTCTACGGTAACTTTTATTCAAAACTCTTTAAATTTCCTTGATGCTGCATTCCCCACTTTCCCTGCCCATTATTTCACTGTACCTACACCTGCCCACACACCTACACCCGCTGCCACCCCATGGACACCTTCTGCCGCTTCAACGCCAACACCTGCCCCAACAGCAACGGGCAGCACCCACGCCGAAACTTCTGCCCGTGGGACAAAGAGAAAGACAGCAACGGAAGAACTTGATGACTTTATTGCCGGTCTCTCTTCCTCCTCAGTTTGGGCCGCTAGTGACAATGAGCCCTCGATCAAAAGGAATTTGTCAAAAGAGTTCTCACCAGTGAAGAGGCAAAAGCGGATGGCAGACAAAGGTAACATGCAAAAAGCCAACAGCAGCGGAGGTGACAGCAGCAGCAGCGGTGAGAGCAGCAGCAGCTCTGAAATCCAGGCTGTGGAGCAACCACCTCACATCTCCCCGACCAGGATCCAGCCACCACGGGAGGCCAAGGCAAAGAACACATCTGCCTCCCCCGTGCCTCAACCAGCTCCGAAAGCCAGAGCCCGCCGCCAGATCAGACTCAGCAGCAACAGCGAAGACAACGATTAAAATTTAAGTTTCTTATCTTATTATTGATGTCTGCTATATATTTTGTGATGTACTGCCTTATTTTGTTTTTCTGTCATTTTGCATTGAGGGCAATGCAACCCTTGAGTTTGGGGGTGGCATCCCTCCATCAATGGAGTGCATCTTAGTTTAAAACTTTGTGTTTTAACTTAGAATATTTTTGTTAAAAATAAAAAAATAATAAAAAACAAATGAAAATATTGAAAACTTTGGCTGAAAACAGTAACTTGAACTTACCTGCTGTGACAGCTCTATCGTGGCAGTGCCTTTAGGATAGTTTTAGGAGAAGTTTAGAGCCTTTCTATAGTTCTGAAAACTTAAACACCATTGTGACTGTTATACTGCTTAGAACTCTTTTAGCCAAACTAGAATAGGAAGCTTAGCACTTGAATAGCCCCTAGAGGTGCCTAACACTGGCTCTAGGAAAGAAGTTTAGCAAAATAGACTCAACAGCCCTAGAGGTGCCCGAAACCGGCTCTAGGAAGTTAGCTAGAGGTGCCCGAAACAGGCTCTAGTGAAACTTTAACTTAAAAAAAATGAAATCGAGTCAAAACAGAAAATCAAAAGAGCATAAGAAGTGCCTTCAAAAAGATAAACTTTGGCATAAAAATTCAAGTTAGAAGCTGAAATATTCTAGTGAAACTAAGAGAGTCTTGGCATATAACTGTTCACAAGCATGCACACACTGCACGAGGACTATAGTGAGATTTCGGACAGATCCTAGATTATCCGACAGGGTGCTGCCGCCACAAGGAACGAACGACGGGTAAGGGAAAGATCACTGTTTGAAAGCCAAAACAAAAATATTTCTTTTTTCTTTTAGGTCTTAGTTGCTTGAGGGCAAGCAAAAACTTGAGTTTGGGGGTGTGTTGAATGTATAAATGTTCTATTATTTACACCTCTTTTAACCCATATTTCTGTTGCATTCAAGCATTATTTATTGCATTTAGGTCAGTCTACAGCAAAACATCACAAATACATTAAAAGGCACAGTTTCTACTAAAAATGGCTATTTTTGCAGGTTGCTGCTGTAGCAGACGGAAAGGGCATGCGCTGGGCAGTGAAGCAGAAGAGCTGGAACTGGACGAGCAGTCAAGGAGGACGATGCTGCCATGGTTGCCGCCGTGACAGCAGAGGACGACAGCAGTTTGGTGGAGAAGATACAAAATGGACCTCGACAGATAGAGAAAATTTAGCCCGTCTGTCGTGTGAAATCACCATATTTTTCCAAGCCCTAGTTCAGAAGATATTCCAAGCCCTAGTTCAGAATATATTCCAAGCCCAAAGTTCAAGAAGAGAAAATCCCAAGAAACAAGGAGGACGACTTAAAGATAGATTCTCTTAAGATTTAGTCTTTATTAGAGTTGTACTTTAATTTAAAGTTGTAATCCTTGTTAAATTAGATAACTTGAGCCCAAAGCTTATATAAGGGCATATATCTTAACCTAGAGGGCATAGCCGACTACCCTAGCCTTCTCTCTCAACCTCTAGTCGTTTTCCTTCCCACACCATGTTCTAAATTCCCCCTAGGGCCACGGGTTGATTTGTAAAGTAGTTGCAAGGGTTGTTTTGTTTTAGGAATTTTCAGTTCAATAAAATAAACTTCAAGTTCTCTTATTTTGGTTATTAATATCTTGCAAGAGCATCGGGAGAGCATTGTGAGGTTATCAATTTACTTAGCATCAGGAGAGTTAAGTATACGAAAGAAATAAGAGCAAGTTCTCTAGTTTATAGTTGAACTATCTCGGGCCTAGGGATAGGACGAGGTTAAGTGGCTAAAGAAGAATTCATCCACATCGGTGTTCATCCTTCGATTCACGCCGGGAGGTATCATCAAAGACGTGATCATCGACAGACTTGGACCTAGGGATAGGCCAAGGCACATCTGGGATTCTTGCCAAACTTGAAGTACTGAGTTGGGTAATTGCTGCCGCGATAACCAACGGACTGCTGCCGCGACGGGATTGACGACAACACTGGATTTCCTAGACTCAACAATACCTGCACTACTGAGCAATTCAATACCAGCCCATTCTCTTTATCTTGATTTTTCTTCTCTTTTATTTACGTTTACTTTAGTACTTTCGTGACAACTTCTTAAATATTTTCTTTACTTCTGTGCAGTGAATTAAGGTGAAGCTATTAGCCCAATCCCTGTGGAGATGATATCCGATACTTCGTATCACTTTACTACTTGCGTCGTGTATACTTGCACTACAATTGCGATAGACTATTTTACACGCAACATCGTGCTGATAACGTGTTGTGAATAAAATAACAAAGAACAATAATAAGAACAAAGAACAAGAATGGAAGAACAAAAAGATGAGAGAAAGAGGGAGATTTGTATTATTCTCAAATATAAACTTGTGTATACAATGCCTTCAATGAATCATTTATTTATAGGCATAAGAAGTACATAATACATTAAACTCTAATTAATAGAGATAATATTCCTAATAATAAATAAATCAAACTCCTTAGATAAAGTTCTAATCATGATAGACATCCACATAGATAAATATTCATAACAGATTTTGAGATTTGATGATTTATTTGGGTCTAGATAATCAATACTTATTTAATTAACAATTAAATCTGTGTTAATTTCTAAGAAGAAAAAAAGGAAAACGTCACCACAAATTTACAAATCTTAAACAATTTAAATTCGAACATTATTATCTATAATAAAACGGATAAAATATAAATTGTATCTTAAATGTTAAATTTAAATTACGACAATAAAATTTTATGAAAATATTTGAAAGGTTGGTATTTAATTAAAAAAATTCAGGTGATTTTTTTCACAAACAAATCATATAAAATTAAAAATAAAATAGTTTATAAATAATTTTTCAACAACTGTATTAGGCATAATCAGGGGCGGAACTAGAAATTTATAAAAGAGGGACTAAAATGAAATTTAAAAAAACTAAAAATTTATGAAGGGGGCCAAAATAAAATTAAAAATTTTGAAGGGCAAACTAAAATTTTACAAATTTTAAAAGAATTATAGAGGTAATTTTACCTTTTTTCTAAAAAAATTTATCTTATTCCTAATAAAAAAATTAGGGGGCATACCCCCTTAACCCCCAATGTTCCGCCCCTGGGCATAATTGACAAACTAAGCCAACTAAAAATTTTAATTAGGTCAATAGGGTGGTTTATGGATTATTTGGAAGAATTGGTCAAAATTCACATGACCACACTATATGGAGATGGCGTTCTCAGACCTCGTCATGTGCAAACGACGAGGTGCAAGGTGGCATGTTTCTCAGCTGATTGGCGCGGCTTGGCAGGCTGAGCGAGGTACAGGGTGGGCAAGCACGGAGACTGGCTTCGCAGGGCACGTGAATGGAAGGGGAAACCTCACCATTTCTACATGGCGAGATGCAGGGTGGCAGACTGACTTGCATGCATGCACTCCTACCAGCTTTATATGTATGCATTCACGTGATTTTTTTATATTATTTGTGTGTATATATAAGATAGATAGATGTGAGTTAAAATTTTTAGAGTTGGTGATATTTGTGAAGAGAAGAAGAAAAAAAATTGGTAAAGGTAAAAAAAAATTGTAGATCTTTTTAAAGATATATTCGAAGAGAGTGAAGATCGTTGGAGTATATTATTCTGTAGAGTTTTTCTAAGTTTCTCAATAAGTAAGTGATTTTTTAATTAATCTGTTGTTTTTTAATCATGAGTGTTTATAGATTATTTTGTGTGATTGAAGATATATTCGAATGGTAATTATTTTTTATTGTTGAAGGCTTTAGAGCACATATACAAGGTTTCTCGTCTAATCTGATAACTTTTTTTATTTTTTAAATTTATATCCACATAGATCAAAATTTTTGAATTTAATACAAATTTTGGTAATATATATATATATATATATATATATATATATATATATATATTCGAATGAATTGTTTTGCAGATCTGCAACTAGAAAATAGCATCCGGAGGGTAAGTGACACCACCTCATATGCAAATAACGGATGATCAATTTTTTTAACGATAATGAGCAGGCTCCTAATCAAACACAAAGAACGGTTCACCCCCTGAGCGGTACGATCAAACATCATCTTTCCACCGGCAAGTATTACCGAGGAGGAGGCGGAAATAGAGTTTTGAATATTTGTGGTCCTTGGGTATTTCATGTTATATGTATTTCTTTCGATTTCATTTTGATATTTATGTTCTTTTTTAATTTCGGTATCCAAATTCAAATTCCAATTCCAACTATAAGTTAAAAAAATAAGAATTTACAGTAACACAAAAAATTGGGTTAATTCCAATTCTAACTATAAATTAAAAAAAAACAAGAATTTATTTTTTGTTAACATATTAGTTCGTTCTTTAATTTCGGTATTCAAACTCCAAATAAAAATTTGCAAACATGAATAGGAAAAAAAATTATTTACATTACCATAAAATATTATACATTAAACATAACATTTAGGTTGATGGTCCGACACAATAGTTTGAAAGATTGGATTTGTTTGGACACTTGTTTCTTGAATGACCCGGTACCGTACAAATAATACAATGTTTAACTTGAACTCCCCTCTCTATCATCCGGATCATCTATATTCGTATTAATATGAGTGAACTTCGGTCGACCCTTCAACTTTCTACGAAGCTCTGGATTTGGTAATCATTCTTCGGATCATCTAATTAGGGTTTACTTAAAAGTGACAAGACAATAATTGATCATGCATTAAACCTTTTGTGTTGGGATACATTTTTTTGAATATAAGTTGAAGTGTCCTAATGCAACTGGATGTTTCATAATTATATTCGATCGAAATGTATTTTCTTACGAAGGGATATTCCCATTTGGAATAAAATTTATTTTACAGTTAAGAGATTTAATTAAATCCAGATTAATGTTCGAAATGCCAAAATACCACGTGTAATTAATAAGGTACCGATAACGGGCGTTCGTAGGGGTGCTAACCCTTCCCTACACATAACCAACTCCTGAACCTGAACTTTTTAAAAAAAAATCTCTGGTGCGTTTTTATGGTGTCCGACCTATCAAAGTGACCGGTGGCGACTCCAAAACGATTTTTAAGCAAATAAAGGGGATTTTGACTAAAAATGAAAATTTAATTAATTATAAGATAAAATTGGTCAAAAACCATGATTTTCCAAATTTCAATCATCAGGCTGTTTTTATTTCAAACAATTAAAAAGCGGATTTTTAAAAAACGATCGCGACAATGCCCAGCCTGTTAAGCCGCGCCAACCAACTGAGAAGCATGTCACCCTGCACTGGGATGTTCATTGTCGGATATCGGATCAGATTCGATCTGGTTTTTTCGGATATTCGATTTTTCGGATCAACAACATAGTGATCCGTATCTGATCTAGAAAAAACTGGATATTCGATTTTTCGGATATCGGATAATCGGATCGGATATTCGAATATCTGATTATTTGAAAATATAATTTGATTCAACTATTTTTTCGAATTTGAAGGTTGTATTTATGAAAATTTCAGAATTTCGAATATAACAAACAACAAATTGCTAAATATAACAAGATTCACATATATGAAAAATTCGATTTTTTAAATTTTCGGATATAACAAGCATCAAATTGTTAAATATAACAAGATTAATATTTAAAAAAATAAATTTTCGGATTTTCGGATCCGAAACTTGAAATATTGCGATCCGTATCTGATCCGAAAATAAAAATCGAATTGGATCAATGGATAATCGGACCAGATCGATCAGATCAGATATTTTTAAACACCCATACCCTGCACCTCGCCGTTTGCACATGACGAGGTCTGAGAACATCATCTCTAGGGGCGATAACGAGCCGAGCAGAGCCCGAGCCTGGCCAGGCTCGGAAACAATGTAATTGGGCTCGGCTCGGGCTCGAAGCTCGTCAGGCTCGGCTCGGCTCGAAATGAAAAATTTTGCTATAGGTTTTTATATAAAATATTCGTTAAAAATCCCTTTCATAACCAACACTAAAACGAAATTCAATGTCCGGAAAGAGGAAAAAAGTGCCAAAAATTAGATTAATTCAAATAATCAATAAATATTCTTATAATACAAACACATAATTAAAGAAAATACAAAATAAAACAACAATCAACTAATGAAAAAAATACAAACACATAATTTATTTTAGTGCATATGTAGATTCTGAGCCTGTTCACGAGCTTTTCGAGCCGAGCCTGAATAAGCTCGGCTCAGCTTGTTAAAGTTTCGAGTCGAGCTCACTCGAGCCGAGCTTTGACCGAGCCGAGCCCGAATAGCTCGCGAGCCGGTCAGGCTCATTATCACCCCTAATCATCTCCATAGGTGTGGTCCTGTAAATTCTGACCTATTCCCAAATAATCCATTAACCACCCTATTCTCCTAATTAAAACTTTTAGTTGGCCTAATTGACCAATTATGCGGCTGTATTAAATAAACTATATTTAAATATAAAGAAATCCTGCCCTTTCACGAATTAGATTTATTAGTGGTGAAAACAAAATTCACAATAGAAACAATGGATAAAAAGAAGAAAAGATTGAAAACAATAACCGGAGAATTTAAACCGATCCGACCGACGTAAAAAACAAGTCGACAATCCCCACGTGGCGCTAATTAAGTGCCGACACTGTCTTATTTCAAACGCGGTGACGCTCACAAGTCACAAGTCCTCCCCCACTGAGAAAATAGATACTCTCCATTTCAGTATCCTCTCGCTTCACTTAATTCAGCAATGCCGGAGATTGGAGAGAAGACCGTGCTTGACTCGGGATGGCTCGCCGCCAGATCCACCGAGGTTCAACTCACCGGGACTCAGCTCACCACCACTCATCCCCCCACTGGCCCTACCTCTCCTTGGATGGAAGCTGTCGTTCCCGGAACGTAATAAATCTTACCTCCGGTTTCTGCATATTTAGCGGTCAAATTTGTTCTGATTTTTATATAAGCGGGAAAGTAATTTTGCATTTTATAGAAATCGAGTTAGTTTTTTTGGATTTGTTTAAATGAATGCCGAGAGTTTTGCTGGATTTGCTTGAGTTTTCTCTTGTTTTAATATGGAAAAGCAATTATTTGTTTGATGATAAGAAATGAAATGATTTGAGTGAGATTGAATTGATGAGAAAATTGCTAGTTACATTTAATTTCGAGGGGAGAAAAGAAAGCGTTATAAAAAAATAGGATAATATATAAAGTTCCATATTTTTAGGTTCTGTTTGGTTGTTATTTTTTTTCCAACTTGCTTTTTTTATTCATTGAAAACAAATAGTAGTAATATTTTTTAATAAACTGAAACTAAAGTTTTGTTTATATAACGGCATAATTGTAGCTTTTATTTTTCAGTTTCATAGCAATTTAGGAATGTAAAGGTAAGTAGAAAAAGAAACCATAGGAAGGGATGTTTCGATTTTCAGATTAACATCTTGGAAACTTCTTATTCCTTTTAGTTATTTCTCATTGTTCCGGGTTGAAATTAACATGTATTCTTTTAAAAATTGGACTAAAAATGTTGGTTTTAGCTAAATGATTCAAATATTTGATGATTTTATCTGCTTCTAGGGACCTACATTGCAAAAATGATGTTGCTCCTTGTCATGCCAAATATTATAGTTTAATTTGAGTATATATGGTCAGTTGTCTAGTTGGAGCTAGCATGTGTCTTCTCCTCTTAATGGTTTGGGTTGTTTTTTCTTGATGGACAGTGTTCTGGCAACTCTAGTAAAGAACAAAGTTGTTGGTGATCCGTTTTATGGTTTGGAGAATGAAATGATCTTTGATATTGCTGATTCTGGAAGGGAGTACTACACATTCTGGTTTTTCACAAAATTCCAGTGTAAGCTGGTATGCTATGGTTTGATGTGAAATCTGTGAGGTTAAATATGAGTTGAAAGCAATAAAGTTTTGGTTTTGATATGTAATTGATCAGAACTATATAACCTATAATTTGAAAATCTTATATCCAACTAACAAATTCTCTATTTCTTTTACTTTATATTTTGCAGACAGGAAAGCAGCACTTAGATCTGAATTTTCGCGCAATCAATTACTCTGCAGAGGTCTACTTAAATGGCCACAAGAAGGTCCTCCCTAAAGGGATGTTTCGACGACATTCCCTTGAAGTCACTGATATCCTCAATCCCAATGGTTCGAACTTGCTGGCTGTTCTTGTTCACCCACCAGACCATCCTGGGAGCATTCCCCCTGAGGGTGGGCAAGGTGGGGATCATGAGGTACACATCTTTGTTCAAAAGAATCTTATTAATTTGTTTGATCTCAATCAATGTGGTTTGAGGTTAAATCTTAGTTATTTAATTAATGTGAGCAAAAATTGCAACCTAATGGTGAACTCCCTTTCTTCTAATCTTAGATTGGAAAAGATGTTGCCACACAATATGTTGAGGGTTGGGATTGGATAGCTCCAGTGAGGTGAATATCTTGTAACTTTGAAACTTCAGAGTTTTGTTTTGTTTGTTTGTTTGTTTTCCCTGGTATTTGTTTTTCTGATGAATAATGCAACTTAGTATACGATAACTGTTCCTGTCTCCACATAATGTGATTGCAAGATTTGTACATTCCTTATAGGTTCTTCGACCAACTTCTCTCAGTATTTAATTTTATTTGTGTAGTTCGTGTGATAATGGATGCACCTTGAACATATAAGTGCATATCGTCATTTGTATGCTAAATATCAATATCTTGGGTAGACTGGTTTTACGAGCTAAAGGTTTATGCAGTTATATGGATATGAAAGAGGGCAGGTATGTTTATAAAAAATGCTTGGAGAGACATCGAGAGGAGCAGCAGGGGATCAAACGTGTTATAGTAGATAGATTATTGTGCATAGAAGCAAAATCTTTGTTGTACAGGGAGAAAAACAATGCAGTTCTATTAGTATATGGAAATTAATCAGTGTAATTATATTACATTTTTTTTGCTGTTGTATTATCTTTTCATCTAATCTTCTATCTGTCAGATTTTTTTGAATTGTCAGCTAGCATCTCATCTCTGTTTTATGAAGAAGTAAAAACTTGAAATCTTAATATTTGATCTCTACTTGTCTCAGGGATAGGAACACTGGTATCTGGGATGAAGTCTCAATATCTGTTACTGGGGTAAGATTTATGCATAAGACTTAAACTTCATTGTACTATGTGTTTATCTCGTGTTAGTGTTGACTGTCGAGTATACATAATTCTCCACAATGCCATAAATGCTTTTCCTTTTTATTGCTTCTAGTTTCTCCCCGATTTATGGAGGCTTTTCCATATAATTTGTTTTGAGTTTATTCTCAGTACCTGAATTTGTATTTACATTATCTGGTAAACACGCAGTTTAAACCTGAATATCAGTGTTGATGGTGCTCTTATGTTTTCACTCATTGTTTTATGATACTCCGTAATTAATCTAAATACCATTTGTTGATTCATTTGCTTTGGATGCAGCCGGTAAAAATAATTGATCCACACTTAGTTTCATCGTTTTTTGACCGTTACACAAGGGTATACTTGCATGCAACAATTGAATTGGAAAATAGAAGTGCTTGGGTTGCCGAATGTTCTTTGAACATTCAAGTGACAACAGAACTCGAAGGAAATGTTTGCTTAATGGAACATCTTCAGACTCAGCATGTTTCGATCCCTTCTAGAGCACGTATTCAGTATACATTTCCTCAGGTCTGTGTTGGTATCTTTCTTATTTATTTTTATGTGTTTGTGTTGTTTTTGTCTCAGATGAATAGTTTCTTCCCCCCCCCCCCCTCTTGATTGTTTATTAACATTCTTTCTTTCTCTGCAACCTGAAATTGGATACCTGTAGTCATGTGTTCAAAGCATCCATTTATTGCAAGTTGCCATGAAATTTACTTGCAACACCTGTTAAAAATGCTTATGTCGTCTATTGCAGCTTTTCTTCTACAAGCCCAACCTATGGTGGCCCAACTGCATGGGAAAGCAGTCTCTGTATAATGTCAGTATAACTGTTGATGTGAAGGGATTTGGAGAGTCTGATTCCTGGACCCAGCTATTTGGCCTTCGCAAAATTGAATCTCATATTGATACTGCTACTGGAGGGAGGTATACTTCACAAACCAATTTTGACTAATATTAAAGCATTGCATCTAGAATTTCTATAATATGTTTCGTTTCTGGCATCCTTTATCAGGTTGTTCAAGGTGAACGGACAGCCTATTTTTATCCGTGGTGGTAACTGGATATTGTCGGATTGTTTGCTACGTCTTTCTAAGGAGCGTTACAAAACAGACATAAAATTTCACGCAGATATGAATCTGAACATGATTCGTTGTTGGGGTGGTGGGTTGGCCGAGAGGCCAGAATTTTATCATTATTGTGATGTTTATGGTTTGCTGGTAAACCTCTACTCTCTGTATCTCTGTATATGTCTGTGTTTGTGCTCATTTTATGGATGCTTGCTACTTGCAAGGAATTGCATCTAGTTTCGGGCAGCAGGGTTTAAGTAATCTTGTGCGCATTAATTAACCAATGTAAAATTTTTGTAGGTATGGCAGGAGTTTTGGATTACTGGTGATGTTGATGGAAGAGGTGTTCCAGTATCGAATCCGAATGGCCCACTTGACCATGGTCTTTTCATGCTATGTGCCAGAGATACTATCAAGCTTTTAAGGAATCATCCTAGCCTTGCTCTCTGGGTCGGTGGAAACGAGCAGGTTCCACCGGCTGATATCAACACGGCTTTAAAGAATGACCTGAAACTGCATCCATTTTTTGAGACCAATGGTGAAAACATAACGCCCATGGAAGAGCTGTCCTCAAAGTTCAAGGACCCTAGTCAATATTTGGATGGAACACGTGTTTACATCCAAGGATCCATGTGGGATGGCTTTGCTAATGGAAAGGGAGACTTTACTGATGGCCCTTATAAAATCCAGAATCCTGAAGACTTCTTTAAGGACAACTTTTACGAATATGGTTTCAACCCTGAGGTTGGTTCTGTAGGCATTCCGGTTGCAGCTACTATCAGAGCAACCATGCCTCCTGAAGGGTGGCAACTTCCATTGTTTAAGAAGCTTCCCGATGGTTACACCGAAGAAGTTCCGAATCCCATTTGGGAATACCATAAGTATCTTCCTTACTCAAACCCCGGGGAGGTTCATGATCAGATTGAACTGTATGGAACCCCAAGGGACCTCGATGATTTTTGCTTGAAGGTATTACACGAAAACCTTTTGCCTTTCATGGGGAATGCATTTGATCTTCTCTTTGATTTTAAAACTAACTTCCTAGCATGGTCATCTCAGGCTCAACTTGCTAACTACATTCAGTATAGAGCTTTGTTAGAGGGTTGGTCCTCCCGTATGTGGAGCAAATACACTGGAGTTTTGATTTGGAAGACACAGAACCCGTGGTCAGGTCTTCGAGGTCAATTTTATGATCACCTCTTAGACCAGACAGCCGGCTTTTATGGTTGTCGCTGTGCCGCGGAGCCAATTCATGTTCAGCTCAATCTTGCTACATATTTTTTAGAGGTAAGTACTAGAAAGAATTAAATGCCACAACAGATGTAGTCGTAATTAATGATGCAATCAGCAATTCACTTGAAAGTTCTTATTTTCCTCTTCTGTTTTCATGAACAGGTTGTCAATACCACGGCGGAAGAATTGTCGAATGTCGCCATAGAAGCTTCAGTGTGGGATCTCGAAGGAGCTTGTCCGTATTACAAAGTTTTCGATAAGCTCTCCTTGCCACCAAAGAAAGTAGTTTCCATTAGTGAGATAAAGTATCCGAAGTCGAAAAACCCGAAGCCAGTTTTCTTTCTCCTCCTCAAACTATACCACGTTTCAAACTACAGCATTATATCCCGAAACTTTTACTGGTTGCATCTTCCTGGTGGAGATTACAAGCTGCTGGAACCATACAGGAACAAGAGAATACCTCTCAAGATAACATCAAAGGTATTCATCAAGGGCTCAACATACGAAATCGAAATGACTGTGCTGAACAAATCGAAGAAACCCGACCCGAAAACTTTAACATACAAGAATAATTTTGCCATCAGAAACGATGATGGTAACTTCGATATGACATCACTCGAACCTATAAGCAACATCGAAACTGACCCGAATCAGACGACAGGTTTGTTTCAGAGACTTTACAGACAATTCTCAAAGGAAACTAATGGTTTAAAAGTTGCAGAGACAAACGGAAGCGATGCCGGAGTTGCTTTCTTCCTTAATTTCTCGGTTCATGCTTCAAAGATAGACCATCAAGAAGGAGAAGACAGTCGAATACTTCCGGTTCATTATTCGGACAACTATTTTTCATTAGTGCCTGGTGAAGAGATGTCAGTCAAGATCTCATTCAAGGTACCTCCAGGTGTGAGTCCAAGAGTAACGCTTAAAGGCTGGAATTATCATCATGGACTGCACACTGTTCTTTAACTGGAATTTTAGATCGTTCATGCTGTTGAGAATTCTGGTTGCACGGTATCGCAAATGTATCGCCTGTCTAGACTCATTCTTTTCTATATCTTTACATCTAAATTTCGTTTTAATTTAATATCGATGCACGGAAATATAATAAGAGATTGATATCTGTATTTTTTTTTACATTTGTAGTTGCTTTTATAATTAAATGTTATAGCTAGAAGTCCAAAGGAGAAACCTAAGTTATTGGGATTTGATTAAAAGAATTTGAATTGGATCCAATCATTATTAAATTGAGTTCAAGTTATTTGTTTAATTAATCGAATTTGAGTATCTTCTTAATTTGAGTGGTGATACAAGTATACAACTATAGAATTGAATAACTTTTTTTTTGAATGACAGTTCCAAAAAAAACGTATTTCTAAATAAAAAAACGTATTCAAAAAAATATTTGAAAAAAAAAGATATTGGGCGGCATTGAAAGCTTTTCATTAGCAAAATCTCTTTTTACGAGTAATTTTTTTTTAGAATATGCTGGTGTGATTTTTTACGGGTAATTCAAAAAGTTTCTTTTGTATAAATATGGGTCTTCTAATTCTCCGTAGAGTGGGTTGGTTTAGTGGTCTTTTCAAGCTCAAAATCTTTTTTTAAAATTTCTTGAACAGTTTGTTGTAGATAGAACTCGAACTCGACCTGAGAAAAAAATTGAAATTCATGCTACCATGGTTGCTTGGTGTGGCAACAATATATCTAGTTTATTAGTTTCAAGCCGTCAGCTTAAATATCAATGAAACCACTTTTGTAATATTTCATTTAATATATGGTTCTTCTATCAATTAATGCATATGTTTATATTTTTTTCTAGTGTTAGATGAAGTTGAATCCGTGGAGCCATTTATAGGGAAACATCGTTATACATTTTTGAAGCGATCTGGTTCAGAATCCGGTCATATTGTTGGTGTATTCCGGGATAAAAATCCTCTGCTCCTTTTCGGTACCCCTACTTATGTTTCAATACTAAAAAACACAACAAAATTAAATTTTAAGCCCTAATTATAAATTCTAAATCTTAAACTCTACACCCTAAAAAATACAACCTACCCTAAATTCCCTAAACCCTAACCATAATTCCTAACTTAAAACCCTAAACCTAATTTTGAGTGTGGAGGCATAAATAGGGGCACCGAAAAGAGTAGAGGATTTCCATCCGTGTACTCCGTATGGATATATTCAGATATATTTGAAGTATGTGTTAATTTTAATTTGGTTTGGTAATTTGGATTAGAGCATTTGAATTATTGATTTAGATATTTGATCATTATATCTATGAATTTGACTGTTGTTCAGCAAATTTGAATGTAGTCCACCAAAAAGTAGTGCTCAAGTATTAGGTTATATTTTGATCATGATTCTTGGATGTTAGAATCATGCCACCGTTAATATACTAAAGCGAGTATTAGCAAACTAATACACCATAAGCTTTTTTTTTTTCTCTGTTTTCCATAAGTGTCGCTAGACTTTTTTATATTCTTTTTGTTTGATACACGACGATATTAATTTTAATGTTGGTTATCGATTATTAGTGTTCATTATTTCTCTAACTTTTTTATATTCTGTTTTTGTTTTTATTTTTCTTAACTTTTTTCAATTTTTAATAAGAAAATTTGTTTTTGTGGCACGCTTTTCATTGGCTTTTGTGGTTCGTTTCATCAGTCGTTCGGCACGATTTCAGCATACCTTAGTGGTTGTTTGGTGCTCGTAGAGAGATCCTCACGGTGCTAGTTTTCTGATTTGATTCTGTCGGTTGATCATAAAATAGATTGATCCCCACTCATTTGATGGTTTGTTAGCCGATGTAATCAGAACTGTGTTACGGAACAATCTGCCTGATAGTTTGGTTCGCTCACCACTCCTTTTTCATCCTGTAAAGCGTATCGTTTGCCTAGAGACAAGAAAATTCATGAAAACTTTTGAGTTTTGATAGTATTCTAATCTTCATGAAAGTACTTGTTTTTCTTTGCATATTTGTATGAGATTTTTAATGGACTAGTCACCTTTTTCTCTTTTTATTACATTATATTTATAATATCTTTTATAGTGGTTAATAAAATTCAGATATCATTGTTAAAAAAATTATGCCACCGTTAAAACACATGTTGTTTTCATGTAATAAGTAATTTAATATATGTGATAAATCGAAATACAATATAAGATTTAATTCCAATCGGATAGAAAGATCAATTTTAGCCGAAGCTAAAGGTCCAATTTGAGTCCAATTCAAGTGCTGAATCGTTTGGGTCACTATCAATGTGACCAATTCAGTTAGGTATGTGACGGAATTTTTAAAGAGAACCAATTTGGGTCCGGGCTACATACTATCTATGTATTATGTTATAATACAACAAATAAAGAAAAGGAAAAACATAAATTTCCAGACTGGAATATATTTTACGTAAGTTAAAGAACACATGCATAATGATTGATCAACGTAACCTTAACCTTGAAACACCAACACGGAGGGAAGAAAAATGCAAGGGACTGCAACCGTAATGTCCGTCCCTTGACGGACTTGGTGATCCATTCGAGAAAGAGAATGACGACGAAGATGAAGAGCTCGATATCCGTCGCAGCGACGACACAAATTCCCCGTCGTCAGAGCTGCTCGTCTCGTAACTCGAGTAATACTTATCGGCCTGATCAAGCTTCTTGCTGTTACCATTGACATGTTTCCAAAACTTGAACATCCTTACTAATTTCGAAGGCTTAGGCTCGTCAGCGATGCCGATACGAGGTTTAGGTAAGCCGAGGCTAAGCACCGCCGGAGGCGGACTGATCGGCGGGAGGGTGTCTTCCTTTTGAGGCTCCTTTGGTGTGCCGGGCTGCATTTCCCAGTTAAAAGGTATCCCTTCGGAGCTCCGGTAGTAATAAATCCGAGAAGAGCAGCCGATTGAAGAGTTTCTTGAGATGATTCTATTGAAGAACTCAGCTTCCTCGCACGAAGACATCCCCCTACGACGGTCGTTTTCCATTTTCTTTCACGTAATTATATGTTGTTTGTTGGAATAGTAAGAAAACTGGTGCTTGAAATAATATCGGAAAGTTAGCTTTTTAGAGATGATAATGGTACGAGTTCATAACATGCATGATTGAGTGTATATATATACAGACATGGGACTGGAGGGGGCAATCGTCTCCATAAAAATTTGTAATTTATATATAATTTAAAAAAAATTATATATTTTTATTAAAAATATTTTTTTACCCCTCTTAAGATTTTATAAGTTCGTCCCTTAAAATTTTATAGGTTCACCTTCTAAGATAAAATCATACTTCCGTCCTGATATACGGACATATATAATATGAATTGAGGGTAGGGAATTAAGGTCCTAATTTATCGGTAATTTTGACAATGATAGAGTACAACCACGTGTAAGGACGGATGTAAGTAGAGGGTGGGAGGGGCAATTGACTCCCTAATTTTGATGGTTTAACTATATTTTAAGCTATTGATAATTTTAAAATCATTTCAATTAAGTTCTTGCTCTTTCCAAAATTGTTTGGTATAATTTATTTTTAAGACCTTATCAATTTTAAAATTAATTAATATAAGCATTGACTCTCATTTTTTATGGTTTAATTACTTTTTAAGACTTTTTATTTTAAAATTAGTGAAATCAAATCTCAACTCCTTTAATTTTTATGTTTTAATCACTTTTTAAGTTCTCGATCGTTCCAAAATTAAACAACTTGTCCTCCTCACGATTCAATCTTGGCTCCGTCCCTGGCCACGTGGTATCTTGTCTTGGCGGTTTGAGCAGCATGTGTTCTTCGGATGGAAATCGTCTGCTCCTTATCATGTTCCCTTTTATGCCCCCACTTTTAAATTAATAGGTTTAGGATTTAGAATTTAGTGTTTAATGTTAGGAGTTGTGATTAGGGTTTAGGGAATTAAGAGTATGTTGTATTTTTAGGGTGTGAGATTTAAGGTTTAGTACGTAAAAATTAAAGTTAGGGTTTAGAATTTAATTTTTAAGTAATTTTTAGTATGGACATAAAAGAGAACATGATTAGGGGCAAAGGATTTTTAGCCGTGTTCTTCCGTTTAATAGTATTATTATTGAATTGAATATCGGATAGGATTATTATGTGCACTAAAACGGCGGAGTTTCTAACTCTACGAATGAAATTAAGAAATCATATGTTTGTAAGAAATAAAACTCATATTTAAATTTCAAAAACGGAAAAATTAATTAAAATTTTAATTACAGATCATAAAATATATGAAAAATTATCATATATTTTCTCTACATCGAAGCTATTTAGTCCTTGTTACTTGTCTTTTTAGTGACTCAAAATACTTTTGAAATGGACAAGCGAGATATTAAAAAAAGGAGGATAATTTCTTGGGTGTGTAGGGCGGTTTCTATAGCACGTGCATTTACTAAAGCCTTAAGACATGACCCAACTTTTCTTTCTATTTACTCCTCCATGTTCCTTAATCACTAATTTTCATCTTAGGAAGGTAATCTTTTTTCGGGATTTAAATAGTAATCGTAATTACGGGTGTTTATGGTAGATTATCAGTATCGTTTAGTTTAAACTGATTGTTAACCGTTATAGTTGTTATTATACGGAACCTAACCGTTAAGAAACGATTGACCATTGTTTCTTAACGCTTCGATTACATGTTAACTTGTAACTTATTACAATTTTAATAGAGATATTTTAATCACAAACTTTATTTTATGTATAAATAATTTAATAACGGTTTAACCATTAACTATCATTTTTAGAGTTCGGTTAATCAGAATCGTTTAGCATTAACGATTATGTTAATTACCTGTAAAATATAACAATTATATCGATTAACAGTTATGATTTATTTTGCACATCCCTAACCGTATATATTTTATATAGTTGTTATTCTACGGAGTAAAATTAATTTATTGCTAATTTATTTATTAAAATATGAGAAACTATAATTATTATGATCACAATAAAATCGATTATATCTACAATCAAGATAAATTAAATGTAGCATCATAACTCATAAGAATGATTTCATTGATATTTTTAAGTTGGTAGTTTAAAAAATAATAAACTAAATATATTCTTGCCACACCAAGCCGCCACGATAGCATGAATTACAATTTTCTTCCTAACTCACATATTGTCCCCTAGACTTGTAAACCAAACATGGCAACACAATTGCCGGGTAACCGGAGCAAATTGAGGGCCTTTCTCATGGCTAAGGCACCAACCTTCTTGAGGGAAGAGCTTAGATGTTGATTCATTGCACATGACCAAGTATACCTAAGAATTTATGTATTTGGTTGACTTTTGAGGTTTTAGTTATGCCATACATACATACATACATACATACATACATGTGAAGTTGATTATACTAATGGAATGATGGAAATGGTATTATACTAATGGGATGATGGAAATGGTATGGTTAACCCAATAATTGAAATATAAACTTTTTAGGGCATAGATCTTAGAAAAAGAATATCCATTATTCTATTTATATCAATTTAAGATAATATATAAGAGCATAAGTAGTACTTAAAGAGAAGTATAAGAAACAAGAAAGGAATTTGAGATTTGGAAATTTAAGATGAATATCTAACGATTCATTATGTTTTATAATGGTAATATGAAAGCAATTGTTTTCGCTACATTTCGACTTAAATTTTTAAGAAATTGTTCATTTCGAAAGGTTAAATGAGTTCATTAAGAGATTCAGATCTTAATTTTTATTTATATATTAATAAATAGTCGCTAAATTAAATCCGTATGTATAAGCTTTCTGAATTGATTCTGTCGATGGTCATAGAAAAGATTGATCCCCATTCGTTTGATGGTTTGTTAGCCGATGTAATCAGAATTGTGTAGCAGAGCAATCTGCCTGACAGTTTGGTTCGCTCACCACTCATTTTTCATGCTGTAAAGCGTCTCGTTTGGATAGAGACAATAAGATTCCTGAAGATTTCTGGGTTTTGATGGTATGCTAATCTTTATGGAAAAATTTGCTTTTCTTTGCACTTTTGTACGAGATTTTTAATGGACTAGTCTTTTTTTTCTGATGCATTATATTTTTAATATCTCTTATAGTGTTTAATAAATTTTAAATATCATTGCTAAAAAGAGAGACAATAGACTTTGATGAGGTTTCTCAAATCTGGGTAGATTTGTGCTTTTAAATTTAAGATTTCTTTCTAGTCCACCGAATGTCATAAAAGTTGCCAATTTTGATGGTATGGCAATTTTTCCAGGATTAACTTTAAGATGTTGAATTTGATGGATAGATGAATGTTCTTGTGTCCTCATTTCCCGGACTTAATTTATTGATAATTTAAACAATTTAGAGTACGAAAAAGTAACAAATGTCACGAACTTTGAATCTATTAGATCGTACAAGTAAAAAAAATGACAATTCTTAGTATCACAATCTATACATAGTTTAAAGAAATTAAAAGTAAAGAGTATATACTAAAATAAAGCTCAATCAAGCTAAAATCAAATTTCGACTCTTTAATTTTAAGTCGAGAGCGACCTTGAATAAGCTCAATTTCTACTCTAAACTGTAGTCTAAATTGTAGCCCATTAGGTTACAAGTTACAACTCTCATGGTTCTTGAAAGTAGGGATGCTGACTAAGTTGAGTAACTCGCGAATGATTCAAGTTCGATTATGTTAAAGTTCGGTCAACGTTTGATTTGCGTTTAGTTAAAACCCGGTTAATATTTGACTTCAGTTAATTTAATTTGAATTTTATCTTGACTCAAAACTTTAACGAGTCGAGTCTAACAAAGCCTAACTCAACCTAATAAGTTCGCAAGCAGTTCGTTATTTTTTTATAATACGTCAATTTAATGTTTCATGGATTATTATTTTAGAGTTTAGGTTTTGGAATTACTTCACACAATATTTTTTTGTTAAATTTGTTAATTTATGTTTGTATTAAGCTTTGTATGGTATTACTAAATTTTACACAAATCAAACGATTTTTAAGTCGATTCGAACATTATTTAACTCACGATTGACTCGTTCGATAACGACCCCTACTTAAGAGAATTAAGTCTCAAATTAAGCCCAAAATTTTCACTCGGGTTCTATTTTTAAAAGCTGAGCCCAATATGCTCAATTTTTAAAAAAAATAAACTATTCAAATGACCACTTAATTATGGGGCCGGTTTTAATATGACCGCCATACTTTCAATTGTGTCATTTGACCACTTAACTATTTAAACGGTATCAATCAAGTCACCTACCATTAAAACCTAATGGTGAGGGTGATGTAACAGTTAACAAAAAATTGTATAATTGCATATTTGGTCCCGCTATTTACACATTCTATCATTTTGGTTCTAATTTTAATTTAATAAAATAAATTAATTATTCAATTAGGTGATGACACATATCATGACCTTATTGGAGGACTTTATCTATATATATATATTTAATTTAATAATTTTATTTTTTCCTCCAATTAGGTAGTGACATGTTCAGTCAAGTTCGATATTGTGACATAGAGTGCAAAATATAGTATATGTTTTAATATGTAGTTAATTCCAAGAAAATATAAAATAAATATGGATTAAGAAGACTCGAACACCATACATTTAGGATGCATCAAAATATCTAAACTACTAATATAAATCTATTAATTAAATTAAAGTTGACACACTTATATTTTTAAACTAAATTTAATATATATTTTTTCTTTCTACAATTATTTTGTATAAGTTCACATATATAATCATTGAATTAATTTTCTAACTTAATTAATAATTTTATTTTTTATTAAAATTTTTAATTAAATTATTATATATGTGAAATTGTATTAAACGTTCAAAATTTTAAAATTATATTAAAAGATTCATTTAATGAATCTAAACTCACGAACATAATTTAAATAAATTGATATAGTTTTAAAATTTTATTTTTAATATAATTTCACATATATAATAATTTAATTAAATATTTTTTAATAAATAGTAAAATTATTAATTAAGTTAAAAAATTAATTCAATCATTATATATGTGAAATTATAGAAATAAATGTAGAAAAGAAAAATATATTAAATTTAGTTTAAAAATACAAAAAATCTCAAAACCATTTTTATTTTAAATCATGTATTAACAATAATTTAAGTATATATATAATATTGTCAACTCTATTTTAATTAATAGATTTATTTCGGTGGTTTATATGTTTTTATGTATTCCACGTATATGATGTTTGAGTAGTTTACCCCTTTTTAAGTGGTTATTTGAGTAGTTTACCCCTTTTTAAAAGACCGTTGTTGCTTCCCTCCAAACACAAAATGAAACAAATAAGATATTTCTATCATTCACGCCTTTCCGACTTTTAATGGATGAAATCCCAATGGATTTTCAAAACACTAATTCCCCACTTTCCTACATGTTTCTCTTCCATCCTCCCCCCATTCCATACCCACAAACTCTACCAATTCCCATTCTCCGATCTCCCCCAGAGTTGTTCTCAACCACTTGGACTTGAGCCTCCTTTTATCAGCCTCTGGGAAACAAGGGTACTTCCTTCTGGGTTCCTCCATCCACGCTTCCTTCATCAAAAACCCTGAAATTTTTTACCCAAATGAAGGTTTTAAGGATTCTGATAATGCTCTTGTTCTTTGGAATTCTCTCCTTGGAATGTACTCGAGATGTGGTACTTTAACTGATGTGACCAAGCTGTTTGATGAAATGCCTATGAGAGATACCGTTTCATGGAACACGATGGTTTCTGGGGTTTTAAGGAATGGGGAGTTTGATAAGGGTTTTGAGTACTTCAAACAGATGTGACCAAGCTGTTTGATGAAATGCCTATGAGAGATACCGTTTCATGGAACACGATGGTTTCTGGGGTTTTAAGGAATGGGGAGTTTGGTAAGGGTTTTGAGTACTTCAAACAGATGAGAGAATCGGGTTTTTGTTGGTTTGATCAAGCGACGCTGACTACTATTTTATCGGCTTGTGATAGAGTAGAGTTCTGTCCTGTTGTTAAGATGATGCATGGATTGGTATTTTTGAGTGGATTTGAAAAGGGAATTAGTGTAGGGAATTCTATGATTACTTCATATTTTAAATGTGGATGTGCGAGGTCAGGGAGGCGAGTTTTCGATGAGATGTTTGAAAGGAATGTTATTACTTGGACAGCTATGATCTCAGGGTTGGTGCAAAATGAATTGTATGAAGAAAGCCTGGAATTGTTTAATCAAATGCGTTCGGGATCAGTGTGTCCGAATTCTTTGACTTATTTAAGCTAATTGACAGCATGTTCTGGTTTGCAAGCACTAACAGAAGGGCGTCAAATTCACTGTCTTTTATGGAAGTTAGGGATTCAGTCCAAACTCTGTATCGAGAGTTCACTAATGGACATGTATTCTAAATGTGGGAATGTGAATGATGCATGGAAGATTTTTGAATCTGCACAAGATGTTGTTGAGGTTTCCATGACTGTAATCCTTGTGGGTTTGGCACAAAATGGGTTCCAGGAAGAAGCTAAACGTTTTTTTGTGAAAATGTTCGAGTCAGGAATCGAAATTGATCCCAACATGCTGTCAGCAGTTTTGGGGGTATTTGGTGAGGATACTTCATTGGGTTTAGGCAAGCAGATTCATTCTTTAAGCATCAAAAGAAGTTTTGGTTTCAACTCTTATGTCAGTAATGGGCTCATCAACATGTATTCGAAGTGTGGAGATTTAGAGGAGTCAGCTAAAGTCTTCACCCGAATGTCTCAAAGGAACTCAATTTCATGGAACTCTATGATTGCAGCTTTTGCTCGTCATGGGGATGGCTGTAGAGCACTACAATTATATGAGGAAATGAAGTCGGAAGGAATAGCGCCAACTGATGTTACATTCCTCTCTTTGCTTCATGCTTGTAGCCATGTGGGCTTAGTCGAAAAGGGTATGGAAGTCTTGAAGTCGATGATTGATGTTTATGGAATTATTCCCAGGGCAGAACACTATGCTTGTGTTGTTGACATGTTTGGCAAGCATTGCTTGGTGCTTGTAGCATTCACGGTGATGCTGAAATAGGGAAATATGCAGCTAATCAGCTTATTTTGGAAACACCTGAAAGTCCAGTGCCATACGTATCAATGACAAACATATATTCTTCTCGAGGAAAATGGAAAGAACGAGCAAGGACCATTAAGAGAATGAAGGAGATTCGGGTGTCGAAAGAAACTGGTATAAGTTGGATGGAGACTGAAAAGAAAGTCCACAACTTCGTTGTTCAAGATAGAATGCATCCGCAAGCAGATGCTATGTATGGGGTTCTGGAAGAGCTATTGGAACTCATGATGGATGAAGGTTATGTGCCGGGCTATGTTACTCCAACTCGAGTAGAGTGTCGAACATAGGGTATATGTCTCATTTACATGTATTTGGAGGGTCGTCGGAACGAAGAGCCGAAGCAACTCAGGTGCCAGGTAAGATGTTTATTCTCAGTTCTATGCGCCAAAATTTTGTCCATTAATAGAGAAACTTATTGAATATAATATTTTGTAAACTTTTGGATGCTTTATCTTCAATTTGATCTATAATAACTCAGAAGAACACTACATACTTTTATCTGTTTCTATAGAAAAGAAAGCTCTAAGATGGTTGTTCCTGAATTTCTTGGTCATGAACATACCCGTGTCTGATACACACATATGTAGAGCTGTAAACGAACCAAACGTTCAGCGAACCGTTCGGCGGGAAGTTCGTTTATGTTCGTTTATTTATTAAACGAACTTACATGAACAAGATTTTTTGTTCGTTTAATTAAATGAACGAACACGAACAAAGGGCTTGTTCGTTCATTTATGTTCGTGAACGTTCGGTAATCCGTTCGTTTATGTTCTATCATTTATGTTCGTTTAAGTTCATTTAAATTTATTCACATATGTCTAGGGGTGTTCATTATTTTGTTAAACCGAACGAACCAAAACAAAATTGGTTAATCTATTAGATAATTTTAAGTTTCGGCTAATGATTAAGAGTTTTTTCAAATTTCAATTATTGATTAATTCGGTTTAAAATCAGTTAATTAATTGAATTAATCGAACTAACCAAAAATATTAAATATTTAACAAATTATATATGTTCGTTTGTGTTCGTTTATGTTCGTTTACCATTTAAACGAACGAACACGAACAAGCTACATTCCTTAATGAACGAACACGAACAAGAAATTTTGTATTCGTTTATGTTCGTGTTCGTTCATTTGTTCGGTTTAAGTTAAACGAACGAACATGAACACACACTCGTTCGATTCGTTTACAGGCCTACACATATGATCATGTCCAACAAGCACTCGTGTCCGATATCCGAACCCAAATCCGAGTTACAGAGGACAATACAACTCTGTAAACATAACCTGGAGACTAAAAAGTTAAAAGGAAATAGTATACAAATTGATGGGGAGAAAGTCTTAGTTTTTATTATGTTGAAAAATAATTTTAAAACTATTTTATAAAGAGGTTTGAGGGATAAATTGAATCCTTGTTCCAAACTTTTGAATCTTACATAAAATTCTAAAAAAACAAACCAACCAAAAAACATACTATCATGCATTTAGAGAAAAAAACCCTTCAGAAATTTAGCACTTACCCTATTTCAATGACCAAGATTGTACTGTCGAGGATCTGTTACGCCGATCTTCCAGTGTTCATCGGGTTGTTCAAGCCTCCTAGCTATCCATCTCCACTTCTTTAATCTCCAATTCATATGTTCAGTTAGCCCGCAATATGATTGCAGTGTCTTGGGCATTTCATCATACACTTGCCACCATTTCTCGTGATCTTTATCACTTGCAAACCTCTGCATTTCTTCCCTATCCCAGTTACAATCATAATCCCTGTAACACATCCATGGCTTCAACCCGAGATAGTGTATCGCTGAAACGTTGTCTGGGATCTTCTCCCAACTCGGTTTTTCTTGCCCCTTGAAATCCTTGAGGTAATTCACCTCAGAAGGCAACCTATGCCACCATGTAAAGACTTCATTCAGAAACCCCTCAACACCTCCATCGTTCGAATCCATTTCCGAACTTTTAGCCATCAGATCTTCAAACATACACAATGATGGCTCGATCACCATTAACCCGGAATTAAACGAAGTATCGTCGTTCGGTGCAGCGGATAACTGAGGGTAAACGAATAGCCACTCTATGTTTTGGAAAACTAGAACATCTGCATCAATGAAAATCACTTTATCATACCATGTTAGCATCCATGCTCTAAGCTTACTATAATTCCATTCATTGTCGGAATCTGTTTCGGCGAAGGGGCTTCGGATCGGCTCGACTTGCTTCGTCTCCCAACCCGCAGATTTTAAAGCCTCTAAGGACTTTGGAGTTATGTTTTCATCGTGAAGAAGCACTAAATCTCGAGTCGAAGTTAAGTTGGTTCGGAGAATGCTTTGAGCCAAAGCAATGGCACCACAAACATAATCTTCGGAGGAGTGAAGTATTGTTGCATAGGCTTCCCTTTGATGAAATGCACTGTATTTTAGCAGCTTTAACCTTTCATGATCAGCTGAATAATATCTCCATGCCTCTTTGCCTGAAGAAATCACCAAATAAAAACTATAATAAAAAAGAGCCAATAATTTGGTATTTGTTGTATGAAGTTTGAATTCCATTTTCATTAATTATTCAATTTTTTTGTGTGTTGATTTTATCGATTAATTTACGAAAAAATATATATAAATCTTAATTTGTTAATTTTTGAGTTTGATCGGATACAAAATTAAAGGAGTACGAGGGTCTTGTTCGCTACTCAAATTTTTTAGTTTAAATACTTAATAAATTTTAATTTTTTAAAGTCTATTGAGTTTGATTAACATATATAGTTCAAAGAAAATATTTTTGAATACCTTAATAGTATGAATTGTCCATCCTTAACAATACACTGACGTTAAATATCTTAAAAAAAGCAAAACTTAAATACATTATGAAATCTCATTATAATTTATAAATAATGTAATAAATAATTTTACCATCTACTAGTGGCTCTGCTAGATTTTTAGCCAAATGAAAAGTTAATATTTAGAATATAGGGGATGTTGAAAAATATTTGAAGATATATGCCATTTTTTACGGGGACCTCGCCACCTGCAGGTGACGTTCTTTATTTTTTTTATTATTAAAATATTAAAAAATTAGACTTCGCCACCTCCAGGTAACGAGGTCTACCGTGTACTGTAGAAAATTGCTTATATCTCCAAAAATTCTTCGACGTCACCTACATTTCAAATATTAACTTTCATTTAAATTATTCTCTTACCATCTATTTTTAAATCTCATTATAATTAAAATTTAAATAATTTTAATGAGGCCATCTACTTTTTAAAAAAAGAATTTTGCTATTGACAGCTGTCAATAAGAATTCTATAGATTCTTATAATTAATGCTTGTTTTGCTTTGTAATTAATGCTTGTTTTGTTTTGTAATGAAATTTAGTAAAATGTAATTAAATACATTCCTAAAAAATCATGCTTAATTAATTTTAAGTTGTTTAATGTAATTAATACTCAAGGTTTATTGTTTAAGATTTAGGGTTTGGGGATTTAGATTTATGGTTATGGTTTAGGGTTTATGGTTTAGCTTTTAGAATTTGATGTTTAGGGTTTAGGGTTTGAGTTTAGGGTTTATAGTCTGAGGTTTAGGATTTGGGGTTTAGGATTTAATGTTTAAGTTTGAGGTTTGGAGTTTGAATTTAGAATTTGAGGTTTAAGATTTGAAGTTTTATTGTTTAATTAAATTAAAAAAATTAAATTAATGAAACACAACTTTTTAGGAATGTAATTAATTACATTCTACTATATTTCTTTAAAAAGAAAAAAATAATATTAATTACAAGAATCTATAGTGTTTTTATTGACAGCCTTTAAAAAAAGGGTAATTGTTCTATACACAAGCGCTTGTGAAAACTTTTTTACACAAGCGTCTTAGTTTTAGGGGTTAGGGACTCCGTTTAGAGTTTAAAATTTAGGGGTATAAGTGTAGTAGTTTTAAATTTAAGGATTATTGATAGAATTTTGGGTTTAGGGTTAAAATTTAGGGTTTATAGGTTAAAACCTAAATCCCTACCCATATTACCCTAAAACTAAACCCTAACCCTAAACCCTAAATTCTAACCCTAAATCCTAAATTCTAAACATGAACCCTAAATTCTAAACTTTTACACTAAACCCCTAAACTTTAAACCCTAACCCCTAACCCTAAACCCTATAATTGAGGCGCTTGTGGAAACAAAAAATTTCCACCGCCAGTGTATAGGATATTAATCCTTAAAAAAAATAGTAATGTAATAAATACCTTTCTAGAAGGAAGTTTTTTTGTATGTCTATTTTTGGTAAAATTTGTAAACCTTCCAAATTCATTTTACCCCTTTTTTTCTACTTTAATTGGATTTTTTTTAAAAAAAAATATCAATTTATTTTTTTCGACTTAATTCATTCATAAAATGACATCTAACCAAAATCATGTCTATCATTGAACTAATAAAAAATTAAATCTAACTAAAATTATATTTAAAAATAAAATAATATAAATTTTCAAACTCGAATTGAACCAAACCGTATAGATTGAAAAATTATAAGGAAATTAGGAAGTAAAATACCTATAAAATAATATATTTTTTCGAACTCGAATTGAATCAAACCGTATAGATTGAAAAATTATAAGGAAATTAGGAAGTAAAATACCTGTTTCACCATATGGCTGAGCAAGTTGGCAAGAGCCTCGAGGCATAAGCACCGTTTGTTTAAGCCTCCTTAACTCAGGCTTATACACCCAATGATCATCCACTTTCCTCAACATATCTTCGCATACGAAAATCTCCGGCATCGGCTCGCAATTCCCGACGAACACCACGTACACCGCCCGTTTTATGTCCGGCGTCGCCCAACCGCTCGCCACCAATACATTCGCCACCACCAAGTTAACTTGAAGCCTAAACACATCCTTCAACCCGCTTCTCCCGGTCCACCCTTTGCACGGCAGCTTCGCCACCACGATGTCGAGGTCCTCGTAATCCTCCAGATCCGGCATCGGAATCTCCGGACACGACGGCGGATGGCTCATATTCTGAGCAGGGAAAAAATCCTCCCATCTCGTTTGCCTATGAACACGATCGAAACGAACGTGAACGGTGCTAACCACAGAACCGGGCGATTCGTATTCGATTTCTTCGCTGGGATTTATATTAACTAGACCGATTTTAATCTTCACCTTACCCCGAATCTCATGCTGAAGAAGATCGAGATTTTTGAGCTGTACAGGCGGTTCGGTATCGAGTTTAAACGCATCGAAAATTTCTTGATTTGATCTGGAAAATACAATGAAGATTATAAAGGATAAAGGGAGGAATATTAATAAGAGAGTGAATAATCTTTGGCTGAAAATGGTGAATTTGGAAGCCATTTTTGAGGATTCTGATTGAGTTCTTATTAGAACGTTCAAAGGGGAAGAAGAGAAGAGAGTTTGAAGGGGAATTTAACACGTGCATGGTTTTGGAAGGGTTTTTTTTTTCTCAATGTTATTCTGTCACGCGCATGCATTTACGTGGATTTAGAGATTTTTACATTTTAGTTCAATTCAGAGGATCTATATAGTAGGAAATGGTGATAATCCCTTACTATATGTAACATATACACACTCTCCAAACGATTTTTATATATGTTAATCAAACTCAATAGACTTTAAAATTATTTAATTTTTTTAGGAGATTTCAACAATTCATTGAATTGAATCGATGATAGTGAAATTATTTTTAATGGTATATGGTTTAGGGTATATGTTTAAGAGTTTAAGGTTTAATAGTTTAGGGTTTTAGGTTGGGGTTAAGGGTTAAATTATTTTTTTATAAAGAATATGGTCAAATTGAAATAATATTTAAATAATGAGGGTTCAATAGAAATACGAAAATAGGTGAGGCACTAAATATATAGTTTACCCTTATTAAAAGAATAAAATTTTAATATATAAAAATAATTTAATTGAATTTTTTAAAATAATTATTAATTATATGATAGGTCCTTGAAATTTTAAATTTTTATTAATTAATTTATTGGTGTTCAGCGGTGTTCAACATTAGTGGTGTTCAGCGTTGTTCGTCGCACGTTATAGAATTTTCCATTTATATATAAAATAATAATAATATTTTACTATTTATTACTTGGACATCCATATAATTTATCGGGAGTGAAATGGTAGGATATAGTACTTGACTTTTTTTATCATTTAAAATAGTGTACTTGAATTTTTATTTTTCAATCTAGAGTACAATCTACAGTGATTTTGAGGTGGACTGTTTACAATCCAACTATAAAACAGTGTTTTAATTTTTTTGAATTAAAAAACAAAAATCTCATGGAAAGCACCCGAATATGAACAATACCCAAGCTAAAATAATTAGAAACTTTGTTCATAATTAGGGTGTTTTATTTTTCCATGAGGTTTTATTTTTCAATTCAAAAAATTAAAATACTGTTCATAATCAAATTGATTGACTATACATCCGACTTCAAAATTATTGTAACTTTTCTATAAATTGAAAAATAAAAACTCAAGTATACTATTATGGATAATAAAAAACTCGAATACAATATTCCACCAATTTCTCCTATTTATCGGATAAAAATAATTCCAAAGACAATATACATGGCAAGTCCAACTTCTAGCCCAGTCAGCTCATTTCCAGATAATCTTTCTACTTGGTTTCCATATTTGATCAACAACATTACACGCCAAGTAAATTTGATTCTAAGGATTTATAATTATAATATTTTCTATTTTAGATTTTCGAAAAATTGTGATAATGATTGTTTTGTTAATAGTGATGATCTATTTTCAACCATATTTTTATCATGTATTTTGATTGAGTATTTAACCTTTGATCTCAACTCTCAAGTGAGTTTCTGGAGTGACTATTTTTTTTTTTTGCTTTCAAATTGAGTGTTCAATTTACATAACAATTATTATTATTATTTGTTCATAAGTTTATGATTTTATTATGTTTCTTCTATATTCCTCCCCCAACATCGTATGGAATTCATATACAGTTTTTATGTACAATACTTTATGTACAATACAGAAAGTTTGCACACGTATCCAACTGTTGAAAATTAAATTAATAATTCCAAATCATGGATGATAAACAATATTTTAAACACAAACGTGAAATATTACAAAATACACACAAAATACAAATCAGACTTTTCATACAAATCGAAACCCACAAGATTTGAGACAAATTAAATCAGAAACCGGAAAGAAAAATAACACAAGAAATCCAACCATTTTTCACACCAAATCAAGACGAACAACCAAGCCCAACAACACAAACACCATGTAATAACCTAATCCAATCTTTCCATAAGAATAAGCTCCACTGGCGAGGCTCCCGGTGGGGGTGTTAGAAGCAAGAACCGCCACCATCCAATCGTCCTCGGAACTGAGTCCGATCCCGCTGAAACTCGAATCGTTGAGGTATCTAGAGTAATGGGTGTGCGTGAAGTTGGTGAGAACAAGCGTCGGAACCAGATGCGGCACGCAGACCGGCAGCACGACGACGTCGCTGGTGGTGGTGTTGTCGATGTCGCACTTGGATACGGCATTGGGATAGTCCGATAATCTGGCTGCTTTGTTGCCTGACGATGAACTGCTGGGGTTGGTGCATGGGTGGTTGTCGTCGTCCATGTCGTCGGCGATTTTCTTGGCGACGCAGTGAGCGTTTTTGTTCTTGGTGAATGCCGGGAGATTCGCCGACGTCCTGAAAGTGTTGAGCCCTTGGAGAAGATTGTCTTCCTCGTCTGTTGGAGATATGGCAAAAAAGAGTCAAAAACATCATCAAATTTCAAACAAATATAACATTCATAGTATATTTCTATATATATACACATGTAGAAAGAGAGAAACTGAATACCATCACTGTAAACAGGATGAGAAAGCAAGAAAATGGCAAGAGCAAGCACAAACAAGAACTGGGAACGTTGTTTGAGAGAGGAGGCGGCCATGGCAAAAGCTTCTTCCAATTATTATCCAAAAAGCTGGAAAAATGGTAATAAGTTGCAGAGGCAATTAAATAAAAAAGGGAAGTGAGCAGAGCAGCCAACTTTTGTATGAGATAAGCTTTTTTTATATTGGAGAAATGGATAATTCTTGTTCTTGGTTTCTCTTTTAGCTTTGCCTTGGATGTCAAGCAGTTAACAGGTGCCACTTTATGGGATTCCTTACTCAACAATGAATCGTCTGCTTTACTGACATGTAAGCTTCCACGTGGACCACATGCAAAAACTATGGAGTTTTTTTCCTCTTCTTTCTAGGGTTAAACTTTAAAGCCATGAAGATTCCAGTATAATCCAGCTCTTATATTCCAGACATAAACTTGTAATCAAGGTTTAGAATCCACTTCTTCTTTTCTCCCTTTCGGTAAACTATGATTAATGTTGGAGTCAATATTAATTAAATGAAAATATAATGTGAAAGGTTAGAACAATCGATTTGACATCCTTAGCCAGCTAGCCTAGTTGATCTCTCTTTGATCGTTTTTTTTTCTTTAACAATCATATCTAAATTTTATTGAATACCTTAAAAAAATATTTAGAAATATACAATACATAAAAAAAATAGACTAGTTCACTGAAAATTACATATAAATGTGTAAAGAAAAGTAAACGTTTTTATAAAATTAGAGAAAAACAAATCCCAACAGTCGGTAACCAACACAAAAGCTAATATTGCTGTCGACTAATAAAAAAATGAAAAACACTTGCAGCGTAGGTGGCAATGAGAGAAAAAAATAGGTTAATTTAATTTATAGAATTAAGATTTATTTATACCATATAAAATTAATTTAATTTTTTAGTATTAGTCTCTCTTTATCTTCATCCGATAATTTTAAAAAGTGTAAAATTTATTTTAAAAAATGTAAAATTAATAAATTTTACATTGCATAAGATAATCCTATCTCATAAGGTCTTATTTCATGTATATAATATATGTGTATTACCATTTACTTATACCATATAAATTCTTTTACACCTTTTTAACAGTTGAACAAGAGTAAATAAATGGTTTAAATTAACTCTTGAAATGTAAAATTTTCATATTTTTAAAAAGGAATCAGGTAAGTTTTGAAGCAAAATGATATTCTTTTAAAGTTTTATTCGTATTTGAAATAATTTATAAAAGGGTTATATTTTGATACACAAGTTGTATTAAAAATATTATACAACCCTTCTATAAAATTTAAAACCTAAATCCAAAATCCTAGCACCCTAAAACCTAAAACTTAAACCCTAAACTCTATATTCTAACCATAAACCTTTAATTTTACAGCCTACACACTAAATTCTAACCTAAAACCCTAAACCCTAAAATTAAAAGACTTGTATAAACTTTAACTTGTGTATCAAAGTATTTTCCTTTATAAAATTATATTCATATCCGAATTTGTATCAAAACACAATTTATTTACTTGAGAAGAGGAGAAAATCCCAAGAGCCTTAAGGAGCTTACTTGGGGTGCTGGGTGAATATCCCGGCGGACAGGTCCATTGCAGAGTTTTGACTTAAATATACACACATATATACATGCACTTTCACAGTGCCATAAAACAACATTTAAATATTGTAGCCATGAATGTGAATATGATAAGAACATATAATTTAACATAGATGACATTGTTCATTACAGATGACTTAATGAGCTTTCACAATTCAGTGGGAAACATTATTTATCCGAGTTTTTCACAATCAATTCCATACCGAACACCAGTATTCGGAAAACATGTCCATGCATCCATATTCTCCAACAACCATCGTCTCGAGACGCGCTTTTCAACGACGACAACCTGGTACGAGGGGTTTCCCTTAGTTATAAGCTAGAAGCAGTGGAAACGAATCTAAAACAAACACAAAATAGATCAATACATTTTCTAATACTAAGATGTTTAATTCTCCTGCAACTAAGTTTTAATTCTTTAAGCGGGGAAATGATACAAAAGAGAGTGAACCTTTTTTAGACGATGTTATTCATTTTTCAGAGTTGGTTGGTATTGGCACTCCGGCGTCTTCTGTCAGCTTTTTATAAGAATTTTGCAATCTTCGAGTAACTGGACCGACTTTACCATCGCCAATAACGCGTCCATCGATTTTCACAACCTGTTAAACAAATATTTGATCAGCTAGATTGGACAGGCGGATCTAAATATGTTGCATATGCAAACAGCAAAATCGAATAATGTCAGAGAATTCTCATTCTCTCTCTCGATCCATCAAGGTCTGAAATTGAATATTTAGAACGAAAGGAGCTCACCGGACTGAGTTCTCCCATTGTTCCAGTAGTCCATACCTGCAGGGCATCATTATCATCAAACTCAAAACACATGTAAGACAATCAAGGTATAAATATATGTAAACTCGGCAAAGGTAAATGATATTATAGGTAGCAATTATCTTAGTTTAGTCGGCCTCAGTCTACATTCGAAAGATTAGGAACTGCAGACTTGAAGGATATGACTAAAAGAAAGAACCTGAACATCTTCTATTTGATACCAAGGTATCTGGGCGTAATAGACACTTATCTCGTGAATGAACTTTAAAATACAACATAGGATAGAAGAAAATAATGCCTTTTTTATATAGTTCAAAGGAACTCCATCAACATATGCAGTTTATTTAGAATTTTGGAAGTATTTTGTAAAAGTGCTTTCGACTGAAAAACAACGGGAAACCTCATCTGCTGAATGGAACTCTGATAAACTAATTCTTCGTTCCACTAGGATAAAATTTTCCTTTTCAACAAGCTCCATGACCTGCATTTCGAACAGCAAGGTGTGCATATCAGAGCCAATGATATAATATAAAGTTAAGAATGAAATCGTTGTACTATTTCATCATATTATCCAGTAAAAAGAAGATGATTTTAATTCATTTTACAAACATTTCCTAATAGGGGGGATGGGTTTAAGGATGCCTTTTTCAAGTATTTTATCTGGTAAGTATATGATGTAATATGTCCTCCAAAACAAATTCATATCAAGGTAAATTCAAACATGCAAATTCATATCACTGTATCATTTCTGATCAAAGGAATTATCGAACATGTCGTGGTTATTTGTTTCCTTAAGATCAGTAAGTTATGAGATTTACCCGCCAGGATATATACAGCTAAATCAAATGTTTAGAAAACTTACAGTTGCTCGAGTAATCCCAGGCAGACAATAATCCGCATGAGGCGTCAAAACACGGCCTTTCTTGACCAAAAACTGCAACATGAAAAAGAAGAATGTTTCAGTTTAGAGATTTTCAACTTCTAAAGCACATGCTTTGAAAATAAAATCCTTTTAACAACAAAACACATTCGAATACTCCGTAGTATCAATGTTATTGGTTATCCGAGATGAACGGATAACTACCCAAGAACAAAGATGAAGGTTACTCTTGCATATTGGTGCCATACTCATTTTTAATGTTCGTAAATTTCCCAATCCAACATATAGATCTAAAATCAGAAATTGCAGCAAGATCTTAAATCTTACAATGTTTGTGGCATTTGTTTCAGATACGTAACCATCCTTATCAAGCATGATTGCATCATCGGCATTCGCATTATTCCCTTCTACCTGCATTGGACCATGCAAATCAATTTAAGTCCAAGTCATAGTTCCTCTGCCAAATTCGGTTAGTCAGTTGATAATACGGACAGAAGCATCTTAAGATAGTAAAACTTGCTTGAATAGCATGAAAGAATAAAAACAACCATTTAAATCATAAATTAGATATTAGAACATTATCTGCTCTCAGATTTATTGAAAAATCATATCAAAGTCCTGCATAGGGCAATACCTTTGCCAGTATATTATTCAGAAGATTATTGTGGTGAATCTTCGAGTCCAAATTCTGAAAAGGATAAAAAATTATTCAAATTCAGCTGGTTTATAGGAAGATAAAATTTTGTTAAGGAAACTACTATTAAATTGGAACAAACACCCAGCATTTCATCCCACAAGAAGCAACGAGACCTGGCATAATATGTTCTCATAAATTTTGTAGCAAGTAGCAAATAGTGGCAAGAAAAGACTCTAAGAATCTTACATTTGGTGAATTGCGACGTGTAGTAGCTGTAACAAGTTCTATACCACTCTCATTGTCGTAAACGGGGGGTTTCCATTCGGCAAGCACTGCATTTTTTTCCACAGAAAACATTAAGCATATCAGCTGAAAACCCACAAATCACAATAGCACATACTATACTTGGAAAAAGAACTTTAGCGAATGTTATCCAAATACACTATTATGACAACACATTCTAAGTGTGGTAAGAATTAGAAGCTAATATACATGTGTCAACAGATATAGGAACTTAAAGAGTATCTCTCCGGAATATGAAGGACTTAAACACTGCTTTACCAATCAAAGTGCAGCCATAACGATTAAATGCAGGGCTCATCCCGGAAGTAACCTGAACAAGATGTGAGTATAGCATGTTAGTGAAGAAAATCCAAATTAAGAATTCATGAATGTTTTCTTTTCTTTTTTTGGCCAGAAGAATTCATCAATGTCAATAAAGAACTTTTTGCCACATCGAGAAGGTAAAAATGTTACATACCTTTTTCCCACGAGTAAGTGTTAATCGAATGTGTGTATTGTCGAACATTCCATTGGCATTGAGAGTTCTGAAGATAGCCTCTTTGATCTGCGATGATGCAACATGTTATTACAAAAGAACCAAATAAATTGTTGCATGAACAATGGGCATCCAGCAATGCTCAATCCACAAAACGGATATTTTCAGAGAGAATGAATTCAAATTTATCTGCAGATCCTCACCTCATCGCGAGTTGGAACATTGATGAAAGCCAGAGCCTTTGCGGAATCAAACATCCTTGCAAAATGAACCAAAAGAAGAATTCAAGCAACAATTAGGCATTATCAGCAAGGACCAACCCAAGTCCGCATATGTATCATTCCTTCATATTTCTCCATACAATCAATCATACGTAGGAGAAATGAGTGAGGTCAACAATGTCCGGATCCCCCCCCCCCTTTTTTTTGCTTGAAACAGTCCTTATTAATGCTACTGCAGTTCTTAATAAAGGGAATTCATTAAGCATTTGTTTTCACCAACCTATCTAAATGCTCTTCGAGCTTAAATATCTTTCCATTGTAAACTCGAAGTCCTTCCCACACGGCATCGCCACCTTGGACAACTGAATCAAATACTGAAACCTGGAAATGCATTGCAAGAATGAGAAACATGATATACCAGTGAATTAACAATCATAAAGAAAAGTTTGAAGTCAATGGACAACAGATTGAGAATGGTTCCAGGATTAAGGACCTTTGCACTCTCGCGAGGTAGAATCTCATCACCAACCCAAGCAAGCAGCTTTGCATTCTCGGGAACTGGAAGATCAGGAACCGGTAAGGGCTTTAAAAGGGATGATGTCTGCCTCACGTTGCGCTTCAGCAAGTTATAGAAAGGTAGACTTTGCTCCAACACGTCATAAAATGAGAAAGGAAATGGCTGAAAACATATACAAGATCAAACATAATTGTATCAACACTTCTTCTAATGAATTTAAAGATACAGATTATTAAAAGTAAAAAAAAAAGTACTATCATTATCGAGATGATTGAGAAATTTGTTTACAAGGGCCAACTACATTGTCATGAAAGCAGAAACTGCTTTGTCAGCCTTCAAAACACATTTTTAGTAATTGTTTATTTCCAAAATAATCTACTTTCAGCACATCAACACTCGAAATATTTCACTATAGATCCATCACCATTACAGAGAGAAACAAGCTTGAAGACCTATGCTTATCAGTATAAACAACATAAATACAATTTAAATATGATAGTCCAATTGTTTACTTAGCTTGAAGCAACCGTATCCGACACATATATGGATACGAGTATGGGGATACAACTATCAAAGGATCCCTCCAAATACATGCAAAAGCTTAGAAAATTTTCAACATGCGCGTACCCTATGCTTACACCTGAGTTCCATTAACACGAAGTTAAAAGAGAGTAGAGACACTTCAACTACGAGATGACTACGAATTTAGTTTCAAGACAAGCAACTGGTTTACAATTCATAATGCAAAATGAAAATAATGAAACAGGTCACATACCCTAGGGTACTTTCTTCTGGGTGCAAAATATGTCGAGTTATGCACACTTTTATACCACCATGGCGCCCACATACCATCAAATGGTTTTGGACCAGCTTCCCATCTGATCAAAGTTTGACCACAAAGTCATTATGATAATGATATTATCATAGAAGAGACCATGTATAAAATCATATCATTGCATATTAAGTGTGATATTTATTGAGCAAAAAAAAAAGGTGTGATATGTATGACTGCGTTGGACAGTTTATTCTAGTGGAAGTGGCGTGTTTCCAACGAATTTTAAGGCACATACAAGAGAAAGAAACATGTGAAAGAATAGAAATACAGCTATTGTCACAGAAAGGTATGTTGCTTCGACGCTTCATGTTTTTTAAAGTACCTGAGTCTTACACATATTTGGGCATGAGTATGAAGATATAACCCACCAAGGGCCTTCCCAATACATGGAAAGACTTAAAAAAATTAAACACACCCAAATCAGATTCTTACACCTGAGTTAATTAAATTGCACAGCATGAGGAGCAAGTTAATAGATTTGAAGGTTTTAGCATAGAAGGAAATGAAGTTTCACATGCCTGAGCATTGCATCTTGAAAAGGAATATCCAAATCTTGACAAAGACCACGTAAGGTATCCTGTACATATATAAGATGAAAACAGGTATCAGATTTCAAGGTTTGGCAAAATAAAAGCCCAACACATTGTAAGATTTCATATGCTGTATGATAACAGGCTTTCTATATAGTAAGATCTTCCAGGTTATCCTGTTAGAAAAGATCGACAACCTCCGGATTTTCTTGAAGGTCGGCGGCATCGATGACCGGTGGGGGCTTTCCCTGTGCACAAAGCTCACTGTATATGGAAACTAATTCTCCCAAACCTAGCTCAAGGAAAGATGGAGGCACAACCTTCTCAAAGGATGACTGAAAATAAACACAAAACATAAAAATTATCAGTGAATGACATTAGAGATAACAAATGGTGGAACATTGAGCAGTAAGCATCAGATTATTAAACCTTTCCCGTGTCAATGCTGTCAAGTTTATAAAATTTTCAATGCCTATATAGATGTTAACACATCAAACCTTAAAGAATCCACTTCTAAACAAGGCAAAATCTACTATATACCTACAGATTTCCTTTATGTTTACTGATGATTCTCTCTGAGTGAAGTGAAATGGAGAATGAGTTCCAAACAGCTTACCAGTATATTGAGGGGATTTTGTATCAGTATAAAGTGTTTTCCTCTCTGCAGCAAGTCATTTGGCAAACCGGGCACCCGTTGCTTTGCAATGTGCTGTATGCAAGGAGAGGAGAATTGGTACATAAAATAATATTTCAACACTAAAATTTTCAAACTCTGATAATCTAGGGTTCAATCTTAGAATCTGCTGATGCATTCCACACAACGTGTTCCACTACATAGGAAAAGCCAAAATCGACCAAAAAACCCGTTATCAAACCTTTTTGCATTAAAATTCAACACTTTTGCATGTGAAATGAAGTTAGAACAAATGAATGTAGCTTAATAAATTAACTCCTTCAGAATCAATCTAATCTCAAAGAAATGAAAAAGTATACCCTTCTTAAGGAAAGTCATACATTCAACGCAAATATTTAAAAAAACAAGATTAGCAATAATTTCTAGATTAGAACCAAACAAATGCTTGCTAGATGGAAGAAAATGTAGATTACCTTACAATACCGATACTTCTTTTTTCCAGGACCGTAAATGATGTCATTCACAACTTTATTACCATCACATTCCTACGCCGAAAAATATGCAAATGTGAGGGAGATGCCATTAACAACTGAAACAAAGCACAAAAGCATAGACGGAATCCAGAAACCGAAAAGAAAAGACATTGTTTAAATTGAAAGGAACAGACATATGAAACAGAATGCAAGATAATATGTTTAGAAATAACAAAGTTAAAAGTAATAAAGCATTCTTCACAATTACTGAGTAATTGGAGCAAACCAAACAATTCAATTCCAACATCTTCAACCACCATTCAGAATTCCAGTTTCTATGTTTTTGTTTCAGATCCCAACAGACGTTCAGTCATTTGGAACACGGATGTGTCCTTGCATGTCCTTGTCCGACATGGATACACTCCCATAACAGAAAAGTCAATGCTTCATAGACATCAATCAATTAATGTTGGCTGCAACATAAATCTCATGTTGATTTGCTTCCTTCCCTCCATAATTTGCCATTTGTCCCATAATCAATAAAATTACTCAGAGAAGTAACATTAAAATATATTTGATCTGTAGAACATAATCAAAGGCAACATATACAATGAATTTTAAACACATAATTTGGGGGGTTGCATCTCCACTTAAAAAAACCAATGACAGTTTTTTGATAAAGTGAATAAATACTTCAGAATCTATCCTATTTTTTTCCATCTTAAACTGCAAGGAAAGAAGCAAAAATGGTGAGACATCGGTTAAGCTTATGTGACACACCATCTTAGAAAGGAGTTCTTCACGGTAAGGCCTTTCAGCACCGGTAGCACGAAGAAAAGTTCCATAGAGAGGCTCATCCAGAACTTCTATGTCATCCCTCTGAGTATAGCAGAAAACGGTAAGTGTATATAATATAAACTGAAGAGAGAGGCAAATTGAGAAACTTGTAAAGAAAATTACGGCTTCTTCCGCCATTAGTGTTTCATAGAATTCACCCAATTTGAACTTCAGAATAACATTTTATAGTTACTTAAAAGATAAAAACCTTTCAATGCTCAACTAATTTCTGAAATACTAAAACTCAGACTTTAAGATAGAACACCATCTAATTCAACTAAATGCAAGTTTTCAGAGCCAATATTTTAGCAAATTCGATTCTAGGTCATTGAAAACAGAAGAATGAAAAATTAAGAATCAGTAGGATCATGATTCAGTTGAATACTTATTAAACCACCAAGTCCGAGTCTTCATTTGTTTCTTTTTCAAGTACACATGTCCGACTATGACCCATATCCGGACACGGAAATATGATCCTCCGAGGACCCTTCAAAATACATGGATAAACTTGAAAAGAAATTTAACCTACGTGTATCGGATAAATATGCGTATTCACACATTCAAAAGCTTGAAGATACCAGTGAATGTGATCTAGAAGTCAAAATCATGATCCATTAAAATAAGCCACTCAAACCACCATTTCAGTGATTTCACTACTGTTTCATGATTCAGCTTCTCTGCTTCAATTTTCTCAGCAACCAATCAAACCGCCAGGAATCATAACAGAACAAAACCAATGGGGTTAATTACAATGGATTCAGCAATTCCATTTTATCCAAACAAGTAAGATTGTTCTTTATTCTTCCTCAACTTGAACAGTAATCAATCTTCTTAACAAACCATGTGTTGAAAAGAATCAAAATTTACTTTTGAGTTATTCATTCTTCCCAACGGGTACTTAAAATTCAATGAAAAGTTCCATTTTCAAACCAACCCAGAGAATTACATAACAAACAAGACTGTCAATATACTTTCATCTTCTTCATTTTTTCTCTCAAACTTTCTCATCCACCAAACAAGGAACCCAGAAAAAGAAGATGATATTACCTGAGAAAACGAATACATGAGACTAGTACTGAGTGATCTTGGAGCAGACCATGAATGGATGATTTCTATCTCTTCCTGCTTTGCGTCTGCCATGGATATGGTTTGAGACGGTGATCAACTGCGCAATAAAATGAAGCAAGAAAAGTAAAATTACAAAGGCAATTCAAAAGAAAAGGATAAGAGAATCCTAGCAAAAAATAAACTCTGGCAATTAAAGATGCTGACGCTGGTTAAAGCTACAGTACAATGGTTGCTTAAGCTGAAAAACAAGCTCCTTTTCTTTAAAAACGAATGAACAGTAAGGGGATTGAAGATGAAGATGGACAGATAGTACCCAAATCTACGAATCTGATGTATTAAAAATAAAGGGTAAACTATCTGTTTAACCACCAAACTATTGTGAAAGTTTTAAAATGACCACCATAGAAAAAAAACGCGTCATTTCACTACCCAAACTATTAAAATGGGATCATTTTGGCCACCTGCCGTTAATAGGCTAACGGAAGGTGACGTGGCAGTTAAAAAATTAAAAGTATAATCACACATTTGGTCCTTATTATTTACACATTCTTTTAATTTAGTTCCTCTGAAGAAAAATCACCCAAATCCTACATAAAAAGACTCTCCCATTCATCTTCTTCCCCACAACACCCAAAGTTTCATTTCTTTCCCGCCCGGCTCCCCACAACACCCAAATCTTACAATTTCCTCCTCCATTAGCTCCGCTCTTCCTCCCCAAATCCTACATTGTCTGAAAGACCAGACAGTTGTCACTGGCTAAAAGGAAACAAGAGAAAGGCTTGAAGCATAACTAATCAATCTCTAAACCCAGGCTATGCTAGTGTTTCATTATGCAACCAGTTTCAGAACTTAAAACAGACAAAGTAGCCACTAGACTCAAGACTACCTATCATACCAGATTGAATTATACAAGGTACAATATTATTTTTAGGATAATCATTATAATTTCCAAATGGTAGAAAACGGCATTTAGCAATTAATTTATCCACAATTATGGAAATAAGGAAAAATTAGCTCACCGCAGCCAGCCTCTTCTCTTAAGCTGAAACACCTTATCAACTAGATTTAGCAAAGGTACACTCACCTTGGGCGGCGTCCACTGCACAAAAACCAATTGGTAAACATTCAAAAATTCCAAAGGCGAAAAAAAGCTCTTGTAAGATCGCGTAAGCTTAAAAAGCTGAATTTATTCAACCAAAAGATCATTAACAATAACAATGGGTCAAAGCCAGATAGACACCAAAGAAAAGGGTTGCAACAGCTAAAGAATAGGAGCAACCAACAAAGGAATTTGGTTTCCTAATAATCATACTTTTGCTTGAGATTCTTATGAAAGCAATCCAAAATTTTATTGACAAAGTTGTCAGTTTAGAAGAGTGCTCTCCAAAGAAAACAACAGAGATAAATCATGATACCTAAATTATGGATCCTCCATATGGCTCGAGGTTCCTGAAAATTTCATTAGAGAACCACCCTGGCCAGACAATTCAGGTTTAACACCTAAATTATGTTTCTCAGAGACTAAATTACCAGACCCTCCACCATGCTCTATCACTCTTGGAGGCAAACTCATTGAGTTTAACTCACAGTCTGGATGCCAAGCATGACATCGGGAACCAGATCTATCATCCTCACGACCATGATTACCGTCTTTAATACAACCTTCTTCATTATCAGAAGCGCTATTCACTGCCTCCAAGTTACTTTGCCTTGAAATGTCTTTAGCAATCTCATATGCGGTCCATGACAAGGTCCTGCCAGTGACTGAAGAAGAAGCTTCACTAGTGGGAGAAGATGAACCGACAACTTTGCTCATTCCGCCATCTGATGCTCCTCTATATTGACGTACAACATCATCCGTAGCATCATCCACATTGACTGTTCATAAAGAAGAGAATTGGGAATGTATGCAAAAATGGCATGACAACCAGAAACAGAAACAACCTACCTGCAAGGGTTCTCATCACCGATGAAGATTTTCCAAAAGAGTAATTCTTCAAAAGCAAATGACAACCACGATTACAATGCGATGTCAATCATCCTAATTGTAGGATTTGGGTGTTGTGGGGAGCCGGGCGGGAAAGAAATGAAGCTTTGGGTGTTGTGGGGAAGAAGATGAATGAGAGAGTCTTTTTATGTAGGATTTGGGTGATTTTTCTTCAGAGGGACTAAATTAAAAGAATGTGTAAATAATAAGGACCAAATGTGTGATTATACCTTTAATTTTTTAACTGCCACGTCACCTTCCGTTAGCCCATTAACGGCAGGTGGCCAAAATGATCCCATTTTAATAGTTTGGGTAGTGAAATGACGCGTTTTTTTCTATGGTGGTCATTTTAAAACTTTCACAATAGTTTGGTGGTCAAACAGATAGTTTACCCTAAATAAATACATTTTTTTTTGGTAATCCTCACTGATGGTCACTTTTGTTTTGGGTTTGTTTTATTATGGTCACCCGAATTCAAAAAAGATTATTTTGGCCACTTACGTTCGAAACCGTTTCTGTTTTGGTCACTGGACCGTTAACCCTCCGTTAATTAAAAATAAAAATTTCTAATTTGACCCCCAAACTTTCAAAACTTCATTTTTTACCATCTTCTCCAAACGTTTAGCCTTATTCTCGAGCCGTATGGTGCTGTATTACATTAACCTCCTTCACACCGAACTTTCAAAACTTCATTTTTTACCATCTTCTCCAAACTTTCAAAACTTTCCCCAAACTTCATTTTTTACCATCTTCCCCAAACTTCTTTCGCACCGAATCTTTAAGTTGACATGGTTCTGTATTACATTAACCTCTATCTCAGCTTCGGTTTCTCCCTTTATAACTTCAGGCTGTGAAATTTCTATTGCAGACTCCGAATTATCACTGCTGTTGTTTCTTCCTTCAATTCTTCTCGTTCTCTTTTGTGCTTCCATGGATTGAACAAGTTGCTCTAGTTCCTTGACGAAGTCAATTGCACCACCTATAATAGAAGCTTGGTCACCCTGCAAACCAAAACAAGAAAAACATGATAACCAAAGTGGAGCTAAACAACTAGCTTCGGGACTAAAACATTGCTGGGTTTTGTTTGGTATACTCTTTGGATATAAGATGGAGGCATGAGAGAGCGGAGGGAACTTAGATAATCATTCATTTGACGTCTACGGTTGCGTTCGACGGCAATGTGTGTCATTCGTTGGCTCTCGACTTCTTCTTTGTTCTTTACCGGCTTCGTTCTCTTTCGCTTTCTTCGTTCCCGAGCTACGTTCTTCTGAGTTTCTCTACTGCAACTGTCTGCTATTACTTCAAAGCATGAAGTTTAGAAATGTTGGTTCTTTTTAAGGTCATTATTTGTCTCGGATTTGACCGGAGAATGCAAGCCAAGTATTTCACGGGTGAGGCAGCTTTCGAGCTCTAGGGCTTGGATTTGTTGTGTTTCCATCAAAGGGTCGTTGCTGTTCAAGTGTTGCAGTCTCAAAAGTGTCTGAAAGTTGGGGTTTTTGAAGGCAAAAAGTGGTGGGGATTCCACGCTTTGGAGCATCTGCAGGAAAGGCATTTTATCTTCCATGCTTAGTATCGTGTACTGTGCTTCTTCTTCTTCTTCCCCGAAACTCAACAGCTCTGAGTTAACAAATCCTTGTTCTAAACATTCCACCTCCAGCTGATCTCCTAAGAACTGCAATAAATAAAATTGGAACAAGAAAAAGGTGTCAGCAGCTATAAGAGGGAATGGGAATAGAATGTTAAGAAGAAGCAGCAGCAGTAGGTCGAAAATCATGCTTCAGTGCATTGAATGCAAGTATTTTTCAACGAAGTAAATGCAGTCTAGAAAAGAGAAATAAATGCAAGTAGTGAAGTAAGCAAAGGAACATACAGAAGGAGCAATTGGTTCTTGGAGGCTGTCCATAGAAGAATAGGAGCAATAAATCAGGTGCTTAGCTTTGTGGTGTTGGCAATACACTCAGAAATGGAATTGACAATAAATGCTTTGAAGTGGAGCCTGAAAATGGGATTGAAACAAAGAGCAGATGGAGGTTGAGAAAAATAGCCGATACAGTGATGTATATGGGACTGGCAGAGTTGGTGAGACATAGCAGAGAGAGGGAGGGGGGATTGTCTGGTTCGCGGGGTCCCGAGCATTATTGGCGGTGGCAGTTTTGTCCAGCACCGGGGACAGACAGTTGCGGGGTCCCGACCATCTTCCCCAAACGTTTTCCCGGATCGGAAGATGGTAAAAAATGAAGTTTTGAAAGTTTGGGGTCAAATTAGAAATTTTTATTTTTAATTAATGGAGGGTTAACGGTCCAGTGACCAAAACAGAAACGGTTTCGAACGTAAGTGGCCAAAATAATCTTTTTTGAATTCGGGTGACCATAATAAAACAAACCCAAAACAAAAGTGACCATCAGTGAAGATTACCCTTTTTTTTTTGCCCCTAATTAAATGGATACATGTCATACATCTAACGTTGGCTTAGGCCCCTAGGGCAAGAGGGTTTTTTAAATAAATATTAGGGGGAGGCCCGAGGCACATCTGATCTGCTTGATGTTCGAAAAAAATATATATTAAGATTTAGGGGCACGTAGGTTACTTCTAGGGAGAGGTGGACTAAAAAAATTAAAAGAAGACGAGTACACAAATTCTTACAAAATTTATAAGAATTTGTGTATCGACTTTTGTGTATATGTACAAATTTTTATATTTTTTAAAAAATGTTAAAAATTGTAAGGATTTGTGTCAGTACACAAAAGTCGATATACAAATTCTTACAATTTTTATAAAATATTGTGTACATGCTTTTTTTAATCCGTCTTTTTTTAGAACTTTCTGAAGCACGTGAGTCTTAAAATATTATATATATGGGGGTTAGATCTAAGGATTGTCGTTTGACGCAGACCTGATGGAGTTCGACCTGATTCAACCCTTTAAGTCGGATTTTAAAAAAAAGATTTGGATTAGATTTTTGAGGTTGAGATTGGGTTGTAGTTGTGTTTATGATGAAAAATATCCAATTCGACTTAAAATAATGGTTTAATTTTATTCTAAATATTTAGGTATAATTATTATAATGTTTATCTCTTTATATATTTTTTCAATTATCTTCCTATTTTGTCTAATAAAAATAAATAATGATTAGAATACTCTCTCTATTTGTATTTTTTCAATTTACTCCTTATTTTATCGAATAAAAATGAAAAAAAAAATTATTTATGTTGGGTCGAGTTCGAGTTTTTACTTTGAAATTCGGATAGAGTTTGTGTCAGGTGGAGCATCATAAAATGTCAGGTTCAGGTGGAGACGGATGCGAGTAGGCCAAAAATCCGACCCATGAAATTGACCATCTAACTAAAAACTCATTTAGTTTTTTTTTGTTTTGAACTGTTAGACAGAATATAATGTATTTGTCTCTTTTTGTGCACTTATATATGTTTTTACCAATGATTTTATGCAACATGTATCATCAAAAAACAAAACCAATTAATAATACATATGTATTAGTTTTTTTTAATTGATAATGTACGTGACATAAAATCAATGGTGAAATATATATAGGGGCATAAAAAAAGACTGACGAATTCTATTTCATTAGACGAGAGTAAATAATAATTAATTTTTTTGTTGTTGCTAATTTCAGTTATTTGTCCATTATTGTCTAACGTTCAAAAATATGTAAAAATTTTACTGACGTAAGAAATCTTAACTCCTATAAAATAGAATTATATAAACAAATATTAAGAAGTTTAATCAATCGACTTTTAAGAGAGAAAAAAATATACACATTCAAAAAATAATACGCCAAGATTACAGCATACGTTATCAGTCATAACTCATACCTCGTAACTCAAGTGCAATATGCATGGAGTGATCGAGAGCATTTACTATGAATAGGGATGTGTATGGTTCGAGTTTTTTGTCGATACTAATTTGATTAAAAGGTAATTACTCAAAATTTAAATTCGGCTCGACTCAAAAATTATATACTTCAATTCAAACTCGATCTAACCTATAAAAAATAATTTTAGGGACCTAGTTGTAAAAAAATAATTTTAGGGTTTTAATTGTAAAAAAAATAATTTTAGAGATTTAATTGTAAAAAATGATTTTAAGACCTAATAATAAAAAAATATAAAGAGGGGAATTATTGGAAATATCCTAAAATATATAGGAAAAATACACATCTCATATCAGATATTTTTCACCCTAAACATGAACGTGAACTCTACTCACCTCACCTTTAATAAAAACACGATCCGACTCTGTTTTTTTTTAAATAATCATACCAAATCGGGTCGGGTGAAATGTCTATCCTTAATTATGAAAAATATACATAATTGGTCCTATAACCTACCATTAATGACGATTAATTAGATTTATTTAAGGCTTAAGTTAATTATTCAAGTTCAAAAGTCCACTCGAAGTTTGAAAAAAAATAATAAAGATTATCTCCTTGTGTCCTGGTGGCAAAGGTAGATGTTCATCATCTCTTGGGACTCGAGTTTGAGCACCAGTAATGCATGATGTGTGTGTCGTCTTTGAAAAGACTAAGAAAATTAAACAGATGCTACCCTTGTATCACACCAGCATATTCAAAAAATATATATTAGTGTTAAAAATTGGATGCCATAATGTCGAAAAAGTACCCCTAACGTTTGACTGAATAGTCACTTTAGCCCATATTCTTTTTTTTGAAGAAATTTAGCGCTCAACGTTTCATTCTGGGTCAAAATAACCTCTCCGTGAATGAAAACTGATAGTCAACTGATGACAAACAACTTAAAATAACTTGGCAAAATGATACGTCAAAAGAAAAAATATTTTATACAATTTTTAAATTTATTTTTGGTTGTTGTGTCATTCTGTAAAGTCTGAATATTTGTCTATATAACATTGCTATCGCGGCATGCACTGCCATGTATGTCACATCCCAAAAACCGGTCTAGTCGGAATTAAGTTCCGGTGATCGAATATTTTTATCAATTGAATAATTTATTCGATCTTATCTGAACCAATAAATATTATTTGGGGTAATTTATAATAGTTTATTATTATTATTATTATTATTAAAAAAAAAAAAGGGCCAGCACAAAAGCAAAGCAAATTAAAGTGGTAAATTGCCATAAATGTTGCCCAATTTAGGGGCAAATGCCACGTGAAAGATGGGATAAGGTTTGGTGGAATGAAAGGTGGCTAGCTAATAAATGAAATAAAAAAAAATAAGGGGTGGGGGGGGAGATGCCTGACGCAAATGTGTATAAATAGGGGGAGGGAGGATAGTTAGAAATGCACAACAAATAAAGAAACAAACAATCGGTTTGGATTAGGTTGTTCAGTGTTAGATTGGTGGTCCGATATTTTCGATATAGTAATATCGAATTTCTGCCAACGTCGGGGTAAGCTCAAATCTTTAATTAGTCTAAGTTTCGGTATCGAATCTATTTAATATTTTTATATTTATTCGATACTGTCTTACCGATTTTAATTAATTTTTATCATAGTACACAAGGTCGATTCAGAACAACCATCGAGCTCAAGAAATAAAAATAAAGTACCGGTCTATCAAGGTGAGTGAAACAAATTAGAGTTGAGATTAGAGTCTCAACTATCTTTAAACTTGATGTTAGTATTTATATTAAGCATGAAATTGGATTAATTAAAGGTTGGTAAAAGATAAGGGTAGAAAGAATAAAGAAATTCGGATTTATAAACTGTCCTGTAGAAAACTGCATTTTCGAGCATGTTAGGGTCATTTCTGGAAAAAGTGTTCTTCTACAAAGTTGTAGAGGACAAAATTTTACATGGAATAGAGGTATTATTTGTTCAAAAATGTTAAGTATAGGTCTCGGAATTGTTGTTAAAAGATGACGAGACTGAAACTGAATGAATTTGGAATCTGCTGGACTAAATTATGAAATTCGAAATATTTAGGGGTTTAATTGATGCCAATAAATTCTGGAAAATTTATTATAAACAGGAGAGGTATTGTAGGATTGAAAAATAAATAATTTAGTTTGAATTATATATCAATTGATAGTTTAAATATCATTAGAACACATAAGAGATTAAAATGGACTAGTTTGTAAGAATTGATAAGTTGAGGACTTATATGCTCTGTTTTCATGGTTTCTGGAACATAATTATTATGTTAATATGTGAAGGTAAATATGGTTAAAATCTCAAGATTTATGGTGTAGTAAAACATAGGTTATAAATACACTAAAGTCACAAATAGGCAGATTAGTTTTCTAAAGATACCCTATGTTCAAGTAATAAACTGTATTGATAGAGAAATGATAAAATTATGTTCCATACATGGTTGTAAAGGTGTGTTTATAAGCTTTCCAGAATGGTAAAGAACTCCTTATTTGGAGTTGTGAGTAAAAAGATATGACCAGTTTAGTAGAGGTTACTCAAACTGCCAGTTTAGGGGGCAGATTCACTTTTCTAAGTGATTATGTTTAAGTAAAAGAATTTATATGTTTGAATTAATTACTAATGGGTATTGTATATGATATTTTATGTATCAAGAGCATATTGGTGAAGAGATATTAGAGGAATCAAGGGGTGATCAAACCAAGAAGAAAGGGAGAGGCATCATCATTAAGGAGACAAACTAGCTTGGAGTATTGTGAGTGTAGTTTTTGTTTAAAGTGTTGGGATTAGTATCCTAACCTTGTTATTTTTTTAGATAACATGAAGAAAGCATGAAATGAATTTAATAATGATTGGTAAAATTTAAAATGATAAGGAAGAATGATTAAAGGCAAAAATATTGATCTAAGTGTATATTGCTTGTTAGATAAGCATGCTTAGCATAAATATGATTAGTTGCTATGATGTGTTGATTACTTGAGCTATGTGAAATGTGACTAAATGATAAGCTTTGCTACTGGTTTTTGATGATCATAAAATGAAAATGATCTCATGTACTTGCTGAAATTTTATATTACCATGATGCTTGATTGATTATATGTATATGCCTATTGAAATGGTTAAATGCCTTTGAAATTATGAATGATTGACAAGTGAATGATCTTGTTAATAAAGAAAGATAAGTAAAGTCCTTGGTATGATTAGTGTCTATAGGTAGAAGGGCATGCCTTAGAGTCGTTGAGCTCCCCTGATCTTTGTTACAGGATGGTGGTTAGTCACCTATAAACCTGATAAGGTGGTTAGTCACCTTGATAATTGAATGGTGGTAAGTCACCATTGATGCCTATGCATCCCCTGTTATATGTTGAAATGAGAAATGGATACTTTGAGTATCTAATGTTACATGTTACATGAAGACTTGATTACCTATTTCATTAATCATCCAAGGCAAAACATTTATTAGAACAATGATATATGTTTAAATGAACAAGTTGGGTATTAGCCCTTATGATATGAAATGAATATGTGTACTTGGTTGAGATTCGAAATGAACTATGTTGTGATGTGAAACTATGAAATGTTGCTTCCAAGATGACAATGAGATTACATGTTGTTTGTTGTCCATGTTAGCTTGAATTGTAAAAGTTTGCTGCCCTATTGGTTAGTACATGAGACTAGCTAAGTTAACTTGGTTTTTGATGGAACTAGCTAGGTATTTCAATGTGTGCTAAGCCTAGCTAAGTAACCTCAAAGATTGAATAAGACTTTAAAAGATTGAAACTAGTAAAGTTAGGGCTGCCTCACTAAGTACATTATGTGTACTTATCACTCTCTTTGTTTCCTTCTTCCAAAACAACAGGTCCTTTGATATCAGAAAGTCATCCGTTTTGATTCGAGAGCTTCGCAAGCCAAGAACAAGTATGATATAATCTTGCTTAGACTCCTAGTTGGTGGCATAGTCTAAATTAGTTTGTCATGCATTATGAATCATGTAATTCTTAAGTGTGGTTTGTATAAAACTAAGACATGTTATATTACGTAATGACTTAATAAATGTTTATATAAATATGGATATGATGATATGAATGAACTATGTTTGAAGTTAATCAAGCTTGATATGAATTGAATCTCATATAATTGTAAGTTTGATGAGTTGACATGTATGAATCTGTCTATCAACACAATAGTAACATCGCTCGCTCGTAACCGGGCGAGGGGTGTTACATAAATTGGTATCAGAGCTTCGGTTTAGTCGATTCTCGGACTAAATCGGGTCTATTGCATCATATAGGTTAAACTATGCCACCTAGGAGTTTTATATCGAACTGCTTGCGATTGCGCTCTCTAACTTCGGTCTTTTCTGAGATCTTATTAGAATGTCCGAATCACTTTTGGCTCGTGATAATGAAAGTCCTCGGGAATCATCTAACGAGGATGGTAGCGTTAGGATGAAAACCAACGCTCCGGGACAATCTAATCCTCTCGAGCAAGCGGACCCTCCGAGAAGATCGGAACCGCGAGAACCGACTCCACCCCCTGAACCTAATCAAACAACTCCGACAATTCCAACTGTTCAGAGTGCTCAGCGGGAATGTCTCCTAAGTATGAAGGAGATGTTCGATCAATTAGTAATGAACATCCGACGAGAACAACCGAATCCGGTGGTTGCTACCCCGAGTCGAGCCCCTATCGACAAGCTCGCACAACATCGAGCAACTACATTCACCGGTGAAAACGAGGAAAAGCCGGAAGAAGCTGAGAATTGGCTAGAAAGAACCACTCAAATCTTAACTCGCCAACTCCAATGTTCGGATGAACATAAACTTGAATGTGCGATTGCACTTCTAGCCGATGAAGCTCTAAGTTGGTGGGAAACCATGACTCTAACTGCCCCTGTCGAGTCAGTTACATGGAAATTCTTCGTTGATGAATTCAAAAAGAAATATATTAACGAACAATACCTTGCTGATCGGAGGAAGAAATTCTTACATCTGAAACAGGCCAATCGGCCGATTGAACAATATGTTGCCGATTTCTGCAAATACTGCAAGTATGGCTCGGAGTACATCAAGACCGAGAAAGATAAATGCAGAATGTTCATCGACGGGCTAAGTGATGAATTGAGTCCGATGTTCACAGCACTTGACATTACGGATTTTCAAATCCTTGTGAATCGGGTCATCGCCACTGAATCTAAGATGCAGAATGCCGAAAAACGAAAGAGTGGATTCCGAACTGATAAGAAGCGGAAGAGTGACGACAAGTCTCAGTGGTCTAAGAAGCCGAAACATCAGAAGGAATCATCCTCCACCTATATACCATTTACTCGGAATAATTTCCAACCCCAACACTCCAACAAGATGGCTACTCCGGTTGTTTCCATCAACAGTACTGGAAATGTCGACAGACCTCCTGTTTGCAAATTCTGTCAGAAGAATCACTTTGGCCAATGCCGAACCCAAGCGAACCTCTGTTATGCTTGTGGCGCTGACGATCATTACATCCGAGACTGTCCAAAACGAAATGATCAATCTTTTGTTCGACCGGCTAACCAAAGTTCTGTACCATCTAGCCGAGGCAAACATCCGAGACAAGTTCAGTCGAACAATCCCGGAAAAGGCAAGGCTGCCCAGTCAAAAGCCACCACTTATCAGGAGTCCCGAGTCCCAGCTCGTGTCTATCACATTCGTGGCAAGGAAGAAGAAGAGTCTCCTGATGTCATTGCGGGTACGGTTGAACTTAACCTTAAACCTGTTTACGCATTGATAGATTCGGGATCAACCCATTCATTTATATGCTCATACTTGTTAGATGAACTTAAATTGAAACCTGAAACTGTACAAACTGGGCTAATTGTTTCGAACCCTATAGGAGGTAGTATGCCAATAAATTTGATCTGTAAAGATTGTCAGATAACAATTCAAAATATACCCTTTCCTTGTAATCTATATGTTTTACCCAAATGTGAATTTGATCTAGTTTTAGGACTAGATTGGTTGGGAAAACATGAAGCCTGGATAGACTGTCAAAACCATAGGTTATATTTACGGGGTTTAGGAAAAGAATCCATCCTATTGATAGACAAGAAACCGACCTCTATTTTTGCCGCTATGGCATTGCAAGACAAGCTTGATTTCAGTTTACCTGAAATGCCTGTCGTATCTGAATTTTCCGATGTTTTTCCTGAGGAACTCCCTGGCCTTCCTACAACTCGGGAAGTTGAATTCAAAATCGAAGTTCAACCCGGAACTAATCCGGTGTCCATTACACCTTATCGGATGGCACCTGTTGAACTCAAAGAACTAAAGAAACAAATTCAAGAACTCGAGGATAAAGGATTCATCCGACCTAGCATATCTCCCTGGGGTGCTCCTGTCCTATTCGTGAAAAAGAAGGATGGTACGATGCGGCTTTGTATCGATTACCGGCAACTTAATAAAGTAACCATCAAGAATAAGTATCCGCTACCGAGAATCGAAGATTTGTTCGATCAACTCAAACACGCAGCCGTGTTCTCTAAGATTGATCTTCGGTCTGGTTACTATCAAATGAGGGTAAGAGAAGAAGATGTACCCAAAACAGCTTTCCGAACTCGATATGGACATTACGAATTCTTAGTAATGCCATTCGGTCTAACAAATGCCCCTGCTGCATTCATGGATCTGATGAATCGAGTATTCAAGCCCTATCTTGACAAGTTCGTTGTCGTATTTATCGACGACATCTTTGTTTACTCCCGGAACAAGGAAGAACATGCTGATCATCTTCGGATTGTACTTCAAACGCTCCGAAATCACCAATTGTTTGCCAAATTCACTAAGTGTGAGTTTTGGTTATCCGAAGTTTCATTCCTCGGACACATCATTTCTGCCGAAGGAATCAAAGTTGACTCTAAGAAAATTCAAGCTATTCTTGATTGGAGACCTCCGAGAAATGTGAGCGAAGTCCGAAGTTTCCTCGGATTAGCTGGCAATTACCGAAGATTTGTGAAGGGATTCTCGGTGATTGCCGCACCGTTAACTAAACTCCTTCGAAAGGATGTAATCTTTGAGTGGTCGGAAAAGCAGCAACGAAGCTTCGACCAACTCAAACAAGCTCTAACACATGCCCCAGTCCTTATTCAACCCGAATCGGGTAAAGAATTCATAGTATACAGCGATGCATCACACTCGGGCCTAGGATGTGTTCTAATGCAAGAAGGCAATGTGATTGCATACGCCTCCCGGCAACTGAAGCAACACGAATTGAATTATCCTACTCACGATCTCGAGCTTGCAGCCATTGTGTTCGCACTCAAAATTTGGCGACACTATTTGTACGGTGAAAGATGCAAGCTGTTCACTGATCACAAAAGCCTAAAGTATTTACTCACTCAAAAAGATCTAAACCTTAGACAAAGAAGATGGTTAGAATTGCTCAAAGACTACGATCTGACTATCGATTATCATCCTGGAAAAGCCAATGTTGTTGCCGACGCTCTGAGTCGAAAACCGAACCTCTCTTCTTTGGCTATCAACGCTCATTTCCGGCTATGCAAAGCTCGGAATTATCTGAATGAACTTCAAGTTCAATCTACTCTGATCACCAGGATCAAAGAACTTCAACAAATTGATCCGGAACTTCAGAAAATCAATTCTAAGCTTGAGTCTAATTCTGACTTCTCTGTTAAGTCGAACGGTCTTCTATACTTTAAAGATCGTATATGTGTCCCTAATAACAAAGAATTACAAGATGAAATCCTACAAGAAGCACACCAAAGTTCTTTTTCGATCCACCCTGGATCAGTTAAGATGTACAAGGATCTCAAGCTCTTGTATTGGTGGCCAGGAATGAAAACGGCTATCAATGACTATGTAGCAAAATGTTTGAACTGCCAAAGGGTTAAAGCCGAGCACCAAGTCCCTACTGGTTTACTCCAACCTCTCAAATTTCCGCAATGGAAATGGGAACAGATCACAATGGATTTCGTAACCGGCCTTCCCTGTTCGCCAAGAAAGTGCGATGCTATATGGGTGATCGTTGATCGTTTCACCAAGTCAGCACACTTTATTCCGGTGAGAATGAATCTCAGTCTTGAAGCCTTAGCTGAATTATACATCCGAGAAGTAATTCGTTTACATGGAGTTCCGATCTCAATAGTCTCCGATCGAGATCCCCGATTCACAGCTCGATTTTGGAAATCATTACATAAAGCTCTCGGAACCAGACTGAATCTTAGCACAGCTTTCCATCCGCAAAGCGATGGTCAATCTGAACGAGTAATTCAAATTCTCGAAGACATGCTCAGAGCTTGTATCATTGACTTCGGAAAGAACTGGGAGAAATCGCTACCTTTGGTAGAGTTCGCTTACAACAATAGCTTCCAATCTTCGATTCAAATGGCTCCTTTTGAAGCGTTGTATGGCAGAAAATGTCGAACACCCCTGTGTTGGTCTGAACTCGGTGATAATAAAGTTTTGGGACCACAATTGCTTCGGGAAACCGAAGAACAAGTCCAAATCATTCATTCTCGATTGAAGCAAGCTTTCGATCGCCAAAAGTCTTACGCCGATCTGAAACGTAGAGACATTCAACATCAAGTCGGAGATAAAGTGTTTCTTAAAGTCTCCCCATGGAAGAAAGTATTCCGATTCGGCAAAAGAGGCAAGCTAAGTCCTCGGTTTATCGGACCATTTGAAGTAGTTGAAAGAATTGGTCCTGTAGCTTATCGACTCGCTCTTCCTCCGGAGTTTGATAAGATACACAATGTCTTCCATGTCTCAATGCTCAGAAGATATCGATCTGATCCGTCTCACGTTCTTGAGCCTGAAGAAGTTGAGCTTAATCCGGATCTTTCATACGAAGAAGAGCCTGTTCAAATCCTTGATCGAGAAGTCAAAAGACTTCGAAATAAAAGTGTTCCTCTTGTCAAAGTTCTTTGGAGAAATCACAATGTCGAAGAAGCGACGTGGGAACCTGAGGACACGATGAAAAAGCAATATCCTCACCTATTCGATTCAGGTAAAATTCGAGGACGAATTTTTTTTTTAGGGGGGGGAGAGTTGTCACATCCCAAAAATCGGTCTAGTCGGAATTAAGTTCCGGTGATCGAATATTTTTATCAATTGAATAATTTATTCGATCTTATCTGAACCAATAAATATTATTTGGGGTAATTTATAATAATTTATTATTATTATTATTATAAAAAAAAAGGGCCAGCACAAAAGCAAAGCAAATTAAAGTGGTAAATTGCCATAAATGTTGCCCAATTTAGGGGCAAATGCCACGTGAAAGATGGGATAAGGTTTGGTGGAATGAAAGGTGGCTAGCTAATAAATGAAATAAAAAAAAATAAGGGGTGGGGGGGGGAGATGCCTGACGCAAATGTGTATAAATAGGGGGAGGGAGGATAGTTAGAAATGCACAACAAATAGAGAAACAAACAATCGGTTTGGATTAGGTTGTTCAGTGTTAGATTGGTGGTCTGATATTTTCGATATAGTAATATCGAATTTCTGCCAACGTCGGGGTAAGCTCAAATCTTTAATTAGTCTAAGTTTCGGTATCGAATCTATTTAATATTTTTATATTTATTCGATACTGTCTTACCGATTTTAATTAATTTTTATCATAGTACACAAGGTCGATTCAGAACAACCATCGAGCTCAAGAAATAAAAATAAAGTACCGGTCTATCAAGGTGAGTGAAACAAATTAGAGTTGAGATTAGAGTCTCAACTATCTTTAAATTTGATGTTAGTATTTATATTAAGCATGAAATTGGATTAATTAAAGGTTGGTAAAAGATAAGGGTAGAAAGAATAAAGAAATTCGGATTTATAAACTGTCCTGTAGAAAACTGCATTTTCGAGCATGTTAGGGTCATTTCTGGAAAAAGTGTTCTTCTACAAAGTTGTAGAGGACAAAATTTTACATGGAATAGAGGTATTATTTGTTCAAAAATGTTAAGTATAGGTCTCGGAATTGTTGTTAAAAGATGACGGGACTGAAACTGAATGAATTTGGAATCTGCTGGACTAAATTATGAAATTCGAAATGTTTAGGGGTTTAATTGATGCCAATAAATTCTGGAAAATTTATTATAAACAGGAGAGGTATTGTAGGATTGAAAAATAAATAATTTAGTTTGAATTATATATCAATTGATAGTTTAAATATCATTAGAACACATAAAAGATTAAAATGGACTAGTTTGTAAGAATTGATAAGTTGAGGACTTATATGCTCTGTTTTCATGGTTTCTGGAACATAATTATTATGTTAATATGTGAAGGTAAATATGGTTAAAATCTCAAGATTTATGGTGTAGTAAAACATAGGTTATAAATACACTAAAGTCACAAATAGGCAGATTAGTTTTCTAAAGATACCCTATGTTCAAGTAATAAACTGTATTGATAGAGAAATGATAAAATTATGTTCCATACATGGTTGTAAAGGTGTGTTTATAAGCTTTCCAGAATGGTAAAGAACTCCTTATTTGGAGTTGTGAGTAAAAAGATATGACCAGTTTAGTAGAGGTTACTCAAACTGCCAGTTTAGGGGGCAGATTCACTTTTCTAAGTGATTATGTTTAAGTAAAAGAATTTATATGTTTGAATTAATTACTAATGAGTATTGTATATGATATTTTATGTATCAAGAGCATATTGGTGAAGAGATATTAGAGGAATCAAGGGGTGATCAAACCAAGAAGAAAGGGAGAGGCATCATCATTAAGGAGACAAACTAGCTTGGAGTATTGTGAGTGTAGTTTTTGTTTAAAGTGTTGGGATTAGTATCCTAACCTTGTTATTTTTTTAGATAACATGAAGAAAGCATGAAATGAATTTAATAATGATTGATAAAATTTAAAATGATAAGGAAGAAGGATTAAAGGCAAAAATATTGATCTAAGTGTATATTGCTTGTTAGATAAGCATGCTTAGCATAAATATGATTAGTTGCTATGATGTGTTGATTACTTGAGCTATGTGAAATGTGACTAAATGATAAGCTTTGCTACTGGTTTTTGATGATCATAAAATGAAAATGATCTCATGTACTTGCTGAAATTTTATATTACCATGATGCTTGATTGATTATATGTATATGCCTATTGAAATGATTAAATGCCTTTGAAATTATGAATGATTGACAAGTGAATGATCTTGTTAATAAAGAAAGATAAGTAAAGTCCTTGGTATGATTAGTGTCTATAGGTAGAAGGGCATGCCTTAGAGTCGTTGAGCTCCCCTGATCTTTGTTACAGGATGGTGGTTAGTCACCTATAAACCTGATAAGGTGGTTAGTCACCTTGATAATTGAATGGTGGTAAGTCACCATTGATGCCTATGCATCCCCTGTTATATGTTGAAATGAGAAATGGATACTTTGAGTATCTAATATTACATGTTACATGAAGACTTGATTACCTATTTCATTAATCATCCAAGGCAAAACATTTATTAGAACAATGATATATGTTTAAATGAACAAGTTGGGTATTAGCCCTTATGATATGAAATGAATATGTGTACTTGGTTGAGATTCGAAATGAACTATGTTGTGATGTGAAACTATGAAATGTTGCTTCCAAGATGACAATGAGATTACATGTTGTTTGTTGTCTATGTTAGCTTGAATTGTAAAAGTTTGCTGCCCTATTGGTTAGTACATGAGACTAGCTAAGTTAACTTGGTTTTTGATGGAACTAGCTAGGTATTTCAATGTGTGCTAAGCCTAGCTAAGTAACCTCAAAGATTGAATAAGACTTTAAAAGATTGAAACTAGTAAAGTTAGGGCTGCCTCACTAAGTACATTATGTGTACTTATCACTCTCTTTGTTTCCTTCTTCCAAAACAACAGGTCCTTTGATATCAGAAAGTCATCCGTTTTGATTCGAGAGCTTCGCAAGCCAAGAACAAGTATGATATAATCTTGCTTAGACTCCTAGTTGGTGGCATAGTCTAAATTAGTTTGTCATGCATTATGAATCATGTAATTCTTAAGTGTGGTTTGTATAAAACTAAGACATGTTATATTACGTAATGACTTAATAAATGTTTATATAAATATGGATATGATGATATGAATGAACTATGTTTGAAGTTAATCAAGCTTGATATGAATTGAATCTCATATAATTGTAAGTTTGATGAGTTGACATGTATGAATCTGTCTATCAACACAATAGTAACATCGCTCGCTCGTAACCGGGCGAGGGGTGTTACAATGTAGGTTTGTCCCATCATTTCAAGCAATTTACCGCTGGTTGACTAATAGTTTTCATGCGCAGATGAGCCATTTTGACCCAAAATGAAACGTTAAGGCTAAATTGCTTCAAAAATGAATAGGGGCCAAAATGATAATCTAGCCAAACATTAGGAGTATTTTTTGGTATTATACCAAATTAGATTAGAACAAAAATTAAGCACGTTTTAAAACATGGGTCAGATTCGAACTTTAATATTCAAAGCTTGAACATAATTCGATCCACTTTCTAATTTTTAATATATCAAATTATTTTACTTTTATATATTATATAACTTATGAATTCGTAGAATGATTCCAATAATAAATAATGATGTGTTTCATTCCGATAATTTAAATTCGAACATTATATATGCACAATATATATGCGTTATTAAAAGGCTAAAAAAATTGAACATGAAAAAGATAAGACAAATAGACTGTCTGTGAACACCTCTATGAACAACTAAATTTACTATAGCATATAAAAAGAGTTTAAGGAGAGAAAACGTCAAAAATAATATTATGGAATATATGTATAATCATGGGGAAATCGGTATATTTTATCATAAAAATCGAGTGTTTTCTTTTTATCATATAATCCTAATAAAATTATTTGATTATAACATGGCCAAGTGGGGATTTGTGGGGGCACGCCTCTTAAATTTTGAAAATTTATCCTTTGACCTCTAATATTTTTTAAAAATATAATTTTAAAAGTTCATCACTTGAACATTGAAAAATTTAAGAATCTCATTGGCCCTTCAAATATTTGAATATATTTAATTATTCTTTTAAAACTTTTCATTAATATGTCTTTATATATTAAAGAAACACAACGAAAAGCTATTGTTAAAATTTTGTTTTATATATATACAATCTACTAAAATAATTTTTATTTGGGCCCTTAAAATCGAATGTCAAGTTTTGTAACAGGTTTATACTTTTTATAATAATTTTTTTTTTCTGATCACTAATTATAATCCTCTAACTATGCATGAAACTCAAATACTAATTGTGTATGAAATATAATTTCATAAAGTAATTTTTATTTTTAAGGTTGGATTATTTAAAGAAAATCAATCAAATTTAAGTCTATTGTCAAATTTTTGATTTTAAAAGCAACCATAATTGTCATTTGATACCTTATCGTCGGACATAAATATAGGATGATGTACTCCAAATTGCTTTTGTTTATGTGAAAATAAGCTGTTCAAACTCGAGTCTTTTAACAAAGTATACATACTCTGCATACATATGTGTTTGAATTCAACCATAATTATAATCCCGAATGATAATTATTTCTTATAGTTAAAATTCAAATGGAATTATAGATTCTGCCATCATTTAGGATTAAGAAGTTCTTTCCCAAGTTTTTGTTTTATTTTTTATTTGAATTTTAATCATTTCATATAGTTTAAATAAAAGTAGAATTATATTTTATGTGCAAGTATATAATAGTTTAGATGCAATGTCATTTAATATATATATATATATATATATATAATATGTATATTTTATGTCATTGATGTTAATTATTTAATAGTTTAATTAATATTTTACTTAAAAATGAGCATTTTAACAAAAAAAATATATAAATTGAGAGTTAAATTTATCCTCAAAATAGAATGTGGATCAAAATGACAGAAATTATAAACGTTAAAAGATTAAAATTATCCTTATGTCAAATTAAAATTCTAAGATTCAATCGTTTGAACCAGGTCTAGATTTTAAAAAAATCATCATTTTTCTGATTTTTATTTAAATAGGTTGAATAAGAATCGTGGTTTGACATGTTCAATCACATGTGTGATTATTACAACATTAAAAACGATGAGTTTCGAATATCAATACATAATTAATATGTTTTTATTCGGATATTCAATAGTAATAAGTAGGGTAAACAATATCATTGGTCACTAAATTATTATCGCTTTTTTGTTTTAATCATTAAACTATTATTTCGAGTAAAACTATCACAACGTTAAGTTTTTCTTATTTTGATCATTAAACTATTGTATTTTCAGTGAGTTATTAACGACGAGACCAAAATAGAAAAAAACATAATGTTAGTGACGATTTTACCAAAAATAATAGTATGGTGACCAGAACAGAAAATCAGGAATAGTTTAGTGACTAATGGTGTTGTTTACCCTAATAAGTGTCCACCGTATTCTTAAATATGGTTCCATTTGTAGGATCAAAGCTAATCAAAATGCAATATGTAGGAAAGTGGTATTTCAACCCTTTAGTTTACAAGATAACAAAAACGAAACCCTTTTGTTTTGTTTCTCATTTTGGCAACTTTGCTTACCACCATTAAAAGCGAACGTCCACTTGCTAAGACATACACGACTTACCAAACTATTAGCTTTCAAACTTTACTATTATGTATAATGATTCAAATTCGTAATTGTTTTTACTAAAACGGACAACTTAGAGATTAGGTGTAAGTATTCGCAAATGGTGTAGCTTAAACAATGTCGTTTTTAAAATCCGAACCATCACGAGGGAGAATCCGATTATGGTTGGTTTTGTGTGTTATAAGTTAACCGTATAATAACCCCTGCAACTTGTTGATCCTACTGTAAACCATGGCCCCCAAGGCTTCAATTCTTTGCACCATTGCCTTGGTGTTCATATTCTTGCCTCTCACCGGTTCCATTCAATTCAAATTCCCGGCGATTTTCAACTTCGGCGATTCTAATTCCGATACTGGTGAGCTAGTTGGTGCGGGAATCGCTAGTCTTGAACCGCCTTACGGTCGAAGTTACTTCGGAACACCAGCGGGGAGATACTGTGATGGCCGTCTCATCATCGATTTTCTCAGTTAAACTTCTCACAATCTGTTTGCATTTAGACATTGCCTCACCCCCTGCATATTTGCATATTGTTCTTTGCTTATTCGGATTATTTGTTGCAGTGGATGCAATGGATCTGCCGTTTCTAAACGCTTACCTGGACTCGATCGGCACACCGAGTTTCCGAAAAGGTTGCAACTTCGCAGCTGCAGGATCGACTATCGAACCACCTACCGCACATGCTGTTAGTCCATTTTCTTTTCGGGTTCAAGTGGCTCACTTTGTCAGGTTCAAAGCCCGGGTTCTCAGATTGCTAGCTAAAGGTAACACGAATATGATCATTATCTAGAGAATCCATTTATCTTAAACTGAAGCATATACATACATATAGATTATCATTTTATTGCAGGTAAAAAACTTGACAAGTACCTTCCAGCTGAAGATTATTTCCGGAACGGCCTTTACATGTTCGATATAGGCCAAAACGACCTCGCAGGCGCATTTTATTCTAAAACTTTCGATCAAGTACTTGCCTTAATTCCTTTGATCTTGACAGAATTCGAAACCGGAATAAAGGTCAGCTTCAAGAGCACTACACCAGTGCTTATTTCGTTAAGATTCGGTCTTAATTCTTGAATTCTTTGGTTTTGAATGTAGACATTATATGATCAAGGGGCTAGGAATTTCTGGGTACATAACACGGGACCTCTCGGATGCTTAGCTCAAAATATCGCGAAATTCGGAACCGATCCATCAAGCCTCGATGAGCTACGATGTGTCAGCAAGCATAACCAAGCTGCTAAAGCCTTCAATCTGCAACTTCATGCCCTCTGTAAGAAATTGCAGGGCCAGTATACGGATTCAAACTTTACGTATGTTGACATCTACACAATAAAATCCGACCTTATAGCGAATTATTCTAAATTCGGTATGTTCGGTTTAGTACTTTCGAGAGTTTTTGATTATGTTCTCAACAAAACAAAGATAAATGAGAGGTATAAGTAGAAAATGAAATGATTTAGAGCGCCTACTGTTTTGCAGGATTCGAGCAGCCGGTAATGGTTTGCTGTGGATATGGAGGTCCACCGTTGAATTACGACAGCCGGATTGGCTGCGGGAAAACAAAAGTCTTGAATGGAACCACAATGACAGCCAAAGCATGCGATGATAGTTCTGAATATGTTAACTGGGATGGAATTCATTATTCGGAGGCTGCAAATCAATATGTTTCATCACAAATACTCACCGGAAAGTACTCGGACCCACCCTTTTCGGACAAAATGCCCTTCCTTCTAGATCTCAAGTTCTGAAGACCTTATTCACTCATGGCTGTAACTGATCGAAACTCACTGTAATAAATGTCATGTTTCCGATGAAACTGTAGCTACAGCTCTCAAACTGGAACGATTACCATGGCTCGAGTCTTCCTTATCCAATACTCAACTTAAGCAACACGCAATGAACTTCTTATCTTCTAAATTAAGTGCAGTTAAAACCATTCATCATACAACTGGTCTCTGTATAATTCTTGTACACATCAAGGAGAAAGTACAGACTCGTTTTTCGATTACAGAAGTCGATCATGTACTATAACATAGCTGTTCTTCGGCACCGGTGCAACACTCGATCAAGCATTACTCTGATCCTGCATTTGCCAAATCTGAAAAAAGAAAATCTATACTACTGCTCGGGGATAACAAGTTTTCTCATCCAAGGGGCGGGATTTGAAAGACAAGTCCTATGATACAGAAAACACTCAAGTTTGACATTGTTATACATCTTATTTTTTTTAATTTTTATTGAGAAAATTCGCAAATTGAAATGGAGTTTAAGTATAAATTTTCGGCTGAAATTTTTACATCTTTCAAGCCAGCTTTGAACATTGTAAACTCGATTTGGCTGAAGTCGAATTTCAAGTTGAGGCTTTGATCTCTTTGTTTCTTGAACTCGAGTAGGTTCCAGGTAACAAAAAAACTTGATGTTTTCTTCTAATAAGAAGAGAAATGTATTTCTCCCAAGTAAATTGCCATTGCTTCCAAGTAAAAGAAATGAATTAACCTTCCATTCATTCCCATACAAAGAACAGATTCTAAAACAATCATATGCAATGAAAAGTGTAATATTCAGCCATAGTTCTCATCAGGCTTCGGATTGATTACCTTCCCCCAGTACTTCATTGGCTATATCGAGCATCGTGACTGACCCAGCAATGCATGGCTCAAGACATCAGCTGAAGGTGTCACGTTACTTTCTACACTATGTTATTCTGATTCTTCATTTTTCTTTAAGTATCCGTATCCGATGCATACCCAGATTTGGATATGGTGATATGACCTTGAAAAAGCTGAACATACCCGTGTAAACACATACTCTTATCAGACAACACCTGAGCTCGAATAACATAGCTTTTGCACCATCAAAGGATGAGGAAGTACTAGTGTCTGCAATTGGATCTGAAGTTCAACCTCCAAAGAAAATGGTTAGCATAAATGACACAGTAGGGAGGATGACAGAAAGCAAAAGAGCATAAAAATGGACTCACTTGATCAAGAAATAGAACAATTCAAAACCTCTTAACTCGATTCAAAACTAACCTCTAAGCTAGATGAGAAATTATGCATGTGATAGGAACAGTCTCGAGTTTAGCTAAATTTACCTCCCAGTTTGTTCTTTGTAAGCTGCCGGTTATGGAGATAACTCAGTCCCAGTGCTAGCTGATGTTGAAACTTCAATTTGGTATCTTATTTATCTCGAACAAAAAATAATGGTGGAATTCTAAAAAAAGAAAGAAAAAAAAAGACTAACGGAATAGTGATTTACAAATAATGAGTTTTCCAACAGGTAGTTTATGACACAGTTTTTGAACTCTTAAGAATCGGTATCTACAAAAATGTCTTTGGAATCATCATCTGAATCAATATTTTCTCCTTTGACATCTTCAAATTCATTATCTGAAACAATGTCTTCTTTGACCTCTTCATCTGAGTCTAATTCTTGGTCGAAAAACGAATTAAGATACCCTTTACTATGATCGCGCAAATCAGTTTTGTCTGCCTTGACTCGCCATTTCTGGTCTTCTATCATCTCGGGAGAGAGTCCCCATTCTCGCAACTCTTCCTCGGTATGATGGATCGCCAAGCTATATTCTCCAGCAGGTCCCAACTCCATAACTCGAATCTCACAATTACCAGGATTATATAGCTGCTCGAATTGCTCTACTGTCCATTTGAACCACTTCATCAAAAACACCCGAGAGGCTAAACCGTGTGAGATTATTATCAGATTCAATTCTCGAGAAGGATCATTGTTAAGCCTATTCAAGTCTATATCTCTCCAAAGTGATTCAAGAAAACCTGTAAAATCCAAAAAAACAAAAACTTTCAATATCGCTTTTCATCAATCCAAATTAAAATCAAAACCATTTGATTACTAAGGCTCGTGCTCAAAAGGACTAAGAGTAAAGAACAAGACAGTATACAATATATAAAACATAGTAATTCAAAGCCAGATATTTGTTTCCAATAGACGCAAACTGATTCACCATCATAATCTATTTGAAGAGAGTCACATCTGGTTCAATTCTACTTTTCTAACCTTAAACCTTTGAGTCGGTGAGCACTGTCAACTCACTCAAGTTCTATAAGGTTGACATGACAAATGCACCAACATGTAACACGTGGGACTGAGATTCAAATCTCAACATCCAATCGAGGCATATGATTTAAAGAAAGTAACTCAACAAGCATACACAAACAAATATAAGAACTAAAAATATTCATGAAGTAACATTATGTAATATTTTAGCATGTAATGCCATCATTATCATCCAAATAAAGATATATCGACTTAAATGACACCTAATCCAATACTTATGGGGAGCAAGAAACTGTTTCGACTCATTTCCTACATTGAATTAGCATTTGGAAGATGTCATTTTCATGCTAAGATCGGGAGACAAGAAAAATACATACATCAAAGAAATTTGTGCTCATACAAGGAAGCAATAAACCAGAGTTTTGTATATGCAGTTCAGCAGTCTTTTGATCTTTCATTTGTCTCATCATAAACAAAACATGAACCCAATTTTCATTCAGAAGTTCTTTGCTTTCAAGGTTTCCAAACAATCCATTATATCATTTCCAGAAGTAAATATTACAAACAAAAAGAAAAAAAAATACAGGAGAAACAGCCCATAAAATATATCAAAAGCCAATCATTTCCCAATTCCAATTTCCAAATCACCATTTTCTCAACGGAAGCTAGATTCCCCAAGCACCCTTTTAAGCAAAATGCAAACCTTCCATTAAAAAGAGTGCAAATTTGATGGAGAAGAACATACTGGAAACCCATGCTCATACATAGTCAAGGAAACAATAAACCAGAGTCTTCTATATGCAGTTTAACAATCTTCTAACCTCTGTTTTTGTTTCAATATAATCAAAGCAGGAAACAAGAACCTAATAGAAAAAATACAGAGAGAAGCCACTGCATCATCTTCAAAAGTATTTCTTTCATACAACAGCAAAAATACAGAGAGAAGCAGCCAATAAAATAGACAAAAAAGATATTAAATTTCCCATTTCCCAATACCAAATCACCATTTTTCTAAACAGAAACTAGATTTCCTATGCACCCTTTTAAGCAAAATGCAAAGTTTCCATTGAAAAATAATGCAAATTTGATGATGAAGAAGAAGAACGTACTGGAAACTCGATCAAAAACATCTGCAGCAGATTCACCTTCAGGGAACCTATAAAAAAACCTCCCAAATTTTTCCCTCGTTTCTTTTGTAATCCTCATCCTTTCCGCCACCTGAAAATTCCCAAAATCCTGTTCCCTAATCCTACACTCTTCCCTCACCCCAATCACCTTTTTCTTCGAGAATGATTTCCCAATCTCCCGTAGCGTGGATCGGGTGCGCTCGTAAGGAGATACGTAGAAGTAAACCCGCCAATCTTGGGAAGACCCATTGCTCGAAATGAGGTCCCGGAGCCGGGAACCGGCAAGTCGGGCTTGGGCTCGGCCATGATCGGTTAAGGAGATCTTGTGGTCGGGGGTTGTCGTGTAGGCCGAAGGGTCTTTGTTGCCTTCGGACTCACCATGTCGGACAAGGATTATGTGTTTCGGTAACAACCTAAACTTCGGCATCTTTTTTCAATCGTTTCCTAAAACATTCTTCATTTTCAATAGCGAATTTCGCCATTGTTACATCATATTGCTTTGCTAAAGCTTTCCATTGTTGGGACAGTTTAATTTGTTGGGAAAATTATTGGTCTATTTATTGGATGCATAAACAAGGTCAAAACAGTCATTAGAATCACACCATGGGGAGCATTGATCTTGTGGGTCCATAAAACCATCGTGGGGGAAACTAAAAAGTTGCTTAAAGAACATTTTATTATCCCGAAAATACCCATATACGAGGAAACATGTGTTCTGTTACCTAGTATTTTGGAAAACATGAGCCCAACAAATAAAACAGTGTGCAACTTTTGCAGACATTTGATCAAAAAAAAACTTTTGCAGACATTGAAAAAAAACGCAAAGATCAAAACTTTCTAAGCTATCAGTGAAAATCAGGGTAGGCTAAATCTGAGATCATTGTTTACAAAATTCCAGTTTTGATTTCAAGTGATATTCTGAAAAATTCACCCAATTTGCAGACATTGAAAAAAAACGCAAAGATCAAAACTTTCTAAGCTATCAGTGAAAATCAGGGTAGGCTAAATCTGAGATCATTGTTTACAAAATTCCAGTTTTGATTTCAAGTGATATTCTGAAAAATTCACCCAATCCTGAGAAAAAAGAGGAAAAAAAAACCCTCCCCCCAAAAAAGCCTTTTCTTTTTGAAGATTCTTGTTGCAGCGTTGATTTGGTGATTAAGAGACGGGTTTATATGGAAATGGGTTATCTTATTTTCTTCATAGCAATTGACTGCGGCCAACCATGAAGTATTTTCAATGTTCACCAATGGTAAAATACCATGAAGAACTTATTCTACTCAATGGAGCTTTTCTGATGGTTGATTTAGTCTTGAGTGTATATTATTTTGGCTCTAATTGGGTATCAAAGATTCAATATTACGCTAATGAGTTCGGGATTTCAGTTATGGTGCAACTACAATGATTATGTTTACGATTAAAAGGAGAGATTATGATGGGGAAGTTCCTCACTGGATTTGTATTGCCTTTTCTTCTTTTGATAGGTATGCTTTCATATCTTCAATTTCATAGCATATTTTTTAATGACGTGTTTTCTTATCAGAGAATTTAATTTGGATTTGATTTCTTATCCAAATGTTTTTAATTCAAGATAATCAGAGCTGTAGAATGTTTCATATTTGTTAGCGAAATGTTTTTATGAATATCTACTTTTAGTCTAGAAATGCAGTAGAAAAAGAGAATTTTTTTTAGGAATGCCTCATAATGTAACTATGCATTTAGCTTGAAGGGTTAGCTAAGAGAAAACCTAGCAAATGTTAAAGCAAAAATGGAAAACTGTGAACTATTTTCTTTCCATTTTATGTTTCTTTTCTTTTTCTTTCCCTTTGCAGCTGCTTTTCTAAATTGGAGTTTGATATCTCTGGTTGATCTGATAGCCTTTCTCCTAATTCAATATGCAGCTCCAGAAATAGGTATACCATCTTCTTCTTCTTCTTTTTTCTGTTTTCTGTGGTTAATCATGACAGTTTTCTTTCAATGTAGATTAACAAAGGATTATTTATCCCTTTTCTGAGATTATTTAAGTTCTATTGTTTCTGGGGAAGCACAGTTTCAGTTTGTATATGAAAACCGAGAAATACAATCCCGAGTTGTTAGTATGTATTTGTATTTGGATTTAAAATTATGAATTCATTTATAGACATAAGTATAATTTTTTTAAAAAGTAACCATGGTTAGCATGGCCATTTCCTGTTAGTGCATTTATGCCATACATTATCTATTCGTTTGGACCTTTTCATTTCAATGATGTCAACTGTTAGAGCAGTTCATAAGACAGGAATTTTTTTGTTACCCAACACTGTGATTGCTGTACAAGGTTCGTTCGTGGCTCTCATTCAATAATCCAAAACTAGATTTGATCATAAAGCCACTTTCTTCTTCGATGTATAGAGCAACATCATGAACCATGTCTTATAAGTTTGTACCTTTAAAGAACAAAAGTGAGCAATAGGAATAAGAATGTTTTAAATTCTTGAAAAAAAATCAAATGAAAGACTTCAAAAGTATATTAATATCTTAACTAATTCATACCTCAATCAATCACATCTTGCCACTCAATCACTCACTTAAGAAGCTATGGTATATATTAATAATGTGCATGATATAATGAAATTGTTATTTGTTAAAATGGGAAACCAGTTAACAGCCAATCAATCTCGGTTACATTCCTTTAATCATTTGATTTTTATTCCTGCCATAAATGACTAAAAATCAGATCAGAAATTACATTTTCTAAGGCTTGAATTTCTAAGTAAGTATTTTTGGTGTGTGATAGGTTTTCAGTTCCACTGGCAATCTCTCTTATCATGGTATACCCTTAGCTTTTCGTTGTTAACTGTTCTTTCACATGCCATATTTTACATTGTTTGGGTTGTGAATGGAGACCAATGGAGCATTTCTGATGCTCAATGGGCAAAGCTAATCGGTTTTGGAAGGTAAAATCTGACGCATGAATTAAGCTTTATGTTTTTCTTTTTATATAATTTGCACATTAACATGAAATGAATTTTGCAGAGATCAGTCATCGAGCTTTCCATCTGTAATATATTTCTTGGTAGTACAAGTACTAGCAGGTTTAGTTGCATTATTTGAAATACGCGGTAGTAGATTTGGCGTTGATTCACAGAGAGATACATTTTGGGGGGATCTATATTCCTTTTTACTGCAGATAGGTTTGTTATGCAGTACACCTCTTATAGTACCGATTTTCTAATTATCTTTATATATATATATATATATATATATATATATATTCTGTTTTCTGTTTATGTTTCATATACTTTTGGATTTACCCTTCTTTTCTTTAAAAAAAGTACTTAGCACTTTAGTTAATAATCACTATACATTCTAGTTCAATAGACCATAATGCATCTTGTTTGTTTCTGAAAGCACCAAAACTTAATTCTACTTGGTTGACCAGTGTGTAATGAATCCTTTACTGATATGGTTACTTTTAGCTGACATGATTGTCTAAGAAAATTTTGACTTTGAGTTCAGTCCATTTTTATTATTAACATAGTCAACAGGTACTGTTTGGTACTAGTTGTTAGTCAAAACATTCTACAATTTCGGGCTTTTATCTTAACTTGAGTTCTTTGACCATGTTTGTTGCAATCAGTTTTTTTAGTTAAATCGTTGATTTCTCCCATTCCTATAATTACACATGCATTGGAATTTGACTTGAAGCCATCTTCCTATTTCCTTTCATTGAAGGTTCACATCTCAGGGTTTTATGCTGCTTATTGTTGCCTGCTATACAACTTGTTGTGGGAATTAGTCATCCCTCTTGGGCTTCTTTACCATTTTTTATTTGTAGTAGTATTGGACTTGTTGATTGGTCTTTAACAAGCAACTTTCTTGGTCTTTTCAGGTAAGCATTTTAAAATTCCTATGGTTAGAGATCAGATTACGATTTCGCATTAGTTAGCTTTTAATGTTATCTGGCTCACTGATTGATTTAACTTTTTTTGGTCTGATTTTGAAGGTCTTGGAGGTACCTTTTGTTGTATGCTGGCTTGAACATCATCTTGCTCTATATATACCAACTCCCTATTGAGTATTCCGGGATCTTTGGGTGGCTAGCTGATTTCATTGGACTCTATAAGATATCTGCTAAGTCAGAGTGGTCGGAAATTTGTTCTGGTCTTTCTCTTGTAGTCTTTTATATCATTGTGAGTATAACTTACTGATAAACTTCTGAGCTATTATTTCCATTCTGTATTTCTAACTTTTTTGCAGCTATCTTGGATTAGATGTGATCTTATAGAAATGGATTTCATCATGTCGATGAGAGCAAGCAACTTGACTAAGCAACTTCTTCCTTCAAAGCATTCTTTCTTTATTCATGAATCGAGGTATTTAATGTGGGAGGTTTCGCTTCAAAGCACATTTTGGTTGGTTTTGGTATTGAAAATTTCACAGAATAGCAAAACGCAAACCATGTGTACCTTTGATTTATAAGTTTGTTATTCAACATGATATAAGGTTGTTTTGATATTTATCATTGCATAACATGATAGGAGATGCATTGATATCTACAGTTTTAACTTCTCTCTGTCTGAAAATTGCTTTGCAGATCCGGTGTTAGGCACTCTAATATTTTGTCGAGAGGACCAATCTTACGGACTTTTGGCATTAACTATTTTACTTATGGTTTTCCGGTAAGCATACTACAGTTTTTGTCTTTTTTAGAATTTTCATCCCTTGTGTATTGATGATTGTGTTTACAATCATTAATGTCTCAGGAACTGCGTATGGATGTGAACTAATGCAAATCTTATTCCATAAAATAGTAACAATAACAATAATAAAGCCCTTAAGTTATAGATATGTCCTATGTGAACTGTTTTTCTTAACTGGCAATGGTAGGGCATCAATGGATCACAGGGACCATTAGTCATGTCTCCCTTTGAATCTATCTCGTAAGTCCGACAGGAACCATAGGGTTGGAGTGAACCTTTATGCAATTTCTTCTCTTTGGAATTCATGTGGATCAAAATTTGTTACCTTCACAGAGGTTCCTTTGTGTTCTTAAGAGTTTTTACTGTTGAATATGGCAGATTTCCTTACTTGCTCTTTCCTTTTGGAGTTTCCACTTTGCAAGTCTCTATGCATTCGGACTTCTTGCATATGTTGGCTATATTCTGTATGTCTTCCCCTCGATGTATCACTTGCACCGGTTGAATGGGTTGCTTCTCGTTTTGATTCTCTCTTGGGCTGTGAGCACATACATCTTCAACATAGCTTTCACGGTCCTCAGTAAGGAGGAATGGCAGGTAGTATTCTAGCTTATGTTCTGCCAGTGGTGTGAATTAATATAATTATATAATCTTTGACATATTGAGAAAATGCTTTCAGGACATGGAGATTTGGGAAACTATAGGGCTATGGCACTACCCTATCCCTGGATTTTATCTATTGGCACAATTTAGCCTTGGGGTTCTTGTTGCATTGAGTAATCTTGTGAACAATTCCGTTTTCCTGTACTTATCTGAGAGGGATGGACCGTCTTCAAGCGACGATTCCACTTTAGATGGTGAGGAAACTATAATGTTTGAGTATCTGGATTGATCACCTATGCTTTTCTTAGGTTAATTCTTTCCTAAGATTCTTTTATGATCTGTATTCCTTCTCAAATCACCCTTTCCGGACCTATCAAAAGGCCAAACATTTTTTTAGTATTAGCCTGATACCTCCGCTGCCAAAATCTTACTTAAACCATCATACCTTACATCCATTATCACTTCTTCAAACATCCAACCATTCTCGATGTTTCTTGTTGTATGCATCTAGTTTCATTTACCAGTTTCAATGTTTAATCTACTGACAAAAGTTTTCCATTGGTTTTTAATTTCAGACACTGGAGAAACTAAAGTACTGATTGTAGCTACAATAGTATATGGACTACGTAAAAGTTCTCGAGCTATGGTGCTGTTGCTATTGTTCCTTATCGCATTGAACCCTGGTCTCATCCCTGCCTTATACAGTAAGTTAAGCTACTAACATTTTCAATATTTTGTTCAGTTTTCAATTATGTTCAGTCTGTTAGCCGAAGATTCTGCAATCTTATTGGAAAATAATATTATATCAGTACTAACTATGATCTCTCTGCTTACGTCTCAGTGGCTTTTTTCTTGATATTTCTATTAAGCCACCATGTAGGCACGAAAATACGGCAATGCTTAATTCTTTTATGTGAGGCACATTTCACACTGTTATATCTTCTTCAGCTTAATCTAATATCTTCCACCTTGGAGAAGAAAGGCTCAATTGCTGAGAAAATTCTTTCACAACTAGGTATGTGTATACTTCATTCGAAGTTCCTCTATAATCCTAATGCGGATGATAAATGGCTGGTAAATATAGATGATTATTTGGTACATACTAACATCTCTTAAGTAATTATTTGAAAAGAATTTCTAATATTACCTCGGATGACTTGGTGTAGGTTCCTTTAATCATGTTAATTCTGGGGACTTCCTGAAGATAGCTGTGCTTGCTTGCTTTTCTGCCATTCATAATCACGGTTTTGAAATGTTGCTTTCATTCTCAGCGATCGTTCAACACACTCCTTGCCCTCCGATAGGGTTTAGCATCTTGAGAGCTGGTTTGCTCAAATCTGTTATATTGACGGTTTATACCTCGAAATCAAGAAATACCCCGGCAATTAACTTTTCTCATGGTACTGCTTATCCGAGGTTGAAATTTCCGACAGTGCTTTGATATTTTCTCTGCCAGAAGTATATTTCTAGAAAGGCTCCCAAATCTTCATCATTTTGATGAAGATCCCTATTCTGTGTTTTGGGTGAAGTAATATAGCATTTACAAGCAGTTAGGATTTATCATCCTTAGATTCATATTCGTTGTTTCAGTTTTAAGTGATGTGAAAAAACTTGATTTCTTTTGAATGATTCTAATTTCTAAATATAAGCATCATCATCGATGCTGTAAGATATATAAAAATCACTTTTTGAGGAAACTATATAAATATATGTAATATGCACATACACACAATACATGTCTGTTTCGATCACGGTACCTGGAATTAACTTATTCATATACTCATTTGATGTCTTTTTGTTTGATCTTGCAGAGAGAAAGATAGGATCATATCTGAATGCTATTGGTGAGAAGTTTCTTTTGATATACCGATCATGTGGAGCTTATATTGTCTTTCTCACGATCCTTCTTACGGTTTACGTAGTAACACCTAACTATTCTTCATTTGGTTACCTATTCTTCCTTCTATTGTGGATTACTGAAAGACAACTCGTAGGGAAGACAGTAAAGCGCCTTTGGCTACCCCTGAAAGTTTATGCCATTGCAGTGTTTGTTTTCATTTATGGGTTAAGTGCGTTCTCTTGGCTTCAGGAATGGTTGTCAGGGTTGGTTAAACTTTCTTCTGCCTTTGGTTATAACCCAGAAGCTTCAATGTTGAAAAACATTTGGGAGTCCTTAGCTGTATTAATCGTGATGCAACTACATCGTTACGAGAGGAGGCAAAGCGAAAACTTTGCGCCAAGGGATGATGTGCCGAGAGCTGATGCTTTTAGTTTTCTCAAGCGCCTTCTAATTTGGCATAGTGAAAAGATACTATATCTTGCTATATTTTATGCATCTTTGTGTCCGATTAGTGCATTCGGGTTTTCCTATCTTTTCGGATTAGTCGTTTGTATGATTTCATCAAAAAATTCTCAGATCCCTTCGAAATTCTTTCTGGTTTATACAGCATCGCTGGTAATGATTGAGTATCCTTTCCAGATGTGGGGTTACCAGGCAGAGATGTTCCCTGGTCAAAAACACTATTCGGTTTCGTTTTTCCTTGGCTTGCAGGTGTATGGACCTGGTTTCTTTGGTGTAGAATCCGGCTTGAGAGGAAAAGTGCTGGTTATTGTTGCGTGTATTCTGCAGCACAATGTCTCTCAATGGTTTGAAAAGATGCCGGGCAACTTTGAAAATGAAGGATGGTGGGAGGACTCTTGTGGTTTGTTTATGTCAACTGAAATAGCCTCAAATGGAACCACGACTTTTACCAGAGGAGGAAAATTTTTAGATGCCAATCTGCTATTAAGCAAAATGAAAAAGCACAGGAGCTATTCATGTCCATCTCTTAAGACTAGCTTTTCTCGAGGCATGGATCCTGTAGGAGACAGTGAAGGTAGAAATTGTATGAACAGGCGCTCGCAGGAAAGCTCCAAAGATAACCATAAATGGAAGAGAAAGCAAATTCATGTGTTGAAAAAGGAGAGGTTGGCAATGCAAAAGGCTAGTCTGAAAGTTTATATCAAGTTCTGGGTCGAGAATATGTTTGGTCTCTTTGGCCTCGAGATTAACATGATTGCATTGCTTCTTTCCAGCTTCTCGGTTCTGAATGCTATATCTTTGCTTTACATTGCATCTCTTGCTGCTTGCATTCTTTTACACCGGGATGTCATAAGTAAACTGTGGCTAATATTCGTTTTCTTGTTTGCTTCTGTTATCACCCTCGAGTACATGGCCTTTTTGTTGAACCTGACTTCTTCGATGCATCTTTCACCGACTAAGGCCGAAGTGCTTTGTGATGACTGCTGGAGAAGCTTCCATATTCATTTTGACTACTGCCGGAAATGTTGGCTAGGTATCTTTCTATGAAATGCTCTGCATAGTCAATTAGCAGGCAAAATTACTTAATATATACATATGTTATTTGAAACTCAAAACAAGGAAGTTGAATGGTTTTAATTTCTGTTTCAAGCATCACAAGAGAGGATATATATACATACATATAGTTTACGAATGAGTAATCGGATTGCTTCAAAAGCGTACATAATTTATATATTTGAAGTACTCTTTTCTACAAGATAAAGCAATTTCTAGATGTGATTATCAGTCAACCATTGTTAGCTTCATTGTTGCATTATAATCTTATGTTTTATTTACTTCATTGGTGAAACTATTTAACGAAACTTTTTGCAGGTTTCATAGTAGATGAGCCCAGAATGCTTATCAGCTATTATGTGGTTTTCATGGTTTCTTGTATCAAACTTCATGCGGATCGCTGGTCAAGTCTCTCAAGGTTTCAGACATATAAACAAATGATGTTTCACTCAAAAGAAGTATCCGGTCTGAGTGATCTCTCATTTGAAACAAAAGTCTTGTGGACATTTCTTGACTACCTGAGGCTTTACAGTTATTGCCACTTACTGGATCTTGTGCTTGCTTTGATTTTGATCACTGGAACACTAGAGTACGATATTCTTCACCTCGGATACCTTGGATTTGCGCTAGTTTTCTTCCGGATTAGGCTTCAAATACTAAAAAAGAAGAATAGTATCTTCAAATTCTTGCGGATTTACAATTTTTCTCTCATCGTCCTTAGCCTTGCATACCAGTCTCCTTTTCTAGGTGATTTTTGTGAGGGGGAATGCGAAATAGATCGAATTAGCAAAGTGATCGGGTTGCATAAATACGGATTTCATGTTACATCCAGATTTGCACTTGTTGAAGTTGTAATATTCATTCTGATTTCACTTCAGTCATACATGTTTTCTTCCTTTGAGTTTGACTATGTATCGAAATATCTCGAAGCGGAAAAGATAAGTGCTTTAGTTCGTGAGCAGGAGAAGAGGGCTGCTTGGAAGACTGCACACTTGCAACAGATACGTAAATCCGAGGAGAAAAAGCGCATGCGTAATCTACAAGTTGAAAAGATCAAATCAGAGATGCTCAACTTGCTGATCCAACTTCATAGCATGAGCACAACTAATTGTGGTAGCACCTTTCCTGAAGGCAAAATGAAGAGAAACCGGAATCTTTCGGTAAAATCGAATCTGTCTCTAACTACCCCCGAAAAACGGGATGCTGATTTGTCAATTACTCATGATACGAATGGATCTCCTAGAAGTGAAAGAACTAGAGATCTGTCTGAAGAGGACTCCAGACAGCAGTCATTTGATTCACTGTTTGAGATCAATGAACTACAGGATACGGTTAACGATAATGCATTCCTTAATTCCCATACAAGGCCTCATGGAAAACATCAAGGCAAGAGAAGCTCATTAGCATCGGCAGTACAACTGATAGGTGATGGAGTTTCACAGGTGCAATCTCTTGGTAGTATGGCAGTCATGAATCTAGTGAACCTCTTGAACATTGAGCACGGAAAACAGGAATCATCTGACCATTCTTCGGATGATGAGGTATATTACGAGGTAGAGAATCATGATTTTGGTGGTGAACATGTTGTTTCAACACAGTCCATGGTATCTGGTACAGACAGGAACATGTTTAATGTTGCGCGTGGACAAATCAAGATCATATTCCACCATATTTGGGACCAAATGAGATCAAATAACAATGTTGTTTGTTACTGTTGCTTTATTCTGATTTTCCTATGGAATTTTAGCTTCCTTTCAATGGTTTATCTGGTTGGTCTCTTCTTATATGCTCTCTGTGTTAATACCGGGCCGAGCCACATGTTCTGGGTTATTATGCTAATTTACACTGAGGTCTGCATTTTGCTTCAATACTTATACCAAATCATCATCCAACATTTCGGGATGATTTTCGAAGCCGGGTTGCTTCAGGATTTGGGGTTTCTGGCATTCAAGAACATGTCATCTTTTGTGATCAGCCATTGGCCCCTATTTTTAGTGTATTTGTTTACTCTCTTACAGTATGCCATAACTTCCACTGATGGCGAATGCATAGTGGCAACTGAATTCAGCTTTACTACAGAAAACCAGTACCAGGAAATGGCTGCATATGATTTTGCATTTATTGAGAGAATGAAAAGACTGCTTTTACATATAAGGAACACAACAGAAGTGTTGATTCGAAACCTTTACAGGTACTGGATATCATTGACACAAGAATCCGAAACTCCTCCTTACTTTGTGCAGCTATCTATGGAAGTCAACTCGCCAGCTGGAGATGGCATTCAACCTGAGGCAATTGAATTGAAAATGAACAAGTTGCTGCAGATCATGCATGATAGAAGATGCAGAAGCAACCTCAATATTTATCCTGCAAGTAGGGTTCGAGTTCAAAGCATTGAACGAAGTCCTGAAAATGTTAACGTTGTCCTGGTTGTTTTCGAGGTGTTATATGCCTCCCCTTTAGAAAATTCTTCCATCAAAGAATGGCAAAGGTCGTTAACTCCGTCCGCCGATGTAACCAGTGAGATTCTAGAAGCTTACCATGCTGATATTTTTAGAGAAATACGGTTCCCTTACACAATACTTTCGGTAATCGGTGGAGGTAAGAAAGATATAGACCTATACGCCTATGTATTTTGTGCAGATTTAGTTGTCTTCTTCTTGGTGGCAATTTTCTACCAATCAGTCATAAAAAATAACAGTGAGTTCCTCGAAGTTTATCAGCATGAAGATCAATTCCCGAAAGAGTTCGTGTTTATCTTAATGGTATTCTCTAAACACAGAATTTCCCTTTGAGAAAACTTCAAGCATTGCTTAAAATGAAATTGTTTTTTCAGTAATTGTATGACTCGGTTCAATCAATTATATAAACAAGCTTCTTATCATAACAAAATTCTCGATGTCGAAAGTTATTTATTTACCATTGATGTCATGTTCAGGATTTAAATGGTTAGATCTCTGAAATGAATAGAAATTTTGCCTCTTATTGCAGATTATTTTTTTCTTGATAGTGGTGGATCGTGTCATTTACCTTTGTTCATTTGCAACTGCGAAAGTTATATTCTATCTTTTCACACTTTTCCTCTTCACATACTCCGTCACGAACTATGCTTGGCAAATGGAGCCTTCGGACAAACATGCCGGGAAGTTTGCGCTTCGTGCTATCTACCTCACAAAGCTGATTTCTCTAGCTCTGCAGGCCATACAAATCCGATTCGGGATTCCGCATGAAAGTAATCTTTACAGGCAATTCTTAACAAGTAGCATTTCTCAAACTAATTACTTGGGTTTCCGAATTTATCGTGCCCTCCCGTTCCTTTATGAACTCCGATGTGTACTTGATTGGTCTTGCACAACTACATCTTTAACCATGTATGATTGGTTAAAGGTAAGTCTATCATATATAAATTGCTTATGCATTGTTCATGTAAAACCCTGAATTTCATTGTTACTTCAAGAAACTCGCATGCTCAATCATTTTTGGATCTAATGTTATATTTCTATCTAGCTGGAAGATATCCATGGAAGCTTGTTTCTTGTCAAATGCGATGTGGATCTAAAGAGATCTAAACACCAACACGGACAAAAACAGACAAAACTGACTAAGTTTTGCAGTGGCATTTGCTTGTTCTTCATACTTATTTGTGTCATATGGGCCCCTATGCTGGTAAGAATATGAAACTATACATTCTAGTTTTCGATGTTCCGATAATTAAATTCCGGAAATATTGGAAGAATTCCATAGCATCAACCACTCATCTATACTGTTTGGGGAATGCTTGGATTGTTTTTTCCACAGATGTACAGCAGTGGTAACCCAACAAACATTGCCAACCCCATAAGGGAAGCCAGTGCTCAGATCGATATAGAGACGAGTAGTGGAAGGCTTAAGTTGTTTGAGACCACTTTGTGTGAAAGGATCTCATGGAACAAAGTAAGGCACAAACATATCGATCTGGATCCACAAGGCTACTTAGACAATTATAATGAAGTGGACATTCAACTGATATGTTGCCAACCTGATGCAAGTGGAGTGTGGCTTATTCCTCCAGTTGCCCAATCCCGATTTATTGAATCCCTCCATCGGAGCATGGGCATTATTTTCTCTTGGCAATTTATGAGAGATAGACCGAAAGGGAAGGAAGTCGTGAAACATCAGTTAGTCGTTGCAGAGCAGGATCTTCCTACATCTGCAGAAGTAATGCAAGTTCTTAATGGAACTGCCAATAGTTTTAGGATCTTTAACATCTATCCAAAATATTTCCGGGTTACCGGTTCTGGCGATTTGCGGTTTCTCGAACAGTCGGTATGCTGTTACATATATAAATCCACCTGATTCTGATTATTTAGATTCATCATCAGCTATCTGTTGAGCTAACAGTAAACATGGTATTTTTTACAGGTTGATAAGGTTAGTGGGGATCTTATTCTCAATCATGGAAATCCAGAATGGTGGTCTTTTGAGGACATTGATGCATCAAGTGGAACCGGATGCTGCGAGTATGCTGGACCAATGGCCATAATTGTTTCCGAGGAAACACCGCGTATGTTCTAAAACTCTTCATTTTGCTAGCAATTCCCATGTTTAGTACTTGTATTTGAGTCATATTTGGACACGGTGACAAGCTATATTTTTTAAAGGATCCTCCAAATATATGGAAAATTTTGAGGGGAAATGAACATATCCGTATTTGATGCCTACATTTGTGTTTAAGTAAAGTTGAAAATAACTATAAGATCTACATGCAAAATACCTATGAAAGCTGTTCAACCATTTTTATTTGGACTAGTTTCCCTTTCTTTTCCATTTTGATTTATTTATTTATATATGTGTGTGTGGTTGGATTGGTATGTTTGCTCAGAGGGCATTCTTGGGGATACGCTAAGCAAATTCAGCATTTGGGGTCTTTACATTACTTTTGTGCTAGCTGTTGGCCGTTTCATCAGACTACAGTGCTCTGATCTCAGAATGAGAATACAATTTGAGAACCTTCCTTCTTGTGACAGGTATGTATGGATGTATTTATGCATGCATGCATGTCCTATGCATATTGCATATACCCTTTTATTTATTTCAGACTGATATCACATCGAACCTAAAGTGTTTTGACTCTTCGTTTATTTCTTAAAAGTATTTGCATCCAATGCAATGATGCATACCAGACAAGTATGCATGCATGCATGCATGCAAGTACGCATTTGTGCTAGACATGTATTTGTGCATGCAAGTACGTATTTGTGCTAGACATGTATGCATGCATATTGGGCATGTATGTTCATGTATAAATCTATGCTATTTCTATTGTTTTAAAATATTTATGTTCGATGCATATTAATGACGAATATGAAGATAGCCCCCCAATACATTAAAAAGAACCATAATTATTGAACACATCTGTATTCGATATTTTTTCTCGAGTTCAAACAACATAGCTGAATACTTTATGTTGGTTCAGGTTGCTTGCAATCTGTGAGGACATATATGCTGCAAGAGCAGAGGGTGAGCTTGAGGTTGAAGAGGTCCTTTACTGGACACTGGTCAGCATCTACCGATCTCCTCATATGCTGCTCCAGTACACTAAGCCTGACTAAATATTACATTTTTCTGCCATATCTTCCACACCAATTCTACCCAAATTTTAATACTTAGATTTTCTTTTTCAAGCATTGTACAGTGTTAAGACTGAATATTTTTTGGGGGATTGGATTGAGATATTCATACAAAGGGCATATTTAATTATCTTTAACATAAAAGAAAAAAATATATATTTTAATTGATTTATCATATAAAGCATTTAAATCTCAACATCTTAATTAGAAGAAAAAAACTTATAGCACAAAATGACACTTGAACATGGCATGTTTGGTTAAATTGTTTTATGAACTTTTGTTGGGTCAAATTGGCCCTTTGAGCTTTTCTTTAGGTTCAAATCGGCCTATGAACTTATAAGTAGTTGTAAAAATTTTACATGTCAATTTGAATAAAATTTAAAAGTTTAGGGGCTAATTCCTCCTAAAAAGTAGAGGCAAATTTTATCAAGAGAATAGTTAAAAAAAAACTAATTTAAACAAACTTGTCAAGTTCAAGAACCATTTTATATTTTAAGTCTAGAAAAAATTAATTGCTTAAATACATTAAAATATAGTCTTCCAAATATAAACTCTTTTACTATTTAATTGTTAGAAAATATTGTTTATATATTTATAATTTAATCAAAATGAAAAAAAAATATTATTAAATAGTACCTCATCTAATTAGAGAATGCAAAACCCTTGTCAAAGGACCAAATATATATTGTTTATATATTTATAATTTAATCAAAAATATCATTATATAGTCTTCCAAGCTAAATGAGTCTGATACCTTGAAAATGTCTACTGTGAGAGGATATGAAGTAAATGATTTGTAATGTATGAAAAACGTTGCAATTTATAGATGAGATAAGTTATAATTACATTCTCACGGCAAATGTTGTTATTCGAACTCATACAAGACATGTCAACATAAATATTTTTGACCATTCAGTTAATTAATGAATCTCTAAATTTGTAAAATTTTTAAACATTCATTTTAATTCAATTCAACTCTATTTGAATTTGAATTTTTATATTAAATTAAGTTTTAATTTTTGACTTTGTTCTAACCAAATAAAGTCATTTTATGTTTTTTCACATTATTTTTTAAAAAATAAATTATTTTTTATAAATACTTTTGAAAAATACGTGTTCAAACAAATAAAAATAATTAATAATACCTTTTCTTAACCAAGAAACACAAGTATTCAAACATAAAATAAATATCATCCTCGAGCCACTTATTGGAGAAATTATATCATGGGTAATTCCCACCACGTCATCCATGGGACCAACCACTAGAAACCACCCACTTCATCATTTTTTTCCATGTCATTAATTTAATAATAGAATAACTTTCAAAAAACAGTTTTAAAATGACATAGAAAAACTTTAGTGAAGATTCATTGGTTGGAAAAAATGACATGAAAAAATCATGGTAAAATGAGTGGTTTCCATTGGTTGGTCCCATGGATGACGTGGTGGGAATTACCCATAATATAATTTTTCCACTTATTGGGTTTAATTAATCATCCTTATATAGTAATTTTAAGTTATCTTTATTACATAAAATATAAAATGCTTGTTCTCATAGTATAAAAAGTAAAAAATAAAAAATAAATATAATTAAGTTATATTAAAATTCAAATTCAGTTCAATTTTTTAACTGTACGAATAAATGCAATTCGATTTTCAATTTATTTGATTTCTTTGCCACCACTATTGCAAGTTACTTGCAATGCCATTGCTGAGAACACAAAGCACAAGACTGGACCAGTTACCATGGAATGTACTGAATTAACTCAAGATCAGCTCGGGACATTGTAATTTCTTTTTTTTTTAATCCATTTTAGATTGCAGAATTAACTCCACAATATTCATCACCAAGAATACCTCAGAGCTTTCAAGTTTAGAACATCAAATTGTTTTTTTTTTCTCTTTAAAGAGCATCTAATAATTTTAGAGCCTAGAATTAGCAGACTGTTCTTCCATAACAAACCGATGCAATGTACAGATTTTTGGCCCATTTTTCCTGCAAAAATAAACAAAATCATCACATAAGATAAGAACACAATAAAAATGATGGTTCACCAGACATACCAACCTTTACATGGGTGCTCGGAAAGGCGGATGTACGAAGAGTTTCCTGAGTTTCATCTGTCATTTTTCGTTTCGGAATACTAAGAATGAAGGCAGCTTGATCTCCAGTTGCAGCCATGGATGTTATTCTATAACCACTCTCCCATCGCCGATGTATTCCTTCGCTCGGATATAGAAAGTCAAGCTCCACAACCTTGAATCATTGAAATAGGTCTTAAAAGTAAAATCAGATACTTTGGAAATGGAGGGTGGTGGAGAACTGAAGATGTATGTAAAAGATTAAACAAAGAAGAAGAAAGGAATACCTGATCAGAGAATCCAGCGTTCCTCGACATTACCACACCCCAGCGACTCCCAGAAGTTGTCATTGATGTTACATGAAAGCCTTCTTTCCACTTCTTGTTTATCCACTTGAAAGGAAAAGATTCACTCACTTTGTATGACTGTTGGGTGTAGGGCGTTCCTACAAAGTTGTTGAATTTTGATAACAGCTTAGTAATAGGGTCTAGATTTCTCGGACTCAGGTGCAGGTGTCAAGTACGTGTAACGTAGCTCAAAATGTAATTATCTGGATATGGGTAACATAGCTCAAAATGTACTTTTTTCTAGTTTCAAAGTCATCAAGAAGGAAAATATTTAGTAGGTAATTTACCAACCTTTCGACATAACAACCAAGGAACTCCCGTTATTTGCTCCCGCTATTGAACTAATATAGTAGTTCTTTTCCCACTGCTCCATAATCCAATCCTGATGAAATCCAATTGATATTTAAGTAAGAAGTGCAAGTGCGTAAACAAAATGAACCTAAACCAAACCGAAAAATGAGACCAATTAGTGCTTTAGAATACTTACCTTGTGTAAGAAGACAGTTGACAATTCATAAACCTGGGAAGAAAAACCTGTTCCGGCATCCATGATAAGGGCCCAGAGATTTGCTGCTGAAGCCACATAACTAATAAACAATCCATCTTCATTACCCTTCTCTACATGCTGATGCAACCTCGAATCCGCTACATTATAGTGGTATCTACAAGGTTCATGAAAAATACGTATGATGACCGAACACCATTCCAGAATTACCTAAGTTACTGAACAAAATCTATGCAAAGAAAATTTTGAACCTCATGGATGAATGTCTCATATTTCACACAAATTATGCACAGAAAATTAAACATCCAAGTATATTCCAGATACGGGTATGTTAGTTCAATTTAAATCCAATTGATATCTCCATACCCATGTCCGGAAACAAGTCAAACATGATTACTTTCAAGATAAATGAAGAGACGAAGCAACAAAGCATTCAACTTTGAACTGCCACTAACTATGAGAACAAGGGCTTTTCGTCGAGTTTCATCATCGAACAAGACATCAATAATAAAAGCATTTCCCAAATATGCTACAACTAGTTAAACTTATGAAGATGGATATTATAGCAAATATGAATTGCTCATGCAACTCAGTTAAACTTATGGGTTACAAGCAACATCCACGAGTAGATATGGATATTATATTTAACAAGAAAATGCAACTTTACCTCTGCTTCATAGGGCGACGCGCATTGTAAACGGAGATCCACTGAGTAGCGGGGCTACCTAGTCGTACTTTTTTCTTAGGTTGCTCATCTTCTTCCAAATTAATGACTAATCTTCCTCGTTTTTGCCCGACCTATTTATACAAAAGGAAACCGAGAAAAGTTACTTAATCAGACATCCCATCTAATCGAGTTTATTGGGGGAAAAGATGTAACAACCACCTTAAGAGCTCCATCTATTCTAATTGGTCTCAGTGCTGTGCACGGTTCAATTAAGCTTTCAAAGATGGAGATGAGCTTGGCATAATTGGGCTCTTCATCAAACTTCATATTTGTAACAACTTCTAGGAGCTGCTTAAACGGGGCAGGACAAAAGCAACACATTAACTCTGGAGAAGTGGACATCTTTTTCTTGCAAACCAGAAAGCTCTTATTATCCCCCTGTGAAGTTCCGTAAAAAGGCCAAATAGTTAAAGAGGAAGGAAGTAAATTAGACCTATATTACTTGGAATGAGATGTGACTGCAGATACGGGAACGTGTCCAACATTGGTATGCCCAAGTTTTTCTTTTTCTATGCATTTGGGAAAATCCCCACACCCATTTGGAAGATGTCGGACATGGGAGTCAGATACAGATATTTCAAGAAAAATGAAGAGTCAGAGCAACAGGAAATTAGAATAGGTAGATCCTTAATCAAAGCAACAACACAAACCTGATAACCCTGCCATGGTAACCGTCCTTTGATCAGAAATATCAATGTGTATGCCAATGACTCAAGGTCATCCCTACGACTTCCAATCCGACCTAAATGTGCATGTACACTAGCATACCTAACTGTTCCCCTGATAGAAGAAAAATTACAAGTTATTAACACCGAAAATAAGTAGAAATAAGTGACATTTAATAAAACAGTCGACACACCTGAATACATCAGGCCTCTGATCATAATCAACATGTTGACCCGAGTGTGCATCTTTCCATCTAGAAGCTGATTCAAGAAAAAAGGAGGCATATTGTAATCAATACTAAATCATGAATAGTGTTTATTCAACTTGGTTAAAAGACATGACGGGAAAAATTAGAATCTCAAAAAGAAATCTTCAATTGAAGAACATGCCTAAACCAAGATCAACAAGATATAGCTTCTTCTCATCCGACGATCCCCGTTGACCTAGCAAAAAGTTCTCAGGCTTCACATCTCCGTGCACAAACCTTTTTTCAAGCAGACAATAAACAGCAACAATCAGTTGCAAATATGCAAAATAGGAGGGGTGAATTTTATACAGCGCACAAAGTTAAAAAAACACCCTACCCCTTTAAATGAAGCTTTTCGAGAATTGATATTGCCTCTACTGCTATGCATGCAGCCATATTTGGTGACATTCTGTCATACAACAACATGTAACAAAGCTAAAAGAGTACAAATACACGTAGACAAAGCTGAAGATGCTATCTCTTACGATTGTCCTAGAGTATTCCAAACATCCCATAGACTAGGACCAAGCATATCCATTACCTGAAATATTCATTAACACTCTTTAAGATACATTAATTAATTTGGGAGTTGAGAGTTAAGACACTAAGGAGATCAACATCAAAACGCACAAGAATGTAGAAGTCTCCCTGGCGGCCCTTGTAGTGCACCCAAGGAATTCCATAGCACCCATTTAGGGAACTTTTCATTTTGCAAGGAAATTAACAAGAAAAAGCAAGAATCAAGACCCTGCACAAAAATATGCTGAAAAACAAAGGTTGGCATTAAATTTTATGATTAAAAGTGCCATACTTGTACACTTGCCACTCATAAGGTGGGCTGTAATTGCAACTTTTACTGTTTCGGTGCTCAAACTTCAAGGCTACCTGTGATGAAAAATTCTCATGAACATGCCAAATGGTTCAACCGGGAAAATCCTTAAACATGGCCATGAGTTACTCAGACAAACCTCGACAGCATCTGGTCCAATTCTACCACTACCACCACTCTCCCTTTGGCCGACGTAAACTTGGCCAAAACCACCTTTACCCAATTTCCTTTCTATCCTATATACAGGAGAATTACCCACTTGAACCTGCATGTATGATGTAACAAAAAATGGTGTTCAGTCAAGAGTTTTGTTAATATGGACAATGAAATGAAAAATAATACTTTAGTTGGTATAAAAAACGTGACCGATAATATGCTGAAACACTGGAAATTTGATGCTAACATCTCTCTCTTTCATGTAAAATAAAACTAGAAATGATTATCCAAATAGTCTCAAGCAGACCCCAATGCTGAAATGAAAAAATAACTAATTTCCTCTTGGCTCTTAGTTGAGGAAAACATACTGGAAAAAGAATTGCAGCCGGTTTTCTTCCCGAAAATGCCTCCCGGGATAAGCAACTTAATATGGATGATTTAAGTAACGGACAAACATATTCAACAAAAAGAAAGATACAGTAATTAATATTGGGCTACCTTTTCGGGAATCGGTGTTGTGCTAGCTTCTTCTTCAACTCCAATTATTTTGTTGGCACTCCCACCGCCCATTGCAATATCTTTGTTGGCCACTACCACTACTTGGTTGAAAGCAGGTTGTGCAGTGGCCAAAGGTGGAGCCCCTGGAAGAAGTTGACAAGGCTCAGGGTCTAAACCTATCAACCTAACGCCACGGCCTCTACCAGCTGCTGTTGGCCTATTGGGTACAGCTTGAGAGGGCCCTTTGGCTACAGCTGCAGACCTACCCCTACCCCTTCCTCGTCTGCCAACTCGCCTCCTGGGTTGGTTTTGCGCAGGCGGTACCGAATTCTCTGCTTGATCAACTGGTTGAGAAGGAGGCTGAAGATCATCAAGGCGTTTCGATCTTCGAGCTCCACTTCGCAATTCTCGCATCCTCAACCCATGCAAGTCACATTCCACTCAATTCCCTTCAGACAGGTCCAGATCTTCTGTAACCAAAGAGGTAACCAAATTTACCAATATAGAAACTAATGAACAACATTGCGTAAGCGAAATAGGACACGTTTGTAAAACTCAAATGATAAATAACTAAATATTAAACCTTTTAAATATAGCCTTACACAAGTAACCAAGGTTTACATAAACTGTCTATCATAGCATTTCCAGAAGCCAAATTATAAACAATAATACATAATCACGGATTAAATTATCCAAATGAGGAAACAAACAATACTTGCTAAAATTATTCATTATGTAGCTATCTAGAAGTGGGGGCAAAAAAAGATATACTACTATTTTAGCAAATACCGTTTAAAAATATCTATTTTGCCAAAAACAATGGTAGCTATAAAGCAAATGTAGCTAAAAACATACAAAATCTATGCATGTTCATTACATATTTGATCTCCCCTCCCCCCAATAAAAATCAAACTTCAATAAATAAACCAATTAATCAAACAAAACAACGAATCTAAATACAACAATATTCATATTCCATCACCCCCCCCCCCAAAAAAAAAAAAAAAAACATGATTTAAAAATAGAGCAAAAAAGCAAAACTTTACTTGAAAACTTTCCATTTTATAATCAGTTTAAACCGATTCTCAGTAACCAAACAACCCTAACTCTGATCATTCAACTTTTCGGGAAAAATAAATAAGTGAGAGTAAAACCGATCATCAAACAAGCTACAAACATTCTAAAAGTAAAATAACTCACAGATCAATTATCCTCAGAAAAACGTGATGGGTTGACCTTAGATCCTTATGTAAATGCTTAGAAAAACACGTTTTGGGGGATTGATTTTATAAAACAAGATATAAAAATCAAGACTTGTTCTTTGGATTTTGGGGGGATAAAATGAAAATAAAAGTAGGCCAAAATTAGGGTAATAAGAAGAGAGATGAAAAAGATTTTTCTTTCCTCGGAGATTGATTGATTCAATTGAAATGCAAGAGAAGCTACAGATGAAGAATTCTAGTACTGGTAATGTGGTGAGGGTGTTTAATTTGTGTCAAGCAAAAATAAAAATAAAAATTAAATAATAATTTTCAGTATTTTCCGTTAAAATCCACTTTTTAAAGATTCATCATAAGATTGATGCATTTATCTAATTTTTAGGGTTGATATAAAAAAATCTGGTTTTTAGGGTTATTAGTAGGCATATTGGCTTTATAAATATTTTGTTTTTATAAATAATATTAAAATAATAAAAATATATTATTTATTAACTCAACAAATTTTCTAGTGTTAAAAACGGATAATATTCATCCTAAGAGACACATGTTCAAATCGCTTTTATCTATAAAGTATATGTACATTGTCAAATTATTAAGAATATATAAATAGATATTACCCTATAATCAATTTTAGACCATTCAAAAAAATATCATTTATTTATTTCTTTTAATTTTATGTTTATTATAATCTTATGTCCTTTCCTGTAAAAAAATAAGGTAAAAAAATAAAATGGCAATCAAACTTTGAAATGTTACAAAACGTCAATTAAACTTTGGATTAATATCATATACACTGGCGGTGGAAATTTTTTATTTCCATAAGCGCCTCAATTACAGGGTTTAGGTTTAGGGGTTAGGGTTTAAAGTTTAGGGGTTTTAGTGTAAAGGTTTAGAATTTAGGGTTCATGTTTAGAATTTAGGATTTAGGGTTAGAATTTAGGGGTTAGGGTTAGGGTTTAGTTTTAGGGTAATATGGGTAGGGATTTAGGTTTTAACCTATAAACCCTAAATTTTAACCCTAAACCCAAAAATCTATCAACAATCCCTAAATTCAAAACTACTACACATATACCCCTAAATTTTAAACCCTAAACGGAGTCCCTAACCCCTAAAACTAAGACGCTTGTGTAAAAAACTTTCCACAAGCGCTTCCACAAGCGCTTGTGTATAGAACAATTACCTTTAAACTTTATGTTTTTGTAATAAAATGGTAACTCGGTCGTTAAAGCCGTTAAATATTTAATGTGACTGTTATGAAACTTTGTATAATAACACATTTAGTCTTTCATATTAACTTATTCCTAATTCGAAAAAAATTAATAAATTTAGCCCTCATTATTTACACATTCTTTCAATTTGGTCCTATTTATAATTAAAAATACTATTAAATATTTAAATTTGGTAACATTCTTTCATAACAAAAGTATTGTATTTTAAAAAAAATTATTCACATATGTTTGTTCGTTTAAATTTATTCGCATATGTCCTTTTATGTCCGTTCGTTTACGTTCGTTTATCATTTTAATGAACGAACACGAACAAAAAATATGTTCGTTTAGTTGTCCGTATATATTCATTTGTTCGGTTAAAATTAAATGAACAATCATAAATATACCCTCGTTTATATTTGTTTGATTCGTTTACATGCCTACTACGAACTCATATTAGCGCCCCCAACAATGGTGATCGAATTCTGCCCATTAGACTGCAACTCACCACCGCATAACTAGTAGGCACACCACCACCCAAACTCTTCAAATACTACAAACGGACCCCCATCATTTCCCAATGTCTGAGTAATCAATTTCCCATGGGCATCGTCCCCTACTTGCCCTACGAAATATGTTGGGTAGGAAAGTTTAGCACCAGGTTGGCTCCTTTGCCCCCTTTAAGTCTTAAGAGTTTGGTCATTTTTAGCTGAGATGGGATCAAATTTAAATATTTCATATTATTTTCAATTATAAATAAGATCAAATTAAAAAAATATGTAAATAAGAATTATGTTTATTGAATTTTTCAAATTGGGACTAAAATTGATTAAATGTGTAAATATGGAGGGCTAAATGTACTATTATACAAAGTTTCATAACAGTCAAGTTAAGTATTTAACGACCTTTAACGACTGAGTTACCATTTTATTTCAAAACATAAAGTTTAGTTGTTATTTTGTAACATTTAAAAGTTTGGTTACTATTTTTTAACAAAGTTCAGTGACCATTTTAGTACTTTACAAAAAAAATATAATTAATGTAAAATAATCATTTTAATTGAGATCCACTAATTGGTTTAATGATTAGGGATGATCATGGATCGGGTTTTGGCCAACCTGCACTCGATCTAAAAAATTAATATCTCCACCCAAACTCGACTCGACATAAATAAAAATTATTTTCCCTTTTTTATTTGATAAAATATGGAGTTAATTGAAAATTACAAATAAAGAGAGAGATTATTATAATTATTCCATTTTATTAGACTAGATAGATAATTTAAAAAATATATAAAGAGATGAAATATTATAGCAATTATACCTACATATTTAAAATAAAATTAAACTATTATTTCGGGTCGGGTTAGATATTTTTTTATCCTAAACCCAAGTCCTATATGATCTCATCCTCAATAAAATACGACCCAAACCGGGCCTAAATCCAAAATTTTCTTTAAACAATCTAACCCTAAAGGATCGGTTGGGGTCGAAACCTATCGGGTCTAGGTCAAATGATCATCCTACTATTGATTAAGGATACTTATATTGATTTAACGAATAAATTTTTATAAATTATTAGCTGTAACGAAATATAATATTCAAAATAAGTTGTGATGATATTTTTTATTTTGATAAATAAATATTATTTGTTTTGCTTGTTTATATTTATAATATTAACAATATATTAAATTGTAGCTATAATTTTTTCTACAAATCCTGAATCTAAGTAATAATTGAAGGTAAAACCATTATCTCAGCATAACAATCCATTGAGCCAGAAGAAAACTAACAAAAAGCACAGCGAATACATAATATGAATACCAATTTAAGAATTTTAACAATTGTTTTCATAGTAATGCTAGTTTCCATAATTACTTTTTAAATAGTCTAAAAAGTGATTACAAGTTAGTATTTGTTCATAGATGTTATTAACTCTTTGACATGGCGCATACACAATGTAGACAAAACGATTTAAACCCGTATCTCCAAGGATGAACATCATCCGCTTTTTCACTAGGACACTTGTTGGGTCTCTTAGGATGAACATCATATGTCTTTTCCGTAATTACTTTTGACTAGTAATATAAGTATATGTATATATATATATATAATCATTTAATAAAACACACAAATGTTCGATTTAAGTATCCTAAAATGAACATCATACGTCTTTTCCATAACCACTTATATTTCATCTTGAAATATTACCCATAAATGAATATAGGGTAAATTATAGAGATTGTCACTTACTTGTAGTAAATGTACACTTTTAATCGCCGTTTTGATCACTTACATTTTATATCCATGTATATATGTGCATTTGTGTATACAATTATACATATGTAAAATAAGAAAGAAAAAGTAAAAAAAAAAAAGTTAAATTTTATATCCATATAACTATCATGCACCATTAATTTTTCTGTATATATATATTTCATTGATTAATGGAATTGCAAAAGAACCTAATAAAAAAACATTTGAACATTATTTAATCTAAAAAAGTAAAGTACATTGTTTATAATATATATATATATACATATAATTACTATATAATCTATTAATTAATTAATGTGAATCAAGTTATAAAGATCTTTTAAATATTATTTTTTAACTTAGTTTATTTCATTCATAATATTAAAAATCAAATCTTTAGTCTTATTCGAGTGGTTCAACCTCTTATTTCAGATCAATTTGTAATCAATTATAAACTTTTTCAATTAATAATAATTGTACGGCTTAATTCGACTTTGGAGAGGTCTATGTTATATTTCGGGGGAAGGAGTGTTTGTATGCTAATGCTTTAATGACATGTTCCTTTTCTGTAAGGCTTAACAGTTGGATAGATCCCAAATTGTACCATTATTTTTCTTATTTTGAACTATTTTTTAACTAAATAGATTCTTAACGTTTTATTCTGTGACTTATTTAAAGTTTTTATGTGATAGAATGTTATTTTTTCGTTATCCAATGAAAATCGAACACGTAGCATTTTTTATGAAATTAAAATATAAAAATAAAAAAAATAAAATATATTAATTAACCCAACAATCTTCAATTTAAAAAAAAAAACGAACCCCAACCATAAATCCCTAAATTCGTCAACTATGACCACTGATCAACCTTATTTTCATCGGACCCCTCTACTAAAAACTTCATCGTCTCATCGTAAAAATTCGACGAATGAACAATCGATCGACGATTAAAAGGTGAGAAATGTCGAACAGTGATGTACTCAACACTTGGGTGGTGAGCGGTGAAACTGTAAGTTTACTCGAACTAGAATTGTACTTAATGGCGAACACCTATTTGCATCCAACTGATTTTTTACCTTGGGGAAGATTTGTAATGGTCCATGTACCATTCTTTTCAAGTGCCTCAATTTCTTCATCAACTGCTTCCTTCCACATTGAATTCTGCAAAGTTTCTTTAATAGTCTTAGGAATACGTTCTTCATCTAGTTTTACTGTAAATGTTTTAAAAGATGGCATCAAATTCCCATAAGCAACATACTTTTCATAAACCACCAATCTTATACAGAATCCAGACAGAAAAACAACAAAACTGAACCAAAAACATAAATAAAGATGGCAACCTGAAAAGGAACTTAATATTACTACCCTAAGCTCATCCAACTTACTAATAAGTAAATGACACTGTTGATATCTCTTTTAAACATCAACCCTCTCGACATCTTCAAGCACAAGAGTCTTTGATGGCTTCCCCAACATATCAGTATACTCCTGGAATGGAGACCTTGTGAAGCGAGTCTCTCTCCAGAAATTAGGAGTCAAGAAACCATATGTCTTCAGTAAGAAAAACAGAATTGAATCTTTCGATTAAATTGATTGATAAACTTACAAAGGTTTGCAGACTTTTATAGACTAGGATTTTTAGTTACATTAGGACTCCTACTAATTATTAACTTCTAACTCCAGTCTTAGGAGTTTGACTTTAACTAAACTTATACAATATAGTTAGATTATAATAATTAATCTAGTTCAACTAGACTTACAATTATAGTTCGAGTAAACTTACAGAAACTACCGACGTGGATTTAGGTTTAAAACAAATTTAGAGGTTATTGTTTAAGTTTTAACCTATAAACTTTAAATTACAACCTTAAACTCTAAATTATAACTACAACCCCTAAATTATATTCACATAAGCGTAAAATTATAAATTTTAAACCCTAAATAAACTCCATAATCCCTAAATAGAGGACACACGTAAAAACTAAACTTTCCGCATAAAAAGTTTAAATTTAAACTTATATTTTAATCTAGTATTTGCATATTTACTCTAAAACCCCAATCTCACCGAGCTCTTGTTTTTTGGCGGCTACACTTACCTAGTGTTTCTTAGTATAGGGTTTTTCCTTTCTTTGTTTTCCTTCGTGCTATCTCTAAATCTACACCCTTAATCTTTGATCATGGCCAACTCTGATCGTATCCTTGCTAACTTTACTCCTCTTGATATGTTTTTTTTTTTGTAGATTTGTGGATAGATGTTTTTGTTCTTCTTTGTTTATACTGGTTCCTTAGTTCTTAAGGATTTCCTTGTTGTTTGGAGGTGTTAACTCATTAATTTATATTTATTTATTAGAATGCCTTCTATAGGTTTTTTTGCAAGGGTTTTAGTGGGGTTTATTCAAAAGTTTATCTTTTCCTATTGGTTTATACTAATTTTCTTTCTATTTTTAAGGGTGGGGGGATTTAGGTTTGATTGGTTTTTTAAATTCATGAATTTTAATGTATTTTGTCTTGGGAGTTTTGCTATTGAGATTTATATGTGATTTTCTAGATGGGCTTTGGTAGGGCTTACTGAAAAGTTCTTTTAATTGGTTTATGCTTAATTCTGTATTCTTAGCTAAACATTCAATCTTAATTATTTAGGTTTGATGGATTCGGAGGCTTATGGATTTGATGCTATTTGTAGATTCAATCATTGATCTATTTGTAGATTGAAATGAATTTACTGGATGTTTATATGATACAAATATATCTGAAAATTTGTTGAGTTTAATTTTTAAATTGTTGGTTTGTTTTTATCCTTTACTTCTACAATCACAGAAATTGCAGTTTCACTGGAGAACTTGTCTCTAGATTCACAAGCAATGAAGACCAAAGGTCCTGAGACCGACAAGAAGGTAGTGCTTCGGTTATGAGAATGAGATGATTGTTGATTTGTTTCTTATTCTTGTTATTGATAAAAGCTCCAACTTTTATTAGCTAGATTAGGAGGATATTGATTTTATCTGATTTTGTGCAATTCAAGCCCTGTAATTGAAGTCGGTTTCTTGGTTACTTGTTATACACTGGTTATCGTGAACAGCCCTCATTGCATGGGTAAAGACGTTTGCTGTTATCCTACTCTATGTTACTTAGACTCGGATGTGAGTGTCGGATACCGGTACGTGTCCAATGTGGGTACGTTCAGTTTTTTTCCTCTAAGTTTTACAAGTATTTAAAGTATCTTTAGAAGGCCATATCTCCATAGTCAGGTCTGGATATGCATCGGGTATGGGTTTTGGACTCGGATAGTAAAATGAGGAATCTGAGTAATGTAGATCTTGGTGCACACCGTTATCACAAGATTTATACTGTAGTGAATCTCACTGTTGTTTCCGGAAAAAGGCTAATTCTTTCTTGAAGTTGCTTGGAGATTTATCGTTGGCAACTTGATTTTCGTATGATGGGTTTTTTAACATTCAGATGGTGATAAGCTTAATGTTCGTTGACAGGATTTTTATGTTGATAATGGCTCGTATATGTACCAGCAAACTTATGGTTATATGCCATATGGGGCGTATTCCATGCCCAGTTCACCTCTTCCTGCTATGGGACATGATGGTCAGCTGCATGCGCTGCAAGAATACCTCTATCAGAGCCCCTATTACCAACCACCTTTTCAAACTAGTCAAGCCAATGCTTCTCAAGTCGAGTTTTCGACTTCTGGTGTAGGTGATCAGGCTTCCTTGTCCTCTGAAACAAATAAAGGAAATTTGAGTACTATGGCAAATGTGGGGTATCTGAGTGGGAATAATGGGTCAGGTCCATTGAAGTCAACTTTTAAGAACTCTCTAAATCCGAATGCTTCCTACAAAAGAGGAGGCTTGCCAACAGGTAATTTATCCCAAGGTTTTCAGGATACAAGGTTTAGTTATGATGGGATTCAGTCGACTATTCCTTTGTTGGATACGTCGGTTTCTTCTTATGGGAAACCCAAACATGCTGCAGATAGTGGGTTATCTTCATACACAAACAGCGTTTCATCGAGCAGGAATCCGAACCTTCACCATTTCTCTCGTGTTATGGTATGGTCGAACTTCTTTGTTACTTATATCTGAATCCCTGCTCTAGTGTTCTCTTAATGCTAACCCAGATATGCGCACTAATAGACGAACTGGGTGTTATTTGAATTTCTCATCTTATTTCATTGCCAAATGACATTATTGTTCTAATGATTTGCATCCAGAATTTGCACAATGCAAGACCATCATCCAGTTTGGCCCAAGCATATGGATACATGAATCACATGTACCCTAACAACATGACTTACGATCGCTATGGTAATGCAATGAGAGGCAGTTCTGGTCTTGGATCATATGGTTATGATGCTTGGAAGAAAGGACTAGGGTGGTATTCTGTTGGTTACAACAACAAATCGAAGGGTCGTCGCTACGGAAAAGAAAATATGGATGGTTTAAGTGAGCTGAACAAAGGACCTAGAGTAAAAGGGTATAAGAATCCGGATGGTCTTGGACCTGCAACAGTACCAGTCAAAGAACTGAACCTTCCACTGATTGAGAGCAATAAGGAGAACAGCGTTTCTTTTATTCCAGATAGTTTTCCTGAGAGTTATTTGGATGCAAAGTTCTTTGTCATTAAATCCTATAGTGAGGATGATATCCACAAAAGTATCAAATACAATGTGTGGGCCAGCACACCTACTGGGAACAAGAAACTCGATGCTGCATTCCATGAAGTCAAGGAGAAGCCTGATAGCTGTCCTGTGTTTCTGCTATTCTCGGTAAGTATGTACCATTTATCCGCTGTCTTGATTTAGTTAGCATATGATTTGCTAGAATGTTACTAGGCCCAAACCTTTTCCAGGTTAATACCAGTGGACAATTTGTCGGGGTAGCAGAGATGATGGGCCCGGTTGATTATAACAAAACCGTAGAATACTGGCAACAAGACAAGTGGACTGGCTGCTTCCCTGTGAAGTGGCACATCATTAAGGATGTGCCAAACACTTCACTGAGGCACATAACACTCGAGAACAATGAGAACAAGCCTGTTACTAATAGTAGGGACACCCAAGAGGTATTCTCTCTCTTCCATTATATTTTTTACTTGGACTGGGTTGAGTGTTGGATATGGGTATGCACCTGAAATCGGTCTATGTTTTCAAGTTTTTTTCATATATTTGGAGGACCATATCCTAGTATGTGCCAGATATGAGTGTTTGGCACTAGTACTTGAGGGAAAATGAAGAGTCAGAGTAACATAGGTTGTATATTCTTCTTTTCGTGATTTTTTTCATCCTTCTCATTGTAAACGGGTTGGCTGCTATAGGTTAATTTTGAACAGGGGGTTCAAATTCTCAAAATCTTTAAGGATCATTCCAGTAAGACATGTATTCTTGATGATTTTGAATTCTACGAGACTCGTGAGAAGATAATCCAAGAGAAAAAGGCTAAGCATCAGTTGTCACAGAAACAGGTATATCTGACTCTTGGTTGAATTTTGTCCTGGTTTTGCATTGTCCCCTGCATTTAACTTAACAATATGCTTTTTATCATATAGCATCCTACAAATGGCTTGCATAAATTGCATAAACATTAATTACTTTATGTTCTTCCAAATCAGGTTTCGAGTGGGGAGCCTAATGATGCTGCTGCAACTGATAACAAAGGAAATACAGCAATAACAAATGAGAATTCGAAAAAATCTGTAGAAACAGCCTTGATAAAAGAACCAACTGTTGCACCAACGGACAGGGCGAATGGGAATGTGAAACTCGTAGAAGAGAACAGATGAGTTGCTGCAACTGAAGGCGACAACACCACGAAAGCAGTTCGTTTCGGGAGTGCTTGCTAATTGGCTTCTTAGATATTAGAATAGGAGTGTACTCTGGGTTGGTTTATTAACAAGATTAGCTAATTCATATCAGCTATTGTGACTGTCATGGCAACCTTTCAGCCTTATAGCAATTAAGCTTTTGCATGGTGAGGAGTGAGGACAATCTTGACCTCTGTATACCCGCTTGAGTTTTGTTTTTGATTTTCATTTGTTTCCCTTTGTTTTTATTAATGAGGAAGAGTCGAAGAGAAAACAAATTGCCCAAGGGGAAAGACCTATTTGTAATTCGCGTTTGATTTGTTTATTTTATCAAACACTTTTACTTTGAGATATCCAGATCTAGGGTGACTGTCGAGTCTAGGTACATACGTCTTACATCATATATGGGTGAGCGTTCGGTTGAGTCGAAAATATTTATTTAAAAAAAAATCGATTTGAGTCAAATTTATGAAATTAGAGTTTATGTATAGATTTAATTGTACTTATTTATAATGTTATAGTACAGATTGATTTTAATTTAAACGGTATTTTATATCTATGTATGATATACATACATATAAATATTTTATATTTTTTGCATGTGATATACATGTAAGACATACTTGAGGAATTTGGCTCACACTTAAAAATTGATGCACTAATTACTAAAAATATTGAGTTTGAATTTTTATTTTATAACTCAAATTTTATTTAAAATTTTTGAGTCAACTCAAGTTTATAAATTACGATTTAAGTCCAATCAAATAAAAAAATTATTATTTTTTAAATTAAACCGAGTTTTGCTCCCCTTTAATCATATATATATATATATATATATATGCGGATCTAAGATTGACGTATACCAACAAGTTGTCAACAAGAAAATCAATGAGTACATGTCGAGCGATTGAACGAGCCGAACCCATTGGATTTGTCCCACCAGTTGAATTTGTGAACTATCCGAGTACGAATACGATCGTGTCCTCGTATCAGTTTGTCATGGAGTCTGTCCATCACACTTAGCTCCCTCCCCTAGTGAGGACGCTGTGGATTGATATAGGTAAGTTTTGGATCCAACGACGAACACAAAATTTTATATAAGGGTGTAAATTATTAAATGTTAAAAATATTGAGGGTGTTAAATAATAAAATTTTAAAAAGTGCGAAATTAGATTATCAATAAAAATAATACAAAAAATATCTTAAACTAGAGGAGAAATTAAAATTTTAAGGGGCAACTACACCCCTCGATCCAGTGATGGACCTATAATTGGCCACCTAGGGGTGCAAATGCACCATATTTTTGGGCGAATTTTTTTTTCTTGTGTTAAAATTTGTAATTAAAAAAATTAATTTACGGTATAAAAGGGATGAAAATGAAAATCAACATACTCATTTAAAAATAAATTTATTTTAAACCCTTATTCTTAAACTCTTGAATCCGCCACTGCCTCGATCCATCCCTGCTTGGACCTTATCTTATATGCAACTCTTCAGACTTCAACCTAGGATAAAGCCGGAATTGAACTACGAGGGACACACTAATTAACTTTGAAACAAATAAGTGTTAAAAAGTAATTAAACCATAAAAATTGAGTGTTTAATTTTTGCAATTTTAAAAATTTAAGATCTTAAAAAACAATTAAACTAAAAAATTGAAAAATTAATGTTTATTTTTATTAATTTTAAATGACAAGATTTTCGTTCCTGGCTTATCCCCTCCATTTATTGAAGCATTATTCATGACAGTCTACTAGTAGCGAGTGTTAAATTTTGTCACTACTTTTTGAAGTCGCAAATTTTAGTGTTCGATTTCCATGTTGTTGGGGTGCCCAATTGATTCCTCTGCTCTGCTGTTCATGAGCGAATACGTCCCTACGAATACTTTGAACAATTTTTTTTTATCTATTTATATTGATACAGTTGATGCTATTTATTTTTAAATTTGTTACTGATTAAATATATTTAATCAAATTTTATAAAACGACTATAATTAAATAGAGAGACATTACATTCTCATACAATTGGTATTTCATTCTCTTTTATTTTTATAGATTCAGTTTTTGTCTTATATGATGCATTTGATTTTCTTCTAGTTTTTTATGTGCCTTTGAGGCACGTTTTTTTGTGTAATCGATCAGTGTTCGAACACTTTTCACGACGTTCAGCTTTGATTTGCGGTTTGTCGGTGGTCTTCAGTTGTTTGATCCCCTTTTGTGGTTCGTTTGCCAGTGCAGTCATTTTCGTTTTGCGAAGCAACCTTCAAGATTGTTAGTTTTGCTCACCACTCTTACTTCAATACTGAAGTGTGTAGGTGGATAGAAACAAAATCTTGCTCTATGCTTTTTTTTTTTTTTTTCAGTGTTTCATCTTTATCACCTATTTTGCAGTCCACTATATGTGTTTTGCTGGTTTAATGTTTCGTTTTTTTTTTCAATTTAGATTTAGTGGTTTGTTATTTTTCTGTTACAATTTCATTTCTTTTGACTGTTTCTCTATTTTGATTTCTAATAAAATTCAGCCGACATTTATTTAAAAAAAACAAATTGTTCACTTATCAATTTATGTTATAATATAAATTTAAACAGCGTATATATTTTAAGTTTAAATTCCAAATTTTAAACTATATATTTTAAGTCTATTTTTTATACATAACATAGAGTAGTTTTTGATATACATGTTGTGTTAAACAAATTTTAAACAACTATATATTTTATGTCTAAATTTCAAATTTTAAAAAATATATTTTAAGTCTATTTTTTATACATAACATAAGAGTAATTTTTTTGATACACATGTTGTGTTAAACAAATTTTAAACAACTATATATTTAAGTCTAAATTTTAAATTTTAAAATATTAAATTAACCTTAAAACCCTAAACATTTTCTAAACTCTAATCTCTAAATTATAATATTCTAAACCATAAAATTTTATTCATTATGTTAAATTAAACACCGGAAAAGGTGACTAAAAAATAAAAATAAAAAGTTTCTTTAACATCACATTTAAATTACAATTTGTTATGCATAACAAGTAGTGGAAAAGTGCTATGCGGCAATTAATAGAGTATTTACGGCTGTTTCGAACAGTTTATTTTTTCGTTTATTTTTTAACGCTGATGGCTGCTTTTTAACGTCTAATAATTTTTTATATAAATAAAATTCATCACCCGTCTGTATCTATCGCAGTTTTATTTTGTTTTTGTGACATTGTTGCCTACGTTTTTTATAGTTTAGCGTTTATATGACGAGCATCAACGAACGTTCTAAGCAACAAAGATGAGTGGTCTGTGATGCTTATGATCCCTTTATAGTTTTGTCGATATGCCAAGAATTAGCAACAACAAGATTTGCTTTCTTCTTAAAGCGCTATGTTCAAAGTATTTGATTGCTAGATTTTATTCAAAAGACTATATGTAAATTTTTTGAAAAATAGTGAATTTTGATTTTTATGTCTTTCACACCCTTCAGAATTTATTGTATTTATTTTATTCACATTAAATTTTAATGTTTGTGATATGATTCTTTTATAAATCCTTTTCATTTTGAATATAATTCAATATATTTTTTATTGTCAAAAAATAACATTATGTTACCATTTACAAACAATAAATTCAAAAAATTACTATTAAAAATCTTTAATTTACATAAAGCAATAAAAACAAGTAATTTATAATAACATAAACTTACTCTCCCAACCATTCACATAAACCCTACATCTAATTTCAAAATATTTTATTTTATTATAAAATTTTATTAATTAAAATAATAGCCATTATATAATTGTAAAATATTATAATATTACTATTTTTTTATCATATCATCTAAATTTTGCTTATATTTTTCACGTTTCTACTTAAACCTTTTCTTTTGAGGGGAAAACTACCTAATCCTTACTTTATCTCTTACTGGGTAGTGTGGGTGGCAATTATAAAATCATTATTTTCACTTTCATGTCTTTATCACCTTCGACGTCTGCCTACCGATAGGTTCTATAAAGCTATGTATCTTTACAAACATAATTAACTCGTGCTATATTTTTTAAAAGGGTAAAGGGTCTTGTTATAATTAAATTAAGGTAAAATTTGATAAAAATAGTAGTAAAAAAAAAAAATAGTGTCCCAAATTAATTAATAATTAAATTTATGATAAACTATGTCAGGTATCACTAAATTATTGAGTGTGACCCATTTTCACCACCAATCTTTCAATTAACCCAATTTTGCCACCAAATTTTATTTTTCGACTCGTTTATACCAACGCGCCGTTAACTCCTTTATGCCGTGACGACTTGGATGCTAGACCAAAACGACTTTGTTTTGGTGCCGCTATTTTGATACTAAATTCCCCAAGACGGCGTCGTTTTGTTGAAAGAAAATATGAAAAATCATGCTCTCAATGGGATTTGAAATTAAATTTTTTATAATCAAAGGCAACCTCCTAACCACTAAGCCAACTTAATATCTCTAATTTGTTTCTAGAACAAATAATATATATTCTAAACTGCAGTTGAGATTAATTTATTTTATTTTATTATATAAATAATATTACTCTATATAAATAATATAAATATATTATAAAATAGTATTAATATACATATAATAATATATTAATATATATAACTAATAAATAAAATATTTATATTAAATGAAAAATTGTATTATCAATAATATTAAATATATAAATAAATAATATATTACTATAAAAACTAAAAAACTAATTTTCAAGAAATCCCAAAATTTATAAAAAAACCCCAAAATCCACCAAAACACTAAATTCTTACCTATAAACCCTAAAACCCTAAATCATAAATATTAAACCATAAATCATAAACCTATTAGCGGCCAAAATGGATGGATTTGGGGTTTAAGCTTTAGGGTTTTGGTGAATTTTTTAGTTTTTTTGTAAATTTTCAAAATTTTAGATTTTTTTAAACTATTTTTAGTTTGTATAATCATATATTATTTTTTATATATTTTAATATTATTTGTTTATGAATAAAATTTTAGGGTTTAAGGTTTTGTTGGATTTTGGGCTTTTTGAAAATTTTAGAGTTTTTAAAATTAGTGTTTTAATTTTTATAATAATATATTTATCTATTTAATATTATTTATAATATAAAAATATTTATTTATTTTTAATTTATTTATTATTTATATATTAATATATGTATACTAATACATTTCTAATATATATATATATATATATTATAAATAATATATTTATATTATTTATATAGAGTGATATTATTTATATGATAAACTGCAGTTTTGAATATATATTATTTGTGCTGAAAATAAAACAAATATGGTAAGTTGACTTAGTGGTTAGGAGGTTGTTTTTGATTCTAAAGGTTTTAGGTTCAAATCCTATTGAGTGTATAGTTTTTTATATTTTCCTCCAGCAAAACGACATAATTTTGGGCAATTTAATATCAAAATAGCGACACCAAAACGACGTCGTTTTGGTCTAGCATTCAAGTCATTACGACGTTAAGGAGTTAACGACGCGGTGGTATATACGAGTCGAAAAATAAAATTTGGTGGTAAAATTGAACCAATTGAAAGATTGATGGTAAAAACAGGTTACACCCAATAGTTTAATGGTACATGACATAGTTTACCCTTAAATTTAAGTACAACAGAAAACTAAAACAACATACACAATAAAACTAGCATGAACATAGAGAAACATAAGAATTTAAGTAAAACATAAGTCATGTTTTACTAAAAAATAGAATTATTATAACAAATGTTATTAGAAAAATGTCCTAACTAAGGTACTAAATTTTATCAACTCAGTTAGTGAATTATGAGTATAGATATGGTTAAAGGTTTTTTTTTTTTATCTTTTCAGTTTTTCAAGGTTTTACCTTAATTAATCTAGATCAACTTACGCCACACACATGATTTTGGTGGGCGAGTCTTTCAACGAAGATTTGTTGCATATATAAGCTCTCGAACTTGAAACTTATTTAAGTGATTCAAAACTGTTTACCACTTGTATTTAAAGGTTTTATTTTAAACGTGCATGCTTTGATCCTATCCCCTTTGTCTTTGTCAGTCGTCAACTTGTTGATTAAAAAATCATTCACTGATTGAAATATTGTGTATAAAGAAGAGCTTGAATGAGATGTTGAATCGGCACGCCGAAAATGTGGCCACCGGCGCCATTACTTTTTTATTTCTTACATTCTACAGGACCAATGTCATCCGGTCTTTATAAAGAACGCAGAGCAAAGCTTGAAGCGGCATCCATATCCATTCCTCACGAAAAGAAATCGAGCTAGAAAATAATTGCAAATGGCTACTACTTCTTCAATTGCATCTTGTTGGAAAAAACTTAGCGGCGAGGACAACTGGGATGATCTGTTGCACCCTCTTGATCTTAACCTCCGCCGCTATATTATTCACTACCTCCAACGTGCCGGAGCTGCCGGCGATGCATTCAACGGCACCAAGGCTTCAAAGGGTTACGCCCTTAGCCTATACCCAACCGAGGAGTATTTTGACAAGGTTGGTCTTGAAAAGGGAAACCCCTACCATTACAGAGTCACCGACTTTATATATGCTGCCACCGGTGATGACCAGGCGGCGTATACTGCGTATGTGGCGGTGGCCACAGACGAAGGGAAAGCCGCTCTGGGAAGGAGGGATATTCTGGTTTCATGGAGAGGAACCATGACAGCGGAAGAGTGGTCTGCCGATACTAATCTTGTTCAAACATCGGCCAGAGATTTGTTCGGATCTGACTTGGTTCAGGTGCACGCTGGTTTCTACGGCATCTATACAAAGACGACGGAAAGCAACCCTTACGCTAAGACCAGCGCCAGGGAACAGGCTCGAAAAGCGGTGCAGGCGCTGGTGGATAAGTACGAGCACGAGGAGGTGAGCATAACCGTGACAGGCCATAGCCTGGGCGCAGCACTCGCAACGCTAAACGCGATGGACATAGCTTACAACGGAATCAACAAGCCGACGGGAAACCCACTGAAGGCGTTCATGGTGACTGGTTTTCCGGCCGCCAGCCCTCGCGTTGGGAACGTAGGGTTCAAAGCGGTTTGCGACACACTCAGGCATTTCCATCTCCTGCGCATCGTGAATTCCACGGACCCCGTCCCTAAGGTTCCGTATGCGCCATTAATCTACACGCATGTGGGACAGCATCTGGATATTGACACAACCAAGTCACCCCTGTTGAAAAAACCACATAATCCTCACGTTCTGGAGATTTACGAGCATGGAGTTGCAGGAGTTCAGGAGAACGGAGAATTCAGATTGGAAGAGGAAGTTGGTTTCGATAATGCGGTGGTAAACAAATACAGCGGCAGTTTAGTGGATGAATACAAATACCAGATAACTGGTGGACAAAGGAGTTGTTCAAGGGAATGGTTCAGGAAGATGATGGGCGCTGGAACTTCATCGACTCTGCATACGTCCCAGATCCTCCGACTGCTTAATTAGCTTGTGTTCTAAAAGTGCATGTGAATTGTGATGTAACCGTGGGTCGTATAAATAAGTACCTCAATTAGTTGGGGTTAATTTCCTAAAAATTGAAATAAAGTTGGACGTACGTTAAGCTTGCTTATCTGCCGTCCAATCTGTTGTATGTTGTTTGATGAGAAATTATATCGTGGGTTATTTCGACCCGTCATTTATGGAATCAACCAATAAAAATTATTTATTTTATTATTTTTTTTATGTCATATTTTTATCAAATGAATCAATTTTTATTAGTTGATCCATAAATGACGTGAAGAGAACGACCTATAATATAATTTCTCGTTGTTTAATTGTCTGAATATTTTAATGAAGGGTAATATCAAACTTTGTAATACTAGTATTTGTTCTCAAGTTAATTAATGCTATACATCTTACATGCATTCATCATTCCACGTACATAAAATTTGGACTAAAATTTCCCTTCCTTTTCTCTGAGTAGAATTTGTTTAAAAAAAGAGTTTATTCATAGGCGAAGTTAGGATTTAAAACTTAAGCAGGGTCAGAACCGACTAAACTCTAGCTCTGATACCACTACTGTAACACCCCCTTCCCGGCCTGGTAGAGAACCGGGTCAGAGGGCGCTACCGGAAAACATAACGGAGATCGGAGACATAAATCTTTTAGTGACATAACATATTAGAGATCAGAACTTATTCCAAAGTTCAAAAATCATTTCGGCATATTTTATTAATCTCTTTTAAGACTTAACACTTAACTTATTAACAACTTATTTGAATTGGGGTCAATTTTAAACTTTTTCAAACTCAGGGACTAATTTGTAATTTTTACAAATTGGGGGTCTTTATCTGAAATTCGTGATATTATACTGAAATTAAACTTACTAGTTATTAGCCTGTAAAATCTCATTACTAACAGAGGTCATTTACCTATCTGATTAGACTAGGTAATGTTCAGTGACTATTTTGTAAAGTATTCAAATCTATTTCTTTTTGAATTATCTTACTAAAATTCTTTACATATTTCAATGAGCCTAACAACTCACAAAAATCATAGAGTTCTTTAATCAATGTTTTACTACCAATTATGTCAATTTTATTACTAACTTAATAGTCTATATAGCTTTAAAACCTTATATAAAACATAGGCAAAATTTCACAATAGTAGGCCCACAAGATTAGTATAATTACTTTAACTACTTTGCCACCATACTAGGAGTTCATAAGGACAAAACACATTACTCTTTAATTGTAGTGACTTGCCAACCTTCCAACTAATCTCGATCTCGATCTGTTACTTTCCTTAACCTGAAATGTTATGCAATGAATGCATTAGACTTACATAGTCTAAGTGAGGTAGCCAATGACAATGAATGATCATATTATGTCATGTAACATGCTTCCAAAAATGAATGTCATGCTAATTATGCAATAACATGGCATACTTCATATTCATAACAAAACATAATATCATATCATGAGCATAACATAGCATAATGTATCAAACACATAATATATTGGTACCATTTCTTGATTTGTGCGTGTCATCCTTGCACAGAGGCCATGCTAATCTTGTAACTATTTCAAGTAATCATTGATGCAACAATAACATCATACTTTTATATTCATTTATACAACAAGTATCGATCAAACATTATCATATACAACAACAAGCATCATTTAAAAGCATTAGCATATACAAGACAAGTAGGCATATCAATCTCATTTCATTGGTACTTATCATTTAAGTACTTATCTTTCAAGTCATGTAACTTTTAAATATTTTGCCTTGGATGATTAATGAACAAGGTAATCGAGTCTTCATGTAACATTAGATACTCAAAGTATCTATTTCTCATTTCAACTTATAACAGAGGATGCATATGCATCAATGGTGACTTACCACCATTCAATTATCAAGGTGACTAACCACCTTATCAGGTTTATAGGTGACTAACCACCATCCTGTAACAAAGATCAGAGGAGCTCAACGACTCTAAGGCATGCCCTTCTACCTATAGACACTAATCAACCCAAGGACTTTACTTATCTTTCTTTATTAACAAGTGCATTCACTTGCCAATCATTCATAATTTCAAAGGTATTTAACCACTTCAATAGGCATACACATATAATCAATCAGGCATCATGGTAAATCTAAAATTCCAGTAAGCACATGAGATCATTTTCATTTTATAATCATCAACAATCAGTAGCAAAGCTTATCATTTAGTCTCATTTCACATAGCTCAAGCAATCAACACATCATAGCAACTAATCATTTTTATGCTAAGCATGCTTATCTAACAAGCAATACACATTTAGGTCAATATTCTTGCCTTTAATCCTTCTTCCTTATCATTTTAAATTTTACCAATCATTATTAAATTCATTACATGCTTCCTTCATGTTATCTAATAAAAAAAATAACAAGGTTAGGATACTAATCCCAACACTTTAAACAAAACTACACTCACATATCAGAACATAAAAACAATGATCCGAATGACTCCATGTCACCCGAGACAAATGCATCTACACTCATATATCAGAACATAAAAACAAAGATCGGAATGAATCCATGTCACCCGAGACAAATGCATCTATACTCATATATCAGAACAAAGAAACAAAGATCGGAATGACACCGTGTCACCCGAGACAAATACATCTACACTCACATATTAGAATATAAAAACAAATATCGGAATGACACCGCGTCACCCGAGACAAATGCATCCACACTCACATATCAGAACATAAAAACAAATATCGGAATGACACCGCGTCACCCGAGACAAATGCATCTACACTCACATATCAGAACATAAAAACAATGATCGAAATGACACCGCGTCACCCGAGACAAATGCATCCATAATCACATATAAAAACAATGATCGGAATGACACCGCGTCACCCGAGACAAATGCATCTACACTCACCTCAATCCAAGCTTAGAGACATTTTCTTTATTCTCCAACTTTGTGGTTTCCTTCATTTCTACATCTTTTCTAACCAAACATTAAAGAAACATATCATTTATTACATTAGGCAGCTTGCATTGTCCTTAAAGAAATATTTATATAAAATGTTCTATAACTCAAAATCTGATTTCGTTTGTTTCAAACGAAACTAGACTGAATAACCTTTTAAACCATATAAATTATAGCTTTTAATTCCTCTTATACAATTTATAATGAATTTTTAAAGTCAATGTTGATGCAGATTTAGGGGCAAACTGTTACCCTGTTTTTATGACCTTTACTTACTCAAAAATTCATATCTTTTTACTCACAACTCCAAATAAGGAGTTCTTTACCATTCTAGAAAGCTTATAAACACACCTTTACAACCATGTATGGCACATAATTTTATCATTTCTCTATCAATACAGTTTATTACTTGATCATAGGGCATTTTTAGAAACCTAATCTGCCTATTCTAAATTTATGACTTTAGTGTATTTATAACCTATGTTTCACTACACCATTAATCTTGAGATTTTAACCAAATTTACCTTCACATATTAAAATAATAATTATGCTCCAGAAACCATGAAAACAGGGCATATAAGTCCTCAAATTATCAATTCTTACAAACTAGTCCATTTTGATCTTCTATGTGTTCTAATGATATTTAAACTATCAATTGATATATAATTCAAACTAAATTATTTATTTTTCATTCCTACAATACCTCCCCTGTTTCCAATAAATTTTCCAGAATTTATTGGCATCAATTAAACCCTAAACATTTTCAAAATTACAATTTAACCTAAGCAGTTTCCAGATTCATTCAGTTTCAGTCCCGTCAACTTCTAACAACAATTCAGAGACCTATAATTAACATTTTTGAGCAAATTATACCTCTATTTCATGTAAAATTTTGTCCTCTACAACTTTGTAGAAGAACACGTTTTCCAGAAATGACTCTAACATGCTCAAAAATGCAGTTTTCTACAGGACAGTTTATAAATCCGAATTTCTTTATTCTTTCTACCCTTATCATTTACCAACTTTTAATTAATCCAATTTCATGCTTAATATATATACTAACATCAAATTAAAGATAGTTGAGACTCTAATCTCAACTCTAATTTGTTTCACTCACCTTGACAGATCGGTACTTTATTTTTATTTCTTGGGCTTGATGGTTGTTCCGAATCTACCTTGTATACCATGATAATTAATAAAAACTAATCAATAAAACAGTATCGAATATATATAAAAATATTCATCAAACTCGATACCGAAACTTAAACTTACTAGAGATTTGAGCTTACCCCGACGTCGGTAGAGATTCGATATTACTATATCAAAAATATCGGACTACCAATCAAACACTGGATCGTATGTTTATCCTACTAATTTCTTTCTTTCTTTCTTTCTTTCTTTCTTTCTTTGCTGTGCATTTCATCAATCTCCTTGCTCCCTTTTATAGCTGATTTGGCGTCAAAAGCTTTCCCCCACCACCTTTTTTTTATTCAATTATTCTAATAGTGGTTTAATTATAACCACATATGGTGGCAATCCTACTTTCCAATTTTGCTATCTTATCTTCAATTCAATCTTGCCTTTATGTTGGATCCCACGCAGAGTGGCAATTATCACCCAAATTTTTTAAATGGCCTAGTGGCCTTGTGTGGTTCTCATAATTGTCAATTTGTATGAGTGGATTGGTTAGTGCAATCCTTTGCACAGCCGTCCACTTACTTTATGTTTTTTTTAATAATAATAATAATAATAAACTATTATAATTTACCCCGAATAATATTTATTGGTTCAGATAAGATCGAATAAATTATTCAATCAATAAAAATATTCGGTCACCGGAATTTAATTCCGACTAGACCGGTTTTTGGGATGTGACAATTCTCCCCCCCTTAGAAAAGAATTCGTCCTCGAATTCTTACCTGTAGCTTCGGATTGTTCATCCGAGCACTCTTCGGGATCAGAATATTCTAGAAATGAAGAATTCACCTTTCCTATATTTTTTTTTTGCGACATTGTCCTTCATGTCGTCGTTGACAAAAATTGCACTTAAAAATTCTCATGTCTTGATTTCTTTTCAGACTTTATTAAATTTACTAACTTTCCGAGCTCTCTTCGCTACTTTCGTAGCTTTGATTCTATTTACGAGATCTTGGAAATTTTTAATGTATAACGTTGTAAACATGGGTCGTAACTCATCATTAAGCCCTACGATAAACATCTGACACTTATGTACTTATTATGGAACTCTTTCGAGAAAAATTCCCAACTTACGGTTTCCTAGGAGACGGTAAGGACAGTAGTCTCCCATCACTATAAGGCTTCAACGCAAGAGCGCATTCAAGCTTATGTTCATCCGAACATCTTAATTGCTTATCAAAAATCCTTAAAGTATTGTCTAATCAATACTCGGCTATTTTGGGATCATCTATGTCTCGACCAGTAAAGGTGTAAGCTCGGTATTGCGATAACTTATCGATTGGGGTTCGAAGAGGTTACGCAACATGTGGCGTAGGTTGCATGACTTGACTAACCTTTAACACATAAATTGCTAAAACATATCAGCCATGTTCTAATAACATTCTTCCTGAGCTGTAGGAGCTTCAGACTCTACACCTCGAACAGGAGGGTTCTGAGGATTCGGAGGATTTCCTCATTGAACTTCCTCGCCATGAGTCGAGGAGTTAGCAACAGACTCATTATTACAAGTTTCATTAGTTCGAGACACATATCTATATTATAAAAGAGATCGGATCAATTGACAAGTCACAATACTTAACAGATTAACTCCTAGGTGGCAAAGTAACATAACACACAATACAAACATACTTAAGTTTAGTCCAGAACCGACTAAACTCTAGCTCTGATACCACTACTGTAACACCCCCTTCCCGGCCTGGTAGAGAACCGGGTCAGAGGGCGCTACCGGAAAACATAACGGAGATCGGAGACATAAATCTTTTAGTGACATAACATATTAGAGATCAGAACTTATTCCAAAGTTCAAAAATCATTTCGGCATATTTTATTAATCTCTTTTAAGACTTAACACTTAACTTATTAACAACTTATTTGAATTGGGGTCAATTTTAAACTTTTTCAAACTCAGGGACTAATTTGTAATTTTTACAAATTGGGGGTCCTTATCTGAAATTCGTGATATTATACTGAAATTAAACTTACTAGTTATTAGCCTGTAAAATCTCATTACTAACAGAGGTCATTTACCTATCTGATTAGACTAGGTAATGTTCAGTGACTATTTTATAAAGTATTCAAATCTATTTCTTTTTTAATTATCTTACTAAAATTCTTTACATATTTCAATGAGCCTAACAACTCACAAAAATCATAGAGTCCTTTAATCAATGTTTTACTACCAATTATGTCAATTTTATTACTAACTTAATAGTCTATATAGCTTTAAAACCTTATATAAAACATAGGCAAAATTTCACAATAGTAGGCCCACAAGATTAGTATAATTACTTTAACTACTTTGCCACCATACTAGGAGTTCATAAGGACAAAACACATTACTCTTTAATTGTAGTGACTTGCCAACCTTCCAACTAATCTCGATCTCGATCTGTTACTTTCCTTAACCTGAAATGTTATGCAATGAATGCATTAGACTTACATAGTCTAAGTGAGGTAGCCAATGACAATGAATGATCATATTATGTCATGTAACATGCTTCCAAAAATGAATGTCATGCTAATTATGCAATAACATGGCATACTTCATATTCATAACAAAACATAATATCATATCATGAGCATAACATAGCATAATGTATCAAACACATAATATATTGGTACCATTTCTTGATTTGTGCGTGTCATCCTTGCACAGGGGCCATGCTAATCTTGTAACTATTTCAAGTAATCATTGATGCAACAATAACATCATACTTTTATATTCATTTATACAACAAGTATCGATCAAACATTATCATATACAACAACAAGCATCATTTAAAAGCATTAGCATATACAAGACAAGTAGGCATATCAATCTCATTTCATTGGTACTTATCATTTAAGTACTTATCTTTCAAGTCATGTAACTTTTAAATATTTTGCCTTGGATGATTAATGAACAAGGTAATCGAGTCTTCATGTAACTTATCATTTAGGGGCAAACTGTTACCCTGTTTTTATGACCTTTACTTACTCAAAAATTCATATATTTTTACTCACAACTCCAAATAAGGAGTTCTTTACCATTCTAGAAAGCTTATAAACACACCTTTACAACCATGTATGGCACATAATTTTATCATTTCTCTATCAATACAGTTTATTACTTGATCATAGGGCATTTTTAGAAACCTAATCTGCCTATTCTAAATTTATGACTTTAGTGTATTTATAACCTAGGTTTCACTACACCATTAAGCTTGAGATTTTAACCAAATTTACCTTCACATATTAACATAATAATTATGCTCCAGAAACCATGAAAACAGGGCATATAAGTCCTCAAATTATCAATTCTTACAAACTAGTCCATTTTGATCTTCTATGTGTTCTAATGATATTTAAACTATCAATTGATATATAATTCAAACTAAATTATTTATTTTTCATTCCTACAATATCTCCCCTGTTTCCAATAAATTTTCCAGAATTTATTGGCATCAATTAAACCCTAAACATTTTCAAAATTACAATTTAACCTAAGCAGTTTCCAGATTCATTCAGTTTCAGTCCCGTCAACTTCTAACAACAATTCAGAGACCTATAATTAACATTTTTGAGCAAATTATACCTCTATTTCATGTAAAATTTTGTCCTCTACAACTTTGTAGAAGAACACGTTTTCCAGAAATGATTCTAACATGCTCAAAAATGCAGTTTTCTACAGGACAGTTTATAAATCCGAATTTCTTTATTCTTTCTACCCTTATCATTTACCAACTTTTAATTAATTCAATTTCATGCTTAATATATATACTAACATCAAATTAAAGATAGTTGAGACTCTAATCTCAACTCTAATTTGTTTCACTCACCTTGACAGATCGGTACTTTATTTTTATTTCTTGGGCTTGATGGTTGTTCCGAATCTACCTTGTATACCATGATAATTAATAAAAACTAATCAATAAAACAGTATCGAATATATATAAAAATATTCATCAAACTCGATACCGAAACTTAAACTTACTAGAGATTTGAGCTTACCCCGACGTCGGTAGAGATTCGATATTACTATATCAAAAATATCGGACTACCAATCAAACACTGGATCGTATGTTTATCCTACTAATTTCTTTCTTTCTTTCTTTGCTGTGCATTTCATCAATCTCCTTGCTCCCTTTTATAGCTGATTTGGCGTCAAAAGCTTTCCCCCACCACCTTTTTTTTATTCAATTATTCTAATAGTGGTTTAATTATAACCACATATGGTGGCAATCCTACTTTCCAATTTTGCTATCTTATCTTCAATTCAATCTTGCCTTTATGTTGGATCCCACGCAGAGTGGCAATTATCACCCAAATTTTTTAAATGGCCTAGTGGCCTTGTGTGGTTCTCATAATTGTCAATTTGTACGAGTGGATTGGTTAGTGCAATCCTTTGCACAGCCGTCCACTTACTTTATGTTTTAATAATAATAATAATAATAATAAACTATTATAATTTACCCCGAATAATATTTATTGGTTCAGATAAGATCGAATAAATTATTCAATCAATAAAAATATTCGGTCACCGGAATTTAATTCCGACTAGACCGGTTTTTGGGATGTGACATGACACGTTTCGTCCATGGGTTTACTAGTAATATAATAACCCCACAAATCACATATTCTAAAAATATATACTAAAAAATAAATGATAAATATTCTATACATAGGCGGTGAAAACTGAAAGTTTTCATAAATGCCTTAGTTTTAGGGTATAGAGAGTTAGTTTAGGGTATAGTGTTTAGGGGTTTAGGTGTAGGGGGTTAGAATTTAGGGATAGTCGTTTCAATTTAAGGTTTAGGGTTATAATTTAGGGTTTATAGGTTAAAACCTAAATCCTCACCATATTACCCTAAAACTAAACCCTAACCTATAAACCCTAAATTATAACCATAAACCTTAAATTGAAACAACTATCTCTAAATTCTAAATCCTTACACCTAAACTCTATACCCTAAACTAACTCCATATACCCTAAAACTAAAGCGCTTTGGAAACTTTTAGTTTCCACCTAGGATATTAATAAAAATAAATAAATGTGTATTTTCATTTTAATCGTGAAACTGTAAAAAAGTTATAATTGTAACATTGATTTTTTAATTCATCTTTTAATTAAGGGTAAACTACACAAATAGTCCCCCGACTATGCTCCAATTATCTTTTGTATCCCTCGACTATCAGAAGTTACAAACTGGTCCCCTGACTTAAAAAAAATAACAATTTGATCCAGTGCCGTTAAAAATTTAACGGATGGTGACGTGGCAGTTAACAAAAATTGGCATAATAACACATTTAGTCCTCAACTTTTACACTTTGTTTAACTTTGCCCTAATTCTAAAAAAATGACCCTTAACATTTCAAAATTCTATCAATTTGATCGTCGTCGCAGTTTGTTCCGAGCATCAAAATACCGGTAGCCTCTTCCTCTTCCACGAGGTGAGTTGCTTTTTCAGGTTAGTCTGGATTACAAACTTATAACAAAATTTTCATATTTTTTCTGTGAAGTTTATATTTCTGTACTGGAAATAACAGTGTGAAGCCAGCAGAAATTGTTGACCTTTATATGGCTATGAATTTGTTGAAGTTGTTCCCTGCTCATATAACAACTTACTGCTGCACTTTGTGTTTATTCACCGCATTAAATAATAATATTTTATTACCACTGACCTTAATTAGATCCTTTTTTCTTTCATCTAATTTATTTATATGTCTATGTTGTTTGATGTGTTAGAAGTGTTAGTGTATTACTTAAGCTAGGAAGGGCATAACATATCAAACATTAAACCTCAAATAGGTTGTTCAAAATGTTGATTTTGTCTTGACTGCCTTTGGTCTTATTTTACTCATTGGGTTATTTGACTTATTTCATTTATTATTGAGCGACAATAGATGAACTGGAAAGAAACGATATAAGGCAGGTTTACAATCACTGTTATATCTATTATCTAACATATGTAACTCTATCTAAATCTTGCTGCAATATAACATATGGAGCTCTGTCTAAATCTTGCTGCAATATAACATATGGAATTCTATCTAAAGCTTGCTGCAGTATAACTAAGATCTTTCTATTTCTGCATGATGATGATCTCTTTGAAATAAAGATATAGCAAATTTGGTCTTATTTGTTTTGCTATTCTAGCATGTTGAATTTTGTTAGCAGAGGGAGGGGGAGGAGTCGGGCAGGACGTGGAAGAGGAAGAGGCTACCGGTATTTTGATGCTCGGAACAAACTGGGACGACGATCAAATTGATAGAATTTTGAAATGTTAAGGGTCATTTTTTTAGAATTAGGGCAAAGTTAAACAAAGTGTAAAAGTTGAGGACTAAATGTGTTATTATGCCAATTTTTGTTAACTGCCACGTCACCAGCCGTTAAATTTTTAACGGCACTGGATCAAATTGTTATTTTTTTTAAGTCAGGGGACCAATTTGTAACTTCTGATAGTCGGGGGATGCAAAAGATAATTGGAGCATAGTCAGGGGACTATTTATGTAGTTTACCCTTTAATTAATTGGTTTTAGAACGGTTGGATAACGTGCATATATTTACTGAAAGTGGAAGTAGAAACTAGTTTTATTTTATTTTTATTATTGGTTTTAGGCATGAATTTAAAAATTTACAGAAAAACAAGAAAAAAACACTATGACAAAGTTAAAAGTTGACGACCCAATAACCAAAAAAACCGAATTCAAAAACGTTTATGAAAAAAATCCTTTTAATAATTCAATGACCAAAGTGTAAACATAATCAAAAGTTAGTGACTAATGACAGAATTAACCCTAAAAAATTACGATATTAAGGACAAAACCCCTGTTGCTCTTGGTGGTATATATACCATATATTAAACCGCGAAAAAACTCGCGCGCCTGAGGGCTGAGGTCCCAACAAACCGGCAAACCCGGTAATTATAAAGTCTCAACCGGGAATAGAGTCAACGATTATAAATAGGGAGATTTAGGGTACAAAATCCCCAATTTCATTGAACCACCGCCACACTTTCCCTTTATATACAAAAACTGTCAATTTTCTCATCATCCAATCGACGACACTCTCTCGAAATCCCATTCCATTTCTCTCTTTGGGTCTGTTTCTCTTGTTTATAAACTCTAACCAAAGCCTATAAAAGACCCTTCTTTTCAAACATTTCCTCTATTCCCCCTTTTTTCTTTTGTTGTTGTTGTACACCTTTATTTCCCTAATTTATTTTCTAAAAAACGTGTTGATCTTGATTAGATTTGGCTCGATCTGTTTTTATTTTGGATATTATGTTCATTTCCTCCAAAATTTGTTGATTTCTCTGCTTTTGGAACCCTAATTTGATTTATAAACATGTTGGATTTGTTTAAATTTTGGTAAAATACGATCTGGGTTTTTCGTTTCTAGATATTAGGGAAAAACTCAACTTTTTGCGGAAATTTTGGGCGAGGAACAAAAAAGGAAATGGCGGAACAAAGTGGCTTGGAAGGGAGCCAACCAGTTGATCTTTCTAAGCATCCATCTGGTATTGTTCCCACTCTCCAGTAAGTCTCCTTGTTGCCTCACTTTTCTTCGATTCTGACGCGTGCATTTTATAAGTCGAATGGAATGCTAGTGCTTGGGTGGTATGATCTTTGGGTTGTTGGAGACACGTGTTCAATCAAATCATTCGGAAAAAAGTGGTTTTCTTGGGAGGATGTATCTCTAATTTGTGGAGAGGTATTTCTTGCGTTGGATTTCGTAAGGGAATTTGTTTAGAGAGATTGATTTTGATCAGATATGTGGGAAGAAGGTGATTTAGTTGATATCCCATGTGAGCGTGTTTGAGTATTCAAGACAGATGCAGGACCATAAGAAACCATGCATATTGGGCAAGAAAAAGGAGAAAATTTTTCAGGTTTTGTTGGATAAACCGGACCACTCTTAGAGTTTACTATCAAATTTATATATGTTAAGCTTATTTTATATATACATATCTATAGAGACACATACTAAGATATGCATTATACAGATTGCACCTTGCACCTCAGGCAATACTAAAATATGCATTATACAGATTACCCTTAGGTCATGGGTTCTAGACCCACTAGGAGCACCCCCTTCTTTCCCCTCCCCTCTAGGTTGGATTAGCATTAGAATTAGGATTTGTCAAAAAAAAAAAGAGTTTGAGTTGCTAGAGTGTGCCTTGCATCCTTGACAACACTACCCTTAATCCTCTATAGATAACAGCAGTTGGTATCCGGAAATCTTAGTGTTTGAATTATTTTGTTTGTAGGAACATTGTATCAACCGTGAACTTAGATTGCAAGTTGGATCTTAAGCAAATTGCACTGCAAGCAAGAAATGCTGAATACAATCCCAAGGTATGCTTGGGAGTTGGGATGGTTAATACTAGTTGTTGTCTTTTTTCTTATCTGTGCAATTTCTGGTTTTGCCGCTGACATACACTTGCTAACCTTTTTACAAAATAACCGTACAGCGTTTTGCTGCTGTCATTATGAGAATCAGGGAGCCCAAAACTACAGCTTTGATTTTTGCCTCTGGAAAGATGGTAATTCCTTATTGGAAATTACAGCCATGCATTTATTTTGTTGTCGCATAATCACATTAAGTGTCAAGATCTTAGAAAGTCACTAGTGCTTGCTTCAATTGCTTGAGCCTAGCATGTTATCAGTTATCACTGTTCAACATTTTATTTACCAAAACAATTTTCCTTGCTTCTTCAGGTATGCACCGGTGCTAAAAGTGAACAACAGTCTAAACTGGCTGCAAGGAAGGTATTTATATATCTTTGAGAAGTTTGTGCTCTTAATTCTGTTTGCAAACCTTGTTAAGGTCGATTAGCTCTGCGCCTCCATGATATCTATTCTTATCATTATGATGTAATGCAATTACGCAATCATGAATTTGGCTAAACAGACTTTATATATGTGCTTTTCAGTATGCCAGAATTATCCAAAAGCTTGGTTTTCCTGCTAAATTTAAGGTACTTCCACAAATTCTTTTTCTTCTCTCATGCAAAACATGCTCATAGATTCTGGTTTATGTACTCTATATCTTACTCCAATCGTAGTTTTTTCTCCTTTTTGTTTACCCTTTTTGTTGTCATTGGCAGGACTTCAAAATTCAGAACATTGTTGGGTCCTGTGATGTCAAATTTCCCATCAGACTGGAAGGTCTTGCCTACTCCCATGGCGCCTTTTCAAGTGTAAGTGGCAATCACAGTTTGTTGAGTTGTTTCTTTTAATTTAGAACATTGGTTAGCCATGTTTATAGGTGGGTATTTGGGATTGTCAGGTTTGAATTTCCTACTCCAGTTAAAATCCCTAATGGCATTTAAGCTCGGGGAACGGTGTCTAAAGTTTTTAGTTCTAACTGGTTTGATACATCCTTTCTAGTAAAGTTAAAACTGAGCTCTCATCTGGTTAATGAACAGCTTTGGAAGCATGGATACTTGGGTTTGGTTCCTTTTTGTTAGGAGTCTAGTCTGGTTTACTTGGGTCAATGATTGGAACTTACCTTAATGGTGTTTTTATGCAGTATGAACCTGAGCTCTTTCCAGGCCTAATCTATCGAATGAAACAACCAAAGATTGTGCTTCTTATTTTTGTGTCGGGGAAGATTGTGATCACTGGAGCTAAGGTGATTATATTGTGCTGCTCATAGGTTATAGTAACTCATGGAATTTTACTAATTCTCATTGTTTGAGTGTCTCAGGTGAGAGACGAGACATACACAGCCTTTGAGAACATATATCCTGTCCTTACGGAGTTCAGGAAGAACCAACAATGGTCGGAAACTATACCCTTACTCTCCTTTTTTTTCCTGCAGTGGTTGATTAGTTATGTTATTCCGACTTCATTTTCCATGAAGTATGCATGTCTGACAATAGTGTCCAACACAAATTTGGACAATGGGCAGACAATATTTGAAATATATGAAATGAAAATTAGAAAAACTTGGTATGTTAATGTCAGATATATACACTAATCTGACAGTCACCCCTTGAGATTGAGCTACATGGTTGACTAATGCCTCTTCTTTCATCTCACGCTTGGACTTGCATCTAACTGATCCATAATTTGCTGGCAGATATATACCTTTGGATGGGACTTCGACTCCGTGTGGATAGGTTTTCCCTCGTATGGTGTTTGGTGCTGGGTTTGTAGTGTGAATATTTGAAGAATGGGGATTGGAACCTTGCTTTTTTTGGCTATGGTTGTCACAATTTTGTCTTCTTTTTTTTCCATTAAAGTCAGTATGGTGCTTAAGTTGATGGATAAATCAAAACTGAAAGAGAGAGGGCTTGTTCTGGGTTACCTGTTGTAGAAATTTTGCTTTCAATTAAAGTAATGGTAGCTTTGTTAAATTTTTTACCTATGATTGTTCCTTTTTATTGTCATCTCAGACTCTAGAGCCTACTAACTTGATGCTATAAAATTCTGAAGATGTGTTATTGTTTCAGATTGGTTGAATTTTAAAGTGTTTCTTTCTTTTGGCCAATCCATTTTGGATGTACAAATTCTGGCAACGTAAAAGTAACTCAAGACTTGATCAAAGATACGTGAAAATGGCCATTTGTTCTTAAAGTTGAAAAAACAACTCGCAACTTTCATTACACTTTATATGATAGTGAGAGAGAAAGGAGGAAGGGAAAAGGGGTGTGGGATTTTAACCTTAAATTCTACAAGCGCCTTGGTTTTAAGGTTTAGGTAGTGGTTAGAATTTTGGGTTTAAGGTTAGATTTTAGGGTTTAGAAGTTAGGATTTAGTTTTTAAGGGTAATATGGTGATGATTTAAGTTTTATTCTATAAACTCTAAATTATAATCTTAAACTATAAATTTCAACCACAATCTCTAAATTTAAAACCCATATTCCTAAACCCTTAAATTATACACCCTAAACTAAGTCGCGCTTGTGGAAACTACTCAGTTTTATAAACCAAAGGTTTTATTCAAATGATGTGAAAAACTGGGAAATGGATCATGTGAGAATGGAGGAAATCAAGGAGGGTAAAATTGTAATTTAAGTCGAAGATGAAGAAGATATTCCCAGAAGCGGGAGCACATCCCAAAACATTTTTGTGGCAACGGTTCCATTTCCATGAAAATCAGCCTCCTCTTTCTTTCTTCCAAGAAACAAACACTGTTACTTGCTTTCTTTTCCCTCTCTCTGTAATTCTAAACGGTGGAACACCTCCAGAATCAGCAACATTAAACCACAACAATTAAAGCAGATTTCTTTCAAGAGCTAAAGCGAAACCCTTCGTTTTTTTTCAGTTAAATGGCTCAATTCACACCACAAGGTCGTCTGAAGCTGCACTTTCATGGAGATAGCGTGGAACCCAAAGACCCTTCTCATTACAAGCTTATTAGCAACGCTTTTGGTGCTTCTTTTAAGCTAAAATCAGTTCAAGTTCATAAGGGCACTACTGGGAGGCTCTATTTTTCTTCTCATTCCATGAAGAAAGGCAGCAAATTTCATGCAAAGGCAGGTTTGAACGTGGACGATGAAGCGATTTATGACGAAGATGATTATGATAGTGAGTTCGAGACTGATGATTTGGCTTGTTTTAGAGGTCTTGTTTTGGATATTTCTTACAGGTAAATAAATCACCCCCCTATAATTACTCATCTTTTCTTGTTTGAATTTCATGCTTTGTTCTGTTATTTCAATAGGGTAGATGTTTAGAATTTTAGGACTAAATCGGAATTTTATCATCTTAAGGGGATCAAAATGTAATTTTGATATTTCTCAATTCTCAGTTTTGCATGGATAAGATCTAATCAGTGTCATCCAATTCCAGGCCAGTCAATGTTGTCTGCTGGAGGCGAGCTATATGTTTGGAGTTCATGGAAAAGGTTGAAACTTTTTACTTTAGATGTTTGTATGGAACTTTTACACTTGTTTCCTAAGCTTGAGCCTTGAGGGAAAATCCGAAAATCAAACCATAATGTTCAGTTTGGTCATTGTTGAATTCGGTTTGCATTTTCTCAGAAATTATTTTCCTCATGCCATTTCATTACAAATCCGAAAAACAAACCATAATGTTATAACATTTGAATCCCTTTACATTGCTTCTTCTGTCCAGGCTGATGTTCTAGAATATTATGATCAGACTGTGAACTCCCCAAGTGGATCCTTCTATATACCAGCCGTACTAAGGGTATGAAACCGAGGATCCTTCATCGTTTATTTCCGTTTACACTCATGTTTTACGTTACTCGGACCTAGTTCTGAGTGTCGACGTATAAGGATACGTGTCTGACACAGACATGTTCTATTTTTAATGAAGTTTTTTGCCTTGTATTCTGAATGTTCCTCTAACAGGTTCGCCATCTATTGCAAGTTGTTAAGAGAAGAAGAATCAGAGCCAATCTTAGCCGCAAAAATGTTCTATTTAGGGATAATTTCACTTGTCAGTAAGTTGTTCTCACTTACACTATCTCTCTGAATCAAAACTCAGTTGATCTCCTACTTCAGGTTATCATTTTCCTATTACATAATATCTTTTATTTAGACTCGAGTATAAATGCCGGACGCAGATATTTCGAAGAATTGGAAGAATGGAATGCGGTTGTTATTATAATGCCTAAATCAATTCTATGTTGTTCTTGTTCATTATCTTATAAATTCAGTTCAATGGCAATCATCTGTTGGCCTTCAAAGGATCTCTTACAAAAGAGGTTTTGGTTTTGTGAAAAAGGTATTGTTCGGGTCGTGCCAACTTGACCATAGATCATGTTCTGCCTGTTGCAAGAGGAGGGGAATGGGAATGGGAAAATCTGGTAAGATAATGATATTAAACAGATCACACTACTCAATATTTCTGGATTAATTCCATTTATTCTTCTTATCAATGTTACTCGGACTCTGTCGTATGTGTTCGATATGGGTTCGTTCAAAATTTTCCCAAGTTTTTCATGTATTTTCATATGCATCGGATCAAAAGAAACAGTCCGAGCAAACATATCTTCTCATGATGGTTCTAACCACCATGAATTCTCAAATTTCATAGTTTCTTTTTCCTCGTCTGCCTGGTTACAGGTCGCTGCTTGTGCCAAATGCAATTCAAAGAAGGGCCATAAAACACCAGAGGAAGCAAATATGAAGCTGATTAAGGTCCCCAAGGTACTTTTCTTATTCAGCCAATATATATATATATATATCAGACACAGGCGTGCTACAACTTTCGAAGTTTTTCCATGTATTTGGAGGTTACTTGTTGGACTAACTACACACCCATGTCTAGAGATATAGTGAACATAGGTTTTGTAAGCAAATACAAGAAGAAAAAAAATAAAGAGTTGGAGTAACATAGTTATCTGTTGTATGAATGTCGAATAAAAAAGAATCTAAACTTTTAACATGGCGATGATTTTGATATTCGAAAACTAAGATCGTTGTCCCCTTTGGCTGTTCAGGCTCCAAAGGATTACGACATACTTGCCATACCCTTAACAAGCTCAGCAATGAGGATGTTGAGGAAGAGAAATGGAACACCTCAAGAATGGCGTCAATATCTCTCTTCCACTGAGCCGTAGAAATCCATTTACACTTGTTACTCGGATTTGGGTGTGAATGTCCGAACTCCGATGACAAGGGTATGTTTGATTTTCTATAGTTCTTCAATATATTTGGAAGATCTTTGGAGCTCACAACATTATACTCCATCTGAATAAACCTCAGACATTGATACTTTGAAAAATGAAGAACTGAATTAACATTGATCAGTATAGATTGTTGTACATTATTGTATTCCATGCATTTCTTTAAACCAGTTATTGATGTTAGTGTATTATGATACTGATTAAATAAATTTGATGATTATTTAAGAAAGCTCTCTATTTTCTTCATATTTTCTATTTTATTTATTTATTTATTGTGTGAATCTGCCCCTTGATCTTTAGTTTGTTGCAGAACAAATGATGTATGTGTTTTCTTAATAAGATACACCATTTGTTACTGAGATGTTTAACATTCTGAGCACCAATAAGAAGTTCATTTCGGTACTTTCCGGAAAGGTCAAGTGGGCATTTCGGCTGCCCATTGTACCGATAGATATCCCCCAACGGCGCTCGAAATTTCCAGGAGCGGTGCTCTTGGTATCCTCGTCCAGAAGGCTGAACAAGTAAACTTGTATATGTCCGGGGTGTAGAGGTGAGCCTTTGTTGCCCGCAAGAGTCCGCTGTAAAATGTCTGAGCATTACCCGAATCTGCATTCTTCTCCCTCGGTAGGCCAACGGTAATGGACATGTCTCCATGCCCTATTGATTCCCCAACGGTTGATGTTCACGGTCAAAGGTGCACCGTTCTTGCTTAGGAAATTGACAATTTGCATCATTACTCTGTTGGTATCGGTTCTGTAAAGGCCAGCCGACGGAACCGGGACGCTGTCGGGTGAGACGTAGACATCGGCATTGAAGAGAGCGGTTGCCTTTATCAAGCCTCTGAAGACAGCATCTGTAACTGGGAGTGTGGTGTTAACTGATAAATGAATTTGATCGTTGTTACAAATAAGAAATAAACACAAACAATAATAATATTGATTATATATAATAATTGGAAAAATAAGTTATAAATGATTTGTTAAACAAACTTTAAGCCGACATATACGATATTGTTCATAAACATGAATGAACTGAGCACATTTTATTCGTGTTCGGTTCATCTAGTAAATGAACTATAAAATTAAACCGCTCATCTAAAGTTTAGTTCATTTACGGTCTTTTTAGTTTAATCGCCGGGTGTTTGTTTAAAAAAAAAATAACCATCGGTATCTGTCTTAATGATCGACTAATCTGAATTAGATTTTACAAAAGTCTAATATGGAGACGACCATCCCAATTTAAAATTTTTCATTCACAACGTTAGAATCTGAACTTCAAACATTATTTAAAGAATTTTTTTTTGATCAGACATTATTTAAAGAACTTAACGCCTTATTCCGCTCGACCAATTGATTGTTGATAATTCGTTTACAGCTTGATTAATATCTTAGGCTAACATTGTTGTGTTTCTTACACTTGGATACAAGTGTTGAAAATGGGTGTACATCCAACACAAATGTAATTATATTTCCCTTAGTTTTTAAATATATTATACTCGAATTCAAAAAATAATCTTGTAGCTCATCCCCTTGTGTCCTGGTGGTAAAGGTAGATGTTTATCATCCCTTAGGACCCGGGTTCGAGCACCAGTTATCATTCCTTAGGACCCGAGTTCGAGCTTGAGATCAGCTCGAAACTTTAACAAGCCGAGCCGAATTTACTTAAGTTCGGCTCGAAAAGCTCGTGAACAGACTCGAAATCTACATATGCACTAAAACTAATATGTTTAGCAAAAGAACAACAATAAAATAAATTTAAAAAATTAATAAAAGTAAATTAACTAAAAAGACATTTTCTTTAATTGGTTGTTATTTTGATTTTGTATTTTTTTTATTTATGTGTTTGTATTATAAGAATATGTATTATAAGAATATTTTGTTAGTTATTCAGATTAATCTAATTTTAGCACTTCCCCTCTTTTTCGATCATTGAATTTTGTTTCAGTGTTGGTTACGAAAAACCTTTTAACTAATCTTTTATATATAAAAAAACTATAGTAAAATTTTTCATTTCGAGCCGAGCCTGACAAGCTTCGAGCCCAAGCCAAGCCCAATTACACTATTTCCGAGCCTGGCCAGGCTCGGGCTCAGCTCGTTATCGCCCCTAGCTCCAATAAGTTACTAATTCCAAAGAGCCCTGCCTCATCAGCTACTACTCGAAAATTCATACCTTTTTTTATATTTCCAGTATCAAAGCAAAAATGCAACTTTTGTTTTCTTCAGAATAATCCGAAGAGCCTCAGCAAATGATTGGCTCAAAATCCCTTTTACGCTCATAAGTCACAGCTAAAATTTTGCCCTGGCATGGCATTGAAGCATGGTTTAAGAGCTTTTAGGGTTTTCTCAACCCTGCTGGTTGTGAGTGGCATGCCCAGTTATCTCTTTATGTCGCTGATGTATAACAAAATGAAATGAATAGGCATCAATGGAAAATGATAATATTCTAAATCAGAGATTTTAATCCTTTGAATTTCGGCAACGAGGGTTTTTGAAAAGTTCCAAGAAAATTCACTAGATGAAAAATAAATTTACATATGCAAAGTCCATACCAACCTCTTGACTTCCTTATACCATAAGTTCATCTTCAAGATAGTTGTACTCAAAGATGAATTCAGTCTTGATTCTTTGACACCTGAAAAACATTACATGGTTAATGTTTATGATAAAAAGGAACGGGACGTACCCGACGCTCACATCCAAGTCTGAATAAACATAGATGAAGTCAAAACAAACTAGAAAAAAGGGCATGCTTTAAATAAATGAAAAGCTACTGTAATTCCTAGCCAACTTACCATCCATGTTGGTGGTCATCATTTGCTATGTGGAAATCGAAGTATACATAGGTTCCCTGTTCAAATTCATCAGTAGCGATTTTCGGCTCCTCATGCCGCTGAAACCATGTGTTGTATTTTCTATGGTATCTCCAAGATTGCTTCTTCAGCTCCTTTGCAGCTAGATATTGTTGGTAAGTGTTCTGCACAAAAATGTGACACATTGGAGAACTCGCACTCGCCAACATATTGTATTATGCATGCAAACGAGTGCGAGAAAACTTATTTACCTGTTGATAATAAAATGCAAAGAACAGTGTATCAGTGCCAGTGCCATATCCATCAATGCTCAAGCGTTCCCAGAAGGCAGGATTATTCACAATGGGTGCCTGAACTTGAGGGTAGCTAGCAGGGGTTGCCGTAGGGTGCTTCTGCAAAATACAAGCTAATTGTAATTATATCTACAAAATTGTTATCGTCTTTTTGAAAACAAAATATATCATTGGAAATGCCATACTGGAGTGTAGCTCCTCGCTCGTTCTGAGTCTTTAGGTTGGGGAAGTTTGTAATATGCAGCCTCGAGCATCTGCAAATTGTATAATTGATCATGCATTCCCCCGGAATTTGTTGAACCACTGAGGTTGTCACCAATGGCACCAAGATCAGAAACGCTTCTGCGGCCAATAACTCCAAGACCGCTAGAAGATTGGTTATATTGCAAGGGTTGTCCAGGAGAAAGATCAATATCCCGAATGTTTCGAGCAGGTTCTGTCAGAGAGCCTGATACAGCAGCCTGCACAAAGAAGCATTTATAAATCACTTTCGTTACCTTGATCTCTCATTTTCTGGACCACCATTCACCTAAAACCAGACTCCATTTAGCAAACAATACATTTTTTACACCAAGAAAACGACATTATTCTTCCCAAATATCTTTTATATTCTATCTAGTCAAAGCCCATGAACATGTAATTTTAGAAACCAAGGACATATATAGTGGAAAGCTTAAGACGACCAACTGGATTACCTACGGATTACCCAATTGAATTGTAAAAAGTTAATGATGATTCTAGTATAAGACTGAACATATTTGCACAAACAGCACCACAGCAGACTATAATACGCATAATACAATAGACAAGATTTGGAAGTATTCTACATACAGGAGAATCAATTGCATATGAAGCTTTTGAATCATCTTCATTCATGATATTTTTGGCAAGCCCGGAAGTTGGAATAGCTTCAGAACATGAACCTTCAGGTAAATTCTGCAATTGTTGTTCCTCAACTTTTGCAGTGCCAACATCTGAACATATATTAAGCTTTTAATCAATAAAATATTGTATATAAACATATAAATATATCTGAGAGATCAAAGCAAAATTATATGTTTTCCACGCCTAATTAAATAGCAGTCAACAGCCACTGTGCATAAACCACCATGATAACATGTTCTCTGATAGTTTTTTTTTTCATTCCAACATGTTTGAAGAAAGATTCCACCAACTGCTCTAGAAAACATATTCTTAAAGAAAAAAATACAAAAGTTAATAGGTCCTCCATGCATGCACTCATAACATAAATGATAAGATATCCTTCCGAAATCCATCAAAAGACCTCACCTATAAAAAAGAATTAAGGTCCAAAAGAAAATCAAACAAATTGAATCTTACCAGCATCCTTCGGAGCATTTGTCACCAATGCCTGCTGACTAGACTGCTGGTGGATGGAGGTTGGTTGCTGCTGTAAGTTGGCAGAAATAACACTATTAAGACCAGGTGCTTGGCCACCAAGTCCCATACTGGGTTGGATAGAGAACGATGAGCTTTGAGAATTGAGCTGCAACATAAGATCATAAAAGATAATTTACCATTTTCTGTCATGAAAGAAAGATAGTCTCAGTTTCCACCAACAGGCAGTACATAGATACATCATGAAAACAAAAAACTTCGAATTTGTGTTGAACTTTGTTTGTAAGAAGTTTAACAGCATGGAGCAGGCAAAAGAACAGACGGAATTCATCTACGAATGAGCACCTGCTGCATGAGAGGGCTTTGTTGTGGTGAAGAAAATTGATTATGATTTCCTCCAGCAAGAGGAGGCATGTTGCCAAGCAGGTTGCTATGGCCTTGTTGCTGCACTTGCTGGAATCGCTGCAAAAACTTCTCCCTTATATCAGGAGCTATCTCAGTTCTTCCACGAAACTGCCCCTGAAATACATGCATTAGCTACAATATCAAACCTAACACATATGGCATGGATATAGACCAATGATAAACTAGCATACCAGCTCATTTTGATTCTGAAAAGAACTTCCTGGCCTCCACTGCATGCCAGAAACCATTGAAGGGGAAAAAGCTCTGCCAGGTAACCCAGCAGACTCGGTAGGATTACCAGAATCAACAGATGCACTTCCGTCATTAGCCTTGGCTGCTTGAGTCAAGATCATTCTGTTACTAATAGGCGATGCCAGAGACTGCCCCATGCTACTATTTCCAAGTCTCTCATCAACCCCCAAAATATTTCTTTTTGCCATGTCAGAGGCTGAAGCAACAACACCAAGGGCTCCATTGCCAGAAGCCACACTTCCAGAAACAAGGGGGATACTAGGTGAAAGCTGACTGGATAGACCTCCTCTACTAATGCCTCGTACTCCAGTATCGACTAGGGATGGAGAGGGCCTACGTGCAGGGAAGTTTACTGTATCTTCTTCCTTCGTAGAAGTAGACAAATTTACAGGAGAAGAAGGATTGGTAGGGCCAGTGCTTTCCAAGACACTTTGAGCAGAATTTGAATCTGGAAGAACTGAAGGAGTTGAAGCACCAGACAGACTATGAGGCGGAAGATTCAGTGCAGGGGTTGCATGGCTCCCAGTTGGTGTTGCTGCAGCAGAAGAATTAATTGCGCTACTTTTTGAAGGTGGAGTCTTTGCAATATCAGAATTACTATCCTGGGAAGCCGTATCTTCAACATGCTCATGGGAGGAACTACCCTGCTGATTAGATTAAAATAAGACCCAATCTTATACATCAAAACAATACGTCAAGCCATCAAACTAATGGTGAAACAGGTTCTTTTGGAAAAATTGACACATCTTTAAGCATCTGACTGCATCATTATATATATATATATATAAAACAGAGAAAAAGAGAACACGTACAGGCATTTGAGATGTTGGCAATGCCAAAGAAGTCTTCATGATTGGAGCACCCTGCCAACATTAATATTTTTTCCAGGTTATTTTCAATTGAAGAGCCATCATATGCACTGTTCTCTTAAAAAATCACATAAACACACAAGATAAAAGGCCTTGTTTAAGTACCACACAGAACCAACAAGCCTTAATCCCAATATATTTGGGGTAGGCTACAAGAACCAAGACATAAGAATCTACACCGGAACACAGAATCGAATCCTCTTCCAATCATTCCCATCACCCACCATCTCTTCAAGTTCTAATAATTTTATACCAATTGTTATCACCTCCACCAACGTCTCTTTTGGTCTCTCCTTCAACCTTCAACCCGTTGTCAGTTTAATTTGCTCCATCCTTCTAATAAGCGCACATCCTTGATCTGCGTCCTAGGTGGCGAAACCTCTGTAAAGTGCAGTGTAAACAGTAAGTTCTTAGGATTCGTATCTCCGCCACACTCATGTTTACCATATGTTGTTTCTTGTTAGCCCAACTTTGTGTACCATGCAGCAAACTTAACTGAAAGCCATCCTATAGAATGCCGCCTTGACCTTATGGTTAACATCTCCATCCATCTGCCCATCTCATCTCTTTGAAATATCGACCTTCAATACTTAACATACTCCGCTACTATTTCACTAGACCTTGGGTGTGATCACACCTTGTTTATTTTTCTTTCTTTTCTAAATTTATCAGTCCTCGATGATCCTATCACCTTTGCTTCTAACATTAATAACAACTCCATCATTAAACCAACATTCTAAAACTATATTTGCTTCATTTCATTCTTATCTTTACCAACATACCATTATTTGAGCACCAGTAACCTATGCCATTAGCTTTCTTGATTGAAAGGCAGAAATGATTTATACATCTCTTAATCACAGCCTTTGTACCTCTACTTGTTACTTACACGGAAGAGGTCCCTCGATCCAAGATGCTAAATATAAGTCAAGGTTTTGGCCTTTCTTTAATTCCCTATGACCATTAGCCTGGGAGAACCTTTGCCCATTTGACACTAAAGCCAAGTGTTGATGTGGCACATTGCTTCAAGGCAACAGCCTAGCAACTCTTGTCCATTTATCACTACTCCCGGTATTGTTCATATACAACTTTCAGAAAACAATATGCTAGCATTAGCATGTCTTAGGAAGTAACAATGTCACAAGAAAACTGATTTGAATTGCAATTTAAGGCATGGTAAAAGAATCTTCAAGCATAAAGAAAACAAACCAAAAAGACTTTACCTTGGAAAGTGGGCCAATTGCAACTAGATCTTCAAGAGCCTCCACCTTGTCTAGAGGTAATGAGCTGTAGAGCTCATCAACATCACTAAATTCATCAAAGTCCTCCTAAGAAATAATTAGAAAAAATATGTAAAAAGTGAAAACCCACATAAATGACCAACAAAGAGCATACAAATGATGCACTTCTTACAAAAATAAAGTGTACACAAATTAGGATATGATGGAAGGTAATGTTAGCACCAAAAAAACTGCAGCTTTGGGGGGGGAAATGAAACCTGATTACGTTCCACATAATCATCCAAGAAGTCTTTCACATCATTGACTTGCTCCGGACTCAACTCATCATTGTCCAATAGTCTCAAAATCAATTCTAACTTGATTATATGAGCTTTGTGTCGTGTAATTGAAGTCTCCAAGTGTGTCTGAAGCAAAGAAAACAAGAAAAAAAAGTTATATCAAAGCAAAGCATTAGACTCGCATTCATATGTTCTCTTCCAATTCTACCAGTCTAGGTGGTCTTGTCTTTCCCTTCTTCACAGATAGCCCCTCAATCTCAGCTTCAAAACTATCAATCTGGGATTCTAACTCTGAAACCTACTCAGGGAAAGAGTGTACTGTTACATAATATCTTCAAGATATAACTAAGTTTAAGTAATCTAATTTAGTACAAAACACAAATATACAAGGAAAAGTTCAACAGTTGTGGAATCTGAAAAACTGATATTTAGTTTATTCAGATAAAAAGGATAATATGGCAATGATATTATGAGAATACATAAAACTTGCACCATAAAGGAGTTGAAGCCATTTTTTACACAAGCAAGAAAAAGGGTAGAAAGGGTTAATTACATACCACATTGTTCAGCCAGTCCCTTGTCTCTGACTTAGCCTTCTCCTTCGGATCCTGCAATGAAATTGACACATCAAAAATGATTCAAATAGAGCAGACAATTTTGGGACCTCAGGCTTCCGATAAACATTAATTTCATTCAGTGAGGAAGAAGCTTTCAAGATTTGACGATTATTCAATAACTTGGTAATATGAAGCATAGGAGAGTTTACAAAGAAAAAGAGACCAATTATGTCTATTAGTACTGTCAGCAGAAGGGGCCAACTTGATGTTTGACTAGGATGGTTAAATATCATAAAAGGAGAAATAAGTTTCAAGTACTCAACTAGACTAATTGGAGGCATATAGCCCAATTAGACTTAAAAGGTACCAACCAAATTTTATGTTTAGTTAACTAACATATAAAATCTTGATATGAGTGCAACGGTATAAACCATAATTCAATAAAACAGATTTCATGTAGTAGAAAAAAGGCTTAGTTTGTGTCATCATAATCACTCATTCATAGGTAAAAGAAAAAAAACAAAGAGCCATGCAGGAAGCTTACAGTTTTGGGTTGTTGGCCCAAGCCTTCTTTAGAGAATGCTTTTGTCTTAGTCTCCTTCTCACATATCTTAAACCTTTCCATTTCTCGCTCAATCAGCTTCCGAGCATCCACCAGGGCCTGCTCATAAGAGGCACTAATCTATGTTGATAAACAACAGAAGCAAAGAGTAATAATAATCAGTTTCAAATCAATTAATACAAGTATATAACGAATGTAAGAATAAAGTTTTGAGCATCACCAAAGGCAAAGGTGATTCAACAACACCACATACAGACTATGAGATTACAGTAAGAAGAAGGGCAATAAAAATTACATAAAATTACCTAATGAAGCATAATAAATCAAATAACCAATGCAAGCAAATCATTTAAAAGAACTTAAAACTAGTAACTAACTTTCTTATCCTTGATCTCGCTCGATTGAATCCATGTCTTGATCTGATCCCTATACCTTTGCAGCTTCTTGATTTCCTTCTTCAAGTCAGCCTCAAATTTTTCCTTCTGATTTGCGTTATCAGTATCATAAACCTAAACCATATCACAAAAAGAAAAACCAACAATCAACACTTCACAGTCAATTTGCTCCACGGAGAACTAATTACTTAACAAAAAAAAATCATTTACATTCTTTAACACCTCTTTCTTCCACTTTTATCAAGATAAATCTGAAAACAAATTGAATCATTAATAAAAAAAAATACAAGCAAATTCAATATATTTCCAAAAACATTTCAATTGGCACCTCTTTCTTCCACTTTTACCAAGATAAATCTGAAAACAAATTGAATCATTAATAAAAAAATACAAGCAAATTCAATATATTTCCAAAAACATTTCAAAAAGTTGCGAGACAATAGTTAACAAATGTTCGCTTCAAATTCATAGGAACTACAATCGACTATCATTTTTTAGAGCCTACTTTCCTACAATTTCTCGGGATCCAAACAAAAAAAAGAGAACGTCAAAGAAAAGGTGACTTATTTGAAATGATGAAATCTTAATGGTAAACCTTGTTCCAGATGCTATCGAACACATCGACACCTTCTTGGACTTTCTTAAGTACACGATCGATCTCTCCTTGTAGCTTGCGACTAGCTCCCATTTTTGAATCGGGGTGTTTCCGGAGAGATTTAAAGAGAATTTATCATCCAAATGATAAAATCGAAAACCCTAGCTGAGACTGATTGCTTGATTTTTTTGAAGTGGAATTTTGCACTCGTTTCGCTCTTTTAAGTTTTAGTGCTTTTATTAATTTCGGATGGGGTGGGCTCCACTTCAAAATTTAATACGACATCGGATTAACGGATAGAAGTGTTAAGGATGAAACAGAAAAGTTCCAATCTAAATTCTAATGTTGTTAAATCATTTTAGCATTTTGGTCGGATGAATTGTTTTTATTTTTACCTCGTTATTAAAAAAATTAAATATCTGATGGAGTGTAAATTTTTATATATAAATATGTTTATTTAAACATCACCGTATAAAATTTAAATATATAATTTTAATCTCTAAATTGTAATTTTATATATCAAATTTAAAACTATAAATACTTAAATTTTAAATCCTAAATTAAACTTGTTCGTGGAAAACAAATTTTTCACCGGTGAAAAATACTTTCTCTTAAAGTAACATCTTTGTAGTAATCTGAAATTAATAATTTGTCTTTCTTTTTAAATTTCATTAATTAATCTTGTAATTGTCCAAAATTAACATTATTGTCTTTCATTTTTATTTTTATCAATTTAGTTCTTGAACTTTCGAATTATATTAATTTCACTTTTAATTGTTGTTGACTACAGTGATTAAAATTTCAAGGGAAAGAATTTCAAAGATTTTAGAGAATTTAATTAAAATATTTTATCTATCTCAATAAAATTATTACTTTTGTGTTTTAAAATTGAGTTTAATAGTCAAAAAGGACCTAATCTATACCAATTTTTCCAATTTGGTACCTAACGTCTTTTTTGGCCACTTTGGGACCTAACGTTTCATTCCGTAATTCAGTTTGAATTTTTCCGTCAACGACCCTTAAAATTTTTCGTTATCCATTAAAAACGCGACATGTGACATATTCTAGTAATTTCTTTGATTTTTATTTTTTTTTAAAAATAAAAAATCTTTAATTTATAAAAAAAACCCAAAATCTTTAATTTCTCTAAACCCAAATCCAAACCCTAAATTCCTAAATTCCCTTCCACCACCGATCACCCTTGTCTTCATCGGCCCATCATTACCGAAACTCACATCATCCCGTCGGCGAAATCAGGCGAATGAACCGACGATTGTTTCGTCAACGAACATCCAAAAATAAAGAAAAAGAGACCAATTGGACTTCTAATTGACTGCTAGAGGGTGGGAGATGTTGAATGGTGAGGTACCCAACGCTTGGAGGGTGAACGGTGAACCGCCGACGTGTGTGAGATGCCGGACGGCGAAAGAGATGTTATTTGAGGGTTTGATTAAAAGAAATTAAAGCTTTGAGATTTTTTAAGAAGTTTATATTTTTAAAGAAATTCAAAAATTAAATAAATGGATAAAAATAGGCTACATGGCATGTTTTTATTGGATAACGAAAAAAATTTAATGACCGCTAACGAAAAAATTCAAACTGAGTTACATAATGAAACGTTAGATCCCAAAGTAGCCCCAAAAAAGTTAGGCACCAAACTGAAAAAAAAATATAAGTTGTGCCCTTTTTTTACTATTAAGCCTTTAAAATTGTCCCGCTCAAATTGTCACTTTGACAAATTTAACAAATTTTATAAGATAAATTTATTTTCTTTTCTTTTTTTAATTTTCTAACAAAAAAAATAAAAGTTAACTTTTTATTGGCAAATCTGTCATTTAAATTATTTTACACCAAACAATATTTTTTATTTAAAACTCGTGAAAAGTCAACAAGTGACAAAATAATTATGATGGTTTAACATAATTTTTAAAATATTTGAGGAATTAAATTAAAATTTATTTTTAAAAAAATGAAAAAGCTTATTATATAAAATTTTCAAATTCTTCAGACGATGCCATGGCCCATGGGCCTCTTATGCTCCGCCTCTTTATTACATAACTTACTACTAGAACAACATTTTTGAAATGTTTTACCGTAAAAAAAAACTGGCTTAAAAGTTAGATGTTAGGTAGAAAAACCAAAAACAAAACTGAATAATCAACGGAGTGTTGGGTGCACGTTTGCATTCTCAAGAAAAAAATTTGAATTTAAATTTTAAGAGACATATTGTTGGAAAAGAAAGTCACAAATCTCGATCATGAACTATGAAATAAACTTAAAATATCTATACTGTTTATGTAGTTGTTGCAAATTATTCAATTACAAGATCGAATAGATTTTGGTCTGAACCAGAATCAGAAGCAGCAGCATTTCTTCACCGATGTTTAATCCAAAACCTATTATAAATATCATCAACTTCGCCTTCTCCACTTCTCTCTCTGACCATGAAGCTCAACAAATCTTTTCATCCCCAACTGAGACCATTCAGATCGAACTCTTTACACCTCGAAGCTACGTCGTTTTCTTCATCGACGTTTAAATCAAGCTTCATTGCAAAGTAATGGAGTCCATCTTCTCCATTTCTGCTGTTGTTGAAGCCATTACGTTTCTCTCCTTGTAATCCTACGGTCATGGACAAATCATTGCCACTTGAGCTTTTATCTGCGAAAAACATGGTTTTTTCTGCAATCTTGCCTGTTGAAGTTTGAACCATTTTGTTCTCTTTAATGTCTTCGAATGCTTTCATCTCGGTTCGGGGCAGCCATGGATCTTTTGTTGTAAGATTGTAAGGTCTTAAACAAATTCCGTTGCTGTGTGTTTCATGTGCTTTCTGAGATCCTTCGATGGAGGTCAAACAACTATCGATCGAGCAATCTGCCTGCGGGTTTGGTTGTGTTTTCTGGTGGCATAAGCCCTGCAAAGCTTTCAAATCCAAATCCAAAAGTGCTGGATTCAGGCATTGGTTAGACACTTTAGACACCAGTTCGGATAATTGTACTTTGGCTGCTTCGACTTCGAGCCCGGTGGAACCCGGATTTTGTCTTCCAAGTGTCTCTTGAGCTTTTTCCAGGACTGACTGTAAGTACTTCCCTTGAGCCTCAATCCGAAGCTGTAAATGTCGCTGCACCTAGTTCGATTGCAAAAAAAAAAAAATTCAGAATGAAAGCTAAGTAACTAAATTAACTACCGTTTCTGGATTCATTACAATGTTTATGTACCTCTAGCTGTTCGTGCAGCCGCCTCTGGACTTCGATTTGCATTTGCAGTGCTTCGCCGATTTGTAAGTCTCTGGATTATTTTTTTGAACACGAAAATCAGTATATGAATAGCTATATGGATGAATGAAATGAAAAACTATGAAACGCCATTGATGTTACTTACTTGTTTGTTTGAGGTCCAGCAGTTAAGTTATTCATTTGAATCCCATTTGCTTCAGACATTTTGTCTGCTGCTGCCATTGGCATCGCTCCTATATCCATTGAGTTAAAAAAACACCAATCATCAAAGTGAAGATCGTATCGATGCAAATCCGGACATGCGTATAGGATTCTGATCCGAAAAGGACCCTCCAAATACATAGAAATCATAGGGGAATTGAATTTATCCGTGCCAGACAGATAACATTTACACTCAAATTCGAGTAACATAAGCTAAAAACTTATCAGGACCGAAAGAGGAACACTGTTATCTTACCTATTCTGTTACTGCCACTGTTAACTTGTCCATGGGGATTTTTACTGAGCCTGTACTTCTGCAACCAAAATGTGAGAATTTACTTAGCAATGGTAAAACGTTTCAGTTACTGGATTCTGAATTGTGGTAGTTTCAAGATCATATTGAAAGGTTTCACTCGGAAAATTCGACGAGGGAATTACTTTCGGACTGCAGGCTAACAAGTTGGCTTAAATATCACCAACATTTTGCTGTAAAAAAACAAGGTTTATCCATCTAGATTTTATGAACACAATTTTGTTGATTTAGATATAACTTACCTGAAGGTGACTCTTGAGATGGTATAAAGTAAGGCCAGGAATCCCCATTAATTTCATTACTGTTTTTGGAGTAGCCTCTGCAATAAAAAAGAACAGTTTATTTGTACCATTCTAATGCAGTTTATGTCTTGGGCACTTTTATCCGAGTCCAAACAACATAGCATGAATTTACTTACTGTCTGCTCCTCCGAGCTGATTGACAGCTTCGATGAAGCGTTCGTGGAGGTCAGGCGTCCACTTGAGTCTCGGCTTCGCATCAGTTGAGAGGACAAGTCCAGAATCTCCGGTGTCGTTCCCACCTTGCAGTAACAAATGCCTCTCTGGAATTGCCATTCTCAAACAAGCCTGGATGTTCTTCCCTTGATGTTGTTGTTGATGATGATGATGGTACATTTTCGATCTCCAAAACGGAAACTATGAAGGTACAACGGGTTACAACACGACACAGACAAATATCGCGTCTCGGCGTCGCCCTAATGGCCAGTTCTTACAAGACAAAGGTGACCCCAACATGGCTTTTATAAAGCAGGTTTTAGAAAGAATAGAATCTAGGACATTGCTAGATGGGAAGACCATGACCTGATCCATTATTAACAGTGACTAAAAAAGAGATATTGTTAAACTATGGAAGCCATTTCGAATTCCTGGAAAACAAAACCAACTTTCTAAAACACTTGAAGAACTTGAATTAGGTACTGGGAATTGATCCACCATTTTCCCCTACCCCACTGGCAAAGCCCAAAGAACCTTATTCCCCAGGGGGGGTGACCTGCATTAGGGGAATCCACTAACTATGTTTTGCTTGAGACCTTCAAAAGCTCACTTTTCCATGCTCTCTCAACTTCAAAGAATCCGATCGAAATTCGCACGGTTTTGTTCCAGAAGAAGTCTCATTATAATTCGAGTCTCGACATATATATCTTAACGGATCCTCTCAGTTTTCGACTTCGAATTGGGGTGAATCTGGTTTCAGATATGTATGAATACAATTAACTAATGAGATTAACTGGTTTATATTTGCAGAATGTAGAGATTCTTTTGACTGAAACACATTGAAAATTTGAAACATTGGAATTAGATACATACAAGAAAAAATTAAAATGGGGAAAGAAAGATGCTTTTCCTTGGAAATTTTTTAGTGGCAAAGGAATGGAATATGGAACACGTCCCATAATTTGTCTGCTACACCAAGTTTGGTACTTTGTTCAACTTCTATTTTTCTTCGAAACATATATGGACACGAGTACTAGAATATGATTCTCCAAATCTATGAAAAAAACTAAGCATTAATTGTATCAACACTCAAACCTGAATTTGGATACGGAAATGAGAATACCATCTTTCAAATATATGGAAATATTTAGATAAAACTGAGTATACTCGTATCAGACACTCAACTTCGAGTCGGAATAAGACAGTCGGCCCCTTAAACGGCGAATCCTAATGAAAAGGAAGGGACTTTTGTACTTGCATTTGGTTGAAAAACATGGCATGACAATCCATGGCCCTGAAAGCGACAGCTTGCCATTGACCCTAATGCTTTTGTCTGGTTTTTCTTGATTCTCTCTGTATGAATCTATACGCTCTGCTTTCTCAATTTTCACTACTTTCTTATGATAATATCTTAATTAAGCAGTTTTAAGTTTATAATTCCATGTTGTACATACACATATATAGAAATTTCAGCTGAATTTATATACAAATCCATGAATGCATGCAAATTATTCCCTTTTTTTTCTTTTTCATGCATGAACTGGCACGTAGAAAACATGGAATTATGCATTGTTACATACATGTGACCATGCTTGCCAAAGAAGTTTTATTTCATCACAGGGTTTAACTGCACTGAACCGAGCTTAAACTCGAACTCGATAGAATTTCATTTTTTAAACTTAAGTTTGAAAGGAGATAAATAATGTAACTAAGTTTATGTGGCCTGATTTCTTTGCATCCATCACATTCACATTTTTTTTTCTAACTTTATTTTTCACCAACCTAACCCCGCTGCAAACTTTTCGAGCCGGAACAAGACGAAATTCAGTCACTACTCTTCTAACATTATCCTATCTGCAATCTGCACCTAAACAAAAGCAGAAATGTACATGCTTAAACTTGGAAGCATATTTTGTTTCTTTGGTTTCCACTCTCCAGATTTTTTTTTTTTTTGAATTGAAAAGATGATCAAACCTAGAAGCTAGGGACGAGCAGTCAGGGCCGGTCCCGAGCTTTTGGTCGCCCGGAGTGAATATAAAAAATGAGCTCCAAATTTAAAATTTAAATTACGGTTACGCTCGTATTTACAATCATGTTAGGTTTTATTGTGATTGCGAACATTATAGATACTATTTCGGTCACTGCGAGTGTCGCAATTATAGAATATCTTAATAACATATACTATTATGGACATAAAAGTTGTGGTTACCGCGGTTTCAGATGGTGCCGCTACTCATGGGAGGATGTAGCAAACAAATTGGGATGCAATTGACCTCACTTAATTTGGTGGGGTATGAGTTTTTCAATGAGGTAATATTAGATTTGACTCCACTTAATTTGTTGGGATATGGGGTCAACAATGCTTATTCTAGTGGTATAGAAATCCTCAATATCTCATACTTCATTTATGACCTTACTATAAGAAAATCTTGGCTCCACCACTACCGTATCGTCATGTAATGGTCGTTGTTGCAGTTGCATACCATTATTTAAATATATGTCCTTAATAGTAAGTAACGAAAAAATAATAATTTTAATAGTAGGTACATGAAAACAAGTATTGAAAAATTGAGCCCCTAATAACATAATTTGAAGAAAAAAAATGAATTTTAAGAGTATACCAAAAATAATAAATATTAAAAAAATCGTCTCCTAATAACAAGTATTAGAAAAGTTTAAATTTTAAGAGTAAGTCACTAATAATAAACATTGGAAAATAAAATTAAACATCTATTAACAAATATTGAAAAAATGGGCACATAACAAGCATTAAAAAATTAAATCATTAAGAACAAATATAATTTTCTTGAGCGGTGAACCCTGAGCGAGCGCCCTTGTTGCCCTTGCCCAGGGTCGAGCCTGCGAGCAGTTCTACTGTAAGGAGGGCCAAATACATCACGATCCAGTACGGCCTGAATAGATTCAAGAGCAGCATTAAGGACCGAGAGCTGATAACTCTGCGTCGAAACCAGTTTCGATACACCATCCGCCACCATGTTACTAACTGCGATAATATTCATTATGTCTATATTAGGGATAAATGTGATTCGATTACTATAAAAACACTACTATAATGCAATTTATCCCTGGCGATAATGAAGGAATCATAATTTATACCTAATTAAAATAAAAAGGAATGTATAATATTTGCATGATCAACAGCTAACGAAGAATAAATTCGTAATATTAACTATTAAGTACTGGAGACCAAATCTGGCAAATCATATAAACCAGCCAAATAGAGAAAATTAAATAAAACTAGATGAGTTTTACACCATGTAACTTGATCCCATCACTATATATATATATATACCCCATTAAAATGAGTGCTTGAAAATTTTCTAGAGATAAGAGGGATTATTTGGATGCATAAAATACGTAAAAAAAAATACATAATATTTTGTATTTAAACTATAAATTCTAAAATCTAAAATCATAATCCTATAACCCTAAATTTTAAACTATAAAATTTAATTTTAAATATAAATCATGAACTCTAAAATTTAACCCCTAGATTCTAAAATAGAACACATGTGTATTGAATTTTTTTTTGACAAATCTTAATTCTAATCCTAAACCTACCTAAAGGGGAGAGGGAGAGGACTCTAGAGGAAAGAAGGAAGTGGCGGATCCACTTGGTGCTTTGGGTGGGCATGTGCACACCCTGAATTTTTTAAATCTTATACATTTAACTTCAATTTTTATAATTTTTATGAATTAGTCCTTAAATTTTATGACTTGTGCCCACTCTGAAATTTTGAGATTTTTATGATTTGTACCCATCCTAAAAAGTGTTTTGATTTGTGTCCATCCTCAAAAAAAATTCTAGATCCACCACTCAAGTACGATTCTTCATTTTGCTTTAAATATCTATGTTAAAGGTTCATTTTCGTCAAATGTTCAGCTAATGGCGGAGCCTACCGAAAACTTATGTTAGTTGACATTCAAAAATTTTAAAAATATTTATATTTTAAAACTATACAATACATATATTAAAAATGATATTGACGCTCCTTGAAAATATTGATACATGTTGTGTAAATTTTTTTACACATTTGTTCACATTTAAATTATAAAATTTAAACTTAAATCTTTAATCCAAAATCCGAAAATATTAAACTCTAGATACGAAACCTTAAACTCTAATCATAAGTCTTAGACTCTAAATTCTAACCATAAACTCTAAATTCTAAACTCTATAACATAAATCTCAACCTAAGCTTAAAATCCTAAAGTTAAAAAGTTTATGTAAACTAAAAGTATTTTTTATTATTTATCTATCCATCCAAAATAAATTTCTTTATAAAAAATTTTAAATTCTAATACTCTGTATTCAGCTATATGTCTAGAGACGACAACTCCCCAAATACATTCTCAAGTAGATGAAAATAATTTTTTTTTAAAATTGGTATGAAATTTATATCTGAATTCGAGTAAAGTAAAATTCCACATTAGTTTCAACTGACTTTTTAGAAAATCAATTGATTCTGATATGTCAGTATATATTTTTGCAGTTTAAGAGAATCTATAAATACTTTGTCTCAAAAGTATTTAAAGCAGAATCCTAAAACAGTTTGATGGCATGTGGATAGGAATATAATTGCAGAATACGCATCATCTGCTAACCCCAGTTTTCATTATTTTACATATTTCATTATTGTTCTCTATCATGGACGAATGCACCAGGTGCGAAATATAGAGTAAAAGTTAAAGGGAACTAATTTAAATTTTTAAAAGATTTAAAATATTAAACGAAAATTTTCAAAAATGAGGGTTTAACTAAAAATTTTAATAATTTTGAGAGATTTAACGAGATGAGATTTAATTAAAAATATTTAAAATTTGAAGCTTAATATGAATTTTTAAAAATCTTGAGGGGGACAAATTAAAATTTTCAAAAATTTTAAGAGAAAAATTTGAGTTTCTCAATATTTTGGGGGTCGTGGCCCCTACCGGTCCTTAAAGCATCCGCCCCTGGAATGCAGTATTTTATGGGTAAAAATCTCCTGCCCCCTAACCATGCCTCCTTCTATGCCCCTTGCCTAAAAATATTTAAAATTAAATTTTGCCCCATAACCCTAATTTTCATATCCTAAACTTCAAACCCTAAACCCTAAAAAATACACCCTACCCCTAATTCCCTACACCCTAACCCTAAGCCCCAACCTTAAACCCCAAACTCTAAACTCTAAACCCACTATTTTAAAGTGGGGGCACAAATGGGGGCATACTTTGGGGGCAGATGATTTCCATCCGTATTTTATATAAGGGTGTAAATTATTAAGAAATTATATTAAAAATATAGAGATGCAAAATTAGATTGTTAATAGAAAATACAAAAGAAATATCTACATTGTAGAAGAATTTAAAATTTTAGAGGTGTGACTGCCCTCTCAGCACCCCTCGATCCACCCTGTTCTCTGTCATAATGCGATCGAAAACTCTTCTGCAACCGTGAAAACCTGCCTGCTAGTTACAATAACAGATAGCTTCTCAAAATATCACAACTTTTTTTCGAATAGACAAAATATCACAACTCGATATAAATATAAAAAGTTATACTTTTTATTCATGTCCGAAAATGTATAGGTAAAAATATTTTGAGAAAAAAATTAAAAAAAATGACAATTAGATTGAACCAAACTTGAAGAATGATAATTCCCATTGTTCTTGTTCATGTTTTACATGTTTTTTTCTTCCATTTATCAGTTAGTATTATGTTGAAAACAAAAGTATTTTTGTTCAGACAAAACAAGTACTTCTGCTTTTGATGTGCAAAAAGTGCATGTAAATAAACCATTTGTAGGACCCAAAAAACAAGTTTCCAGTACTTATGTTCATGCCTGCTAAGGACCCAATCATCATATTTCCAACATTTTAGTACATATAAAAGTCCCTGACATTCTCTCATGTTTGTCAAAATGAAAGTTTCAGTACTTGGTACAAGTCCATTTGTCCGTATATCTACCTCCAACAATTTTATACATAAAACACGATCATACGATATCAACACGACACATAAATTTACACAATACGAGAATATAACATAAATAGTTAGCTTCTGCATACTGTTACTTAAATTATTACTGCATTTGTTATCTCTAGCGCGGGCAATTTCATACACAAAATATAATTAGGCGACGTGAACATGATACACGAGTAACACGTGACACAAAAAATATAACTGAAAAACAGTGAACTTTTTTAATACGGTAATCTAAACTGTTACTGCCTTCTGATATCTCCGAGGCATGTTATTCACTTATTATTCACTTGAAGCATAGGGGAACATTGATATTTGTTCTTCCTTGTACTTCAACAATTTCCCTTTTTCTATGGATTCCCTGTGTTAATATAATTTTACTCTCTTTCTTTCTTTTCGGTGAATCTAGGGTGCAACAGGGTTACGATGTAGTACCGACCGAAATGTTACAAAACACGAGACCTAAAATATTATATTTTTATAACATTTTAAGTTAGTGATAATATTTTAATTTTTGTGGTTTGTAACATTTCAATTGATGTTGTACTGCAATCTTACCGTAACCTGCTTTTCGAAGACCGGGGAAGTTTCGAAAAGAGCATATATAGGTATAGCTGAGAATATATGAGATTAGAGGGGACTAGTTTCAATCATAAGCAAGATACACGTGTAAGAAGCTTATTGGTTAGTGAGGAGCATTGGGTGAAATAGAAAAGTGAGAAATGACCACGGAATGGTATTCCAATTCCATTGTTGAAAACAAGTCCAGGGAATTGGAATGTGGGAATCTTAACTCAAACTGAAGCCATTGAGTCATATTCTCAAGTCAATATTCCTTTTTTATTTTTATTTTTATTTATTTATTTTGGGGATTATTCCTCTATGCTAAAAGCCACAAAAAAAATGGGAATCTTAAGTTGAACCACTTGTAAAAAGACTACTCAATGTTTCTATCATTCATCTCTTCGTTTTATATATATTCGACTCTTCAGTTTTCTTAAAATATAAATAAATACAGAAAAATAAATCCTTTAAATAAAAAAAATTCCAACATACGATCATATCCGACATGTTCATACAAATCCGAATAGCATATAATATATAAATATAGAAAAATACTCTAATATACAAACTTATTAGGAAAGCATTAATGTTTATAAAATAAATTCATTGCATCCGATACATTTTTAATCACCAAAGAATATGGTTCCAACTCCAACGAGTGAAGATAAAACTTCGAGGGTAGGCTTGTGATTTAGATTATAAATTATACACCTTCCATTGCCAACCCTCTATATCCTCAAACTTAGAAAAACTATAATACTTGGATTCGAATACGAGTATCAAACAAAAATATATGTTCAATATAGATAAATTTATTTTTTAAAAGTTTTCCATATATTTTAAAGAACATTGAAGTAGACTTATCTATGTTTTAACTCAATCAACCGACTAGCCTTTACAATTCATATATTGTAATAAAAGCTCCTCCCTTGTTGTCCCAGTGGTAAAAGGTGATGTAATTCATCCAGGTGATCCGGGTTCGAGCACCAGTTATGTATGATGTGTGTGCCTTATTAAAAAGAGACTAAGAAAGTTGAACAGATGTTACCCTTGTATCACACCAACATATTCAAAAAAATATTATATTAAAATATTTTAAAGATTATATCGGGGAAATTACACAAATGTTGTTTTTCCTTTTTTAATTTTTCAGAAATATAACACAGCTCATATTATTTTCAGAAATATAGTATTTGCTATAGTATTCTTGAAATCGGAATGCTTAGAGTCCGACTTTGAACAATATTTTTTCATTAAAAAATACTCCTCTGCCACACGACTGCTGCATCTGCCACAGACAGAAGCTAAAGACAGTAAATATGCATTATATCTTTAAACAGTGACCTCTATAGATGGCTACCACATGAACGACGCTGCATTTTTTATTCGATTTTTTATTGTTCAAAGATGATTTGTAGAAGATTCGTCTTTAAATTACTATAGTAATTTGTGTAAATAATTTTGTTTGTGCCATATTTAAAAGAGAAAAAATAACAATAATATTTATGCAAAGCTTATGTTTATATCAGTAAATTTAAATTTAAATACTTTTAAATTGTTTAATTTGAACTCAAACCAAGTCAACCCAAAGTCAACATCTTATCCAAGTCTGGGTCAACCCAAAGTATTCAAAAATGGTAAACTGCCCAGCCCATGGTCAGGAAGCTTTAACTGATGTTTTATATAGGGTAAACATTATCAGTCACTAAACTAGTTTTGCTTTTTTGTTTTGGCCATCAAACTATTAATTTATAAAAAATTATCACTAATATTATTATTTTTTTATTTTGATCACTAATGTTATTTTTTTTCTTATTTTAATCACCAATTTATTGTTTCTTTCTTATTTTGGTCACTAAAATATTCATGTTTTCATGTTTTTTTTATAATTTTTTATCAGCAGGTGACCAAAATAGAAAAAAACCGTAACATTAATAAATATTTTTCCATATAATTCTATTTGAAACAATTACCATTGGATGAACCGATTGTATAACCTCTATTAAATACAAAAACAAAGCTTTGAAATACCGGAGGACATGACTTAACTAGAGGAATCAAAAAGCAACAGAATCAACGTCCATGCCCTTGAAAAATGGATCGCCAATGGTTGTAGATTGGCCCAATACATTGTGCCTATGATTATAGAAGACGGGTTAGCACCGATTTGGAAAGACATGATGACTTGAGATTAATATGTTCTTTTTATTCAAAGTTTTTTTTTTTTTATATTTAACTAGTGGAACCCGTGGAGTGGTTCTAGTGGTAAAGGATGCTGTATTTCATCCAAATTGTCTACGGTCCGTTTGAGGCTGATATTGTATATGCAACGGTTGGATTCCATGACGTCTTTTCCGCATGTTTGGGTTCGAATGTCACCCTATACATCGTCTCTTTTACGCCTGCCGGCGAATTTTATGTATCCGAAAATGCACTTCCCTTGGTTTGAATGAAGAACAACACATGCAGGGACGACTGCCGGAACTTGCTGCGTAGGTTGATTCAGGGGAACTGTCCTGCAACCCGATATGTGGAAGGGGAGAAGTCTCGACTCACTTCGACCACCATAACCGATATTTACATAATATGAAACTATAATTATGAACATCTTTTGCCAATGTACAGTACTCAAAAAGGACTTTGAAGACCTATTTCATTTCAGTATTATATGGAACATGGTTGAAAAAAGGCCCAATTCAACTTACCTTCAACATGACCATAGTCCCTCGATGCCTCAACAACTTTTACACTACTGCTTAGTGTGTATTTATAGACACAAAGCTGCTCAACAAAGATCTCGGATTTCGTAACATCCCGATGCCATTCATCGGCGTTACCTTTGGTAGACGTGATCGGCTTTCGCCTTACATCGGCAACCTGATCAGTGGTCGTATAGCTGCCATTGTATGTATAGCCACCATACGTAGCCATTGCCTAGCTTAAGATTTTCCCTTCCTTATTCTTTGAAACTACTGGAATGTTTCCTGATAAAAAAAATGTTGGGATTGAAGCTCCCTTTATACAGAAAAACATAAATTGTTCTCTTTTTTAACTTTAAAGTGAGAAAAGATTCAACTTCAAAGTCTTCAACCTATAATATTTGAATTCGTGTATTCTCAAACAATCTCACACGTATTAAAGGATCTTTAAAAGTTATATCCTCATATCCAATTTAATTATACGTTGAATATTGACATCAAACATTCGAGCACTTTGATAAAAGAGTAAGAAATAATAGTGTTAGTCTAATAATAAGCAGTTTGATATCGTTTAAATATATTTCGAGTTTAAGGCCTAGCGTATACAAAAAAAATCACCGCTAGGAGACTCACCCAACAAAACCAAGTGTACAATGCATGTCGGTCTAAATTAGTCAGAGCAAAACCCTAAAAAACCGAGAAAGGGAAAAAGAAGTAAGAACATTTAATTCAATGAGCGCTTAGACAGATGGGATTCCCAACTTTTATCATTGAGAAAGTTGCTTAAAGAATCATATTCTTTTGATTATTATTATTATTTTTTGGATAATGACATCCATTTGTTGCATGAAACATGCAATCCATTGGTATCATGATAAGAGTAGGTCATGCAATCCATTGGTATCATGATAAGAGTAGGTCAATCATAGTGTACTCTTTAAGGGGAAAAAAGAGAACCAGGTAAATTCGGGTTTGTCTAATATACGACAGGTTACAGTACAGTTACGGTACGACATCAACTGAAAATGTATAACATGACATTAAAAATGTTAAACTTTTTAATAACATTTTCAGTTGAAATAAGTATCAAAGCTTTACTTTCAAGTTGCAAAACTTTCATCACTTCTAGGAACCGAAAATATTATAAAAAATTAACATTTTCAGTGCCATATTTTATATTTGCACCGTAACTTACCGTACCACAAACCTACTCGATAAATTCTTTACCCAGCAGAACACAGTTAACACTCCAATGAGATCACATACTGAAAAGCATTTAAATAGTTTATCATATTTAAAAGCATGTTTCACTACTTTAATAAAATTAAAATATTAAATTTAATTAAAAATATAGTTATGACATAAATATTTAAAAAATGGAAATACCATATATTGCAAAAAAGTGCAAGTAGAGACACTCATCGGTCTATGCCTTTTCGTACTACATTGCCGGGAAAGAGGATTCAACTTTTCACTTTACGACCAAGAAATTAAAGCAGAAAAATAAACAAAGTCTATGCGACAATTTTCCCTTCATAATCTATTTGATTACAAATGCATAAATAAAAGAATAAGAAACAATTAGCATAAGTTTCAGCAAAGAAATATGCTACTTGAAATCCTATCCCCCAGAGTGTATACTAAATTACTAAATCATGCACAAGAAAGCATTGAGAGATTTTCCAGAAATATCCGGATTCAATGTAAATTTGATAGTCTTATTTCGAGAAGTAAAAATGAAAGAAAAAACTCAACTTCATAATAACATTTCTATGTCTAGATATCATGCCCTATAAGAACAAATCCACAGAGCTTCTGACATCGTTAAGCCTAATAATGTTTTGGTTCCAGAAAGTACCCGGTTTTCATTCAGCTAATTGTCCAACCCCCAATAACAAACTCTTCAGTTGATTGCATTTCCACCCTACAGCTTTTTTTTTCTGATGTATGGCAAAAGCATGGATGTCCAAACCAAAAATTCACGATAGTCACGATCCTCTTGAAAAAGTCCGGGAAACACACCCAGATAGAGAACTGATCATCTTTCGAAATATGGAAGGATCCCGCCGACATTTTCAATCATGATATGCAGCCTTAGATGAACAAAATAATTCCCAACATTTCACCAAAGCATGAGATTCCATACCCATATAGCGAGACCAACCTGCAGCTCAAAAGATAACAAGAGGATACAATTCAAACACTATTTTAGCTAATTGCTTCCTACAGCAGATACCCAATGAGTAGACATGCTCAAAGAGAAGCAGTCGGACTAAAATGAAACAAGCACTCCATGTTAAATTGACAAAATTATAAGGGAAGAATTAAATTACCCACATGCTTCCTATAAAAAACTAAACAATCCTAGAAATATAGCTAAATAATAGGCTGCACTCACCTGCTCCCAGAAGTCAACAAAATCACCTGCCCTGGATCACTCTATAATTAAGTACCAAGTCCTCGGGTTTCTTCCATACATAAGCCCGGACAGTAGCTAAGCTCATATCTGGAGATAATACCTAGAACATATAATAGAAAACTGAATAAGGGGCCAGAATAATATGATAGAACTTGAATTTACTACGTTGAATCCAAACACAACATAGAGATCTAATATTCGGTGCCAGAAAATGAGTAAAATAGACACAGCTTTGACGAGATCTTAGGCTCTTTAGCCAATGGCATCATAACATCCAACACGCAATTGGCTTGCCTGATTATTGCATAAAATCTCAATAGAAGGTCGAGGCTTTTGCCAAGGCTTCAATCCAGAGCGAAAAGATCCATCACTGACTGCTGAATGTTGCAATCGTCCTCCAAGTCCAGGTGAAAATGTTCCATCCGAATTTGCATTATCAGATGGTTTCTCAAGCTTCTCTATGACATAATTAACAACCTTCATAACCAAAACATAATGAGCGTACATTAAATGCTAGAAAATTCATAAAATAATGATACAAAACTAAAATCTATAGAACCGGTTGGCATTAATATTAGAAAACCAAAGAAGAAACAAGAATCTAACAAACCAGAGCCATCTCCCTCATATACATGCAACTAAGCATTCGACAAAGCTAATTCAGAAGATTGATTTATTATAATTCATTCCTATCTTGTTTTGGCTACAACTAAGTTAAAGGTCCTATCAATGTATATGAGCCCTAAAGGCTAAATTAACATCTTCAGCAATCTAGCATTGCCCTTTCGGCTGTTATGCCGTTCTTGCTCCAAAATATGAAAGAGATTCTAGAGCATTAATCCAAGTGATCTATATTTGTACACTAACAACATTTGCTACTTACTACAAACACATTCCATGAACAGGAAATTGCCTTTTGCAAGTACTAAGAAAACCGAACATGCATACCTTGTGTACTCTCAAGATGCGAGGTGCGCTTAACTTCCCTTGTGTGAGGATCTGAACAGCTGAACCTTCACATGGATGAAGGTAGAAGCTGCACCTGCACAAATAAAAAGCTATACTATAAAGAGAGTGAGGGGAAAAAGATGAAAGTGCATCCTGATTAATACCAGATAAGTAAAATTAATAATTATCCATGGTTCTGAATATAGTGAAATGATGTAAAGGGGTTGCTTTTTTGTTCTAAACTATGAAGCAGAGATATGAACACAAAATACAGGTACAACACGACAATGACACTGCAATGCAGCAGTTTAAAATGGGTAAAAAAAACACAACATAGCAAAAATACGGCAGTTAAAATATACATATATCAAATGAACTTTATTTTTATTGTCCATATCAATATTCTTTTCAATTAAACTATTTCAAGCAAAAAAAGTTATTATTAGTGGTAGTATTGATTTTAAATACTTTTAATTTCATGAAAAAAAAGTTATTACTTTTGTTAAACCCACACCAAATGGACCTAGATCCACAAGGCCCAAGTAGTGGCCCATATGAGCTCCGGCTCAATAAAGGCACAAAGCCCACAACCAGACCCACTAAGCTCAAAAGCTTGATATGCTAGCATAAACAGATGCCATATGGCATCATCTGGTATCTTATTCCTTCAAAAAGAAGGTTCTACCTCTCCAGCTTAGCAAATATCTCTGTGAGAGCCGGGCACTGTAATCAGCCAATGATAAGCAGTAGTTAGATCTGAGTAGTCAAACAAGTAGCCATGGGCAGCCTAGGGATCTATTATAAATACCAAAGCCACAGCCTCTCCTAGGTATGACCTCTCCTATACTTCCATACCCCATTACTGTTTTCTTCTTTGCTCATCCCCTGCCAAATCACTGACTTAAACATCAAAGAGTGTCTCCAAGCACAAGCTCCAACACCTCTTAGTTCACCCATGTTTTGCGGATGCCCCAATCACAAACCCAAGCTCACTCATTATTCAAGCCCATCAGAAGAGACATCAACAAGTTCAAAATTTAAGTCTAAATAGTTCTAATTTATTAAAAAAATCAAAAGCAATCTTTATTTTATTTATTTTTGGACTATGTTAAAAAACTGGGTTTATCTATTGTTTTAGCACAGGCCTAATTTCTAGTTAAAATAATCAATAAAAAAACCTAATGTTTCATCTTCTTTCCCTTTTTCCGGCTGCTTTTTTCTTTTTCTCCTTTTGCTGCAGCTGCTTCACTTTTTTGTTTTTAATTTCAACAATCCTCAACCTTCTCAATCTCTTTACCTTTCCTGTGTCCAGACAGATTTGACAGGACACAGGTACGAAACTGATATGAGGTTTCCAACGTGTACATACTTCATAGGTTCTAAATGAAGAGAAATGCTGATGTCCACAAGAAAAAAAAATCAAAAAATAAGGACTAGGACACAAAAAGCAAAACACACTGCAAACTACTCAACTTAAATGACACATCTTTAAGTTCATCCATGTGTAGCAAGCATATCAACAAAGGGGTCAACCATAAAGCAGTTCAATCTATGCATAGTTTCCTTGTGAACCTAAAGATTTAATTGAGAAAAGGAAAGTTTAACGAGGTCAGAAAGTTACTTGGTGTTATTATCTCGTGATGGAAGCTTGTTACTCAATATACAGTCCAAAACCCAACATGGGAAGTCCTTCTCATCCTCAGTTCCATCCAATTCAGTAATTTTCTTTCTCCAAGGACCCCCTTGGGAACCCTCAGTGATAATAGAGGGAGGGGAAACTGTAGAAAATTCGAAAGAAGGATAGACCATGGAGTCATTTTCAGCATTACCATCTACCTCAATTCTTGAGTTAGCAAGACTTCTTGAAGTAATATCTTTTCCTGATAAAACATTTCCATTAACTGACGCCTGGGAGCCAAGTCTTTGCCTTCTTTTTGTCATCCAATGAGCCAATAGGCCTTTAAGGGTTTCACGAGCTAGATTAACCTGCCAAAGACATGTCAACACCAGATGTATATAATAATCACAGAGATACCAGTGTCTTAAGATTGCCACAACCAACAGAAAATTTAATACCTTATCATCCTCGGGCTTGCCAATTATGTTCAGATCTGCAGAGTACATTTCTGCAGAAAAGCATTGGGGAGTGTCCAGATGAACAGACAAGCTCCCAAGCCGAGTATCCGCAGTGAACCATGCAGGAATGCTTACCTAGAATGGTTTTAAACAAAAATTATTTTTTTTAAAAAAAAGATGCAATATATTGAACTGATATGATCAATAAATAGTTGCCGCACCATCTCAAACAACTGCTCCTTTTTCTCATCAAATGAAACCTGGACATTGAAATTAAGGAAATGGATTTATACATACAACTAAAACATAACCATGCATATACAAGTGTGTCTACGTGAAAAACACCAATAAGCGAGAAGCAAAGTGCAAGTGCTTCTACTCAAGGGGGAAAGAAGAAACAAACGGTGAAGGATCTAGTTCACCTGTCCATAGTCCTCAATCACAACACCCCTGGTTATCTCCCAGAGTTTTACTGAACCAGCAGTATCCTGTTAAAGAAACATTAATATCATCTATGCAAAAATCAATCTCCCAAAACAAAATTGTATGAATCAAAACCCATAGAAGTACTATAACATTTACCTTAGTCAATACATGCCTTTTATTATTTAAAATTTCGTGCTGAACTATTGCTGGAGTTCCAGGAATGGTAAAGATTGGTTCCTTATAAACAGGAGTCTGTGAATATAAATGACAATGTCAGAACATCAGTACGGGAAAGGGATAGAAGATAATTCTGAAACAAATCGCAACCAAACGTCAAAGAGATATTCATAACAAAGCATTTCATGGTTAACAAAATGACAATATAATATTTGATCTTTTTCCTTGGGGTTGGGTGAGCAAGGAACAAATGGAGCATACCATTAATAATTCAATGAGCTGCACCAAATTCACAGAAGTTCAAGTATGTAATGAAATGAAGTGTTGCCACAATGCGGAGTTTATGTATTTAATAATACTTGACAGTTGACACAGAAACATGCTATACTTACTGGGGCAGACCCTTCTAAGGAAACTCGTGCCCTAGAAAAGGACAAGTTTCCAGCCAAGAACGAACCACCTCTTTGAAACACCTTCTGAGGATTTCTTCCTTCAGCAGGCCATCTATGGACTGAAGAATCTGTCGTTGCAACCCATATGCTATCATCATGCAGTGCCAGCTGCAAAATTGGGTGTCTCTTTGTGCAAAGCAAAAGACTCTCTCTTGTTGTCAAGTCTGTCAAATATAACTGATGCATGTACAAAAGTAAGTGCAAGTTCGAAGTTAAAGCTAAATATTTGAAGTAACTGACATGGGCGTCAAAGATTGTCAAGATTATATACCCAGAAAATTTAGAAGCAAGCCATTTGTTTGAAGTCAGAACGGTTCAGAAACTTAAGCTAGAATAGGCATTTTCAAGTCTTAACATTTAGTTTCATCGAGTTAAAGATGCGTTTTCATTTTCTGTTTACTTAATTTTTAAATGTCAAAGGTTTTCAAGTAATTTAAAAAAAAATACAGGAAACTAAAGAATTTGACACAATGAATCAGATTTCAGAGTGTCTTGTACTAAGTTTTCACCCATTGTATATGAGTGGTAATTGTATGAAGTTAATTTTGGAAGTTACCTACTTTGGATCCCAAGTGTTTGTATGAATAAATATTACTCGAGCTCCATCAACGAGCATGATCTACTTCAACTACTATAAGAAGAAACTTAATAAGAACTTCGACAACTGTAGTGACCACCCTTGCCCTAGTGCAAAGTTCAAGGAATTCTAGGAGTGAAGCGTCATGATCACTTATTCCTTTTCCTTGCTCTCTAATTTCTAGCATTGGTTTCACTATCAAACTAACCTTAGATCCTTAAAGCAAGCCACACCCCTACTCATATAAATTCATTTTCAAATTAAAACCTTAACCCTTAATTACCATTCAACCAATGACAGTATAATTTCTTTTGCATAATTTCCTATCCTTAATCGAGCCTGAATACTTATCAGCCAATTGTCCTACATCAGTATAAATTTCTTGTGAAATTATACATCAAAGCATTGGCGAAAAGGATAAACATGTCCATTAAAATGGTTTGGCAGGAATATATACTTACAGAAAGATCTCTACCACCACTATAAACATGACTAAAGGTTGGGGTGCTTGCAAGTGCCCAAACAGAATCCGTATGCACAGCATATGAATGCACACAACGTTGCTGCCCAAGGTCCCATAGCCTGCAAAATAAAATTACAACCGCTTGAAAGGCAATGTCTTAATTTATTATGGTTGAAAATGGTATGTGCTTGTACAACAGCAAAACCAGTGCACAAAGTACCTGATCATAGAATCAGACGAGCCTGATAGACAATATCTGAAAGAATAAAAAATGTCAGTCAAATACTTAACTAATGAAATAAATACAGCACAGAAGAGAATATTCAAAAAAACATAATTCAATGACATCAATCAAGGGAAAAACCCATAAAATAACAATAAACTCCCTGATATATTCAAAGAAAAAGCATTCATCCCAATTTCACTTGAAGACAACATTACAGTTAATAGATGTGGACTTGTGCATCTATATAAAGCTATTACAAGGTTTAGTCTCCATAATTCAACCACCCTGTTGTTATAAAATATTTAGCATCATAGGGCCATTGTTAATATACAAAAATTATCGTTTTTAAAATTTTACAATCAAATGACAAGTTTATCTCACTGCAATAGAAGAGTTCAGCAGTTGCAAGAGAGAATAATCAGATGGAAAATACGTATCGTATAAGTTATAACACATACTAAAGCTCCATAACCGTAAGCTTCCAACTAACATCAAGTTAATTCTATTTTTAACTCAGAACGGAGTGGGGCTGAATTCATTGCACAACCTGCCAGTAGAATCCAGAAGCAGAGCCCTAATGTTATCTGTATGCCCTCTTAGCTTCATGGTCTTAGAACCAGTTCTTGGATCCCAAACCCGCACAACCTATATGAAAGTGAAGCAGGATGCAAAGATTTACGCTGAAATATTTAAATCAAAAGACCAAATGACAACAAATGAACAAAAGAGGCAAGTATATGAACTGCACTTGCAATATGTTATGAGAGGAAAGAAACATGTTATTATCAGAACATTTGAATTCCGTAAGAGGTAAAATACCTTCTCAGTTCCACCAGAGACAAGAAGGGATCCACTATCATTCATTGCTAATGCGTAGACAGACTCTTTATGCCCTTTGGCAGCGATGGGGACATATCCATGACACTGGGTTGTGTGTGCAGCAATGCTATTACTCGAGCTAATTGTTCGCAAACTTGATATTGATAAGGAATTTGCAGAACCGTTGATACCGTTGGAACGATCATCTTCCATTACATCACTGGACTTTGAGAGTGGAGTAACCGCAGCTTCAATATCCCATACAAAAACCTCACCACCAAGACCCCCAGAGGCAACCACATTGGTCTAAAATGTATGGCACTAAAAAAGAATGAGAAAGAGACCTCTATAATAATAAATATCATACCTTGAAGCAGAACCTATGCTGCCAAATTAAACATGAAATTTAAATAGCAATATTGCATTAACAGGAACCTTTCATCCATGCAGCTAATAATATCCACAGAAACTGACATAGAAATTACATTTTTTTCAGCTGCAGCTAGACATGTAACATAGTCGGAGTGTTGACGGAGAGTGCTGGTACAAGTTCCATCAGACAAGCAATTCCATGTCTGGTATATCCCAATTCCCAAGGAAGATGCATGTCAATACTTAATGAAATTAGTCAAAAGATAACAGTCAAAGATAACGAGTTAATTAACAACAAACCTTCAATGTGGTGTCTGACGAACAGGAAACAAGTGTATTATCACCAGCAATTACAGTATCATTTACCTGCATATCAAGGAAATTGCTTTATTCTGAATCATAACTTACGCATTACAGAGATGTATCATGCATGTACAATAAATGGATGGTGAACCCCGCAACCTAAAGAAAAAGAAGATAAAAGAACTGTTGACATTTAAACAAGTTGGTGTAATTTTACTGCAAGTGGAATACTTGCTCTAACTTTTCTTTTGGAGAGCTGATAGGTTAATAACTATTTATATTTGGTAATATATCAAGATATGGCATTCTGGTAGACCAAAATGGAAAATAAATTAAATTTCACACCCTCCCAACCACATATTAGCAATCAAAAGATTCTAGGTGAAGTATGAAGGTCATGCTTATAGCCAAATGCAAACTGTGATTGGCAAAAAAAGGTACCCAATCAACATGTGACTCAAATGTAGCAGAGCAAGTGGCAGCATCTTCATCCAATGTCCATCTCTTAAGTGTGCCATCACGGCTTCCACTGAAGAGATAATTGCACCCATCAGAGAGAGATGACTCTAGGACAGCCAAACAATTTATGCCGGCGCAATGCTGCAGAACAACATGCCAAAATAAAGAAACATCAATACCTAGTGCCTACACCCAAAGAAACTGACACAAGGGTCAACTACAACCCAAGATACTTACCCTTTAGAATATTAAGCAAAAAATTAGCAGTATCTGATCTGACTGTGAACGTGTTCTTAAATATGACAAATATAACGGTGGTGCAATATTACCTAGGATAAGGAAGTTTAGGAGTTCCAACCCGAAATAGATTTGGCATATGACAAGTTTATCAACATAACAAATATACAATATAACTTTCAGAAAACACATATGGCACGGTATTTTAAAACCACATAAGATAAAAAAACGCACACGTACTCAAATGGTTATTCTATGGATCATTAACAAATTGGTGTGTCCCATATAACAATACATATAAAAAAAACACGAGCTTCTAGAATTCATATTTTAGCTATAATATGATAACATTAAAGTTACAAAAACGAATATAAATCTAACAAAGCAGAAATACCAATCATGAAAAATGTTGCATTACCTGAAAACACGGATAAATAAATTAGAATCCAATTGAAATCTCAAACATGAAAATTCCTAAAGATTTCCAAATACATAATCAAGGAAGCCAACTTCACCTTTGTGTCATCAGTGTCCCTCAATACATATCTCAACTTCTTTTCTTTGCGCGGGCGGTTAGAATTGGCATTGTTCCCCGCACTGCCCACCCGGTGCATTGCAGTGACCCCTATATAATCAGTCAACCGAAATTAGAAACTACACCACCGAAATTTCCAATGCCTTTGAACACTTGAATATTTCAACACTGTAATTATTAAGTTGGAATAACTTAAATTCGGCAACCAAAAATCAGTTTAAAAAAAGAATAAACCCAGGGTTTCAAATAGCGGTGGAGTAGCAGCGTCCCGTCTGCTGCCACCGCTAAAGACATCAATAGCGGAGTGAACAAATTTCACATGGATGGCAGCGGATCGCGGCCGCAAATAGCTTTTAAAGAAATCCCCCTTCTCAACCAAGTACACATAGACAGAGTATGAAATGAGACAAGAGTAAGAAGCACTAGGATCGAAAACAGAAAATCAAAATATAGCAGAAGCAGAGAGCAGTTAACTCGAAATATCTATCAGGACTAAAGTAGGAATCGATGTTCAAGTTACGTTTAGGGTTTCAAAAATTACCGTATTTGATTTCCTGGCCCGTCGGGAAGTTGAAGGCAATAGTGGGATTGGGTCAGGGACGGGAAGAGGAGGGGGATAAAATAGGAAGACGAGAAAGACGAGGCTTGGTTTGGGTCCTTTGGGACAGAGGTGATGAACAGAGAGACGAGAGTGGGTCGGGAATTTTTTGGGTCAAAGGGTAAATTTCAAATTGAATCTGTAATCATATTTTATTATTGGTATTTCTAGTTTTACTTTGTAATTATAGGTAATCTTGTTTCTTCATTTCTATGTAATTGAATTTTTAAAATTAAATTTTGTTATTAAGATTAACTTTTAATTAAGTAGTGTGATGACATTTTTTGTTTAAAACTCGAATATATTAGTTAATTAATCCAAATCGGGTACTGCAGAGACTCATTATGTGATGACCCTTCTAACACAACTACACAAGGTCAGGATTCGAACTCCTTGTTTAACGAATTTAGTACCTCATCCCACGAGACCAACTGATTATTGGTAATGACATTATTTTTAAAATTAAGTTTTATAATACTAAAGATGTATTTAGATAGTGATTCATTAATTTACTAAATGACCAATAATGTTTATATTATCTTATTTTATATGAATTTAAACATCTCAAAAAATTATAAAATTTTGATTTTTTTAATGAAAGACAAAAAACCCCGAAGACGTTACAAGGATGAATAGTATTTATGTTAAAAAAATTCATTTAATAAAAAGTGTAACCCTTTGTCCCGGCCTAGCCAACAGACCGAACCGAAATGGTTACACGGGAAAAACCGAAGCGAAATTTGTTAGGATTTCACTCTGATTAGCAACCCTATTTTTTTCTTTAAATTAATCTTGTCTAAATGCTTTATTTGATCCTATGTGAGATAAGCAAACAGCGGAAAAGCAAACATAGGAACAAATCAAGCAGATCCGACAATTAAAGATAGGTTTTAGCCATTTACTTCAGGCTGTATCGATACTCCAAAGGCCCGTATCGATACGCCTTCAACGGTCAAACTCTCCCAAAGTCAACCTTGCGAGCATGTATCGATACCCTCCAAAGATGGTATCGATACGTTTCTAACGGTCATGTTCCCAAAGTCAACTCCAGGACCGTATCGGTACGCCTAAGGCTCATACCGATACTCCAATTTCTCGTCAAAATCTCAGATTTTCATAGAGCAAAGTGGGTATCAATACGCCCCCGCGTATTGGTACGCTAGGCTTAAAACAATGGACCGTATCGATGCTGCCCTTGAGCGTATCGATACGCCCTGCACAGAAAGACGGCAGATTTCAATTTTTAGCATAAAGGAACTAACTTAGACATCTTAAGCAAGTATTAGATCAACATCTAGACATGTACACAACTTAAAGCAATCAAGAAATGTTCATTTAAAGCAAGTCAAACATACAACATGGTTCAATTCAACGAAACAAGATATAACATGATCAACCAAACATGCTTAACATTCTTAAAGAGTCAAAAGCTTAACCAAAGCATACTTCAACATTTTAAACATAGTAACAACAACAAAAATATAAGAGTTTGAACACCAACGCCATAACACATAAGTCTAGCATTCTCATTGCCTAAGTATTATTACAACCATAAAACCATACTTTGAGCTAGCAAAGAACTCCAAGACTCTTCTCTTGCCCCGCTTGCCTCCCAAAGCTACTAACGATCTGTACTGTTGGAAAAAGAGAGCGTAAGCTTAAAGCTTAGTGAGCGAAACTCAAAATCACAACAACAACAATGCAGTTCAAAACATATGTTTTAGTTTAAAAACCAAATCATTTATATAGGAAATACAATAAACCGCATGCATAAACAAACATGGCATGCACATGCACAACCATTTTCGGTGGGACTACACATCACCGTTTACAACAACTAGCATATTTTCGATGGGACTACACATCACCGTACTCTTTTACTAGTCACTTTCGGTGGGACTACACATCACCGTATTCAACAACAACAACCATCACGTGAGGCTTTGACAACAACTACGACAACACAACAACATTAAAACGGGGATAGAAGCAATCTACATTTCACACAACGACACGAATAAACACGTATACCACAATCAACAAAACAATGAAAAAATAGACAAACTTACGCTTGGGTTTAGGTTGGCCCCTAAGGCTCCACCCAAACCCCAAGAAACCTTCATTGAACATTTAAAGCTTCAAAACCATTTCCACTCACCAGCTTAAAACCCAAAACAAGATAACACCACTCCTTTAAGCTTCTGCAACTCACAGTGCGACGTCTGAAGGACCTGAATCGTTATCCACTGCTTCTACCCAAATCAAAACAAGGAATTAATACATCTTTCAACATTCAACTCACTGAAATCAATTCCATCAAAATCCGACAACAACAAACATCCAATTTCTATCTGAAACTAACCAAAATCATCCTCAATCTTACTCTAACCTCAAGTCAGCCATATCCCCATCAATTTATCAATCAAACCATGTTCAAACACTCCAAAAGCATCAACCCAACAACACCAAAACATTAGGAACCCTTCTCCACCATTTCTAAGCCAAAAACTCAAATACTCATTAACCAAAATCACCCATTTTTCCAAAATCTGAGATTTCATGTTAAACCAAACATCTTGACATCACTTTACACGCAAAACACGATTTACATCTGACCCAAAACGTTGTTTTCACCAAAAAGTTTAAACCCTTCAAAAATTTCATTTTTACCCAAATGTAGAAGCTTGAGAAATCTTCCAAAACTTTGAAGAGTAGATGCTAAAAACTAGATTAGAATAAAGAGATGAATAAAACCAAGTTACTTACCTCTTAAAAACTCCAAAAATGGTGAAGCTTGGTGAAAAAAAAGTGGGTATTGACTATGGCTTGGGTGTTTTAACGTGAAAGGCTCTTGGGAAGAAGAGATAGCAAAATTTGAAATATTTTATTTTATTTTAATGTAAATCTTATCTCCAAAACTCATTTATCCATATTTTACCAAAAAACTCTTTTTCCTTTAAAGGCTTTAAAATTCAATTATTTAAAAAGTTTTTTTTTTCAAAATTAGTTTAATCTGAACTAATTTAACCAAACGTCTAAACTCGAGTATCTCTCAAGCCCCAAATCCGAGCGTTACAAAAAGACTTGAGTTTATTTTAAAAAATTCGGTTCAATCACTTTCTTTTGTAAAAAAAATAAAGAGTGCACCATTTTCGGTGGTGGATCAAAACTATGGTAACCGAAAGGAAACCTTCAGTCTTGTGATTGATAATTTGATATCACTCATATAATGTAAAAATTAATTTAGTATAATAATAAATTGGATTTTTGACTTACTAATTCAACTATTGTTTAGTGGTGAGCAAAACTCGACTTGACTCGAAAAAACGGAATAACTTGACTCGGCTTGAGACAAAAATACTATATTCGTCTTGACTCGACTCGAAATTTTATAGACTCGACTCGAAAAAATTTCAAATAAAGTTTGAGTTGTAAAATGAAAATTCAAATAACTCGAAATTTCTAGTAATTAGTAGATTTATTTTTAAGTTTTAGACGAGTCCCTCAATTTTTTATTGATATATACATACCGATATATAAAAATATGAAGAAATATTGCCACATATGAAAAAATATATATGCATATCTTATATGATTAGAGAAAATCATTTAAATTAGAATCAAACCGTACTATAACATGATAAATAATTACAATTATATTTTTATAGGAACTCGAAAACTCGACTCGAAAAATTTTCGAATGAAAGTTCAAATGATAAAATTAGACTCGTACTAAACCCTAAACTTAAAATTTTTTAACTCGACTTGACTCGATCGAACGCTCACCTTTAACTCTGACCAGTAAGTATAATTTCTGCCTCTGCTTTATGAACTTGCTTATTGTTTTCCTTTTTCTCCGACTCCAACTACCAAGATACGATCTCTCTACACTAATAAAACAATTTGAAGTACTTGCCGAAGGATAACTCCCTAAACTCAAAGCAACACCATGCAGCTACTTATCAATCCATCCGAATTTTTTATCCGATTCTTTTTAGAAAAAATTATATATTTGGTACTTTACTTATTTTTTTAATAAAATAATATTTAATGTTACGTTTTATTTTAATTTTAATAATTTACTGTTAAATAATTAACAACATGCTAACTAGGAAGAAAAGATCGCTAGAAGAGAAAAAATGATACGGAAACCTACTATGTATGATTGATTTTTTTCTCCTAATCAACATGTCATGTGTGATTTTTTCTCTCCTAATCGGTATGTTATTAATTTTTTAACGGTATGATACCAATGTAGCATTTTTCCAAAAAAAAAATAGTACCAAAACAGAAATACGGACAAAAGTGAGTACCAAATAGGTAGTCTTTTTATTCATATAATTCAATTTAGCAGAAGTCATTTGACAAGGTTATCAATCATAAAATCTAGATCTTTTCATTACATCAACGATTACTAAAATTCTAAGTCATAAATGGCAACTTTCCCTTTGTTTTATAGATTTTTTACATGTACATTACAAAAGTTCTTTTTTCTGTACAAAACAGCTGCTTTTTTTCCCTGGCAGCAGAGTGCAGCAACATATATAAACACAAACAAGCTTATCCCTTCTCCTTTGCTTTTTCTCCTTTTTTTGAGTGAAATTAAAATACATTACCCTCTTTTAAGGGATTTCTCATTCACAATTGAGGAACTTACAAATTTTCGTTTCAGGGTATAGAATTTACTGAAATCTCTTGTGTCAGATGTGAGCTTGAATGGTCTTGATGCGACGGAATAACGAGCCGCTGCAACCGCTTTAAGGCAACGGTGAGTTCCGCGAATGAAGGTCGCGAATTCGGATCGCTGGAAACAATGAGGTAAATAAATTAGACTAGATTTCTAAAAACTAATACAAGATAAAACTGTGGTAGCCTGAAGCATAAAAAGGGTATAAACTAACCGTGCCATTCCAGTCAGCATGGTATACCTCTCCATAGGAACCTACTCACAAGAAAATAAAATTTGATAAGAATTAGAGAACTTCCTGAGAAAAGGTAAAAGTTCTTGCAAAGCAAGCATCAGAATACCTCACTGAATTTAAACTCTTTAAGGTTTTCATGATAAATAACAGGAGCTCTTGAAAAAAAGAGAGAAAATTTCAAAATCACAGACACCAAGTATGGTTGACAGTAAAAAAACTGTTTATAGGAAAAAATGACCTTTGCTAAACTTAAGAAATTTCATATGAAATTACTGGATTGTGTGGCTTAAAAGTTGTGTCTTTTGCACTTAAAATGTCAGCAGGTATAAGTGTACCAGGAGCTGCCATTAGATCAACCAAAAACTCCCTGAGATATAAAAACAGAAGATTAGACCCCAAATAAAAAAGTACAGAGTAAGTAAAGAAAAAAACACAAGCTATAACCTTTCATCCTCCAACTTTATTATATTTACAGCATCATTCTCCAACTATTTTCACTGTGCATACAAATGATGTTGCAGATGGCTAGTGTTAACAACAATGGAGGTTTATTTTTTTTAGAAAGGAAGAAGATTTAGGATTTAAGGGACTAAAATGTTGTAATACTTAAATGTTGAGACCTAAAATTTTAAATTTATGACCAAATTAAAACAAAATATAAAAGTTGAGGGTTAAATACGTTATTATACACATTTTAATAATTGCACATCACCGGTGTTTATTTTTTAACAGAATTAGACTTTTATTAGTTACGATTAGTTGGGGACCTATTTGTAGCTTCTCATTCAATAAAAAATTGGTCATAAATGGGGACCATTTATGTACTTTACCTTTTTTGTTTTCGGTATATTTTTGTACTAAAGAGTGTTTGTAGGTTGAATTGTGGTTTAAGAAGGAAAAAAATTAGGACTTTCGTTAAGCCTTTATTCAGTGGCTTTGTAAGTAATCTGTTTTGCTCAAAAAAGTTATTAATAATATCAATTTCGATTGTTAATTTTCATTTGAAACTCGTATTAATAAATTAATACAAATATTTTTAAAAATTTAAAACTTAAAAAGTATATAATTAATACATAAAAATAACATATAGATTTAAAATTAATTTTAAAGAAAAATATTAAAAAACTTTAAAAAAATATAATTTTAAAAATATTAAAAAAATTAAAATAAAAATAAAATAAAATATTAAAGTCAAATGTATAAAATTTAAAAAAATTAGAATAAAGATAGATCCATTCTAAAATACACTTACATCCGTCATTGCTTTCTTTGCCCATCAAAACACCACTGCCAAATCCCCTTATTTAAACTCACATCATGGAGGAGAACTATGCAGAGACGAAGAGCCTGCAAGAAAAAAAACACGGATTAGAGAAGAAACGGAAAAAAATGATATAAAGTAAAATTAGAATTAAATTGTAATGATTTATAAATATAAGGAAGTGAAATTTATTAATTTTTTTCAAATTAAGACTAAATTAATTGATTGTGACTTGATTAATACTATTTAAATAGTTAAGTGATTAATTGACAAAATTTATAATAGTTAAAATAAAATTGATCTCGAAATTTACTGGTCACCAGTGTAAATTACTGTAACACCCGTGTTTGGGGGCTAAGAGTTAGTCGGGTTGTAGTCCGAGTCAATAAAATTAAATAAAAATCAATTCAACCTAAATAAAGATCTAATTGGGCTTTAGTAAATAGAGGAGGGACTAAAAGAGTAATTTACCCAAATGTTCTTAAAAGGCAAGACAACTTTAAAATTAAAGTTGTCATATTTCCCCATCTCCCCCTTTCCCACGTTAGAAAGCATTTTCCCCCTTCCAAACTCTCTCAAACTTCAAGCCACTATTCCATTTAATATCAACTTCATTTCAAGGTGTTTTTGAAAGGTAAAATCATTTTCTAACTCTCCTCTCTATTACCCATCTATACATGGTCTTAGATTTTAAAGATATGAACTTTTGAAAATTAGGGTTTATATCAAAGTTTGGGTTTTTAAGGGGTTTTTCATTTTGTTTTGATAAATTGAGTTGGGGCTTTGTTTACTCATGTTAAAATACACATTATATGTTAATTTGGTTGAATTCTAATGAAAATCCGAAGTGGGTTCTTAGACCCATTTTTAAAGTGTCTAAAACTTAGATTTTGGTGAGTTTTAGAGTTAAATTGAAGGGTTGATGGTTATACTATGTGTGGGTAGTGTTTTGAACATGTTTAAGAGTGCTTTGGGTGACTACATTGCTGATTTTTTATGGGTCTTTGTGGAAGTACGAAAATGGGAAATTGGAGTATGAACTTGGCTTTGAATTGTGTGAATTATGGTGGATTTGTGTGTGAGTGTTAAACCTTGGGTTTGTGGTTGATTTTGGGGCTAATGTATCGTCTTTGAATGGTTAGAAGCAAGAGAAGACAATGGAGAAGCTTCGGGCTCGAATCCGGAATTTGGACGCTCGGTAGGCTAGTCGACTTGTGCTATGAAGTGGTCGGTGAGTGGTTAATGTCTTTAAATTGGTTTTTAAGTGGTTGGTTCAAGCATGTGAACTAGGTTGGGCTTGGTAGACCCACCTAGAGTTAGGATTAGGGTGGTAGCCTAATCCTAAGCTTTAGTTAGAGACATTGATTATACCCTTTAATCGTTGTTATGCCTCATTATGAGTATGTATAATGTGATACACATGTATGTGAAAGTATGGCTTAATGTATTGATTTTATATGCATGTTGATGACAAATAAAATGTGGACATATGACGAGATGATTGTTCGGTTGACATACATGTGGTGTTGGTTTGTGAAATGAGATTGTGTTGTGGATTGCATGATTTTGGAGAATCATGGTGAGTGCGTGCTAGGCACGGAATTTATATTGAATTTGATATTGTAAAAAGTTTGTGTAGTTTGATTTATATTGGCACTAGTATGCTTGGGTACAATGATCGATCATTAGGATGAGTGTGCACACAAATTGAGTCAAAACGTACGTGGCCTTGGTGGCGTTAAGGCACCAAGGAGGAGTACGGTGATGTAATGTTCCACCGGAAACTTTTATATATTTCTACGTGATGATGAGTGGAATCCCATCCGTAGGGCATGTGGCGATGAGTGGAATCCCGCACATGCAAGGACCGGTGATGAGTGGAATCCCACCGAGGTAATGTTGTTGTTGGAAATGCGTTCCAACGGGTTATCCGCGTATTCAGGTCATAGCTAGGTGCCAATATGAGGTTATGTGTATTGACCAATATGAGATTATGCAAATATGCTTATATGTTACGAAATGTGATGCCCTTTGTGTATTGATGTATAACGTGATTAATGCATTGAGTTATGTATCGTAGTAAGTTGTGTTACAAGATGTTGAGCATGACATAATGTTGGATATATGTTCATGCATCATGATCATTTTGACTTGTGCGAATCGGAGGTAAGAACATGCATTTCATTATGGAAATTGCTCGTGCTTGGACCCTGCATTGTCGAAGGTTTGTTTTATGAGCTTACCCTCACTAAGCTTTTATGCTTACGCTCTCTTTTGTTCGACAATGCAGATAAATAGCTTGTGGGTGGCAAGGGCAAGGAAAGGTCTCCAAGTGTTGCTTACGGTTAGCTCAAGTATGATAGTTAAATTTAAAGATTGTAATAGTAAAGCAATGGGATATGTGTCATGTTATGATGCTTTTGGAGTGTTGTGGTTGATGTTGCTTGGGAGCATGTTAGACTCCTCGTTTGTGTTGTTGATTTGAGTTTTGATGTATGTCTATGGTTGACTTGGTTTGTAGGCATGATATATCTTGCCAAATGCTAGTATGATGGATGTCTTATGAATGCTTAAGTTACTTTGAATGGCTGGTAAACTTATTTGAGACAAATGATGCCTATTGGTTCTTTTTAATGTCTTCAAGCATGCTTTTATGATATGTCTTTAATGTGTATTTTTCCATGTATGAAGGATTGTTTAAATCCATGTCTAGTGGGTGTTTGAGTATGCTAAACCCAGGATGTATGCCTCTAGACTTTGTTTGTTGGTGTTGTGTGCCTTTAGGGGGTCCTATGGGACCTTTAGACTTGTGGAAATCCGCCCAAATCTGTCTTTCAAAGGTTGCAGACAGCCCGCGTTTCGAAACGGGCTGGGTTGTTTCGGAACGAGTAGGCTTCAGGGACCCCGTATCGGAACGCGTTTCGATACGATTTGGCCTCTGGAACCCCCTGTTTCGATACGCGTTTCGGAACGTTTTGGCTACTGGAATTCTGAGAAATTAACGAGACGAAGGCGTTTCGAAACGGGCCTGAAGGTTTCGAAACGGTCAAAATCTCGTTGACCACGAGAAGTTGACCGTTGAGGGTGTTTCGGAACGGTTGACCACCGTTTCGATACGGCCCCTTGTATAGGCTCTGAGACAGTTGACCTGGTCAAGGCGTTTCGATACGCCTCAAGGGTGTTTCGAAATGGCCTGTTTAAAATATTAAAATTGGGCTGTTTTGGGTTCGAATATTTATCTCTTGTGTCTTATTTCCGCTGTTTGATCACATAGGATTCGAATGTGCCATTAGAGAAGACAAGTTTAAAATGAAAAAATAGGGTTGCTAACCGAGGGGGAACCTTAACGGGTTTCGCTTCGGTTTTCCCCGTGTAGCTCACTCGGACCGGCCATCCGGCCAGACCGGGACGAGAGGGTTACATTTGTTGGTATCAGAGCCTGAGGTTTCCGAGACCTTGGGCAGGTAAGTGATGTAAGTTTAAGTTTTAAATTGATATGCACAGTGTTGCTTGCTTTGTAAGTATGACTGCTTGTATGACAAGTATGTTGATTGTTTGTTTAAAAGTATGTTGCTTGTTATCCGCGTATGCTGTGAATAATGATTGATTGGTTGAGAATGTATGTTGTTTGATGGTACGCATATGTTTGCTTGTTTAGCAAGTAAGCCTTGTCATATGCTTGGTTGAGCATGTATGTGTATTGATTTGTTTGAAACATGTTTAGTAGAGTCTCATTGCTACTATTACATCGAAAAAGAGATTTTTACGTGAGGGAAACATACTTGAGCCACTTGGAAGCCTTGCCTTGCTAACCCAATCTTGTATGTTTTACTATTGATGTTGTTGTTCATTTAATTGCTTTTCGGCCAGTAGAAGTAGTATTTTCTAAAAAGGTGGACGATGTTGAGGGAGTCCATCATCTTAGTTAGGGAGGTATGGTTGTACCGGAGTTGAGGTACAATTTGTTCGTTGGAGATGATGTGTGTGTGGGTTGATTCCTGTGGATGAGGGACGATGCGATCAACTCTGGCATTAGTTGGTAAGAAGAAGTGAAGGCATATGAGTGGGAGTTAGAGTAGTGTCGATGTTTTAACAGCTAAGCCCTTGGTACAGTATTAAGTTGTTTCCTCCAGTTGATTCTAAACTCGTGCTTTTGTATATCGTTAGCAAGTATGCAGGTTTGAACATGCCTGGCAAAGTGTTAGAGGTAGGTGCGAGTACCTTGGTCCTTTTAGCAAGATCAAGGTAAGAGTTTTGTGTGAGAAATCTGAAATTCAGAGTGTTAGCTGGTGACCGTTAGGGGTTCGGCCTATGATTTTGGTACAAGACAATCGGTCGGTGTCCGTGAATAGGAGCTAGTTTGTGTAATTGGGTCAGTGTACGTTGAGTTGTCTTCCAGCAAGCGGAAGAGATGAAGTCACTTCCGATGTAGTTGAGCCGAGAAGGGAGTCTCGAGCTTTGACTCCAGGTTGTTTGTTAGGGGTAGAATAAGTCCAGCATGACTGTTTGTGTGTGTGATCAGAATTGAATCTTGAAGTTACGAGATGCTCTAAGAACAGTTTAAAAGAGTCAGATTTTGTTGAGGAACCAGTCTGAAGACAAGAGGACCGAAGACTATCAGTTGTGTACATGTGAAGTTGCAATTTCCGCGAATACCTTCTTTTGTGTGAGCATGTAAGGAATTAGATATCCTCGTTGAGACCTTAGATGTAGGGACACGTGTGACTAGCCTTTGGGAGATAGTAGTGATCAGAAAGATGTACAGAAGATGTTTGTTGGTGGTTCAGAGTTACTAGTTTCTAGTAGATGTGAAGTGATCGTCTTCCTACGGTTTTGATGTACCTTTTGACAAGGTTTGGCTTGAAGAGCACAGAGTTAGTGTATAAGTTGAGACAAAGAGAGAGAGTTGCCTTGAAGTTGCAGATTTCTGTGTGACTGTAGTAGTAGGTGAGGAGGTGAACTTCTTGTCGAATGTTGATCCAGCTTTAGAGGTCGAAGATTTATTGAGCTTAGTGGACAGGCTTGCTTAGCAATTGTGATGAATTTGATTTTGAATGAAGATTAGACCGCAGAATACTAGAATAGTTTGTGTTTTCCTAGAAGTGTTTGGAAGAATTGTCGGTTTACCTCTTGTTAGAGGAGAAGAGTTTGTCATTGAGACTGTTTTCGAGGTTGCTTCTGTTTTGTTTGTTCTGTAACTTTTGAATTCCGGGAGAATTGAGAATGTTGAAGAATTAACTTCGAGACTTGTTAGACCTTAGATTCATTAGGCCTAGTGCATCATCTCAGAGTCCTACAGTGTAATTTGTGAAGAAGAAAGAGTGACAGTACAAGAATGTGTTCAGATTACATACAGTCGAAACAAGTGACAGTGAATGATTAGTATCCGTTTTCGAGTGTCAGTGAATTGTTGGTCAGTTAGTGTGTGCTTCAGTCTATTTGAAGATTAGTTTGAGATCCGTTTACTGCTAGTTGAAAGTGAGAAAAGTTGAAGTATCGAAGACAGCTTTAGGGGCAAGATGTGATCGCCTTGAGCTCTGAGTTATGTCGTTTTGTTTGACTAGTGTATTAGTTACCTTCATAGAGATGTTGAGCAGAATATTTTCCTGAGTTCCTTGGTCAGTTTGTAGTAATTCTCATAGATGATACGGGGGTATATTCAAGTACCGAAGAAGAGCATGACAAGCTTGAAGTTAGGGATGTAGATCCTTTTTGAGAATCAGTTGTATACCAAGTTGAGCAAATGTGAACTCCGAGTTAAGAAAGATGTTCTCATAGGACTTGTAGATTAGCCGAGTGCGTTAGAGTAAATCCCAGGTAGGCAAAAGAAGGTATGAGTTGGAAGAAATTGAAGACTGTGACAGGTATTTATAGTTCCTAGGTCTAGAATTGTTACTTTCAGAGAATTGTAAATAGTCTTTTGAAGATGGCAGCTCATTTGACAGATTGCTACGGAAGAATGTTCAGTTTGTGTGGTTAGATGCGAGACATTGAGCCTTGAGAAACTGAAAGAAACCTTGAAGAGAACTTCGACCTTGATTCAGCCTATATCAGAGGAAGAATTTGTGAACCATAGTGATGCGTTACAGGTAGGGTTAGGTTGTGTGCTTATGCAAGACAGAGGATTTGTGGCTTGATCATCGAGATAGTTGAAAGACCGTGAGAAGAGTTATCTTATATGAGACGTAGAGTTAATTACAGTTGTATTTGCTTCGAAGACTTAGAGACAAAGCACGTATAGTAAGAAATGCACAATATATACTTATCATCAGAACTTGAATTGTTAGACAACTTAGGAAGGGTTGGAACTTGAACATCATGAGTTGCTAGAACCGTTTGAAGACCGTAATCTCAAGATTGAGTACTATCTGAAGAGAGTCTACGTAGCAACCGATGTTCCGAGTTGTATTTGCTGTTAGATTAGTAGTTGAGTTACAAGTTGCAATTGCCGAATTCCGTATATCAAATGATAGTAGTTTTGTGGCCGAGTTTCGGGTTGAGACTACTTTGAGTCAGAATGTTTGATGAGAAACAGTTGCAAGATAGATTCTTGGCACCTCACGTGCGAGGCATAGAAGAAGGAAGACCTTCAGAATACAATTTCAGAGATGATAGAGTTTTGCATTTCAGAGACAGAATAGTTGTACCGACTGACCTAGTGTTTTGAGATGTATTGTTTTGGCCGAAGCGCACGGTGGTTCATTTGTATTGCATCTGAGTAGTATGAAGACGTATTGTGGGTTGAAGATGAATGCTTCTGAATTGAGTGGATGAATAATGTGGTTCAGTATGAGAGTGAGTATGTAAATTGCCATCGTGTCAAGACCGAGCTTCAGTTTCTTCTAGTTGTTACATCCGTGGAAGGTTCATAATGGAAGCGAGTAATAGAGATTCGAGATTTCAACTAGAATAATTTTGAAGACGTCTGCACAGTGTTTGGTTAATTGATGAAGACAGAGGATCAGTCAAAGAGAGTTATGAGTCAAGTGTTCAAGCAGTATTGTATGAGTTTGTGAATCGGGCTAGTTCTGTTGTTATCTATTGCGGTTACCACCAGAGTTAGAAAGGGGTTTGAGATGTGTTCCGTGTATCTATGATTCAGAATTGTGAGTCAGGTCTGCTCTGTGCTATATTTGTTGAAGAGATTGAGTTGAGTTTGAAATTGGCATGCCTTGAAGAATCAGTTGAGATCATAGTGTAAGATAGCAAATGTTGCGTGGTAAGTATTTCGAGTTGGTTAGTATGTTGTGGTGAGAGAGGAATGCGTGGAGGTGCATGTTTCAGTGGCCCTCCGTGATCGATGAATTTCGGGGACGAAATTTCCTTAAGTGGGGGAGAGTTGTAACACCCGTGTTTTGGGGCTAGGAGTTAGTCGGGTTGTTGTCCGAGTCAATAAAATTAAATAAAAATCAATTCAACCTAAATAAAGATCTAATTGGGCTTTAGTAAATAGAGGAGGGACTAAAAGAGTAATTTACCCAAATGTTCTTAAAAGGCAAGACAACTTTAAAATTAAAGTTGTCATCTTTCCCCATCTCCCCCTTTCCCACGTTAGAAAGCATTTTCCCCCTTCCAAACTCTCTCAAACTTCAAGCCACTATTCCATTTAATATCAACTTCATTTCAAGGTGTTTTTGAAAGGTAAAATCATTTTCTAACTCTCCTCTCTATTACCCATCCATACATGGTCTTAGATTTTAAAGATATGAACTTTTGAAAATTAGGGTTTATATCAAAGTTTGGGTTTTTAAGGGGTTTTCCATTTTGTTTTGATAAATTGAGTTGGGGCTTTGTTTACTCATGTTAAAATACACATTATATGTTAATTTGGTTGAATTCTAATGAAAATCCGAAGTGGGTTCTTAGACCCATTTTTGAAGTGTCTAAAACTTAGATTTTGGTGAGTTTTAGAGTTAAATTGAAGGGTTGATGGTTTTACTATGTGTGGGGTAGTGTTTTGAACATGTTTAAGAGTGCTTTGGGTGACTACATTGCTGATTTTTGATGGGTCTTTGTGGAAGTACGAAAATGGGAAATTGGAGTATGAACTTGGCTTTGAATTGTGTGAATTATGGTGGATTTGTGTGTGAGTGTTAAACCTTGGGTTTGTGGTTGATTTTGGGGCTAATGTATCGTCTTTGAATGGTTAGAAGCAAGAGAAGACAATGGAGAAGCTTTGGGCTCGAATCCGGAATTTGGACGCTCGGTAGGCTAGTCGGCTTGTGCTATGAAGTGGTCGGTGAGTGGTTAATGTCTTTAAATTGGTTTTTAAGTGGTTGGTTCAAGCATGTGAACTAGGTTGGGCTTGGTAGACCCACCTAGAGTTAGGATTAGGGTGGTAGCCTAATCATAAGCTTTAGTTAGAGACATTGGTTGTACCCTTTAATCGTTGTTATGCCTCATTATGAGTATGTATAATGTGATACACATGTATGTGAAAGTATGGCTTAATGTATTGATTTTATATGCATGTTGATGACAAATAAAATATGGACATATGACGAGATGATTGTTCGGTTGACATACATGTGGTGTTGGTTTGTGAAATGAGATAGTGTTGTGGATTGCATGATTTTGGAGAATCATGGTGAGTGCGTGCTAGGCACGGAATTTATATTGAATTTGATATTGTAAAAAGTTGTGTAGTTTGATTTATATTGGCACTAGTATGCTTGGGTACAATGATCGATCATTAGGATGAGTGTGCACACAAATTGAGTCAAAACGTACGTGACCTTGGTGGCGTTAAGGCACCAAGGAGGAGTACGGTGATGTAATATTCCACCGGAAGCTTTTATATATTTCTACGTGATGATGAGTGGAATCCCATCCGTAGGGCATGTGGCGATGAGTGGAATCCCGCACATGCAAGGACCGGTGATGAGTGGAATCCCACCGAGGTAATGTTGTTGTTGGAAATGCGTTCCAACGGGTTATCCGCGTATTCGGGTCATAGCTAGGTGCCAATATGAGGTTATGTGTATTGACCAATATGAGATTATGCAAATATGCTTATATGTTACGAAATGTGATGCCCTTTGTGTATTGATGTATAACGTGATTAATGCATTGAGTTATGTATCGTAGTAAGTTGTGTTACAAGATGTTGAGCATGACATAATGTTGGATATATGTTCATGCATCATGATCATTTTGACTTGTGCGAATCGGAGGTAAGAACATGCATTTCATTATGGAAATTGCTCGTGCTTGGACCCTGCATTGTCGAAGGTTTGTTTTATGAGCTTACCCTCACTAAGCTTTTATGCTTACGCTCTCTTTTGTTCGACAATGCAGATAAATAGCTTGTGGCCACCACAACGTCAACCCTTAGTCTTCTTGTTCTTGATCTATCGCCTGTCCTGCTCTTTTGTAATTTTTTACCTTCATTTTTTTGCACTTTTGCTCTCGTCTCATCTTCTCAAGGCCTTACTTTAACTTGTTGCAGTAGCCACCCCGGTAAGTATCGAATCTTTTTATTTTATTTTTTATTGAAATTTATTTCAGTAGGTATAAAATAATTTATATAAAAATCATGGAGCAGAGACTGCTGTTCTTCTTTCAGTATGCACTTATCCCGTTTCCTTTGAGCGTTTTGTATCAATTATATAAAAATCATTTTCACCGTAATTAGATTTTATTCTACTGTCAGGAGGAAAATGGTCAGTCTAATATATAGTTATATACTGTAATTATATGTCTATATTTGCTATCTATCTATTGTGGTAGATATTCACATGCGAGTTCAATTTCTGGGGTAGTGAAATATGAAAAGCTGATAAACTTTGTAAGCATTAGCTTTCTACTTTCCTTAGATATTGAAATAAAATCAAGTATCCATAAAACAAGGAATTAAATATTTATAAATCACTTCTGGAATATATAAAAAACATTCAAGGCCTTACTTTAAGTTTTGCACTTTTCCACACTTATACGAATATATGATATACTTTCCTTATATATGTTTTATTCCTTGTCTTTTTATGTTAGGAATTAATTAGTCCACTTTGTTTATTATATTCATTATTTAGTTATCTTATGTTTTAACTAAATCTTTCAACACTAGAGGCTAAACTTTTAAATGTTAGTTCATTAGTTTTTTTCTGTTTTTAAAATATTTTCAAATTATAATTTTTATTTTAAATGTTTTTTCCAGAAAATGAAACCTAAAGATGCTTCTAAGCTTGGGCATGAGATCAAGACTCCACATGATCTTCTAAAGGATTCAAGTGATGCTGTCAACTCTAGTTTATCGCTTGGAGCTCCTTCAAGTATCCCATCGAATCTTCAGCTACCTCCAAAAAAATCAGGAGGTAAATTAGGTACCACAACTTCCGTAGTTTGGGACCATTTTACTAAATTGCCTTGTGTAGTTGGAGATGTACCATATTGTTGCTGTAATTATTGTGGAAAAAATCTTAAATGTCCAACTAGAAGTGGAACTAGTGTACTGCATAATCACTTGAAACGTTGCCCTAAGTATCCATTTAATAAGGTAGATGAAACACAACAGAATTTATGTTTCAAATCAGAAGAGGATGGACAGAAAAGTTCAGGTTCAGTTATTTGGAAATTTGATCAAGCATTATGCAGAAAATATTGTGCTAAGATGGTTATCATGGATGAATTGCCCTTTAGGATTGTTGAGCATGAGGGGTTTCGAGATTTTTGCAATATGATGCAACCTAGATTTCAGGTTCCCTCTAGATTCACTGTAACAAAGGATTGCATGGAAATTTACTTAGAAGAAAAAAAGAAACTTTTCAAGTATTTTCAAGATTTCAAGCAAAGGGTTTGTCTCACTACTGATATTTGGACTTCTAGACAAAATCTTAGTTATTTATGTCTCACAGTTCATTTCATTGATAGTGAATGGAAATTGCATAAGCGAATTTTGGGTTTTACTCCTATTCCTAGTCATTCGGGTGATGTGATAGGAAAATGCATTGAAAAACACTTACTTGAGTGGGGAATAGATAAGGTGCTCACAATCACAGTAGATAATGCTAGCTCAAATGACATTGCAATTAAGTACATGAAGAAAAGACTTAACAATTGGAAACAAAGCATTCAAGGGAGTGACTACCTTCACATGAGGTGTTGTGCACACATCTTAAATCTAATTGTTAAAGAAGGTTTGAAAGATTTGGATGATTCAATTTTTAGAATCCGTTCGGCTGTTAGATATGTTAGGGCATCTCCGGCTAGGATGCAAAGGTTTAAATTGTGTGTTGAGCAAGAAAAAATTGAGAGCAAAGGTTTAGTTTGCTTGGATGTTGAAACTAGATGGAATTCAACTTTTCTAATGTTAGATGTTGCCTTGAAGTTTGAAACAGCTTTTGATAGATTGGGAGAGCAAGATTTTAAGTATAGAGATGAGCTTCGAAGTGCAAAAATGAAAGGTTTGCCTAGTGACTTAGATTGGGAGCATGCACGTGCTTTATTACCTTTTTTAAGAGCCTTTTATGATGCTACTTTGAAATTATCTGGTTCTTCATATGTCACTAGCAACTATTATTTTCATGTTGTGTTTGGCATTGGAATGATGATTAATGACAAGCTAAATGATCCAAACTCAACTATAAAACTTATGGCTGCAAATATGAGGGAAAAATACCACAAATATTGGGGAAATGTGAAGAATCTTAATCCACTCTTATTCATTTCTATGATTTTAGATCCTAGACATAAGATGGATTATGTGATCTTTGTCATTGAGGAGGTTTATGATGAGAAGAAATCTGATGAGTTGAGTGTACTTGTAAAACAAACTTTAAATGAATTGTTTGATCATTATAGTTTGTCGAGTGGTATATCTAAAGATGAATCAAATGTTAGTTCTCAGTCTAATCTCCCTAAGGTTGAAAGTGATGAGCTTGATTTGTTTGCTTACTCTAAGTCCAAGTACAAAAGGAAGAGGGCTGAAAGTGTGTTTAGTGAAGGTAAAACTGAACTTGAGAAGTATTTGGAAGACAAAGTAGAACCCGATGTTGACAAATTTGATGTGCTTGCTTGGTGGAAGAACAAAAGTAAGACTTATCCTATAATTTCTTTAATGGCTCGAGATATTTTGGCCATTCCCGTGTCTACAGTAGCTTCAGAATCTGCTTTCAGCACTGGAGGTCGCGTTCTTGACCCTTTTCGAAGTTCTTTAACTCCAAAAATTGTTGAGTGTCTCATTTGTGCTCAAAATTGGCTGCGATCTTCACCTGTACCGATCCAAAAAGAGGAAGAAATTGAAGAAATGGAAGACATTGAGAGTGGTAAGTGGTAATTATATAAATAGTTTTAAATATATATATTTTTTACTTATGTATGTATTCTCACTTGTAAACATTTTATGATTGAAAAATAGGTTTTGAAGATTTGAGGCTAAATGAAACAACGATGACTATTGATGATTGATTGAAGATGGAACTTATACAAGGTAATTAAGAGATCAATAATTATCTTTATACATGTATATATTTTTACTCTGAAGTAATTACATATTTTTATTATTCTCATTGCTATATATTCATTATTGTTTTCATTGCTATAAAATGAGTGTAGTGACTGTCATTGCAATTTAGTTTATTGCAAGATAATGGATTGAATGTTAATTTTATTTTGATGTTAATTTCATGTGTTGTGTATCTTTCATGTGCAAAGCAATTTGTATGGATGTTTGTATTAATACATATACACAAGTTAACATTTAGATGGAAATTTTATAGCAGCCATTAGAATATTTATACAAGTATCGAGAATAATATGAAAAGCCTTTTTATTATTGAAAGATTATATTGCTCTTATTTTAATTTATAAGTTTTATTTTTTCTCTTATTTTAAATTGAAGTTGTTTACTCTTGTTTTTTTGTAGGGTGTAAACTCAAGATGGTTTGTGATTATTGCTTTTGCTTGGGAAGAAGCTTTTACTTTAGAAAGACTTTTTGCTTGTCTCGAAATATGGATGAATTAAGCTCGAGAGCTGAAATATAGAATTTTTTTTGAGAAACCATGAATTAACTATGTTATGATCAGTTTTAATATTATGTTTTGATCAACTTTAATATTATGATATTTGAATACTTGAACAATTGACTTTATAAATGATGCTTATTATTGTTTTCTTTTAACTTCTTTTAATTATCTGTTAATTTAATATTATGGTAATGGTAGTTTGAAGCCTGCTTATGTTTTTAATTCTAATATCATGGAAGAAAGTGAAATTTGCATGAAAAAATAAGCAGCCCATGTTTTTTTCAAACATTTTCAAGAATACTTTTAACATGGAAAAAACCGAATTTTTAAACCGAACCGAACCGAAAAATACGGTTTCAAATATTTCGGTTTTTAAACTATGCGGTTTCGGTTTCGGTTTTATTATTAGAAAACCGCAAAGTGCGGTTCGGTTCATTATTTGATCAAAAACCGAACCGAACCGAACCGAATACACCCCTACTTGTGGGTGGCAAGGGCAAGGAAAGGTCTCCAAGTGTTGCTTACGGTTAGCTCAAGTATGATAGTTAAATTTAAAGATTGTAATAGTAAAGCAATGGGATAGGTGTCATGTTATGATGCTTTTGGAGTGTTGTGGTTGATGTTGCTTGGGAGCATGTTAGACTCCTCGTTTGTGTTGTTGATTTGAGTTTTGATGTATGTCTATGGTTGACTTGGTTTGTAGGCATGATATATCTTGCCAAATGCTAGTATGATGGATGTCTTATGAATGCTTAAGTTACTTTGAATGGCTGGTAAACTTATTTGAGACGAATGATGCCTATTGGTTCTTTTTAATGTCTTCAAGCATGCTTTTATGATATGTCTTTAATGTGTATTTTTCCATGTATGAAGGATTGTTTAAATCCATGTCTAGTGGGTGTTTGAGTATGCTAAACCCAGGATGTATGCCTCTAGACTTTGTTTGTTGGTGTTGTGTGCCTTTAGGGGGTCCTATGGGACCTTTAGACTTGTGGAAATCCGCCCAAATCTGTCTTTCAAAGGTTGCAGACAGCCCGCGTTTCGAAACGGGCTGGGTTGTTTCGGAACGAGTAGGCTTCAGGGACCCCGTATCGGAACGCGTTTCGATACGGTTTGGCCTCTGGAACCCCCTGTTTCGATACGCGTTTCGGAACGTTTTGGCTACTGGAATTCTGAGAAATTAACGAGACGAAGGCGTTTCGAAACGGGCCTGAAGGTTTCGAAACGGTCAAAATCTCGTTGACCACGAGAAGTTGACCGTTGAGGGCGTTTCGGAACGGTTGACCACCGTTTCGATACGGCCCCTTGTATAGGCTCTGGGACAGTTGACCTGGTCAAGGCGTTTCGATACGCCTCAAGGGTGTTTCGAAACGGCCTGTTTAAAATATTAAAATTGGGTTGTTTTGGGTTCGAATATTTATCTCCTGTGTCTTATTTCCGCTGTTTGATCACATAGGATTCGAATGTGCCATTAGAGAAGACAAGTTTAAAATGAAAAAAATAGGGTTGCTAACCGAGGGGGAACCTTAACGAGTTTCGCTTCGGTTTTCCCCGTGTAGCTCACTCGGACCGGCCATCCGGCCAGACCGGGACGAGGGGGTTACAATTACACTAAATAGTAATATATGGTGTATAATGGTAAATCACATTTCCACTATATAAATTCTTGATAAAAAATTATTAATATCCTATACACAAGCGGTGGAAATTTAAAGTTTCCACAAGCGCCTTAGTTTTGGGGTATAGGGAGTTAGTTTAGGGTTTAGGGGTTTAGGTGTATGGGTTTAGAATTAAAGATAGTTGTTTCAATTTAAGGTTTATGGTTATAATCTAGGGTTTATAGGTTAGGGTTTAATGTTTAGGGTAATATGGTGAGGATTTAGGTTTTAACCTATAAACCCTAAATTATAGCCCTAAACCTTAAATTGAAACAACTATCCCTAAATTCTAACCCTCTACACCTAAACCCATAAACCATATACCCTAAACTAACTCCTTATACCCTAAAACTAAGGCGCTTGTGAAAACTTTCAATTTTCACCGCCTGTGTATATGATATTTATCCTAAAAAAATACGAATTAATCGTCATTTACAAATTTACAATATACATGGAACATAGTTTTCTATCCATAACCGTTGCATTCTTTTCTTATATTTTTTTTGCGTAACCGGTGACAACAATCAATTTTAGTATTGATTGTAGACTATCGATGTTTATTATTTTTCTTGTTCTTTCATATTTTGATTTTTCAATTATAATAAAAGTTTCTACTCTTGTGGCATGTGTTTTTTCTACCTTTGTGGTACGCTTTTTATTGATTTTTGTGGTTCATTTGATATGTCGCGTTTGGCACGATTTTAACATATCGTAACGGTTATTTGGTGCTCGTATAGAGATCCTCACGGCGCTAGCTTTCTGATTTGATTTTGTCGGTGGTCATAGAAAAAATTGACTTCCACTCATTTGAAGGCTTGTTAGCTGATGTAATCAAAACTGTGTAATGAAGCAATTTAGGTAATAATTTTTACTCACCACTCATTTTTCATCTCGTAAAGCGTTTTATTTGGCTAGAGACAATGAAATTCATGAAAGTTTCCGAGTTTTGATGGTATGTTAATTTTCATGGAAGAGATCGCATTTTTATGTACCTTTGTATGAAATTTTTAGTAGACTAGTATTTTTTTTTCTTCTCTTTTTAATACATTATATTTATAATATCTTTCATAGTTAATAATAAATCCATATACCATTATTAAAAAAATACAACATAATAACTAAAAATTCTATAATACTGACAATCTTCAATAATAATTTCACACATTTTAAAATCAATTAGAAAAGGATCAAAATATAATTTTCTTTAAAAAATCAATATTATTGTAATAATATTTTATTTGTCAATACTTTAAATAATTTTTAATATAATAACTAAGAATTACACATCTAGAAATCAAACTAATGCTTAATATCTATCTATCTATATATATATATATATATATTCCAAATCAACTGATAATTATTGTTCAATATTTTTTTAAAAAATATTTTTAAATAAAATGATTCCTTTTCGAATATATATCCAAAATTCTTAAAACATTATGTATAAAAAATCTTTAAAAAAATAGAAAACTAAAAAGTATCCGTTTGTCAATCAACCCTGAAAAAACTAAAAAGTCTTCATCCTTACGCCATTTGTAAAATATTGAATCGAACCCCAAAACCGTTTTCATCTATTTCTTAGCCACTTTCCTCTGCACCGAAACAAACGTGTCCAAACCTTGCATGTCTCATGCACGTATAAAATAAAATTCAATTGATTTTACTCATATTTCTTTCCTCGAATACATTTCTCACTCTTTGTAATCGAAACCCATATAGAGATTTTTTTTTTACTTAAAAAAATGGCCCAGCAACAACCTTTGAAGCTTGAAGAAGAAGCGATCAAACACGGAGATGTAATAGATGTGCAAGGCGCGGCCATGATGCAGACCGCGGACAGCACCTTGCTCGGCGAAGCCAAGCAGGTAATTTTTTTAATAAATTTTAATTTTAATCTTAATCTTCCGTAAATGAAAGAAAAAATGGGACTTTAAAAAAAAGGAGGGAGGTTTTTAGTGGCTCTATAATCAATGACCTGCTTGCTCACCAAGTAAGTAATTAAAAATATAATCACAGTCCATTGATGATAAGATAATTAAAACATTAATTAGATATCTTATAAGTAATAATGTATGCAAAATGTTTTCAACGGTTAAATACATTATTTAATTGTATATAACAAAAATAATATTATTGAAAGAAATGATATAGATCCAATGGCTGAATTCGGTGAAAGAGTTTGAAATGACTAATTTAATTTTTTTTAAAATAATAGATGTTTAAACTAATTTTTCAAAAAAATTGCAGAGTTCAATTTACAGTTTTTTAAAATTAAAGTTTAACTAAAAATTTTGAAATATTGAGAGGATTGATGAGAACTTCTTCAAAATATGCGAGAGAAAAAAAATATTCAAACAAATTGAAATTTAATATGATCTAAAAAAATAACTTGTAAGAGTCAAATTAAAATTTTATAAAATTTTATTTTATTTTTCAAATTTTCGGAATCATGTACGTTCCACCTCTATACAAATTTTAGACATGTAGTGTAATTATATCAGTTATTTTACATTTGATAAGACTGCTATTGTCATGTTTTAATATATAATTTAGTATTAAAATAATTTTATTTGATATTTTAAACTATTTATGCGTACAAGTTTGTAAAAAAAATTAGTATACAACTTTTATTTAAAACTTAAAATTCAAATTCATAAATCTAAATCTTAAGCAAACTTTAAACCTAAATATTAAATTCTAAAACTTACCGCTTAAATTAAATCTTAAACTTTAATTCTTATGTAGCCTGCCTGACATTGTAATATAAAATTATTTGTATAAATTAATATTTAAATTTTAGTATAGAGTATTTATTTAAAATCTTTTAATTGGTTGAATAATCAATAATAATCGTATTATTTCATCTTTAAATCTTAACATTAGACTCAAATTGTAATTATTTTTTTACTTAATAAAAAGTAGGTATTTATTTGATAACCATTTTTTTAATGTGATGAGCAGGTTACCGGACAATATAGCCATGAAGCTCCTTTGTCATCTGGGTCTCACTCAGCTTCTGAACGGAGTGGTGGTGCCGGAGGTCCCGGAAATCCAATTACGATTGGAGAAGCACTCGAAGCAACCGCTCTCACAGCGGGGAAGAAGCCGGTAGATTGGAGTGATGCAGCCGCAATACAGGCGGCGGAAGTGAGAGCCACAGGTCATTCCTCCATAATTGCCGGAGGCGTTGGCGCTGCAGCCGAGTCAGCTGCCAATCACAATGCCAAGGCAGCTACAGAAGAGGAGAAGATCAAGTTGAGTGATATCCTCTCGGTGAGTAAAGCAGCAAAACTAAAAAAATTTAAGACATTAATGAGTAGTACTGATATCCATTAGGCATTAACTAACCGAGTGATTAACTATGCTTATGTTGTACCATTTTATATTCGAACCTTGGAAATGCAGAATGCAAGGGACAAGCTGCCATCAGATAGGGCAGCAACAAAAGCTGACGCAGAAGAGGTGAGGGCTGCAGAGATGAGGAATATTGATCCAACGCTCGCTACACGTCCGTGGTGTGTGTCGGCTTCTGTCGCGACGGCTGCTAGGCTCAACAACAGGACTACCAACTGAACCATATCTATCCATCTATTTATCTATAGCAAATATTATGCAATTTCATTGTAAAACTTTGCTTTTTTTGAAATATGTACGAATAAGACGAGAGAAAATCGCCCAACCTTGCTAAAATAAATTTCAGATTTTTCAGCAGGATGAATTCTTCTTCCTATGTTAGTCAAGGGCTTAAAATGTGCTTAAGGGTCAAGAATACTTGAGATATTAATACAGTTATTTAAGTCAAAAGATAAACAAGTTAATATGATAACAACAGAGCCTAAAGAAAAGCAAGAACAATACTCGAGAAATAGACCAATTGGGGGAAAAGGGGCACAAAGAAGAGATAAAGGACAACCAACTTTATTTGAACAAATGACATGCTGATATTTGAATTTAGTCCAACCAACATAACCAGTGACATCAAAACAATGTGTCGAATTGGCACATCTATAATGTTTAGATTATCCTTAAGATCTCAAGAACAAGACTACGATGCACAATCCCCTTGATAAACACCGGAAAGCAGTCGGACGCATTTTGAGGTATCTCAAAGGAACTCTAATCATGGTTTACTGTTTGAAGTTCCATCATCTACCTTTACTTTAGCAGGCTTCTCAGATTCAGATTGGGGTAGAAATGTTGATGGCACACGTTCCACAGACCACAGTAGGACACTGTTTGTTTCTTGGAGGTAATCCGATTGCATGGGCCTAGTTTCGAAGTCTTGTAAATGCTATGTGTGAAGTAATCTGGATAAAATCTTTGGTTACAGAGCTAGGCATAGCAATTGATTCCCCACCAGTCATCTGGTGCGGCATATCTGATGCTACAAGGGCTGTTCAACTGCCATGCAAACTTTGCAACCATAAATGCCTTACTAGCATGCTTAGACAAAATACAGGACAACATTTTGAGTCAGGTTAGTCCATAATCACCTGCTCATAAGAAACCAAAATCTTGAACATATTCGCATAATTGGACAAAATAAACCTGCAAAACACAAGCATCAAGTGCAGATACGAGACTTGAAGTTAGAAGACATAAATAAGTAGAGACAGAGACATGTATCTCACTCGAGTAAATCAAGTTCAAATGTCCATTGAATAGAGTTAACACCTAACCAATATGCCTGCAAGAAAGAACCAATATAAACCCTGTTCTAGTATTGTTAATATTACCATGAAATGCAGTTCAAGGAATCATTAACGCGGTGAAACATTCCTGAAACACATTAGTTAAGGATTCTAGATATAAAACCACAATCTAACATTTTAAAATTATCACATACAGATCCACCTGCAGCAAGCAAACAAACCTCTAGCTTCCCAGCACTAGTCGTGGTCTCCGTCCCCTGCACTCCTCCAAGAAATTGCTTAAGTTAAACCCTTCATCACAACAGTAGCACATAGAAAGAATTCACTGAATTGCAGCTTTTCTGAAACTTCAATGTATATTGCAAAAGTTTGATGCCGAAACATATATAGGAAACCCCCAAATTTCCAAAGAAATAAACCTTTTTCACAAAAGAGATTATAGAAACTTTTATGAATATACATCAGCAATCAAATCGGTTACCGGTTAGTTCATTTTGCAGGCCTCAGCCTTCCAAAAAAACCCAGTTATTTGGCAGTTTGATTTGAAAATTGAGAAGCCATGTTTGCCACCATCCCACATCGCAAAGGTAAACAAGATGGAGGGGAGGTTAGTGGTTTAAATATGAGAAAAAGAGGATGGCAAAACATACATACCTGGACGGGGTCGATGGGTGATCAAGGAGACTCATGGCCTAGGTTGGTAGCCTCCATTGCACATCAAGGAGGTGTATCAGCCTAACATCTCCCTTTTGTGGAGAGTGTACGTCATAATTTGTGGCAGTTGGGGGCTCGTGTTCGCGCGGCCCCCTCCAACAACTAAACCAATTAATAATTTTATTGATTTTCGTGCTGATGATGATACTAATTCTCTATTAGCGTTATTGGTTTGTAAATGGACACCTAAACTATTTTTATCAAACACAATCATTATTTTGTATATTCTTTTATTTTCTCTGTAATTTTAAAAAATATTAGGATTGTTGTAATATATATATATATATTTTTGTATACTTTCTGTTCACTATTATATTATTTTTATTTTTTAATAAAATTGTTATAATTTACGTAATTATCCTTTATAGTTAAAATTAATTTTACATACTTTATACTTTTTTATTATTTTTTCAAATTATAAGAAATAGTTATTTGAATATCACATACAAATTTAAGATACCAAGCCTGATTTTATTAATAATTCAATTCACAGTAATTTAATAGATATTAATTTACTGAATGCAAGAGGGATGTAAATGAGACGAGACAGATTACAAGCTATTCAAGCTCGACTTGGCCAAAGTTTGACTCAATTGGACTCGATTCGAACTCGAACTCGGCTCAAGTTTTTGATGAGCCGAGCTACTTGATATTCGACTCGAAAAGCTCACGAGTTACTCGAAAATATAATATACTAATTTTTTTATAATTTAAAATCTAAATTCTTAAACTTGAAACCCGAAATATAAACCCTAAATATAAGTATTAAACCCTAAAATTTAAATCTTAAATTCTAAACTCAACAACCTAAACCTCTAAACCCTAAACTAACACCATAAACCCTAAAATTAACAAACTTGATTTTACACAACTTGTGTATCTAACTTTATTCTTCATAGGACTTTAAATGAGACGTGACAAATGAAGAGTTACTCGAGTCCAATACAGTCAAAGATCGATCAACGCTTGATTCGATTGGGCTCGAATCAAGCTCGAACTCGACTCGAGTTCTAAACGAGCCGAGTCGAGCTCAGATTTCTCAGGCTCGTTAGAAATTACTCAAGCTCGAACTTGACTCGACACGAAATCTTAACGAGACGAGCCAAACTTAGCACTACTCGAGCTCGACCCGGCTCGTTACACCCCTATGCAGGAGTATTAGTTATTCAAAACTAAATAATTTATGATTAAAATGATGAAAATAATTATCTCCCAATTTATTGATATTTTTTTCATTCTTACCATGATATATGGTTTTAACATACGTATACAAAATTAGTCAAAACGCACCTGGGATTTAAAGAACCTGGATTTGGTAATTACTTGTGTTTTGTTTTAATGCTTGATTTTCAACCAATTTTTTAGTCGGACAAATAAGACTGGGAAATCGATTAGTGTTTAATCTATTGGGGGTTTTGATTTTTTCTCCTTCCAAATTTCCTTGTAAAATGCAGACCCATCCATCTTTTCATTTTAAAACAATAGGTTCTGAGAGAAGGGAGAACAGGCTCGACGCATTTCAGCAGTTGCAGTCACTAAAAGAATATATGTCTACTTCATGCTGAACTTTTATCCCACACCGAAACAATACACGGGAGGATAACAAGCGTGGTCCTATAAATATGAAGCAACCAGCTACATTACAACATACTTACCTGGACGGGGTCAATGGGTGATCAATAAGGCCCATGGCCTAGGTAAGCGACTTCCATTGCACTTGGGAGGGGCGCTTGCCTAAGGTCTCCTCAAAGAAGGAGAGCCTACGTCATAATTTGTGGCAGTGGGGGCCTGCGTTCGCGCGGCCCCTGTCCAGTTGCAGTATAAAGCTTTTGTTTTTGTCTTTATGATTTTTTCGTCTATTACTGACATGTTTCTGATGCTTTTCATTGCTTATCTGGAATTGGTCAGATTTACCTTTAATGTTAACAAAATTAGTTTCATTTCTACCACAAAAAGTATAATTTGGCCGCAAATAGAACATGTTTCAATTCGAACTATTCCCCAAAACGTACTAGCACAGCTTATATGCCATTGGAAGGTTATAATTTTGAGTGCGGTACTCATTAACGACAACTTGTCCAAGTATTACTGACGAAATATCGCAACTAGAAGCTCACTTACTCCGCAATTTAGACAAAAACAGAATTGTGATGCTGAGATCTTGGGTGGAGACGGACGATATTTTAGTAGGTAAATTAACGCCTCAGGTGGGGAAAGAATCATTGTATGCTTCAAAAGACGGGGCCATACTTGGGATTCATGTATCCACTTCAAAGGAAATTTGTCTAAAATTACCTATAGGTGGGAGGGGTCGAGTCATCGATTTGAGATGGATCTAGAAAAGTGGGTTCTAGTTATAATCTAAAAACGATTCGTGTTTATATTTCACAGAAACGCGAAAATAAAATAGGCGATAAAGTAGCCGAAAGACATAAAAATAAAGGGATCATTTCAAAAAATTTACCTAGACAAGATATGCCTTATTTGCAAGACGAAAGACCTGTTGATATGGTCTTCAACCCATTAGGAGTACCTTCACGAATGAATGTAGGACAGATATTTGAATGCTCGTTTGGGTTAGCAGGGAGTCTACTAGATATACATTATCGAATAGCACCATTTTATGAGAGATATGAACAAGAGACTTCAAGAAAACTAGTGTTTTCCGAATTATTTGAAGCCGGTAAGCAAACAACAAATTCATGGGTATAACAAATTCGGGTATTTGGAGTTACGAAGGTGTGGCTAGAGCACATATTTTATTTTCTGGCTTGTGTTTCTTTGCTGCTATCTGGCATTGGGTATATTGGGATTTAGAAATTTTTTGTGATGAGCGCACAGAAAAACCTTCTTTGAATTTGCCCAAGATTTTCTGAATTCATTTATTTCTTTCAGGAGTAGCTTGCTTTAGCGCATTTCATGTAACATGACTATATGGTCTTAAAATATGGGTGTCCGACCCTTATGGACTAACTGGCAAGGTACAACCCGTAAATCCGGCGTGAGAGTGAAAGGTTTTGATCTATTCATTCTCAACGTACGTTTTCTGGTCCTGCACGGCTATCAGAGCTAAACTAATTATTGCCTTGGAATTGATAGACAAATCTTACTTATGGTCTGTTTTTTGTTGCAGTTGCGGTGGCCAACTGTCGTTCACCAGCAATCCCAAACACCCACAAGTTTAGCTCCAAACGCCCGTTTTGCGATAGCTAAATTTTTTTTACTATTGGGGAACACATGTTTGCCCTCAAATTTGGGTTTGGGACTTCAACGGCAAACGAAGCCTTAATTCATATGTCTGTAGAAAATTATTTTCTGATAAATTACAATGGATTGTTCATTGAAATATTGTTTTGTTTTATTTAATCTTGCAACAAGCAGAGTGGCTTCAATGTCATGACTAGGGGTGGGCAAGACCGGGTACCCGGCCAATTTGTCAAGAATTAGTCCCGGTCCCGGTAACCACCAGTTCCCGAAAATTAGAACCAGTCCCGGTCCCGGTCAGACCGGGTCTAAGGTTTCAAGAACCAGTCCCGGTACCAGTGGGAACCGATACCAATACCGGGTACCCGGTCAATTAGTTTATTATTAATAAAATTTGAGCAGTAGTAGAAAAAATTCAACTATTAATAATAATATTAAATAACAAAGTCAGAATATTGTAGGCTTGAAGGTTGAAGTCTTAAAACGAGTCATACTCATAATATTCATATATAAAGAGAGAGAGTAAACTAAAGAACTCTATCTATTGCAAGCAAGACCACTAGAAAGTTCGATAAAGAGAAATAAAGGACCGCATTCAATTGTTTCCAACCTCTTTAACGTCATTCGGTACCCAACCAGTACCAAGTACCCGTTACTGGTCCCCCATTGGGTACCCACCGGGTACTGGGTCCAAAAAATCAAGATCCAGTCCCGGTCCCAGTCGCAACCGGGACCTAAATTTTGGATCCAGTCCCGGTCCTACCGGAACCAATTCCAGGTAAAAATCCACCGAGTCTGACCGGGTCTGGGACCGAAACCGGGTAATCGAGTTTTTTTGGCCACCCCTAGTCATGAGCAGATATCCTTAATCTAATCTGTAGAAAATCTAATCCAGCAAAGCTACCTTATTATTAGTGTTTCCTGATAACCCAAGGAGAAAAAGAGAAGCTTCCACTGGAAAGATTGGCATGTTGTTTGAAAACTAAGTTTAACGAAGACCACATGTTTAGGTTCAAATTTCAAAGATTAGGATATTCACAATGGATTCTTTGATGATATTTTAGGATTTACCTTGAAATCCAAGTGAATATAGGCAGGCCATGGAATTGCAAGTGAAGGGAAAAACCACTACAAGTTTAGGGTAAAGATATATATTATGCCGAGGCAATATCCCACACTGAGGAAATACAGGAGTGGACCACTTGTTTGGATCTATAAATAAAAGGCAGCTACTAACCTTACAACATACTTACCTGGACGGGGTCAATGGACGATCATCAAGGTTCATGGCCTAGGTAAGCGACCTCCATTGCACTTGGGAGGGGCTCTTGCCTAAGGTCTCCCCAAAGTGGGAGAGCCTACGTCATAATTTGTGGCAGTGGGGGCCTGCGTTCGCGCGGCCCCTGTCCTAATTTTTAGTTCATTTTATGTACTTATTGGTAGCCTTTTGAATGGGGCTTATATTTACGGTTTCTGGCCTTAAATTTCGACATTCATTTAAGCTAAAGATAGTTCTTAATGGAAACATCAAATTTATTCTTAAGATAGTAAAGAATTCTAATGCTTTTATCCCCCAAACTAATCATAATTGTGATATGATGATCTTGAATGTAATGAATTGAAACATTACTTATTTTGGTGTCTTGTTATGATGTGTTAGATTTTTGGTTTCAGGCCTTAAATATTCGAGGTATACAAACAAGGAATCTGAGGGATTAGATTTTCGAATTTATTGAATCTCAAGAATGTAATGATTTAAGCACTGCACTACAGTAATTTTGAGAATCCATCCATATGAAAGATTATCATGCCCCTTGATAACCAACTTCCCATCTCTTTTATACCGTATATTTAATTGGGTACATTTCAAGGCTCGAAAACCATGTTTTCTGGTTCACGTTTACAGACCCGAACATCGCAGAAGAGAGAGATAACGCTCTTCGAAGCTAGGAAGACCGTCTGTTTAGGTTCCAAATATAAAACTTGGAAAGCATCATATCAAGTATATGCCGGGACGGTGAAGTCGGAATGTTACCATAATCTTTGAATTTGATGACAGTCTTTACCTGTCGTGGTATTTGCCTTCAATGGCATGCTAAGACAAAATAATGCAGGATTAACTTCAAAAATAAACAAATAATGACTTACAACAATGAGTTTCCCAGCATTCTCTGGCTTCTTGGCTATCTTAATTGCAGCAGCACCGGAGGATATACCGACCTGTAATACGTTTTCCAAACAATTATCAAAAACGGAACTGCAGAACGAGCCCAAGGAAACTTGTGAATTCAGTTTACAGGTTAATAAGTACTGTTAAAGCTATTAAGATAATCTTAATGAATTCTTTGATGATATTTTAGGTTCATTTAAGGATTTACCTTGAAACCCAAGTGAATACAGGCAGATTGTGGAATTGCTAGTGAAGGGAAAAACCACTACAAGTTTAGAGCAAAGAGATGTTTTATGCTGAGGCAATATCCCACACTGTGGAAATACAGGAGTGGACCACTTGTTTGGATCTATAAATAAAAGGAAGCTACCAACCTTGCAACTTACTTACCTGGACGGGGTCAATGGACGATCTTCAAGGTTCATGGCCTAAGTAAGGGACCTCCATTGCACTTTGGAGGGGCTCTTGCCTAAGGTCTCCCCAAAGTGGGAGAGCCTACGTCATAATTTGTGGCAGTGGGGGCCTGCGTTCGCGCGGCCCCTGTCCTAATTTTTAGTTCAGTTTTGTACTCATTTTGTTCTTTTGTTGCCTTACTGTTTTATGCTTCTTTATTCTCTGAGCTATATAATTCAACATTAATTTCTCGCTCTAGTGTACTATTGAAACATCATACTTATTTCTTAGGAAGTTACGAAAAATCTAGAATGTAATGATTTGAAACATGTTTTTTGTTTAATCTCACAACAGAGGGGCTTCACCACCATTGTTTGCCCTTATTCCATCTATTTAAACACTAGGCTACAGTAATTTTGAGAATCCATCCATCTGAAAGATTGAAATGCCGCTTGACAACCAACTTCTCATCTCCATATAATCATTGACATCTTTGAAGCTAGGATTGGGTACATTTCATGGCTCGAAAACCATGTTTTCCGCTTCACGTTTCACAGACTCGAACAGCACAGAAGAGAGATACCGCTCTCCGAAGCTAGGGAAGACCACCTGTTTAGGATCCAAATGTAAAGAAGATTAGGACAGCTTAAACTTAGCTTTGGGTGCTAGAAAACAGAAAAGTATGTATCAACTCATCGTTTCATGTATATGCCGGGACGGTGAAGTCGGAATGTTACCATAACCTTTGATGACAGTATTTATCTTCCGTGGTATTGCCTTCAAATTCAATGGCATGCTAAGACAAAATAATGCAGGATCGACTTCAAAAATAAACAAATAAAGACTTACAACAATGAGTTTCCCAGCATTCTCTGGTTTCTTGGCCATTTTAATTGCAGCAGCAGCAGCAGCACCGGATGATATACCGACCTGTAAATTGTAATACATGTTCCAAACAATTATCAGTATCGGAAACCGAAGAATGAGCTCAAAGGAACTTGTGAATTCAGTTTACGGGTTAATAAGTACCGTTAAAGCTATTGATTTCCTTGTCAAATTATATAGCATAAAGTGAAGAAACTTACCAACAATCCTTCCTTCAAAGCAAGTTGCTTTGCAGTTTCAATAGCTTCTTCACTCGATATCTGCAGTCATACAAGTAACAAACATTACGACAAATAACAATAGAAATCCGTGCGTGGAAGAAAAGCTACAAATGAAGACAGCATATGCTCATAAATGTCAAATATGATCATACTTTCTTCCTTCTAATCCTCTAAAATATGTATAAATCCTAGTAGGAGGAATCTATGCTACTCCAACTCTTCATTTTTGTCCAAGTAACAGCGTTTGACACATATTAGGACATAGACAGGCAAATATGACCTTCAAAGGATTGTCCAAATAGACGGAACACTTGGAAAAAGAATTAAATATACCTTCTATGGGATAAATATTTATATGCAACACTCACGCCAAAATCTGAGTAACTGTGAAAATAACAAAAACCGGTAATGAATTACGTCATGGGAAAAATGCAAGCTCATTTACAAGCCCGTAGATAACAGCATATAATACGTATTGATCCTAGAAGGTAAGAGAATAGGAAGTAAATTATGGTATAGGGAAAATGCAAGTTCTTTACACTTCCGCAGAAAATAGCTTTTATGTCCCATACTGACCGAAAAACAATCGTAATAATAAGTACAACGGAGACCTACTTGAACAATGTCATCGAGTAAATTGACATCTAAGACACCGGGAATAAAGCCAGCACCGAGTCCTTGGATCTTGTGTGGACCTTGAACATTAAAAATGCAGCAGTTCATCAATAGGTAAAACTTTGTTATAAATCGTATGTTAGCATAAAGAACAAAAGGAAACAAGTTTCGGTTAATAATGCTGGATGTTACAGATTGTAGAAAACAATGGACGTGCAGAAAATAGAATACATATTATGAAGAACAATACAAAAAAGCACTGTAATGTTACAACTTACCCGGTTTCCCTCCAGAAAGCACTGCACTTTCACCTGGTTCCACACCAACGAGCTGAACGAAAAGATAAGGGGCAATATAAGCAATACAAAGGCATACTTGTGTACAAACATGATTCAGTAAAGTCAAAATTTATTCCCTCTAATTGAGCATCGGAAAATCTAACCTTAATGTCAGGATTCTGCTCTTTGAGATACTTCCCTGCTCCGGTTACAGTGCCTCCGGTTCCAATACCCGAGACAAGTATATCTATCTTCCCTCCAGTGCCTTTCCATATCTCTGGTCCGGTTGTCTTGTAATGTATCTAAATCAGGAAAGAAGAATCAGATCATGACACCCTCCTAGACTCCAACCAAAATATGCATGGAAAATGTTTCAATATGATACCTTTGGGTTGGCAGGGTTTTCGAATTGCTGAAGAATGTAAGAATTAGGCGTCTTTGCGTGAATTTCTTCAGCTTTCTGAACAGCCCCTTTCATACCCCGAGCTGGATCTGTAAGAACTAGCTCAGCTCCAAAAGCTCGGAGGACCATTCTCCTTTCTAAACTCATTGAAGAAGGCATTGTAATTATAAGTCTGTAACCCTTTGCAGCTGCCATGAATGCCAATCCTATCCCGGTATTACCACTGGTTGGCTCGATCAGGACACTCTTTAGCATATAGGAAAAAAGGAATGTATGTCAAAATTAAAGCTTCTCTGTTACGTTTATTACTCAAAACTATACGGAATGATAACACTGAGACAGCCCTACTTTTGCACATAAAAATATTCAGGTATAGAATTAAAAGGAACAAAATAGAAGCTATGCTGCTCCAACTCTTCATTTTTCTCAAAGTACCCATGTCCAACACATGTGCCCGATGCCCCGATGCATATCCAGACATGAATATGGGGATATGATTCTCATTCCTCCAAGATTCTCCAAATATATGGAAATCTTGAAAAAAAAAGAACATATCTGCGTCGCAAATGTACCGGTGCTCAACACTTACACCCGAGTCCGAGTAACATAGCATAAAAGGCCTAGGGACCTCAACAGAAACGCCTTTTCAAGTTGACAACAATGCATCATTTCATCTTATGGCACGGTGACAATAGTATAATCTGCTAGAAACTTTGAAGAGTTATATGAAACCTATGTTATCCCCAATCTGCATTTTTCTTGAAGAAAACGTATCCGACACATTTACAGACATGGGTATGGGGATATGACCCTCCAAATATTTGAAAAACCATGTATAGATTTGAACATACCCGAGACAAATATCTGTATTTAACACTTACACTAGAGTCTAAGTAAACATGGATCAAAACTGCTATTTCAATGAGGTCTCATGTCGCAACAACTTTGGATTAACATTAGCATCTTTTAACTAGAAATATCAAAATGAATAAAACAATCACTCTAGTTGGATACGCCAAACTTAAAAAACATTTTCCAGCAATAAGGCCTCGCGTTGTTAGGCATAAAAAACTAGAGAAGTCGATGCATAATTTTACTTGCAAAGCGAAGGCGATCTAACATTAACTTGACAATTCCATTCCATAAATGTCTAGGAGAGAAATATCCAAATACCAACCTCTCCCGGTGTAATGAGACCCTTCTCCTCTGCATCCGCAATCATACTATATCCGATCCTGGAAAGCAAAGAAGGGTTTGCATCTCATCAAAGATTATAAACTCAGTCCTAAACAATTGAATGCACTCATGCAGTATAATAGCATTGTTCAACATATTATCATTTATGACACAACATTGAATGGCGAAGTGAAAATAGTTTAATACCTGTCCTTGACACTGGAGCAGGGTTCCAATGCCTCCAACTTAGCAGCAATCGGGGCGACACATCCATCGACAACGTTGTTCAGATATACCAGCGGCGTATTACCGACCAACTTTTTACATCAAACCCAAGAAAATTAACAAGGTTAGCAATAGTTTCCTTAAATTAAACAAAAATAAATTGATGAAATTTCATTAACAAAGATGAACATTGGCTTACTTCAGTGACATCTTTGGCAATTAAATTCTTGCCTTCCATTTCCTCTCAAGTAACTGCACAAGCATCATCGCAGAGCTAAATTGTTAAGCAAAACAAACTAAACTAATGTAGAACTGATACAATTTAAATAATTTAAGAGTAATATCAATTAGTGAGACTTGAAAATATTTGTATTAATCTACAACTAAGGTACAAAACAGGCTCTTCACGGCAGAGGAATAAAAATAACTCACAAGTGTTACAGTAAGTCAGTAATCAATAAAAAAATAAACAAAAACTAAAGCTTTACAGATTTTAAAGCACCCAAATTTCCAGATTACAACTTTTCCAAAGAAAGGCAATGGGTTTTTTTCCCAGAAGAATCTTTGAGTGAAAAATGATAGATGGGCTAAAATAAATAATTAGAAACTATAATTTTGTAGATGTTAAAGTAACCGAAATCCAAGCTTGCAACTTATAGTCTAAAGAAAGGCAATGTTTTGTAGGCAAAATCTTAAGAGTAGAATATGATAGATGAGCTAAAAAGAACTTCAAAGATTTGACCTTTTCTAAACTAAGAAACTTGAAAATTCCTTTGTAGAAGAAACTCTGAGAGAATTTGCTGGGATTTTATGGTGGTGCACTCGTCATTATTTTCCTCTTAGAAAAATAAAAAATGTTATCTGGGCTAGCTGGCTGATATAAAAAAACATTTTCTTTTATATTTTTTCTTGCTTAACTGTATCTGTCTGAAAGAGGAAGTTTGTGTCATTGGCGTTTGGCGATGAGGAAAAGTCAAAATTATTCCTTATAAAAAATAGTATTTATTTATTATTGGGTAAATTTAACTAAAGACCGTTAAATTTTTTTTTTGATAGGAATGTTTGGTCTCGTTAAAACCCCCCCTTATACCAGTCCAATCCTTAAAAAAGATCGGATGATAGCGGAAGGGGGGAAAGAGTACCGATTTTATTGAAGCAAAAAACTTACAATCGAGTTTAAAATTACAGAAAGAAAAAACATCAAAGTGAAACATTCCTGACTGAAGTTCTACCCTCAGCATTAACCAATACCTTCTTTCGCCAAACTGTCGGCTTCTATGTTGCAAATACGAGGGGCAAATCTGAAGATATAGTTTGATAGGGACCCTTGTTCTTTAATTTCGTCTACTATAACCTTGTACAAAGAGGGGCATTGAGTCGTAGAATTAATCCAAGCAATAGCCAAGGCAGAATCGCTCTCGATGATGATCCTATTCTTCTTTGTTTCTTCTACTGAGGATAACCTTGAGATACCAACTTTAATTGCCATTAGCTCTCCTAGCACCACTGTACCAGGATTAATGCTTTTGGAGAAAACCAGGAATTTGGAGCCTTGATAGTTGCGGAGCAGCCCTCCGATGCCTCCCGATTTGCCGTCCCTAGACACAGCCCATCGACATTAAGCTTTAGAAAGCCCATCGGAGGGGGTTGCCATTTGCATACACCAGACTTGGTCTTGGTTCTAGTACACGGAGAACAAACACGAGATGGATCTGCCATGATATCATCGAAACTGAGCTTACAATCTGGATTATTGGCCTTGAACCAGGAAACCAAGCGAAAGCGTGCAAGGAACTTGAGATTGCACAAATCGGGAGGCTTCTTTTGAAAAACAGTCTCATTTCTCATGAGCCAAATGGTCCAGATGACTGCGGGAGGGAGATATGGCCATAACACATTTGAACTTGCCCATGGGAGCAGTTCCGTCCACATGAACAACAAAGCAGTTATATCCGCAGACATTACAACATGAATTTTCCAGAAAGAAAAAAGATATATCCACAAACTCCAAGTAAACTTACAGTGAAGAAAAAGGTGGGATGTCGTTTCAGCCGAGCTCAAACAAAATGGGCATTTAGTATCGAAGTCATGCGACATACCTTTGTGGATTAACAGAGCTCTAACTGGGATTTTATTTAGTGTAGCCTGCCAAAGGAAGAATTCAACGCGGGGAGGAGCTAATCCTGACCAAACCACCTTAACCCATGGGAAAATCGATTCTGGCTGCTGATTTAGGATCTTATAGCAGGATCTCGCCGTATAAATTCCGTCTCCTGTAGCTTTCCAAGTAAAGCAATCTCGATCGAAATTCTCTTGCTTAAAAGCATTAAGGCAGTCCATACATGCGTTCCACTGTTCAAGTTCCCAGTCGAAGGGTGCTCGTCTTAGAGGTATGTTCCAAGACCAAGAAGAGCCTTGTTTGGTTCCAAAATCCTCAATTTTCCCTGTTTTATTAGTGGCCAGTGCATAGATTCGGGGAAATTTTATCTTCAAAGGGGAATCACCAACCCACTTATCCGACCAAAAAAGGATAGATTTACCATCGCCTACATGTAGAGAGTAATATGCTTCCAGTAGCGAACTATGAGAGTCCTTAATGTAAATAGAATTCATTATTCCTTTCCACACCCAAGAGTTTAGGCGATTATTAGAGTCTCCAAACATAATATTTTTTGAATTCCAGTTGAGTTTACAGCACAGCATCTTCCTCCATTCGCAATCCCTTGAATTGACGTACTTCCATACCCACTTACCAAGTAGAGCTTGGTTTTGAATCCGTAAATCATGAATCCCAAGACCACCGAACTCCCTTGGAAGACATATATCTGACCATTTAACCCAGTGGATCGATCTTCGAATCTCAGAGTCTCCCCATAAGAAATTTGCCATTATCCGGTTAAGCTTAGTAGACACAGCTAAAGGCATTTTGAAGATAGAGAGAAAATATAAAGGAAGCGAGGATAGCACTGACTTAATGAGAATTAACCTTCCACTGTACGATAGATGTTTGCCTTTCCACGAAGCTAAAGCTTTGTAAAACTTGTCGATCACCGGCTCCCATAAAGCTTCCGAGTTACGGACAGGGCCGAGAGGAAGGCCCAAGTAATCTGCTGGGAGAATTGCACTAGTGCAGCCAATTTTTTGGGCCCAAGTCCGAATATTTTCCTCCTCCACATTGACTCCGAACAGGCGGCTTTTACATAAATTCAGCTGTAGCCCAGCGGCTACTTCAAAGATTCTCAGGATACGCTTTACATTCATAATATCACCCAGGGATGCATTGCAGAAGACTATCAAGTCATCCGCATATTGGAGATGTGATAAGTTGTAAGTGTTCATTCCTCGACCAATTGTGAAACCCTTGTATAAACCAACTGCAGTAGCTTTTTCTAGCATTAAATGTAGCGCTTCTCCGACTAAGTTAAATAGGAGAGGGGACAAGGGGCATCCTTGACGAAGCCCCCTTGCCATAGGGAAGCTGTGAGTCGGACTGCCGTTGATTAGGATTGAAATTGATGCTGTCGAAATACATCTGAATATCCATTTACACCACACTTCGCCAAAGCCCATCTCTTTCAAGATTCTCATCAAAAAAGCCCAGTCCACCGAGTCATAAGCTCTTTTGAAGTCGATTTTAAACAGCGAGCCTTTTAAACCCATTTTACGAATGTAATCTATTCCTTCATTAGCAATTAAGGAACATTCCAAGATGCTTCGGCCCGGGATAAAAGCAAATTGGGCTTTACTCACCACTGACTCAATACACTGTCGAAGCCTCCGAGAGAGAACTTTTGCAATAATTTTGTAGATACCGCCTACCAAACTTATAGGCCGATAATCCTCTGGGCAAGAAGGGCCGAGCTTCTTCGGAATTAAGGTTATAAAGGCATGGTTGATCCTGGGGTCCCAATCTCGGTCCTCGAAGAGGTCCATGAAGACTGACATTAGAACCTCTTTTATAACAGCCCAGAACTTTCTGAAAAAGCCCATATTATACCCGTCAGGACCGGGTGCTCGAGAGGGGTCCATATCCACTATTGCCGCCCATACTTCTTCTTCGGTAAAGACTCTCTCCAAATCAGATTTCTGAATGCTTGATAGTTTCATAAAGTCTAGGGACAGATTCTCGACTTCAATGGTATTCCCGAAACCGTATGATTTGGAGAAGAAATCATGGAAGCAGTTTTTTATATCTTGCAGCCCCGAAATATTCTATCCTTCGAACTCCACGGATTTGATTAAGTTCGCCCTTCTTCTATTTGATGCAATCAAATGAAAATAGTGCGTGTTTCTATCCCCCTCTTGGAACCATTTGAGCCTAGATTGCTGCAGCCAAATACTTTCTTCCTTTCGAATACAATCCCAAAGATTCTGTCTGAGTGCATTTAGATTTGGAACACACAGCCCCTGTTGTTGTTTCCGTTCACCCTCTGTGATTTTATTTTCCAACTCGAGCAAGAGAGTTTTTGATCCGCAATTTTTGTTCTTCGACCAAAACTTGATTTTTTTCTTCAGTTCTATAAGGGATCTGAACAGCCCACCGTTCTCCTGACATTTCTGGGGACACGAGAAAGCAGACGCAACAAGTTCAGAGAAGCCTTCCTCCTCCATCAGGTAATTAAACAATCTGAAAGGACGGGGGCCACCCTCAATTCCAGCAACTTCCAAACCAATAGGGTTATGGTCGGATATCGATTTGGGGAGGAGGGTTTGCATAGCCGAAGGGAATTCTGATAAGAGATTTGCATCCACCAGAAATCGATCTAAACGAATAAAAATGGGGGGTTCGCGGTTGTTTGACCAAGTAAAGGAGCCTCCGGAAAGCGGTAAGTCGATCAACTGAAGATCTTGGATAAATCTTCTAAATCTTTCGATAGAAACTCTGTTGGAGGCGGAGCCGAGCTTTTCCTCCGGGCTCAGATAGGAGTTAAAGTCTCCCTCTAAGCACCATACTACCTGATATTTTTCCATGAAAGACTGTAATTCTGTGAAGAACGGACCTTTCTCAGCTTCAGTTGAAGGGCCGTAGATATTTATAAAACCATAAGACAGTGCACTTCCTTTAATTTTTCCGAACAAGGCTATGAATCTCTTGGTAACCATTATTTCTGAGACCGTAAAAAATCTTTATCCCAAACACTTAGAAGACCCCCAGCAGAGCCTTCAGACGGAGAGAAAACTCTTTCAACATCCTGTTTAACCCCCATCCGACGGTAAAGAGATATATTGAATTCTTTCATCTTTGTTTCCTGTAAAAATATCATTTTTGGTTTTTTCCCCGATATAAGCCTCCTAACAGCACTAGCTTTTTCGAAACGACCAAGACCTCTAATGTTCCATGAAATTATAGACCATTCCATCTCAATTAAGCAATAACCCATAAATACCAAAAACAAGGAAGATGAGTAAATTAGGGCTTATTACCGTTACTGCCCTTTTCAATTTCCACAACCTTTGTCACCAAAGCTTCTTTTCCACCCACGAAAGAGATCCCCAAGATATTGCTTACTCCCCACACAGCAAGGGCTTCTTCCACGTGACTGATATGGTCCGAATTTGCAGATGGAACAGACCTCAACGCTGATTTCTCCATATCTTCTCTTTCAATCGAGTCTCTGATAGAGCTTCTAATCGCTCGCCTGACTTCCGAATTAAAAAAGTTTCCATTAGCTTTATTTGAAGTGGACACAGAAATTTGGGGCATAGGAAAACGGGGGGAAACAATAGCTTGAACTTTGTCTGTCGGGGAGAGAAGAGTTTCTATAATTTCCAACTGGTCTTGACTGTTTCCCAAACTATCTGGTATAATCTCCTGGAGGAGGGAGTTTGCTTCAGAAATTAAAGTTGAGCCCACTGATACTTCATGGCCCGAAACCTCATTTACGTTGGGCTCATGGAGGCTTGGAGAAGGATGAAGGGGTAACTCAAGCCCCGGATTTGGATGGCCCAAATTTGCTGTTTGAGGGGATAGCTCTGTATTATAGTCCAAACCCTGGTTGACAATACCGTTATTTGAATTTACCACATTCTTTTGGGATTGAACGCCACTGACCGAAAAGACGAGAGGAATAAAGTTTGCGGCTGGGGGATCGCAAGAGACATGTGATCCTTGGTTATTGGGGGGATTCATATGGCATTGAATTTCTTGATTCTCGGGCTCGTTCGTTTCCAAAGGAGAATCAGCTTCCCTCGAGACCCTGTCCGGTCTCAACCTTTCATCTTCAGCCACCGCTGCGAAACAACCGTCAAGGGGGGAGACGGCTGCCGGGGCTTCCACCTCCGGACTATCTGACATCTGCGGCTCTAAAAAAAAAAGGCAGCCCCGTATTAACCTCAACAAAATACGAGGATTCCTTGACTAGGATTTTTAATGATCGGGGAACACCATACTGACTTCGAACCCGAATAAGGAGATTGGCTGAGCTAAGATCACTCTTAGTGCTGGTACCTTCGCTGATGTGAATGAGTTTACCCCATCTATTAGCTAGTTGAGTGAAGAAACTATCATACCAACACAATAAGGGAAATCCGGACAAGGAGACTGAGCAGTAGCAATATGGGGTACCATCGATGCAAATGTCTTCCTCCAGAAATTGAAACCAGAAAGCAAGTTCTAATTTTTTTTCTCTCCATACTCCATCCTTGATTTCTTTCGAGGGAAAACTAACCAGAACGACATTTGGTGCCGAACCCCAACTAGCTACCTTAGCACATATACCGTCGCTAGCAAGTGCTCTTTGTACAAACTCAATATCAAAGCCATTTTTTATGATACCAGTAGACGACGCTAGGATCCAATCTATTGTCTCAGGGGGAATGATACTATTCATTAAATATTGCCCCTCCTCAGTGCTTTCGTCGATATCCTAGGGGGTGCCAGTCTCCTTGGGCTTACTGTTTGCGGCAACATCTTTATACGATCTACCGTCGGTGTTGTTGCCGTAGATAGGGGCCTCCTTTCTGGCCATCTTCTTCGGACCTGGTGTTGTAGGATGCCTCTGAGAGTCTGGTACTCCAGTAGGTTTTGAGAACTTTGCTTTGGATACGGTAACCTGCTTCCCATCTATCCAAGTGTTGTTAACTTTCGCAATGGCCCTTGACATGTCTTCCCATCTCGCAAAATGGATAAAAGCAAACGTACTATTTCTATATTTAGGTCTCTTGTTCTGCAATGGGATATAAACCCTAATGACCTTTCCATGGTAGTTGAAGAGTTCCCACATGGCACCCCTGGAGATTCTCCTGCTTAAGTTGTCGACAAAAACCACCCAGTTGTCTGCTGCCGATGAACGCCATGCCGCCGAGTGCTCCTTGCGATTGCTGATGTTTCTGAATTTACGTTAATAGACTACGGTTTAATTAATTGTGTTATTATACAAACTTGATTCTATTTTGATTATTAGTAAAAAAATATTAATTAAACCATTAAACTTTTAGTTTAATTTCAATCCAGCCACTAAATCATTAACAGTAAACCGGATTATTAACGTGGTAGTTAAACAAATTTGTATAATAACACAATTAATTAAACCGTAGTCTATTCAAAAAAAAATATTCAGCGCAGTAATAGCAAAAGCAAAGTGTATGAAAGTTGAAAAGGAAAAATCAAATGTCAAATGAATGTTTTCATTTTATGAGTAAATGTTCTGAAAAAAATTCATAATGACATTTAAATATGAGATAAAATATGGATGATTAATCACTAAATTTGTTCCGATAAATATCTTAAAAAACTAAAAACAATAAATGTAATTCCAATAATGTGAAATAGTATGTTAACTGTATTATTTAGTCTAAATGTTCGATTAACTGTTATAGTGGTTATTAAATCGTAACCTAACTATTGAGAAACGGTTAATCGTTTAATTTTTTAGCGGTTAACTTTAGTTAACGATTCAGTTATAAGTTAATTTGTAACCTATTACAATTTTTTTCCGCATGTTCACCACTTCTTTTGAGAATAATAAAATTATTTTTCCAATAAATATTATATTAAAATTTTCAGGAAAAAAATTAATTAGAGAGATTATAATCATAAACTTCATTTTATGTATAAAAAATTTAATAACGGTTAACCTATAGGTTAATCATTAACTATTATTTTTAACATTTTAATTAATTAAAACCGTTAAAACTTTAACGACTAGATTAATTAACCTGTAAAATATAATGATTGTATCGATTAACTGTTATTGCTCCCCATTTCTCAAATTCAAGTTATCTTGAAAAGTATAATGATTTTTTTTTTAAAAAAATATACCGATAACATTATATATATAGGAAATTACTTTGATATACAAGGTTGTGTAAATTTTAGTTTACACAAGCCTTTCAGTTTTAGGGTTTTAGGTTAGGATTTAGGGGTTTAGTGTGTATGATGTAGAATTTAAGATTTATGGTTAGAATATAGAATTTATAGTTTAGGATTTAAGGTTTAAGGTTTAAAATTCAGGGTGCTATAGTTTGAAATTTAAATTTTAAATTTTATAAAAGAATTGTGTAAATTATTTTTATACAGATTATGAATCAAAATATAACCCTATATAATAAATTATCAATCATGAATCAAGAATGAACTTGACCTATTTTTCGTGATTTACAATTATATTATTTTTGTTACATGATTTTAAAGTTATTGTTTTTTATTTCAAGATGTTTGCATCTATGAATTTAAAATTTTCGAGATTTACAATTATATTATTTTTGTTACGTGCTTCTGAAGTTAGTGTTTTTTTTTTCTTTCAAAATGTTGCATCTATGAATTTAACAAAAAAAATAACTATATTAACAATTAGTTTTGAATTTTAAAATTTTAGAAAATAGAAGGACTAGAAGTCTAGATGTTTGAAAAGAGAAGTAGGAGAGTCATTCTTACTTAAAACACGTTTAAACATTTTTTTATGACAAACAAAATAAATCAGCTAGTGGGTCTTACAAATATTGATTGTTTCTTAATAAATTAAAAAGTCACATGACATACCACGTTTTGTGATATATTAATAAAAATTTTATTTTAATTTCAATTTACATTAAATATTAGATTTGATTCTAAACAATATCTAATTTTTTATATAAAAACCGCATGACATTAATTTAAAAAACATTATGGCCCATATCAAGATAGACCCAAATTAAACTTTATAAAATCCTAATTATTATTAAGCAATGTGAATGACAGTGATAATGCCTCATTTCTAAGTTACAAAATATCTGAGCCCAAAAACAGATGTTTGTGATCAACATTGTTATTTTAAGGTATAAAGATAGTTTTAGATTTAATGTTTATATTTTTTAATTTTAATTACTATTGTTGTGAGTTAAATTTGATTATTAATTTTTTTCACGACCATTAACACGACACCACACCTACCAATTCATGTATACTTCATGTAAGAGTTTTACATTTTTATAATTTTAAAATATTTGTTTATGTGGCATATAAGATAAATAGTATCACATCAGTATGAATGAAAAATAGAATGACGTATACAGGTAAAAAAATATAAAGAAAATAAATCTTGAGTGCACATAATAAAAGAAAAGTGAAGAGAAAAAAAAACGAGAGCGATGATCATTTTTCATCCTCATATATAAAAACAATTCACTCCAATTTGAAATGAAAATACAAGAATATGTGTGAGAAATATGTATTTTTCAAAGCTTATTTTTTTCTTTTCTCTCATTTTTTTGACTCTATCAATCATTGAATGGAAACAAAACTATAACATGCTCATTAAATTTATTTATTACTAAATGATCATTAAACTTTTTGAATTTTATCAATAATTTATAACATGCAAGGACCATCTTGTGATAGTTTGATACATTTAATGATTGTTTTGTAATTTTTGAAAGTTCAGTAGCTGGAAAGATCATTTTAGCATACTTTAATAATCATTTGTGTACTTTACTCAAAAACTTATAATAATTTTTGGCTAAGTAAAAAACTGAACGAATTAATCAAACTAGTTTGTTTAGTTCGGTTAAAAGTTTTCAAACAAAGTTCGTTCGGTTAACGATTAAAACCTAAAATATTTTGGCTAATAATTTTTAACTACTTCGATTTGGTCGGTTTGGTTAAAAAATAATATTTATCAACATTTTTCTTAAATGAAAGCAATTTGACCATCTTTTAAAGGTTGAGACCAATTTCAACTAAAAATTAATAATAGAAATAAATTTGACAAAATACGTAAATGTTAAGACTAAAATTGCCTTAATGTCTTGTTTCGATCTCTATAATGTATTAGTTGAAGCTAGTGAATGATTAAAATTAATAATTATGTTGTTAAATTTTCGATTCTTTCAGAATATTTCTTCGAAGTGTCATTCACCGGACAATTGATTAATCTCTAGATATATTTAATAATGTGTTATGGAAATATAGAATATCTATATCTAGTTTGTTTCGACATTTTCTTAGTGGATCTGATAATATAATTAGTGGAGGCCTACTTTAAATTCGCATAATTTAATTTAATTTAATTAATTCAATGTCTAAATTAAAATGTTTAAACATTCTGAAAAGTTTTTTTTTTAAATTGTGTCTAACTGAAGTTTTCAAAATTCAGGAGGGAAATTAATAAAAAGTAAAATAGAATAAGAATTATTAAATTTTTTGAAGAGGCCAAATTTTTTTAAGGGATCAATAAATAATTTCTCCAAAATTTGGGGCCAGCCCCTCTCACCCCATAAGGGTCCGCCACTGCAAACCCATAAAAAACTAATATAGATAGATGAAACTATGATAGCCAATTTCTTGAGGTCCATGGGCGAAGTCACGTGGCCCACTCTAACGATTTATTTTTTTCAATTTGATCATTGTAAAATTTTAAATTATAATTTATTTTACTTATTTTAATATTATAGAACTAGTGTTGTTTTAGTGTTAAAAAGTGTACAAAAAATTAAATTTATTTTATTTGAAGTTAGTGGATCGAATCCTATTTGATGGTGTTTTCAGTCTTTTATTCTTTTTAGGCTTAGGTGTAAGAAGCCCTTGAACTTTTAAAAAAAATTAATTAAATTACTAAACTTTTTTTTCTCACTAAATTAAACTCTTGAACCAAGAAATTGAATTAATTGAGCCATTTGACCATTAAATCTTGACATTTTTTCTTTATATATTACTGACACACGATACACTACAATTCTATCATGTTGCATCTATAAATTTCTTCAAAAAAACGTTTTTTATATTTATACGTTTTTTTAGAATTTTTAGAACTTTTAAACAAATTTTTAAATAAAAATATATTTTTTCATGAAAATGTAATTCGATACACTGTGACACAACGCACTACACCAATAAATCTAAAAAAACTATCAAGATTTAATATTCAAAATTGGTTCACGGGCTTAATTAGGTGCAAAAAATTAGGGACTTAATTATTTTTTTTCAAAAATTCAAGGGCTTTTTATACCCTTAAATTTTTTTCGACCCCTTTAACTTTTAATTTCTGGCTTCACTACTGGCAGGCTCCCTCTCCTATAAGGGTAGAGAGTCTTGTCATCATATCCGGAGAAAAAGCTAAGCCATCTCTGATGAGTCCACCGGCAGTCATCTTTCTATCCAATGATCGGAGATGAAGATGATATATGCCCAACAACAATCTAAAACTGCGATTAAACAAAGGCCTAAGAACACATTTGGATTAATCTCCAAATTTTGCCTTATAACTATCTATAATTAACTTTTTTTCCAGGAAAAAAAGTTGTTAATTACTATCTACAACAATGCAACATTGATCGATAAACCAAAATACATTTGGATATAAAGTTTTTACATGAACATTATAATATATTATGGATAAAAAAAACTTAAATGTGAAATCTTAAAATTATTAGATTCTTGATTTTATCTTAAGTGAATGTCTCTATTAAACGAAACAACAAAATGAATAGAAAAAACTAAGATTATGATAATATTGTGGTTTGAAGTATTTATAAACCGAATCATATTTAAACGTGAGATTAATAAATTTCATGCTTATGAAAGTTGAAGCCTCAAGTTTTGTCAAAGTCCGCCAATTTTTTTCAATGCCTAACCTTAATCTGTTTTCAATATGCCTAAATCCTAATTGCATGTATAGTTATTTTTTTAAGGGTAAACTATTTGGGTGACCACCTAACTATTGAATTCGACTTATTTTGATTATCGACCGTTAAAATTTAACGGAGAAGTGACGTGGCAGTTAAAGTAAATTTTGTATAATTACACATTTGGTCTCTATTAATCACCTATTATATCAATTTGGTCCTAATTTTAATTTAATTACATAAAATTAATCAACCAATCAGACAACGACATGTGTCATCACCCAATTGGATGAATTTACTTTAATTTCTAATTTAACTTATTTAATATATCTATTTTCCTCCAATCAGGTGGTGACACATTTCATCACCTGGTTATAGAAAAATTAAAAAGAAAGAAATGTGGCTTTGGTGGGTTTTAAACATGGGACCTCTAGAGAAAAAAAGTTAAGCCTTTATCATTGCACCAACTACTGCTTAATGATATAAATAGCACCATTATATATAGGGTTTTATTTTGATGCACAAGCTGTGTAAATTTTTTTTACACAATCCTTTTATAAAATTTAAAATCTAAATCACAAACCCTAGCAACGTAAGCCCTAAACCCTAAGCCCTAAACCCTAAACTCTAAATTCTAACCATAAACCTTAAATTATATACCCTACATACTAAACCCCTAAACCCTAACATAAAACCTTAAACCCTAAACCCTAAAATTAAAGGGCTCGTGTAAACTAAAGTTTACACAGCTTGTGCATCAAAGTATTTTCCTTATATGTATATATATATATATATATATATATATATATTATAATGAAGTAAATACTAAGAAAAAAAGAAGTAAAAATATTTGAGAGGAGACTCGAACATGGGTCATATGAGATGTGTAAAAACAAACACACATATCACTAATGTCAAGCCTCTTTTTCACATTTAAATTAATAATTTTTTGTATATATATAATATTGAGTCAAGTTATTTATTTTAATTAATAATTTTAATATTTTTATTAAATATCTTAATTCAATGATTATATATGTAGAACTAATGTTTTGATATAATAATTGAAAAATGTTTTAGACTAATTAGAAAAGAATTTAAAAACTTGTTTTTAAGTCCAAACAACTTGAATTTATGTTTGAGGTATTTTAAGAGGTTTTTGGCAAAACTTTTCATGCTTTTATATAGCCAAACTTAAGATTTCAAGCTACCCGTACCGATACGGTCTAACCCGTATCGATACCTTTTTGCCCCAGTTTGGTCACTGCCAAAACCCGTATCGAAACATGCTTGGCCGTTTCGATACGGATCGGGATCGTTTCGATACGCATGGTAAGCGATCGATCCCCTTTCCAATAACCCCAACGGTCATTTAAAAGTGAACCCGTACCGATACGCCCTCAAGCGTATCGATACGCCCAGGCTAGCAAGAGCCCAACGGCTAGTTTCTGATGAAGGCCGTACCGATACGGGTCCAAGCGTATCGATACGGAAGGCTGCAGAACAGCATTAATGAAGGGAAATGAAGTCCTCAACGGCTCTAAATCATCCCCAACGGCTAGTAACGGCCACAAACTCAATTAGGACTATAAATTGAAGGCTAGAACACTTGAAGATGTTAGAGACTACATCCAAGCAACATGATCAAGAGAATTAGAGTTTAAGTCTTATTTTTACTATTCTCTTGTACATAGTCCTTAGAGAGAGTTTTATTGTAAATTCTTTGTACTCTCTTGTGAGCTTAAATTTGTGTAAACACCCACCTTGTGAGGTATTAAGTTTACCAAACAAATCCCTTGTAAAAGAAGAGGTTATAGTTTAGCCTTGAGAGAAAAACTAGAGTTGGTTCTATCTTAGCCAAGTCCAAAAGATAGGGTTGTAACGGTTTCCTCCTAAACCGGGAAAAGAGGACGAATTCATTGTTGAGTGAATTGGGAAATCCTTAGTGGTGTGCTAAGGTAGTGGATGTAGGTGCTTGTTAGAAGACCGAACCACTCTAAAATCATTGTGTCACTTGTCCACTTTTATTTCGATTTTAGCCAATTCAACCACTAAACAAAAACAACTCTCATTGACGGTTTCGGTGATCAATTCGAACGTGTTACAAGCCCAACAATATATATTATATTAAAACATATAATTTTGATAATTAATAAATTTAATTCATATTTTGGATATGATGTGTGTTGATAGTTTTCTTAAAATATTTTATAAACTATATGTTTCTTTAAAGAAATCGATTATTGTTGGTAAAATAGTCTGAATAATATATATATTATTTTTAAATCTTTATTTAATTATACTTTAAATATAATTAAAATGTTTTCTTTTTTAATTTAATCATTTGAATTGATTTAGGAAGAGAGGGAGATGGAGATGGAGATGGAGATGAAGAGGGAGAGAGAGAGAGGGAGAGGGAGAGGGAGAGTGAGAGAGGGAGGGAGGGAGGGAGAGAGAGAGGGGGAAAGAGAGAGAGAGAGAGGGAGAGAGAGAGATAGAGAGAGGGGAGGGAGGGAGAGTGAGGGAGAGAGAGAGAGCATAAGTTGCGGCACCGAAAATGATAGAAGATTTTCATCCCTTGGACCAACCCGTTAGTATTATATTATTATAGATTATAGATTTTATTTTGATGATAAGGATGAGTCTTTCATGCTCGACGAACACCGCTGAACACCACTAATGATGAACATCGTTGAACATCATTAAATTAATTAATAAAAATTAAAATTTTCAAGGACTTAACATTTGATTATAAATTATTTAAAATAAAAATTCAATTAAATTATTTTCTATACATATATTATATTTTTTTAAATAATTAGATCAAATATCAACTTTAATCAAATTTAAAAATAAAATATACTAAACCCTAAATCTAAACCTCAAAATTTAAAACTATAATTCATAAACCCTAAACTGTATGGAGCTTACTGACATATGATCTTGGAGCAGTTGATTGACTCAATTTTGATAAAGTAACTTCTACAATACAATCTCGCTCGTAAGCTAAAACAATTTGTGTTCATCCATGGGTTTTGAGTTTATGGTTTAGAGTTTAGTACTTATAATTTAGGATTTAAATTTTGAGTTTAAAGTTTAGGGTTTTAGGTTTAGTTGTTAGGATTTAGGGGTTTTTATTTTTTAAATTGACTAATGTTGGTATTTGATCCAATTATTAAAAAAATAAAATATATAATATATATGAAAAATAATTTAATTAAAATTTTATTTTTAAATAATTTATAATTATATGTTGAGTCATTGTGATTTTTAATATTTATTAATCAATTTAATAGTGTTTAATGGTATTCATTGAACGTGGTAAAATTTTCTTATATATAATATACCAAAATAACATATTATAATAGATAAATTTGAAAATATTTCGGACCAAATTCATACCTTAAATATTAAAATTCGGATTCGATCTATTACAAGAACATATCTAAACTTTAAATTCATTTTTACCACTAAAAATTTATTTTATATAAATACTCTTCAATTTCAGTCTAATAATTTAAGAGTTTTATTTTGATGCACAAGCTGTGTAAATTTTTTTTACACAACTCTTTTATAAAATTTAAAATTTAAATCACAAACACTAGCAACCTAAAACCTAAACCCTAAGCCCTAAACCCTAAACTCTAAATTCTAACCATAAACCTTAAATTATATACCCTACATACTAAACCCCTAAACCCTAACCTAAAATCGTAAACCCTAAACCTTAAACTCTAAACCCTAAACCCTAAACCTTAAAATTAAAGGGCTTGTGCATCAAAGTATTTTCCATAATTTAATTATAAGTGTAATAATCTTGATCGATTATCAATTATTGAAAAATGGGATGAACCGAACCGACTATAATCGCCCAAAATTGCCCCCAATTGGCAATTGCAAACTCCTAACCCCCACCGCATCCTAAAGGTCACTGTGGTCATTTCATCCAAACCTAAAAAGAAGGCTGTCGTTACCGTACAATTTCACCGCCTGTCGCACAGATCTCAAGCTTCCCCTCATCTCATTTCCCTCTTTCAACTTCCAAAACCCTTCTTTTCTATCTGAAATTTAAATTCTTCATCGTTTCCGCGCCGGCGATGGGAGTTCCAGCGTTTTACAGGTGGTTAGCGGATCGGTACCCGCAATCGATCGCCGACGTGATCGAGGAAGAACCGAGAGAAGACGCTAACGGAAATCAAATACCAGTTGACGTCTCTAAGGCTAACCCTAACGGCCTCGAATTCGATAATCTTTATCTCGATATGAACGGGATTATTCACCCTTGTTTTCACCCGGATGGCAAGGTAAATTTGTAAAGAAGAGTACCTTTAGAATTTATCTTCCTTTGGAACTGTTTTGTTTACTTCAATGACCGCAAATGGTTTATCTGTGGATTTCAATTTGTTTGAAGAGCTGTAATGTATTTTTGAGTTGAATTTTTGAGATTTATGGATTGTGAACACCTGGAAATTAGCTTGTAGGTGTGTTACCGTTCAGCAAACGTAATTAGGTAATATTATGTTGTGTTCTGAAGTGTAGTATGATGCTAGGATTAGGTTCTGCACAGAATTGTGTTTATGGTATGGCCATCTTGCAAAGTAGTATGATTTTGCAGGCAATCAAGTGGTGGATTGGTTATTGATGTTATGTTAGTATGATTTTGATTGTCATATGTGCAAACAATTTATCTTGAATGCTAACACACACGTGCACACATATTCTGGTGCTTTAGGCTACGGGGGATTGATCTTTGGTCCACTTGAACTAAGAGTCGAACACTCTTATCAACATACCAACTGTCTCTGGCCTTGATTTTTTCCCCTTTTATTTTGTGTGCTCGTAAGTCACAGTATGATTTCCTTTGTTAGTATGGTATATGTCATCATGCCTCAAAAAGCATCTTCTTGAATGTGATATACATGTTACGAATGGTTAGGTGGCTTCCCTTTATTAACACAATCTTGATTATTGATGCATCAACTTTTTTTGGTCTATTTCTTTCTATTTTTTGCTTGACCATAATCATTACTGGATATTGTTCACCAATGACTGTTTATTATTGTGCGTACAGCCTGCACCTGCCACTTATGATGATGTATTCAAATCGATCTTTGACTATATTGACCATCTCTATTCATTGGTTCGTCCTAGAAAGCTTCTGTATATGGCAATTGGTAGGATTGATTACATGCTTAGTCGTTTTTCTTTGAACTTTTTAGTTTTTTTCTTTAATTAAATTGTGTATATTTTAAAATTTTGTAGATGGCGTTGCACCTAGAGCTAAAATGAATCAACAACGTACTCGACGCTTTAGAGCAGCAAAAGATGCTGCCGAGGCTGTAAGTGTTGGCATTATTAAATGGATCCGGATTATCCAATTCAGTTGATTTATCTTTTGGTTGTTTATGTCATCTTAGGCAGCTGAAGAAGAGAGATTGAGAGAAGAATTCGAGGCTGAGGGGAAGGCTTTGTCCCCTATGGAGAAACCTGAAACATGCGACTCTAATGTTATTACTCCTGGCACTCCATTTATGGCTGTTTTGTCTGTAGCACTTCAGTATTACATACAATCTAGGTTGAATCGTAATCCTGGCTGGCGGACTACAAAGGTGTGAAGGACATTATCCCTTTCTAGCTTCAGAGATTGGATGATTCCTTGCAAAGTGGAGTAATCCTTTCTGTGTATTTTACTATATACATTGGCTTTCAGGATACTTTTTCTCTCTAAATTTATTTATGGGGCTGCATTGGGTGATTATTTGAAGGTTATTCTTTCCGATTCAAACGTTCCTGGAGAGGGAGAACACAAGATTATGTCATATATTAGGTTACAACGTAACCTTCCTGGCTTCAATCCAAACACACGGCACTGTTTGTACGGTCTGGTGAGAGTGCATTTCAAACTAGCCCCAAACTCCTACTATTGCTGATTCTTTTTTCTCCTCAAATATTTGAATTGTGGTTTTAATTTATTACTTGGCTTGTCATAATCAGGATGCTGATTTGATCATGTTGTCCTTAGCCACCCATGAGGTTCACTTTTCAGTTTTAAGAGAGGTCAGCATTTCGTTTACTTAATCCCATTCTTGGTTTCCGATAATTTATTTTAATGGTTGGTTAATTCATTTACCTTTGCTGAACAGGTGATCACTCTTCCTGGGCAACAAGAAAAATGTTTTCTATGTGGTCAAGTTGGTCATCTGGCCGCCGAGTGTCATGGTAAGGCAGATAATGGAAATGGAGAATGGAATGCTGTGGATGATACACCAATTCACAAGAAGAAATATCAGGTTTAAAAGTTAAAGCACTTCATTTTGGCCTTACAAGTACAGTTCTCCTTCCTGTTTGCATTTTGGTTTATACTTTGCTGATTTAATTCATTGTGTCAACAGTTTCTTAACATATGGGTGTTGCGAGAATATCTGCAATATGATTTGGAGATCCCCAACCCTCCATTTGCGATAAACTTTGAACGGATTGTGGATGATTTTGTTTTTTTATGTTTCTTTGTTGGCAATGACTTCCTTCCGCATATGCCAACATTAGAAATCAGGGAGGTATGCTATTACCATAGTTTCACACCCTGATTTTTGTTTATACTGTATCATTATGCTTCATACGAATGTTTTGCTGTTTCAGGGTGCTATAAATCTCCTGATGCAAGTTTATAGAAGGGAATTTGCTTCTATAGGTGGTTATCTTACTGATGCGGGTGAGGTAAATTTTCCCTTTTCCTATGCATCTACCAAGTCTTGATTTTCTATAAGATAACAAATGAAAAAATATCCATGAAATATCATGTCATCAACTAGAGTGTTTTTTACCCCTGTAAAAAACAGTTGGAGTGGAGAACCTGCTATTTTACCTGTTTATCCTCAAAATTGTTGCTCATCTGAGGAAGAGGAGAAATGAATTCTATCTCCAGTCCAAGACAAATCTATATTGTAGTCTCTTCCTTCATTTCCTTTTTTTGCTGGGTGGGCTAGTCTGCATTGATAAAATCATTACTCTGTCTCATTGACCATTTCAAGATTAACCATGTTGAGAGGGTTTGGTTTACAAATTCATTCCCATGATTAAATGGCTAGTATTGTTACCCAGAGATTGTTTACTGAAGGGCAATAAACCAGTGTTAAACAATTAACTCTAAGTAATCGGTTGCATATTGTGACATACAGTAAAACAAAATAGATAAAGTATATGCTGACTTCATGAGAGTGTTTGTATGTTTGTATATACATACTCATTTATCCTGGAAGAATGTAATTTGTTGCTTGAGATTAGAAAGAATTATTATTTTTAATTTCTTTCTCAATAAGAAGTTAGAATTGTAATTTCTTGTGGTTGCTAATATCAATCCTTTTGCAAATACAGGTTTTGTTAGATAGAGTGGAATGTTTTATTCAATCTGTTTCTGTTTATGAAGACCAAATCTTTCAGAAGAGGACTCGTATACAGAAGGCGAGTTGCATTTTCCATGCTTCGATAAATTATTTGCATCTCTTGTCTAGTTGAGAGCCAGTACATAAAATTTTTGTGATTCTATTAAGTTTGATATATGTATTTCAGTATGATAACCGATTTGATGCTCTATATAATTTCATGTTCTGTAGAAATTAAACTATACCCTGTTTCTCATGAAGCACTTCTTTATCTTGTATTGTTTTTGATGATGTAGCCTTAATTAGAAATAATTGTTTGCTTAAAAGAAGGGAGACAATGTGGACCAAAATTTGAATGATTTATTGTTCCTTCCCAGAAACTAAAACATATATGCAGGAACATGTAAACATTCAACTTGAATACAACCAACAACAGGAACATGCCTAATATCTAGAAAAAATCATTTAGCTAACAACACTTATAGAAGTGTAAAGGACATTGCTCGAAGGCAGGGAGGAATGTAACCTCCAAGTGTTAATAGTACATTTGTAAATGTTGGAGTTTAGTGAATTTGGCATTTTTTATGAAATCTAATGTGAATCATTGGTGGTTTATCATGCACCTCTTCTTCAGTTCTTTTCTATCATATAAAGTTCTCTATCGGCCCTAATTTTTTTTACTTAAGTTGGTGGATGACCGATTTTCAGGCATATGAGAACAATGAGCAAATGAAGCTTAAAGCAAGAGGAGAGGGCTCTGAGGAGGCACAGGCACCTGTTGTAGATAAGGTCTCGCTTCCTTTTAATTTACAGACCTGAATTTTAGAATGGAAGTTTTAATAGACTAAAGGTTGAATTGCTTGGATTATAGAATCAAATAAGCGATTGAATGTTAATAATGCCATGGTTTGAAGGTTATTAAACTACCTCACTTACACTTGAAGCTTAAAGTGATTTGAATTAGGTGATACCTATGGTTCTGTTGATGAGCTCTGAAATCTTTTGGACATAAGTTCTTTGAGTGTGTTTGCTGTTAATTTTGTTGAATTTTATTCTGTAAACTTTTTCTGATATCCATTTTATCTGATAGTTTAACCTGTCCCCACTGTTGGTCTTATAATCCATAAGCTAGAAAAGTGAAGGGGAAAGTTATTGCAAGGAGAATCTGATGCAAGCCCTAAATGTGATCATTGGGCAATTCAGAAATTCTGGTGGTTTTGATTATATAAACTTCTTGTATTGTAATGATCTAACTTCTTTTCCCAGGTTAAATTAGGGGAACCAGGATACAAAGAAAGATATTATGCTGAGAAATTCAATGCATCAAACCCAGGGGAGATTGAAGAAGTTAAAAGAGATGTTGTAAGTTTAAACATTCTATTATATGATAAGTTTCTTGCTACAATTCAAGTGTATGGTATTTTTATCCTGTAGAAGATGTGTAACAGCAGTCTCAACTTCTTGCAGGTTTTGAAGTATATTGAAGGTTTATGTTGGGTATGCCGCTATTACTACCAAGGTGTTTGCTCTTGGCAATGGTTAGTTTGATGTGAACTGGAGCTGAAAATTTTATATTTGTTTTCTGGCTATTTTTCATTTTGCGAAATTAATGGATTGATGTCAAATACCAATTTGAGCATACATATATACTAGTGGAAATGCTTACTTGTCCTATTCCCTCTAATGCCTGCCCTTCCATATCTTGTTTATTTAGAAGTACCCACATAGGTTTCCATTTTATGCATGCATTGGTTACTAGTAATTTTATGGGATAGTTGAGGAATATCAAATATAAGCTTTTGCTACGTACTCACAAATCAGTTCATGCTGTGTGCTATTGTCATGTAAACAGTTGAGAGATTTTAGGTTTAAACCATGGGGAGAGAAATAGGTTTATGCCATCTGATACTTCTTCTTGGTTGCTCAGACTGGGCTTTTGTAGCATATACATGCATATATATGCCTCAAGATGTGGTTTTGACTTGAGATTTTCTTGATGTGACCTACCAAGTAGTTTAATATATGCTAAATGTTTTACGTTGCGTTTTTCTCCCCTTTTTAGTTGGTTTAAAGTTTGGTCAACATTTTGTTTCAGGTTTTATCCACATCATTATGCTCCATTTGCTTCAGATCTTAAGGATCTTACTGATTTGGAAATAACATTTTTCATGGGAGAGCCATTTAAACCCTTTGACCAGCTCATGGGAACACTGCCAGCTGCCAGGTTTTTTCGTTTCTATTGTTGTTGGGTTTTGTTTTTAAAATCAGAATTTTTATATGGTGGGGGTGGGGGTGTATACATAGCCTTCTAATGCTTGTGAGATTTTTTTCAAATATATATTCTCTGTGGTTATAGTTCATATTTGCTAATAGGAATTTATATCTATCATGATATAGTTCTAAAGCTTTGCCAGAAGAATACGGGAAGCTGATGACTGAATCATCATCACCTATCTCTAGTTTCTACCCCTCTGGTAAAAAATGGTTCAACTCTTCGTGATATGTTTAACTTGTGAGTGTGACATTCCTCCCTTTTTCCTCTAGATTTCTCATTTTTCTCCATGTTGCAGATTTTGAGATTGATATGCACGGTAAACGCTTTGCATGGCAGGTATATTATTTCCACCCTGTTAACTTATTACTATTTGTTTTTCTTATCCTTTGCAACGGATATTATGGTAACTTACCTCCGTTCTTTTGGATCCAGGGTGTTGTCAAGTTGCCATTCATCGATGAGTGGAAGTTGCTTGCTGTAACAAGAAAGCTTGAAGCTACTTTAACGGTCTGTATTGCAGTGTAGACTAACATGCTTTATGTCTGAATGATCATGCAAAATGTCCTGTAGCACTAGCTATTGTTTTAAAATGCGTTTAGTTCAGCCATTATGCTAATTGTTAATATTTGCAGGTAGAAGAGCAGTTTCGGAACAGTGTGATGCTTGATCTGCTATATGTCCATCCTCTTCATCCTTTGGCTCCACAAGTTATTTCATATTACTGTCAGTTCATCCCTCACAAAAAAAGTGTATGGCCAATTGATACAAATGCTAGGTTGGTTAATTTCACTGTTCTTCACCAATTGAGCATTCACAGTTCAAGCATTTTGACTGAAAATCGGTTGGTTTTATCATCCTAACCAATATTCCCTACACAGTGGTGGAATGAACGGATTTCTTTGGTTAACTGAAAGGAATGGTTGGAAAGGTGTTGTCTCTTCCCCTGTTAAGGAGTTGCCACACATAGAATCTAACCAAGTTCTGTAAGTCTTCCGTAGTTCTATTGCCATTCCCCGCCCCTGAGAATCCTATAGTCCTAGTAATTCTTTTGATGCATTTTTTACTTTGCAGAAACGTTACTTACCTTAATCCTTCATTTCATAAACACATTCCAGAACTTCCACAGGGTGTTGTGGCACCCAAAAAGGTAAAATTATTTCTGACATGTATTGATTTTAGTTTATCATGATTAGGAACTCAAAGATGCACGGGATTCCCCTTGAAACTATTTTTCATAGCGTTTTTTTCTCTTGCAGATTCTAACCCCTCTAGACATTAAACCTTTTCCTGTATTATGGCATGAAGATCATGGAGGGCGGCGTCAGCAAGGCAGAGATCGGTGAGAATTTATTATTATAAATTGTTGCCATTAATTTTAGGTTCTTTGCTGTTATAAATGGCCTCATTATTTATTCAAACCCAAAATTGCAGATTATTGAGTTGTTCATTCTTGTACTTGTTTGACAGGTCACGGCTACCTGGAGCGATCGTTGGCCCTCAGCTGGGAGAGGCAGCTCATCGTCTTGTCAAGAACACACTTAATATCAAACCGAATGGCTCATCGTCTGGGTTGTTTGAGCAACCGCCATCTTTTAACATCTCAAGCAACTACACAAACATTAAACAAAGACCTGCTGGACCATCTGGTTATGGAAGGGGCTTTTTTGATGACCCGAGTCTTTCTTATAGTAGTCGACCACGTGCAGCTGGACCTCCAGGTTATGAAAGGGGATATGACGATGGACCAAATTATTATAGTCAATATGGCATGATGGCTAACCCAAGACATCCCTCATCAAATGGTATGCAAGTCAACAGAAACAACTTCCGGGGGCAGGATAGATTGCATTATCAGGATCGCTATCATGATTTGAGGACTGGAATGTCTGCTTTGGCATTCGAGGGCAGTGGCAGAGGTAGAACACACTTGGATATTTCTTCAAGGATGCCAAATTCTGGATACTCGCGAAATTTAGACCACCGGCCCGAGCAGACTACCAATGCTCCTCCTCCCGTTCATCCTCCAACCAAGTGGATCAATATGCAAGAGAATGTAAATTCTGGAACTTACAATTAGAAGTTGGATAAATACGAGTAGCAGATGAAGAAGGTTGATGAGATTTAAGATTCGTCTGCAGAGAACGATGGGTTCTGAAAACCAGTGACGATTTAAGGTGGACTTGCCAGTTTTTTGACACAGGCTTGTCCATTTAACTATTGAAAGTGTAAAGGAAACTTTATAGGTAGTTCTTCTAACTTGGATGGTCGCACATTGCCAGTTGCCACTGCTCTGTCAGGTTAGGAAACTAGCCACTAAGAACTGTTAGAATTTTCCAATGCTATACAACCATCTGTCAATTTCTATACAATTTTTGTAAATGAACTTGTTGTCATGCGAGCTTCGTACAACCATATGGCTGAAGCAATCTGGCCCTAATGTTCATTTACAAAGATCATGTGGAAATTGCTGGGACGTTGTGAATTGCAAACGGTACGAGTAATGAATCTTAGAATTAAAAAATAAGTCTATACCCTTTAGGTTTCACAAAACACAGCTTAGCTGTTCTGTTCGGGTTGTTTTTGTTGATTCAGGTAGGTGAGATGGATGACATTTGGGTTGAGATGCTTAGGCATTTTGTCTAAAATGTACAAGTTGTACAACATAAGCATTATAGGATTGTAGATTGTTGTTGGTTTTGGTTAATAGTATTATTTCTTAATTTACAGGAATCTACAAAGCTGCCTATTGTGTTTCAATGGCTGAGCTGAGAAAATGGAATTGGTATGTGCCCTTTTTGCCTGTGGGGATATAATATGTTACATGTATTTTTAAATAAAGATTTGATTTGTGTGGATCCTTTAATTGAATTTATTTGGAAAGAAAGTCTGTCATATTGTAATCACATGTTTATGATTGGCAGACAGTTCTCTTCTTTTTTAGTGTTATGTAATATCGATTAATGTTCACTTTCTTGGTATATAAGGCAATATTTTTGATGTTATTATGCACTGAATTTATTTAGGTTTAAAGGTGCCATAAGCCCAAAATCAACTACGCTTATCCCTTTTTTTCCACCCAATTAAAATTTTGTACTTCAAAATTTCATTTTTTGACTAACGTTTTTTGTTAAATTTAACAATTTTTTTTGGATCAATTGGTATAATGTGATGTTTTACAGGGTTGTCGTTTTTAAATTTTTTTATTTTGCTTTAAAAATTATAAAAAAGTTAAATAACTTATAAAATTATAAAAAATAAATTTTTAATAAATTTATATCCTAAACCCTAAATTTAGTAAATTTTGATGGTTAAAATTGGTTGTACGGTTTATTGTTTATTTTATTGATTTGGAGGTTTAATTGGACTAAAATAATTGAAGACTTAGTTTTTTTTCAAAAATTTAAGGATTTCAAACACCTTAAACCTTTTATTTATTTAGTTATTGTTTTACTTTTTTAGGAATTGTGCTTACTTTTTAGTTGATAATAATAATGATAATGATGGTAAATATTTGTTTTTAAAAGTGTTTTGATTTTAGGGTTTAGAGATTTAGTTTAGGATTTATGGTTTTTGGGTTTAAATTTATGTGCTAAGAATTTAAATATTATAGTTAGAGTTTAGGGTTTAATTTAACCCTTAAACTTAAACCCACAACTTTTAAATTATAAATTAAATTCATAAACATTAGAATCATGGCATTTGTGGAAATAAAAAATTCATATTTTATATATTTTCTCAATAATAATAGTAAAACATTTTTCCTTCTAATTTTGCCTTTGTATAGTAATTCAGACGCACGTGTAATATAACACTAAAATAAAAATGTGAAAAATTAGTAGTTTTTTTTTTTACAAAAATAAGAAAAGTTGGAAACAATGGGTTATACTTTAAATTTAAATTATGAATTAACTCTATTTTGAATCCTTGACTTGTAAATATAATTAGTGTTCCTTTCTTTCAATGTTTTTAATATCAAATATATGATCTTGGTTTGGATCATTATAACGGAATGGACATTTTTATTTTACTTTTCATGTTTCGATTATGAGACGTGTCTTTATATTGTATTATTAAAAATACATTTTTATTCACCAAATTTGTTTTTATTTTATTTTTAAAAACAGAAAATTAGAGTTCAAAATAAAAATAGAAATATTTTCAAGAACTAAATAGAACTCTATATTTTAATGAATGGTTTACTGAAAAAGGTCCAAAGAAGACTAATAATTTAATTAATAATTGACTGAACTAAATAGATTATTATTATTATTTTTGATAAATTATAATTCTAATCCTACTTAGAGGGGAGAAGAAAGGGAAACTCTAGGGAAAAAAGGGGTGCTCCTGTCTCCTAACGAGTCTAGAACTCATAATCTATGGGAACGTGAGAAAATAAAGATGAACAGCTCGGCTAACCGGTCAATATAAGTCTATATGAGAATTATCCAAGTCTATTTGAAACAAATATTTCAATTAATATATCGTGGAGTATGAATGCATAATTTGTTTTCAAAATTCTATCGAGATCTTTCTAAGTTTGCAAATAGCGACGGAACTCAATATTATTAATTGAGGTGGACGTTTAAAAATATTTAAATTTAGGGGGACAACAATATATTAATTGAACTCGCATTAAAACAAGTTTGCACGAACTGATTGAAGTAGAGATCATCAGGCATGACATACCTAGTTATCTCTGAGTTCCCAAACCATAATTAGAAAACAGCCCTTGATCTCAGTAGTGAATCCAATATGCTTACTGCATTTCATACAGTCAACATTACAGTCATTTTATCAAACCTTAAAACAAGTTTACAAGAAATAATGGAAAACACAAAGCATAAGAAATGATACCAAGATATCATAAACCTTTCCCATGAAAACACATCCTAAACCTGCATCCCACGACTCGAATCCGAGGATAAGTGTCGGATAAAAGTATGTGTGTATTGTGTAACATAAGTATGCTCAAATTTTGATGAGTTTTCCTATTCCTAGATTCTCAAAATATCATACTCGAAATAACATAGATTTTTAATCACCAACACCAACACATCATAACAAGTGATCTATTAAATCGAAATTTCAACTAAAACATACTCCACATTTGATGCAACAATGCAGTAAAATGATAAACTGTAGTTGAATCCATTTCCAGATTCTACAATGTTAGAGTTGGCATAGTTGCATTAAATTAACAATAACATGTCTTTTATTCTAAGCAAGTCATCCCAACCCATGTATAAAAACCATATATACACAAACCAGAATAACTAGAACAGCCTATTGATTCAAACACTAAATCATTATTCCAATACTTGTTCATTTCTATCGAATAAACAAAAATAAAACCCAAAAACGAACTAAGAAAACCTGTTACTCCGCTACAGTGTCAGCTAGCCATCAATAACCATGAAAATCTTTCATGGAAGCACCCGTATTCGGAAATCACCCTCCTATCGACCGAAGCTCCTCCAGAGCTGCCTTAATCTGATCCTGCACCAACTCCAACCGCTTCGAATAAACTTCCAACTCCAATATTTGCTGCTTCCTCCACCTCTCATCCATTAACTCCCCATTACCGCCGCCACCGCCCCCGAAATTGCTGAAATTCAACGGCATAGCATTCATAGCCAATCCACTAATCCCTCTTCCTCCTCCTCCTCCTCCTCCTCCCATTAAACTACCTAGCAACTCCTTAAACATGGGTGTTAAACAACTCTTCACCGTCTCCTCTATTACCACCGCCACGTTTCCTCTTTCTCCTCCCCCTACACCACCACCGCTGCCGCCAACAACACCCGTGCTACCGCCGAATCCCTCCACATTAACGTGATCATGATCACTCTTATTATTAAAATTATTGTTAAAAATCACAAACCCATCGTTTAAAATCCTCTTCTCCTCCATTTTCCCTCCTTTACTTCTTGACCTTTTCTTGGTGGCTGGGGATTTCGGAGTAAAATTCTTTTTCTCTCCACTTTCATCAAGTAAATTGATGTTAGTAGCATTATTATTAATATTATTTTCATCATAATCTAAAACATTATCTTCTACTTTGCCAACACTATTACTCCAGATCTTCCTAGAAATTTCAAAAGTAGCTTGATCATGAGGACTTTTGAAGGAAAAATCTTTACCTGAATTAATCTTACTCATCACGTTCCTATATTTCTTCTTCAATCTTCGAAGCTTCTCCACTAATTGGTTCTTGTTGAAATCCAGCTGAAGCTTCGATTTGATTAGATCGTAAAACAATGCAGTATCGTGATGATGATGGTGAGAAGAAGAATTCGTGTTTGTTTTCGAAGTTGTGTAATCGAGAAATCCTTTGAGAAGTTCGATCTCATCTTCATCAGTCCATAAACGTTGAAACAACCGTCGCGATTCGTCGAAAGGTTGCGGCGGAGGAGGTTTTTTCTCCGAGACGACGGAATCAATCCGTTGGCGCTTGGAATCGGGAGTCGATTCGCCAATTGGAACAGCAGCGACGGTTACGACGGTGGAGGAAGGCACGGCAAGAGGAACGGCGGGGATCGAGGCGGAGGAAACGACGGCAGCAATCGGCTGAGGTAGTAAAGAGGGAGAATGAAAATTCTCTTCTTCCTCTAACAGCTCTTCGTCCTCTTCGTCGTTACCGTTGAGGACGTCGTCGTTGCCGGAGGAAGAGGGTTCGTCGTCGTCGTCGAGAGATTCCTCAAAAACGGCACCGTACTGCTGCGAAGCCATGAGAGAGTAAAAAACGAAAGAGGATCACGAGGAATTTGTTGATTAAAAAAGCGTGTTGGACTTGGTGAAAGGGAAGAGGTTGGTTTGGTTAGAGTTAGGCCCGTGTGGGGTTCATTACCAGGCCGACGCTCTTTTCCGACGCGTGTACGAGGAAAATCAAATCATTTTCATTTTATTTCCATTTATGGAATGAATCATTTTTCTTTCCTTTTCTTTTCTTAAGTTTTCTAAAACTATAAAACTCATACTAAAATAATATATATTTTAAATTTATAAAAAATTGACATCCAAATAAAATTTATTTACAAAAATAACACTATTTTATATCATACAAGATAAAGATACATCACGCAGGTCGTGGATTTGAAAGGTCTATCTAATTAACCACGTCTTTTAAGAAGTAAACTTACTTTGATGCGTTGGAAGGACTAAAATAAAAAGTAATAATGAAAGCAAAAGGAAAGTATATGAATTTTGTCCAAAAAAAAATATTCATGAACCAACTTGCCTCATGGTTAAGGGTACGATTGTTGTCCCTAGAGGCAGGAACGGAGCCAGGATTGAATTGTAAGGGGGTAAGATGTTTAACTTTAGAATGACCGAGATCTAAAAAGTAATTAAACCATAAAAATTAAAGAAAATAGGATTTAAGTTCGCTAATTTTAAAATTAAAAAGGTCTTAAAAGCAATTAAATCATAAAAATTTGAGACTAATGCTTAATTTAATTAATTTTAAAACTGATAAGGTCCTAAATAAATTATACTGCATAATTTTGGGAGTGATAAGGACTTAATTGAAATGATTTTAAAACAATCAATGGTCAAAATAGAATTAGACCATCGAAGTTGAGGGGGACAATTGCCCCTCCCACCCTCAATGTAGTTCCGTCCCTGCCTAAAGGTTACAGGTTCGAGCACTAGCAGCCGCATCAAGGTAATTAAGCATACATTATCAAATAGTTGAGATAAAAGTTTTCATGGATCAGGCTTAATAGTTAGAAAGGTGCCCAAACTATACCATTCTTTTAGTTAGGTAGCTAAACTTTGTTTTGGACCAAATTGGTGCATATCGTTTCATTCCGTTACTCAAATCAGGTTTTTTGTGACATATGTTAAATTTTTTTGATATCCAATAAAAATATGACACGTGACAAATTTATGTTACTTTCTTAAAAAACATAAAAATTTTAATTTTATTAAAACCAACAATATTAAATTTCTCTAAAAACTCTAACCCTAGATCTCTAAATTTCTAACATCCGACCACCGACTTAACCACCAACGGCCATCCTTGTCTTCATCAAACCCTACTACTGAAAACCTCATCATCTTGTCATCGAAAACTGAGGAATTGTCGATTGCACTGTCGACTAACACCCAACAATGAAGAAGAAAAAGGTTATTGGGTTTCGACTGACAGCTAGAGGATGGGGATATCAAGCGGTGAAGTACACGATGCTTGGGCGATGAATGGTGAATCATCGACGTGTGAGGATGTTGGACGGTGAGAAAGAATTGATTCGAGGGTTTGATTGAAAGAAATTTTTAACTTTGGGGTTCTTTTAGAAAATTATATTTTTAAAGAAATTTAAAAATTAAATAAATAAAAAATCACGGAACGTGTCATTTTATAATTGGATGATGAATTTTTCTAATGGTCATTGACCGAAAAATTTGATTTGAGTCACGGAAGTAAACGTTAGACAATAATTTGACACGAAACAAAATTTAAGCACCTAACTTAAAAAATGTATAGTTTAAGCATATTTATAACATTTAAACCCATTCATGTATGATATTAAAATAATACACATTTTCCTGAGTTTGAGTTAGTTCACGTTTAAATCTATCCATATTTATAAATAGCTTATCTAAACTCATTTAAACTTGTCTCCCCTGATTTTCATTCTAGAAATGTAATAGTAATGTATATATTTTAGTTATTTTTATTTTTTAAAACATATAGTAGATCTTAATATATATATATATATATATATATATAACACAGAATTCCTTTTTGGAAAAGATGATGATATTCAACTTATGAGACACAAGTTTAAATCACTTTATTTGTAAGGTGTGTGTATTGTCAAAGAGTTAAGAATTTGTATGAACAGGTAATAATAGAAAAACGAGGCAAAGTCCTTAATCCTAGTCGTAGTAAGCTCCGCGCATTGCTTTAATATTTTTCGTCTCTAAACTTATTTTTTTTAAATCAATATTGAAATCTTCTCAAATATTAAACGTTCAGTTTGATTTTAGTTCGGTTGTAATCGATTTGCGTTCGATTTCAACTGGGATGATAGGTGAAATTGATATACTTACTGTTGTAAAATTTCTCTTATTTGCTGCTTGAATCTCTTATTTATGATTACACGATTTCCATGAGAGTACATCTCTTGTTAAGGGAACAACTGTGGTGATACACTTGCTAAATAAGGAAGTAGTTTAAGCTATGTCTCCAAATTAATGATTTGCGGCAAATCATTTGCCTACCCATATGTACAATGCCTACGTTTATTTTCTACATGCAAATTAATGAACTAATAAGTACATTTTCCTTTTATGATAATATAAATACACGTCGTCTTCGATTTTTTAATAGTCTCACAAAATGATTTCAACCCGAATTTTTTAAAATCAACATCATCCGTTTTTACATTGGGACAAGTAGTTTCATGTCATCTTTAATTTTACATTTGTAAGATTAATAATAATTATTATTCAAATTAAGTTGAAGTTAAGAAATGATTTAAAAATGTTGTTCTCCTTAGCAGACCCGAGTTTGAGCAGTTTTGCATGTACGATGTATGTGAATTTTATGAATGGTTAAAACTGAACAAATATTATTATGGGAAGAAAAAATTATAGACAACTAAAGTAAAAAAGATGTATAATATGAGAACTTGTATTTTAATTAAGCAAAAAAACAACAACAACAAATAATGTAACCTTTTTTAATAGTCTAAAGGTAATTACAAGGTAATATATGTTCATAGATATTCTTAACCCTTTGACAATGTACACACACCTTACGGATAAAGCGATTGAACACAAATCTCTAAGAATGAACATCATCTATATTTATACTAGAACTACTTGTTGGGTTCATAATTTAATTTTTTAAAATTATATTTACAATTAATTTCATTATGTGACATTATCAGAAATTATTTAAACTAGAAACTCCACTTTTAATTTAAAATTTAGATAAAATAAGTTTTCCACAAGGAAACTCATAGACCATACTCTCCGTTTTAATTAAAAAAAAGTTAAAATATAACTGTTTTTTCAATCTTCAAATTATTTAAAATATTTTAAGTAATTAAATTTTAGGGTAAAGTACATAGACGGTCACTGAACTTTGGTAAAAAAAATAAAATGGTAACTAAACTTTTAAAAATTACAAAATGGTAATTAAACTTTATGGTTTATAACAAAATGATAACTGGACGTTAAATCCCATTAAGTGTCTGTTATAAAATTTGGTATAATAACACATTTAGTCCTTCATATTTATACATTCAATCAATTTAGTCCTAATTCGAAACAATTCACTAAATTTAGCCCTCGTTTTTTACGCATTCTTTCAATTTGGTCCTTAAAGCAAAATTTCAAAGTATGGTAACATGATAAATAATTACAATTAATTTTTTTTATAGGAACTCAAAAACTCGACTCGACTCGAATTGAAAAAAATCCAAATAAAGTTTGAGTTGTAAAATATGACACGTCAACTCGAATAGCTCGAAATTTTTTGACTCGACACGATCGAACGCTCATCTCTATCTTAAGATATGATGCGTCAACTCGAATAACTCGAAATATTCGAATATTTTAAATCATTTTTCTTTTAAATCGAATATTTTTAAAATAGAATATTTAATATTTTCATATTTAAATCACATTGAATATTTAATAACTATTTTAAATATTCAATTTAATTTAAAAATATCCTATATAGAAGAAAAAAATTGATTTAAATATTTGAATATTTAATAACTACTTTAAATATTTTTCTTTCAAATATTTGAATATTTAACAACTACTTTAAATATTCGAATATTTTAAATCAATTTTTTTCTCTTGTAAATCGAATATTTAAAGTAATTATTAAATATTCGATGTAATTTGAAAGAAAAAAATGATTTAAAATATTCGAATATTTTGCGTTATTCGAGTTGACGCGTCATATCTTAAGATAGATGTGAGCGTTCGATCGAGTCGAGTCAAAAAATTTCGAGTTATTCGAGTTGATGCATCATATTTTACAACTCAAACTTTATTTGAAATTTTTTTGATTCGAGTCGAGTCGAGTTTTCGAGTTCCTATAAAAATTTAATTAAATATTTGAATATTTTTAAATTAAAACTAATATTTAAAGTAGTTATTAAATATTCAATGTGATTTAAATATGAAAATATTAAATATTCTATTTAAAAGAAAAAAATGATTTAAAATATTCGAATATTTTGAGTTATTCGAGTTGACGCGTCATATCTTAAGATAGATGTGAGCGTTCGATCGTGTCGAGTCAAAAAATTCCGAGTTATTCAAGTTGACGCGTCATATTTTACAACTCAAACTTTATTTTAAATTTTTTTGATTCGAGTCAAGTCAAGTGGAGTCGAATTTTCGAGTTCCTATAAAAATTTAATTAAATATTCGAATATTTTAAATCATTTTTTCTTTTAAATCAAATATTTTTAAATTAAATCGAAAATTTAAAGTTGTTATTAAATAATCGATGTGATATAAATATGAAAATATTAAACATTTTATTTTAAAAATATTTGATTTAAAAAATGATTTAAAATATTCGAATATTTCAAGTTATTCGAGTTGGCGCGTTATATCTTAAGATAGAGGTGAGCGTTCGATCGAGTCGAGTAAAAAAATTTCGAGTTATTCGAGTTGACGCGTCATATTTTACAACTCAAACTTTATTTGAAATTTTTTCGATTCTAGTCGAGTCGAGTTTTCGAGTTCCTATAAAAATTTAATTGTAATTATTTATCATGTTACCATACTTTGGAATTTTGCTTTAAGGACCAAATTGAAATAATGCGTAAATAACGAGGGCTAAATTTAGTGAATTGTTTCGAATTAGGACTAAATTGACTGAATGTATAATTATGAAGGACTAACTGTGTTATTATACCAAATTTTATAACAAATACTTAACGAGATTTAATGTTTAGTTACCATTTTATTATAAAACATAAAGTTTAATTGCCATTTTGATATTTTTGAATGTTTGGTTATCATTATTTTATCAAAGTTTAGTGACCGTCTGTATATTTTACCCTAAAATTTATACTCTCGGTGGTTTAGGATATATATGTACATAATAAGACCAGTATCTTTATAGTGGACGAGTGGTGGTCCACTCTCTACAATTTTTTTTAGGAAAGCATACTAGAGAAAATCAAAATGATATTGTGGCTAATGTATGTTTGTAGCTGCTAAATCCTTATAGCGTTTGCAAAGATTTTTTTTGTGTGAGTATTTTGCATACTACAGAGTAAATTGGTGTGGAGAAAGATTGGGAAAATTTTGAATGAAAGAAAAAAATATAAAAAAAAACAGTTTAAATAAACAAAGTTAAAATAAAATTGTTTCTTCAATCTTCAAATTATCTAAAATATTTTAATTAATTAAAATTAAAATTTTATACTCTTGGTGGTTTAGGATATATATATGTACATAATAACACCAGTATCTTTATAGTGGTGGTGGTACACTCACCAATCAAAAGTCCTGATGGCGGTGGGACTTGGGAGCACATGTGGACCAGGCTGGTCGCCATGACCAAAACTTTGTAATTTTTTATCATTGTTTTTTTTTGTCTTCTTCAAAACTTTGTCATGACCAAATCGTATTGATATGCGTCGCACACCTAATTTTAATGAGTGAATCTCACATCAAGGATTTTCTTTATACATATGACTTCGAACTAAAAATTTGTTTAAACGATACTAATTTGTTTACCACTTGGACCAACTCGTCAATTTTATATCCTTAAATTCCTAATAGAAGCTTGACTCGAGCAAACTCAGCTTATCGGGCTGGGACAGACAACCCCGTCTGAAGCTGAACTCGAAATAGAAACTAAAATAAAACAGGTAAATTCTCTCAATCAAGCTTGATTTCAAACAGGAATGAGTACAAGGTACATTTTCCCTTATTCTTCTCAAACACAGCAGTCTCACTGTCTCAGTTTCTGGTAATGAAAGAGTGGAGAAATTAATCCAAGGTAAACAAGTGCTTAGTTTTCTGGAACACCTGTTCTGCAATGACGGCACCTGAACCCTCAATTTTCTTGATCTCCATGCAACCCTTCTGGTGATGCCCGGTACCCCCCCTCAACGTATCAGCAATGATCGGATCGAATCCAATCGCTACGGCCGCTTCTGCTTTCGCTCCATAAACCAACTTCTGCTTTCAAAACATGTTCACCATATTTAGTACCATCAAACACATAGATTTTTCGAACAGACACATATTCATATTCGACACGGTTCTATATTCGAATAAGAAACGATATAGTTATGTTACCGGACCTTGATTTTGGACATTTGGATGGCACCGAAGCACATTGGACAAGGCTCACAGGAGGCATAGATTTCACAGTCCGAGAGATCAACCTTATTCAGCTTCTTGCATGCCTGGCGTATATGAAACTATCAATTATCAAACTCTGAAGCAAAGGGGTTAAAAACTTACAATTGGGTTACTTTTATTTACTGCGGTGAATTGATTTAACCTCTCTGAGTGCAGTAACCTCGGCATGGGTGGTAGAGTCGGTGTTGATCAAAACCATATTGTGACAACTGACCACAACTTCATCGTTGCGGACAATGACTGCACCGAAAGGGTACCCGTCTTTAGATTCAACACCTTTATATGCTTCCTCAACTGATAGAGCTATGAATTTCTGGTCATTATCCAGTATTTCTGCCGCAACAATACATTAAAAGAAGAAACAAAAACAACAGAAACAACATTAATCTCTGAGCATTAATCTAATAAAGAAAAACCCAGAAAGAAAAGGCATACCGTTTGCTTCTTCCATGATGAAAAAGGGGGGAAATGTGAAGATTTGATGGAATTAAAGTCAACAAAATGGGAGATTTAAAAGAAATGAAATGGTAGGCGGCAAGGTTTCGTGGCCACCTGGAGAAAAAGAAATAAAATAAGGGTGGGTGGGTGGAGGACAAAATTATTAGATGTCATACGATTTTTTATATAAAGATGAGATATTGTTTAATGTTTAGAATCAAATCTAATATTTAATATCAATTGAAATTAAAATAATTTTTTTAATAGGATTAGATTTAAAATTTATTAAAAAATAAATAATAAAAAAAAATTGGCACAAGTTAACTAAACCCTATTGTATGCGTATGTGCTGTACGAATTAAAACTTTATTAATTTTATATTATAAAATAATGAAAAGTGTCAATTTTTACTAAAGATTTGGGTTGCAAAATATCAAGTCCATTTAATATTTTTTTTTAAGAAAACCGAGTAAAAATATTAGCCTTTTTCAAATGGGTTTGGCGGTTTGCTCAAAAAACAATTACTTTACCGATAATGTTCGATGAGAAAATTTATTAATTTATAAAATATTTTATTACATTGACGATAAAATAAAGTATCGATATAAATAAAGATGGACAATATCGAGCTTATTCATCAGGTAGAGCGTGATGGTTTCGCTCTCGCTATCATTCGGGTTATCCAGAATGTGGTCCAGAGAGATTGACGGATCTTAATTCGTGCTATCTCTAAGAGGTGCAATTAAATTGTTGGTAAAATGTGCAAATCTCTCGAATCTCGATTTAGTTCTTTTAGATTCTGTTTCGACTTTTGTTGTTGATCTATTACGCGAGGACTTAGTTCCTCCTAAGATGTAATCCTCATATGTTTTATATATATTATCATGTGCATTTTTTTTTCTTCCATTAAATTTAGGAAGAATTTTTTTTTAAAAAAGGTACAGGATAACGGTGCCCATTTCTTATAAAGAAAAGATATACAATATTCAACATAAAAGTTATTTTTTAATTTCAAGTTATCGAGTAATTTCGAAAATTTTAAATTTGAGTCAAATTCAATTTTGTTAACTCATGGCGAATGGCGATAATTGAATTTCTTAAATTTCTTTTAAACAAATTCTATACGCATGAAATTGTAACTTAAATTTCTTTTAAACAAATTCTAGACACATTAAATTAAGCACCTAAAATTTAAAAAGTATAATTTAGACATTTAATTTTAATTTAAGCATATATACATCTGTAAAATACTTATTTGAGCTTCAATTCATAATTAAAATATTTTAACTATGATTTTCTTATTTCATCAATCACTTTTATTTTAAGTTTATTTTAACTAAATTTAAACCGCATGCTCCACTACCGCTATATAATATTTATATAAATTCAATTCATAATTTTAACAAAAAAACTATTTTCTCTACAATTTAAATCCTAACTTTACATTTTATTCAGTTTATTTTATTAAATAACATTATAAATCTTACACATACAAAAAATATGAAAACATATATGATATATATGGTCTATAATTAGAGAAAATTATTCAAAATAGAATAAATTTATATTATAAAATAAAAAATAATTTATATTATAAAATAAAAAATAATTATAATTAAATATGTACATAAAGTTGACTTGGCTAAAATTTCATAAACTAGATTCGAATAAAAAAATCAAATAAAATTTGAGTCATAAAATAATACTTATCAACTCAAATAAGGTTCAACAAATAGACAATAATCATTTTGTTGCGTCAACTTTTTCTTTTGGATTTATGATTTAGTCGTAAAAACTTTTTCAAAATCTGCCACGTAAGAACCCATAATATAACAAATTACTAATATTAAATAAACCTACCAGACAACAACCAAAATCTAGTTCCCAAAAATTAAGGTTCAACAACATAAAAAAAACACGGTCGAAAAGCATTGACTCTATGGTAAGACAAAGCTTTACCTCTGTCTTTCCCCTTCCTTTTAGCTCTCACTTCTTCTTTGATGCTTCACCGGCCTTGGTCTATTAGAAAACAAGCAAAATCGGTCAGATAATCGGCTTTGCGGGAACCGCTAAGCTCGGTAAGAAAATGTCAGTTAAACTTACCTTCTTCACTCCACGGATCTTCTTAGCTCTGTTCTTCCTTTCCTTCATTTGTTTCCTCGATTTCTCTACCTTGGTATCGAGCCCGTTCTGGACAAGCAACACAAAGGATTAGTGTATTCCATTACACCGGACAGTTTCAAAGAGCCACCAACACGAATGCAACTCTACGAATAGGAAGATAAACAGTATGCAATGGAGAACAGCCATTTACAGGTATTAATGAAAAGCTAATACTGATTAAATTGGAAGCAAGTTAAATTCTCCGGGTCAGATCCCTCGCACTTCTTCACATATTAGAGAGAAAGAATTTTGCAAATAAACTGTCAAGAAACGAAATTCAACAAATTAGAGATAAAGAATAAAATCATGGGCAAATTACCCTGATCAGCCTGTACTTGGGCTCGTACTTTTTCGCATTCTCGACGGAATCGTAAATCAAACCAAACCCAGTAGACTTTCCACCTCCAAAATGAGTCCTAAACTTGAACACAAAGATTGAATTGGGGTCCTTCACCTCATACATCCTAGAAAGCTTCTCCTTCAACTCTGCCTAAAGATAAGAAAACAAAAAAAAAAACAGTCAAAATATTCGAGCAGTTCAGATAAGACTGACATTATTGGAAAACAGTATAGAGGTTTACCTTGGAAACATTGGGTCTCCCAGGATGTAAGACATCAATGATCTACAAAAAAAAAAAAAACATATTTTACTGTAATCCCATTTTGTAAGAAAATATGTGTAGCATATTCAAGTAAAACTGTAATGAAAGTTGTGAATTAACAACGCCACATTTTGCTATTATTTCTTTCTTTAATTTCCCTATTTAATCAGATCTAAAACCCTAAACCCTACGCTAAGAAACTAATAGGAAAACCCTAAGACTAAAATTTAACATTGAGCCATGTTTGGTTACCGAGAGAAACGAAAAGGGTACTCACAAATTGTTTCCTGGAAAGAAGCCTGTTGGTCATGAACTTCCTCGTCCTAATAGTCACTGCCTTGTCCGCCATTGCAAAGAAAAAATCTTTACTTTTTTTTTTCTTCTTTTAGGACAGCTCTGTAAGAATCCAAACAACAACAGCAGCTGCAAACATAAGGGAAATGGCGAGGATTTATACCCCGAAAATTAGGGCTTTTTTTGGTCTAAACGAACTTTTATGAGTATTGACCCTTGAATTGGGCTAGCAATTTTAGAATTGATTATTTTAGGCCTGCAGCATAAAGCCCGGTTTTCTAGTTTTTAACATAGTCTAGTCAATTTGTCTAGTTTTGTTCGGCTGCTGCTATATAAGCAGTGAGGATTGTTTTAAAAATAATATTGTTTTTCAGTTGTTTTAAAAAATAATTATGGTGCAAGCAAGTGCAACGACACTGCTGATTCCCATTAGAAACGCATAGGAAAGCAAGCTGTACATTATTATGGCAACTTAGCATGTAAATGCATCATCCTAGCTAACCATATCCTCAAATTCCTGATTTCTTCTCCGGTCAACAAGTTAGCTTTACCGGTTGAAGCTCCCGGTTCCTTGGAACCCCGACGTTTACGGTGTGTGCATGCTCCTGCACAACCATGCCGAGTACTAATATATTTTCTCTAGGAAGTAGAAGCCTCACCAAGTAGTTGAGTAACTTAAGGTAGCTATATTTGTGCTTCATCGAGGAGACAACCTCTTTTTTAACCTTTTTACAGGACTCTGAGAAGGGTTCATGATGCCGTTGTGAAAGATGGGCAGGCCTTTGCAGATTCAAGTCAGGGAGAAGCCCACTCGAAGTAGTGGCAGTGGATACCTCGATTGACAGTCCAGTTCCCGCAGCCGAAGAACACGTTCCCTTGCTTCGGCCCGGGTTTCCAAATCATTCCTTTGCTACTCTTCACTCCACAGAAACAGTAGGGATGGTAATGGAATAGGGGCATTTGCTGATCCTTAGGCTTATGTGGTTGATTTGGAGAGAAGGCCATGTTCACGGGGATCGAGTTCCATGTCAATGAACCATCACTAGCCTGCCACATCAATGAGTTTGTGATGGCAAATCTAAAACCCTTGTGCATCAAAAGGGTGAGTAAGCGAGCTGTGTTTTTGGCATCATCAAGGCCGCAATGGGCACGCCCTTGCCATGCCAGGCCAGCCATCTCAACCGCCTTTTTAAGATTACACCTAACGCCACCAAAAACCTCACAGAAGGGTACTTTTAAGTTGATCCACCTGCCAAAAGGTAAACAAGAATTAAATAATAGCAATAATAAAAAAGGCTGTCATAACAAAAGTATCAACAGAATAATTGTATTTGTCAGATATGATCTGTTATAGAAAAACACAGAGCAAACAAGCACAGGTTAAAATTATTTACCTGTTGAAGTAGGGAGGCTTCCGGATCTTCTTGAATCGGCACTCAGATTCCAGCATTACCCGACAATCCCAATTTGACCATGTCACCACAGCAAAGTTAGTGTTTTTTATACCCTTCTTCTCCAGCCATTTATCATGCCTAAGGAGAGCCTCACTCAGAGTAACACCTCTATCTACCTAGAAAACAAAGGCATATTTAGGACATAAGCTCACAAGGCACATAGTGCAAGAGAGCAAGAAACCAGTCAAACATCAGTGCAGATTGAATTCCTATCTTAGCACCCATAGAAAAAAGGAATCGCGAAATGTGAACTGACCTGAATTTGCTGGATGCCAGTCAGATCCTTGCAGAAATCACTCAGGTGCTGGTTGCAAGTTGGTCGTACATAAGTCTGAAAACATGCTTCCAACTGGCCAGTAACACTACTCACGATGACAGATGGAAACTCGATTATCTCCTGTGGATGGGGATTTCTCTCCTTGTCACACGTAGCCTCAAAGTCTATGACCACAAAGTACTGAAAATCTTGGAACTGGAACTCATAAGGGTATCCATGAGCGATCACATTGAATGGAGCATAATGAAATCGGTTATCCACAGGAAAATGGTACAATTGGCTCCCGAAAACATTCAACGGGTATGGCTGCAACTTATGAGTGTCAGGGTAAAAGGTCGACCATGAGCCATACTCGTGTGGGAAAGTAGGTTTGTGGTAAAACTCATTTGGAAGTTCCATAAACTCTCCACTCAATGAGCAAACTGGTTCTATTACATCCCCACCCGGGTGAGTACCAATTTCATCTTTAAGCTCTGGGAGGCCTTCAGTTGAGTTCCCAGTACATGGCTTGTTGTATGGGAACCCCTTCGTCTGGAGGCATTTTAAGACTGTCTCACAGTCTTGCGTAGTTTCTACATAAAATAAATAAGCAAAAATATGTTAGTCCAAAATCAGATTTGATGTATGCATAATCAATAAGACTCATACTAATTCCTCAGAGTCAAAGCACAAACAAGCTGATGGAAACTGTTGGGACGGAACAAAGTGAAAACACAAAGGAAAATTGCAAAACTGAATAACAGAAAGTTCAAGATATGTTATAATGCAAGACCAGTATGATGATTTCAGACAAGAAAACAATGCTTCCAAAAAGAATGAGGATACTAACATACTTGATGGACCCTCAAGTATAAGAAAGGAAACTTCGTGTATGTGGTTCCTTTAAGAAATAGTAACAACAAACAACAACCAATGGCAGCAAGCCAGCAACAGGTGCAGAGCTCAGCACCGAGACAGACGAAAAAAAACAAAGGAACTCGTAACACATCTTAAAAGGCTTTAACTCACCAACGTACTTCACACAAAAATAACATATAGTTGATCAGAAAATAAGCATAGCATGCATCATTTCCTTCAGCTATGTACCTTCACCTTGCACTGCTGTAGTGGAGCCCCAAACAAATGTAGGCACACACACAAGAAAATGGCAGGCTAAATAGGATTAAAGAAATGGAAATGAAACTCTAAAAGTGACTCTTAAAGATAAATGATACATTGTCTTGGAATATATTCCTGCGTCGAACTTTTAATTTGAAGGTGAAAGACACATCTAAGAAGGTACAAAGTCAATATCTCTGCATCACCCCCATCCATATCCATATGCTGAAATTCGAGTAGCCAAGTTTTAACCAAAAACATCTATAAAATCGCCTTTTAAAATGATAACAAATCTCCACAAGGCTGCAATCCAAGTTGCCATTTCTTACCCAAAATCAATCTAGTATCCAATTTTTTTTACCAAGAGCATCAAAATAAGTGCCTCCTAAATGCCAAAAGATTATTTTCAAATCCAAGCCATTAAGGCTCATTGCTATAAAGAAAGAGTGACTTCACAGTCTGTGATGGATGAGCAATTGAGCATGACAATGAGACCATTCAAAAACATAAGGTAGCCAAAACATTTACATACTTCTCCACAGTCACTAATTGCTTGAAGAAGGTTCAGAACAGACAGCATAGAACTAAATATGAAAAACAACATTTACATACTTCTCTTCCAACTCTTCTAATAAATAAACTTAAAATAAAATATTTGTTCAAGTAGGCTGATCTCTTAAAATAAACTTCCAATTTCATAGTAACAAAAAATTAGAAAGCCCATGAGATTATATGTCTCACACCATACATTCAAATTAAATTATTCAAAATAAAATAAAAGAATATCAAGAAACACTGAAAAATTATATTTTTAAGAAAATCAACAGAAACCCATTGGATACAATGTCCCAAAGATATATATTTTGGAGACCCCATCAATCATAAAACCACCAAAAATTCACTCAAAGAAACCGAATCGCAATCAAAGTTCAAAACTTTAAACCCAAAAGAAAAAAAAACGAACCTTTATTTTCAAGAGCCATCATGATCTTGTATGTAATTAAGATCCACCAGCAAGTACATCAGATCCTATTCTTCTTTTTTTCCTTCGCCTGGAAAAACACACACTATAATCTATATCAATAATAGAACCAAATGTAAATTTAGATTTAAAAAAGTGTAGACAAGAGGATGACCTGGTGTGATGCTAGAGAGAGAGAGAGAGAGCAAGAGAGAGAATCACCGAGGGAAATTTATAACTAGAATTTTGTCCCCGCCAAGGCCGGATATTGTTACGTTATCCTTTTAGAACTTTCAGTGTCATTTTAGTTTGTTTTATCTTGAAAAATCTTAAAACTTTTTAATAAATAAAATTATTATAAAAGATTTTAACCGTAAATGAATCAAGAATAAACAAATAAATCTTTTGTTAATGTTTATTTTTTTTTATTTTTCATGTTTGATTGTGTGTTACGTTTGTTATGAAATTGAATCTGATTTTTTATTTTTTTATTTTTTTAAAGATCTGAAATTCTTTAAAAAATTTAAATTTAAATTTTTTTAATTAAACCTTCAAATCACATCTCTTCATCGTCTGGCATCTCCCACACCGACACTGTTCAAACATCGTATATTTTATCGTTCGACATCTTCACTCTCTAGTCGTCGGTCAGAACCCAATTAACTTTTTTTCTTCATTGTCGGTGTTCATCGACGATAGAATCGACAATTCATTCGTCAATTTTCTACGGCGAGATAATAAGGATTACGGTCGTAGTGGTCCGGTAAAAGTAAGGGTGACTAGTGGTGGGTTGAATTGATGGTGGGAAGAGGAATTTAGGGTATTTTTAGAGAAATTAAATATTTTGAATTTTTTTTAATAAAATTAAAGGTTTTCTAATTTTTTAAAAATAAAAACTAAAAAATAACAAAAATAAGTCGTGTGTATGTTCTGGTTGAATAACGGAAATTTTTTAACGATTATGACGCAAAAATCTTATTTGAGTAACAGAATAAAATGTTAGGCACTATTTTTTCGAAAAATAGTTTAGGCACATAGCTGGAAAAATATATAGTTTGATTATTTTTTCGACGGTTAAGCCTCGTTTATTTAAAATTTAGTGCATTCATATTCCTTTGTTTAATGTCTGTGAACATATTTATTTAATGCCAATGAATAATAAACATGTTCATTTAGCATGTTTGTGAACATTAAACGAACATACTCATAAAACATAAAATTAATTACGTTTGCAAGTAATTAAAAATTGGTTCATCAACAAGAAACAAATTGTAAATGAATATATCTGTTGTTTTTTAAATATAAAATAATCAAACATAAATAACGATAATTATATTATAAATAAATAAAATATAATTACCATAACATTTTATAGGAAAATGTCAAAGGCGAACAAGGTTACGCACTTTGCTGGAGGCAGTTCATCGAAGGAGAGTACGCGGCATGGGTTGAAGATGAAGAAATCGTCCGTTACACGATCGGCGAGACGACTTCCATTAACCGAGAACTTCAGGAGGATCAAAAATTATTGTCCGTTACGCAGTATAGTTTAGAGAGTTTTTAACGAGACATACAGTAACATTTGCTTTTTGAGTTAGGTAAGCGAAGTCAAGTTTCCGTCTTTCTGAAAGAGGCTGATATGCCAAAATAATTCTGGTTTAATTATTCTATGCCTTCTAAAAATACGGTTAATCTGGTCTTACAAATGCAGCTGCTAATAATATGATTGGTCGTGAAAAATATAACTACAAATTTTCAATTTGGAATCCAATATTCATTTCACAACATGCGATACAAGATAGGACTAAACACCTTTGACAAAAAATACACATGACGCCAAGGATTACTACTGAAAACTAGACAAGGATCGAATGTTACAGGGCGAGGCGAGCCGTCTGGCATCATGATTCTCAGCAGGGCAGATAGGAGAGTTTCACTCTCTTGGTCGGGCGAGCCAGAGGGAACTAAGAGCTCGTAATCTGGAGAAGTAATCATGTATGGCAAGAAGTGCACGAGCCGACTGGCGGGTTGTCAATATCCTGTGCATTTGTTGTAGGGTTTGCTGCCGCAGATTGTCTGCCTGGTAGTATTAACTTATTAGAAACAATTATTTGAAAAACCGAAAGTTGCAAGCATCTCCGCGGATCAGTTGTTCAGTTTAAATTAAGAAACACTCCAAAGTGTAGCGGAAAAGTATATTAGTCTTTCTACGGAAAGCTGCGAGTGGCTCGACTTCTCATTTAGAAGTCGAGCAAAGCTAATTGACCTAGTTACTACTACCATCATAGTTACTTGTTCAATTTAAAATGTTTCAAATACTGGGTAAAAAAATCCATGGAAGAGAAAAAGGGAATGGATTACCTGACAAATGAAACCCTCAAGGGTTCCTAGTTTGCCCATGGCCATGGCCATTTGACCCATGTAGTTTGCCACATTCCCAGATGATCCGGACGAGCCTAAAGATCCGGTGGACAATGTCTCGGCCAGAGACTGCTGCAATGCCTCCATACCTTGAGATAATGCATCTTCGGCCTGCTGGGAGGATTGCTGTAAGTTGCCAATTCCCACCAACTGTTGCTCTGTCAAAGGCTCCAACCGGTTTACAAGAAGCTACAAGCATAACCATTCAATTCTAAGATGACAAATTATGAACCAAAAAGCAAACATGTAAGGAATCCTATCAAAATTTTACCGCCTTCTCATATTCAAATTGGAACGACTTATTAAATTTTATCAACGGGAACTCGAGTTTGAATTGTTTGGGAATGATTTTTTCAGCATCAACTCCCAATATGTTTAGGACTGCATGCTTAAAAATGTTAGCCGTTCCAATTAATTGTGCCTAAACTAAAACCTCATATGGTCTCACCTTTAGAAGCTCAGATGAGCGGAAGCCACCAAGCCACAAGAAACACCTCTCAGCAGGTGTCTTCCACATGCCCGACAACAAATGGAAAACATCTGCCTTAGCTATGTTGCTCTTCAGCCTGAAAATTTCATCATAGTGAGCCATAACACCATCGACAATAATACGAAGTTCTGCATCGCCTGCATGAGAATTTACTGCCATTCTCAGCTCATTAATTTGTCGATTGTGCTCTTCAAGCCACCGTGCATATTCTACATCAAATGTCATGGCACCTGAAAAGAAAAGAAATGACAAAACCGAATAGAGGAACTCATAAATACATTATTACATTGGAATTATAATTCTGCATGCCAGTGAACAGAAAAAATTCAAGCAACTCTACTATCAGTCGATCACACTCCAGTGAACAAAATGTTGTTGGAATTATTATTCTGTTGCTTCAATAAACAGCTCCAATAAACAAATCAACTCCTACTACAATCACTAGAAAAAGAAAAGTTTACCAAGAACATGCTTCAGGAAAAAAAGTTATTACCATTTCCACCCATAGAATGACTTTGATCTCCTGAGCTCGATATGAAGATACCCTGCAGGGAATGTCAAAGTCATAAGTAATATGTGCTTGAATAAATAACCGGTACACAGTTCATGTAGCGATGAAGGAACAAGTCTAACCTGCTGCCGTGCCCGCTGGAGCTCCTGCTCCAGTTGTGTCAACTTCAAACGACTACTCTCCAGTTGTTGCACGTATGCCTGAGAAAGAAAAAAGGATGATGTGCTTCAGTACAGGATATTAAAATATTCAAGCAAAACAAAACATTCCAAATGAGCTCAGACAAGAAGATATGCATGCAAAAGTGTCTTATGCAGCAAAACCATCGAAATCAAATGAACGAGAGGATTTCAAGGACTGAATCTCAAAACAATACGGAGAGTTTCAAATCACGAGAATTAGAGACCATAAAGTATCCAATGGTCAATGGTGACAAAAAATAAACAATCGTGAGAACATGAAACCAGTATGCAATAGTTAATAGTGTCATCTTTTCACAATTTTTTAATTGAGTGCCACAAAATGGAGCATGAATGACTATAACAAAAGAGTGAAAATGCCGCAGTCGTGGTCAAAATGGTGTACCCTAACAAGTTATAAAGATAAAAGAAAGGACATATGCATCCATAGATCAACAGGAATTCATATAAAACAACTGGAAAATCTAAAACAAGCAGCAAGGAGAAAACACATGGACTCTACTTTAGTCACATTTTTTCAGCCACTGTAAAAGCAATAGGAAGTCCACTATAAACTTGACTCAAGAATCTATCAACCAGTGCCATAGGAAGTCTCAAGCTCAACAGAAGAAATTTGAAAAAGAAGAAGAAAAGAAACAACATAAGATGGCCTCCAAAAAGAAGCTGAATAAACGCATTGAGTTTAAAGGGAAACGGCATACTTTCTTCCTCAATCGGCTTTTTCTTGCAGCCTCACGATTTTGAGCAAGTCTGCGAAGAGTCTGTAGAACATTATCAACCAAAGATCACCAATACTACCAGTTCAATGCTCAGCTATTATCCATGCAAATAATTACGAAATCATCTGACCTTTTGGTCCAAATTACTCTTGGATGGGTCACTAGAATCAGAAGGTGCAATAGCAATTGATTTTCCACTATCAAACTGCACAGAAACAATAAAATGTGAGACTGGCAAGTGGCAACAACATGGACAAACCTAAGTCTTTTCTCAGCAAGTAGAATAACAACAAACAAAACTTGTCGCACTACATGATCAATAAATCAAATCACACAAACGTGGTCCACTTAGAACCAAATTTAAAATAAGATCAATAAATACAAGGTTTGTTTCTACGGCTCCTCCCATATCTTCTTAGGTGTTCTCTGCTCCCTTTGACTTAAGCATATTCCAGTAAGTCACATCTTACTCTGGTATATTCTAACTTTTAACATAGCAAACGCATTTTGATTGTGCGACTCATAAATGCATGCCTAATTCTAAGGAAGAGCATCAAATGGTGAGTCCTAAAAATTATTAAATTAGAGTGTTGAGAAAAGGAGAAAAAATATGCAAAAAAACTGTACTCTCTGATTTTTGTCATCTGTTTCTGCATCTGTTGAGATATCAGTCCTTGGACTAGCATCAGCCATATTGGATTGTCCCCAGTTTTCTGTATTACCACTAGATATGGCGGCTAAATTTGTTTGTTGACCTCTTTCCAAGTGCAATCTCAGAGACTCAACTTGGGTGACAGATGGATTTATAGTAAATGAAGTTGTAGTCTGTTTCAGGCAACAAGGAAAGTAAAACTAAATAACCAAGCATTACAACAAATAAGTTAAGCACTCACTAAATTATAAGAGAAATAAAACGCACCTTATCCGAAGAGCCGATATGGTTGCGAACAGAAGGAAACAGTTTGTTACTTGCTTTTGCAGAATTAAACACACAGTCTGCATTGCCACATGTCATGTCAAATCATTCATAGATATACAAGGAAACATGACTTTTCACTCATTGCAGTATTTCATTTTCAGAAAAATTAATCAGAATATTATTAATGATTAAGCAAACGCAAAGCCAGGATAAAGGTTTTCCATCCGCACTCTCAATCCTAAAGCTGTGAAATGAAACCATCTTCAAGTTTAAAATATTTCTTTCAGTTATAATACTAAAAACAAGTCAATTACTTTCTTAACAACACGTTATTTCCAGTTCCAGAAATTTCTTGTTGGATGAACTTTCATAGAATACAAAAAGCTGTAGGTTAAAGAAGTAAAAGGCGAGCTAAACATAAAGGAAATTACTTCAAAACAAGCTGATGATTGATAGCTTCCCCCCCTCATGAAAGATGCTGATGCAGCCACCAGGAAATCACATTTATGCTATTACATTAATGTATTTTTTCCCTAAGAGAACATGCATGCACCATTACATACCACTAGTCATACGGCATATATTTACATGATATTTTCGTAAAATAACAAAACATTGCGAAAATGATGCCCCAGTTCTGAATTTTAAAGATTACACAACTGAATGCATACTTCCACTCAGATTAACAGCATCCTCTAGGCAAAATCCAACAGATTGATCAAATGTCCCAAAATTTGGAACACGGAATGAATGAACTGTGCTTCCCTCGGTGCAACTGAAAATCAGAATTTACCAAGATGTAAGCATTATACTGATAGCAAACGATACTAATTATGCACATCCCCTTTGGCTATGAATCCACGGAAAATCCTAACAAATCAAATATTCAAAGCTACAGCATCAAGCATGTTAAGCATCCAGCCTGAAACCAATTAGCAACAAGTGGAGAGGCCCCACTTGAATATGAAGACCACAGGCATTCCAAGACTAAACCAATGTGGGGCAACACCAGTTTAACAAAGCTATGATTTTTAAATCAACATTAGACTAATGAAGTAGAATTTTAGAATTTAGATGAACCGAACATATGGATATATTATATGACACCAAGAAGATAAGGCATAGAGAATAGGGAAGACTAAACTTACAGTGCGTTGGTCACCGGTAATTGTGTATCAAAGCTCCGCATCCCTTCCGTTGTTTTCTTTTCATCTTTTGCACCAGATCTCACAGTTCTATTTTCCACACATCATGACTGTACTACCTTAATACCGCCCAAACAAATTAAGATTCTCAAGGCGTACTCTGAAATGAACAGCAAGAAGTATCAACAACCTTCAATACAGATAACAATAGAGATAATTCAAAGGAACAAAAAAAAACAGAGGCAAACATTATCAAAAATGAATTCCAAAGAGACCAAATACGATATTTGGTACAACAATGGGCAATATGAAAGGTTACAAAGAGACCGAATCAAGTTAAAAAAATTATGTTACTTGGACTTCAGTGTCATTGTCAGATGCAGGTATGCATCAAGGTATGTTCAATCTTTTATAAGTTTTTCCATGTATTTGAAGAGTCCTTGGAGGGTCATATTTTCACACACATCTCCCAATGAAGCAGGGTCGAACATCGGTACTTCAAGACTCACAGCAACATAGAAGAATAACATACAACTCAATATAAAACTTCCATGCCATCTTAACATTACATAAACTCAACAGTCAAAACCACCAGAAATAAAAGTAAAAAAGTAAAAACCCTGCAATTTAGAAGATGTTGACATTCTTTTAATGCCAAACTCAGTCTCACATTCATACGAAGAAGCAGATCAAGACTGCTCAGCAATGCCTAGAAGAAGAAAAAATCCTAAAGCCAACAGACCTAAGTAGCAATGGCAGAACACAACTTCAGTCTTCAGAGATGGCAAACTCTTCAAACCCAAAACCAAATGAGAAGCTGTAGGTTCCGTTTATATTTGTCTTATTTTGGTACTTTAATCTCTGATGAAGTGAAAATTCTATTTTGAGGAGTTACTCCTTGTACAAAATGGCAGTGCTACTGCTATGCTTTCCTAAATCAAATACTTTACCGAATTCAAGTTTAGCAACCCAGAATTTCCAACAACAAAAAAAGTACACAGAAATCAAATCAATCTAAACCTAAATTAGAGAACCCCTTAATGATCCAAATTGACATACCAAACAAAAAGCACACGACTTTAACACAAACACTTGCATACCCAGAAACCAAAAATCTATATTAAAACACCAAAATGGCAAAACGAAATAATCTTTCAACTTCCAAACTCACAAGAAAATACATCAAAAAATTTCAACTTCAGTACCAACCACTTCTTCATTTTCCAAACTAAAGAAAAGAAATGAATCAACTTTCATAAGAAATAATTGAAAATGATGGGTTTAAAACAGCAAAGTTAGAAGTTTAGGACCAGAAAACTCACCAGGTGGAAAATTTGAGGACGATGATGAATATGGGGTCTTTGAAATTAGTACTTGGATAATGATATTCCAATCTCTAGACGTTCCACTTCCCGATAGCTAATGATTCTTTAATGGCCTTTTCAGTTACTGGTATTTTTGTTAGTGGGTCACTTTGACTTTTCTTTTTTGGTCTTGTTTTCTATCTTAATTGTTTTGTGGGTTTCTTCCTTTTTTTTATTCAATATAAAAACTGTGTCGGAGATGCTAAGCACAGTAATAAAAACAGCTAAATCTTTGCTCAACTGTTCTGTAAGAAACTAGCTTAGTTCTGTATAATTTTTTAATATCTGTTCATTAATTATAATTTTTTAATGGGCAATTTTGGGTGAAAAACCCCTTTTAAATTATTATTGGAGAATATGGCTCCCAAAAATTATTATTTGGCAAAATGACCCCCAAACTTGCCAGGTCGGCAGACCTCGCGTTGTGTAGGACGCGAGGTACGATGTCGCGTTCTGCACAACGCGATTTCAGTCGACGTGGCATTGCTGTCCGTGTTAACGATTTTACAGTACCTCGCGTTCTGCAGAACGCGAGGTCCCCGAGAAATTGAAAAGGCGGCTGGAATATATCACACAGACCTCGCGTTCTGTAGGACGCGAGGTCTGTGCAAAACTGCCCTGAACCACAAGCGAAAACAAGCGTGGGTAGGCCTGTTCGAGCCCAATTTCGAGCGTGTAAATCGTATATTTTTAGCGATCATCGAGTTTGAGATCGTAGTACTGGAAATTGTCTATCGTATGATACCAACATGGTTAATTTCCGTCCATTCTACAATGGTTTAAAATGGCTTCAAAAACCCTATGCCATCATGTTTTTTTGATTTGAAGTTGCATTTCAACTAATGTCGATTTTCAATTTAGTAATCCCATTAAATTTATTAAAAACAAAAATTAAATAAACATTATAAAGTTTAATTATAATATGTAAACAAAATTATAATACGACATTATAAAATTCAAAAGTGTTTTACATAAATATTAAAAACATAAGTAGAAAACAGTAAAAAAAGACTAAAAATGCCTATGTCCACCCGTTCCGCAGTCGGGTAGATGACGCTCACGCTCCGGATACCTCCTGTCTCCATCGTGTGGTGGTCCCTGGTCCCTATCATCCTGACCATCGGGCGCGATATGCGGATCTGTGCTGGGCCCAGACGGGGAGTAAAACAAGCTACCCATCGGCGTACTCTCCACAATCGAAAACCCATACTGAGGGTGCAGCTGTGGATAATCGATAAGCATAAGGTCAGTCGTGGGCGTATGGGGACGATAGGCATCAGTGGAGTCGTACTGGGGTGGAGGCATCGTCTGCTGGAAACTCGATGGACCGCTATGCAATGGTGCGGCAGAAGATGATGCCCCTGGAGTGTCATATCGTGGTCTCGGACCACGCTGCGTCGACTGCCTCTGGCTCTGGGTCTGGCTCGCTCGCCGGCTCCCGCGTGGGCAGTTTTGGGGTTGCTGGGGAAGCCCTGCTTCGCGCTCGGCCTGAGTAAGGATATGTGGCATCCCATTGTTCCTATACCACTGGTCATAATTGAAAGCGACCGAATGACCCCCTACCATAATTTGTTGGAGAAACTATGGGCGTCTGTGAAATCATTGAGCCCAAAGCGCTATCCAGCTAGCGTGGTGCTCGGCCCAGTCAACCTCCGTCTTCCCCTGGCGCGTAAGATTATGGAAGGAGTCCATATTTTGCGGAGGGGGTGAAACATTTTGGACGTACCCGAACTGTCGTAGTACCCTATCCGTAGAATGCCACACGCAAATTTCGTAGTTCAGCAGCGGCACGACGAAAATCCAGAGGTCTCGCTCTCGCAGAAAATCTGGTGGAGTAATCTGGCGAATCTCCTCTGAATCGTAGGGCGTCCACACGAACTAAAAAGAATGAAAAAGTTTGTAACGATTATATGAAATATTATTGGAAAAATAGTATGGAAAAAATCAAAATAATCGTTGAATTACCTCGTCCTCCGTCAAGGTATCGAATCTAAATATGTATTCTTTCTGGGACTCGGGCAGGCCGGTGTGGGATAGTGCGGTGGACCACCTTTAAATAATGAAAAACAACGTTAAATAAAATAATTTAATAATAAAAAAATATAGTAGATTATGTAGTACCTCCGTAGAAGCGGAAATAACATAGCGGTGGGCTGCCTAAGCTGTGGTCTCAAAGTAGGCATCCGAAACCAAACCCAAGCCTGTAGGAATAAACAACATCTTCCCATCGATGCTCTGGAGGCGTCAACGTTTCTGCAGAGGTCTCTGATAAGAAACGCCAAGACAGCTAACCCCCAAGATTTTCGTCCAGACTCTTCTAAATCTGTCAGATGAAGAAGCCACATAACGTGCACTTTTGTGCGGGATTTGTCGGGCATTAATATCCCGCCAATAATGCGCAAGATGTGGGCTCGCGCACACCGCTGTGAAAATATAGATTTAATAAAGACATCCTAATTAAAAAAATTGTAAGTTCATCCTAAATATAGATTAAATATAGAATTAATAAATGCATCCAAAGAAATTAGTAACTTAATCCTAATTTGCAAATAAATATTTGTAATTTCATCCTAAATATTTAATGTAGGCAACCTAAATATTTAATAAAGTCATCATAAATATTTAATAAAAGCATCCTATTTTTGAAGTACTGATTTGTAATTGCATCCTAAATTTATTAAAAGGATCCTAAATATTTACTGAATTCATCCTAAAAAATTCATAAATCATCCTAATGTGCAAATAAATAATTTGAATTTAATCATAAATATAATAAAAGCATACTAAATATATAATAATGGCATCCTAATTTTTAAATAGAAAAAATACCTGAAGTGCAACTACATCCGCATCGGGGGGAGGAGTTCCAAAGTGGTCCTCCAAGTACGATAGAGCGATTTTCCCTCCGTCCCACACTCTGTCAGGGGGCATTACGCCCATTTGTTCAGCAAATAGGGTTGGCCAATGTGTCATCGCTACACCAGTAATAACGCTGCCGTTTGTAGGCAACCCCAGAATGTAGCCAACATCCTCCAACGTGATTGTTGCCTCGCCAAATGGAAGATGAAATGTGTGCGTCTCGGGTCTCCACCGTTCTATCAGCGTGCTGATCAACGACGGTCTAACCTTCACCCCCTATATACCGAGCTATGTGCCCAAAATCAGCGCGCTCAATCCAACGCATAACAGCATCAATGGGTGCGACGGTGATACGATTAAGGTAACATTGTAAGTTACGTTCGTATCCCTGCAAAAAAATAAAATAAAATAGTTAGTAGAAATAAAAGAATATAATTTAATTAAAAAATTTAGAAAATAAAAGGGTAAAAAATAATACCTCTGGATTATTTCGCCAAAATTCACTGCAGTGACTGGCTTGGTTGCGTAGCAAGGGCTCCATATGATCGAACGATATATAAAACTTCATGACAAATTTTTGTAATATTGCTATAGAACTCGCGTTCTGTGGAGGTTTTTAGAAAAAAACCTCCAATTTATAGAAGACCTCGCGTCGTTTGGGATGCGAGGTTAATGAACCTCGCGTTCTGTAGAACGCGATATTCATGTACCTCGCGTTCTGTAAAACGCGATATTCATGTACCTCGCGTCCTATAGAACGCGAGGTTCATTGAAAAGGCGCGTCGATGAACAGACGCGTGAACTGAACGGTCAGAAGTGACCTCGCGTCCTATAGAACGCGAGGTTCTAAAGAAATCGCGTTCTACAGGACGCGAGGTCGTAGGGTTTTTTAAATGAAGAGTTTCGAGGCGGGAAACTCATTTAATATTATAATAATAACAATAAAAATAATAATAATAATGGAAATAATAAAAATAATAATTATAATTAAAATAACAATAATAATAACAATAATAATCATACTAATAATTATAATAATAAAAATACGAGTTATGTTTTCATTAGTAACTAAATAATACTAATAATTATAATAAAAATAATAATAATCATACTAATAATAATAATAATAATAATAACAATAATGAATCATACTAAATACGCGTTATGTTTTCATTAGTAATTAAAAATAACGACATAGCGCAATATTTTGGAAGTTAGTTTGAACAAAACTTCCAAAATACGCGCTATGTTGCCATTAGTAGCTGCAAGCGAAAACTGCTTACGTGAATACATAAAAAAATTTCTGTGGGTGCTCCTTGCCTCTCCAAGAGTTTGCTATTTATAGAGGGAGGTGAATATGTTGACGTGGCAACCTCGCGTTCTATAGGACGCGAGGTCACTCAAACCTCGCGTTGTACAGAACGCGAGGTCTATGAGATGTTGGTATATATATATATGCACGGAGATGAATTTTTGTAACCAGTTCAGTTTAGTTTAGGTCAGTTGAATATGAGTTCGTGTAATGTTGCGTTTGTTTCCGTTGCAATTTTTATGTCCGAAATTTTGTTTCTTTATGATAGATGGAGTTCACTTAAAGATTTGTATTCCGCGGGGTACATACCCCCGCATGATACGTTCATTGAATAATATTTACCGACATATCGCAATATTTTGAAGGTTGTGTGCTGCAGTAGTGGCTTCAATGGCAGCTTCTGTAGCCGCCGTCGAGAGGATCTCCAGCTACAGTTTTGAAACGAAACGACTTTTAGGAAGCGAAGGCGGATTCAGATCGACATTCTGTCGTGACAGTCAACATTTTCAGATGCGGCCAGTGCCGATTACATTTGTTAATGTGGATCAAAGCTGCTACCATTTTAGAAGAAATCTGATTATCGTGCTCTGCTTCTTTCAGTTGGGACCTCCGATCAAATTTGCCCGCCGGAGCGGCTGAATATATTGTTTCGAATTTTATAGATAATTTATGTAGTTGTCTCAATTTACTTATTAAAGAATATATGTTGAAAGTTTTGTTAAATGAAATGCGACTTAAATTTACTTATGTGGTGTTTTTCCTTTCCTATAAATACCCACGAATTCCACCATCATTTACTCATTCCAAATTCTCTCTAAACATCCAATCCTTTCTCACCTTATGGCAAAATTTAAGGCAAAATTTTATTTTCTCGATACTTATTTTGAGTCATCAATCACCGGCAAAATGTCACTGAAAGATTTAATACAGTTGACAACAATCGAGGTTAGTAAACACACCGACAAACAAATTTCTTCCATGGAATGTCGAATCCCAACACCGTCAGCTAATGAAACGCACTACGTTATGAAGCTTACGAACGAAACAAACGTTCGTAACATGTATGACCGGCTCAATTCCGTCGGAGCTAGAGACGTCGATTTCAATGTTAAGTTTGTCAACGTCGGCGAAGGTAGTACGTCTGCACCCGTAGAACCTGCTCCGAACACTGAACACGCACCGTCTTCACCGGATGTTGATGCGGCTGTGGAGGAGCTGCAACTTTTTATATACAGGCGTAGACAAAGAAAACAACAGTTGATCGAAGAACTAAACCTAAGTTCAGATGTGTCCACTGACTACGATGATTCAGATTAACCATTAACTTATGAAATTATCTTCCAATTATGTTATATGACGTCTTATTTCATCCTTTATTAATGTTCAACGGACCTCAAGTTATGTAAAACTACTACTACTCAATTACATTGATAAACTACAATTGTCTAAGTTATTCAAACATAAATTTTTTGACGTAATCTCTGTCTCAAATAATATAAAGGGACCTCACATTATGCACCGATAGTAGTATTCAATTACATTACCAGACTACAATTGCCTCAAATTCTCGAACATGTTCTCAATTACACAAACAAACAAATAGTAAACAGTACGGTTATTATAACTTCTGACGGAATATCTAAAACAAAGCAATTAAAGTGACCTCGCGTTCTATATAACACGATATTAATGGACCTCGCGTTGTATAGAACGCGAGGTACTGGTTAACCCTGCCTCCCATCAACTCTATCCCTTACTTGCCGAAAGTTAGGGGACTGCCTCCCAGGCACACGCCATTCCTGACTTGTTCATCATTTACCTGCTTATCGGTTTTAGGTAATGGACAAGCAAAGTTACCTTTCGGAACCATTATTTGCCTTACACAACCAGATTCTCCGGGATTTCAAGGGCCAATAATTTTGCCTATATATGAAGAAGAACCATAAAATGAAAATATAAGTTTCAATTGGCAAACAATTCCTAGAATTTTCCAAGTATCAAAAATTCAAAAGTCTTTCATAAAATATTCAAATGGCCAGACGAGGCGTTACTACGCTAGTTTACTACGATGGCCAGATATTCGAGGGTACCGAACTCGGCGTCCTTTTTCATTGCGAAGATCCGGTAACGATAAAGCTTCCAAGGAGATTATCGTTCAAGAAGTTGGTCAAGGAACTGGAGGCAAAAGTCCCTCATTTCGATAATCACCGTTTGTCCGATGTGAAGTATCGGGTGCCAACATCTATAGACCCTTTACAGTACTCTGTATGCCAAATTGCGAAAAATGCTGATGTGGAAATGATGATGGAAACCCACTTCGAGTATTCAATTGGAACGCCCCTCGAGCTGTATGCATCGTTCTCCGAGTCTAATTCAGTTGTCGAAATACCAAGCTGGGGCCGGGCGAATTTCGACTTCGATCCGAATGCCAACGTTGCTAGCCCGACCGTAGGTCTACGACGTGATTTTAGCCTACTGTGCCGAGACAACGAGTTTGGTGCATCGTCATCTGCTCCTCCAAGGCAGTCCTACGTAGCTAGTATCGGGTTCGACCTGAACCAACCCCCAAACGATAAATTCGATGCACCAACAAATGCATCGTAAAATCCATACAATCCTTATAGTTTTGGGGGGAAGGGAACGTCGGCTCCTTACGTTGCGCACGACCATGAAGCATCATATGGCCGACACTCAATGTATGTCCCTGACACCGACTACGATCAACCATCTATGGGGAGACATTCTTCTTTTGGAGGTGAGGGAGCGTCGTCTTCTTACGCTATACACGACCATGATTCCTCATATGGACGACACTCAACGTATGTCCCTAGCACGGAGTACGTTCAACCATCTATGGGAATACATTCTTCTTATGGTGATCTTGATTTTGGTCTTGGAAATGAGGTTCGTGAGCGATCTCGTTAGAGGTCTCCCGCTCATCGACCCCAATCCTCACCTCGAAGGGTATTGATCGACGAAGCTCTAATATTCCAGCTCCCGGAGGATACTTCTGACGAAGAACCGATTAGAGAACCCGGGCCCGACGGAGACGAGCTGGGGCCATTCTATCTCGAACCAGAAGACTTGACAGAGTTACTGGAAGACACTACCGTTCCACCACCAGATTTGGACGAAGAACCGACTGCCACCAACTTTCTTGTAGACACAACATCAATTTCTATGTTCCAGCCACCATACCACTTCACAACGGTTGATATGGATGCAATGGACGTCCCTAATTTTCCCTATGACGACACAATAGATGGCCGAGTCAACCGTTCTGATGGTGAACTAAGAATTGGTATGGCGTTCTCGAACAAGGAAATTGCGGTGGCGGCAGTTAAGCAGTACAACCTTCGTCATAATGTTGAGACGGTAGTGGATAAAACCCAATCCATATACTACAAGGCTTATTGCGTCCAAAAAAATCAAGGCTGTAAATGGAAAATCCGTATATCAGAGTTGAAGAGGGCAGGCAACCGTTGGAAAATAACAAAACTTGAGGGGCCCCATACATGCACCGTTGCTAGCCTCAACCAGGATCACAAGAACCTGGATGCAAAGTTCCTCGCGGACATCTTTTCGACACTGGTGAAAACAAATCCCATTGTGTCGGTCCCCACATGTCAGGCTGCAGCTCTAGCTATCACCGGCTTCCGTCCAGGTTATTGGAAAGCATGATATGCAAGGAAAAAGGCCAAAAAGGAAATGTATGGCCGATGGGAGGAATCTTACAAAGAGTTGCGCCCGTGGCTTAATCTCCTGCAAAAACACATCCCCAGAATGGTTGTCAAACTTGATACGGTTCTGGCATACGAAAATGATCGTGTCGTCCGAGGTGTTTCTCAATTCCACTGGTTATTTTGGACTTTCCCCCAGTGCATCAACGCATTCAAGCACTGCAAACCGATGGTCCAAATCGACGGCACATGGTTGTACGGAAGATATACACAGATCCTATTCTAGCTATAGCACAGGATGGCAATCGCAAATGCGTTCCTGTTGCATTCGCAATCGTCCCGAAGGAGGATTTGGAGTCTTGGACGTTCTTCCTTCAGAACCTACGAAAATATGTCCTTGATCATGTAATACGAAGAAAGGATGAAGGGGTGTGTGTTATTTCTGACAGAGGCACAGCGCTGTTGTGGGCGATAGAAAATTTGGGTGACTATTGGAAGCCTCCATACATTCACCACCGTTTTTGCTTGCGGCACATAGCCGCAAACTACCTGCTGAAATACAAGAATCGTGATGAACGTCAAATGGTGCTCGATATGGGTACGTCTTTTATGTCATTTTCATTTACTATATTACTTGTTACTCGCTTTCATTTACCACCTTTTTGCATGTGTTTTTCGCCCATAACTATTCAACTGTCATCCCGTAGGCAACTCGCACTACAAACAAGAGGTGGCTGACTTGCTCGAGAAACTGAGAGCGAGAAACAAAAAAGGCGCAGAATACCTTGAAAAAATCCCAAAGGAAAAATGGCTTCGATCGTATGACGAGGGTAAACGTTATGGTCACATGACAACGAACTTGGCTGAGGCAGTGAACTCATCACTGAAGGGAGTGCGGCAGTTGCCTATCACTTCCATTGTCAAAGCGACCTATTATCGTTTAGCTACCCTTTTTGCAACCTTGGGAAGGCAAGCAACTGAGTACATGGCAGGTGGACACAAAGTCCATCCAGATTTCCGCACAAAACTGCATATTCAATTGGGTCAATCAAGACAGATGCAAGCAATTCTCTTCTCGCGAGAAGGACACTTGTTCCGTGTTGCGGAATTTTCCAGGCGGTTGGAAGGCATTCAGCACAACGCTTACGTGGTAGATCTGAGGGCAAGAACCTGCGAGTGCGGAATTTTCCAAACTTTCAAATACCCGTGCGCACACGCCATTGCTGCTTGCACTAACCAACAGATAGAATACATGCATATGGTTGATGCGGTATACTTACTCAAAACGGTGCTTAAGGTTTACGAAAAAGAGTTTCCTCCAATCGGAAATGAGGTTGATCCGAATGCTGTGGACACTGAACCGATCATACGCCTAGATCCAGCACTACTACGAGCCAAAGGACGTCCACGTTCTACAAGATTATACTGTGCCGAGGATATGGTCGAGCATCGAGAGAAAACCGGACAAAAGAAGCATTGTACTATATGTCGAAATCCTGGACACACAGCTCCTAAGTGTCCTAATCACTCAGCCCCTCGTATTAATTAATTATTTTTAATTTGTATATGTGAGTTCGCACATGACAATCGAATCAATAAAGTCAGTCTACTTCGATTTATACAATTCGTCGTCTTATATTTTCAATCATTCAAAATAATATGTTATCATAGTGTTTTCGAATCAACTTTAAATCAGCGTACAATGGACGAAAATTGACCGTGTCAGTATCATACGATAGAGAATTTCAAGTACTACAACCCCAAACTCGATGTTACCTAAAAATTTAAAATTTCTACGTATGAAATTCTGCTCGAACATGCCTATCGACATTTGTTGAAATGCAACTTCATTCAAAAAAGGATGATAGCATAGGGTTTTCGATGACATTTTAAACCATTGTAGAATGGACGGAAATTAACTATGTTGGTATCATACGATAGACAATTTCCAGTACTACGACCCCAAACTCGATGATCGCTAAAAATATACGATTTACACGCTCGAAATTGGGCTCGAACAGGCCTACCCATGCTTGTTTTCGCTTGTGGTTCAGGGCAGTTTTGCACAGACCTCGCGTCCTACAGAACGCGAGGTCTGTGCGATATATTCCAGCCGCCTTTTCAATTTCTCGGGGACCTCGCGTTCTGCAGAACGCGAGGTACTGTAAAACCGTTAACACGAACAGCAATGCCACGTCGACTGAAATCGCGTTGTGCAGAACGCGACATCGTACCTCGCGTCCTACACAACGCGAGGTCTGCCGACCTGGCAAGTTTGGGGGTCATTTTGCCAAATAATAATTTTTGGGAGCCATATTCCCCAATAATAATTTAAAAGGGGTTTTTCACCCAAATTTACCTCTTTAATGATGTACATATCATACAAATAAATCATTCGAGCTCAAATCATTTAAAAATAACGGTTATAATTTATATTCACTTATATTGTTTTGTTAGAAGATTAAATATTAAGTATTAGTTAGTTTGTAGAATGCTAGTTTGTAGAATTAGTAGGATTTGAGTAATATAAGCCTAATTCATGTAACAGATTAACTACTCCATCTAGAATCGTTTTTAATAAAATTTCAATTATTCATTTTCTCTGTATTTTCTTAAAATCTCTAACCGCCGACTCTCTTCATCTAATCTCCTCCATCCACCATCTTCGGCTACCATAGCCCATTCTCACATTTCTTCACTTTGAATGTGATTATCACAACAGATTTTTTATTTTTCCCTCTAAAAGTTATTTTCCTAGACTTTTTATTTAATTTTAGTGCAATATTCGTGTGTGTTTTAAATATTAATTTTTTTATTTTGAGTCAAAATATTAACCGTTATAGTAGTCAATAATCTTCGCGTGCTTAAACCCTGACTCATAGTTGATAGATAAGATAAACAAGAGCAACCACCACATTATATCTAATAGTTCGAATATTAATTTTAATTTCATTTGGTCCTCATAGCGTGTTTATAACCGTACCAAAAACTTAAATAATAGCAAAGTCTTCAAAGTTCAAATTCAAACTGTCATTTAAGAACTGTACGGTTGGAAGCAGCCATTGTCGTTTTCTATCCTGAATGTCGAATTGTCGGTGACATTTCAGTCAACATAGAAAACTACTCCACAACGACGTCGTTGCATATGTCAGCATGATGTTTTCTTATGACAATTTATGATCAACGGTTCTCCTGGAGCCACGTTCAAAATGTAATCCTAGGGTTCTTTTTAACACTTGAATTGTGTTGTGTGTTTGATAAAAAAATGGATTTGGTGTCCTAAGTTAATTCGAACGTTATTTTCAAGTGTATTAAATGTTTTAAATATATGCAAATAATTAAGATCTTAATTGAGTTCGACTCAAATGATAATTGTAAATTTATCATTATTTTCAGATATACCATGTTTGGCAATTAGCGTATAGTTGATACATTAGCTGATAGCTGATTGCATTAACTGATTTGACTAGCGGATTGTATTAGCTGATTGTATAAAAGTGTTTGGTAAAATTAACTGATAGCTGATAGTTGTTAGATTATTTAAACAAGCAAAATGATATACAATGACATGATTATATTCAATACTTGTTTGAATAGTTTATTAGTTATCAATATTTTGTATCTAATTATTATTAATTAGATCAATAAAATTATTTGTAATATAATTTTTTTAAACGTATTCGAATGATTTATATATTAATTTATTATTTATATAATTATTTTAATATAATTTAATTAATTAATAAATTTAAATATACATATAAATATGTGATAATAAAAAAATAAGTAAATAGGATTAGCTTATAAATAGTGTGAGAAAATATTTAATTTAGGTTATTTTGAGATTTTTGGTAACTGATGGTAAAAGAGTCTTTACAACTCTAATATCAAACCTCTAATCTCAAAAAGCTCGTATTATGAACTTTTTCAAAATTAGCGGTTTCACCCCAATCCCTTCTTTTAATCCGTTGTTTACCAAACAAAAATATTAGCGAATTTGACTAGTCAAACCTCTAATTTTTGTTCAAACCTCTCTTTACCAAACATGGCATAATAAATATTTTTGTAAGGTTATTTGTATTTTTTTACTTTCATAAATCACTAAAACTCATCACTTAAGATTCAAACACATGACTAAAATTTTCGTTTATTGAATTCATGGAGCTATGTGGTCCGGCCTTCTAGGTTCTGGATGAAAACTATGTGGAAAGTAGGAATTTTCTTGGGTGCTGTAAGGCCATGGCGACTGAGTTTGTTACCAGTTTGGCTGCCAGTGGAGCTACTGGTTTGAGGGCTCACCGGTCCCATGATACGCGGCTTCGGAGGTGGTCCAAGCCTTAAAGGGGCTGGGTTAAAGCTAATGGAGATGGTGCTTGTAATTTAAGTGATCCTTGGGCTGCAGCGGGAGTGTTATTAGAGATGAAAATGGCAATTGAGTTTTTGGTTTTGCTAAGAACGTTGGTATTTGTTCGAGTCTTTTGACGGAGATATAGGCTATGCATAATATTCTTTGGCACGTTTGGAGGCTTGGATTTCGAGCTATAAAGTTGGAAATTGATAGCATCGAGGTGAAAAATATTTTCAAATGAGTACCGAATTTTATGTCGGGCAATGCTCTCGATGATAATTTTTGTAACTTGTTGGCTAGAGATTGAGAGGTTGTTATTCCGAGAATTTTTAGAGTGGTGAATAAGGTTGTGGATGCTTTGGCATCCTTATTACGCGACCCTTCGGTAGGACTTTTACTTTTTAATTCTCTTCCTAGTAGTATTGAGTCTCTTATTAATAGGGAGAAACATTTTGATCCGGGCGTGAGTTAACATTTGTATTGATTATAAGCTTATTGTCACGGTTTTGTAACCCTTATGTAAAATCTACAATGTGTACTCTTTTCCTCATTTAAGTTTAAGGGAGAATTTTAACGAGCCATATAGTGGATTCAACCCTTATATATATATATATAAACATGACTAAAATTTTCTATAGACGAACTTTTTTACTACTTCATTTATAATCATGATAATTTAATTTCGCAAATAAAATTATTTATGTAAAATATTTCTTTTCTTTTAAAACATATATATACAAACAATTTTTTTACCACTTCATCTATTACTATTTGATGCTTTAATTTTCACAAATAAAATCGTTTTATATTAAAATGATCATTTTTTTAAATGTATAATTTCAAAGCGTCTGTTTTAGTTTGATGTCATTTAATTTAGTGGTACTATATTTATTAAGAAAGAATGAGTCTGTCACGCTCGACGAGCACCGATGAGTACCACTAACGACAAGCACCGATGAGCACCATTAATTTAATTTATAAAGATTAAAAATTTAAAAGAACCATCGTATAATTGTAAATTATTTAAAAATTAAAAGGTAAATTAATTAAAATATATTTTTTAATTTTTTAAAACATAGATCAAAATCCTAAACTACAAAATCCTAAATTTTGTTCATTTGAAATTTAAGCCGGTGTCGCCGTTGTTGCCGTTGTGGCTGCCGCTGCCGCTGCCTGGGATTCAGCTTGAGCCCAAGGCTCCTTTTATACTTGGACTCCAGCCAACCGCCCTTATCGATCACGTCGCTCGTGTCGATGGGTCCTTGCTCGACCAAATTATCGGTGAACGTGATGATTGCCACCGTCACTGCCACTTGAATTTCAAATGAACAAAAATTAAGGTTTTGTAATTTAAGGGTAGATAGGTATTTTGATCTATGTTTAAAAGAGAATTAAAAATAAAGTAATATATTTTAATTAATTTACCTTTTGATTTTTAAATAATTTATAATTATACTGTGGGTCCTTTGAATTTTTAATCTTTATAAATTGAATTAATGGTGCTTATCGATGCTTGTCGTTAGTGGTGCTCATCGGTGCTCGCCGAGCGTGTCAGGATTTTCCATTAAGAAAATATATTTTAATTTTATTTATGCTAATAAATAATTATTTTTGAAAAATACTAATTCCATAATTTTGACAATGCTCACACATGTTACAGACAAAGCTGATTGAACTCGAGTCTTTTAAGATGAACATTCCATTTTCTACTATAATCACTTGTTAGGTTCATATATATATGAGTATTTTGAAAACTAGTAATAATATATGTATGGCTTAAGCGTCAAAAAATGTGTCCAACCTATATCATTTTTTCTAGTTTGGTGCCTAACTTTCTTTCAGCGCCAAATTGGATCCTAAAGTTTCATTTTGTTACTTAGATCATGTTTTTTCGTTAAAAAAATCTTGTCATCCAATCAAAACATGACATGTGGATTGTTTTTTAAATTTTTTAATTACTTCAAAAGTTTGAACTTCTTTAAAAATCTCAAAGTTTTAATTTCTTTGAATCATACCTTCAAATCTCATCCCCTCACCGTCTGGCATCCCCCACTCGTCGGTGGTTCACCGTTAACTATCCAAGCGTCATGTACATCACCGTTCAGCATTTCTCACCCTCTAGCTTTCGATTGGAACCCAGTCGACCTCTTTTTTCGTCATTGTTGAGTGTTCGTCGACGTGCAATCGACGATTCATTCATCGGTTTTGGAAGAACATGGTGATGGAGTTTTCAGGCATGAGGTCCAATAAAGACAATGGTGGTCGATGGTGGCTGAATCAGTGGTCAGAAGGGATAAATTTAGAATTTTGTGGTTTTGGGTTTGAATTTTTTAAGAAATCAAAGATTTTTGGGGTTTTAACAAAATAAAAGATTTTTTTATTTCTTTTTAAAATAAAAATTAAAGAAATTAAAAGAAATATGTCACATGTCATGTTCTGATTGGATAACGAAAAATTTTAATAGCCACGACGAAAAAACTTGATTTGAGTAACGAAATGAAACGTTAGGACTTAATTGGACCTGAAAAATCATTAAGCATCAAACTGAAAAGAATGTATAGCTTGAGCACCTTTTTTACGGTTAAGCCTAAATTTATTTAGAAAAAATGGTTCAAAGCTTATGAGAAAAATACAAGGCACAATGCCAAAAAAAATGCCCATAACGTTTGACTGAATAGTTATTTTGGTTTTTATTATCTATTTTTTGAAGCAATTTAACACTTAATGTTTTATTTTGGGTCAAAAGGCAATGCGAATGAAAATTATTAGTCAACTAACGATAAATGGTTTGAAATGATGTGACAACTAATGAAAATTATTTTGGGTCATATAAGCAAATATGTTGTCTTTACAGAATGACACATCAGTCAAAAAATAATCTTATAAAATTATATAATAATATAAAATATTTTTTCTTTTAACGTATTATTATGTCAAATTATTTCAAGTTGTTTATCATCAGTTAACTAATATTTTTTATTCACAAATGAGCTATTTTGACAAAAACAAAATGAAACGTTAATAATTTTTTTGATATTATGTCAAAATATAATTAATGTGATACTTTTGTGTTTGAGTCATTTTCTCCTTTGCTTTTTGTCGAAATGAAAGTACGTCGAGATTATGTCTGGACGGACCCTGCTAGCGGATAGACTGCTGATTTGTTGGTTGCCTATTAACGTGATATTTCTTTATTTTATTTTGGCTTAAGGTTCAATAAGTCTCTAAATTTTTGTAAAAAAATAAATTAAACCCTTAATTTTTTTTACTTAATTAAGCCTTCAAATATAAGAAAAAATTAATTTTTTCTTTGACCAACGTTGACTATTAACTTTAAAGATTTTTTAAAAAAAAATATTATGACACATGTTTCAACTTGATAGTGCCACTTGTCATTCATAGGATTTTTTTTTGAAAAGTCGAAGGGCCTCGTTAAATCATTCATAGGATTTTTAAATGTTAAAAATATTTTAAAAACGGAATAAATTCTAAAGAATAAAAAATTCTGAAAATTATTTAAAAATACATAAAAAATAATTTTAAATTTTAAATTTTTTGTATATAATATATAATAATTTTCAAAAGATTAAAGTATTTTAAAAAATAAAGATATTAAAAATTAATATTATACAATTACGAAATTAAAATTATTTTATATTTTAAAAATATTTTTTTAGAATTTTCCAGAATTTTTGAAACAAAATTAGAATTTATTATATTTTTAAAATTGTTTTAAATTATTTTTATAATTGTTTAATAATAATTTTTAATATCTTTAATTTTTTTAAAATACTTTAATCTTTTGAAAATTATTATTTATTATTTATAACATTTTTTGAAATTAAAAAATATTCGTTTATATTTTTAAAATAATTTTACAGAATTTTTTCTTTTTTAGAATTTATTATATTTTTTAAATATTTTTTTAAAATTCAAAAATCCTAGAAATGACAAGTGACACTATCATGTTGCGACATGTGTCATTATTTAAAAAAAATGTTAAAGTTAACGTTCAACTTTGGTCAAAGGGCTAAGTTGATTTTTTCTTGAGTTTAAAGGCCTAATTAAGTGCAAAAAAAATTATGGGCTTAATTAATTTTTTGCAAATTTTTAAGAGATTATTGAACCCTTAAGCCTTTTATTTTGTATATTATAAATGTATTTATGCAACTTTTTTCTTGGAAAGTCGATAATTTGTATCATATAATAGGATTTATATTTAAGATGTGTTTAAAAAGTCATACAATGGCTATATTTTGATATAATTATATAGTTGGGGTATATTCAATTAAATTATTTTTTATATATATCAAAATTAATTAAATTCGAATGTGCTAAAATTAACACTATTATCTTATTTAAGATGAAGATATCATTACAATTAATTCAATGAATCGTTGAATTCTGCAATTATATTACCTTATTCTTTAAGCTGTCTTGCTTTGGTTCTTGTCTGAGACATTGCAAATTGTGACATGTTTACAACGTAGCAGCTTCTAAAATCACACTAGAACAAGTAAAAATGATTTTTGGAACGGTGATCTCGTATGCAGGAAGACAATGTTTGCAATGAAACAATTTTGTGAATCGGCTCTGTCGGTAATCAATAGAATTTTTTTAATATACAATTTGCTACTTGAATTTGTTGTTTTTATAAATATGATATATGGAGCTATCCAAAGCTTTAATTGTGATGGCATCTTCGTCTCAAATAAGATGATAGTGTTAATTTTAGAAAATTCGAGTTTAATTAATTTTAATATATATATATATATATATAATTTAATTGAATTTTTTAGGAGAATTACAATTTATTGAATTGAATTGAATCGATGATGGTGAAATTATTTTTAATGGTATATGATTTAGGCTATAGGTTTAAGAGTTTAAGGGTTTAAGGTTTAATAGTTTAGGGTTTTAGGTTGAGGGTTAAGGATTAAATTATTTTTTTTATAAAGAATATGGTCAAATTAAAATAATATTTAAATAATGAGGGTTCAATAGAAATACGAAAATAGGTGAGGTACTAAATATATAGTTTACCCTTATTAAAAAAATAAAATTTTAATATACAAAAATAATTTAATTGATTTTTTAAAAATAATTATTAATTGTATGATGGACACTTGAAATTTTAAATTTTTATTAATTAATTTAATAGTGTTCAGCATTAGTGATGTTCAGCGGTGTTCGCCGCACGTGGTAGACTCATCCATTTAATTAAGTATCTCGATTAGACTTTTTAATTCTTATGAGAAAATAAAAAGAATTAATGTAATTACTCGTGTGATTAAATTTTTCTTTTTTCTTTTTATAAAATTCACTAATTCAATTCAAAAGAAAAATATCTAAAATTGTAAGGGTTTACAACTATAGTTGTAAACTAGACCTATAATTTAAATATTTTCCTATAATTATTAACACAAAAAATTAGGCACTTGAGATCATACAAGGAAAAGGTTTAAACTCAATCAAAAGACTCGAACAAAATATAAATACGAATAGATCTGACTGCATAGGCAAACGAATCACGAAAGAATATCAAATCACTAAAAGACCATTGACAATCGCAAATCAGAACCGAATATCGTGAGAAAATTATCTACGAACTCAAATCGCGCATCTAAATCCAATCAAAGTAAAAAACAGGGAAGATCAACATGATAAATAAACACCATCTTGATTGGTCGAGACGACGTCAAATCTAACCCTGAGAAAAATAAACAAACAAAAAAACGACCAAACGACTGACAAAAAAGATCGAAAACGTATCATAAAGGCAAATGAAAATGGGTCATAAGACAGATGAAAATGTGTCATAAAGGCAGATGAAAACGTGTTATAAAGACAAAGTTATTCTCATTAAAAATTAAAATAATAAAAAAGAAACAAATATGAAATATAAGAAAGCAGAGACAAAATAAGGAGTACCAACGGCAAATATATCACTAAAATTAGTGTCGTCGCCAACTAAAATATAAAAATTTAAGACGTAACTATACTATGATAATCAAACATGTCTAGAACATTAAAATTATTTGCAATTACACGTGAGCATAATTACCTAGATAATAATTACATTTTCGTGCAATAATAATATCGTGTACAAACATACCTTCAATGCGTTAATGATGTATAAATTACATGTGCCATAAGTGAAATAAATAAAAACACATTTTCATGAAATTTTAAAATTATTTTTTAATAATTTTTACTTAGAGGAGGGTAAAAGATAATTTGTTCTTAATGAGTTTAGAACCCACGATCTAAGAGAAATAAGAGGGTGTCAACTAAGAGCTTTAATCACATGCTCTAAATATTGTTGACCTTATTTTTAATAACGTGATATAACCTTGCTCACTAATGGTGCATAAAATTATATTTCGTCAATGCATCAAATACAACAATATATAACATAAAAAATCGTATTATATATTTTTAAATTAGTTTTTATTTAAACCCAACGTTGACAAAATAATTAAAACAAATTACAATGTACTCTCAATAAATTAAATGATGATATTTCGTCATAAAATTTTAAAACTAAATTAATTTATTTTTATTAATGTATCATGATCTTATTTACTAGTGATGTATAGCATTTTACATTGTCATTAATATGTCAAATAAGTAAAATATTTAAACTTAATGAATCGAAACATTTAATTTTAAAGTAAATAGGTAAATATTTACACGATAATAACTTTAATGCTAAATTTTAAAATTTATTGTCTTATCATTTTTTATTTTTTATTTGGTAGAGACGACACTAGTTTTAGTGTTGGTTGTCAATAATTGTTGTTTATTATTTTCTTTGTTTTTATATTTTATTTTTGTTTTGTTTTCTTTTTTTTTAATTTTAATAAGAATTTATATTTTTTGACATTTTTCTCTCTGCCTTTGTGGCACTTTTCTTTTATTTTTGTGGTTTATTTTTTGCCGTTTGGTATGATTTTCGCATACCTTAGAGATCGTTTGGTGCTCGTATATATATCCTCACGATACTTATTTTTTGATTTGGGTTCTGAGGTCATAGAAAGATTGATCTCTTTGATGGTTGTTTGTCGATGTAATCAAAACTGTGTAGCGGAGTAATTTAATTAATAGTCTAAGTTCTTTAATGATGTATACCAATCTCAAAGCAAGTGTAAAGTTTTTTTTTGCACCTTTTAGATTTCATATTTGATTTTTGTATAAATTTTTTTGTTAACATAATTTCTATTTTTTTTTTAATGTGTTCTATTTGTGATATATTTAATAATTTTTTTAATAAAATCCAGTTATGATTGTTAAAAATATTTAAAAAAAACAAAATCACAAAGTTTAATATCAGAACCTAAGAGACATGGACGGTCGACCTGGCAAACAATCGCACCACTTTCTAAATTTGGAAAAATTATATCATGGGTGATTCCCACCACGTCATCCATGGGACCAACCAATGGAAACCACCCACTTCACCATGATTTTTCCATGTCATTTTTTCCAACCAATGAATCTTCACTAAAGTTTAAATAATGATGAGGTAAGTGATTTCTATTGGTTGGTCCCATGATGACGTGGTGGAAATCACCCATGATATAATTTCTCCTAAATTTGTGTCTTTAACTTGACGATATAGATTTTGGCAGAAGTGGAAATCAAAAGGGCACCACATTGAACCTGATGATGTCCAAAATGTCGAGCCTTATTGATATTTTGGCCCAATTAACCATGTTTCCAAACTGTATTTTGGACCGACAAATATTAAATGTATTGGTAAAATATATTATACTTGGAAAGAGGAAACGCCAGTAATTATCGCTAAAATATTGTCACATTTCAAGATAAGACATTGCTAATTTAAGTTAAGTAGGTCTAAGTTACAATCCTCATTTTTTTTCTCTCTAAATTGTTGAGTTTTCATAGGAAAATTTTTCGACGTGACAAACAACATTGAACACCACAAACATTGAACACCATTAAATTGATTAACAAAGATTAAAACAGTCAAAGACTCAAGATACAATTAATAATTATTTAAAAAAATCAATTAAATTATTTTTCGTATATATTAAAATTTTGATTTTTTTAATAAAGTTAAACTATATATTTAGTACCTCACCTATTTCCCTACTTCTATTTTGGTACCCAAGCTAATTTTTTAGCAAAATGATGCCTAACATTACGTATTGTTTCTATTTTGGTACACTGACTGTTAAAAATAAACGGAAACAATGGTGTTGCTTGGTCAAATAACAGTTTTAGTCCATAAAACTTATACAATTTAGTCCAAAATATTATCAATTCAAACATCATTTTTATTTTTTCGATTAAAAATATAAATTTATTTTTTTCTTCTTCCATTTGAAGTATAAAAAATTAGGTATCGAACATCTTCTTCATTGTCACTACAGTTCCCTGTAAATTTTCATCAATTATTTTTTTATTTCCTTCAAAAATAATATCAACTTTAATAATAACAGAAAATGGAAAAAAAAATTAAGAGTAAAGCCGACTAACCTCAAGCCTAAAAGTGTCGACAATGTTAACGACCTTCACATCTTGATTATCGACACCCTCATCTTCATCTGCACCTTCAGCATAAGGATCAACTTCCCATTCTCGATTTCCTTGTAGGGGAATGAATCGGAAAGAAGTTGATCATCACCTGAAAAATTGATTAACATTAAATAATTTCAAAAAATAACTATAAGCATAGTAATAAAAATAATCTGCACATTTATGAAAGCTAGAGTGATTACAAGCAGTATCTGTTTTAAATATACTCTCAACCATTTGACAATGAACGCTCAATTACCCTGCTGCAGCTGCTGGTGCTCGAACCCGTGACCTCTAGGAACAACAACCGTTCCTTTAACCACTAAGGTAAGTTGGTTCGTGCAAAAATAATCTGCACATTTTAACTTTAAGAAACAAGTTACTTAAAAAAAAATTAAATCCACAAGTTAATTTTATTGATTTTGAATTTCATTAGCTAAAACACCGACAATTAGTTCAACTCAACTAGATCCCACAAAGTTCAAACACAATTCAATCTACAAAACTCCACGGCATCTTTACAGTACAAATTTATTAAACATTAATTTCATTTTAATTTCGAAGAAACCTAACACCAATGGGGAATCGGCTATGATAACACGATAAATATTATTTTTTGCACTTCTTGCTCTTGTAGGTTTTAGTTGAATTTTACTTTTTCATACTTTGCTTTTTGTCGTTGTTATTAAAACCGATATTGTTTTTGGAGGAATTAAAAAAAAGTTACCGATGAAAATTTGTAGGAAATTGTAGTGACAACGAAGATGTTCGATATTTAGTTTTTCATACTTCGAATGAAAGAAGAAGAAATAATAAATTTACATTTTTAATCCAAAAAATAAAAACGATGTTTAAATTGATTATATTTTAGACTAAATTAATAGGTTGTATAAGTTTTAGGGACTAAAACTGTTATTTGACCAAGCAACGCCATTGTTTCCGTTTATTTTTAACAGTTAGGGTGCCAAAATCGAAACAGTATGTAACAATAGGTACCATTTTGTAAAAAAAAATAGCTTTGGTACCAAAATAAAAAAAGGAAAATAAGTGAGGTACTCAATATGTAGTTTACCCTTATTAAAAAGTTCAAAAATTTAATATAAACGAAAAATAATTTAATTAATTTTTAAATAATTATTAATTGTATGTTGAGTCCTTGCATTTTTTAATATTTATTAATTAATTTAATAATGTTCAATAGTGTTCGGCGTTAACAATGTTCAACGGTATTCGTCGCACGTGGTAAACTCGCCAGTTTTCATATCTTTATTGTACCTCACAAATAAGATAAATTAAATGCATTTACATAAGTGTTAATATCTAATTTTTAAAAATTAGATTAAAAATAAATTCTTCCTTCCAAATATTAGTCTCTGTGTTTGTCCAAGTTTTTTTGGGGTTTAAATATTTACAATAAAATAAAATATCAATGATTTAAAATTTTAAAAGTTATCACTTCAATTCAAATTAACGATAACAAATTGAGTTATCGAATGATATTATTGTTATGTAATCTTTCACAATGACATGTTCAAACATGTTTAAGTGTATAATATTTTTTATTTAAAAATTTAATGACGTCTAAATATATATTTTTAGTTTTATTAATATAATATTTTTCGAATAAAAACAAATAATTTTATTAAATAGAAAAAATATTCAAAATTACATTTATGAGAGTAAACAAAACATATAACCCATATATTTTTTTAAATAAGCATTGAAATAGAAAACTAGCTACTTCATGACAGGGATAAAAATTTAATCAAATAACTCTAATAAAAGAGAGATACGTACGAACAACATCATTGATTAAGAATGAAGGATAGAAAAATCATCAAAGACTCAAGATACAATTAATAATTATTTAAAAAAATCAATTAAATTATTTTTCGTATATATTAAAATTTTGATTTTTTTAATAAAGTTAAACTATATATTTAGTACCTCACCTATTTCCCTACTTCTATTTTGGTACCCAAGCTAATTTTTTAGCAAAATGATGCCTAACATTACGTATTGTTTCTATTTTGGTACACTGACTGTTAAAAATAAACGGAAACAATGGTGTTGCTTGGTCAAATAACAGTTTTAGTCCATAAAACTTATACAATTTAGTCCAAAATATTATCAATTCAAACATCATTTTTATTTTTTCGATTAAAAATATAAATTTATTTTTTTCTTCTTCCATTTGAAGTATAAAAAATTAGGTATCGAACATCTTCTTCATTGTCACTACAGTTCCCTGTAAATTTTCATCAATTATTTTTTTATTTCCTTCAAAAATAATATCAACTTTAATAATAACAGAAAATGGAAAAAAAAATTAAGAGTAAAGCCGACTAACCTCAAGCCTAAAAGTGTCGACAATGTTAACGACCTTCACATCTTGATTATCGACACCCTCATCTTCATCTGCACCTTCAGCATAAGGATCAACTTCCCATTCTCGATTTCCTTGTAGGGGAATGAATCGGAAAGAAGTTGATCATCACCTGAAAAATTGATTAACATTAAATAATTTCAAAAAATAACTATAAGCATAGTAATAAAAATAATCTGCACATTTATGAAAGCTAGAGTGATTACAAGCAGTATCTGTTTTAAATATACTCTCAACCATTTGACAATGAACGCTCAATCACCCTGCTGCAGCTGCTGGTGCTCGAACCCGTGACCTCTAGGAACAACAACCGTTCCTTTAACCACTAAGGTAAGTTGGTTCGTGCAAAAATAATCTGCACATTTTAACTTTAAGAAACAAGTTACTTAAAAAAAAATTAAATCCACAAGTTAATTTTATTGATTTTGAATTTCATTAGCTAAAACACCGACAATTAGTTCAACTCAACTAGATCCCACAAAGTTCAAACACAATTCAATCTACAAAACTCCACGGCATCTTTACAGTACAAATTTATTAAACATTAATTTCATTTTAATTTCGAAGAAACCTAACACCAATGGGGAATCGGCTATGATAACACGATAAATATTATTTTTTGCACTTCTTGCTCTTGTAGGTTTTAGTTGAATTTTACTTTTTCATACTTTGCTTTTTGTCGTTGTTATTAAAACCGATATTGTTTTTGGAGGAATTAAAAAAAAGTTACCGATGAAAATTTGTAGGAAATTGTAGTGACAACGAAGATGTTCGATATTTAGTTTTTCATACTTCGAATGAAAGAAGAAGAAATAATAAATTTACATTTTTAATCCAAAAAATAAAAACGATGTTTAAATTGATTATATTTTAGACTAAATTAATAGGTTGTATAAGTTTTAGGGACTAAAACTGTTATTTGACCAAGCAACGCCATTGTTTCCGTTTATTTTTAACAGTTAGGGTGCCAAAATCGAAACAGTATGTAACAATAGGTACCATTTTGTAAAAAAAAATAGCTTTGGTACCAAAATAAAAAAAGGAAAATAAGTGAGGTACTCAATATGTAGTTTACCCTTATTAAAAAGTTCAAAAATTTAATATAAACGAAAAATAATTTAATTAATTTTTAAATAATTATTAATTGTATGTTGAGTCCTTGCATTTTTTAATATTTATTAATTAATTTAATAATGTTCAATAGTGTTCGGCGTTAACAATGTTCAACGGTATTCGTCGCACGTGGTAAACTCGCCAGTTTTCATATCTTTATTGTACCTCACAAATAAGATAAATTAAATGCATTTACATAAGTGTTAATATCTAATTTTTAAAAATTAGATTAAAAATAAATTCTTCCTTCCAAATATTAGTCTCTGTGTTTGTCCAAGTTTTTTTGGGGTTTAAATATTTACAATAAAATAAAATATCAATGATTTAAAATTTTAAAAGTTATCACTTCAATTCAAATTAACGATAACAAATTGAGTTATCGAATGATATTATTGTTATGTAATCTTTCACAATGACATGTTCAAACATGTTTAAGTGTATAATATTTTTTATTTAAAAATTTAATGACGTCTAAATATATATTTTTAGTTTTATTAATATAATATTTTTCGAATAAAAACAAATAATTTTATTAAATAGAAAAAATATTCAAAATTACATTTATGAGAGTAAACAAAACATATAACCCATATATTTTTTTAAATAAGCATTGAAATAGAAAACTAGCTACTTCATGACAGGGATAAAAATTTAATCAAATAACTCTAATAAAAGAGAGATACGTACGAACAGCATCATTGATTAAGAATGAAGGATAGAAAAATCATCAACAGTAACATAAATGTGCATACAATGATGAGACACATTAACAAACGATTAATATCACTACTCAATTGAGAATAAAAAATAATGATTGCGAACGTGCATTCAAATTTAGCTCAAGGGTCCAAAACAAAGAAGATCAAATAGAATAACCAAATAAACGTCATATTGATCAGTTAAGGCAACATTAAATCCAACCATAAAAGAAGACAAAAAAATAATCAAGTGACTGAGAAAATGATTATTAGTGGTAAACGACCAACATTAAAATTAATATCATCGTTGACCAAGTAACACTAAAAAATAAAGATTGCTACGTTTAGAGAAAACTTTTAAGATTTTAAAATGCTATGCGGCTCTTAATTTTTTTTATTAAATATATTAACCTATGAAGTGGTCTCAGTGGTAAAAGATGATGTATTTCATCCAGATAATTTTGGTTCGAGTACTATGTGTGCACGATGTATGCCTTATTAAAGAGCTAAGAAAATTAAACATATATTACCTTGTAATCACACCAGCATATTTAAAAAAAGAATAAACTACATAAATGACCAACATACTATTGCAAAAGTCGCGATTTGACCACCTTACTTTTTTTCGAAGCAATTAAACCATCATACTATTAAATTTGGTGCAATTTGACCACCAGCCGTTAAAGGTTAACGGCAGGGTGACGTGTCAATTAAAAAAATAAGGGTATAATTACACATTTGGTCCTTACTACTTATACATTCTTTCATTTAGTACTAATTTTAATTTAATAAAATAAATTAATTATTTAATTAGGTGGTGACACGTGTCACTACTTTATTGGATGGATTTAATTATTTATATTTAATTAAATAAATTTATTTTCATTCTCCAATCAGGTGGTGACACGTGTCACCACTTAATTAAAGGAAGAAATGGAAAAAATCACAAATGCATGTAGGGGGATCAAACCTACGTCTCCTAGCAACCTAGACTACTGGCTTACCACCACATCAAATATTGTATTGTGATATATTTCCTGCCATATATTATATCTATATGATGTTGATTGTTGTATTTGTTTCCCTAAATGTACCACTTTTTTTAGGGTAAACTACATAAATGACCACCTTACTATTAGAAAAGTTGCGATTTGACTACCTTACTTTTTTTTCGAAGCAATTAAACTATCATACTATTAAATTGGATGCAATGTGACCACCAGCCGTTAGAGGTTAACGACAAGGTGACGTGGCAGTTAAAAAAATAGGGGTATAATTACACATTTGGTCCTTGTTACTTATACACTCTATCAATTTGGTCCTAATTTTAATTTAATAAAATAAATTAATTATTTAATTAGGTGGTGACACGTGTCGCCATCTTATTGGGGAGCTTTAATTATTTTTATTTAATTTAATTAATTAATTTTTCACCTCCAATTAGGTGGTGACACGTGTCACCAGATTAGAGGAAGAAAATAAAAGAAAGGCATATCTTGCTTTTAGCAAGAATTGAACCAAGGTTGCCTTAAATGAAGGCATGTATGCTTACCACTAGGCCTAGTGGGTCTCTGTGATGTATGGTACAGAAATTAAAACTTAACAGATAATAAACTCCAATGAGATAGAGATGCAATTTTTCCTCTCCACAAACACCATTCTCTGCAAATAAAGAATGTGGCAGAGAGAATGGTGTTTGTGGACCCCATAGCCCCAATCCCCATTTGGTAACCTCACTGCAAATCACTACACAGTAGCTGTTTGCTTGCTGCCTGCTGCCTGCTGCCTGCTGCCACCGTTCCCCGATTTTTCTTCATTTTTAGCCTTCTTTTTCAATGTCATTTCATTGATCATTGGTCACTTTTCTTTCTAGCCCTTTGTTCTTCATAATTCTCCTGACATCCTCAACGACTGCTTCAGCTAACAGGGATAAAGAACATGGTGAAATTCTTTTGTACCTTTAAATTTGCAATGTCATGAAATCCTCGGATTTGATTCAATTCATTTTGGGTTTTGCTTTTTCTTTTGAAATGTTTTTGCAGCTTGGTCCAAGACCACCAATTCCTCACTGGCTTGGAATTCTCCTAGGAGAAAAATTCTTTGATCCTTGTATTGTTCATGAATCTGCCAAGAAAAACGAGAAGAACATTTTTTGCTTGAATTGTTGCATTACTATCTGCCCCCATTGCTTGCCCTTCACCGTCCCCATCGCCGCTTACAAGTTCGTTCATCTATGATTCATTGATAATAAACTCATGATGAAAGAAAAAGATGATTTAAAATGGAAGCGCTGCAAATAAAGAACGTGGCAGAGAGAATGGTGTTTGTGGAGAGGAATAATTGCATCTCTGTCTCATTGGAGTTTATTATCTGTTAAGTTTTAATTTCTGTACCATACATCACAGAGACCCACTAGGCCTAGTGGTAAGCATACATGCCTTCATTCAAGGCAACCCTGATTCGATTCTTGCCAAAAGCAAGATATGCTTTTCTTTTATTTTCTTCCTCCAATCTGGTGACACGTGTCACCACCTAATTGGAGGTGAAAAATTAATTAATTAAATTAAATAAAAATAATTAAAGTCTCCCAATAAGATGGCGACACGTGTCACCACCTAATATAATAATTAATTTATTTTATTAAATTAAAATTAGAACCAAATTGATAGAGTGTATAAGTAACAAGGACCAAATGTGTAATTATACCCCTATTTTTTTAACTGCCACGTCACCTTGTCGTTAACCTCTAACGACTGATGGTCACATTGCATCCAATTTAATAGTATGGTGGTTTAATTGCTTCGAAAAAAAGTAAGGTGGTCAAATCACAACTTTTCTAATAGTAAGGTGGTCATTTATGTAGTTTACCCTTTTTTTTATTCTGCATAAACCACCTGCCATATATATTATATCTATATATATATATGTTCTGTAATTTAACGCAGATTGTGTTCGTCGTGTTTACCCCTCACTCATGTTTGCAAGTCTTGCCAAGACTGTCACGTTTCAAGACATTATTTCATGGTAAAAATACTCTATTCTCCTCTCTCTGTATCTGGATATATACATTTATGTGTGGCTTTGTTTGAACATGGTTGATTTGTTCATCACATTCACATGTGGTTTATGCCTCTAAACATTGGGCTCACCTTTCTAGTGGGAGGAATTCTCGGGTGGATCATGGTTAAGATACTGAAACCCAAACCGTACCTAGAGGGTCTTATCATTACTATGTGTTTATTTGGTGAGATTTGTAATCCCCTCGTCCCGGTCCGGGCGCTTTACCGGTCCGAGTGGGCTACACGGGGATAACCGAGGCGAAACTCGTTAAGGCTCCACTTCGGTTACCGACCCAAGAAAACTTTTTTATTTAATTATTATCTTGTCTAGATGTGTTAATACATCCTATGTGAAAAAGGCAACAGTGGAAGAAAACAAGCGAGGCGAAACAACAAACAAATAGTTAAAACAACCCATTTTAACTTTCATAGCAGGCCGTATCGATAAGCTAAGAGAGGCTATCGATACGCCTTGACTAGGTCAACAACCAAAGGTCAATCCAGGGAGATCGTATCGGTACACATGTTGACCGTACCGATACGCCCTCATTGGTCAACTTCTCACGGTCAACGATACAAGATCGTACCGATACACCCTAGACCCGTACCGATATGCCAAAATCTCGTCAAAATCTCATCTTTCCAGAGAGGCTTTGGCGTATCGATACACCCCAGTGTACCGGTACGCTAGGCCAAACTTGAGTCCCAAAGTGTAGGACCGTATCGATACGGCCCTTGGGCGTACCGATACGCCCTGCACTGCAACACTCAAATTTGCAACTAAAGACTCCAAAACACAACTCTTGGTGCAATTTAAGACTTCCCTAGCCACACGCAACATACATACAACATATAGCAACCAAGATATCAACATACGAGACATTGAAACGAACAAGGATCATACATTTAAAGGACTCAAGCATTTACCAAAAAGAGACATACATTGCGCTTATAAGGTTTCATGCCTTAGACAAACATACATAAGGGCATCCACTTAAACATTCATAAAGGGGCACAAAGCCAACATACTAAGCAAGCAACCTTAAACATATCATCCACAAAACAAGGAGTCTAAACATGCTCCTAAAACCAAACATCAACATACATCAAAAGCTCAATCAACATCACATATCCCATTGCTTGACTATTACATCTTATAACTAAAAAGTCCATACTTAAAAGCTAAGATAGCACCACAAGCACACTTGGAGGCCCCCTTCTTGCATTAGCAACCCACGAACTACGGATCTGCATTGTCGAACAAAAGAGAGCGCAAGCTTAAAGCTTAGTGAGGGTAAGCTCATTAAAACAAACCTCGACAATGTAGGGTCCAAGTACGAACAACAATCAAGGTAGAATGTATGATCTTACCTTCGAACCACATAGCCAAAATATATATGATGCATGAACATAAACTCAATACTATGACATGCTCAACAAGTCCAAAACCACATCATATGTAAACCCATATATTAATCCATATTGGCACCTAGCTATGACTCGAATACGCGGATAACCGTTGGAACTCACATCTAACACAATCATTACCTTACGATGGAATTACACTCATCACCGTTCACGCGGAGGGGATTCCACTCATCCTCACTCCCCGTCGATGGGATTACACTCATCACCGACTAACATATATATAAGAAGAATTTCCGGGCGAACCCGTACTCCATCTTGATGACTACCATCACCAAGACAACACGCGCATTTGACTCACGTGTGCACAATAAACATCCTAATGATCGATCATTGTACCCAAGCATACTAGTGCCAATACTAAACACAATTCATAACCTTTCACAACATTATTTCATAACAACTTCCGTGCTTAGCACGTACTCACCATGACTCACTGTCATGCACAATCCACATTCCATAACCACATGCATATAACAATGCATCATTACCATGCGTCAACATACATGTATAACACAATATACATAACCACCACAGTCACAATTAAACATGAGGCATACACAACATTTAAGGATCAACCATAGTCTCTAACTAAAGCTTGAGATTAGGCTACCACTCTAATCCCAACTCTAGGTGGGTCTACCAAGCCCAACCTAGTCCACATGCTTGAACCAACACTTGAAAACCATTTAAAACCATTTAACCACTCACCGACTAATCCAAACTCAACGCACTAGCCGATCAAGCTTCCAACGATTCCGGATTTGATTCCGATGCTTCACCAACAAAAATTCTTGCTTCTAGTCATCTCAGCACAATCAAAACAACCTCAAATCAGTTCACAAATTAATGTAGCAAACCCGGAACCCTAATCAAGCACAAAACACAAGATTCAAGCTAAGAACAACACCCAAAACTTCCATTCCCGAGCAGCCATGAAACTCAGTCCAAAACCCTTGATTTCAACCTTTTTAACACACTTAAAAGCTCCCAAAACAACCTCTAACCATCACACTAACACCAGCCCTCAATTTCCAACACATAGCAGCCCCAAAACTAACCTTAAAACCCTCCTAAAACCCCCACTTAACCCAAATCCGAGAATCATCATAAAATCATTTAAAATTCATATATGTTGGACCTTATGGTTCACAAATAACTTATCTAACAACTATAAACCAAAAGCTTAGTTAAAAACCCATAAAGTCACAACCTTTAACAAAATCTTTGAAAAACTCAAAATATAAAATACTTGATTTTATTGAAAACTAATGGTACCAACATGAAGAGGAAGGTAAGGGTAAGTCAAAAATGGTGATGGAATAGTGAAATGGAGAGGGAGGCTCTTCTTGTCGTGAGAAATGAAATTGGAGGAGTGGGGAAGAAGATGACAAAAGACTATTTTAATAAAAAAGGGGTTTTAATTGAAAGACTACTTAATTACATTTTTGCCATTAATGAGATGGCAATCTCATAAACTCTAAAATCCATGGAATTTGAGTTTCAAATCAATTTAAGTCCAACATAAAATGTTTGTTTTGAAAATACGAAGCCTAAATAATATTTTATTATTTTAATTATGAAACCGAAACCCGAAACATTATTTTAATATTATTTTCACCCGACCCCCAAACCCGGGTGTTACAAGATTGATTTTGGCACACAGCTTTAATTTTTTTAAGTCCTTCTTAAACTATTCCGTACTAAAATTGAATTCTTGTCGAGTTAGGAAACTTGGGAAATCTTCTCCTCATAATCGTTCTTGTAATCTGTAATGAGAACGAAAGTCCATTTGGGGACAGTAACGTTTGCAGCGCGGTTGGACTTTCGTATGCATCTTTCTCCATGGCGGTAATGTGATATCTCATATTTCAAGCTCCATTTTAATGTACGATAAGCGTTTGGCTGCAGCCTGCAGGAACTAGTTGTTTAATTACTGTGATCAATCAAGCGTTTGCCTTGAGCTTCTCCATCAAATTTTGTTTCTGGGGATTTGGAAAAGCTCAAGGCAATGAAAAATGTTGCTAATGACGATGATGAAGTTTTTCAGTTTTTGATGTTTAGTTAGATATAATATATGGCAGGAAATATATCACAATACAACATTTGGCGTGGTGGTAAGTCAACAGTCTAGGTTGCTAGGAGACGCAGATTTGATCCCCTACATGCATTTGTGATTTTTTCCATTTCTTCCTTTAGTTAGGTGGTGGCACGTGTTACCACCTGATTGGAGGATGAAAATAAAATTATTTAATTAAATATAAATAATTAAATCCCTCCAATAAGGTAGTGATACGTGTCACCACCTAATTAAATAATTAATTTATTTTATTAAATTAAAATTAGGACTAAATTGAAAGAATGTATAAATAGTAAGGACCAAATGTGTAATTATACCCTTATTTTTTAACTGACACGTCACCCCGCCGTTAAACTTATGTAGTTTACAATAGTATGATGATTTAATTGCTTCGAAAAAATAAGGTGGTCAAATCGCGATTTTTACAATAGTATGGTGGTCATTTATGTAGTTTACTCTTAAAAAAATTATTTTAATTATTAGACCAATTAGTAAATCTTGCTATGTCACGCTTATTAATATATCGTAACACGTAAACAATACGTATAGTCAAACATAATTCTAATATATAATTGATCATGGCATAAATACATGTACGATGTTAATATCTCTCATATCTTTAAAAAAATATATTTGTTATCTTATGTTGGAATCTTCACATGTAGGATGTAGCTTCCACGAATTACGAAGGATATGATCGAGATTTGTGATGGGAAAGTAATGTACGACATATCTTTTTATTATCCTATAAATTAAAAAGAAAAAAAAACTATTTTTAAATTGAGATTGAAAAAAAAAATCAGTTTTAAATATAATTGAGTTGTTAAAAAATAATTAAAGTCGATTTTCCACGTGCATGGATAATGGAACCTTTCATCAAGCCAAAAGGTCAATTATTTGTGGCCAAGTTGGTTCTCTTACAATTCAAAATTGCCTAATTCAAAATTGCCTGGAATACAACGTCATAGAGTGAAAAGAGAATATTATTATATGACGGCTTAAACTGGAAACCGGTCCTTAAAATTATGTGCATTTTCGGTTTTAAGTATTTAAATTACTTTTTGGTTAAATAAGTCCTTGAATTATTAAATGTGATCACATATGTACTTAAACCGGTCCTTAATCTTTATTTTAGTTTTTTATTTTACTTCACTCCTTATGTGAAGTAAATAAAATTAAATTGCAATGTCAAATTTTTAAAAATGAATGTATAATATTCAACAAATTAACAACATTTGGCAGTTCAAATTTATGTGTTTACAAATAATTGGATTAATTTCTCAAATTTTATAAAGTACAAGGACCAAGTTCTGATAAATTAAAATAAAGATTAAGGGATGGGATTGAGAATAAGGCCAAATTCCACGAATATTAAAAAAAATGGAAAGACAGCACTATCTTTTCATGTTTTCAAAAAAAAAATCAAGCTAGAAAATCTGGAAGATTTTATATGATATGAAATCTGCCGGATCTTGCTTTTTCCAAACTGTCTGATCTTCCATGGGATTTGCATCTTTTTTCTCCATGGCCGACTCTTTTAAAACCTACCTCCCATCATTCTCTCTCCAAACCCAATATTCCAATCTTCTTCTTCTTCTCCGGCTGTTCTTCGCTTTATTGAAATCACAGATCTTCGTCAATCATGGCTATGGCTGCCGATGCTAAATTCCATGTTCTCGCTGTTGATGATACCCTCATCGATCGGAAACTCATCGAGAAGCTTCTCAAGACTTCTTCTTATCAAGGTAAACTATTCATTTTCCTTTCCATTTTCTCTTCATCCAAACAGGATTCTGTTTTCTTTCTCCTTTTAGAACATGAATTGATTTTCCATATTTATGATTTGTGTTTTGCAGTTACGGCGGTGGATTCTGGAACCAAGGCATTGGAGTTTCTTGGATTGAATAACAGGGAGAGAAATTCAAAGGCCGATGCATCTGTTCATGTGGAAGTGAATTTGATCATCACAGATTATTGTATGCCGGGAATGACCGGCTACGATCTGTTGAGAGAAATCAAGGGCTGTTCGTCTTTGAAAGACATTCCGGTTGTGATCATGTCCTCAGACAACATCCCCTCGAGAATCAACAGATGCTTGGAAGATGGAGCTGAAGAGTTCTTTCTGAAGCCGGTTCAATTATCAGATGTGAGCAAGCTTAGGCCTCATCTGATGAAATCAAGATCTAAGCCGAATATCAACAAGAGGAAGGCCGTGGAAGAAATCGTGTCCCCTGATAGAACAAGAACAAGATACAATCAAGTGGAAGAGCGATCTTCATCACCAAATTGAATCAATAATTTTTTTTCAGCACAATTTTGGACCTCAGGAATACAAATTCCTCTTGCTGTATATATATATACCACATCTGTGGTTTAAAAAAAACTCTAGAGATTTGCTTCTCATGAATGCCTATCAGAATACAGATCGATTTGTACCATTGATATTTGATGAGTTTATACTTTGAAATTTTAGATCTTAAAACCTTCCCTCTATTTTTTTTGTAATTAATTCGAACCGACTCTGTGTTATCGTAATTTTTTTAGCAGCATGTCATTATCGAATCTTATGGCCGATTCGTTCGCCATGAGCATGTACAGGAAACATCATGCCAAAGCTTTAACGGCGGATGCTGTACCGGAAAATGCGAATGTGCCAATGGAGAATCTTGAACATGGATTTGAAGAAACGAATGACGTACCGCAACGATTGTTAAGGAATCGAGTTATCGCTCAGGTACTAGAGCTGGGAATCATAGTTCATTCGGTGGTGATCGGGCTTGCAATGGGAGCCTCGGACAATCCGTGCACCATTCGATCACTCATCGCCGCTCTTTGCTTCCATCAAATGTTTGAGGGAATGGGACTTGGGGGATGCATAGTACAGGTGATTATCTTTCGAAACAGCATTAATTTTCATAATCTTGTAGTAATCTGTGTATACCATTGATGAACATTGTTCTGTTTAATGATCTTTCAGGCTGAGTACAAGTTGAGAATGAAAGCAATCATGGTGTTCTTTTCAGCAACAACTCCACTCAGAATCGGTCTCGGAATCGGATTGTCCAGGGTTTACCGTGAGACGAGTCCGACTGCACTGATTGTGGTGGGACTACTTAATGCTTGCTCGGCAGGGTTATTGAATTGCATGGCTCTGGTAGATCTGCTAGCAGCTGATTTTCTTGGCCCCAAGCTTCAAACCAACATGAAGCTCCAAGCTTGGTCATATGTTGCAGTTTTACTAGGTGCTGGATTTATGTCTCTAATGGCAAAATGGGCGTACTGATTGATTTTGATGTCTTTTTTTTTTTTACTATTTTTAATGTTTTTTAGATATTTTATTTTTGTCAATAGGTGGGATTTGTTTCTATTCAAACACATGATGTAATTTGGACCAAGTAAATTTGGTTATGTGGTTACATCACAATTATTCAATTTAATCATCGCCAAAACCTTATATATCCACAATGCTTCTTTCCTTTCCTTTTATTTTCGTAATTTACATCCACATTTGTAAAATTAGATTGAATTTTAAAAATTATGACTTTTTATACAAATTAACTTAAATATTTTCTTTTTTCTGAAATTTTCCCAAAATGAAACAGCTTTCCCATTGGGAAAACAACGTCTTTTATTTCAATAATTCAAAAAAGTACGACTCCACTGGGGATCGAACCCAGAATCTCTGGTTCCGTAGACCAGCACCTTATCCATTGGGCCATGGAATCTTCGATGAAGTCCGTTATAGTCTTTTACTAAAGCATAAAAAAAACCCTTTTTTTCAGAATGAAATTTCAAATCTGTTTCTTTAATTCATATATTATAATTTATCATGAATTCAAAAGAAGAAGAAGCAAATTTAGATAAATAATCTCTTTAAAAATTATTTAGATAAACATCCTCATTCAAAATCATTTAGATAAATACTCTCTTTTCATCTCATGTAAGATAAAACTCTCCTATCAAAAGCGAGCTCGAAACTCGCTTTTAATTAGACGCGGGTTTCATGTAGAGTGGGTAGATAATAAAGAAAAAAATTAATTTATTGTGTTTATTTTGCACATAACTCGCTATTAGTGAAGCGCGAGTTCCAAACTCGCTTTTGGTAGGACGCAAGTAGGAGTATAATTTTAAATAAAGATTATTTATCTAAATAATTTTTTAAAGAATACATTTGAATGATTTTGCCCCGAAAAATAAGGGATATTTTGAACACTATTTTTTTATAAGGAGAGGAAATTACAGAAACCTTAAATAAAAGGATATTACTTATTAGTATCACTTAATCATTAGATAATAAAATTTTACAATTATAATTATTTTATATTTGAATAAATAAAAAAATAAGGGAAAAGAAAGGGAATTTAAGAAATTGACATCTTTTGCTATATTTGGGTCAATTTTTTCCATTTACCTTAATTCCGGAGAAAAGTTAGGAAATGAAAGTATGTTTTTATTAAGGTCTATAAGCCTTAAAAAAGATGATGGAGAGAAGGATGATCATCAGTCTCCCATTAAAGAACCAAAGCTTGAAGCTTCCGATTCCTTCAGACATTTGGCACCTGACAAGGGAATGTAAATTCAGTTGTTTCAAATGATAAAGCGAACGGAATTTGATAGGGGTTTAGGTTTAGGAGATTTGGGTATATTTAATTTTAATTTATTAAAAAGTTATAAACTAATTTTTATTTTTTTAAGAGATTGATTTTGTTAGGGTTTAAGAGAATTGGGTATATTTGATTCTAATTAAATTTGGTTTTTATTTTTTTATGAGATAATTTTAATTATAATTTTAGTCCTTTAGATTTTTAAATTTTTTAAAAAAATTAATGGTGTTCATCGGTGTTCATCGTTAGTGGTGTTTATCAATGTTCGTCGCCCGTTGTAAAATTTTCCAATCAAATGAAGATAAATATAACAATACTAGATAATGAAAGATCAAAGCACTTACATAGAGACATAGATTGAAATAAGATATAAAATTAGAATTCATACATGATGGAATGGTTGATTTAACTCACATTTCTTGCTATGATATAATCTAAGGACGGATACAGATCATTATCTTACGGATTAATTTATAAAATTTTAAGAGGACGAAAATAAATTTTTAATAAAAAATATATAATTTTTTTAATTTTCAAAGGGTCCTTCAGTCCATCCCTAATATAATCGATACATAAATTTCTTTAGTTACAAATCAGAAGAATGATCGACAAATCTCTTTCATACATGCAACAATAACCAAAGAATAAATCAATGAAAGAAAACCGTTTCACACAAAATGCAAAACAAAAATAATTTAGCAATTACTTAGTTCCAGCCTCTTCAGGATATTCCTGACTCGCTGATCTTAATAAACTCGTTGACGATGACGACGTTGGCGATGGCTCGACTCCTTGGGGCAAATCCGAGACGGCAGCCAGAATTCGCCGAATGCTTACGGAACGAGCGCGTCTGAAACTGAACGATCTCATCTTATTCGTGGTAGAGAAAATATTAGATGACTTTGAAAGGATGAGATAAACTAGTGCCTGAACGATCACGAACACGAACACCTTCATCAACGAATCCGCCAACATCTCTGCAGCTCCCATGATTACTATTTCTTCAACAATTAATTAAAAAACAGTGTTTTGATGAAAGATAACAATATATTTTGTATAATGGTAATGAAAGATATAATTCCCAGAAAATACGAAGAGGAAATGGTTTATATAAAGGGGAGGTGCGGAAGATTGGATGGAAGACCGGTTGGCACATGGAGAACCGGCCGGTTGACTTGTCGCCCAAGACGGGGAGTTATATGTTGACTACACGTTATGGGATAAGAGAAGAGAAGACACGAAAATGGCTGCGGTTTCTTGTAAGAATAAAATTATTATCTGTAAAAGTACTTGTTGCCATTTTCACGTGCTTATTCAACCTTTTCAATTTCAAATTATTATCTCACTAGCTTCTGGATAGTGTCGGGTCAAATTTGGTTATGTTTTCTAGAATTTTTTATTAAGACGACTTCAATAGTTAATTTGGAGCTTATCTGAAACTTTTATTTTTGAATTTTAAATTTAGTTCGAGCAAATATTATTATGGAAAGTTTGATTAAACTCATAAATTGATTTTTTTTTATAAATCTTAAATCTAAACTTAATCAAATTTACAAGGGAAGGAATGGTAGTGCTCTTAGTGGGTCTCGAACCCATGATTTACGAGAATATGAGGGAACAAATATGAACAACTTAGCCAACCGACTAAATATATTTGCTCATGAACTAATTAGATCGAATATTTGAATTCGGTTTCTTTAATAATTCAAAATGTTAATGAGGGTTATAAAGTTGCTATCAACCTAGAAATTTTAGATTATAAGATGGATTAAATATTCAATCCTAGTTGAACATGCGACCTTGAAGAAGGAAAAGAATAGGAAATTATAGCTTCTAAATCTGACTATTCTTAATTTTACTGAAGAAAATATAAGCGCAACACGTCGTAGTTTTACCAAAGTATAGATGTTTCATAGGCACATCTACGACTACGAGAATGTTGTAATATGTCACAGGGTCATTACTTTCTACCTAAAAGATATGTCTAAAGTTTTAAATCGCGGTCGCGTTGAGTTGTGGTTGCGGCGTTATATCGCGATTTCGAATAAAAGTAGCTAAATTGCGACGATTGCAGACTGCTTTTTACCCTAATTACAGTTTTGAACGATTGCGGTCCGCTTTTTAAATCTCGAAATATGTCTGATAAGATGTGCAGCGCCACCGCCTATATATCTCAAGATCTCTTTTTTTTTTTTGATATGGGATTAATGTCACCGTCTCTTCTCAGGCATGATATTCCCCCTACTCAACCTTGTGGCACCTTCGTCTCGAGTTAACCACACTCGTGATGGTCCATTATTACGGTTGTCCACCCTACCTACTCTATTCATGGGCATTCAACGTGAAATCAGGCAGTTAAAAGGTCGCTATGATACTATTATCACGAGGCCATTACTCTTTTTTTAAAAGATATATCTATTAGAATGTGTAACACTACTGTTTATATATCTCAAGATTTTTTTTTTATAATATAAGATTAATATCCTCGTTTTTTTGTAGACGTGACAAATATTTGTAAATAGAGACAGTTGTAGTTGTCGTAATAAACAACACGGTATTGTAGATCAAGGGATGGCTTACGGATAAGAATCATAAGAAGTAGGTCCGGTGGAAAATTAGTTCTGACTTGGAAATGGATTGAATTATTTTGGATTGTGAAGGAATTAAGTTATCTTTACTTTAGTTTTTCTAGATAAATAAGTTTGAGTTAATCAATTAAATTGATATTTCTTTTTAAAATTATTTTATATTTTATAATAAAAATGTGAAAATAATAATAATTAGATACTAACTTACTTATTATTTTTTATTATCTTAAAACGATATTGAACTATATTAAAACAAAAGAAGGTACAACTGTAAAAATACAACCACACAAAAAAAAATTACGGACTATGTCCACCAAAAACCTAAACAAAGAATACAATGAAAAGAAAAACCTAGTCGCACTGGTAGTCAAACTTTCAATGAATTTAATTCATTTAAGATCACATTTTATTAAAAAATTACATAATTATAGCAAATACTTAATTTTATCTAATATATTTAATGAAATACAATTTATAATTTAAACTCAAATTTTAGTACTTAATTTGTTAACATTTAATTTTTCAACACTTCATTTTTTTAATCTATCGTACAACAACTTGTTTTAATTCTTTTTTAGAAAATGAAAAATGCGAGTTGTTATTTTAAATTTCGACGTTGTTGTCAAAAAAAATTGTGGAAGGTGTTTTGATACTTTTATATCCAAAAATACTTTCTCAAAAGTTAAAAATAAGTTTAGGATTGAAAAACTGGTTTAAATCAATTTTCATTTTTAAAGTAGTTTGGTCCTTATTGTTTTTTTTTTAGTTACGTGCCAAAAACACTTTTAATACCAGTAGCATTTTTCAACCGCGACAATGAACTAGATTTTAATCTATGAATTGAATAAAATTAAGATTGCAACTATCCCTAAATTAGTTTTACTTAAATAATAATTAATAATTGTTTTGATAATCTTGGACTTTGCAATTTTTTTTTTGAATATGCTGGTTTTATGCAATGGTAGCATCTGTTCAACTTTCTTAATCTTTTCAAAGACAACACACACATCATGCATTACTGGTGCTCGAACCCGAGTCCCAAGAGATGATAAACATCTACCTTTGCAATTTTGATTATGAGGTAAAAATAAATTTTTGATAAAATATATATAATAAAATTTTTAATTTTTTTTAAAATTATATACAAACTTTAAATTTTTAAAAAATGTTTGTTTCCCTAACCCCTCGGTCTCCGTCTATCCTTATATATCGCCTAATACAATATGGGAAATGGGAAAGTAACGTGACCCACTATTTTGAATATAAAGCCTTAAAAAAGCCTCTCTCTTTTTTCTTCGTTAGGCTGAGTTGGCTGCATGGGCTCCATGCTTAACGTATACGATTTCTGTTGGAAACATAGCAACGAAATTAAACCAAAATAAGTTCTTTTTAGTACAAATTAATATATTGAAATTCATAATTATTTCTTTTAGTAATAATATTTATATTTAAAATTAAAATTATTTTTTAAAACTATAATGTACCGTACAATTACACTCAAAACTTATTATTAAACCATAAGTCATTTGGTCTTAGTGCTCTGGACAAACTTTTTTCTGTTCTTATGGTTTTGTTGTTTCTTTATCTAATACTATTTTTTTTCATTATCATGACAAATCATTCGAATTCTGTTGATTCAAATAGAACTAAACGCTGACCTGACTATAAGATTTAAAGTTGTTTCATACCTAGTGTGAGAATCAAATCCTGACCACTAATTAATGTAAGAGACATCATTACTATTTCACCTAAACGTCGCGGTTGAAATAAAGGTTAACGTAATAAATAAGATTATTTTTATAAATGATATAGGTAAAAAATATAAAATGATCATTAAACTTTCAAAAGTTACATAATGGGTATTAAACTTTAGTTTTTGTTACAAAATAGTTATTAAGTCGTTAACTGACGTTAAATGGGTGATGTGGTAGTTACAAAAATATGTATAATAGCACATTTAATCAATTTAGTCATAATTAAAAAAATCATTAATTTTAACTATCATTATTTAGATATTCTTTCAATTTGGTCATATTTTTAATTAGAGATAATTTATCCTCCAACCAAATGGTGACACATGGTATCAAAGGGTTAAAAATAATCCTCGTATTGAAAGAATGTCTATATAATGATGGTTAAAATTAATGAATCTTTTCGAATTCTAACTAAATTAATTGAATGTGTAAATATGAAGAGTTAAATGTACTATTATACAAATTTTGTAACTGCCACATCACCCATTTAACTTCAGTTAACGACTCTATGACCATTTTATAACAAAAACTAAAGTTCAATGTATATTATATAATTTTTAAAAGTTTTGTGACTATTTTGTATTTTCAAAGATAATTTAATAGCCGTTTATATACTTTACTTATAATAGAACAACATCATGCAATATTTTTTTGAATAGCCTAAAGGTGATTATATTTACAAGGTAAAACTTGTTCATACATATTCTCAACCTTTTGACAATGTACACACATCTTGTAGACAAAACAATTTTAATTCGTGTCTACTAGGATGAACATCATCCGTTTTTTTACTGTGACACTTGTTGAATTTAAGACCATACAATAATTAAATGATATAAATTTTTGAGTTATATAATAATTAATATTCTTTTAATGTTCATAGGGTTTAATATATCATATATGAACTAATTCAAATGACCAAATTTTCAGACCCGGCGTCTTTATTGAAAAATAAGCAAAAATAACAACGGTCGAATTGAATAGAAATCAAATCAAATTCAAATCACATGAATGCTTGGAGGAGAAATGACAATTTCCAGGTTGAAAATCTCGAAGCTTAGCGCAGGTAAATCAAACATTTATTTAAATCTTAAGTTGAAAAGGACGACACACCATGGCCGTTGCCATCCATTTAATTCAACTAACAAACAAACCAAACCAAACAAACCTACATGTTCTTTTCTCATTCGGAATTGCCAAATTTAATAACATTCATTGTGTTCATATATATATATATATATAATATTTGTTGTTATGATATAATATTGTTTATGTTATATAAATTTCGATATTTGTTCTATGTTTATATTACATTATTTTAATTATTTTCATATCTAAAATTGAGAATGTGAGGGGATGGTACTCCCATTTTTTATTTAATCATAACTTAGTCACAGTTAGTATGAATATTTATCAAATTAAACTTTATTCATCTTAAATTTTAAATTAAATATTTATTAGAATCCTATTATTTTTGAAATTAAATAATTTATAATTTGACAACATAGTTTAATTTAGCTTAATTTAGGTGGCATCAAATGAGTAGGAGAAGATTTAAATTTATTGTAGTCTCAATATTAATAATCAGTTAATCTAATAGGCTGAGACGTTAAATTATTTGAATAAAATTACAAATGTAAGTTCTTCCGTTCTGAATTGAACAATTGAGTCGATACGATTGTCTTGTAATAAACTTATATAATATTTGACGTAGATTAATCTACTAAAAAAATTAAATATAAACAATTATATATATATAAATAAACCAATCTCTCCGATTTTTTTTTCTTGTTTTAAAGATTTTAGAACACGCAATTTGCGGAGTCTTCTATAACGGTTTTTCCTCCACGTGTACCCCTTTATTTCTTGTCTCAAATCATTCAATTATTGTACCGCGGCTCGAAACCTGGGATTGATTTGAATATTGCAATGCGATTGGGTTTGCTCTCACTGTTACCGTCTGTTCATACTCGGTGAACTGATAATTAACTTTCCATCTTCATAAACTTTGGTGAGTTTCCTTATTTGTTGATTTATTTCAGCTGTTGAGCCTCAATTTTCATCTGGGTACTGCTCTTCTTGATCGGGTTTTTTATCTATCCATTTTTTTTATTATTCTTTTGGGTGACTTTGATTTTGGTCGCATATTTGAATCGGGTTTTTGTTTTTCTTTTGTTTTGAGCTGTTTTCATATATTCAATCTTAAAATCCAGTACTTAAGAAGCAAGGAAATGAGGAAAATAGTAATATTGCTGTTGAGTTAGAGCTTGAGAATAAGCAAGCATCATATTGTCATAAATTGTAATGATAGGGATGATGTTGTTTCTTTAGAGATTTTGATTGAAATCTAGCAGTAAAGCAATTGGTAATGGTTGTTTTGATATGAAGAAAACTGAAAGAAGGAATTTTTTTCTTCTATTTTGCTTGTCCTGATTTGCTTTAATGGTAATGAATTTCAGTTGTTCAATAGAAGATTGGTTGATTTGTAAATGCTTTATACAAATGCCGTTATTCCTTGTATGTTAAGCATAGGTAACTTTATTGTTTGATCAGAACCGTACAGAAATTTCGGGTGCATTTCTATTTCTTAATGTACATCATGTTCAATATGGACCAATACCCTGGTTACATTTGGGTTCCTCAAGCTGCTAATCTCTCAAATTTGTATACCTTTGATGAATTTTATTTTCCATTAGAAATCCAAGAACATTCTTTTGCTGACTTTAAAACTGGAATGTTTGGGTAGAACATTTTCTCGTTTTTGAGTTTGATTACCGTTTTAAGCTTTATTCATCTTCTTTGCTGATATCATTCAGATATATGAATATTAGGGTGTGTTTGTTTTCCTTTATTTGATAACCCTTTCCTTCTTTGGTTACTAATAAGAAACGAAGCCAGAACCACTTCCTCATGCTCCTATGTAGAACCTATTTAAATTTATGGACTTCTTTACGACCATGATTCATGATTTCCTCAAGCATCACAGGCTTCTTCTTGAACTTATAACAAAAGACATGTAGCTCAAGAAAACTGGTAGTTCTTAGCTTTCTATGATGGCAAATGGTCTATGCTGTTGATGCTTCATTCTAACCGCTGTAGGGTGTAATCCTAGATGTTTTAGATAAGAGGATGACATATTCAGTATTAACAACAGTGTTCAATGAGTCTTCATAGCTTGGATGTCTTCATGGCTTTCGACTTCGTTGAGTTGATTCTAAAGTTTATGGCTGCCTTTAATGTTTTTGCTGAAAAAAGTTCAAGTCCGCCCTTGATTCAGATAGATTGAACTTTTAGTATCTAGCATTGTTATATTCAGGGAAATGCATTTTGTAGATATTTAGAACGAGGGGAATTGCAGAACAATTAAGGCTTTGAAGATGAGGAATTAAGAGAGGAGGTCCAATTCAGCCCCCTCTAAACTAGATTTAAACAAAGAGTGAACTGGCATTAACATTCAAAGCTCCAAAATGGCACCTGGTGGTGGTATCTACAAGGATGTGATCGAGTCTCGCATTGCATTTTCTGGTTATGATATGGCAACTTCAAGTGCGGAGTTAAGAGGCTCCCCTTTAAGAAAGACAGCTTCTGGTTTAGGTGGAAATCTGGGAGCAACATCAACAAACGATGTGCATGAACTACTTGAGTGTCCTGTTTGCGTAAATTTGATGTATCCCCCAATTTACCAGGTAGGTTCAATTTACATTCCAAAAATAATAGTTCAGAAAGTATTTGGATACCATTTTTTTATTTCATGCTTGCATTAAAATCATATGGCAGGCATTTGCATTAAACATCACATGTCAAGCTAAGTGAAACATTATATTTCTTCAATCAATCAAATTGAAGAAATTAACATAATGCATAATTAATAAACAGAAAAAAGAGAAGCATTTTACCAATCTTTTACAAGAAGAAAGTAGATTATCAGTATTCGAAAAGATGCCAATATTTTACCTGCTATTCTGGTGTATGCATATTGTAATTATACTACTTAGTTGAACTATTTTGGATGCCTGATGGCAGGTGGTTGAGAAGAATGTTTACATTTGCATCTCCATGATTGCATCAATTCTTTACAATCATAATAAAAGTTTTGTTTAAAATTCTTCTAGTCACAGTTTTTTTATATCTTCTATGGCAGTGTCCCAATGGCCACACTTTATGTTCAATTTGTAAGGCTAGAGTTCTCAACTCTTGCCCAACTTGCCGCAATGAGCTTGGAAACATAAGGTGTTTGGCACTCGAGAAAGTAGCAGAGTCACTGGAACTTCCTTGCAGATACCAGATTCTGGGTTGTAACGACATTTTTCCGTACTACAGCAAGCTCAAGCATGAAAAAAACTGTAGATATCGCCCTCCCTATAATTGTCCGTATGCTGGAGCTGAATGCTCTGTCACCGGTGGTATTCCTTATCTTGTCATGCATCTCAAGAATGATCACAAGGTTGATATGCATGATGGTTCTACTTTCAATCACAGATACGTTAAATCCAATCCTAGTGAAGTCGAAAACGCCACCTGGATGTTAACAGTAAGATCTCTTCTCTTTGCGACATAAGATCTCTTCTCTGTATGAAACACCATTCAGTTTGATCCATTCTTATAGCTGTCAATGACTGTCCTATCTGGTGCAGGTTTTCAACTGTTTTGGTCGACAATTTTGCTTGCACTTTGAGGCTTTTCACATAGGAATGGCCCCGGTTTACATGGCCTTCTTACGGTTCATGGGTGATGAGGACGAGGCAAGTCAATTCAATTATAGCCTGGAAGTCGGTGGCTATGGCAGAAAGGTAATCTGGCAAGGAGTTCCTAGAAGCATTCGTGATAGTCATAGGAAAGTTCGAGACAGTCAAGATGGACTTATCATACAAAGGAACCTGGCACTCTTCTTCTCAGGTGGAGATAGACAGGAGCTGAAGCTGAAAGTGGCTGGCCGAATTTGGAAGGAATAATAAGATAAGTCCCGAAAATGAATCTAGGACACGGTAGTTCAAAATATGTATAGAAAATAATATATGAAAATAAATAAGAAAAGGTTGCTAGATTCATGCATTTTTCTGTAACTTTTGTAGATAGTACTTTGACATTGTTAGGGTACCTATGATTGGTAATGCAATGGAGTTTAGTACTTATTTTCTGTAGTATCTTAGCACCACAAAGATTTGCAGAAACTACACTGCGGTGAGCACTGAGCAATCCTTGCTCTGTTTTTTTGTAATTTCTATGGTTTGTTTTTGGTTTTTATTATTGGAAATGAATTAAATAGTTAAAATATCATATGAATTCAAAATATTTTGTCCTATAAGAAAATTATAACCGTTGTATGATTAAAATATATTTGCTTAGAACTTATCGAGTGATTCCAGAGCAGTTTTGTCCGTAAGATGTGTATCTTATTAAAATATTAAAGAAAAAATACGAATAAATATTATTTTCTGCACCATCCAATTCGCCATTGCAAGCAAAAACAAAACAGCATTATTCATTTCGAGAATTTTTATCTGCAAATTGCGTGTACATTCTATTTACCGTTGAAAAGACAGTGATGTATTGATTTCGAGACATCTATAACTACTTCTGCAGACAAAAAGGACACGGTATGAATCAAAAAGAGAGAGCCAAAAGTGGTATTGAAAACTTTCACAAATATTAATGTTTCCTTGTGTCCTAATTTAATCTTAGTTGTTAAGGTAACAATGTAAAAGGAATCGATGCTTTGACATGTTAGAACCGCGTGGAACATTTTGCATTTTTTTTTTGTTACTTTTCTTTTAAAACTAAAGAGATATTAAACAGCAATATGATCGGGTGCAATCGCAAGCAGCGGTGGATGCAAGTGTAATTTGGATGTGGTGCGATTATACCAATACTAATATATCGGATTCTATTAGAACCTTGTAATTAAGTGTGTTTGAGCGAGCATAATAATAAGATGGGTGATCTCACGGTAAATTTTTGTGTTCCACTCTAAATTTTTTAAAGTACACACATTTAGCTTCATTTTTTAAAAAATTATGAATTAGTGCTTAAATTCTTTAATTTTTTATGATTTGTGGCCACCTGAATTTTTTATGATTTGTGTCTACCTTAAAAAAAATTAGTTTGTGCTTATCCTAAAGAATATTTTTGGATCCGCCACTGATAGCAAAGTTCATTACAGTCATAAAGAGAGATTTTTTTTTTAAATTAGTACGCCAGTTTTATTAATAAAAGAAAAATTCAAGATGAAGGTTTACAATGCAGGTAAACAAACAAGATCCGGACATAATCCAAAAATACGAAAATTAACTCTCTAGATCATATACACGACCAAAAAAAAGGTAAAAACCTAATTCAAAGAATTGAAACAAAACAGATACAAAAAATCACCAAAGCTCGACGATAAAAGTAAAAACCATCAACAAAAAACATTAAAAAATGCATATTACAGAATTAGGGCAAGTTGAGAACACGTTTATTACCACAACTCAATCTCGAACAAGAGCGGTGACTAAGCTTGCATCAAGATTCAGTTAGAGGGTCCAAAACAGGGAGATCAACAGAATAATAAGTGTCATCTTTATCAGTCGTGGAGACGTCAAATCCAACCCTAATAGAAAAATAAATAACAGAAAAACGTGTCAAAAGGCATAAAGGTGTCTAAGAAGCAGAAAAACGTATCAAAGTTAGAGGAAAGCACGTCATAAAAATATATTTATTGAATTAAAATGACTAAAATCAAAAGAACGAAACAAATAAATAAAAAGATGGTGGCCGACGGTCGACAACCAGCCCTTACCGCCGCCGGCCTGTATTCAAATAAGAATGAAAAAAGCGACGGTACTAAGGTTAGAGAGAAAAGTATGCAGCTAAAATATTTCATAAGAAAAAAAATTAAATTCAAATATTAAAGATGACATTATTAGAAAGAAGAGTTATAAATTCTCGACATAAACTATAAAATTTACATCATTGTATAAACAAAAAAATACTAAGCAATTTAAATATATTGAATGTTAGGGATTGAACAAAATACTAAGCAATTTAAGTCTATCTTTCCGCAAATGATTTTGGTTTGAACTGGCAAAAGTTTCAAAACTCAACCCTCTTTTTACCAACTATTTGGATAAAAAGTCAAGCCCTTTCACCATTACTATTGATGCATTAATGTTTTGGGAAATTAATTCAACTTAGCATTAAAAGAAATCTAGTTGTCATGATTTGGAAGTTTCAATATTTATTATTTTAAATTCAATAAATTGAAATCGTTTGCTCCTTAAGGATGTTCATTTTGGTGCCACACTTGAAAAATGTGAGTTTATAGTTTATGATTTAAAGTTTTTTTTTTTTTGAAAATCCTATTCTACTTCTACCTAAAGGGGGAGGGGGAATATCCTAAAGAAATCTAGGTGAAGGCAATGCTCTTAAGGGGTCTTGAACCCGGGACCCAAGGGGAAGGGAGTGGAGCAAGTGAGCGTGCTCTGACCACCAGGCCATCATCGCATGCTCAGTTTATGATTTAAAGTTAAGATTTACTGTTAGGGTTTAAGAAATTAAGGGCAATGTGTATTTTTTAGGGTGTATCATTTAGGGTTTAAGATGTAGAATTTAGAGTTAGAGTTTAAAATTTAATTTTTAGTGTTTTTAGTGTGAGACATAGAAAGAGACAATAATTTTTGTTCAATTAAATAACCCAATATTAGTACTACTATCAAGGATAATAAATCCAATTTAGACGATGTTATCAAATATTCTTAAAACTAACTAATGTTTAAATTTAGACGATGTCATCTCTAATAACGTATAATTCTATATTCAACTCCCATATGTCTAGATAGATATACTTTTTGTGTTATTTATTTGATTAATTTTTAAAGTTAAAAGTCACAGTTTATTGATAGAGAATATGGTGGTTAAAATTTAAACATTAATTTGACTAATTTTGAATATCAAAGCTACTTGTGACTATCATTTTCATTTTCTATTTATTTAATTTCATTAAAAAACTACTAATGATTCTAGATTTACTTTATACAATAATTCCATCTCATCCACTTTACGAATGACCATTTATTATTTTTTAAAATAAATTATTAAAATGTCTTCCTAATCTCAATTGAACTACGTTCTACTCCGAATAATGAAAGAAGGAAAAAAGCCAATTTAAAAAAAAGAGGAAAAAGTGTCTCCAATAATTTATTAATCAACATAAAATATATTTCAATTTATTATTGTCACCTAAAATAAGATATACAATTTAGAAATACAAAACACATCTTAAAAATACATTCTAAAACCACACATTGAGTTCAAAATATAATAAAGTGTAGGAAAAGAAACTTCATAATAATCTTAAAATTCTTAACAATGAATTAATTTTACAGTATTATACAAATCACTGTATGGATTGTGGAAAAACGATAAATGCGAGATTAAATTCCACGTTATCCATAAATTGGCAGACATTCTGGTAACCAAACCTGTTGTGCTTTTGACAAAATTTTTCCAATTTGTTTGACATTCAAACATAAATAACCTCCACCTCCAGGCTTTATCCTATCTATAATATTTTTGAAAACTAAGTAAATAAACAAAAAAAAAAACATAATTTTGAACCCAACAAGTGATCTCATTGAAAAAACGGATGATGTTCATCCTAAGAGGTTCTGGTTCAATCGCAATGTTTACAAGGTGTGTGTTTTGTTAAAGTGTTCAAAATATCTATGAACAAATAATACTTAGACGGCTAAACGGATAGAAATACTCCGCCCTCTAACCATGCCCCCTTTGGTGCCCTCACTTAAAAAAGTAGATTTAGAGTTTAAGGTTAGAGGTTGTGGTTAGAGTTTAGTGAATTAGGATAGGGTGTATTTTTAGGGTGTGAGGATTAGGGTTTAGGATGTGGAAATTAGGGTTAAGGTTTAGAATTTATTTTTAAGTGTTTTTTAGTATGAGGCATAGAAAAGGACATAGTTAGGGGCAGAAAATTTTTATTCCGGCTAGACCGTGTATAATTTCATGCATTGTTAGTAAATCAAATAATTATAATATATAGAACCTTATATATACACATTATCGGTATATAAAATCTAAACCCTGTATATTGAAGAGAAGTAGTCAAATTTACAATATCTTAATCATAAATCTGAAGTCATCACCAAATCATAAAGACTTAATAAAGCTGTTTGGGGCATGGAATTGAAAAACTTGTTACCATCCTCGAAAGAACATTTCTTTTCAAAGAAAAACGCGTTGTAACTAGATAAGTCTGAAATATTAACACTTTTTCTCATTAAATACTAAAATAATATGTCAAATAATTTTGTTATAAACTCAACTTAATCATTTGTAAAATAAAAAATTCGCCATGCACATTGGTTTACATGGTCTACGTGTTAGGTAACCTGCCCGAGAGTGTTACTTAGCCTGTCGAGTATGTCCCGAAATCCTCTATATAAACCAATGGTTTCCCCACAGCTTTGTCTTCAAGCCTTAACATATCTTCACTGTCGTGTTCTGTCAGTACTTTCCAATGGCTTCTGCTGTTTCTTGTTTTTCCAAGTTTTCTTTGACTCTGTGTCTTGTCCTTGTGTGTTCCCAAGGGAGCACAAATGCTCAACTTTCAACGAATTTCTACTCAAAATCATGTCCCGGCCTGTTTTCTACTGTGAAATCCACTGTTCACTCTGCTATCATGAAAGAGGCCCGAATGGGTGCTTCTCTGCTTCGCCTGTTCTTCCATGACTGCTTTGTCAATGTAATTTCTCCTCTTTCTTCTTATTCAAGTTAGGGTTTTTGGGGAACATGGCCTCAGTGTTTGACTCATGTCAAAATGGACTTAAAATAAGTTGAAATGACTTTGACTTGATAATGTTTTATCTTGTACATTTAACATAAGATGTACCTTTGATTTTTATTTATATGTTACTGTTGATGTTAGGGATGTGATGGATCGGTGCTGCTAGACGATACATCTTCTTTCACCGGAGAGAAAACTGCGAACCCAAATCGGAACTCTGCTCGAGGATTCGATGTGGTAGACGACATCAAGTCGGCGGTCGAGAAAGTTTGCCCCGGTGTTGTTTCATGTGCTGATGTCTTGGCTATTGCTGCTAGAGACTCTGTTAAAATAGTAAAACTCCTAACTTTTCTTTCAACCATATATCTTCTAGTACAAGGTTTCAATTAAGCAAGTTTTGTTGTCTGTGGATGGTAGCTCGGAGGCCCCAACTGGGATGTGAAACTCGGAAGGCGAGATGCAAGGACTACGAGCCGGGCTGCCGCTAATAACGGCATTCCTCCTCCGACTTCGAACTTGAATCGACTCGTTTCTCGGTTCAATGCTCTTGGACTTTCTACCAGGGACTTGGTTGCTTTATCCGGTTTGTCCTCTCTAATTCGACTCGGGTTGCTGTTCATATTTGTACTTTATGCTAAATGTGTTGTAATCTAGGGGGTCACACAATTGGACAAGCAAGGTGCACATCATTCAGGGCACGCATATACAACGAGAGCAACATTGACCGCTCCTTTGCTCAGACAAGGCAGAGGACCTGTCCGAGAGCAACTGGCTCCGGTGACAACAACTTGGCACCCCTCGATATCCAGACTCCGACATATTTCGACAACAACTACTTCAAGAACCTAGTCAACCGGAGAGGTCTGCTACACTCCGATCAACAGTTGTTCAACGGCGGCGGCTCCACGGATTCCATGGTTCGGGGGTACAGCGACAACCCGGGATCCTTCAGCTCTGATTTTGTTGCTGCCATGATCAGGATGGGAGACATTAGCCCCCTCACTGGATCAAGGGGAGAAATCAGGAAGAACTGCAGAAGGGTGAATTAATTGATGCACTGATATGCTTTCGTTTTTCAATAACAAGACACAAGTAGTGTGGTATTAGTTAAGATTATGCGTTTGAGATTGTGTGTTTGTGTTTTTGTTTTCTGTGTTTTATATGTTTTTCCAAGTTGTTCAATGGCCAAGGCCCTGTTTGCTTAGACTTTTGTAATAAAAAAGTGACTAAGAATTAGAATTATTTCCCCTTCCCTTTTCAATCTTTAATGCTATTGATATCGTCGTAATTATGTGCAACTTGCAAGCTGTGAAGGAAAAAAAAAAAGGTCCCAATTAGTCCAGCCTTGATTTTTAATTTTAAAAAATCAATTTAGATTTTTTAAAATATGAAACTTTTAATATGGTAAATAAATATATTAATGTGGTTTTGGGGTTAACAGCAACAATATTTTTAAAAATCTAAGATTTTAATTATAAGTTTTACTATGCGTAATTTGAATTATAACTTTAGTAGCCTTTTTATGAATTTTTGAATATGAATGACCAAAATATTTTTTTATAATTGAGTGACCAACTATATAATTTATCCAGTTTTAATTTACCTCTAGTTTTTTTAGCTAACAAAAGTACAAGTAGTGCCTTGTTGTCTTAAAAGAGGATTAGTGTATAATTGTTATGAACCTACCATCTCGTGTGAATACAACTCGTATTGACAATAAGGACAATTGGTCCATAACAAATAGTCCTATATAGTATATATTGTAAAAAAGAGTTCTATTAAGGATATCGAATATTTTGTTAAACATTGTCTGCGGCTAATCCTTCCCTATCCCCTTTCTTCTTCTTCTCCCTATGCCAATTCTCTATTCCTTTTCCCTATTGTAATTTTCTGGCTCTTCAATAGAACTTTAGTTTGATTTTTTGAGATCATTACAATAATCGTATGATGAAATCTTTGTTTAGTAGATTGGTGGACCTCTAAAGGTTCGGAGGATATTCAGCACATGGATTATCTTCAAGTGAGGTATTGAGAGTTGAGACGTTGATAGTTTTTGAATTTTTTAGTATTCGGCTGAACATAAACTAAACTATATGATAGTCGGGGATGGTGATAGGGTTGACTATCGCTCATGGGTTCGCCGGTTACCATTTACTAATAGTAGACCGGTGAGGTCGTGGACTCATCTAAAATTAAAAGACTTATATAAAATTTATACAAATTTATGTATCAAAGTATTTATATTATAACCATATTTGGTAAATAGAGGTTTGGAAAAAAATTAGAGGTTTGAAGCATAATTAGAGGTTTGACCAGTCAAATCCGTTAATATTGTTGTTTGGTGAACAACGGATTGGGGTGAAACCGCTAATTTTGAAAAAGCTCATAATAGGAGTTTTTTGAGACTAGAGGTTTGATATTAGAGTTGTAAAGGCTCTTTTACTCTTACCAGTTACCAAAAATCTCAAAATAACCTAAATTAAATATTTTCTCACTCTATTTATAAGTTAATCCTATTTATTTTTTTCTTTTTATTATCACATATTTATATGTGTATTTAAATTTATTAATTAATTAAATTATATAAAAATAATTATATAAATAATAAATTAATATATAAATAATTCAAATATGTTTAAAAAAATTATATTTGTTAAGAATTGATATAAAACCCCTAATGAGCTAAATCAGAGATAATTCATTTCACTGATTTGATTACTTTTACAGCTTGCTAGAACAAGCAATATATAGAGCGAGTTTAACCCATAACTCAGGTAGCTACGCGCCATTCTTAACTATCAAGGATGCAGTTATACAATCAGTATTCTACAGCAAGTTTGTTAGGGTGGTTACAACAAACTCACTAGCTATTTCCTAACTCTAATATTTCTCGTGCTTCTTCAAGTTTTGAGAGCTTTCGAACACAAAGTTGATAACGGAATTTCTGAAAGAGAGCAACAGAGATAGGCTTGGTGAGGGCATCTGCAACCTGACTTGCTGCTAAAACATATCTCATTTGCATGTGTTGAGACGTGACCTTCTCTCGAACGAAGAAGAGATCAAGGTCCACATGTTTGGTCTTGGCATACGTGACTAGGTTTGCTGCCATTGCTACATCACTCGTGTTATCACTCCAGATGACTGGGACGATGTCAAGGGAGCTGTGCATATCTTGAAGAACTGCCTGCAGCCATAACACATCAGAAGCAACATCTGCTATACTTCAAAATTCAGCCTCAGCAGTGGACCTGGACACCGAATGTTGTTTGCGTGAGCACCAAGTGATCAAGTGCATGCCAAGATAAGAGCAATACCCAGAAATTGAGCGCCGATCATCTGAATCACTGCCCCAGTCAGCATCGGAGAACGAATGCAACTCCATGATAGACGTACGTTGAGGAGAAAATCATAGTCTAAAATCAAGAGTCCCCTTCAAATGTCTGAGAATGCGTTTTACTGCCATCCAATGAAGGTAAGTGGGCTAATGCATGAATTGGGCAACCTTGTTGACTGAGACAACAATGTCCGACCTTGTATGACAAACATACTGTAAAGAACCCACAACACGACGATACTCATGAGGATTATGCAACGGGCTACCATCAACTTTGCTTAACTTGGGTGTGATGACCATGGGCAAGCTTGCCTCAGTAACATCACGCAGGTTAGCCTTAACCAAAAGTTCGGTTATGTATTTTTTTTGGGCTACCATCAGCTTTGCTTAACTTAGGTGTAGTGATCATGTGCTCTGATACCATGTTAAGAATTGATATAAAACCCTAATGAGCTACATCAGAGATGATACTCAATTTATTTCACCAATTTGATTACTTTTACAGCTTGCTAGAACAAGCAATATATAGAGCGAGCTTAACCCATGACTCAGGTAGCTACGCGCCATTCTTAACTGCCAAAGATACAATTATACAATCAGTATTCTACAGCAAGTTTGTTAAGGTGGTTACAACAAACTCACTAGCTATTTCCTAGCTCTAATAATATTAAAAATAATTTTATAGATTTAATTAATATTAATTAGATACAAAATATTGATAACTAATAAACTATTCAAATAAGTATTGAATATAATCATGTCATTATATGTCATTTTACTTGTTTAAATAATCTAACAACTATCAGCTATCAGTTAATTTTACCGAACACTTTTATACAATCAGCTAATACATTCCGCTAGTCAAATCAACTAATGCAATCAACTATCAGCTAATGTAATCCGCTATTCGCTATCAGTTATCCGCTAATTGCCAAACATGGCCTATATATATAATAACTCATAAGTTTAAATTCTTTAAATAGCTTTTAATAAATGGGGTTGAATCTGTCACTCATAATAATTTTAATGGGTAAGCTTTAGAGTTATGAGAAATTTCATGAAATAAGGGGAGAGATTAGGAGTTTCCACTCTTGAATATCATTTCCCTTATGCTCAAAGGTATCATAAATTTTTAAACTTTTGGAAAAAAAAACAATTAAGCATTTATTTTTTTTTGCACCCAATTAAGCTTTTATACTTCAAATTTCATCAGTTCACTCATTTGGCCAATGTTGACTGTTAAATCTAACAGTTTTTTTAGACTAGTTGGTGCAACGTGTCATGTTACATTGTTACCACTTGTCATTTCCAAAAAAAATATTTTATTTTAAAAAAAATAAAAGTTCTAAAAATTTTATAAAAAACTTATTAAAATTATAAAAAATAGTTTTCTAAAAAATCTGTAAATGTCACATGACAAAATTGTAGTATGTCACGTAATAGTAATATCTCAAGAAAGAAATCGTCAACAATTGATGGTCAAAATCGGTTAAAAAGCTTAATTGATTAAATTTATTGGTTCGAAAAATTAATCGAGTGTAAAAAAAATTCAGAGGCTTAACTAACTTTTTCCTCAAAACTTTTGAGGCTTAATTAATTTTTCCTCAAAATTCCAGAGGTATTAGACCTTTAAGCCTTTTTCCTTATTAATGTTTCTATTTGTATTTTTTTAAAATTTTAGTCTTGACTAAAAAATGCTTGTTAAATCTGTAGAATTAAATTCTGTTCTTAATCTATGTATAGTGCGTAAATTATAGGTGTACTTTCTGTTCTCTAATCAGTTCATATAATTTAAAATATTTTTCTTGCATTGATTAAGAGGAATGAAATTTCAAATTTGAAAAAAAAATCTAAAAATTAGAGTTGATCAATTTAGAACTTACAAACAAAAATTTATGACCCTAACCATGTCTTCTTTTATGTTCACACTAAAGTTACTTAAAATTAAATTCTAAATCATAATCCTAATTTCCACATATTAAACTCTAAACTCTAAAAATACACTATATCCCTAATTTCATAAACCCTAATCACAAACCCTAGCTTTAAATTTATTTTTTTAAAGTAGAGCACTAAAAAAAGTATAATTTAGGGTAGACGATTTCGATCCAAAACTTACGGACTTAATCTACAAATTCACATAATATAATACAAAGACTACCATGCTTTTCAACGTACAATCCACGCTCTGTATTTAAAAAAATAAAAAATAAAATAAAAGTTTCAAACCTACACAACACACAGCTTCATATAAACTTGGATCCCTCAATGGCACAGATTAGCATGTTCTCATAGTCCGCCCTTCACGTGAAATGAATTCACACTTTGATCTTTCCCAAACACACACAAAAGCAATTGATGAAAAATATGGGATAAATTCTTGTGGCTATGTAGACTATTTATTATCTATTGAAAAACAGTAAAAAAAAGAAGTGGGAAACCAGAAATCCATTTTCTTTTTTTGGATAAACAAATGTAGAAGAAAGGAACACTTCAACCAACAATTATAGGTAAAAGGTATATATAATGTGTGTGTTACAGAATATGACACAAAGCAATGGAACAAGAATTAATAGTTAATACCCATCCTTTTATTTCATTTGCTTCATGCTAAAGAAAAATAAATATGGGTGTTTTTTTTTAATTTCAGTTGTCTAGGTAATATTTGTTATCCAATGGATAGGAAATATTTTCATTTGATATAATGCTGTAGTCTGCAGATGAGGTAGGTAACATGGAAGAAGAAGTAGAAGGGAGTGGTGGAAGAGTAGGGGCAGGCGGCGGCGGCGGCGGTGGTGTTGGTGGTGGTGGTGCAGCAACTGTAACATCCCCAGAAGAGAGCATGTCTAAATGGGAAGATGTGGGTATAATATTAGCTTCCCCACACCTGTATTTTAGTATCTCGGTTCTTACTGCATTTATTCCGGCTTGTAAAGATTGAACTTGCTGTTGCAAAGCTGCGATTGAACCCATGCAGCCGTAGACAGGGTCTCTTAGTCTAACGTTAGCCTCGTAAACGAGGCTGCTCGCCGCGTCGGCTCGTTGGCTCTCCGGTACTTCCTGAATTACACCATGAAAGGCATATGATTATTACTTGGAGCAAACCAAATAAAAGAAAATTCCATATATATATGGCATATATAGTACCATTAGCATCTTGGAGACGTTGCTAGCACCAAAGACTTTGTGAACAGAAGCAAACTTGTGGGGTTCGTGTGGGGAGAAATATGGAGAAAAGGGGCATTCTTCAGCACACCTGCGCCTCAAGAGTTTGCAGGCAGCACAGGGCGTAATGGTATTTAGGGTTCCTGGAGGCCCCAATATGTGTCTTCTTCCCATCTGATGACCAATATGGAGGGCCTAAATTATATTCCACCAAAAAAGAAACCAATTTGGTATCTTGAAAAAGATGGTCCAAAAAAAGAGAATTAAGTTGATGGGGTCTTACCTTTCTGTGGACATTCAGCTTCAGGCATGCATGTTCTCAAAGCATGGAGAACAATTTTTCGCAGGCTGATACAGAAGAGAAGAGGAGGAAGAAAAAAGAAAAGAGTGCTTAAAAGGCAAGATATACAGGAGAAAGGTATATGTATGTATGTATGTATGTATATGGTCCAGACTCCAGAGTGTTTAGAATGGAATTAATAAATAGGCAAAACTAATTTATACACGGAGTCGATTCTTGGAATTATAATTCGCCGACACAACAAATAAGAAGAGTGCTTTGAGAGAGAGCTTCAATGGAAGCAAAGTAGAGATATATAGAAATTGAAGAGCTGATGTTTATATTGTCTTAGGAACGTAACTCTCATCTTTTCGATGTACTTGTTTATGTCTCACACTAAAAATTAAGCTTAAGGTTTAAAATTTAAAGTTTAAAGTTAGAATTTATAGTTAAAATTTAAAGAATTTAAGGTAAACTGTATTTTTAAAGTGTATGATTTATGGTTTAAAATTTAAAATTAAAGCTTAAAATTTAATTTTTTTAATATTTAGGGCACCAAAAAGAGAAAAAAAATTTATCCGTCATTGATAGTATACATGGCAGATCTATCACTCCTTGCTCACGTGCGGATCCTTAAACGTATTTACTTTTGGAAAATCAAATTATTCAACTAGTTTAACTATAGTTTTAGGGTTTAGAGATTCAATTTATGTTTTAAGATTTAAGTGTTTAGAATTTAATATTTATTGTTAGAATTTATGGTTTATAGGTTAAAACTTAAATTCTTAACTATATTGTTATAAACATAAGCCCTAATCTCTAAACCCAAAAATTCTAACCACAAATCAAAATTTATAAACCCTAAACTAATCTCTAAACACTAAAACTAAGGTGCTTATAAAACTTTTTATTTCCTCCACTAATATATATATATATATATATATATAGAGAGAGAGAGAGAGGATAGGATCCAGTTACACAGTAGAATATGTGAAACGGATGTATGAGATTAACAGTAGAATATGTGAAGATTATCACTTGGGGAAAAAGCGAGGAGTTAATCTCAGCCATCCATTTACCCCATCCAACGATCCAAAAAACGTGTAAAACTTAAAGAGTTTTACACTGTGTAAGTTGTTGATCCTAACCCTATATATATATTACACTATGTAAAACTCAACTAGTACTTTTACAGTAATACATGACCATTGGATGAGTGAAATAGATGGATGAGATTAGAAGTAAGATATGTGAAGATTACCACTTAGAAAAAAAAGTAAGAAGTTAATCTCATCCATCTATTTTACTCATCTAATGACCATGAATTAGTGTAAAACTAATAAAATTTTACATAATGTAGATGGATCCTAGCCCATATATATAATACGGTATAAGATTTAACTCAGCTTATTTTAGTTGAATAAAGCAATTACAAGTATAATTGGAATAGTCTCTGACAACTGATAAGCATATGGCCTTTGTTTTTAGTCTCATTCAAAAATCTAATAGTGAGAAACATTTTTTCCTTACTAAAATCATCGGTATGTTTTTGACTCATTATTTTTTTAACATCAATTGCCAAAATATAAGTACTATTGTTTTACGCCTAACAAGTGTCTAGTGAAAAGACTGATGATATTCATTTTAAGAGACACGAGTTTAATCGCAATGTTTGTAAGAAGTATGTGCTTTGTCAAATGGTTAAAAATATTTATGAACAGATACTACCTTATAATTACCTTGTAATTACCCGCTTAAATATTAGTTCGATTAAACTTATTATTAAATATTAATTCGATAAATTTTGTTCAAGTCTCATATTTTTGGTTCGTGTTATTGGTCTTCTTTGCAAGAAAAGTTAGTATGTTGGCTTTAAACTTATTAAACGAGAAGAAAACATGATTATAGATAACTTGACAAATTTACATGTCTCAGTTGCCACTTCTGTGATGATCCTCAAAACAATCCTTAAAATTATTCATAGTATTTTTCAGAGAAACCATCTTACCTTGTAATGTCATAATTTTGTCACTATGGCTTATTTCCTATTAAAAAGAAAGTTTTTTTTCGAAAGCTAAGATGGTTATAAGTAGTATCTTTTTTATATATACTTTCAATTATTTGACAATGCATGTTCAATCACCTTGCTGCAGCTGTTGGTGCTCGAACCCGTGACCTCTAAAAAAAACAAGTTGTTTCGTGCCCATTAAAAAGAAAGTTAGGTTATGAAGTGGATGTATATGTACATTGATGATAAATCATATATGAATATGTGGTTTCTTACGGTTAAGGGAAGACATGTTAGTTTCTTGTCAAAATCAAGAGCCCATCTCTACTTAAATCAATTTGCTGTTTCAAGATGCCCAATTGACATTATATTTAGATTTTGTGACACTAACAGCAGCCTCCTTATCAAGATGTTTAATTAATGCTAATTTGAATTCTAAACCAGTGCGCACATGTTTAGAAAAATAAATTTATTTTCACAAAAATTTAAACAACAATTTATATTAAAAAAATAATAAAAATCAGTAGCCTCAATTGATCTAACATCTTAATTTACATGAAATATGAAGATCAAAACCTGACAACACCAATAACTTAATTCACATTTTAAATTTGTTATCTAGACATTGTATTATTTCTCTTATATTTGTTTACATTATATGCAAATACATAACACAATTACATTTTATTATACATTTTATTTAGACAACGTTATAACGTTGTCTGTTATACATTTTATTTGCATTTTAAGTCTTTTAATGTATGTGTTACTTTATATTCAACTCAAATTGAGACTTTTTTTTGAAAGGTTTCGAGTATTTATTCAATGGAAATGAAAAAAGAAACTCGACACGTGCCTCATTAAAAAACCTCCCTAAACCTAGGTGGAGGAAAAAGAGTGCAACGTATCGAGTTCGAAAGTTTCACAATACACTCGGCTAACAATGAAACAATGGTTGATAACGAATTGGTACAAAACAGAAACACCTACTGCTGCTCTTCTAACAAACCTTGCACGGTTCATACGTCCTTATACGGTGCTCAGCTCTGCCACCCAAACCATGTTTTCTTTTCTTCTAATGCCTTCTTTTGCCAACGCATGGGCAGCGGTGTTTTCCTCTCTGTATACAAAGGTAACCCTGCATTTCACACTATTTGCTGCAGTTGTGCATTTAAGAACAAGATCTTTGAAGCAAGACGGACATGAATCTGGGTTTCCAATCCACGATACTACTAGGGAGCTATCTGTTTCTATGATACGTTCAACATTAGGACCCCCAATCATTTGAGTCAGGAGTTGGCACGCTCTCCATATGGCTATTAGCTCAGCACCAGTAGCGTCCGACAGTCCAATATTTTCGGAAAATTTCATCAATACAGCACCCGTGTGATCACGTAGGATGCCCCCTACTCCAGCCCCGCCATAGCTGCCGGACACAGCGGCGTCGACATTGAACTTGATAGTGCCCACCGGAGGCTTGGTCCATGACCCAGGCAACGGCCTAACCATTTTGTTCTTATGAATCGAAATCCCAGCCGGGTTGCGCAAGAAATCAGAAACTGATGCAACGCTCTCAGGCCAATTTCCTTTACACCAGTAACCAATCCGAATCATAGCCATATCCAGCAGAAGCTCACCTGATATTTTCTTTTTCTTGAAGATTTTATCATTTCTTTGGAGCCACACTGTCCATATGATGCCGCAGAAGGCCACAAACCATACTTGCTTGAGAGATGGTTTTGTCGTCAAGTTAACCCATGTGAGCAGAAGAGCCGCGAGGGTATCAGGAAGAGCCACTTGAATGCTCCAATTGCTGCACCAAGCACGCCAAACTTTGGATGTTACTTCGCAGTTGCTGAGAAGATGGTCTGTCGTCTCTTCCTCTTTGTTGCACATCACACACAAAGCTTGGCTAGTACTGTTTACTCCTCTTTTCCGCAGTTCCACAAGGGTGGGGATTCTGTTGTTCAAAGCCCTCCATAAGAAGCATTCTACTTTCGGCGGAACTAGCTTCGACCACACCCATTTCCAGATGTCATCCGAGCCGTTTGCATCATGAAACAAAAATTCGCGAAACGCCTTAGGGCGATACACACCGGATGAAGAGCCTGCCCATCTAAGATAATCGCCTCTGTCCGCACAGTATTTGGCCGTATTTAAAGCCGCCAAAAAATCGACCCAGATTTCTTCTTCCCATCCGAAGACCTGTCTACGCAGTGGGATCCTCCATTCCCATATGTCATTTGAAACGGCAATGAACTCCTCAACCTTGCCATGTTTTCGGGGTGCCAATGCAAATATTCTGGGATATGCGAGTTTGAGGGGCTTATCTCCTATCCAGATATCGTCCCAGAAGTTTATGGCTTTCTCGTTCCCAAGAACACATCTCAGGTTCGAAGTGAGAGCATCATTCTCATCTGATAATGGTTTGGTTATGCCTTTCCATACCCATGACATTTTCTTGCTCATGCAGTTAGTTGGTAACAGATTGTTCTGCTCATTTCCAAGCTTCGCGTCAATTACTTTCCTCCATAAACTGTTTCGCTCATAGCTATACCTCCACACCCACTTGTTCAATAGGGACCGATTGAGAACTTTAAAGTCAATTAACCCCAAGCCACCTTGATGTTTCGGTTTGCACATTGTCTGCCAATTGAACCAGTGGATAGGTCGATTTGTAGCCTTTCCCCATAAGAATTTTGCCACCATTCTACTTAAATTATTAGCAACTGAAACCGGGATCGGGAAAATGGACATATAAAACACTGGAAGATTTGACAAAATCGATCTTACCAACGTTACTTTACCAGCGAAGGAGAGCAGTTTGCCTTCCCATCCTTCAATCCTAGTGCGAACCTTGTCGACTATCGGCTTCCAAATAGCGGCTCCATTTCGGTTGTTCCCCACTGGCAAACCCAAATACATAGTTGGTAGTGTGTCGATTTTACAGTTTATAGCTGCAGACCATGCTTCAAGATCATTACGATCCACATTTATCCCGAACGTTCTTGTTTTCCTTACATTCAATTGGAGACCAGATATGGCTTGGAAAATTCTCAAAACTCGTTTAGTGTTGCGGATGTTGTCTTCGCTTGCCTCCAGAAACAATATTAGGTCGTCGGCGAACTGTAGGTGCGAGACAGGGTACTTGCTCGGCCCAATGCTAACACCTGATATTACTTTTTTCTCCACAGCATTTTGAATAAGCACACTCAGTGCTTCCCCAATTAAATTGAACAACATTGGCGAAATTGGGCATCCCTGCCGAAGACCCCTGCTTGTGCTGAAACTACGGGAAGGTACACCATTTATGAGGACTTGAATTGACACACTAGAAATGCAAGATAAAATCCACGATCTCCACCTCCTTCCGAACCCCATCCATTGTTGTACTTGGTCCAGGAAATTCCAGTCCACAGTGTCGTATGCCTTCTTAAAGTCGGCTTTAAACAGCACTGCTTTACTTTTACTTTGCCTCAACTGGTCTATGGTTTCGTTTGCAATTAAAACACAGTCGGCCAGCTGTTTCCCTGCAGTGAAAGCGAATTGATTTTCACTGATGATCTCCCCCATACAGGTAGCTAGTCTCCGAGAAAGGACTCGTGCAAGAATTTTGTAAAGGCTTCCCACAAGGCTAATTGGTCTGAAGTCGTTGATTGTTTCCGGGTTCGGAACCTTTGGGATTAATACTATAAAGGAATGTTTGAAAGATGAATCTCCCACACTGCCATTATAAAACAGTTCAAAGAAGTTCATCACCTCGCCTTTTACTGATGGCCAAAACTTCTTATAGAATTCTAAGTTGAATCCGTCTGGACCGGGTGCACGGGAACCTTCTGCTGACACTATAGCCTGCCAAACTTCCTCTTCGGAAAAAGGCTTTTCCAGGCCCGATCGGCTTTCTGCAGACAGTTTCTTGAATTCCCCAGCAAAAGCGGATACTGGAATGGTTGGGACCTTGTTGAACGACTCGCCAAAGTGCTGCACAAAGGCTTGAGATATAGATGCATGGTCGAGTAAAACTGAGTTTCCAACTCGCAAACGGGCGATGTTATTTCTTTTGTTTCTCATCGAAGCAATGGCATGGAAGTATTTCGTATTCTTGTCACCTTCACTAAACCATCGAGCTCTGGATTTCTGCAACCATTCTCTTTCTTCCTTTCGGTAGAAATCCCAAAGTTGAGCTCTTAGGTTAGCAAGTTCCTGTGACTTCTCGGTAGAGTTCCCATTATTTAGGATGTCCATCTCCAGTGCACCAACCTGATCCTCCGTCTCCTTTAGCAGTTTAGCCTCGGCTTCTTTGTGATTCTTCACCCACTGTTTCGATTCCATTTTGATGGCTCGAAGCACATTACCAATACCAGTTCCTTGATGTTCCAGAGCAGTTTTACGGACGATTTCTACATATTGGGAACAATCGGCCCAATGGTTGAAAAATCTGAACGGTTTAGGCCCTTGGTTTACTGAAAATGCCTTAAGTATGACTGGACAGTGGTCCGACAAGCCGCGGGCCGTGGTAAATTACCTCAGCTGAGGGAAAGCGTTGATAAATTCAGGGGATAATAGGAATCTATCCAGTCGGCTCGCGCTCGCACTTGATCCCCCTTTAAACCAAGTGTAATTACCCCCTTCAAGAGGTAAATGGATTAGCTGATTCTGCCCAATGAACTCCTGCAAAGTCCTCATGGATTGTTGGCTAAGACTCTCGCCCACCTTCTCCGATGGATCCTTGATCGAGTTGAAATCTCCTCCTATCAACACAGGAATATTTTCCTTCTCAATAAAAGAAGATAAGCTCTTGAAAAAATCTTTCCTTTCTCGTTGATTATTTGGGGCATAAATGTTCACCATAGCGCACTGGAAACTAGACTCCACTATCGTACCGACCAAACATATACACCTTTCATCCATTGCCGATCTGTCCACCTTGAAGACGCTCGGGTCCCATAAAGAAATAAGACCTCCGGATGAACCCCTTGCAGCAGATATAATCATCTCCCCAGGTTTGCTTCCCCACAATCTTCGCTTCAGACTCGCTTTCGGATCCGAGACTTTTGATTCTTGTAGAAATGCCATACTTATCTTTGCGTTCACAATCGATCTCCTCACTGATCTGATTTTTTCTGCCTTTCCCAAACCTCTCACATTATAAATTAAGATGCCAAAGTATGTCATAACAAACAAAAAAAGAATCCCACAACGGCACAAAAACTACCTGATGGAGCAAGTACTTTAAACCGATTCTTCCTCCTCCATATCCTGAAATTTGCTCGTGACCCTCTCATCAGCAGCTTCGAAAATAACCCCAAGATCTTTGCTTAGTTCTAGGGTCAAAACTGCTTCATCCAACTTCCCAGAATCCAAAGAGTGGAGGTTCGTGCGGTTCCTTCTGCTCGATTTCGGTATTTTAACTCCGGTTGGGGAAACTTGCTTTCTCTTCTTTTTGATTTTCTTTTTGCATGCTAGCTTTTTCCCTTTGGCCATTTGCTGTACTGCTTTCTTTTTTCTACTGATTTTCCTTGTCGACTTGTCAAAGGATGGGGTATCACCATCGACATATGGCAAGGACGGGACTAGGTCGGCCTGGACTGGAAATAATACGGGTTGTGATAGGCCCGCTATTTGGCTAGTATCAATCACACCAATTTGGACCTCTTGAAGTCTGGAAGCATTGGACACGGATTCATCTTGGGCCACCAATTCCGCGATGGCTTGGGTTGGAATTGACGGGCCCGGTTGCACAAAAAACAGACCCTCTTCCGAGACTATGGGGACGTCGTGTAAACCTGCGGCGCTAGAAGATGAAAGAGCGGCCGATATGTTATTTGTTCCATTAAATGAAAAAGACGGCACAGACACCTCTTTGTCGTTTTCTAGAACAATATTATTATCACCAAAAATCTCCCTCAGGACTTGAGATGGAGCACGTTCCGGAGAAACTGAGAAGTCACCGTTTAACTCCCCCGCCGAATCCCATGGGGATTGACCGTCGAGGAACACTCTATCTTCAACGTACTCCTCCAGTCCGATCTTAATGATCTGCTTAACGCCATTAACTATGACTGCAAATTTATCAGGAATGTCCGCCAGTCTTTGGACGGAGATGAGCAGTCTTGCAAGGTCAAAACGGTTCTTCTCCAACGTATCCTTATCGATGCTTACGAGCTCGCCCCATCTGCTAGCAACAGAACGAAAGAAATCCTCATCCCATACTTGCAGCGGCACCTCCTTCATGACTAGCCATGTCTTGACTTTCCGTTTGCCTTCAAAGCCCTCCAAACACTCCAGTTCGTCAAACCAGGTTCTAATCAGTTCCATTCTCATCTCCCAACATCGGCTGAAAGTTTCCTTATTACCGCATCTGATTATGGACAACATCCCATACCAAGGGCAAACTTGCACTATCAGGCCTTCTGAAATCAGTGCGTCTTGGACAAGCTCGACGTTGTACATTGGTTTAATGCGTCCGGCGAAGCTGAGGCTCTTCCACGTGGGTTTAGGAACGAAAAGGAGTGATGAGTGACTATACTGCTCTCTAACCTGTTTGTCCTCCACGATAACCACCCCCAATCTATTTGTAGTTGCCTCACCCGTGGCTTCATTCCTTTTAGCAGTCGGCCTGAAGTTGCCCGGGATTTCTCTGTGAAAATTCTTTACTCCACGAACGACGTCTGTGTATGATCTGTTATCTCTAAATGCTGCAAAAGGTTGTTTCAACGTATTGCTAATCTCGGCACCCTGCGATTTGGATCTTGCTTTGGCTCTTTCCTCAAAAACCCTAATTCTGAACCCATCCAGAATTCTCCCATCGCCAAAGTCCACTGCTTTTCTAACTCCACTCCGGCTGTTGAACCTTACAAACGCAAAGGTGGTTCTTTTCCCCTGTCGGCTTGGATTTCTATAAGCTATATAAACGTCAAGGACGGTTCCATACACCGAAAACGCCTCTCCCAGAGTGCGGTGGTGGATCCTTTTGCTGACGTTGTTGATGAAGACTGCCTGTCCCACTCTCCTCTTCACCTTGGCTCTGCTTGATCTGCTCTCTTCACCGCTCCGGTAAAACCCTCTCCTTTCTCCGGCCGTATCCCACGCTCTCATTCCCATGTTGTTTTTGAACTCAAATTGAGACTTAATTAAAGTAACTAGTATAATCATTTTTAAGACATGATATTCACAATTAATATTTAAAATTCGAAGTTCAGCATCTTCAACTTCTATTTCTATTTTCAGGTTGTATATAGCATATTAAAAAAATTGTATAACTATATAGTGGTTGATTAATTGGGATGAATATTTGATTTGATTCATCGATTATTTTTTTAATTAATTGTGCGTGTACTTTCCTCGAATAATGTTCATTCATAAATTTTGAAAATTGAATGAATATAAGTTATTTTTTTATATAAAAATAACTAAATATTTATTAAATCTATTGAAAAAACACAATTACAATACATTTAAAAAAGAGAATATTTGGATTAAACAACACAAAAAATTCTTACAACCAAAAACAAAGAAAAAAATGAAAATTTCTATGGAGATAAAGCATACTAACAAAATTTAGCAGCCTCATGAATCTCTTTGTTTCTGTCCAAACAAGACGCACAAAGAAAGGAGTGTTGTGCGATCCAAACTGTCAAGCAAAAAGTACCGCTACCCAAGACTTGATTTCATCAGCAAACAAGCATCAACCGAGTGGTAATATAACTTTTCAAGTGACCACCGACAAAAACATAAATCAGAAACTAGCGCCGATTGAATCTATGTACGAACAATAATCTATCTCTAGAGTATGTTGAAACATACCACAAAGACAGATGAATCAAACCACAAAACAAAAACAAAGACATATCACAAAAAAATTTAGTAATAGAGAGCGACTAGGGTTAAAAAAAATTTAATAGTGGAGAACAGCTAGGGTTAAAGGAATTTTGGCCGTGAGTATTTTTGAATGAATATAAGTTATTTAAATATCAACTCCATACTCGTATTAATCGAAGAATTAATAATAAAAACCGCTCATTAAACTTTAATTTCTTAGAAAATTCTGGAATTTTGCTTGGAGATGTTATATCAAAGTGGGTGGTGAAATGGAGAGGACTAAACTAGGGCTAGACTTGCTTAGATTGTAAGGGAAAGGGGCACTATTCAATTGTTATTTGACCCGTATTTTCAGGCTTACTAATCTTCCAATTCTTCTCCCACACCCAACCTACCCGGGTATTAAACAAAATAGATTTATTTAAGGGGTTAAAATTCAACTCGACTCGAAAAAAATCGAATTATTCAATTCGACTCGAGGCGAAAAAAACTGACTCGAAATTTTATAAACTTGACTCAACTCGAAAAAAATTTCAAATAAAGTTTGAGTTATGAAATGGATATTCGAATAACTCAAAAAAAAATAGTAATTAGTTTATCAGTTTTTATATTCGAGTCGACTTTGTCAATTGTGCATGATATATTATATCACACGTGAAAATATGAAATATATATATATATATATATATATATATATATATATATATATATATATATATTATGCATATAGAAAGCCATTAAAATTGGAACCAATATGTGCACCGCCCAGCCCTAAGTATATGCATATATAAATATATATGTACAATTATATTTTTACAGCAACTCGAAAACTCGACTCGACTTGAATTTTATAAATTCGACTATATTCGAAAAAATTCAAATAAAGTTTGAATCGTACAATAGGGCTTGCAAGCTCGAATAACTCGAACTTTTTTGACTGAACTCGACTCGATCGAACGCCCAGCCCTAGATTTATTCATCTCTGATTATTAACTGTATTTTTTTTAACAAACTCTACATAGGGGAGGGGAAGAAGAATTTGCTCATGATGGATTTCGAACCCGCAACTTAAGGAAGAGGGAAGGGTGCCAACTGAAAATTTTTACCACTTACTTTAGAGACGGTTGATTTAACTATAATTTTTTAACAATTAGTATTTATTAGTATATTAAACAATTATTCATCTCCAATTATTCATTAATTTCGTTTCCCCAAAAGTTAACACAACCATCCATATTATTAATATGTTGGTATCGTATTAGGTAAGGTTAAATATTTTCAATTCAATTTATTTTATTTACAACATTATAATTCAAAACTTATACTTAAAAGAATTTGTATATTTTATCTCGCAAAATTAACTGATAGTTAATTTCTTTCTTTATAGACCAAAAAGGCAAAATTGACCAATATATATACATTTTATGTTGGTAGCCACTAGCCATGCATTAATTGGTATTTCATTGAAATGATAATTAGTACTTTTTATTTATACTAATTTGGTTTCTCCCTACAATACACCAAAAATGAAAAGGATGAAAAGCAACAACTTAATTATAAAATAATCTCACCCATGGAAATTAAATAAGTAGCATTACCTTAATTAATGACCTAGACCAATGGCTAACAAATTTGATGGTACGTGTCACGTGTGGATAAGTTATTCCGGCTTTTAACCAATAAACCCTATGAAGTGTAATTTGCCAAAAGAAACCCTATGAAAAGTACTTATGACCTTAGTGTATTATGTATATGTCTCGTACGAATTTGACACGAATAAAACATAAAAATAAATATTTGAAATATAAAGGATGTTGAAGAATATTTGGGAATAAAGGTTATTTTTTACCGTACACAAGGGACCTCGTTATGTGAAGGTGGCGAGGTCTAATTTTTTTAATATTTTTTTTTAAATTTCACCATGTGTAGGTGGTTATATTTAATTTTCTAATATTTTTTTCTCAAACCTCGAACCATGTGCAGGTGACGAGATTTTGTATACTGTAGAAAATTACCTATATCCTCAAATATTTTCTAACATTCTATGTATTCTAAATATTTATTTTCATTTGGACTAAAAATCCAACAAGCCCTCGCTCAGCTTTACTTCTTTCTCTTCCCGCGCAATATTGTTGAGTGCGTTTTAGCATTGGGCTAAACTGCGCTGAAACGAATCTAAAAAATATTTATGGTACAAATAACCCCTATTTTGTACGATCTTTTTTCTTGTAAAGTTGCAGAGTTTTGAAGTGGAGCTTCAATGGTGAATTACCCAAGAACCCGCAAAAGAGTCCATGCTACCCTCCCCCGCCGTTCACCCGATGGCAGTGCCTTTCAGAAGTGGTAATATATGCATATATACACCTAAAGACTTGTACTTTGCCTTTCTTTTGGAGGGATGATCATTAGTTTTTTCAATGCTTAATTCTTTTTGGTGATTTTGAGGTTTGGGTTTTTGATATTATCACGTAATTTTTGATGTGGAAGTGATGCTTGTGGTGAAATGGTGGCGATTGCTTTGGCTGATATGCACGACTGTGGGCCTCAGAAGAAAGAGTTGAAGAGGTTTAAGGGCACTGCCGGGACTCAAAATGCGGTCAAACCAATAATTTCTTTGCAACCCAGATCGGCTTTTAGTATTTTCTTGTAAACTTCTCACTTCTGTTGCCCCACTTTACTTTTTTTTTCTTCAATATTATCCATTTTTTTGAAGTTGTTTTGATTTTGGTATATTTATGAAATTTTAATGACGTTAGAGGGGATTCTAACCTTAAACCTCAACTATTGTAGAGTACTAGGCCATGCATTATATATATATTTGTTCAAACTAGGCCATGCATTATATACTGTCGGCTTTTGGTGGCATTGTTATTCTTTAGTTTTGGTATAAATTAGTGGGTTATGCTTATAGATGCATAGGTAAGTTTTTATAGTCAATTGCTTTTTAGTTGTTCAAGCACCTAGGAGCTTGTTTATTTGTATGTCCCTATAAATAATTTGAAATTCATCTTTCTTGGTTGGTGAGAAAATGGGAATAGATGAGATTCAAAAATGGAATTGAACTGCAATATCACGACCAATCTTGAATCGAGGGATTGTACAAACTAAGTTGAATTATGCTTTTCGTTTGGTGTGTTTCGTAGGGAAAGTTTTATGGAAACCAACAAGAATGGAAATCTCATTGATATTGACAGGAAGGGATTTGAGACTTGGAAAAACATGTGCAAGGAGGTAGTGGTGATCAGAATTTTTCGGTACTTATATATTGGAAGTTTTCTGTTGGTATTTTGTATCGAGTATCATCAGTGTATATTTCTTTGTAGGAGAGGAAACCATACGTTACTCAAGCTGAAAAGGTGAACTCGGCCTACATGAAGGATGTGATTGAAGAGGAGAAAAATATTATAAAGGTGAATGTGGTTCAGAGTTTATTAGTGTTAAATTCATTTAATCTATGTCTAGATTGATCTAAATACGCTTTTGACATAATTGGTGAAATCAATTGTTGTGCTTTCATAACAATGTGGATACATTTTGAATGTTTGATCATAGAATGTGTAGATTCTTAAAATCAGAAGTTGTTTGTGAATTTTGTTTTTCTCTGTTATCAGCTGATTAATAGGGTCAAATTCCATTCCAAGGTTAATATTGAAAAAAGGACAGGTCATGCTAAGGATGATTATTCTAAAGATACTGATTTTGAGCACATGATCCTTTCATCTTTACATATATTATGTTTGGAGTCAGTTTCCCCCTAAATCTTTGTCCCTGGTGGATTCTGGAAATTTTGCTTTTCTTGAGCTTATTTGCTTCTCATTTTGAACTTCAAAATGGAACAAAGTTTTGCATCTATTCTTTCATATTTGAAGTTATTAAGCTTTTAGCAATGGATTTTCCTTTTAGGTCGACGATGAGGCTGATTCAGCAACAGTTGGGAAATTTGATCAGGTTTCCATATATGTTTTAGACATATAAAACATAGCAAATATGGATAAATTTACATCTGTTTTTTCTTTCATGGAATTTACAGTTCTATGAGACATCTGATGATGGTGAACCATACCACTCTAGGGGATTCAAGAGCTTAAACACAAGTGAATGGTACTCTTCACTGCTTCTGCATACATAAACATGATTGTTATCATATGGAAGACAGATGTAAACGAATTCTTTCTCGGCTTTTCAGGTTGATCACCTAAGTTAACCCGGTTCATATATTGCCCCCCAGCCCTGCTAAATTATGACCATGAAGCAGGAAACCGCCATTGATGACTGAACTTAAAGAGCTTGCCGTTTTTGCCGAACCCTTTTGTTCCATGTCAATGGGACCTTACCAGTTGATCCATTTTGTAAAGGGCAAGTCATTTGGCTATTGTATAGTAGTTGTAGGAGTTTAGCCTTTGAAGCAGATTGGTACATTATTTTGTTACTCGGCAGGGCTTGAGAGGAAGCATTTTTCTGTCCATATATACAATACAAACATCTGCAGTTTCAAAGCATCTTTTTGCAAGTTGAAGCTTTTAAAGCTTTCATTTTCTCTCATTTTGTTTTCTTTTATTTATTGGACAAATTTGGATTCTTTTTTGAAACCCTAAACTTAAATTGAAGATTGATTTCTACTTGACTCATGAGATTTGGAGTTGTGGCTCGGTTTGCGTAATCCAGAAAAATGGGAAAGGGCATTGCTAACCTTTTGCAAACATGCATAGACAACAAATCTCTTCTGCTAGGCAAAGTCCTCCATGCTTATATTTTTCGCAACAACCTTTTAACCAACACTTTCTATGCAACCGTCTCATCGAACTCTATTCCAAATGCAACGACTAGATATCGGCTGACCGCACGTTCCACTACACCCCTCACAAGGACATTTATTCATGGAACGCCATTTTGAGTTTCCATTGCAAAGCTGGGAACTTGAATTTTGCGCGCAAAGTGTTCGAACAAATGCCTGAGAGAAATGTTGTTTCCTGGAACAACTTGATTAGTTTAATGTTTTGACTGCTGTTTTGACTGTTTGTGCAAAGGGGGGAGAGTATGGTGAATTCGGTTGCCATGAAGATAGTGATAGATTATTATGTAATATTGTACTCGGAGAACAAGTACATGGCCTTGCAGTTAAGCTTGGATTTGAAAATGATCTTTATTTTAGTAATTCGTTGCTTGATATGTATGCTAAGAATGGGATTATGAGCAGTGCCGAGATAGTTTTTCATAATTTGGGAAAAGTCAGTGTTGTTTCCTGGAATATTATGATTGCTGGATATGGCCAGAAAGGAAATAGTGGGAAAGCTATAGGGTGTTTTGAAAGACCAAGGTTTGGGAATAACAAATATCATTGTGGTGTAATTGGCCATTACGGTCGTGAATTTTATTTTACAACAAAAATTAAAAGACAATTAACTTCCCATTAAAGCTCCGCAAATTACAGAAGATGCTGATTTTTTACAACAAAAACCCATGTTTTAATTCAAAACTAAGAACTGGTGAACTTAGTAACAGCCTTAGTCCCTTCCGACACAGCGTGCTTGGCCAACTCCCCAGGCAGAACCAATCTGACGGCGGTCTGAATCTCGCGGGACGTAATGGTGGGCTTCTTGTTGTAACGAGCCAACCTGGAAGATTCTTGAGCCAGCTTCTCGAAAATGTCATTGATGAAGCTGTTCATGATACCCATAGCTTTACTGGAAATACCAATATCGGGGTGGACTTGCTTCAGGACCTTGAAGATGTAGATCTTGTAGGTTTCAACGCTCTTCTTGGCTTTCTTCTTCTTCTTCTCGCCGGCTTCCTTGGGGAGCTTCTTCTCGGCTCTAGGCTTCTTCTCAGCTGGAGCCTTCTCGGCTGGTTTCTTCTCGGCTTTTGGCGCCATTGGAATATTTGATTTCTAAGCAGAGAACAGAAAAGAGTAGAAGTTGTGAATTTGTGATGCAGTGTAGGGAGAAGCGGAAGGTGAATACATATATAGGAGAGAGGGGTGTGATTTGATTGGTTGGTTTTTGTATGTGAGGATAAGTGACGTGGAAAGCATGGGCCGTTTGATTAGAGTGAGTGGGATTGGACGGAGAGGATCGGTTCTTGTTCGTCCTTTTATGCTAACTATTAGTTTAATACTATGGTTTTTTAAAGGGTTAACTATAGTATTGACCACCGAATTAATTGAGAATTTTTATTTTGACCACCGAACTAATGAACTTGTCAATCAGACTATCAAACTTACTAAATCAACTTATTTCGATCACCACCGTTAAAAAATTAACAGAGGGCTGACAGAGCAATGACGTGGCGGTTAACGAACTTTTAAAAAATGACACATTTAATCACTGCTATTTACACATTCTTTTAATTTAGTCTTAATTTTAAATTAATAAAATAAATAAATTATTTAATTAAGTGGTGACACGTGTCAACACCTTATTGGATGACTTTAATTATTTATATTTTATTATATTAATTTATTTTTCTCCTCCAATCGTGTTACCACCTGTTTAAATGAGGAAAATAAAATCTCACAGCTTGCTTTAGGGAGGATCAAACCTGAGTCTTGCCCTTAGAACAAAAATAAAACCCTGAGTCTTGCACAAGAAAGGGCAGTGGTTAAACTACTACGTCAAGTACATGCTTTTGCTTTAAATTACCAAACTTTGTATATATCTTTTCTTGGTTTCTACAAGTATAAGCTTAAAGTTCAAACCCTGAACATTAATTTCACAAATATATAACCCTAAGCCTTAAATATTTCAAATTAATTTCACAGTAAATATTTTAAATTATTTTCACATATATAAACCTTAAACTCTAAACCCTAAATATTTCAAATTAATTTCACACTAAATATTTCAAATTAATTTCACATATATAAACCCTAAATGCTAAACCCTAAACTAAATATTTTAAATTAATTTCACGCTAAATATTTCAAATTAATTTCACATATATAACCCTAAACCTTAAACTCTAAACTTTATATATGTGAAATTAATTTGAAATATCTAGGGTTTAGGGCTATATATGTAAAATTAATTTGAAATGTTTAGTTTTAGGGTTTAGGGTTTATATATTTGTGAAATTAAGTTGAAATGTTTAGGGTTTTGGGTTTAAGGTTTATATATGTGAAAATAATTTAAAATATTTACTGTGAAATTAATTTAAAATATTTAGAGTTTAGGGTTATATATTTGTGAAATTAATGTTTAGAGTTTGGACTTTAAGCTTATAGTTGTAGAAATCAATAAGAGATGTATACAAAGTTTGGTGATTTAAAGCAAAAGCATGTTCTTGGCGTAGTGGTTTAAACACTACCTTTTCTTGTGTAAGACCTAAGTTTGATCCTCCCCTAAAACAAGTTGTGAGATTTTATTTTCCTCCTCCAATTAGGTGGTGACAAATAAATTAATAAAATTAGATACAAATAATTAAAGTCATCCAATAAGGTGTTGACATGTGTCACTACTTAATTAAATAATTTATTTATTTTATTAATTTAAAATTAAGACTAAATTGAAAGAATGTGTAAATAGCATGGATTAATTGTGTAATTTTTAAAAAGTTCGTTAACTGCCACGTCATCGTTCCATCAGTCCTCTGTTAATTTTTTAACGACGGTAGACAAAATAAGTTGATTTAGTAAGTTCGATGGTCTGATTGACGAATTTATTAGTTTAGTGGTTAAAATAGAAGTCTCTAATTAGTTTGGTGTTCAGTGGTGTAGTTAAAATTTTTAAAATTTTCGCCCAATTCTAATGTTTCGCGGGTGAAATCTGGCGTTATCAAAATATGAGTGGCATTGGAAATTGGAAAATAATAACAATGGATAGATTGTAGGTTGTAATGATTATCTATATCAGATGTGGAAACTAATCCTCATATTATAGAGGAAAATTACATTAACAAACTTTTACTAAAGTTGCATATGTCCAATTCGGATGGAAATCATTTATTTTTATGGGGCGTTTGGTTCGCAGAAAAGATCATTACTTAGGATAATGTTCTTTTTCGGAATCATATACCTACGTTTGGTTGGAGAACATTCCATCCAAAGAGTAATATTGTATTTTCAACAGTAGCCTTTTTTCATTAAATGGTGGGAATATGATTCCCTTGGTTTTCTTAGGTATTTGTCAATTCTCACCATTTGGACCATATTACCCTCAAGTTAATGAATTTTGTTCACATGAATCCTCTATTTAATTAGATGATTAAATATGTGTGATGTAAATTAATAAGTTAAGAGGTAATATTTTCAGACAATATTCTTTTATTTATAAGATGTTTATCATCTTATAAAATATTTTAGTAGATACTTATAATATAATTTCTTATCAGTATTATACAAATTATTTACTTTAATTTACTTGACAATCTGTCACAAGTAATAAAAAATTAAAAAAATTGAGCATATTAAAAGTTTAACATTTAAAAAATTCACAAAAATATTTTAATAGAAGGTAACGAGAGTATGTAAATATAAATTATATTTTTTATTAAAAATAATTAATATAATAATTATATTAATAATATGATAAATATATATTTTTATAAATTTTAAATAGTTTAACAAAAATAATTCTACAACTTTTTGTGCATATGTTTTTAATTTAATATTGAAAGTTTAACATGTTAAAAAGAAAATATAACACACGGTCAATTCGAAATATTGTATTTTCTATATTTTCCTCCTCCACTCCCCTATATAAAACACGCATCTCTTCAGTTTCAACACACTCAAAAATCGTTTTCCTTCTCTCGTTTTTTTTTATCCTGGTGATAGGTCAAGTCAAGACTTCAAGTTCGAGATTTTTTAGTTTGTGCTTCTATCGAAGATCTTCTTCTTGTTGTATACTGGGAGACGAACGACCAACCAAACTCAAGCACCGCGGAGTGGTCGAAATTTGTCTTAAGAAAACTGCTTCTCGCAGGTCTCAACACCTTCTCTACTCAACTTTAATCTGTTTTTGTATTTCCTGCTCTTTTCAATTATTTGATTAAAGTTTTATTTTATTTTTTATCGTCTTAAATTGATTAATATGTAACATCTTTATATGTCTTAATTTTAAAAAATAAAGTTTAGTGGTCACGATTGGGTTATCAAAAAGTGACATAGGAATTTGCAGTCTGCAGATAAACACTCCACAAGTTCCTGCAGAAACTAGACAGAAGAACTATATGAAGCAATGTATTCACATTGAAGTTTCGGATAGATGTCGCGGATGAGCCATGTTGCCATTAACTTGTAAGCTCTTTGTGTCAAATGAATTCCATCCCAGCTTATTCGTTCCTCAGGATTGTCACATATTGTTACTTTTGGATCCCCGCACATGCTCGAAAGATCGAAATTGCAGTCTCCTCCGGTTCCACAACAGGCTTTTTGCAATGATTTTGGATCAAAACCTGATGATATAAACAATTCAGGGTACAATCTTGAAAACTAATGGCTGCAAATAAATCAGACTTACCAAGCATATCAGCCTTGCTCAAAAGCCACAGGAATGCATTATAATAGTCGCCATAGACTACGATCACCCCGGGATGTTCTTCTTTTAGCTCATCAATGGCTTCTCGAAGAAGATTGTTATGATAGATTGAGAACTTATTCAACTCAATTAGACAATGAAGCTCGTCGTAAGCAGTCGTATCATCTGTTTGAAATAGAGTGAGGTATACAGGAAAGCAGCCTATGGGGAAGTTCCCCGGGACAACTAACCGAGTAGCGCCATAGGCGATAACCGTCTGCAACATGAGGAAACAGGGTTATAATGACAGAAGTTATATAGTCAAATGTTTCATAAAAGGAAACTTACTTTGGCAGCATGTTTTATGGCTTGGACCACACCAGGCACCATGAGCTTAACCTCGTCTAAGGTTTTACGGCGAAAAAAGGGATAGTTATAGTCATTTCCCCCTATCTCCCCAACCATGAAAAGAGCTCTTCCATTTTTGTTGAAGCAATCTAGCAAGTAGATCATTGTGTCAATCCATTCTGATCATATACACTATATAAAGAAGATAGAGGAAAGATGTTAACCTTTGTCCACATGACAAGTTGCATTGAAATAGCTAAACATCCAGTCAAGTTGTTTACTTAGACATCTACTGATCACAGGCATGGCAGTAGCTCCGGCGACAGCAAAATTAACCCCGTGATCGAATACTCCGTCTTTGTTCAAGTAGGCATCAAGATAAGGAATTCCAGCAGACATTGCTGTTCTTTCGAAATGTTCGAATTCAAAACATAAAACAATAACACACACTGGTTAAAGTGATGGATTCCCTCTCTAATCAATGCCAACAACATGTTCGATATTCGGTCTCAATGAAGCATCTGATTAGAAAAACTAGTTTCTTACCTATATAATCAATCATCAACAAGCCATCAGAGCATCTACCAGTTGGTTTCTCGAGGGTTTCGCCATAGGGTAACCTGGCAAATGCTGCTGAAGGGTTTTGTTGCACATAATTACCTGTATCTGCAATGGAATCCCCTAGCTGATATATGGCATCAAACTTGCAACTGCTAAGAACATGTTCATGGTTGCTTGAAACAAAGCTCGGGAAAGAGAGAAGAACAATAAATACGGAGAAAACAAATCCTGGCAGTATACAGTTTGTAGAAGCCATATATGGAGAGATGTATTGCTAGGTATTTAGCATCGGAATCAAAAATGGACCAAAGCAGCAGACAAGAAGATAAGACTTTTGTACAACTAAGAACCTTTGTTTCTTTCTTTCTTTGATTAAAGTCATTGTCTTAAAAAAAAGTTCGACCAAAATTTGTATAAAGAAAAATCGAGTCACCATCGCACTCAGCAAATCGAATTTAAAAATGCAGACACCAACCAAGAGAAAATTGTTTAGTTTTTTTTTTTAATCTATTATATAGATGTACTTTTATTAGGACTAAATTAATATTTTTAATATTTAGTACTTAATTCAAAATTATTAAATACTGTAAATGAATTTATCGATTAAATCAATACTTAAATATATTTTGATTAGGGTATTCTTAATATGGTTACATTGTATTATTATTTTAATATATTATTAAACAATTAATTTTCATTTAATATTATTTTTGATATTATCCTTAATTGTTAATAATAGGTTGGAAACTATATTTTTAATGTGTAATTAGTAATATGATGAATAAAAAAATATTTTTATCAATAAAAGATTTCTCTAAACTCATATTTATATATATTATAAAAGGTAAAATTTTAATACACATACTGTGTAAAATTAATTTTACACAAGCCTGCATATTTACATTATAAAATTCAAATCTTAAATTTCTAACCCTAATTTTAACCTTAAAAGCTAAACCATAAACCTTAAACCTTGTACCCTAAATTATAAACAGTAAGCTTAAATTTTAAACCATACAACCTAAATCTCTAAACTAAAACCCTAACCCCTAAAACTAAAAGGCATGTATTTACACGGCTTGTGAATCAAAGTTTTTTCCTATTATAAATTATTTTAGGGTAAACTACACCACATACCACTCAACTATGGCCCATGAGTCGAAAATGCTACCGAACTTTAAAATTGTTCAAAACTATCACTGAACTTTAATATGTGAGTCGAAAATATCACTCCGCTGATAACTCCTAACGCTCCCGTTTAGTCAAAACGACATCGTTTTGCTGGAAAAAAATATATTAAAACCACACGTTTACTAGGTTTTGAACCCAAGACCTATAGAAGAAAAAGCTAAACGTTAATCATTAAACTAACATAATATTATATTATATTTTACCACAAATATTATATATCTCAAACTAGCTAAGATTAATTCAAATTATTTTATAAAATAAATAATATTAACATATAAATATGTATTATTTGTATATACATAAATATATAAATACATTATTTTTATATATTATTAATAATATAATATATTATTTTTTAAAAAACCCTAAAATATTCATAAAAATAATATATTTATAATACTAGTAATATATAAAAACCCTAAATCCTAAATTGTTAACCCATAAACCCCAACCCTAAAACTTAAATTCTAAATCTTAGAGTTTAGGATTTAGGGTTTAAGAGTTTTTATATATGAATGTTATGTTTTTAAAATAATATATTAATATTACAAATAATATATAATAATATAAAAATAAAATATTTTTATTTAAATGATATAAACTTATCTATTTTTTTAAATCAAATTATTTTATAAAAAATATTATATAAATAATATAAAATACATTATTTTTAAATATATCAATAAAATATATTATTTTTTAAAAGACAAAAATAGTTATAAATACAATATGTGTATATTATAAATAATATATAAAAAATACTATAAACCTCAAACCTCAAATCATAAGATTTAGAGTTTGAGGTTTGAGCTTTGTATAAGGTTTATGATTTAGAATTTAGAGTTTTTATATAATATAAATATATTATTTTATGAATATTTTAGGTTTTTTAAATAATATATTTATATTATAAATATTATATAAAAAATAAATGCAATACACTTTTATTTTATATATATTATATATACAAATAATATATTTTATATTATTTATATATTTATAATATTATTTATTTCATAAAATAATTTGAATTAATCTGAAGTAGTTTAAGATATATAATATTAAAATATTATATAATATCATGTTGGTTTAGTGGTTAGGGCTTTTTTTTACCTGAAGGTCATGGGTTCAAAACCCCAAACGCATGGTTTTAATATTTTCCTCTAGTAAAATAATGTCGTTTTGACCTAAATTAAACTTCAAAACAGCCGCACCAAAATGTCGTCGTTTTGACTTAACGAATGAATTAAGAGTTAACGGCGGAGTGGAATTTTCGACTGGCATATTAAAGTTCAATGATAGTTTTGAACAATTTTAAAATCCGACAATATTTTCGCCTCAGGAGTCATAGTTGAGTGATATGTGATGTATTTTCCCATTATTTTATCCACAGTAGCACTGTAGCAGACTAATACAGGTTACCAGCTAGCCGATACGTATCAAAGCAAATAGATTCGAGGGACCCACACTTGAATTCCAAAATCACGTGGTTTCAATTTTAACGATTTCTTTAGTAAAAAAAAAAAAACTTAACGATTTAGGTAGGGATGGTCATTTACCCGGACCCGACGGGTTCCGGCCCGATCGGGTCGGATTTTTTAATAAAAAAATCTGGTTAGAGTTGGGTTAGATTTTTTTGTTAAAGGTATATTCAGGTTGGGATGGGTTTGAATTTAGGGATATTTATAATAATATCCCTCTTTATATATATTTTTTATAATTAAGTCCTTAAAATTGATTTTTTATTTATAATTTAATCCTTTAAATTATATTTTTTACAATTAAGTCCCTTAAAATTATTTTTTTACAATTAGGTTCCTAAAATTAATTTATTTTATATAGGCCGGGGTCGGATTTAGTATATTTATTTTCGGGTCGGGTCGGGTCGAATTTTTTAAAGAATATTGTCGGGTCGGGTCCGGGTGGGCCAAAAACCCGACTCGTGCCCATCCTTAGATTTAAGGTTTAAGGAATTATAGTTGTATTTTTTAGGGTATAAAGTTTATGGTTTAGGATGTGAAATTTAGGGCTAAAGTTAAGAATATAATTTTTTAGGGTGTGACATAGAAAGAAACATAATTAAGAGACAAAAGATTTTTGTTCGGTTTTATTTCATTTAGCAAGAAAAAAAATATTCAATGAGTTATGATGACTTCATCCTCTGCATTCCTCCAGTCGATGTGTTTTTGGGTATTAACATAAGCAACAAGCAGATGTAGATCCTGATTTTGCTGGTGTTTGTTGTTATTTTGACTTCTCTCGATGGTTTTGGCGACCTATTGAGCTCTACTCTTTATATTTTTTGTGTGTTTGTGTTTTTTTTCTTGTTTATGCTTGTTCATGTTCTTGATTCTTTGGGTTCGATTTGGATCCATGTGTGTATGTTTGTATGTTTGCTTTTGTGTTCTAATAAAATGTTGACCTAGCGTGTTCAAAAAAAAAATACTCGATGAAGTGACGTCGCTTGATTATGGTTCAAGTCCGTTCTATCTTACAACCAAGACTCGAACTCGAGCATTTTAAAATAAACTTTATTTTTTTTATTGGGACCATTCATTGAGTTCTTGATCTTAATGAATTTATTTCTAATATTTGATCATTAAACATCATGGTTAGCCATTGGTGAAGATGTGACATGCTTCAAATATTTTTGGCTAAAGGGCATAAGAAGCTCTTGAATTTTGGGAGAAAAATTAATTAAGTCACTAAGTTTCTTTTTTGCACCTAATTAAACTCTTGAATCAAAAAAATTAATCAATTAAGTTATTGAACAAAGAATTGAATCAGTTAATCTCTTTAACAAATTTTGACTATTAAATATTAACAACTTTTTTATTTATTGGTGTGACGCGTCGTGTTACAATGTTTTCACCTGCTATTTTCAGATTTTTTATTTTGTTTAAAAAATTGTTTAAAAGTTCTAAAAATTTAAAAAAATTATAAAATTTATTAAAAAAATTATAAAATATAAATGCAACATGATAGAACTGTAGTGTATAATGTGACAGTGACAGTAATATCTAAAAAATTGTAAAGATTTAATGGTCCAAATTGGTACCAATTATTAGCAACGGGGTTAGGTTTATATTTTAATTTATTTTTTTGCTTCGGGTTATTTGGGTGTTTAATTACTTGGGTAATTGGGCTTACGTTTTCAGTTGGATTAGGTTTCCCATGTGTATTTTGTATACTATGTATATAATTTTTTGAGTTTGGGTATGAATATAATTTAAGGTTTATTTTTTATTAAATAGGAAAATTTTACATTCTCATGACATATTCGAACTTATATAATACAAGATAATATAAAACATTTTATAAATTTTTTATTTCGATATACCTTTCGCCTCTATAGTCTTCAAAATTAGTGGATCTCAATCACGTATTTAGAAATTTCTAAATTTTGAGTGAATGCCCATTAATAAATTCTAATAATAATTGTCACCTCATTTTAGTCAATCAACACTTTCATGCAATCATTTAATACAATCCGTTAGTGAAATCAATTAATGCAATCAATTATCATTTAATGTAATCTACTATCAACTATCAGCTAATTGCCAAACAAAACCTTAGTCAATCAACACACATCTTCCACATGCACAAATGATACTCCATAAATTATAGATTGAGGACGAAAAAGAAAACTCAAGCAAAAAGTAGCAAGCCAAGCACCTCCTTTTTCAAACTTAAGAACTTCAAATATTTTTTTAAAGTTATTTCGACTACCATATACAGCAACTATCTGTCTAATTCAACTAGGGTGAATTGTCTTCCGCCACTCAATTTTTCTTCAATATTTGGTGTGATAGTTGTAGACTACTTCTGTCCCCCAAGAATAAGAAGGCTTTAAATGCAAATAAAAAGCCTCTTAAATTGGGGAAATTTTGGAGAATATGAGAGTTGAGCACAGATTTTAGAGAAATAGGGAAGATTAGAAAAAAATTGAGAATTTAGGGCAAAATCTATAGTAAACATAAAAGTTGACTCTTACAAAAGACGATTAAAATTAGTTTTTTTTCTGCACCAATAACTATATTATGCACCATAAATTTCCAAAATTTTCCAACCTTCTTTATTTCCCTACAATTTGTTTCCAACTCCTATATTCTCCAAAACTTGCCAATTGGGTCCAATGACAATATAATCGCTAACAACAAGATATCACCAAAAGATTTTTTTTACAAAATCTATTGACAACATGACATCTTATTATTATTTTTTTCATGTCATATTTTTATGGAGCCTTTCCACCACGTCATTTATGAGACTGACCAATAATTTTTTTTTTCATGTCATATTTTTATCAAGCGAATTTGCACTTAGGGAAAACTGTTTTTAAATTTTATTTAAGTAAATATAAGTGGAGATTCACTTAATAAAAAGATTATATGAGAAAAATTAATGAGATTAATAAATTTTATTGATTGGTCTCGTAGATGATGTGGCGGGAAGAACCCATATTTTTCCCCTTTTAGCATAATGTTAATTCCTCCTCGTATAAAATCATGTGTCCGCTCCTTTAAATAACCAATATTTTTATTGCTTTGGAACTTATTTTCTTATCTTATTCCTGTATCAGGTAACAACTGAGAACCATAAGAAAATGATGCACGAATACGGAGCTTGCATGTGCTCCCTTAACAATAACATGTGTAGGGACCCTTAATCAGTGGCCAAATCTCTCTATTTGCATTTTGCAATACTTAACATTTTCTCTGTTTACCGCTTTAATATAACAAATTTTAATCATTGTGATAAACTGCAAACTCTCATCGTCTGGAAAATTAATAAGGGGTGAGTATTTATCCAATCGAATCAAGTTAAGTAAAAAAATTAAGTTAATGTAGTTGACGAGTCAATTTGAATTTTTTTAGTTAAATTGTGTTCAAATTTAATTGTAAATATTTATAATGTTATGAAACTAATTTGTTTCAATTTAAACAGATTTCTATAACTGTATGTGATATACATATATATGTATTTAGGGGTGGGCAAAATTCGACTCGACTAAAAAAATCAAATAAAGTTTGAGTTATAAAATAGAAATTCGAATAACTCAAAATTTTTAATAATTAGTTGATCAGTTTTAACGTTTGAGTCGAGTCGAGTCTGTCAATTCTGCCTGATATATTATGTGTATCATATGTGAAAATATGAAGAAATATATATGTATATCATATATGAATATAGAAAGCCGTCTAAATTAGAAACAATATGTATTATAACATTATAAATATTTACAATTAAATTTGAACAGAAACTCAAAAACTCGACTCGACTTGAATTTCATAAACTCGACTTGATTCGACAAGGTTTCAAATAAAGTTTGAATCATTAAATATGTCTTGTAAACTCAAATAATTCGAAATTTTTTGGCTCGACTCGATCAAACGCCCGACTCTACATGTATTCATATTTTTTCAAGTGCAGTATATATATATATATCAAGTAGAGTTGAATTGAACTAAAATTTTTGAGTATTTGAGTCTCATTTTATAACTCAAAAATTTATTTGAAATATTTTTGAATTACGTCAAGTTTATTAAATTATGATTCGAGTTGGGATTTTTTACAAAAAATTAACTTTTTGTGACCCAATCTAATTTGAATTTATATCCTATACATTGGCGGTGGAAAATGAAAGTTTTCACAAACGCCTTAGTTTTAGGGTTTATACTCTTTGTTTAGGGTATAGAGTTTATGAGTTTAGGTGTAGGGGTTTAAAATTTAGGGATGGTGGTTAGAATTTAAGTTTTAGGTTTAGAATTTAGGGTTTAGATGTTGGAGTTTTGTTTTTAGGGTAATATGATTATGATTTAGGTTTTAACTTATAAACCCCGAATTATAACTCTAAACTCTAAATTCTTATCACTATCCTTAAATTCTATACCCTACACCTAAACCCTTAAATCATACACTCTAAATTAAGACCCTAAACCCTAAAACTAAGACATTTGTGAAAACTTTCAGTTTTTACCGCCAACGTATAAAATAATAATCCATCTAGTTTTACTCACCCTTAAAATTAATCAGTCGCCTATCTTATGATCTCAGAGTGATTAATAATTAATTGAAAAAAACTGGCTTCTTCTCTTGGTAATGTAATTTATTGATTTGTGAATAGTCTACGTCTGCATCTAATTAATATTTTATACTGGTAACCAAACAGAGTTACTGGAAGTCACATTAATGATGCATTTAATTATTGTTATAATTGTTAATTGCCGACAAATTATTCCTTAAGTCACCATCCGTAAGGACCGTAACTATGGGCTGATGCCCCTTTTTTATATTAACAACCAGTTGGTATGTGAAAAAGAAAATTTTGACTTTTTACATTCAAAATCTTTTACATAATAAAATATGTCTTCAAGATCTATTAATTATCTAGCGATTAAAAATATTTATATTATCACATATTATATAGGTTCGAATCTCAATATAAAAATATAATATTTTATTTAATAAAAAATAAAACATGTCTTTTATATTAATGTTATGTTAGTGTATCTTAGATAATCTTAATATCTGGCGGTTAAATAGTATTAACATAAGGAATGAAATTAGGATAGGAGAACAAAACATTAATATTAAAAAGTGAGATAGGCAAATTCATAATTAATCTATATTTTAAAAAATATACAAAACAAAAAAAATATATATTTTTTTGTGTAGAAGAAGTAGAAGCCCCTCCCGAGACCCACATGAGCCCGTCTCTGATTAGCACCCATTTATATAGAGTTTAAACCCTACCACCTCCCTGGATTATTAAAAAGTGTCGTGTTAGTGTATTTTTAGTTTAATCTATTAGTATCATTTTTAATTTAATCGTTGGTATTTAATTAATTGATCGAGCAATTTAAAATTAGATATGTTAAAGTCCATAATAAAATGACTTTCTCAATCTATTTTTTTTATATTCACATTAACAAAATTCGAACTTCTTTTTAATTAAGAGTGCCCCGTCTAATGTCAATTGTCAGATAAAGAGTTCCCCAAATTTACGTGAACTAGAATACTAGATTCTTCCATGCAGAGCATTGCTAAGTAAATAATAATAATAATAATAATAATAATAATAATTGTTGACCTAACAAGCTGCACATTTCACTAGAAAATCATAATTAATTACAAGAAATCTCTATAATAAAATAGCTAAAATCATTTGTAAAATTATACTACCATGACCATCTCTGTTTAACAATATAAGATAGCAACAGAAAGGGGGGAAGAGTTGCATGTGCGGTTGGTGATCTCACGGTCTCACCGAAAACAATTGCATGTGCAGATTTTCATCCTTGTAAAAAAAATAACCTCAAAATATGCTTTTCATGGCCCTTGCGTTTCAAGGTTTCCTTTCTACTAGAAGTCAACATCGCATCGCACCGCTCCCCAAAGCGTTTTCCCTTTAATTCTTATATAAACCCCTTTCTCCCATCCCTATGTCACAAACCATTAGCATTAAACACACCACCCGCTTTCTGTTACTCGTTCTTCACAATGGCAAAGTCATCCTTTTCTGCAGCTGCCCTTGTGCTCTTTGTCTTCGGTTTCTGCCTGCGTGGAGCCTTCGGCGACTACGGAGGAGGATGGCAAGGTGGACATGCAACATTCTACGGTGGCAGTGACGCTTCTGGCACAATGGGTAAGTTTTAATGGTCTGTATCAGTATATGTAACATTCAAGTTTTATTTAGGCCGACAGTTTATCATCCTCAGGAGGTGCTTGTGGATATGGCAACTTATATGGCCAAGGCTATGGGACTAACACTGCAGCACTTAGCACTGCATTGTTCAGCAATGGCTTGAGCTGCGGTTCCTGCTACGAAATGAGGTGTGCCGGTGACCCCAAATGGTGTCTTCCCGGAACCATTACCGTAACGGCAACCAACTTCTGCCCCCCTAATTTTGCTTTGTCCAATGACAATGGTGGGTGGTGCAATCCTCCTCTCCAACACTTCGACATGGCCGAGCCAGCCTTCTTGAAAATAGCTCAATACCACGCTGGAATCGTCCCCATTTCATTCAGAAGGTACAGTGTAAAGAAACTAGCTATGGTGTGCAGTAAAATATTGATTGAGCTCATCTCATAGTATATTTATGTGATTAAAAAAACAGAGTCCCTTGTATGAAGAAAGGAGGAATCAGGTTCACAATCAATGGCCACTCCTACTTCAACTTGGTCATAATCACAAACGTTGGTGGTGCCGGAGATGTCCATTCGGTGTCAATCAAGGGCTCTAAAACTGGATGGCAAGCAATGTCAAGGAACTGGGGCCAGAACTGGCAGAGCAACACTTACCTCAACGGCCAAAGCCTGTCGTTCCAAGTCACCACAAGCGATGGCAAGACTCTTACAAGCAACAATGTGGTCCCGGGGAATTGGCAATTCGGACAAACATTCGAGGGTAGTCAGTTTTAAGAGTTTCAGCATGTAATAGCCATTGTTAGAGCTTAAGAGAGGTTCGGTCCCAAGTGGCTGTCTATTGCTGAGGTGGTTTATTCGGCACCCGCTAGGCCTACCTGTATTTTTACTTTCATTGAAGGGTTGTGTGAGCCATAGTTTTAAGTCTCAAAACACAACCCATATTCATGCTTAGGTCTCATACATCAACGGTATTCATGAATTAATATTACTTCACTTAATTCTAAGTTACTTTATAGTTTAATGTTCTGTTTATAGATCCTAAATCAGCGGTTCCTTTTCATTTATTTGTTTGTTTAGTTTTACTAGTTATGGAAGAACGTGAATCGACTCTAGGATAACCATTTAAGAATATGGCTAGAGACAATCAATATCTTGGGACTCAGTACCGAATCTGGTTTTCTATATAAAAAACAAATCGTGGAAAACATGGGCAGTAACGACGGAATTTTAAAATATTTTCACAAAATTGTGACCTTTTACCAACACTTTCCTTGCCCTGATTCCACCATTTCAATGGCCTAATCATACAACTCCTCAATCTCAGCTAGTGTAAAACAATCATACTGCAGTTTTCCAAACTATGATACTACCATTACTAACATTCTAGTATCATAGTGTCCGTGTTGTGTCGTGTCCGTACTTCCTATTTCACCACTCAAGTAATATTCTCATTTTCACACAAAAGGTTGATACCAGAAGTTTATTCCAATGCCAAACCTTCCCAACAGTTTAGCAAATGCTACTTTTTTTTCTTTCCATTTCATACTATTTGCAAAAGAGAAACATATAGGATCAACTAGGAAATATGACTTGTATGTCAGTTCATAGTAATAACAAATAACAATTGCAGGCTTACTTACCTCAAAGAAACACGACTCATTTTCCAGAGAGAATAATTCTAGATGGCGAGTAAATTACAGTGGCAATGGCAACTTTTGCCATTCAACTTTACAAAAAGCCATCCTTCCTATCTTGTTCCTCAGCTTCCTTGTTAGCAACTTGAACAGATTTGAACCAAAGAAATGCCTAAATATTCAAAATCAGATTATCACAACAATTGGTTAGATTGAGTTCATAAATTTCGATCCATGCATTCCACGAGTGTTTTTATCAATCACTTTGAAAATGGGGTTTGTCACCAAAATCAATGAAAGCTCTACTAGGTTACAACATAACATATTAGCCCATTGGACTCATCCGAGTTGCATGCATCATGTTTTAATTTATTAGCAGTGAAATGCTTCATTCTTCCAAACTAATCAAAATATCTGTATGAGAAAAAGGTGATCATAAATAGGACTTTATTTAGAATAGACAACAAATATAACGGACTATATTCGACTGGAAACAAACACAATGTAATTAGCAACAAATTGTTGACTAACATGTGGTAGTCAGATGCCATGTAATCATGAATTCAGATGAACGCATATTGGTATTCTTAAAGGTTGTGGGATCGAGAAGATTTAGACGTTTAATGTTCTACTCGAATGAATGAAGTATAAAGAATTGGTGGATTAATGGTAGATAACAATTACAACATGTAGCAGTCCTAAATCACATTTTCTTTTGATTCAACTCCTAAAACAAAAATGAATTACAATTCCTCATTCAAAATATTGATCTCAAATGAGGTAGGGGAAACTCACCGAAGTGGGGATTCCAGTAAATGCAAAGAAACCAAGCAAGGGCGCATAGAAAATGCTGTCTGAGTTCAAAACTCCAAAAACAGGCTTTTGGTTGATATACTCGAAAATAGAACCAATCTGCAGGGTAAAGAGTTAAAGATTTAGCCATCTTAATTTTGAGGGTCACAAACCATTAGAGAGTAAGAATACGAAACATACCGCGGCAATGGCCGTTATCGCCGAGGCAAGTAAATAAACAAAGAAGGGAACCTCAAAACTTTGCTGTGCTGTGGAACCCTTCCCTCCTTCATCTTGAGCCCAAGGAGGAGGCTCGTCCGAATCGGGTCTCGCCCAAGAAGGGAGACTTTCTTCAGACTTGTTGGACTCGGCAGAACCTTCAGTTGCATTTAACACAAGAGACCTACGAGATAACCTTTTGTTTTGATAAAAATGAAAACATCCATTGCCATTGGCATGTTGATTCAGAATCATGTTTCTAACACCCGAAAATCCGGAGACTAAAGTTGGATTGCATGGAGACAGTAAGGTTGCAACCATCATATCTTCCACTTAATACTTGTTTAATTTTTGCTGCTGGGGACAAAACATATTGTGATATTATTAACAACATAAACATAATTAACAGATCTGTTTTATAGAGGTAATAATAAATAGACAAAACACACTTAAATAGCGGCGGCTTGGCAGTGTCCCGACCACTATTTCACGGTAGCGACGCCGTATACCACGGCTAAACACCTCAATAGCAGCGGACAACTCAAATACAGATAGAAAACAGAAAATCAAATATAGCAGAGGCAGAGAGCAGATAGCTCAAAATCTCTCACAGGAGTCAGGACTAAAGTAAAAAATCAATGTTCAAGTTAAGTTTAGGGTTTCAGAAACTACCTTGTTTGATTCCCTGATCTGCCGGAAACTTTAAGGCAAGGGGAGGCTTGGGTGGACGGGAGGAGGAGGTAAAATGACGGGAAATTTTTTTAAGGGAACAAATAAAGAGATAAAATAGGCGGGGTGTTGAGTTGAGTGGGTGGGGAATTTTCAAAGGAAATTTTAGAAAATATTTAAGAAAGTATTTAAAATTAGGGTAAATTACATTTTTTTACCACTCAACTTTCTTCTTAGTTCTATTTTGGTCACTAAAGTTTAAAATTTTTAATTTAATCAATGAACTTTGACATTGCTCCTATTTTGGTTACTCGACCGTTAAATCACGTGATGACATGGCATAGGGTCCAATGACACATCAAAACAACGTTTTTGGATTATTATTATTTTTGGACAAACTATAAAATTCATCACTCAACTTATCTATTATTCTTATTTAGGTCACTTAACTTTCTTCTGATTCCTATTTTGGTCACTGAAGTTTAAAAATTTTCCTTCTTCTTTTCCCTATCCTCTATATATCTCCCTTTGCAAATTCCGACCACCGCTATGTAAAAGTTTCGAGGATTAAAACTGTCGTCATACCCAATTAAAAGACAACATTCAACGGTTGAATGACTCAAATGTAACTATAATATTATTTGAGTGACCCATATGTAACCATAATATTATTTGAGTGACCCAAATGTAACTTTTAATAGTGACCTTTGTTGTAGTTTACCCTACTTGGATGAGTAATGTTTTTTCAGTTTGGGTAAACTACAACATAGATCACTCAATTACAGGTAAAGTAACATTTAGGTTACCCGGTTATTAAAATTACATTTGTGGTACTCAATTATGGGTAATGTTACATTTGAGTCACCCAATTATTAAATGTTACATTTGAATCACTCAATTATGGGTAAGGTTACATTTGGGTCACCCTTCATATTTAAAATATATATGTATATATCAATTTGTGTATTAGATTAATTAATAATTTCAAATGAAGTATTTTAGTGTTAACGAGGGTATACAAGTGATTTGGAAGAATAAATGATTAAATTGATATATATATTTTAATTATGAAGGGTGACCCAAATGTAGTCTTACCTATAATTGAGTGACCCAAATGTAATCTTACCTATAATTGAGTGATCTAAATGTAACCTTACCCATAATTGAGTGACCCAAATGTAACCTTACCTATAATTGAGTGACCCAAATGTAACTTTTAATAGTTAGGTGATCCAAATATAACATTACACATAATTAAGAGACTTAAATGTAACTTTTAATAATTGAGTGATTCAAGTGTAACTTTATATATAATTGGGTAATCTTCGTTTACCCTTTTCAATTTCAACAACGGAAAGTTCTACAACGTGCGACGAACACCGTTGAACATCACTAACGCTGAACATTGTTGAACACCATTAAATTAATTGATAAGAATTAAAAATTTCAAGGACTCAACATACAATTAATAATTATTTTAAAAAATATAATTAAATTATATTTCATATATATTAAAAATTATTTTTTAATAAAAGTAAACTACATATTTAGTACCTCACCTATTTCTGTATTTCTATTTTGGTACCCAAACTATTTTTTTAACAAAATAGAACCTAACATTACGTATTATTTCTATTTTGGTACCATGATTGTTAAAAATAAACAGAAACATTGACGTTGCTTAGTCAAATAACAATTTTAGTCTCTAAAACTTATACAATAAGAACCTTTACGGACATAGAGAATACTTGCAGAGTATATCTTGACTGAATGCCTAAATCTGCAAGGGGCTAGTATTTGAATGCTAACTTTAATCTGCTCAGATTTTTATTTTTTTAAGAATAACCATGTCCAACATATTTAAACATGGAGATATGTCCAAGGATCCCCAAATATATGAAAAATAGAAGGACAAAAAATGTAAACACGCTCATGAAATAATCAATATCCGATCAGTACTAGGAAGTACAACCCTAAACAAACATAGAATACTAGTTATTACAACAACGAAAAGTGTCTACTTGTGCTTGACAATCTTCCGTGACAGCTAGTAAACAAGGTATTTTAAATCGGTAGTCACTAATTATGTAGAAATTGAGGTCAACAAAATCGTTGATAGCAGCAGATGGTTGTTATCTTCGATTTTATTTCAGTAAAAGCTTCCGACTATGATTAGTTGATTACTAAGTGATAACCAGAAATCTTTAAAAAAATAATTAAAGTCAATATTGTATCTCCAAAGATGTAAAAATTAATTTCATTTTTTTTTAATTTCGAAGAAACTCAGTATTGTTGGGGAATCGACTATGACAACACTGTGGATATAATTTTTTGCGCTTCTTGTTCTTATAGGTTTTAGTTGATTTTTACTTTTTCATAGTTTGCTCTTTTTTGTTGTTATTACAGTCAATATTATTTTTAGAGGAATTTAGAAAGTAATCGATGAAAATTTATATGGAACTATGGTGACAATGAAGAAGATGTTCGATATCTAGTTTTTCATACTTCGAATGGAAGAAAAAGAAAGACTAAATTTACATTTTTAATCCAAAAAATAAAAATGATGTTTAAATTGATAATATTTTGGACTAAATTGATAGATTGTATAAGTTTTAGGGACTAAAACTATTATTTGACCAAGCAACGTCAATTTCCATTTATTTTTAACAATCAGGGTACCAAAATAGAAACAATATGTAACATTAGGTTCTATTTTGTTAAAATAAATTAGTTTGAGTACCAAAATAAAAATATGGAAATATGTGATGTAGTAAATATCTGGTTTACCCTTATTAAAAAATAATTTTTAATATATATGAAAAATAATTTAATTGATTTTTAAAAATTATTATTAATTATATGTTAAATCCTTGAAATTTTTAATTATCATTAATTAATGTAATGATGTTCGGGTTAGGGAGGTTTTTTAACGAGGTGTCCAAATAACCACCCTTCTTTTTCAATCAAAATTAATTTAATGGTATTCAGCGGTGTTCGTCGCACGTAGTAGACTCATCCTTTCAACAACATCTAACAACGTGGATTTCGGTGTCAAGAAATAACTGCGAAGTTAAATAGAAAAGAAAAGTTGTATAAATATAGAAGATGAGAAAATCTAGAGAGAGGAAGGATGAGATTTTGTTGTGATTTTTAAGATAAATCAAATAAATCACTTTTAAAATAAAAAATTATTAAATAGATTCGGCACATCATATTATTCATAATTTTTTAATTTATTTTATTAGTAAATTCATTTCATTTTATCTTTTAAATAATTACTCATTTTTTTCTTTGCATGTAAAAAAAGAGTAAATATTTACTTTTAAAAAATAAAATAGATAAATTTTATTAACATGAATCATAGATGACGCGTGAGCGAGATTTTTTATTTAATAATTTTTGGTCAAACCAAAAACAGCGTGAGAGCTATATTGTGAAGTCAGCACGAAGCCGTGGACTAAATGCGGCTTCTTTTTTCTCCCTTCTTCAACCTCTCTGTACTGCTTCAAATTTCTCAGTTACTCGCACGCTTGAAAGTCTCTATTTCTTCTCTTCTTTTCACTTTCTCCCATTTTTTTCAGATAAAAACTTGTAAGAAAACAGGATAGGATATGCCACGTTGACCAATCCTTTTTTCCCTGTTTTTGGATTATTTTTCGAGGGAATGGGTTGTTTTTCTTGTTTTGATTCAAAGAAAGAGGATAAGTTAAATCCTGTCAGCGAAACTGTTAATCGAAAGCAAGGCCACCCAACTATTTCCTCTAATGTTTCCGAATTATCTGCAGGTTAGCTTGATTTTTTTTGTTTTGTTTTGGAATATATATTTCGAAATTAATTACTTTATCACCTGATCTAAGTTATTTCTGAATCATTATTTTCTTTGTTAATGTCTTTAAATTGATAGAATTTTAGACTAAATTAATAGATTGTATTAATTTTTATACTAAAATTATTATTAAACAAAGTGATATCACTATTTGATACTTATATTAATTTTAAACAGCCAATGTAACAAAATAAAAATGAAAGGAAACATTAGTTATCATTTTCCACTGCTACTTATTCTAATATTAGATTTGCCAATGCCAGTGTTTCCTCCAGGATGGAAATCATCTAGTTTTTCGGCACCCTTATTTATGCCCCACACTTAAAGGTAGGTTTAATATTTAGAGTTTAGGATTTTTAAGTTAGGGGTTATGGTTAGTGTTTAAGGAATTTAGAATAGGGGTAAGATTTAGGACTTAAAATTTAATTTTATTGTGTTTTTTTAGTGAGGATTTTTATCAGTTTCCTCCTACCCAAACCCCACTTCTCACAGAATATTCAGTAGAAACCCTACTACTTCCCAAAACATCTTGAAACCCGCTTTACCTTCATCACCAGTTTGTGGGATCTTTGGGTTTTCAGCAATGGCATCTGCAACTGCAGGAGAAGATGGCCAGTTCAAGTTGTCTGAGACCAGTGTGCTTAAAATCAAGAAGGGAGACATTACTCAGTGGTTTATTGACGGCTCCTCCGACGCTATTGTCAGTTCTTTCTCTAATCTCTACAATCTTTTAATTTGTTTATGGAATTAGTGACCCTAAAATTTGTATTCAATTTGGGTGATTAATGTTGAGGGGAAATAGAAGGATTATTGAGTGTGTATACTGGATATGGGTTGATCATTATATTTCTTTCATGGGTTTTTATGTACATGGATTAAAGTTGAGCATTGTGATAATCATCTGTAGGTCAATCCGGCAAATCCGAGAATGCTTGGAGGTGGCGGCGCGGATGGAGGTATTCTACCTTGGAAAATTTTCTTTTTCCTGATTTTGGACCTTATTAATGTGCTAGGAAAATGAACTTACAATGACCATTGATGAATTTTACTAGCCATACATAGGGCTGCTGGCCCAGAACTTCGAGAAGCATGCGTTAAGGTCCCGGAAGTTCGACCTGGTGTTCGCTGTCCCACCGGTGAAGCAAGGATTACCCCGTAAGTTCTTCGTAATTACACAGTGTGTATTGCTGATTCATCCAAATGTTGCACGTTAATATACTAACTGCTGAGATTATGCAGAGGATTTAAACTACCCGCGTCTCATGTGATTCACACCGTTGGACCGATTTATGATTCCGACAAGGACCCTAAAGGCTCGCTGAGAAATGCATACAAGTATGCTATGATGTTCCTTTCCACCACTCTATTTGTAGTTAAGTTTATCATTCTCAATAAGACCTCTTCTTGAAATTGTTGCAGAAATTGCTTGAGTGTGGCTAAAAAGAACAACATTCAATACATCGCGTTTCCTTCCATATCTTGCGGTGTATATGGGTAAGTAATGCTAAGAAACCACCAAAGGTTTTCTTATCGTATCCCTTTTGAGTACAAAATCTTAGTCTTTACCGTCGTATTAAAAACCTTTTGGAAACTAGACGAGCACATGGTTCTGTTGAAACTTGGCTAAATTGTATCTGGTTTTTTTTTGTTTCTTCCTTCTGTGATGATATTATTTGTTAAGGACTGGTTTTTAATTGGTGATGCTTGGATTGTTGGGTAATTTGTGTAACCTTCTGGATTGAACTTTGACCATGAGCATGGAGCCATGGACTCATAGACATAATCGAAATCTCTTGATCATGGAAGAGCATTTTCTTCTGTTAAATTCTTTGTCATTTAATCCTTAGTGTTATTATGGGTTTATTTATTTGCTAGCTTAGGTGTTTGTAGTATACGCTCGATTGGTTTATATTTAATTTCTTAATTTATTTCTGAAACTTTTCCAGATATCCTTACGAGGAAGCAGCTACAGTTGCTTTACCTACTATCAAAGAATTTGCCGATGGTATTAAAGAGGTAACTTATCCTTTTATTCTGCTTCAACAATACCATGCACGGTTTCTTTTAATTGTCGATTGATTCCCTTTGTTCCAGCCTTTAAATCCAGTTTTACTTTATTACTTTTATGTTACTCAAACTCAGGTGTGAGTATCAGATACGACATACGAGTACAAGTACTTAAAGAAAAATGATGAATCGTAGCAACATAAGTTTACTTATTTGCCTACAAAGACTGAGAAAGAATTCTTTCGTGTTTATTTTTTTTTCCAATTTTGTCATTGCATGATATATAATTCTATATAGTCCGGATAGTAGACGAACTTGTGAGTGACACTCACTCAAGTTGCTGTTTGCAGGTGCACTTTGTTCTATTTGACGGCAACGTCTATGACGTTTGGTTGAGAAAAGCAAAGGAATTGCTCCAGGTTTAGTTCATGCTAGGAACTAGAACTGAGCTTGGTCATATTTGAGGGTGCACTTGGTAATAAATGTATCTGAATTGGCTTGAACCAATTACTTTCTTTTGGATTATGTCCTGTGAGAGTCCAGACTTTAGAAGCATAAACGCCATGGTGCTTCATCTGGCCTTGGCAAAGGTTTGATGCAGTTTAGAAGTAGTAAAACGGTTCCCGGGACGCGCAATGTTACCTGCACTTTTTATTTTACATGTGGTACTTGACTACTTGTATCAAATTTAGAATGAATTAACGTACATGTTACAGATGCATAATCAGAATCAATTAGTATAGTAACGAACAAATGATGGTACTCGAACTTACGACCTCGGCCGTACTATTAAGTCAAGGCCTCATTGGTTACATCACACTTTTTTTAAATTTTAAATTTAGGCGGAGAATGTTGGGAACCATACTATGTCTCTAGATGGAGTTAACTCGGTGTTCAATGTTCAACTGTCACACCGATGGTTTTCGATGATGGTAGGTTGAGGGAAATGGCCGGTTTGGTGGTGACTATTTTGGTTTTTGAGATATGTAGATTATTTTAGATTTTTTTTTAAAAAAAGTTTAAAATATTAAAAATAAAAAACAATTAAAATAAATTAGAAATTAAAACTTGTCATGTGTTGTATTTTAATGGGTAAACAATTTTTTTAATGGTGGTTAACTATCAAACTATTACCAAAATGTAATTTAAGCACCTAAAATTAAAAAAGATATATAGTTTAGATACTTATATGTAATGTATATATTAAGCCATTTTAAAAAAGGGTAAAATACAAAGATCATTATTTAATTATCTTCTCATCCTTATTTTGGCCACTCAACTTTTAAATTTTTCAATTTACTAACTGAACTTTCGTATTGCTCTTGTTTTAGTCACTCTTAATTATTTTATCATTATTTTTTATTTTTTGGCATTTATTATTATTATTTAACATAAAATAATTTAAAATTTATAATATAAATTGTTCGTCGATTACCATTCGTCGTCGTCATACTCCACCGCCGTCGACCGTACATGGTGGTCGTTCAATCTCATATTTTATCGTTCGTTTCGTCTCGGCCCCCTATATTCGAATTCAACCTCCGTTTTGCAGGAAAATACTCCGTAGTCCACGAAAAAAATTGAAAGTTAAGAAATCGAAAAGTTTCAAATGAGATTTGTGGGTTTTAGGACATTTTCGGGTGAAACAAACACCAGATTCAGACTCATCGCGTCAAATCGAGTCTACCGGTGCAATTTGAGATCAAATGATCACCGATTCTAAGACCAACGATGGTGGTGATTCCCCCATATTTTTTAATTTAATAATAATAAAATATATTTGATTATTTATTTTAAATTATTTTTACATTTAATAATATTAAAAAATTGAAAATAATAATAAAATATTCTATAGTGACCAAAACATGAGCAATCTAAAAGTTAAGCTAATAAAAAAAATTTAAAAGTTGAGTGACTAAAATAAGTGTGAGAAAATAATTGACTGATGAATGGTGTATTTTAACCACGTTAAGCCGTTAACTGTTAACGAAATTTAGGGTTTCAATGCACTGCAGTCGCCCAAGTATAAAAGCGTATTTTTTCCCAGTCCTCTCACAAGCCAAAGCCTTGGTTATTAGCAGGCGGAAGCAAAGAGCCTCCATAATCTACTTTTCTTCCTCTAATCATGGTCAGATCTCCATTTCATCTCTAATTTGGCTTCTGATTCTTTACCAAAACTTAGTTTTTCCCCCATAAAATTGACCTCTCTAATTGTATCTTTATTGTTTTGTAGACTTTCAAACGTAGGAATGGTGGCCGCAACAAGCATGGCCGTGGCCATGTCAAATTCATCCGCTGCTCTAACTGTGGAAAATGTTGTCCCAAGGTATTTTTCATCTTTAATTTTCTCACCCCCTACCTTGGAATTTTCTTTTTTTATTTTCCTGATTTTTTCTTTTTAATTTTGGGTTTTCATTGTTTGAAATAATAAAGGATAAGTCGATCAAGAGGTTTCTTGTGAGGAACATTGTCGAACAAGCTGCCGTTAGGGATGTCCAGGAAGCCTGCGTCTATGACTGTAATTTTACTTCAATTTCTCAATTTTATTCCAACTTTCTCGTTTCAATTCCCATGTTGAAATCACTGTTTGGTTAATAATGTGTAGCGTACACTCTGCCCAAGCTTTATGTGAAGATGCAATACTGTGTTTCATGTGCGATCCACTCCCACGTCGTGCGAGTCCGATCCCGCACTAACAGGAGGAACCGTGATCCACCCCAGCGCTTCATCAGACGCAGGGTATGTTTTTTAATAACCCATGATTTGATGCTTCTCGTATCATGCTAACAAGTATTTCGATTATCTTTGTTGTAATGTGAATTAACTCTGCTTGATCATGACTTGTTTGGATTGATTATTGTTAAACTGGTGTAGTGTTAAACTGTTAATGGAATTTCAGCTATAGAAAAGCTTCATCAATTTGTTAAACAAGGATAACATGCCTAAAACACGGTTAAGAATCAGTTGAAACATGATAATTTAATATGCATTCGGTTGTCTTAAACGTGTTGGATTATCAACTAAAGCAAAGATCGAGAGATATGTGTAGAGAATCTGAAATGTTATTCATAGAGAAGAATAGAATAACAAGCTCGATTACAACTGATGATATACAAGGCTTTTGTAACTGATAGTCTAACTGCTTAACTTGAGCTGAGTTAGCATCTACTTCAACTATATGTAATAGTCTTATAATGATACTTATACTAATAGTCTTAGATTGTTTTTACTAGCCTTCTGTGGTTGCTTATTGATCATTATGAGATGGAAAATATGCCTTAGAACTAATGTAAGTGATGCTTGGAGATCATCGAGAGGGATTATAGAAGAATTTAGCATCGAGACGCTTTACTTTGAAGGTTTAGTGAAGCTTTGCCTCTTTTTAGGGACCTGTCTGCCCCTTTAGCTTTTACATATCAGGTGTTTTAGGGATGAACTGGTCGCTCGTATGTAATATCCATCTAGTTACTTTGTCAGTTTCCATTTCTGGTGGCATGCTGATCATTATAAGGTGGAAAATGTCTTCCTGTAGATGATACATGGGAGATATCTGTGTGTAAAGAATTTTAGCCGACTCCTGAATTGAATTATTTGCATCATCTTCAGAAGATATTTTATTTTATAAAACAAGGAATGATACATTTGCTTTTCCATTTACTAAGTCCACGATATATTTTTGATTGTCTCGGCGTGATTGCAGCCATGGATTTAATTAATTAAGCAGAGCTAATTGTTATTGATGTGATTCGTGATACTAACCAAGTGCATTTTGTGTGTTTTGTTAATGGTTTTGTTTCCATGTTTCTTGAAAGTCTTCCCTCATTAAGAAAGCTTTCTTTGATTGTGTATTTGATTTTATATCTTTTAGGATGATATGCCAAAGCCTGGTCAGCCTGGCCAAGCTCCGCGTCCTGGTGTTGCCGTTCCTCCTCGCTCTTAAAGCGTATGAAGCTCGTGTTGAATTTCTATATTTTATTTTGCTTAAAAATGTCAGCATTAACTTCATGAACATGGAGATGTGTAGGAAGGTTTTGATTACTTGAAAGTTTTTAATATTTTTGTAAGCCATGAATGGTTGAGAATGCTAGTTGATATCCGCATTTGATTTTTTGCATAATTACTGATTTTACATTAAGTTTGGATCCTGTTCATAGTCTGCCAAAACAAATTGAGTTTTATATGTATATATATAATAGTAATATAGTATTCTAGAGTGAAAAGCATGATTAGGATACATAAGCTAATGAAAATGAAAGGTTTTGTAACCCTTACACTAGTTGATTGTATTACAAAGAAATTAATATTGGTTGAGAGTGCATAGCAATTGGATTTGAAATCCGGTGGGAGGCAAAAGCCATGTTTAGTTGGAGACCGGAAGAAAAGCGAAAGTAATTGAAGAGAAAGCGTACGGAAATAGGTACATGCTAAGGTACGACTCTTTTCTTAAGTAAAAATTTTGGTAGAACCGAAATTCTTAATTGAGTAAAATTTTGTGTGTCTACCCAAATTCTTACTAATTGAATAAGAATTTATGTTATAACTTAAATTCTTACTAATTGGGTAATAATTTAAGTAGAATTGAATTTTTTATCAATTGAGTAAAAATTATATTATAACCTAAATTCTTTTCAGAATTTAAGTTAAATTTTACCTTAAGTAAAAATTTATATTATTAAATAAATTATTATTAATTGATAAGAATTTGTGTAATAGCCTGCCTTAATTTAGCTGCACGGCAGAACTCCCGGAAATATGAGAATGGGACGAGACAGATGCATATGGTAATGGTATGAGTTGGTGAATCCCATGGCCCATGCACGCACGTAGCCTTTTTACTTTTCTTTCTCATCTTATCCTCTAATCAGTACTTTTTTCAGTGGCCATGAAAACTTACGGCTAGTATTCTTTTCTTCTTCTTTTTTTTGCAATGTTTTGAAATTATAACTATATTTATATGTCACTAATATTAAATAATAAGTTGAATTGTTTAATTAATAAACAATTCTAATATAAATGCTAAATAGAAATTTAGAAATTTTGAGAATTTAGTTTGAGGGAGCTATTTTAATTTTAAACTTTTATAATTTTAGATTAAATTTTTCAAAAATTCTAAAAAAGTTTTATTTAAATTTTTTTATAAAAATTTAGGGGTTTAACTAAAATTATAAAAAAAAAACGAGACTTATCAAGAATTTTAAAAAAATAGGAGTGATTTAATTAAAATTAATGAAAAAAATTTAAAATATAAAAACAATTTTTAAATTTGTTGAAGAGTCCAAATTAAACTTTTAAAAAATTAAAATACTAAAGGTTAAAATTGTCAAAATTTGGGGCAATGACCACAAGCTTCAATTACGGCCCGCCCTTGCAGACTTCCATGCAAGGATGGCAAACGAGACAAGTGGGTGTGGATACCCTCTCTTTTATACCTATACACTAATACACACTTAAAATTTTCATATCGTTTACTTGCCTACTACTTATGACGAGTACAATTTTCAAATCAATACATATATATACAAGTACATTTCTCGATTCACCATGTACCCATTATCCAACTAAGTATCCACCACCTACTCCATACCCACTTATAACCACCAAATCTGTCAACTAAACAGTTACTACTATCAAATATAACAAAAAAATTACAATGGTCAAATTTATATCTGAACTCGATCGTAATGATCCTTAATTCATACGATGTGAGTGGGTGGCCATATGTGGGGCGCACAAATATATGTGATAAATAAGATCCAAGTTCATCAGCTACCCACAACTTATGACGTGTACAACTTTTAATATTTACACTTGCCCACTATCCACCAAATTAGCGCGGTACACTAATTTTTATTAATATAATAAGACCTAGTCCAAACTGTATAAATCATATTTTAAAAGATAATTAAACTCGTATTAAATATTAATGGATAGATAAATAATAGTGGGATTTTGATAAAGATTTTATATATGATTTTTTTAGAAGTTGTCTTTTTCTTTAAATGGTAATTATTAAACTAATAAGTAGTCTCAGTGAAAAAGTGGACGATGTCCACCCTACGAGACTTGTGTTCAATTACTTTGTTTGTAAAGTGTGTACATTGTCAAAATGTTAAGAATATATATAAACAAATATTACCTTGTAATCACTTTTAAACTTGTCAATATATAAAAATATATTTTTACATACCCATTTAAAAAAAATTATTTTAAACTCATTTTTAAATTTTTATGTCGCCGCTGACCTTATTTATGCTGATTAAATGTTGTTGTTATTCACAGGCACAGCACGGGAGCAACCGTATATAAGTAGGCTTGCTAAATCAATAGTTCATTAGCTTTCAGCATTAAATCACTCTGTATTAGGGGTGTTCATTTCGGATATCCGATCCGATCCGATCCGAAAATTCGGATATCCGAAAAATTCGGATCACCTAAATAGCGATCCGTATCCGATCCGAAAAAACCGGATATCCGAAAATCCGGATATCCGAATTTTCGGATCGGATACTCGGATATCCGATTATCCGAAATTTATGAATTTATTTGATTATTATTTTAATTTAATGGTTCTATCCATGAAAATTTTAGGTTTTCGAATATAAAAATTAATAAATTATTGAATATAACAATATTTGTATCAAGAAATTTCAATTTTTCATATATAACAAGTAAAAATATCGAATATGATAAGATTTATACCTATAAAAAAATTGAATTTTCGGATATCGGATAATCGGATATCCGATCCGAATGTAAAACCACTATCCGTATCCGATCCGAAATTTTCGGATATCCGATCCGAATTATCCGAAAAATAAAAAACGGATCGGATATCCTAAATTTCGGATCGGATCAACGGATAATCGGATCGGATCAATCGGATCGGATTTTTTTGAACACCCCTACTCTGTATTACGTAGAATATACATCTGAGCTAGGCTTATAAATAGAAAGGGAGCAGGATTTGCACTGCAACCTTTGTTGAATAAACTAATAGTAAGGAGACATAGGGGAAAGAGCTTATGATTGGGTTTGTCACGCCTGCTGCCAGTTTTATCCCATTTTGCCACCACAACTATCTCTCTTTATTTTTATTTTTATTTCATCAAATTTGAGTTCTGATATCAGATTAAATATTTATTTTTAAAGCAAATAAGTAAAACTATAAACAATGGTAACAAAGGTGCTTACAGACACAGTAGTAGAAATACTAATTTAAGCTAGTTTTAATTGGACAAAAATTCCCCGTCATTTTTAGTGTTTTTTTTTATTTCAACACTAAAAAATTAAATCTTAAATTGTGAGCATAAATTTTAAATTTTAAACCCTACACCTAATAGTCTAACAATGATACTAAAACTTAATCTTAAATCTTAAATTTATTTTTTAACGATAAGACATAAATAAAAGCGCCGAAAAGAACGTGATAATGAAATGAAATGAAAAGCGATGTGTTAAGTTGTTTTCTCATGTGTCCTGAGGTGCACTTAGGTCATGGACGTGTTGTAGTCCAAAGACAGCAACTACTCACGAGTCATGATGGTGCATCTTCAATCCTCTTCACATAAATTAACAACTTTCATACTTTATGATTGCATGTTCTGGCCCTACATCTTTTTATGAACCAGATAATATTATTTTATGTATCTCATTCATTATAATCACCAATTCACCATACCCTACCCACCAAGCAATGTGCCCTTATAAGTTACTAAGCTGGCCATATCTTAACTTTCTCCAAAACTGGTTCAACCTTAATATAAACAAAAAAAAATCAATCAGCTTGTGAAAAATGGCAAAGAAAGAGCTCAAAAACCCCAGTTTTTTGCTGCTTTTGGCATTGCTGCTTGTCCTGACGATTAGCTCTGGGTGCATGGCGGAGGCTAGCAGCAGGCTTAGTTCATCCACAAGAAGAAGAAAGGTTTTAGAGATAGAGCAAGATTACCCGGGAGATGTTCCCAGCATCCCGAGTGATTATGATTACAATGATTTCTATAGAAGGCAAGGTGATGTTCCAAGCCCAGGAATTGGTCACTAAATATATATAGAATCGCCATGGATGCATATCTCTTTTAGCTGGTTCTTGTTTTCTCTTTGAATCTTCTTATTGATTTTGTTTTCTTTTTCTTAGTTATTTTTTCCAGATTTTCTCTTCTATTTCATCTATACTGTTCTTTTTATATATTTTATCAGTAAACTTAGTCGAAACTGAAGTGATATATATAGACTATAGAGACTATATATGCATGTTTTTATATATAATGAATACATTTATGTAATTTGGAATGATTTTGTGTTGAACAGTGGGTTTGATTTATTTGTACATTTTCTTATGGAAAGTGATGTGTTTGTTTTTTCACAAACAGAATTAGCATATTGCTCAATATTTTGGATAATTTGACCAAGTATCAACTCAAATAAGGTTGTTAAGTCATTTCCCCTTGTTTAAATGAGGTGTATAATCAATTCTATTTGATTTGTTTTGTCTCACTTGAAGTTGAAAATAAGTTAAATTTTAAATGATTCAAAATGACATACTAATAATCAAAATAAAACTTTAGTAAAATCTTGTATGCATGCCCAAGGAGCCAGGGTAGTTAATAGGGTGAGGCTCCTAGAGTGCAGCTAAAATAAGGTGGATTCCTACACAAATATTTATTTAGTTGGTAAGAATTTAGGTTAGGATGAGTCTACCACGTGCGACGAACATTGATGAACATCACTAACGATGAACACCATTAATTTTTTTAATTTTAAAAATCTAAAGGACTAAAATTATAATTAAAATTATCTCTTAAAAAATAAAAATCAAATTTAATAGTTACTTTATAATATTTTTTAATAGGTTAGAATCAAATATACTCAATTCTCCTAAACCTAACAAAATCAATCTCTTAAAAAAATAGAAATCAGTTTCTCCTAAACATAAACCCTAACAAATTCTAATCTATTAAAAAATTATAAACTGATTTCTATTTTTTAAGAGATTGATTTTGTTACAGTTTAGGAGAATTGGATATATTTCATTCTAACTTATTAAAAAAAATTATAAAGTAACTATTAAATTTAATTTTTATTTTTTAAGAGATAATTTTAATTATAATTTTAGTTCTTTAGATTTTTAATTTTTTTTTAAAAAAAATTAATGGTGTTTATCGGTGTTCATCGTTAGTGGTGTTCATCAATGTTCGTCGCTCGTGGTAGAATTTCCCTTAGGTTATAACATAAGAATTTGTGGTGTTACACAAATTCTTACCTAAAATAAAAGCTACACAAATTCTTGCTTAGAGGTGTGATGTTGATCCCATTTGCTTGCTTTGTGGAGATATGTTAGAGTCGAGAGATCATGTTTTTGCGGATTGTGAGTTTGTGTGACAGCTTAATGAGATGATTTTGGTGCATTGTGAGATTTATTATGCGTATAATTGTTGGTCAAATTTACAGAATTAGATGCAGATGAGGGGCAAGGGGAAATTCTTGATTGCGGTGATTTTAAGGATTGCTTGGTGTTATTGCACTTATTTGGTTTGACATGAGAGAAATTCTCGCTTGCATGAGAAACTTCCTCAAACGGTTGACTCTTTGTTCGTGTGAATCAAGAAAACTGTAAATATGAGATTGGAAGTTATCCTAAGCTTGTTAACTGCTCCTCCTTTTTAGTTGTTTGTTTTATATAGAGGTAGGCTAGTTGTAAAAGAATAATTTGTTGGGTGGTTCTTAGATGAATAAAACAACATTTATATAAAAAAATTTATACAAGTGATCTCAAACCACTACCAAAACCAATTGATTTAATAACCATGCAAAAAAAAAAAATTCTTTTTCAATATTTGTAATTTAGTCCTCAAACTTTCTTTTTCACTTAATCACTTCTCTAAAACCCTTGTAATTTTCCATATAGTCCATTTCGGCCCTTCATTAATAAAGCTATTAATAAGAATCAATATCATCTTTTAAAAAATCTCAAATAAAATTACAAAATTGAGTGGATTTCGATTTGTTGGTGAATTTTCCAGTTTAAAAATCCAGGGTGTCGCAACTTGCACGTTCTTTTAGGGCATTGTTTAATTTTCGTTTTTATGAAATATGAAATTTCCTTCCTTACCTTAATAACCTTAGTCATCGGGAAATACTTCCTCATAAATTTATCTACAAATCCATTCAAATAACTATAGATTCAAGAAAATACTTCATTTTTATGAAAATGCTAAAAATGTGGAATTCTATAACACTTTAAAATATTCCCGAATTCTCTAAAATTTAAGAGAATCAAGACATATTTCTCAAACTTTGAAAAATTCTATGATGATGCATTTTTTAGAAATAAAAAATAAAATATTTTGTGAAATAATCTCGATATTCTTCAACAGCTAAAATAATATCGAGATCCATTTCATTTGAGATAATACTCTGTTCTTTGATGTAATTGGATTGTTTTGAAAAAAAAAACACATGTCAAGCCATTGATTGAAATAAAATGAAAAATATACTTCCATAAAAAACATAAGTGATATTCTTCAAGTTAAAAGAGGCGGGAAAAAAAGATTACGGGTTAAAATAATAAAAGTTATAAAGTTGAGAGACCTAAATAGCCATTACGCAAAGATTTAAAAAATAGCCGTTCGTATTCAATAAAACTCATAACTCGGATTAAAATTACACAAAGACCTCCGCTTACAATACAAACAATCTTTGGGGCTTCTTTAATCTTGAATCATTTCTCGATCGAACATCTCCAGTTTCTCTCGCTTTTCTATCATTGATTTTGTTTTGCCCTGTTTTCTTCTAAATCTTCATAAAATTGTATTTTCCCTATTTTTCTTTACTATTTCTTGCGGGATTCTTGATATTATGGATGCATGATCTTTGTTTTCTTTTTCAACCTTGACGGGTCAGTCTAAATGGCCACATCGAGAAGAGGTTCTCCAGAGAAAGGATTCGTCTAAAGAAAATGTAATGATCTCGACTTGTGTTTTATTTAATTTCAATTCTGGGTTTTTCTTTTCTGAACGTTCTTTCACTTGTATTACCAGATGGACAGATTCATACCTTATTTTTCTAACATTTTTATTATTATTTTAAAGGCCACCGAATAGGGCTTTCTAGCGGATTTTTTTATTACTTTTGTGGATCTAAATTCTTTGTTTTTCTGAGTACGAATGGTGTCATCCATGAAAATAAAATCCTAAAGGTTGAAGCTAGAAGAAAAGTCCCGATTGGATAGATTGATGTCCACAGCTCTTGTACTGGTATTGTATAGACTTCGGTCTTGTCCATTGATATGTTGATGTCTGAGGGAATATCTGAACTAATTTGAGCTCAGGCTCTATTATTGTGAAAGTTGAGCTAAATGCTCAACATTGGATATAATGGTCATTGGCTATTAATTAATCATACTCTGTAACTATATTGTGCCTATAGTTATTTGTCGAGTCCCGGATACAATTGGTATTTCATAGAGTCCACAGCTCTTGTACGGGTATTGTATAGACTTCGGTCTTGTCCATTGATATATTGATGTCCGAGGGAATATTCGATCTAATTTGAGCTTAGGCTCCATTATTGTGAAAGCTGAGCTAAATGCTCAACATTGGATAAAATGGTCATTGGCTATTAATTAATCATACATTGTAACTATATTATGCCTATGGTTACCTTGTCGAGTCACGGATACAATTGGCATTTCATAGAGTCCACAGCTCTTGTACGGGTATTGTATAGTCGGTCTTGTTCATTGATATATTGATGTCCGAGGGAATATTCGATCTAATTTGAGCTTAGGCTCTATTATTGTGAAAGCTGAGCTAAATGCTCAACATTGGATATAATGGTCATTGACGGTTGATTAATCATACACTGTAACTATATTGTGCCTATGATTACCTTGTCGAGTCCCGTATATAATTTGCATTTCATAGAGTCCACAGCACTTGTTCTGGTATTGTAAAGACTTCGGTCTTGTCCATTGATATATTGATGTCCGAAAGAATATTTGATATAATTTGAGCTTATGCTCCATTATTGTGAAAGCTGAGCTAAATGCTCAACATTGGATATTAATGTCATTTACTGTTGATTAATCATACACTGTAACTATGTTGTGCCTATGGTTACCTTGTCGAGACCCAAATACACAGCTCTTCTATTGGTATTGTATAGACTTCGGTCTTGGCGGTGTTGGAAGGATGTTGATGATTGGTCGGACTTATGTCCCAATAGTGTTGGAGGATTGACCCTATTGATGATTAGGCTAACGAGTTTCAAAGCTTGGATATAGTCCATGTTGTTATAAACGCAGGACAACAAGTTTCGATACCCTAGGGTAAACTTTGAGAAATTGTTCCTTTAGTCCCTGTGAATTCAAAGAAAGCTGTGTTTTTGGTTGGTGATCGTCCAGTTACCTTCTTAACACTAATGTTGCACCTAGCTTGAATTTTGAATTTCTTTGTTTTCTAACAACTATTTTGAATAGGCTATATGCTTTTCTTTGATGGATAGTTGCAACATCTTTTATGTCCAAGCTACTGGCATGAACGGACAGATAGAAAATAATGTGTGGTAATTAAGAAATTTGGGCTTACTTTCCCTCATGCACTATTTCAGTTTCTGCACCTCTTGTGGGCTATATATCAACAGTTTTGTCTTAAATTTTTTTACAGGATGGTTGAGATCATTAACAATATCATATAAAATTTGTCTCCTAACTCTAGTGGAGTTGCACTGATGTCCATGGAATTTGTAATCTTGGTAAAGATGTCGAAATGGTCATTGAATCTATGTTTTTCCAAATGTTGAAATGGCATATAAGTTTAGAGTATCGACAGGTAGACTGGTTGACTGTTGATAGCCTAACCAGACTTGTTGCTTGTGTTCTTCTAGGTGTTGTTCATATAATTTGTAAATGCCAAAAATTTTGTTACTAGCATTTAGATTAATGAATCAAACCTCCTTCTTCAAAAAAAAAAATCTAACCCCCTAAGTCAATTCATTGGTAAAGCCACATCCATCAGTTCCAGGTGGAAGAAAATGAACCGAAGTTATATATGATGGTTTTTACCCATTACCTAATCCTAGTTAAATTTTGAAGATCTTAGTCACGGTAGCAACCCATTAACGATAACATTATAATAATTTTATTTGAGATGAAAAATAATTCATGCATGATCTTTGTCTTGCTAGTTAGAGTTAAGTTCTTGCAAAGAAGAATTGTAGGTCATGGTGTTCCTGATCAAGGATGTTCTACAATCTGATTTGTTGTGCTATTTTAACATTTTTTATCATAAGCACACAAGACCTCCATCTGTTTGTTGCCATAGTTCGTTGAAGCATGTGTAGTATTTTCTTTGATATTGTTACCTGTTACTCATTCACATATTCGTTTATTCTTTATCTGTTTTTCTGCAGTTCCCTTTCTAGTGTTGCTGCAGTAACCTTGAAAGCAAATATATTTAATATTTTTTTTTCTGTTTTGTGGCAATTCCTCTTCTAATGTTGCTGCAGTAACCTTGAAAGCAAGTATTTACAATTTCTGCTGCTTCATTAAATGTCCCGATGATAATATGTGCTTCTGAAATGTCTGTTGACTTTTACTTGCTGGTCCTTTTTGGTCAGGGAATTGGAAAAGATCTTCTCTACTATTGCATTAAAGAGCTCCCCTAGTACATTTAGCACATCTAGGATCAGGTAAAATCAGTTGTTGTTCGCACCTACTTTGTTTCACTTCTTCCTTATTTTGATTTGCCAATGAAGCAATTTTTTCTTTACATGATGCGGCTTTATTTTTTGGATTGATTTCAGACCGCACAGGCTATTATTGACTTCATCCAAGGATGAAGTGGTTGTTCACAGTTTCCTGATACGAAGCTCGCCAATGAACAAGCTAAGGCAAATTGTCACTGGGAAACTCTTAAGCATTATCTTGTAAGTATCTTCTGCCTGCTTCAGTATTGATCTCTTGTCTAGTTCTTAAATCTCTCTTATAGTACTTGTTTTTTTTTCTACTTACTTTTTGTCACCTTAGTAAAATAAGGCTAGAAGGCAACTGCAAATAATAAAAACAAAAATCATAAACTAATAATTACTTAAAATTAAAAGAAATAAGTAGAATGCACCCCAATCTAACATGGTTATTCTACATAAAAATAAAATCATGCATTATATTCAAACTGTGTTTTAATTATGAATTATTCAAACACATTAATTGGTTTCTCATTACAATGCACTTTTTGATTCCCCCCCAAGAAGCAGAAGGCAATTTATGATCGAAAACAATCAAATCATAATAACTTTAATTGAATATAATATGAAAGAACTGAGAATCGGTATCAAAGTTTTCAGATTGACAACCTAACATCAGACATTATGGTTTAAGCCTGAAAAAGGAGGATAGGTCTATGGCATCTTCAAATTCAACAAGATGATGGCTTCACAGGTTGGTGGATCATAATTCTGTTGTCAAAGCCCTTGCTTTTGGTTCCTTTTCCAGAGCAATTTGTGGGCCTCTGCTGGAGGCAGCAGTGATCAAACCATGAAGTTTTGGAACACACAGGCAGGTGCATGCTTGAATTCAGTTGATATAAGCTCGTAGGTAAGTGCTTTGATGTGGAGCCAAAGTGAAAAGGAACTTTTGAGTTCCCACGGACTCACCCAGAATCAATTAACTCTTTGAAAATATCCGTCGATGGTGATGATGACAGAGCTAACCCGTCACACATCTAGGGTATTTTACATGGCTCAAAGTCCTGATGGCTGCAGAGTGGCATCAGCTGCAGGGGATGGAACTTTAAGATTCTGGAATGTTTTTGGTGTCCTAAAAGTGACTAAAACGGACCCGAAAGTGAATCGTGAGCCATTCTCTCGGTGAATCGTATCTGATGATAAAGGAAAGGCAAGGAGGTTTTCAATTTTGTAGATCCTTCAAAATTGGCTTCAAGTTCTCCAAAGATAGTCAATTCTTACGTATCTTGGTTCTATGATCTCCTATTGATGTCACATCTTTCAATAATATATTGATTTTTTTTATGACAACACTGCCGTATTTGGTTCAGTACTTTTGGGAAATAGCTTGAAAGAATGGAGTTTGATTAGGGAGGAAGCACTAAAGCTGATTTCTAATAGATTGGAAGGAAAACTAATATTTGTCCTGGAAGTCCTTATGTCTTGCAGTCATCCATAGCAGATTGTATGTTTGATATGATTTGTCATTTACTTTTTACCCTAGAAAAAATTTAGGAGCAACAAGTTTGTAGAAGCATGTGAGCCTAGTAGGAATTTGTTCGTTATGATGGTTGATTATGCTGAATGCATCTTTTTTTGTATGTTTTGAATTTTCTTTAGGCTGTGCACTCTTACTATGTGTATTGTGTACACATTATATTTGGTGATACAAGGATATATATTAGTTTAGTACTTTAGTTGTGTTTGATTTGCTGTTATGCTTAAGCCTTGTAACTTTTTAATGCATGTTTTGAGAATGGTTTATAGGATGTTAATTTTTTTTACATTGTGGGCTGAGGAGACACTATGTGAAGATAACTTGGTTTTCGATATTATTTTTCTCATTTATTATGAGTCACTTTGTACAAGTAGTGCTGAAAGGTGGAAAATTTTGTGCTTACTTTTAAGGTATGTCATTATCCTTAGTTGATTGATAAGTTTCCAAATTATTTACCAGCTCTACCCTTGCTCAGCAATATGATGTCACAGGGAACCTTATCAGGGTCTTATATCTTTGGAAAGCTAACAATATCACCTGAAACATTATCTTCTTCATATGGTTCATGATGCAATTCCTTTCAGGTTTTTGGATAGACTTTACTTTCTTTTATATTTATTTTCTTTGTAAATCACAAATGCGTATAATTAGACACCTAAAGTATGGAGCCAAAGAATTCAAACTTCTCAAAAAAAAGAAGAGAAAGAACCCTGAATGAAAGAGATGAAAAGTGGTCATTCTAAAACTGTATGTTTTGTCATATAAGCTGATATTCTTTTATAGTACTTGATATTCAATTATTCATTTATTTTACCTTTTTTTTTCAACTCTGGTTGTTAGATCATTTATTTTCTTGTTTCACAAGCAGGGGGCTTGTGTTTTACCATGACTGATGTCCAAGAGATGGACGCTCTGATGATATCTGGCTTTGGTATCTTTGAAATGTGAGAAGGTGGCCCTTTGCTTCTTGCTTGGGCAGTGTTCCTTTGTCTTTTTTCATCACTACTTCGAAAAGAGGAAAGTAATGAATTGATGGTATGTGATTCTTTCCTCTATATTCTACATAATTACAGTAATATGAATGCTAGTTCATCTGTTTTGTGCTGAGATCCTATGATGTTATTCAATTTATTGTTAATTAGTAGCATTTCTGATCCGGTTCCCGACTAGACTGGATAGGTGTTACACTATACTGGAGGCAGCAATGATCAAACCATAAACTTTTGGAACATAACACAAGTGCATGCTTGAATTGAGTTGATATATGCTCGCAGGTGAGTGCTTTGATGTGGAGCTAAAGTGAAAAGGAACTTTTGACTTCTTACGGACCCGCCCAGAATCAATTAACTCTTTGGAAGTACCCGTCAATGGTGAAGATAGCAGAGTTAACCGGTCACACATTTAGGGTACTCTTCATGGCTCAAAGCCATGATGGTTGCAAAGTGGCATCAGCTGCAGGGATGAGACTTTAAGATTTTGGAATGTTTTTAGGGCCCCAAAAGTGGCTAAAACAGCTCCGAAAGTGATCCGTGAGCCATTCTCTCAGGTGAAACATATCCAGTGGTAAAGAAAAGGACTAGGAGGTTGTCAATTGTGTAGCTCCTTCAAAATCGCCTTCAAGTTCTCCAAAGGTAGTCAATTTTTACCTATCTTGGTTCTCTAATCTCCCATTGATGCCACATCTTTCAATAATATATTGATTTTTTTATGACAACACTTCCGTATTTGGTTCAGTATATTTGGGAAATTGCTTTATTGATGAATCACCAGAAACTTGGTTAGAGGTTTCAGCCATATAAATACGGTATATCAATTCTACTCTAATTTTTTGATCTTGTTCTAGAGCATACAAAATCGGCCGTGTTTTTGCTGCTCCTTTGTTTGGCCCAGACTCCATTCTTAGAAAACAATGAAGAAGCGTTTCTTACCCTTGACCTACTTGGCTGAATGATGTCTTTCAACACGATACTTCTTGCCTTCCTTACGTAGTTATTAATAGATAATTAATGGGCTATGGATAGCTATAAATAACATTATTCTTCAGGAAGTATTTTGTTGTAGTTGTTGTCTATGAAAGTGGTCTTTGTTGTATATTTCTTATACTTAAAATGGTGAATTCATAGAAAGTTGTGTTTTTGGTTGGTGTTCGTCCAGTTACCTTCTTAACACGAATGGTGTACATAGTTTGAATTTTGTACTTCTTTGTTTTCTAACAACTCTTTTGAATTGGTTGTATACTTTTCTTTGATGGATAGCTGCAACATCTTTCATGTCCAAGCAGCTGGCATTAACGGGCAGATAAAAAATAATGTGTGGTAATAAGAAACTCGGGCTTATTTTCCCTCATGCATTATTTCATTTTTTGCACCTCTTGTGGGCTATATATCAACAGTTTTGTTTTAGATTCTTTTGCAGGATGGTTGAGATCATTTGCAATATCATATAAAATTTGTCTCTTAATCCTAGTGGAGCTGCAGTGATGTCCATGGATTTTGTAATTTTGGCAAAGATGCTGAAATGGTAATTCAATCTATGTTTTTCCAAATGTTGAAATGGCATATAAGTTTAGAGTATCGACTGGTAGAAGACTAACTTTGCAGACTGGTTGACTGTTGATAGCCTAACTGGACTTGTTGCTTGTGTTCTTCTAAGTGTTGTTCATATAATTTGCAAATGCCAAGGAATTTTGTTACTAGAATTTAGATTAATGAATCAAACCCTCTATCCTAGAAAATAATTCTAACCCCCTGATTCAATTTATTGGTAAAGCCACATCCATCAGTTCCAGATGGAAAAAAAATGAATGGAAGTTATATATGATGGTTTTCACCCATTAACTAATCCTAGTTAAAATTTGAAAGTCTTGGTTATGGTAACAGTTTAGTAGTTTTTTTAGATGATAAACAATCCATGCATGATCTTGAAAGCAAATATATTTAATTTTTTTTTGTGGCAGTTCCTCTTCTAATGCTGTTGCAGTAACCTTGAAAGCAAATATTTTTACCCATTCTGCAGCTTCATTAAATGTGTCCTGATGATAATATGTGCTTCTGGAATGTCTGTTGACTTTTACTTGCTGGTCTTTTTTGGTTAGGAAATTGGAAAATATCTTCTCTACTATTGCATTAAAGAGCTGCCTACGACATTTAGCTCATCTAGGACTAGGTAAAATCTGTTGCTGTTCGCACTTAATTTGTTTCACTTCTTCCTTATTTTAATTTGCCAATGATTTTTTTTTCTTTACATGATGCGGCTTTACTTTTTGGATTGATTTCAGACCACACAGGCTATTATTGACTTCATCCAAGGATGGTTGTTCACAGTTCGCCTGATACGAAGCTCGCCACTGAACAAGCTAAGGCAAATTGTCACTGGAAAACTCTTGAGCATTATCTTGTAAGTGCCTTCTGCCTGCTTCAGTATTGATCTCTTGTCTAGTTCTTAAATCTCTCTTATAGTACTTTTTTTTTCTACTTGCTTTTTGTCACCTTAGTAAAATAAGGTTAGAAACCAAATGCAAATAATAAAAACAAAAATAATAAACTAATAATTACTTAAAATGAGAAGAAACAAGTAAAATGCATCCCATTCTAATATGGTTATTCTACATAAAAATAATATCATGCATTATATTCAAAATGTGCTATTTTAATTTTGAATTATTCAAACACATTAATTGGTTTCTTATTACAATGCACTTTTTGGATTTTCCCCAAGAAGCAGAATGTAAATTATGATAGAAAACAAGCAAATCGTAATAATTTTAATTGAATATAATATGACAGAACTGAAAATCGGCATTTAAATTTTCGGATTGACTACCTAACATCAGACATTATGGTTTAACCCTGATAAAAGAGAGTAGGTCCATGGCATCTTTGAATTCAACAAGAAAATGACTTCACAGGTTGGAGGATCATACTTCTGCTATCAAAGCCCTTGCTTGGTGCCCTTTCTAGAGCAATTTGTGGGCCTTATGTAACACCTAAAAACCGGTCTAGAATTTTTCCGATCTCCAGTTATTGAAAAATACTTTTTTGTTATTGTTCTAGTGTCATACGATCAAAATAAATTCGGGTAAACATACATCATGACTTGAAATTGTTAGTAACTAAAATGTGATAAAATGTGAAAGAATGAAAATTTGGATTATAGAGTATAAAATAGAAAAGAAAGTGCCAAAAGTAGAAACATGAGATAAATGGAAGGATTGCTCCTTTAATTTAAACATTAAAGAATTATTTAAAATAAAAGAGAAGGAGGGGAAGTTGGAAATATCTCTGCCATGTTATGATTATCTACTGAAAAAAGGCTTGCTTTTGAAGCCAAATTATTTTCTAAATTAGGTTATCATTCAAAGCTTTTAGAATGTTTTACTTTGATGACTCATGGCTAAGGTATGTTCACCTCATTTTTTTATTATTCTAAAGGACACCGAATAGGGCTTTCTAACAGATTACTTTTGAGGATCTAAATCCTTTGTTTTTCTGAGCATGAATGGTGTCATCCATGAAAAGAGAATTCTGAAAGTCGAAGCTAGAAGGAAAGTCCCGATTGGATATATTGATGTCCACAACTCTTGTATAGGTATTGTATAGACTTCGGTCTTGTCCATTGATATATTGATGTCTAAGAAAATATCCGAACTAATTTGAGCTTAGTCTCTATTATTGTGAAAGCTGAGCTAAATGCTCAACATTGGATATAATGGTCATTGGCTATTAAATAATTATATACTGTAACTATATTGTGCGTATGGTTACCTTGTCGAGTCCCGAATACAGTTGGCATTTCATAGAGTTCACAGCTCTTATACGAGTATTGTATAGACTTCGGTCTTGTCCATTGATATATTGATGTCCGAGGGAATATCTGAACTAATTTGAGTTTAGGCTCCATTATTATGAAAGCTGAGCTAAATGCTCAACATTGGATATAATGGTCATTGGCTATTGATTAGTCATACACTGTAACTATATTGTTCCTATGGTTATCTTTGTCGAGTCTCAGATACATTTGGCATTGCATAGAGTCCACAGCTCTTGTATGGGTATCGTATAGACTTCGGTCTTGTCCATTGATATATTAATGTCCGAGAAAATATCTGAACTAATTTGAGATTAGGCTCCATTATTGTGAAAGCTGAGCTAAATGCTCAACATTGGATATAATGATCATTGGCTATTGATTAATCATACACTGTAACTATATTGTGCCTATGGTTACCTTGTTGAGTCCCGGATATAGTTGGCATTACATAGAGTCCACAGCTCTTATACGGGTATTGTATAGACTTCGGTCTTGTCCATTGATATATTGATGTCCCAGGGATTATCAAAACTAATTTGAGCTTAGGCTCCATTATTGTAAAAGCTGAGCTAAAGGCTCAACATTGGATATAATGGTTATTGGCTATTGATTAATCATACACCGTAACTATTTGTGCCTATAGTTACCTTGTCGAGTCCCGGATGCAGTTAGCATTTTATAGAGTCCACAGCTCTTGTACATGTATTGTATAGGTTACGGTCTTGTCCATTGATATATTGATGTTTGAGGGAATATCCGAACTAATTTGAGCTTAGGCTCCACTATTGTGAAAGCTGGGCTAAATGCTCAACATTGGATATAATGGTCATCGGCTATTGATTAATCATACACTGTAACTATATTGTTCCTATGGTTTACCTTGTCAAGTCTTGAATACAATCGACATTTCATAGAATCCACAACTCTTGTACGACTATTTTATAGACTTTGATCTTGTCCATTGATATATTGATATTTGAGGGAATATTTAAACTAAGTTGAGTTTAGGCTCCATTATTGTGAAAGCTGAGCTAATAAATGCTCAACATTGGATATAATGGTCTTTGGCTATTGATTAATCATACACCGTAACTATTTGTGCCTATGGTTACCTTGTCGAGTTACGGATGCAGTTAGCATTTTATAGAGTGCACAGCTCTTGTATGGGTATTTTATAGACTACTGTCTTGTCCATTGATATATTGATGTCTTTGGAAATATCCGAACTAATTTGAGCTTAGGCTCCACTATTGTGAAAGCTGAGCTAAATGCTCAACATTGGTTATAATGGTCATTGATTAATTATACACTGTAACTATATTGTGCTTATGGTTACCTTGTCGAGTTCCGGATATAGTTGGCATGTTAGAGTACACTATTCTTGTACGGGTTTTGTATAGACTTCAATTTTGGCGATGTTGAAAGGATGTTGATGATTGGTCGGACTTATGTCCCGATAGTGTTGGACGATTGACCCTATTGATGATTAGGAGTGGCTAACAAGTTTCAAAGCTTGGAAATAGTCCATATTATAAACGCAGGACAACAGTTTTCGACGTAAACTTTGAGAAATTGTTCCTTTAGTCCCTTTAAAATTTTAAAACATCATTGTAACCCCTAAATGTCTTCTAATTGGTGATTTCACTAATGACGAAGTAAATTCCTCAAAATATGGTCTTATGGACTAAAGGTAAATGATCAAATGAGCAAATCCCTAGATTTTTAGAAATTTACAAAATAATTCCTCAACTTTCTTATGTTTAGGAAATGGTCCCTATTTCTTAGAAATGCACAAGTATTCCCGTGTGACTTGAAATATGTTTAGTAAAGAATGATTGCTGTAATATGAATGATAGTTATCTATTTTGTGCTAAGACCCTATGATATTCTTCGATTGATTTTAATTGGTAGCATCTCTGATCCGGTTCCCGATTAGACCAGATGGGGTGTTACACTCTGCTGGAGGCAGCAGTGATCAAACCATAAAGTTTTGGAACATACACATAGGTGCATGCTTGAATTCAGTTGATATAGGCTCACAGGTGAGTGCTTTGATGTGGAGCCAAAGTGAAAAGGAACTGTTGAGTTCCCAGGGACCCACCCAGAATCAATTAACTCTTTGAAAATATCCGTTGATAGTGAAGATGGCAGAGCTAACCGGTCATGCTTCTAGGGTACTTGACATGGCTCAAAGTAATGATTGCTGTAGAGTGGCATCAGTTGTAGAGGATGAGACTTTAAGATTCTGAAATGTTTTTGGTGTCCCACAAGTGGCTAAAACTGCTCAGAAAGTGAGTCACGAGTCATTCTCTCAGGTGAATCCTATCCGGTGGTAAAGAAAAGGACTATAGAAGGTTGTCAATTTTGTAGCTCTTTCAAACTGGCTTCAAGTTCTCCAAGTGCAGTCAATTTCTTGTAAGGTTACATTGAATTTTTTATTTATTAACGTGTCCATTCTGCAGACTGCAGGAACAGGATGGTACCCTTAATTTGATCACTCATGTCCAACTATGGTTTATGGTTTAAGTTCTGGATTTCACGCACGGGCATCTAAAATATCTTGAAAACGTCTTTCTACTGTACGACTTCGGTTCCAATTAAAAACACTAGATTTTAAAATCTCAATGTTTAGAAACCCTAAGATATTGAATTTTCAATTTCTAAAATCCTTAGGGATTTCCATCCCTAAACCTTAATTTTTAAAATTACTCGTTTCTTTTCGGACTCTGTCTTTTGTGGCTCAATAGGTTAAATTCAAGGTTTGAAGGACTAAATCAATCGTTATTAAAGATTTTGAGACTAAATTGAATTGTGTGTAGAGAGGTTCAAGGGTAGTTGAGCATTTTTTTTCGAAATTCAGGATGGAAGTTGGGTGCTTTCTGTAAAGTTCGTGGCCTTTCTAGGTATTTACGCTTTTTTATCAAGTGTAAAGTCCCTTTTACTTCCCATCTTCTGCCGTTGGTGTGTTACCCCAAAACCCTAGCCCCATAAAAAATATATAATCTTAATATGTTAATTCAACAGAATTGACTATTGTAATCGATTCTGTTGATTGAGAATTAAAACTCAAATCACACCTGAAGTCCATTTGGTTAATATTTGTTTCATTAGTATCTAATTTACTTTGAAACTCAAGCTAAAAATCTGATAACATTTGGTAGTTCAAACCAAAAGTCCAAAACTATTCAAGAGTAGCACACAATTAAAGTTTTCTAAACCAAAACTAGACTTGTTCCTGTGGCCTGTGGGAGCTTTTGTTTTTGGTTGAGTTTTCCCACTCCAATAGGCCGGATTTTTTTTTGTGCTAATTATGCACCCAACGGACATTATCTATCATATTTTTTTGTTCAAACGACTGTTTATCCACAACTGAAGTTTTAGCTTTCAACAGCGGGCGTTTAGCTCCCAACGACGTTTAGCAACCTAAACGGGCATTTGCTTACCATTTTTTTGTCAAACAACCTTGTTTTGGTTTTGAACGAGTGTTTTCCCATCATCTTTGTCGCCTAAATAGACGTTTGTCCACAAGTGAATTTTTTAATTTCTCCGACTGAAAATTACAGCCCCAACGACCGTTTGCCCATAATAGCAAATGAATTTGAAATTAAATCTGTCGGCCATGCACGAACTAATTTGACTCAGTGATTAAGGGAACGGTTGTTGTTTTAGAGATCATAGAAACTACTTGTAATTACCTTAGCTTGAAGAAAAAAAATCTTGCTCCGCGATTTACCACTCGGGTTTCTCCTTCGCCCCCATCTTTTTTCTTCATTTTCTCAAAATTATGGGCCAAACTCCAACTCTATTTGGGCTATTGTCATGTTCTCCATGACTATAATAACGCCAAAATGGCGGGAAGCACTGGCGGGAAATCCCACCTACCTTCTCTCTTTTAACGCGGGAAGCGAAGTGGCTTCAAGCAAATTGATCAATCAGAGAGAGAATGGGCGGTCCACCGTACGATTGCTTGGCAAACCCACTGGGTGCCGTCCGGTTAACATTTGAGAAGGCGATAGGGTTAGGATCAGGGACCCTGACCCATCCCTCCGCCTTCGACGGCAAGGATTGGGGTGCCCTTGAACTCTTCCGTCACTTCCTCTTCCAGGAATCGGGTCTCTCCCAGGTTCCAATTCTTAATCCCAAGACGTTGAGATGGGTTCAGCACAACAGTCTTGTCCGTTACCGTGGCATGATCCAGGACATGTTGGGAAATGAATTCTATGTTGGCGCTTACAGGGAGGTAAGTTTCTTTTCCGCTCTAAAAGTCTAATCCTTTAAGAATCTGAATTAATGGGTTTTATGTTTCTCTTCTCTGTTGCTATATAAAGGATGGGTGTTCATGGCGGACCAACAAGTTCACGGATGTTTCTCAATACCCAATGGAATCCCCTTCTGATACGTGTATTTGGGAACGTCGCTTGCTCTACTGTGTTCCTGTAAGTTCTCTTCTTATATTTTAAGGTTTTAGTGGTTAATTGTAGTGTTTAAATGTTGTGGTGTTTATGGGAAATTCATGGTTCTGAGTTTTCATTCTATTATTGCTGTGAAACAGGAACTTCGTTGTACTCCTTTTTCATATTGTTCATTGGTTGTGATTCTATTGGTTTCTTCAGGTTCCTGGACAAAGTTCATGGACTGAACCTTCTTGCGATATGGATCCTAATTGGTCACCCCAAAGCAGGGAGAAGCGGCGTAGGATGGATGATGAAGACGAGGACCCCATGGATTTGGTTCGTCTTGCTCCACTTACCATTTATCTATACATATATCATTGTGTCTCATTCTCCCAACTTTATGGCCTAACCATATAATACAATCATAAAAATCGGCTAGACTCTATACCATGTTTTTTCCTTCTGAAAATGAGGTAATGATCTTGCTCACAATTCGTGTTTGTTTTTGCGCTAAACTAGTTAGGATTTTGTTTATAAAATTGCTTTGCTGAATCACTTAGTTGTTCTCTAGTGAAGCCGCAGAGCCGTCCTTGGGCATGGGCAATAGGGCCCCTACCCTGCCCAGGGCCCATTTTTTCTGAATATTTATAGTTATTGTTTAATATTTTTTAATATTTATTATTTAAAATTTAATTTTTTAATAATTGTTATTAGAGTTCTATTCTTAAATTTTATTTTTTCCGATATTTTTTATTAGGGGTATAATTTTTTTTTAATACTTGTTATTATAAGCTCATTTTTTGAATACTTGTAACTAGGGGCCCATTTTTTTATTATTTGTTGTTATTTTAATACTTGTTATTAGTGTACAAATTTTTTAATACTTGTTATTATGAGGCCAATTTTTCAATACTTGTTACAAGGGGCCTATCTTTTCTAATATTTGTTATTAGGGCCCTACTCTTCAATTTTATTTTTTTCGATACTTGTTATTACGAGTCTAACTTTTTTCAATACTTGTTATTTATGGTCTATTTTCCCTAATATTTGTTATTACATGCATACTCTTAAATTTTAATTTTTCAATACTTGTTAAGGTTTTCATTTTTCCCTATATTTGTTATTACAAGAATACTCTTAAAATTCATTTTTTTTTTCAAAATTTGTTAATAGGAACCCATTTTTTTATATACCACTTGTTACTAAGGGTCTAATTTCAAAAAAAATTTCCAATACTCGTTATTAGGGTAAAGGGTGAGCAAAACTCCACTCGACTCGAAAAAAATTTCAAATTAAGTTTGAGTTGTAAATTAAAAATTCTAATAACTCAAAATTTTAGTATTTAGTAGATAAATTTTTAAGTTCGAGTCGTAAGGACTCGTAAACTCGCATAACTTGAATTTTTTTACTCAATTTAACTCGATCGAACGCTCACCCTTAATTATGGGCCTATTTTTTAAGTTCGCCTATAGGGCATCAAAATCTCAGAAACGGGTCTGAGTGAAGGGTATGGTAATTGGTATGTTGAAGTACAGTTGCTTGGTTTGCACATTTAGAACTGCTCAAGATCAATGCCTTCTTATTTGGTCCATTTGTATTGGGTTTTAATCCATTTATGGTTTACCTTGCTAAACTTAGATGTTGTATCTTGTTTCAGGCTCCTGAGGATGAGGTAAAAAGCTCTCCAATTACTAAGAAGATGGTAAGAAGCCCCAACTCAAATTTTTAGTTTCATTGTTGTTGAGATCCATGAAATATATTAGTCTTTATAATTGAAGACTTTGGACATGTTATTTGGTTTTGCTGCATTCTACTGTGTGCATTGCTACCGTATTCGCTGTAAGCTATTAGTTGCCATGAATGCTCATGAAGTTCACAAGTTTTTACTCAAGCCAAATTCTTAAGAGATTCATGAACATTTGTAAACCTTCTTGAGCCTTAACATACAATTTTATTTTTACCAGAATTTAGATCTTTTTAGAAAATGAAATAGAAAATTGGTTTGTCCAACTATGTTTTGCGACTTCCACTTATCAAGTGGATTCCAGTTAGGCTGAATCTATGAGTTCAATTACCACCTGTAAAGTAAAAACTAATATTGGAGGCTGAATACTCATTGCATGAGGTTATGAGTTCTTTGGAATAATATGTTGGATTTTGCTTCTATTTCCTTTTCTTAATTTTAACTTTACATGCCAACTTCAGGGGATTGAGATCCAGTTCATTATCTTTTTGTCCATTAATTTCCGATACATTAATAATCACCATTCATGTGTAGGACTCACTCATGAATTGTTTAACTCATACTTGACAATCCTAATTGGATTGTTTTATTTTTTTGCTAGAGAGATGATGGACTTCATTCCGCCTCACCTGAACCTATGGATCTTAAAACTGCAAGCTCTTCTTCCAGCATGAGTACATTTCAATTTGTTGACAGAGATAACCTTCCTTGCCTAGTAAAGGTAAGTGGGTTCATAGCATTTTTCCTATGTACATCCAGATATATCTAAATAGTCTATAGACTAGTGGTTTTATTCTTCTCTTTTCAACCGAGGTTGATAGTTTTTCTATTTTTAAAATGCAGATATATGATTCTCCAGAGTCAGACTTGAAGCTGAATGATGTTTTTGAGTTTATTGGAGTCCTCACTTTTGATTCAGAGCTTGCAGTTGAGAAAGATGACAATGATGGGTTATCAAATAGTTTTTCTGATGATGCACTGGTCCATTTGCCCCCTAATAAGGTATTGTCTGCTTTCAGATGTGAAACATTGTAATCAGCACAGTTTGTTTTAATGTCTTGCTGTAATTAATTGGTCTGAATTCATTGTGTTGTCTGGGTTCAAGATGTATTAAGTAATTCTTCCACTCTTTCCTGTTGCAGGTCCCACGCTTGCACTGTCTTGTACATAGGAAGCTTGCATTGCATGACTTTCTGCCTGGCTCCCCAATAATGGAGGTATAGTACGCGAGAATGCATTTTATGCTGTCTAGTGAGGTTTCTCTCACACTTCCTTATCTTTTTCCTTGTTAAATCTTCATTCTTCCAGCCAAAGCCACATTTGGTGAAAGAGATAAGGGAAACTCTGTTCAGGCATCTTACAGCTGTTCTTGGCAATGATGGGGTAGCTGCTCATTTCATGTTGTTGCATCTTCTGTCCAAGGTAATGTTTTTCGCCACAACTATCATTTTATTTTCTTGATATTATGCAGGGCGGCAGTTTCTTGTCATTTCCTCGTTAAATCTTCCCTAGAAAAGTAGATTGAGAAACTGATCATATTGGTTGGACAGGTTCACACTCGAGTAGATGATGTTGCTGTCGGGAAGCTGTCACTAAATCTAACAGGTTTAAGCAAAGAGAGTGTGTCCGTGTTTGGCACTCGAATTAACCAAACTTTCAAAAACCTGCTACCATTCACGAATTGCATGCCTCTCACACTGGAATATCTGAACACTGCCTCTCTTGCCCCGAAAAAAGATTATCAAACAAACAGGTATCCTTAATCATATCCCTAAGGGAAAGTTAATGAGTGCAATCATTAAGAAAACAGCTAGCCACCAGCATTTTTGTAATAACTTCACATTGTATTGCAGATTGATTCCTGGATTTCTTCAGCTACCTGAGGGCTCACACTTGATGGTTGATGAAACTCAACTAGAATCAGGAAGCCTCAACTCTATTGGAATTGATAATACAAAGTTGCTGAAAAATCTAATAGAGTTTCAAAAAGTAAGCTGCCACTTGGTTTAAACATGTGTGCATGTTTGTGCACATATAGTCAAGGAAGATGTTTTGAGAAATTTAATGTGCATATTGGGAAAATGTGTTTATTCTATATATTGCAAGAGTTTTTACTAATGCAAATCTTTTCAACTGAAGCTACAATTATACCAGAGAATTCTGCTGCTCTGATCTCAGTTGAAGTTGATTCAACATTGAATACTTGTTTCAGGTGGAATATGACTTCCAGTACTACAAAATGGAAATGGCAGCGGATGTCCGGTTACTTATCTTCTCAGAGGGGAAATCTAATATTGTTCCTGCAGATGTAATTGTACCTTTTCAGCCTTCTTCTCTAGAATCCTCAGAAATGCCAGTTGCAGAGGCACTGCAAGCTTGGCGATGGTACCTGGCTACTGTTAGATCATTGCCGCATTCCATTGGATCAGATATGCAGAAGGCATGAATTAAATTTGCGGCTGTGTTTCTTTCTAGCATTGCTTGTATCTTGTTCGAGATCGTTTTCTCTTTCCGTTGAGGCCTCGGGGTATTTAAAGTACATTATGGTTTACTCGCAGGTGGTAGAAGATGACTTGGTTGCTGCCAGACAAGCAGATAGGAGCTTGGGCAGTCGAGACTTTAGCAGGTTAGAAACAGAATGCTTATACTCCACTCTCATTTGGATGAAACATGCAGTAAAATAAAATGAAAATTTATGAGATGTAGATGGTTGACAATGGCCCGGCTCATATCCTCAAGTTTGGGAGAAACCAGTCTGTCATTGGAACATTGGGAAATGGTAAAAGAATTGGAGAGGCAAAGGAAGGAGAGGCTCAATTAGAATCCAACTCCACCTGATCCGGATCAGAAATCCAAAACCAAAAAACCAAAATGGCAAATGTTGAGTTTGTGATGTAACTGTAGTCTGGTCTCTAATGTAATATGAATGCACCAGTCTGGTCTTAAAGAAAAGTTATTCACTCAAGTTCTTAATTTATAGTCTTAAAAGACGCCAGGGTTGGCATCATCTGTTGTAAGACAATTCTAGTATGCGGCCGCCTAATATACACCTAAGAAACGGCGTTATCGGAAATATTATAAGATAAATAATGTATCCGGTAAAACGTTACTGGATATGTTGATATGAGATAATGTATCCGGTAAAAAAATAAAAAAAAATGGTAACCGGCAAATTTAAGTTATCGGTCAAAGATAACAAAATCGGTAAAATTACATATTTTGTTGATTCGAATATCAATATATTCGGTAGCGCTTTACTTATTTTGTTATTAAAGTTTAAGCTGATGGGGCTTTCGAAAGTATCTATGCTTTTTTAAAAGTATCTATACTTTTTAAAAAAAATAATAAAATCGGTAAAATTATCTATTTTGTTGATCCGAATATCAATATATTCGGAATCGCTTTATCTATTTTGTTATTAAAGTTTAAGCTGATAGGGCCTTCGAAAGTATCTATACTTTTTTAAAAGTATTCATACTTTTTTAAAAAAGTATAGTATAACAAAATAGGTAAAATTTTACTTATTTTGTTGATAAGAGTATCAACATATTCGGTAGTATTAAAGTATCGATACTTTTTGTTGATACTTTTTTAAAAGTATCGATACTTTCGAGCCACATTGCAACCGGTTACATTGCTTTTTAAAAAAGTATCGATACTTTTAAAAAAGTATAGATACTTTCGAAGTATCAATAAAATAGGTAATTTTACCGAATATGTTGATACTCTTATCAACAAAATAGATAATTTTACCGAATATGTTATGTTTACCGGTCACCTTTCTAACCGATTACGCTGTATATTAGCCGTATACCGCATAACTACCCTCTGTTGTAGCTTCAAACCCTACCTCAGGCTCAGGGGCAGCAAAGCTGAATCTGTCTGCTTAATTAATAAATGTCATGTGGTCCACATCTCTTGTGTCTTTTTGGCTAAGGACACTGATTTTATCTTTTCCACGTCAAAGTTTGAAAGTTCATACTTGTGGCCTGTGGGGTACCCTCCCCAGCAAGTTTACTTTAATTTAAACTTAATACTTAAATATCCTTAACTTTAGTGAGTTTCTCACTTTTACTCTTATTAGTTTTTTCAGCTAGTTTGGTCTCTCAATTTTCATTCCGCCTGCATTGTTGGTCTTGTATCACTTTTCGTTAAAAATATGACATATTTTGTAATGTATAAAAAAAAATTAAAAAAATTTAAAACAACTATAAAAAAGTATAATCTTAGAGATCTATTAATTAGTCTAATAATTAAAGATGCTCGTATTGCCTCATCTTGTATATGTAATTATATTTAAAAAACATAAATACTAATTTTTTTAATAATTTCTTATGCTGTTTTGAGAAAATCTTTAAAGTGTTTGTGCAGGTGGGTTATGCTAAATTGAATGTAGATGGCGCTTGTCGCTTGAATACATGAATGCAAGCAGTTGATTGTTGAGTCATATTTATGATTGTCAGACTAAAGGATTTTACGATCACTTTATTATATATTATAGTTTGAGTCAGAAAATTTTAATTGAGAAGTTAAATTAAAAAAAAAACAAATCATATAAATTAATAACAAATATAAATATTTAATGTTAATGTGTAATTTGCGTAACCATGCATTTATTATAATTTTATAAGTGTAAAATTTTGATATGTAAGTTGGTAAAATTTTGTTTTACATAAACATGTATATTTACAATATAAATTTTAAAATTTAAATATTAATATTTAATTTTAAATATTAATATTTAATTTTAAATTATAAATTTTAAACCCCTTCACTTTAAACCTTAAATTAAAAGATTTGTTAGATAAACTTTAATTTACACCACTTGTATACTATTTTTGTTTTATTTTTAAAATATGAATAAAAATATGTTCATACTTTTTTAAGGCATTAGTTTATATAGATAAATATGATTTAATTCTATGAAAAGCAATTTCCCATTCTCTATGCTACCTTATTGGTAAAAAAGAAAAAATCTCTAGGCTACCTTTTGTCCACATTTTAGTGACCAAAATTCAGCCACTCTAATAATTCACATCAACTTGTGTCCAAAAAAATCAAATCAACTTGCAAATCCTTGTTTTATCGTTTCAATTATTAGTATGTTTTTGTCTTTTAGATACCAATCTCTTTTTGGCTAATAAGGATGTTTGAAAGTTCATATTTGTCGAGTGCCAGCTTAAGCTTTAATTAATTTGCATTAATACTTTAAGTATTGTTTCAAATCAACATCAACGTGTGAATATGATGTTTAAATTATATGTATACGGATTAAATTGTAAATAATATATTTATTTAATATTTGGAAGTTGTGAATTTAAATGTGTTCGTACGCACAATAATTCAAAAATAACTGCACCTTTCGGTCTTTGAAAATGCTTCAACTGCCGTTAACTTTTTTTGTAATGCTACACTACCATATATTGAGAACTTAAATATTCAAAGATATTAGCTCAAGCATTCAAGTAGATTTCGTTGATACTAAAGGAAATTACAGTAACAGAAAAAAGAGATAAGAAAAAAAAAAGATAAAAATAGGAAGAAAAATAACCGCAGCTAAAAGTTTTAACAATTTTTCTTCAACCATTTTCTAACTCACCCTAATTTATATATACTATTATCAATGCCATATATTAAAAATAAAATATTACTATCTAATTAATCTAAAAACTAACTAATTCAAGTGGTACCATTTTCGATTCATAACATCATATTACATGGAATATGAAATAGTCATATTTACATAACACACTCATCACTGTCATCAAATTCAAAGTCATGTTCAAACTCCAGAGGCTTAATCCCAAATTCCAATTCGAAATTCCGAGAACTCATGTCCGTGCACGATGGATACACGTCAGACACCATCCCGGCAGGCTCCGAGCAGTACTCGAAGCCATCCCCCATCAAATCCTCCCACATGATGGAATCCAAGTCCGTGAGATCACTCGGTGTCGTCGATGTCTCTTCCTTCGTTTCCTGCTTTACGGCTACACTCGTCGGAATCGGATCCGATTGCCGATCGCGGTGTAGTTTGATCGGAATTCCCGAGTCGCCGTTATTGACATCCACGGTTTCCCAACATTCGGAGCCTGTGATGATTAGGGGAGGAGCCTTGGATGAGTAGTTGGTGCAGGTGTGGGTTCCTATATAAGTGGTTCGGTACATTTGGGAACCATCTTCCATTCTTTGGACTTGTTTGGTGGCTCGACAACCTTGATCATGCTTGCGAGTGCATCTGAAGTAACTCCTGTTGAATTGGACCACATGGTTAGTTCCAATGTGCTTGTCTTGATTAAGAAATGTTCACAATTTGCCCCCATTTTTGACCTTTTCTTACACAAAAAAGTATCTAATTTCTCTACATTTATTACCTTGGGTGTTTAGAATTGAGGATCCCTTTCTGGCCATATTTCCTCCAAGCATGACCATCTTCCATTGTAGCAGAAACAACAGTCCATGCCTGTTCAGTCCTCCTACAAACAAAAAAACAAACATTTACTACTAAAACCTATGTGTACGAAACAATCCAAACATAAACAAAGAAACAAAATTTGTGCTTACTTTCTCTTGTAACAGCCTCTCTTGTCCTTAGAGACAGGTCTCTTGCGGCTGTCGGCAGAAGAATCTTGATTAGAAGCTGTATGGGAGTGGGAAACCTGGGCAGATTCAACAGAACTCAGCACAGCAAGTGTTTGGTCGAAAGATCTCAAGATCTTGTGAAGCAGTGCTTCTTTTTCAGGCGATGAGAGATGGGCAGTTTCTTGACCGGAGTTGTGGAAAAGAATCTGGAGCTGGTTGGCATACTCCTGGCCTTCAACAAGTTCTTTTATTGCCCTTTTTTGCTTGCTCGACAGCCTTTCAGGCCAAGCTGAAACACTAGCCATGCTTATTATCAGCACCCGACCGGAAAAGAAAGTTTTTTGTTGTTGTTGTTTTGCTGCGCTTAATCAAGTAAACATATGGAGTATATTAAGATTTGAAGAGGAAGGGGAGAAGCAAATGAAAGGAAATTGTGAGGAAAGGGGGGTGTTGATGGATAAAATTCGTCTCCCTTTTTCGGTGCCCCTACCCCAACACTAAAAAACACTACAAAATTAAAATTTAAGCTTTAACCTTAAATTCTAAATCCTAAACCCTACACCTTATACCCTAAAAAATACACCCTACCCTAAATTACCTAAACCCTAACCACAACCCTTAACTTAAAACCCTAAAATCTAAACCCTAAAATTAATTTTGAACGTGGGACATATGTAAGGGCACCGAAAAAGGGTAGGGGATTTCCATCCGGTGTTGATAGGAACTCACTTTAAATGCTGATTAAATATGGCTGACGTTTCTGCATGAGGGAAAAATGACGCCATCATCTCCTCCTACCTTGCGAATTAAAAAAGCAAACGTGACATTAATGCATTTAGATCTAGATTTTTTTTTTTGAATTTCTTAATGATTTTATAAAAGATAATTTTAGAAAGATACATGTATTTGACAAACTTACCTATTAAAAGAAGTAACTTAGATTTGATTAATCCTTGGGGGCTTAAAAAAAAGTGCTTATACAAGTTTTAAAATTTAAGGATGTGTCTACCACGTGCGACGAACACCGATGAACACCATTAAATTAATTAATAAAGATTTAAAATTTTAAGGACCCGTTATACAATTAATAATTATTTTTAAAAATTCAATTAAATTATTTTTATATATTAAAATTTTATTTTTTTAATAAGGGTAAACTATATATTTAGTACCTCACATATTTTCATATTTCTATTGAACCATCATTATTTAAATATTATTTTAATTTGACTCTATTCTTTATAAAAAATAATTTAACCCTTAACCCTCAACATAAAACCCTAAACTATTAAACCTTAAACCCTTAAACTCTTAAACATATACCCTAAACCATATATCATTAAAAATAATTTCATCATCATCGATTCAATTCAATGAATTGTTGAATTTTGTTAAAAAATTCAATTAAATTATTTTTTACATATATCAAAATTAATTAAACTCGAATTTTCTTGAATTAACATTATCATCTTATTTGAGATGAAGAGACCATTACAATTAATTACAATAATCGATAAATTGAATCGATAATCAATGAATTGAATCGATGCTTTCAAACTAACGTGGAGAAGCAAAATTAATAAAGCAGTGCTTCATTACCATACAAGTACCGAGGAGAACCAAGACTTTAGGCTTCTCAAACTACTGTTTTACTCCAGCGGTACTGTTTCTCTCGGGATGGTGCTCGAGTTTATATGTAGAGACTAGAGAGTGCTTCATTAGCGACTTGTCTGTTGGGCAGAGGACTAACTTTTGTACGGAGTCATATCAGAGAGTTCTTTTCACTGATTAATTGTGAATAATTGTGATGACTTCTTCATCTCAAATAAGATGATAATAGCCCTATTTGACAATTAACAGATAGCGAATTGCATTAGCTGATAGTTGATAGCTGATTGCATTAGCTGATTTGACTAGCGAATTGTATTAGCTGATTGTATAAAAGTGTTTGGTAAAATTAACTGATAGCTGTTAGATTATTTAAACAAGTAAAATGACATATAAGGACATGTTTATATTCAATACTTGTTTGAATAGTTTATTAGTTATCAATATTTTGTATCTAATTATTATTATAATAAATAATTTTAATATAATTTAATTAATTAATAAATTTAAATACACATATAAATATGTGATAATAAAAAGAAAAAAAATAAATAGGATTAGCTTATAAATAGGGTGAGAAAATATTTAATTTAGGTTATTTTAAAATTTTTGGTAACTGGTAAGAGTAAAAGAGTCTTTACAACTATAATATCAAACCTCTAATCTCAAAAAGCTCTTATTATGAGCTTTTTCAAAATTAGCGGTTTCACCCCAATCTGCTCTTTCAATCCGCTATTTACCAAACAACAATATTAGCGGATTTGACTGGTCAAACTTCTAATTATGCCTCAAACCTCTAATTTTTGTCCAAACCTCTCTTTACCAAACAGGGCCAATGTTAATTTTAAGAGATTCAGGTTTAATTAATTTTGATATATGTAAAAAATAATTTAATTGAATTTTTTAGCAGAATTCAACAATTCATTGAATTGATTTGAATCGATGGTGAAATTATTTTTAATGGTATATGATTTAGGGTATATGTTTAAGAGTTTAAGGGTTTAAGGTTTAATAGTTTAGGGTTTTAGGTTGAGGGTTAAAGGTTAAATTATTTTTTTTATAAAGAATAGAGTCAAATTGAAATAATATTTAAATAATGAGAGTTCAATAGAAATATGAAAATATGTGAGGTACTAAATATATAGTTTACCCTTATTAAAAAAATAAAATTTTAATATATAAAAACAATTTAATTGAATTTTTAAAAATAATTATTAATTGTATGATGGGTCCTTAAAATTTTAAATCTTTATTAATTAATTTAATGGTGTTCATCGGTGTTCGTCGCACGTTGTAAAATTTTCCAAAATCCAAACTATGAGTCGTCATTTGATGTTTAGAAAGAGTGCGGAATAAAATATTGGGAAAATTACATATTTGGTATCTTATCTTTACCTGTGTTTTTATTTTTGTATTTCACCTATTTTTTTGATTAAATGATATTTAACGTTACGTTTTGTTTTTATTTTGATACTCGTCGTTGAAACATTAACAACATGCTGACTAGGAGATAAAAATCAATTGTGGTATGCTGACTAGGAGAGAGAAAATCATACGTGACAAATTATCACATCATTTTCTCTCTCATAGTCAGCATGCCATATGTATTTTTTATGATTTTATTTAACATGGCATGCTAACTAAAAGAGAGAGAATGACGTAACAGTCTGTCACATATAATTTTCTCTCTCTTAATTAACATGTCGTTAATTTTTTAACACCAGTAGTACCAATTTAGAAACAAAATGTAATGTTAAGTATCATTTTATAATAAAAAATAGCTGGTGCACCAAAAAATAATGTGAACGTGATGTACTAAATATGTAAGTTTCTTTAAATTATTTTATGTTCGAATTTTCCTTTTTCAGATTAGGGAGTTCTTAATATTATTCCCTTATTATTTTCCTAGTGATTCACCATAAAATGATAATTAAGAGTGTCTTTAGCTATTTAAAATAGATCTGAATAAATTAAATTAAAAAGTTTGTTTACATAATAAACTTTTATAATATTTAATTTAAATTAATCGATCAATAAATTCGTATAAATATTTATAAAAATAACAATAACAATAATTCAAATCAAATAAATAAATAAATGTAAACCGAAAACATAGGCTTTGAACCAAAAAAAAAAACCCCTAAAACCCTAGCCTGGCCTGGAGAGGAGCTCATGAAGTATTAAAATATAATTATACAGGAATAATTGTTTCATATACCGTTAATTGAAATTTTCAAATTTTACGAGTTTAATTAAAAAAGTATCGAGTATATTTTATTTACTTTTAGATATAATTAGGGATGGGTAACGGGTCGGGTGTTTGGCCCACCCGCACCTGACCCGAAAATAAATACCTTAAACCCGCACCTGACCTAAATATATTCTTTAAAAAACTCGACCCTATTCGAAAATAAATATATTAAACCCGACCTATAGAAAATAAATTAATTTTAGGGACCTAATTGTAAAAAAATAATTTCAAAGGACTTAATTATAAAAAAATATAATTTAAAAGACTAAATTATAAATAAAAATTCAATTTTAAGGACCTAATTATATATATATATAAAGAGGGGTATTATTATAAATATATTTAAAAAATTTAAGAGAAAATTACACAATTAGTCCTGGTTGAATCAGGCCGGATCAGATATTTTCTTCCCTAAACTCGACCCTACCCGAATTTACTCTTAATAAAAACCCGACCCGATCGGGCCAGGTCAGAACTCGACCGGATCGGGTAAATGCCCATCCTTATATATAATTTTAAATAAATGAGTGTTTTTGTTAAAATGTATAGATATAACATATTATAATTTGGCCGGTTGGTCAAATTGTTCATTTTTGTTTTTTTATTTCTCTTGTGTTATGAGTTCTAGACTTACTATGAGTATTTTTTAAATTTTTTTTTTCTTTTAAGTAGGATTAGATATAAAATTTATAAAAAAAATAAAATACTGCAGTTGGAGTAATGAGTAGAAAACAAAGTAAGATATTTTTGTAAAAACAAAGTAAGATAAGGCACTAAACTTGAAAAAAGAAATGGAATTGAAGGGATGAGCATGAACTGGTAGCTTCCATGAGCTTTCCTTCCCCCTTGCTTCTAGAACAATATATTCCTTGATTTTAGATTCCAAATGTTTGACAGCTTAAATATATGTCACCCTATGTCTATGAAGCTTGTTATTGTTTGGTGAAGTTGAGAATTAAGTTTCTGGGTAAACATTACCATTTCTCACTAAATTAATTATTTGTATTTTTCTGTTTTAATCATTGAACTATTATTTCTGACAATTGGTCATTAATATTATTTTTTTCTTTTCGTATTTTGGTCACCCACCCTTAAAAAATTTATGAAAAAAATAAAAAAAAATCGAGAATAGTTTAGTGGCCAAAATAGAAAAAAAACAATAGTTAGTGACCAAAACGGAAAAAATAACATTAGTGGCCAAAATAAAAAAAAACATAATATTAACTACTATTTTATAAAATAATAATTTAATGACCATTGATGATATTTACCGTAATTTTTTAATATATATTATATTTTGTCATATTAAAGTTGTAGACTACTAGAAATATTTATAGAACTTAATTAGTCAATTGACGAGGAATTGACAAATATGACCAAACATTAATAAGACAAAATTTTAAAATAAACAATAATAAAATGAATTTAGTTTAATCTGTTAAATTTAATACACACAAAATATATTTGATAAAAGAAATACACACAAATGTATTCGATAAAAAAAAATACACACAAATGTATATGGGAAATGTCAACCCTGGCCGTTTTAGACAATGCATAACCGTTTGTGGCGAGGTGTACAACATGACACCTTGCATAATGAGCTGTCCATAGGCTGTTATCAAAGTCTGTTAGAGTGAGGCTATTAGGGTAAAATACGTTTGGAATTCTGTTATCCTTGTGCTATAAAAGGATAGCTACTGTAACGTTGAAATTAAGCTGAATACAAATGAAATCCTTTCTATTATCTTTCCTTTATGTTTAACATGGTATCGGTAAACCAGGGTTAGCTTTTCGCTGCTCTTCTTCTTTTTCCTTCCTTTTGCTGTCATGGCTCCTTCCCCCTCAGTCTCGGCGTCCTCCGATGATGATGCTGTGGAGCAGTCGTTCTCCAACAAGCGAATCAATATTCAGTTGGATGACTCCAATTTTTTGCTCTGGAAACAGTAGGTCATCCTGATGATGCGTGGCCATGGTTTAGAGGGCTATCTTGACGGCTCTATTTCCCCTCCCGCAAAGCTTCTTCCTCCTGTTGATGGTGTTGCAAGCCCTAATCCAGCATATCTTCGTTTTGTCAAGCAGGACAGCTCACTTGCTTCGTGGTTGCTGTCCACCATCGGCCCTGATATCCTTCCCAATCTTGTTGGAGCTGTCACTATTGCTTCAATTTGGGCTGCCATCACTCAACTCTATCCGCAGCTCTCCACAACTAGGGTAATGCATCTTCACTGCCGTCTCCGATCGCTTAAGAAAGGCTCCCTCTCGATGCGTACGTATACAATGCAAATCAAAGAGATTTGCGATTTGCTTGCGTCGTGTGGCAATCCAGTGTCTTCAGTTGAACAAATTGCCACGATACTCAATGGCTTGCCATCCGAGTACGACCCCTTTGTTGCTGTTATCTCCGACAGTCGAGAGCCCTTCTCCGTTGAGGCTGCTGTTTCTCTGCTCGTTGATGCTGAAACCAGAGTTTCTGATCCATTACGTTCACCAGTTGGGATCCATGCTACCAGATTTGAAGACTCTAACTCTCCTTCTTCGTTTTCACCTCAGAGGTCCTATCGTCCAGATGATACTCGTGGTCATTTTCGTGGCCGCCCTCAGTCCCAGTGTCAGCTGTGTGGAAAATTAGGGCACCTAGTCACTCGTTGCTGGTATAGGTTTGACAAAAACTTCAAAGGTGCTCCTCCTCCTTCTTCTTCAGGACCACATGAATCAGATACCACTCAGGCTAATGCTGTAAACTTTGCTCCTGACACGGTTGAGGTGGCGTATGATCCATTTCTTTCTTCTGCTTCTCCGAGTGATGCTCAGGACTCCTCCCCAGTGCTGTCTACTCCTCAGATCAACTCTCTTACTGGCCCTAGCTCTGTGTCCTGGTTCCCTGACTCTGGTGCTACGCACCACGTGACCAGTCAACCATCTACAATCCATGGTTCATCGCAGTATACTGGTAAAGGTACAGTACATATCGGTGATGGTTCTTCATTGTCTATATCTAGCATTGGCCATGCCTCCATTTTGACTTCTTCTCGTGAGCTGCATCTTCATTCTCTTTTACATGTTCCACGAATAACTCGTAATTTGCTATCGGTTTCAAAGTTCACATCTGATAACTCTGTATACTTTGAGTTTCATGCTGGGTATTGTTGTGTGAAGGATGAAACTACAGGGGCTCTACTTCTGCATGGCTCACAACAAGATGGCCTATATAGTTTTTCTTCTTCACCTGCAGTTTCAGTTTGCGCAGCGTCCGTCAGTGGTGACTCCTCCTTCACGTTGTGGCATCAACGATTGGGGCATCCCTCCTCTGAAGTGATTTCTTCTGTTTTAAATAAGCATGTTTGTTTACCCAAGAATATTGTTTGTAAAGCTTGTCAATTAGGAAAGAGTCACACTCTTCCTTATCGAATGTCTTCTACACTATATTCAGCTCCTTTTGAACTTATTGAAGTAGATGTATAGGGACCTGCTTCAGTTCGAAGTAATGGATATCAATATTACATATCGTTTGTTGATATGTTTACTCGTAATACATGGGTTTTTCTGCTCAAAGCTAAATCAGAAGCATCTAAAGCCTTCACTGTGTTTCATTCTTTGATTCAAACTCAGTTTCATACAACCATTAGAGCTATACAATCGGATGGTGGAGGTGAATTTCATTTTTTGGATACTGTTTGTGCTGAGCTTGGCATCATACATCGGGTCACATGTCCACATTCCTCTCAGCAAAACGGCGTTGTGGAACGTAAACACCGCCACATCGTCGAGACTGCTCTCACTCTTTTGGCTCAGGCAAATCTGCCTTTAAAATTTTGGGCATATGCTGTGTTAACTGCCACGTTCCTCATCAATCGGCTTCCCTCTAGAAGCCTGGGTGCTATCTCTCCTTATCAGAAATTGTATGGTCGACCACCAGATTACAGTGTTCTTCGAGTTTTTGGATGTGAATGTTTCCCTCACATTCGCCCCTTCAACAAACATAAACTGGAATTTTGTTCCACTTCATGTTTATTTCTGGGTTATTCTCCTAAGCACAGAGGTTACTATTGCCTTGATCATACAGAAAGGCTATATGTATCTCGAAATGTAGTCTTTAATGAGACTGTTTTTCCATGGGGTGTACCTACAGTGTCCTCTTCACCCACGAGACCTGCGTGTGTGCAGTTTCCTACCAACATTACATCACAGTCTACTCATCCTATTCCTACTGAAGAGTTAGTTGAAGAGCATGTCCCTGGTCCAGTTGACTAGCATGCTAATGATCATATTGAAGACCTTAATGAAAATCTTGCTCACGCCCCTGAGCCTTCTGCTCCAGCTGCGCCAACTATGGATCGAAATGCATCACCTATCTCTGAGTGTACATCAAGACTTGCTTCTGAGCCATCTAACTTACCTGCTCCGCAAGCTTCTTCTTCAAACAATGATACAATTTTACCTCCTTCAGAAGCCAATGCACAGAACCAACATCACATGATCACTCGCAGCAAAGTTGGAATTTTCAAACCCAAGCTATATCATCTCACCTATAGCTCCACACCTGGCTCAATTCAAGAAGCTCTTCAACATCCAGAATGGACTGCTGCAGCTGTCTCAGAGTTCACTGCTCTTGTAAATAATGGCACATGGGATCTCATGGAGCTTCCAATTGGTAAAAAGGCCATAGGGTGCAAATGGATCTTCAAACTCAAATGCAACCCTGATGGCTCTGTCAACCGCTACAAGGCACGATTGGTTGCCAATGGCTACACTCAAGTTCCAGGTCATGATTTTCTTGATTCTTTCAGTCCAGTAGTTCATTTTTTCACTGTCAATATTGTTCTTTCCATTGCTGTTACAAACTCGTGGGCCGTGCGTCACATAGATGTTGACAATGCTTTTTTGAAGGGTGATTTGCATGAAGCAGTGTTCATGCATCAACCACCTGGGTTTGTCAAGCATTCTACATCTAATCAACCTCTTGTATGTCGTCTAAAGAAGGCAATCTATGGACTGCGGCAGGTACCGCGCAATTGGTATCTCAAACTTAAGGTCTTCTTGGAATCAATTGGCTTTCAAAGCTCCTCAGCTGATAATTCAATGTTTGTCTACAAAAACCATACTACCACAGTATACTTAGTCGTATATGTTGATGACATTCTTGTCACAGGGAGTTGCCCAGCTTATGTTCAGCACATTATCGATGAGTTGCATACAAAATTCTCCATCAAGGATCTTGGCTCAGTCACCTTTTTTCTTGGAATTGAGGTTCTTCACTTTGGTACTGGTCTTTTCCTAACTCAGAAGAAATATATTAGAGACCTGCTTGAAAAAGCTGGTCAGTTGGATGCCAAACCTGCTTCTACACCGATGGCTACATATCCAAAGCTCAGCCGCCATGATGGTGATCCTTTAAGCGACTGTCAAGGGTATCGCAGTGTTGTTGGAGCTCTCCAATACATATGCCACACGCGACCCGACATCTCTTTCGCTGTCAACAAAGTTGCACAATTCATGCAACGACCTTCTGATGTTCATTGGCAGGCAGTGTTGCGTATTTTACGATACCTCTTGGGAACTATGGACCAAGGTCTGTGGTTTTCTCCTCAAAACAAGGATTCTCTCCTGCTCACAGCTTTCTCAGATGCAGATTGGGGGAGTGACATTGACGACCGTCGTTCAACATCAGGGTATTGTCTTTCTCTTGGCTCATATCTTGTTACTTGGAGCTCCAGGAAGCAAAGGGCGGTATCTCGATCATCTGCAGAGGCTGAATATCGCAGCCTAGCCGATGCTGCTTCAGAAATTCTATGGGTTGTTTCTATTCTTACTGACATGGGCATTACTCTTCAAGACACACCTCGTCTGTGGTGCGACAACACGAGCACCGTCTCCATGGCGGCCAACCCTGTTCATCATACTCAGAGTAAACATGTCGACCTTGACATTCATTTTATTCGCGAGAAAGTTGCCAATGGTGTCTTGCAAGTAAACTATGTTCCAGCAAGATATCAACTTGCTGATATACTCACCAAACCAGCAACACTTCAACAATTTGAATACTTACGCGGGAATCTTCACGTTTTGTTACCTTCTCAAGCTCAAGAAGAAGAAAAAAAGCAAGCAAGGGAAATGTTAGACAATGCATAACCGTTTGTGGTGAGGTGTACAACATGACACCTTGCATAATGAGCTGTCCATAGGCTGTTATCAAAGTCTGTTAGAGTGAGGCTATTAGGGTAAAATACGTTTGGAATTCTGTTATCCTTGTGCTATAAAAGGATAGCTACTGTAACGTTGAAATTAAGCTGAATACAAATGAAATCTTTTCTATTATCTTTCCTTTATGTTTAACAGGCCGTAATAACATTTTATTATCCACAATTTTTATTAGTCATAATCACGGTTGCATGTAGAACAGTTGATGGGATGCCAGCTTGACTTTAATTAATTTTTATGAGAATCATTTTTAAATTGACTTGATTTATCCACATATAATGAATAATGCTTGATATTAATTAAAGTTATATTAATATATATTAATAATTATTAAAAGAAAAAATTTAGAACATACGACACACACCGTTAAATACTAGTATCACACACAATACACCATTGAACACCAGTAATTTTTATTGATTGTTTAATTTATTATTAAAAACCTCAAAGGCTCGACATTTCATGAACCATTCTCATCACTTCATCTATGGTCTTACCTAATTAAATAAAGCCAAGCCATCTTTATTTTTCTCCTAATATTTTTTAAAATTAAAATTACAATTCATCACCTTCTTCTTTATACCTCATATTATGAGTTAAAGAATAAAATTTCTAAAATAAAAAATCCCAAAAGTTTAATCCACAAATAAAAAACAAAAATAAAACAATTAATTATAATATATTAAAAACCTTATTATTAACTACGAACAAATTAATTTATTAAATAATATTAATCCTAGGGTTTTCCTAATATTCCATTAATTCGCGCCGTGGTCGTAGAACTTAGCCGGTCTAAAATCCCCTAATCTTCCATTAAGTTGTGCATCTAATAGAATGCTGTAGCTCTTATATATATGTGGATCACAACTTTATCCCATTTTTCATTCGAACAAATTAACTTGTTAATCATAGGGTTTCTTATGTTTTCTTTTGGGTTATAAGGTGCTCGATTCCTTCAACCGTTCTTGCTCGTCAAGTGTGGAGAAGTGAGATAATTTGGGTGTAATTGTGGGAAGGAAAATGTAGACAATTTACACAATGATTTATAGTGGTTCAACCTTCTAACCAAGGTCTACCTCCACTACCTTAGCTTCCCACTAAGGATTTTCAAACAAATTCACTAAGAATTTCGTCCCCTTTTCTCGGATTAGGAGGAAACCGTTACAACGATCAAGCTTTCTACCCAAAGCTTGATCAAACACTCTCTTACACAAGAAAGACTTAGCAAACTAGAAATCCCTCTAATATGTGTTTGTTGCACTATAAAGCTCTCACCCAAAACCTAAACACTTGAGCAAATTTAACAATATTTAGCTCACAAGAGTTGTCTAAGCAAAGAATGTACAATTAAAGCTTTAGACACAATTTGTCATCATAATGTTGTAAGAATTGAAGCATTAACTTTCTCTAGATGCTTGGAGGTCCCTTTTATACTCCCAATTGAGTTTGTAGTCGTTGAGGACCGTTGGGGATGAATTAGAGTCGTTGGAGCCTTTATTTCCCACCATAAATGCAGTTCTGCATCTTGGCGTATCAATACCCTTCAAACCGTATCGATACGGTCCCGATAAGGAAGTAGCCGTTGTGCACTTCAGCTGATGCATACCGATACACTTACCAAGCGTATCGGTACGGTCCTGCAAATTAAAAGACTGTTGGGAAATATGACCGTTGGGGTAGTTAGGCGTATCGGTATGCGATACAACCGTATCGGTACGCGACTAGCCGTTGGGCTATTTCAAAACACACCGTATCGATACGGCTAAGCGTATCAGTACGGGTTTTGGCTACTGGAAAACTCCTGTAGTTGAAACCCTAAGGCGTATCGGTACGGTACCAGACCGTATCGGTACGGGCACTTGAAATGCTTGGTTTTTACTACTTTAAATGCACTTTAAATCATTCCAAAGCCTTGTAAAACCCTTAAACATATTTTCAAGTTGTTTTTGACTAAAAACATATTCTAATTCTTTTCAATTTAGTCCAAAACATTTTTCAAATATTATATCAAAACACTTAGTTCTACATTTTCTAATTAATTTGTTCGCAGTTCAAACGAATATATTAATTTTAGAGTTTTTAACATATTAGAATTAATTATTTTATTTTATTTATTCTGATTTGTGGTTAAGCTTTTTTTAATGGTTTTTTATTTTAAGAATTTTATTCTTTAACATATTAGAATTAATATATGAGGTAGATGAAGAAGATGATGTTTTATAGTTTAAAATTATAAAAAAAATATTATATGAAAAATAAAAAAGGATAATGCCACAAATGTCCCATGTACTATACAAAAATTGTCAATGTAGAGTCTGTACTTTGAAAATGTTCAATCAGCCCCATGTACTTTCCTTTCGTCATACAAACTGCCCCTTGCCTCTAACGCCGTTAACGTGAGGGGCACTTTGTATGACGAAAGGAAAGTATAGGGGGCTGATTGAACATTTACAAATTTATATACACCACATTGAAAAATTTTGTATAGTATAGGGGGCATTTGTGCCATTATCCCAAAAAATAATTAAAAAGTTCATGAGCTTCATACCAATAAATCTATTTTTTATTTTGTCCAAATAAAGTTAAATATTTTCTTTTTATTCATCTCTTTCCAGCGAGATTTGCGACTCTTCTCTACCTCCACCGCTGCCATAGACGTCGTAAATATTAATAATTTTCCCATCTCTTTCCTTCTTCTCCACCACGAAACTTAGAGTCACCATCTATTATCTTCGTTTTTAAGTCCTAACGACCTTAGACTTTTAACACGGAATTTAGCATCGATGACATCAGTAAAATTCTATAGAGATAGAACCTTGGTACCCACATAATTTGTTCAAGATACAACTCAGAGAAAACGCAAAACACAAATCGGCTTTTCAAGGTTTTTTCAACCTGAATTTGGACAAAAAAAGAGAGTAAGAGTCGCAACAACCAAACACTAGAATAAGAAGATCTTTGTGTCAGTGGTTCGTATCTATTTCTAAACCCAAAAAAAGATCGCCTTGCATCAATAAGAAAAAACACATGAAAAATCAAATTAAATATCTCATTATTTTAAACCCAGAAAAAAGAATAAGAATAGATTGAAAGAAATACAGATTAAAAGTTTTTATTTTTACTTATTTTAGTTCATTGAGTTTGAAGTTGTTCCACTCAATCGGATGGTGTGAAGTGAAAAAAAAGTTCGTGGCGAAGAACGTACTCAACTGTGGATCGATCTAACGATGATGCACAAAGATTTATTGATTTTTTTTTAAATTTTAGATTTGATTTCAAGAGGTTTTCGGATGTTTTAGGGAAAACTAATGCGATGGAACAATAGAGGAGAAAAACACTTCAGATTGGTGGTGGTTAATGACTGACTGATGAAAAGAATTCTTGACGGCGAAGACGACAATGGTAAAAAAAAAGTTGCAGAGTTACTGGTTTTTTTAAAGAAAATGAATGAAAAAATATCGTCTAATTTAATCTAGAAATGCATAATATAAATTGTTCTCATGCCTCTTGTTGCATGTCAAAAGTCCTATCGCAATGTAGTGCAAGTGTACACGACGCAAGTAGTAAAGTGATACTCAAAGTATCAGATGTCGAATTCACAGGGACTGGAAATAGCTTTAGCCTTGAATTTCTGCACCATAGAGAAAGAAAAGAGTTTAGATTATTTGGGAAAATAGTATTGAAGAATGATGAATATAAAAGAATAAAGATTCAGGGTTAAGAGATAGGCTGGTATTGATTTGCTCAGTAGTGCAGGTGCTGCACTGAAAAGAAAATCTTGTTCTGTCGTCGTCCTTGTTGCGGCAGCACCTGTCGCGGCAGAAGTCTGTTGTTGTCGCGGCAGCGATCACACAACTATGTACTTCAAGCTTGGCAAAAATCCCTGTTGTGACTTGTCCTATCCATAGGCCCAAGTACTGTTGATGAACACTTCTTGGATGATACCTCCCGGCGTGAATCGAAGGGTGAACACCAATGTTGTTGAATTCTTCCTTAGCCACTCAACCTCGTCCTATCCCTAGGTCCGAGATAGTTCAACCATAAACTGGAGAACTCGTACTTACTCCTTTCGTATACTTAACTCTCCCGATATTAAGTAAATAGATAATCTTACAATGCTCTCCCGATACTCTTGCAAGATGTTGAAACCAGAATAAGCAAACTTGAAGTTTTATTTTATTGAATAGAAAATTCCTAAAATAGTACAATCCTTGCAACTACTTTACAGAATCAACCCTTAGCCCTAGGGGAAGTTTAGAACATGATGAGAGGGGGAAAACGACAAGGGTTTTGGGGAAGACGACTAGAGATAAGATATCCTTCCCTAGGTCGAATTACATGCCTTTATATAGGCCTTGGGTCTAAGTTTTCTAATATGACAAGAATAAAAGTTTAAACTAAAGTACTAATCTATTGGAGATTAAATCTTCTGAGTATATGACTTTAATTCGTCCTCTTTTCTTGCTTTGGGTTTTTTCCTTGGACTTTGGGCTTGGCCTTCATTCTGCCTTAGGGCTGAGAAAAATATAGGGGTGGTTCACGACAGACCAGCTTGAATTCCTCTATCTGTCGAGCTCCACTTCACTTTTCCCTTCTACCAACGCTGTCGTCATGGCTGCCACGGCAGGATCTTCCTTCTTGACTCCAGTCCTGTGTTCTAGCTCTGCTCCTTCTCTGTCCTGAGTCTGCCACAGCAGATACCTGCAAAAGTAGCCAAAATCAGTAGCAACTGTGCTATTTTATCTAATTGTGATGTATATGCGAAACTTTACCTAAATGCAATGAATTATGCTTGAATGCAACAGAAATATGGGTTAAATAAGGGGTAAAATGTAGAAATTTTGCACACTCAACACACCCCCAAACTCAAGTTCTTGCCTACCCTCTAGCAAATATGACCTAACTTAAATTAATTTTTTTTGTTTGACTTAATTCAGTGAACTTTTCATTACCTACCACACATGCTCTATCACGAACACTACCTTGTCGGATGTTTCTGGATTTATTCGGAACCATGCTATAGGTCTTGTGTAGTGTGTGCATGTTTTCTGAACAAATATGTGCTTAGACTCTTTTAGTTTACTAGAATAGTTAAGCTACTTACTTGAATTTTTATGCCAAATTTTCTTTTCTTGGAGGCAATTCTTAGGCTTCTTTAGTTTTTTTTTAAATTAAACTCTGTGTTTTTCTTATTCTGAGTTGATTAGAGCCTGTTTTTGGGCACCTCTAGCTAACTTCCTAGAGCCGGTTTTAGGCACCTCTAGGGGTATTGAGTCTAAGTTTTCTTACTTTCTTTTCCTAGAGCCAGTGTTAGGCACCTCTAGAGGCAGCTTCAAGTGTTTAAGTTTTCCTATTCTAGTTTACCAGTAGAAGTCTAGACAACATAAGAGTCACAAAGGGTGTTTAAAGATCAGAACTATAGTAAGGCTCTAAACTGTTCCTAAAAATATCCTAAAGGCACTGCCACGACAGAGTATGTCATGGCAGGTAAGTTTAGTTCAAAGACTTAAGCCAAATGATTTTTTAAGCAAAAATAAACTAAATAATAACTAACACTTAGACATAATTTTAAGACACAAATAACACTTCATTACTGGAGGGATGCCACCCCCAAACTCGAGGGTTGCATTGCCCTCAATGCATGATGACATGTAAATTAAGAACAGAAATAAAAACAAAATACATCACAAAATAAATACGCAACAGAGGCAGCAATGATAAGAAGAAAAAAAAACTTAAGTTGAGGAGCTGTCATCGCTGCTGCTGCTGATCTGGAGCTGCCGGCAGGCAGTGACTTTCATGGTAGGTGCCGGTAGAGTGCTGGAAGAGGCAAATGTTGTCTTCTTTTTGGCTTCCCTTGGCGGCTGGACACGGATGGGTGAGATGTGTGGGGGCTTGTCCAGCACTTGTACCTCATCGTCGAAGCTGCTGCTGCTGGCAGACCTGCCCTGGCCGGAGGGTCCTTCGCCAGTCTTGTTGGGCTTCTGCCTCTTCATTAGAGTGAACTCCTTGGAGAGGTTTCGGGCAACAGAGGGCTCCCCGTCAGAGTCCTGCCAGACAGATGATGAGGAGAAACCTTCGAAGTAGTCTTCGTTGAGCTTTGGCAGGGGCTCCTTTCTCTTCTCGCCTCTGGCAGTGGCAGTGTGGCTGTCGCGGCCGGTGTAGGTGTAGAGGCAGCAGATGGAGTCTTCGGTGTGGCAGTAGGGGTAGGAGTAGGTGTGGGGGCAGCGAAGTATTGTTCTGGGAAGGAAGGGAACGGTACATGTGTAAAATTTAAATCGTTATGAATAAAATTTATCGCTGCTGCCGTGAAGTCCCTTATGAAGCTCATCAGGCCGAGCTGTCTTTCCTCCATTCGTTTGATTGTTGACAGAATCTGGGTGGAGGCATCTGGTGGAAGGGCTGCTGCTGCTCTGCTGCGGCAGGTTCTGGGTTACTGGGGCCTGTCGGCTGCTCTGCTGTGTCAGAAGGGTTGAAGTATGACAATGGGGTTGCTGCTTTCAGCTCCATGAGGCTGAAGATGTTTCGCTCCGTCCATCCTTTCCCTCGGACTTTAATGTCTTCGGCAATTTCTGGCACGTTGTGGCCTCGACATATTTCGGTGATGAGGTACAGGAAGACAATGGGTCCCGATGGTCGGAGAGCACATTCCAAAATTCCATCCCTTATGTATCGGCCAACATTTATGGATCTTTCATTTAAAATTGAATGTACAAGTGCTAACCTTGGTCGGCCGACTGTACTGTTGTGGGAGGATGGCATGATTCGCTTTTTCACGAAATGATTCCATAGTTTGGCTTCGGGATTCAGTTAAGTTCTTTTCACCGTCCATCGATGCTTTGGGTCGATGTTCCATTCTGTCCCCTCTTCAATCAGTTCTGCCATCACCGCATCGTAGTCTGCCGACGACAGACTATTGACAAATTTCTTGTGGCCGTCCTCCTTTTTACTCACGTAGAGGCCATAGAGGGTGTTGATGTAAGAAGGCTCGAAAGAAAGTTCTTTACCTCGAACCGTCACGGTCGTAGTATCTTTGTTGTCGACGGCAACATAAAATTCCCAGACTAGTGTGACGTTCATTTCTTCCGACTGGGCAGCAAACTGCTACCATTTTAGGGATGGATCTTTTGTGCGATGAAGGGTTCAAGCTCGAGGTTTCCCGTGGGTTCGGTGTAGAGAAACCCCCGTTCTTCCCACATCTCCCTCTTCTGGAATGAGTGGTAGTATCTGCCGGCGGAGTCGGTGGAGGCGAAGCGGTTTGGGATGGCACTATGGCTGGGGGTGCTGACTGTTGCAGCAGAACTAGAGGCAGCACTTCTACGGGTTTGTCTGCTAGTCATTGTTGCAAGGGCTATGGAAAATAAAGAAAATTTTGAGATCTAGAGAAGGAAAGTTTGAGAGAATAAAAATGAGATGAAAATGAATAGTGAATGGGGGTTTATATAGATGGATGATTTTCTGCCCGTTGGAGCTGTAACGGTAGGCGCGAATAACATGGCCAGCTGTTACGTGGTTTCTGACACGTCTGTCACGCGTTTCCGTGTCTACTGCGCGTTTGTTATGCGTTTGCGTGTCTACTGCGACAGCTTGGTGACAGGCTGTATTTTCCGCGTCTATCGCGACAGCTGATGACAGGCTGTGACGACAGACTCATTCGTTGGGCTTTTTGGGCTGTTGTTGATATGGTGGGCTGGTTCACTTCTTTTCTTCTCCTTGCTTCCTTTATTTCTTAAAAATAATTAAAATAAAATCTTAGTTCCTAAAATAAAATAAAATAATTCTTAATTCTTAATAATGAAATAAATAAAACGAAATAAAATAAAAACTAAGTTAAATTAGGGATGCCTTGAGGGGCATCTCCTAAAGTAACCACTTCCTGCATTCTTGGGGCTTCAGTCCCCTAATAATGCTTTAATCTTTGTCCGTTGACTTTGAACTGGTGCCCGTCCTTTAAGGATTTGATCGTGATGGCACCATGGGGAAAAACCTACACAACTTGAAAGGGGCCGGACCATCTAGATTTAAGCTTTCTTGGGAAAAGTTTTAACCTAGAGTTAAATAACAACACAAGTTGCCCTGGGCAGAACTGTCGTGGCATCAACTTCTTGTCATGCCACCTTTTGGTTTTATCTTTGTAAATCTTGGCGTTGTCGTAGGCCATTGCTCGAATTTCTTCAATTTCATTCAAGTCAAGTAGCCTATTCTGTCCTGCCTTATCTAAGTCCATGTTTACTGCTTTATAGCCCAGTAAGCTTTGTGCTCTATCTCGACAGGTAAGTGGCATGCTTTCCCATATATAAGCCTGCAGGGTGACATTCCCAATGGTGTTTTGAATGTTGTTCTATAGGCCCAGAGTGCATCATTGAGGTGTAAAGATCAATCTTTTCGAGTGGGTTTAACCATCTTCTCAAGTATGTTCTTTACTTCTCGGTTGGATATTTCGGCCTGTCCATTGGTTTGAGGGTGGTATGTTGTTGCAATCCGGTGCTTTACTCCGTATTTTCTCAAGGCATCAGCAATTACCCTATTATCAAAATGTCTCCCTTCATCACTAATGATCGCCTTAGGAATGCCAAATCTGGAGAAAATATTCCTATGCAGAAATCTTTGAACAGTTTTGGCGTCATTTTTCTGCGTGGCAATCGCTTCAACCCACTTGGACACATAATCCACTGTCAGTAGGATGTAGAGGTTTCCACAAGATGCTGGGAACGGTCCCATGAAATCAACCCCCCATACATCGAAGATTTCGACTTCTAAAATGTTCTGCAATGGCATCTCATGCCTTCTCGAGATGTTCCCAGTCCTTTGGCACTTGTCACAGCTTTTGTAGAAGGCTTGTGCATCCTTGAACAGTGTGAGCCAATAGAGACCAGATTGCAAAACCTTGGCAGCGGTTTTATTTCCACCTAGGTGTCCTCCATATGGGGAAGCATGGCAGTGGTGAAGCACAGCTTCCTGTTCATCATGTGGTACGCATCTCCTGATAATTTGATCTGCACAATGTTTGAAAAGAAGAGGTTCGTCCCAATAATAATGTTTTGCATCATTTTGGAACCTCTTCCTTGCTTGGTAATTAAGTTCAAGAGGTAGTACTCCGCTAACAATGTAATTAACAAAATCAGCGTACCAAGGAAGTTCAGAACACTTACCTGCCACCATGGCTGTCGCGGTAGTGCTTGTGACAACAAACAGTTGCTCATCCGGAAAGGTCTCCAATATGTTGGTCCTGTCCGTTGGTAGACTCTTTCCCATCTCTAATCTTGACAAGTGGTCTGCTACTTGGCTTTCTGTCCCCTTTTTATCCTTGATTTCAATGTCGAATTCTTGCAGCAGTAGAATCCAACGTATCAGTCTAGGTTTTGCATCTTTTTTTGTGAACAGATACTTCAGTGTTGAATGGTCTGTATGGACCACCACCTTCGTTCCAAGTATGTATGTACGGAACTTATCGATTGAGAACACCACTGCTAATAGTTCCTTTTCTGTTGTGGTGTAGTTTACTTGGGCATCATTCAGTGTTTTGCTGGCGTAATAAATGACGTGGAAGAGCTTACCCTTCCTCTGCCCTAGTGCTGCCCCTACAGCATAGTCACTGGCATCACACATTATTTCGAATGGCAAACTCCAGTCTGGTGGTTGTACAATCGGGGCTGTAACCAACTTCTCATTCAGAATTCGGAATGCCTCAGTACATTCAGTATTAAAGTCGAAGGGACGATTCTGCTCCAATAAATGGCATAAAGGCTTGGTAATCTTCGAGAAATTTGCAATAAATTTTTGATAAAATCCAGCATGCCCTAAGAAACTCCGAATTCCCTTGACCGTGGTGGGTGGCGGCAGCTTTTCGATGACTTCTATTTTTGCTCTGTCTACCTCTATGCCGCGGCAGCTTACCTTGTGGCCTAGGACTATCCCTTCATCTACCATGAAGTGACATTTTTCCCAGTTTAAGACCAAGTTCGCTTTTTCGCATCTTTCAAGCACCTTCTGTAGGTTGCCTAAACAGCCTTCAAAACTGTCTCCAAAGACGAAAAAATCGTCCATGAAAATTTCCAGGAAGTCCTCTACCATGTCAGAGAATATCGCCATCATGCACCTTTGGAAGGTTGTTGGTGCATTGCAGAGTCCAAATGGCATTCTCCGAAAAGCATAAGTGTCGTATGGGCAAGTGAAGGTCGTTTTCTCTTGATCCTCTGGTGCAATAGCTATCTGGTTGTAACCTGAGTAACCATCAAGAAAACAATAATAAGGTTTCCCCGCTAATCTATCAAGCATTTGATCAATAAAAGGTAAGGGAAAATGGTCTTTCCGGGTAGCTTTGTTAAGCTTCCGGTAATCCATACAAACCCTCCAACCGGTCACAGTCCTGGTTGGGATTAGTTCGTTCTCATCGTTGGTCACCACGATTATTCCTCCCTTTTTAGGTACACACTGCACCGGGCTCACCCACTTACTATCCGAGATGACATAAATTATTCCAGCGTCAAGCCATTTGATAATTTCTTTTCTCACCACTTCTCGTATATCGACGTTTAAGCGTCTCTGAGCATTAATGGTCAGCTTATGATCATCTTCCAGGAGAATTTTGTGCATACATAATGCCGGACTGATGCCTTGGATGTCAGCTATCGTCCATCCAATAGCCTTCTTATGCTTCTGCAGCATTCCAATTAACTGTTGCTCCTGTTTCTGCATTAACTTGGAAGAGATGATTACAGGCAACGTATCATTTAAACCAAGAAAAACATATTTAAGCTGCCCTGGAAGGGGCTTAAGATCTAAAACAGGTGGTTCTTCAACTGAAGGTTTTTGGATGATGTGTTCATTCGAGGTATAGTTTAAGGGCTCGAATAACTTACCTGGACGATTGCCTATCCAATTTACCTCCTCACGACCTTCAGTTTCGGATATGTCTGAATCGGAGGAGTCACTGTCATCGTTGCTGTCGTGACAGTCTTCCAGATGGCTGCTGTGGCAGTGACCAAATTTGATGTCATGGCAGCTCGACCTGATGCAGGGTTGGTCAAGGAGTACTTCAGTGATGGCCTTACATTCTTCTTCTGCATCAGCATGTTTGATTGCTTGGAGAACATTGAGTTTGATCTCTTGATCATTTACTCTCATTGTCAGTTCTCCTTTCTCTACATCAATCAGAGATCTGCCTGTGGCTAGGAAGGGTCGCCCAGGATGATTGGTGCATTTTCACCTGCTTCACTGTATAAAACAAGAAAGTCAGCAGGAAAAATGAACTTATCCACTCTTACCAGAATATCTTGGATCTTCCCTTCTGGTTGTACGTAAGAGTGGTCTGCCAGCTGCAACATGACTGTCGTGGGTCGTGCTCGTCCAATACCTAATTTCTGGAACACAGATTTTGGCATTAAATTTATACTAGCACCTAGATCACAAAGTGCCTTACCCATGAATTTGTCACCAATTATGCACGGTATGATGAAGCTCCCAGGATCCTTCTTTTTCTGGGGTGGATGCCTGTGCAAGATAGTCATGCATCCCTCTGTCATTTTTACCATTTCGAATTCCCCAAGTCTGGACCTTTTTGACATAGCATCCTTGAGAAATTTTGCATAATCGGGCATATGCTTGATGGCCTCTAACAGCGGTATATTGATATGCATCTGCTTAAAAATATCATAAATCTTTTTGAGATGGTACTTATGTTTCTGCTTTTGTAACCGTTGTGGAAAAGGAGGTGGAGGATGGTAATCTTCCAGTCGTCCTTCACATAGTATTCGGATCTGAGGATGCTTAGGTTCTTCAGCATTCTTTTCTTGCTCCTCTGTCCCTTCCGCTGCCGTGACAGGTATGTCGGCAGCAGGTTTCTCTTCTTCTGCCGGGGCAGTGTTCGCGGCAGGTGTTTCTAGGGCTGGTTCCTCAATCCGTATGGTTTTTATCTCCGGCCCTTGCAGTTGTTTCCCACTCCTAGTTGTAATTGCTTTACACTGCTCATGTGTGGGGTTTTTTAGCGACTTCAGTATCAATTGGGAATCCTCCGTTTTGCCTTGGCTTAATATGCTGGGAAACCTGGCCCATCTGTGTCTCTAGTGATTTCAGTGTAGCCTCATGGTTAGTCATTCTCATCTCTGTTTTGTCCATGAATGACTCAGTCTTCTTGACAAAGTGATCCATGTTTGCCATGTAAGCTCTTGTTTGTGACATGATTGTGGCCAATGTCTGCTCCAGTATACTAGGTGCGGCTACCGACTGCTATTGCGGCTGCTGCTGTGGTTGCTGTCGTGACAAAATTCTGGGTGCCCCTTGGTTCTGGTTGTTCTGCATCTTAGGATTAAGTGTGTTGTTTGGATTGCTCCAAGAGAACTTGGGATCTTTCCTCCAATTGGGATTGTAGTTGTTGGAATAATAATTTCTTGGCTTATTGTAGTTTCCAACATACATCCCTTCCTCTAGCTGTAACGGACAATCTTCCGAACTGTGGTTCCCACTGCAAGTTTCACATACCTCTTCTGCAGAATATATAGGTTTAGAATCTTTTTTCAACAGATTTTCCACTGCCTTTGTGAGGTATGCAACATGTGTCTTCAGGGAATTGTCGGCTTCATAATCTTTTACAGCTTCCCTCGTTTACCTCTCCTCGCTGTAGGGAATTGCTCTTCATTCTTTGCCAAGTTTTTCAACACTGCCATGGTTCGTCGGGATCTTTATCCAACAACAGTCCATTCGCTGCTGAATCTATTCTCATCCGAGTGTGTGTGTTGGCAGCATTGTAGAATTTAATGACTTGATTCCACACAGGGAATCCATGCATCGGGCAGTTCCTCAGAAGAGTTGTAAACCTGTCCCATGCCTCGTGCATTGGCTCGTCATCTTCCTGTTGAAAAGTAGCAATTTCATTACGCAATCGCTCAGATAAGTGAGAAGGATTAAAACGAGATAAAAATTCACGAGTGAGATCTGCCTAATTCGTATTGAACCCGGTGTTAGTTTATTCCACCAAGTTTTAGCTATGTCTCTCAGTGAACGAGGAAATAACCGGAGCCTCAGTATTTCCGAATTTATTCCTGGTAATCGAAATGATCCACATATTTCTTGGAACGTTTTCAGGTGTTCTCGGGCATCCTCTGTTGTAGCACCACTAAATTGGCCAGCAGAATTGATCATGCTGAACATAACAGGTTTTAGCTCGAAGTTCTCAGCTTCCACGTCTGGCAAGGTGGTCTCCAGTTCCACATGATCATTGATTATGTAGTCACGGTAGGACTGTCGTGCGGCCTCGACAGCGGCAGGCCGTCCGTTCCGTTCATCAAGGGGAGGATCTTCAGGATTCCTCGGGTTATTATTATTTACCCCGTTATGCATTGCTTCTAACTGTTCCTCAAGATAATCGTTTCTGGCTATCAAAAGGCAGACTCGGTTCCTGAGGTTGCACGTACGTTCGATTTCAGGATCTAGTTTGTACTCAGGTTCTTTGCCTCGTCTTGATCTGCGCATAAGCAAACGAAAAACCTTGTGAAAAGCACAGGGTAAACAATCCCAATAAAAACAGAAAAATTAAAAAGTGCAGTAAAAGTAAGAGTAAAGTTATGTTGCCAGTCCCCGGCAACGACGCCAAAAACTTGTTGCGTGTCAAAAGTCATATCGCAATGTAGTGCAAGTGTACACGACGCAAGTAGTAAAGTGATACTCAAAGTATCGGATTTCGAATCCACAGGGACTGGAAATAGCTTTAGCCTTGAATTTCTGCACAAGAGAGAAAGAAAAGAGTTTAGATTATTTGGGAAAATAGTATTGGAGAATGATGATTATAAAAGAATAAAGATTCAGGGTTAAGAGATAGGCTGGTATTGATTTGCTCAGTAGTGCAGGTGTTGCACTAAAAAGAAACTCTTGTTCTGTCGTTTTCCCTGTCGCGGAAGCACTTGTTGCGGCAGAAGTTTGTTGTTGTCGCGGCAGCGATCACACAACTCTGTATTTCAAGTTTGGCAAAAATCCCTGATGTGACTTGTCCTATCCCTAGGCCCAAGTACTGTTGATGAACACTTCTTGGATGATACCTCCCGGCGTGAATCGAAGGGTGAACACCAATGTTGTTGAATTCTTCCTTAGCCACTTAACCTCGTACTATCCCTAGGTCCGAGATAGTTCAACCATAAACTGGAGAACTCGTACATACTCCTTTCGTATACTTAACTCTCCCGATATTAAGTAAATAGATAATCTTACAATGCTCTCCCGATACTCTTGCAAGATGTTGAAACCAGAATAAGCAAACTTGAAGTTTTATTTTATTGAATAGAAAATTCCTAAAATAGTACAATCCTTGCAACTACTTTACAGAATCAACCCTTAGCCCTAGGGGAAGTTTAGAACATGATGAGAGGGGGAAAACAACAAGGGTTTTGGGGAAGACGGCTAGAGATAAGATATCCTTCCTTAGGTCGAATTACATGTCTTTATATAGGCCTTGGGTCCAAGTTTTCTAATATGACAAGAATAAAAGTTTAAACTAAAGTACAACTCTATTGGAGATTAAATCTTCTGAGTATATGACTTTAATTCGTCATCTTTTCTTGTTTTGGGTTTCTTCCTTGGACTTTGGGCTTGGCCTTCATTCTGCCTTAGGGCTGAGAAAAATATAGGGGTGGTTCACGACAGACCGGCTTGAATTCCTCTATCTGTCGAGCTCCACTTCACTTTTCCCTTCTACCAACGCTGTCGTCATGGCTGCCACGGCAGCATCTTCCTTCTTGACTCCAGTCCTGTGTTCCAGCTCTGCTCCTTCTCTGTCCTGAGTCTGCCACAACAGATACTTGCAAAAGTAGCCAAAATCAGTAGTAACTGTGTTATTTTATCTAATTGTGATGTATATGCGAAACTTTACCTAAATGCAATGAATTATGCTTGAATGCAGCAGAAATATGGGTTAAATAAGGGGTAAAATGTAAAACTTTTGCACACTCAACACCTCTAGTTTATGTTATTTTGTTTTTTACATGTAAAAGAAAAAGGGATAATAACACAAATACCTCTTGTACTATACAAAATTTTCAATGTGGTGTTTGTACTTTGTAAACGTTCAATCAGCCCCCTATACTTTCCTTCCGTCATACAAAATACCACACTTTGTATGACAGAAGGAAAGTACATTGGGCTGATTAAACATTTTCAAAGTACAAACCCCACATTGACAAATTTTGTATAGTATGGGGGTAAATGTGCCATTATCCCAAATAAAAATGATGCAACTTTATTTAATTGGGTATGACAATGGATGATGCGGTGAGAATGATTCATGAAATAATTTATTTTAATTTTTCTAAAATATGATTAATTGTATGATGAGCCTTTGAGACTTTTAGTAATTATTTAAAAATCATTAAAAATTAATGGTGTTCAACGATGTATTGCGTTAGTAGTGCTCGACAGTGTGTGTCGTCCGTTCTAAACTCATCCTAATTAAAAATGTAAGGCTTAAATCTAAGGTTTTAAAATCCTCAAAAATTTCATATTGTCAATTAATAAGGTCTAATATTTAGATTACGAATTAATATATAAATCATTAATTTAAATTTTAGGGTGAAATGAACCTAATGAGTAGTCCTAATGAAAAAAAGATGATATACATCTTATGAGACTTGAATTTGAGTAGTTTCGTCTGCAATATATATGTGTCTTATCAAAGGGTTCGAAGTTTTGAAATTCTAAATTCCAAATACAAAATGAGATTAATGGGAGGAGAAGATGTTGAAGTTGAATTAGTAATTTACTTCAGGGAAATAAATTAATGAGATTAAATTCTAAATATTAAATTTTATCACACTTATAACATGAACGGAAATATTTTATATAAAATACAATACTTATAAAATTTATTTAAAAATAATTATCTGTAGAATGGTAAGAGAATTTTATATGAATTTATTGATCAAATATTTGATTCTCAAACGTGAATTTCAGCTCTTTTTATTTAGGGTTGATATTAGGGATGAAGCCATGTAGAGTTTGGGTGTGATCTTGCCCCTCCTAATTTTTTGGTATAATTATATTTTAGGTTCTTTTTAGTTTAAATAATAATAAAATAAAGTTTTTGTCCCTTCTAATTTTTAGATTTAAAGACTTAATAGACCTTTGCTCTATCCCAATGTTTGATCCTAGCTCCGTTCTTGTTTGATATAAAAGTATAAAAAAAATACTTGTAATAATATTAAAAATTACTTTTTTGATACACAAATTGTATAAAATTTAAATCCTTAACTCTAAACATTAAATTCTAAACATAAAGTTTAAATCCTAAATTCAAAAATATAAATAAGATCCCTAACCCTAAAATTAACATATTTACGTTTAAAAATAAAGTTGAAAATAAGAATGTTTCAATAATTTTCTAACTTAATTAGTGTCAAATTGACTTGTGACACTTACTTAGTCATTTTATATATATATATATCATGTAACTTGATCCTATCCTTATATATATATTATAGAAAGAGACAATAAATACTCAGATAGATAAATAAACAGATAAGTCATACTTTAACCTAAAATTTTAAAAATAATAACTCAATGTTTTTTAATATTTAATAATGTATGGAACCTTCTATTTTGTTTTATTTTTTTATTCTCTCTTGAGCACTGCACAAATGGGATTAAAATGAACCCATTTCATTACTTGTATTACCCAATAAACCTAAAACTATAACCACTGTCCATTATAACTCCGCTGACCGCATTTTACCCAATGAACCCCCTTCAATTGCTTATTTTACCCCCATAAACCTTCGAAACTTTGCATTTGAAAATTCATTATAACCATCAACTAACTTTTTTTATTTGTAAAATTTAATTTTAAAAAATTAATTATTCGATTTATATTTTTTTAATTACGAAATGAATTCGTAGTCTTAAATTGTTATGTTATCTCATTTTAACCAATTAAAAAAACCAAAATGTATAACTAAATCAAAGTTTACTAAACTCATTGTGGGTAAAAAAAAAATTAAGATTAAATTTAAAACAATTACCAAATTATGGGACTAGATGTTAGCTTTACCCCAAAGAGAAAAAAAAGGCTGAAGAGAGCTGATATCCACCGTGGATGAGAAGTGAGAACAATCGGAGGGTGCCAAATATTTGCTTATATAAACAGAGAAAGGAATCATTTAAATGTCGCATTAAATTATTGGGAAAACTACACCGGTGGTCCCCAAACTATTACCGTTTTTCTATTTTGGTCCCCAAACTATGTTTTTCGGCAAAATCGTCCATTCTGTTACATAGTTCTCCCGTTTTGGTCCCTGACGTTAAATAGCTAACGGTTTTGCTGACGTGGCATTTTTTTAAGAGGGGAGAGAAATGATTAAAAAATATTTAAAAATGTCACGTCAGCAAAATCGTTAGCTATTTAACGTCGGGGGACCAAAACAGGAGAACTATGTAACAAAAGGGACGATTTTGCCGAAAAACATAGTTTAGGGACTAAAATAGGAAAACGGTAATAGTTTGGGGACCATTGGTGCAGTTTTCCCTAAATTATTTTAAGGATTAGAACATTCGACTTTTTTTGAGAGCGAAAGAATAGAAAGTACCTGATTCCCGTCGCAATCTGTTCTTTGAAAGTTAGGGTTTTGAAATCGGATCAAGGAAATGGCAGGTGAAGGGGCCATGTTCAAGTTCCTCAAGCCTAGGCGTCGTCCACACCCTGCGGACATCCAGGCCGCCGCCATGTGGGGCGTCGCTGCCACCACCACCGCTCTATGGGTCGTCCAGGTTTATTTCTTTCTCTCTTTCTTTTGAACAATTTTTTGCTGTATTCCTGTTAGATCCATATGAAAATCACTTTGATTGGTTATCTAGGGATTTCCTCAAAAGGAAAAAGGATCATTCTTTCTACTCAGCGTATTTTAAAAATTTATGCCTTGAATATAGTTTTGATTAGGGTGTTATTGAGATTGATTGGGGCATTGCTTTGAAGCACTCATCGAGTATGAATTCTCCTCCTTTACGTTGTTCTGATTTTGAATGATTTGATATCATCATCTACATATTGCTCATTATCGATTTCAAATGACTATGAACTGCTTTCGTTTATCGGTTAAATGGATCCTTATTGTTAATTTTATTTGTTGACAAGATTTCGATTGAATACTAGCAGTAATTGTTTTTCCATGATTGATTCGTCGCATTGTCTACCGCCTCATTATCTTATTTTGCACTGCTACATGTTTAGTGATGGGGTCTTTCTCTTTTAAGAACAGTGACAAGGGGTTGGGGTTAAGACTAAAGAGTGTGCCTAATGCTGACGGCGAATCTTTAGTTGGAGATTACAGTTTATGAGTTTTTGAATGTTCAGCTAATGTTTGAAAATTTCATTTTTCCTTTGCCTGGCAGCCGTTTGATTGGTTGAAGAGGACCTTCTTCGAGAAACAAGAGTCCGAGTAGAAGAATGTGTCTTTCGAATCTTGGAACTTTTTGTGATTTTGTTTTATCAGATTGCCTGTGAGAGAATGATGGGCATAGTGAAATCTGAATAATAATGTGTCTAACATTCTGGTTTGTTGTTATGAGAATGAGGTCTCTTTTGCATTTGTTCAACTCTTGACACTTTTTTTCTGCACACAAATTCTGAATTCATGTATACAAAAATCAAAAGGGTATGGCCTCATTAAAGGATCCAGTTTATCGATAAGTTGTACATTTTGCATACTGAACTGAACTGAACTCTGAGCTCAATGATCTATAACCATGATGTCACCTGACAATCGAAAACAAGTCAAGGATTGCAATTTAAAGAAAACCACAAGCCAGAACTGTAGAAAGAAAATCCTCCAGCAACGGATTAAACAACATTTTTGAGCAGGTATCACTAAAATCCATTTGTATGTCCTAAACTGTACCATTGCAATCCTAATATTATAAACTAAGCAAGAGTTGAGATGCTGTGCGAGTGTTCCAAAATCAGGAGATAACTTGAGAAACAGCTTGAGTTGCTTTGATGCAAAGCTGCATGCCCGCATCCTTAGAAAACAAATTTTCTTCTTCAATCTGGCCTAGGTGAAAAAAAATCGCAGAATTCCTACTACAGTTGGAGTAATTCAAAAACCCTAAAAATTATTAGCTGAATAAAGGAGAAGCAATGAGAGGAAGAAAGAAGAGCCTAAAAAACCAAAATTGAGCATGGTATTACACTGATGTTCTGTACTGTACTACTACAAAAGAAACAGATCAATGTGATTCAATTTCAATCCAAGCTGCCAGAGCTAAATAGGGAGGAGCTAGGCTTTTACACGAGTGTCTCATCATGATCAGAGTACGTCATATCCGCTCTCGAATAACCATGGTTTACAAGATGCTGATTTCAATATGTTCTTAGTTCTTGCATTATTCTCGTCTCTGCAGGCCTGAACTTCACATGGTGGACGTTCTGCTCCCAACCGGTTCATAAGGAACGATATGATTTCCGTTTTGAAGTGAAAATGTAAGTACCTTTAAACAAGCACCACATCTTAGCTGATGGAACCTCCTTTTGGAAAGTAGAAAATCAGCCGGCAGCTCCAATGGTCTGAAGCAATGGTAACAAGTTACAAAAGGTGCTCCACCAGCAGTTGGCTGACGATGTCGCCTAACCAAGTAATGTTTGTCTCTCCGGTACCTCTGAGCACCAGATATATTTTCCTGGCTCCAACCAGAAAAATCAGACTCCAAATATCTTAGGGGACTAGAGGGGCAATAGCTGTAGCAATTACAACAACTATGACCTGAGTGGGCTCTACAAAATCCTTGGCTGTGTCGAAACATCGGCGGAGGCAGCTGTTCTGAATGCGGCCACCTTTGAGGATGGCAGCACATACAGGAGTTGTCAATCTCATGCCTAGGATACAAATTTTTTTCCTCAGGACAGTAATATGTAGGATAATGCTTTTGCCTCCAAGGTACATCAATGGAATCCCTTCCTCTGGACTTTCTTCCATTCAGATTGTATGTTTTGTTAATCTGATCCTGCAGTTCACGCACCATTCTTAACAGTTTCATGTTCTCTTGTTCACTGTACTCGGGTAACTCATCATGCAATCCACATGAAGGGCCGGCATTTTCGCATCCACGCAAGGACGCCCTTTGAGAGAAAGGATGTCGAGATGGATATTCATCTCTCACTAGTTTCGTCCAGCTTCCGGGTGAACGCTGATGCATTACTGGCTCTAGTGCTTCATCTCGATGCGACTTGCTGTATTTTGCTTTGCCATAAGGCTTCTTTTTGGATAAATCTGATGAGAGATTTCTTGCATTACCATTCATCAAGCTTTTGGCAGGCAACTTATCCTTTCTTTGCCTTTCTTCGGGAACAAGGTAGTCAGCAGCCTTATACTTATTCTTGAATGAATGAATTTGCTGGTCAAGTAATTGATCATCCATTCCATCGGAAGAAGAGATACTGCCATCATAGGCATGAGAGGTTCGTGTGGTAGTGGATTTAGACAAATATCCAAGATCAGTATCACTGAGCTCTGAGCCAGGGCTGTAAAAATCCAAAGTTTCGAATGAATCTGTAGACCTTGCACGGTCAAACACACGATCTTCACTTCTCTGAGGTTGCTCCATGAGTTCATTCAGAGAAGAGAAAAGATCATCTGATGAAGTGACTTCCCCTGCTGCTGCACTGGCTGTAATATTTAAATTACTCTCTCTTGCAGCATATTGGTCGTCAAAGCTCGAGTCTCGGATATTGGAATCAGTTTTTTCATTAGACTTTGATTCCGAATAAGCACCTTCTAACCGCAATGTTTTGTCATTTGCCTCTTCTATCACCAACTCTTCATTCTCATGATGTTCAGTGGGTGAAAAGCATTCAATGGGAGCTCCTTGCTGTTGAACATTGCAATCTTCTGAAGATTTCGACTGTAACTGTCCACTTCCATTTTCCCGCCCTTCATTTGATCCATTTTCATCAAGCTTTTCACATTTACAATCAATATCGCTCGAAGCATTTCGATCATTACTGTGCCCTTCAATGGATAAGTTCTCATCAAGATCCCCACATTGAGAGCCACTTTCTTGACTCAAGTGAACCTCCTGTGGTGTTGAGCTGCTAGATTCTCCATTTCCAGACACATGAACCAACTTTTCTGAATCAGCAGCTCCTGTTTCTTGCAAGAGGGACATACTTTCGACAATGGCTTTTCGGTTTTTAGCTGCAAACAGGAAGAAACTGAAATAAGGAGCAAAATCAGGAAGGTAGTCTTCCATAGTCCATGAGGATACCCTACCATTGTGAAAAGAGCGATATGTGTCTAAGGACTAAGGCTCTAAGCTCAAATTGTTTTGCAAGGTATACTAAAAGTTAAACCTGAAAGTTCCCTATGAAGTAGCACCAGGCTTAAGATTCGAATACTAACATTTGCAAGTTTCTTATTACGAAAGATGCTTACCTACAAGAATCGTGTCACATCCTCCACACTGGTATACAGGAAAGTCTTCGACTTCGGGAAGAAGCAATCGGCATTTAGGACATCTAACTAATCGAACTCTAGGAGTAGTACCACTGCCCATATTCCTCCAATCTGCGCCCTGCGGTGATCGAAGACCACACGTCTACTATTACTTCTGAGACAGTCGATTGTGCTTTGCAGTAAAGCAAAAATCACCCACAGTCTGCAAACAGATGGAAAAATAATGTTTAGATAGTTAAAGAAAAAGTACCACATTGGCACAATGCTTTCGGAATATCATACTCGGTGAGTCCGGAATAAAGCCGACCGATGTTACCTAGATTCTGCTAAGTGCTGTACGTACTCAAAGTTTCCTATATTTTGTATATGTTCAAAAGATTATATCCGGTATTCATATCTAATTATGTACTAGTCTAAATGCAAACGCAGATGATTGAAGAAAAAAAATGAAAATTCCAGATAACATGAATATCAACCAAATTGGATTCTACTGAACATGATATATGATGAGTAGATACAAAAGGGGCATTGCCTTACTAAGCCAAGCAAATAAAGGACAATTAGGGAATCAATTTGCAAATAAAGGACAGTTCTAAGTTCTAACATGTATAACAGCAGCCAGAAGTCATGGGAAGAAGTAAGAGATTTCGAAGGGGAGAACTGGTGATAGGAAGAGAAATTGTATGGAAGAGAACAATGGGGTTGAAATAATATAAAAAGACCAAGACCAGAGGGGAAGGAGATGAAGAAAGCGTGTTTTCAAGACATTAATGAAGGAAATAAGAGAGGAGGGAAATGCAAACGGGAACAGACAGACAGGCAAACATGTTGTCTAGAGTCGGTCTTTACATGGAAGAAGATGGAAAAACTCAGAGGGTCTTTGGCTTTGGGTAATAATTTCGTGGTGTTTAAGGCTAAATGGGAAAACCATTTCTTCTCTCTTGTGTGTTTGCAATGTTTGAATTCCGAACAAAGGGAGACAAAGATTGACAGAGACACAACCGGGGTGGGGCTGAGGAGTTGAAGACGGGGTGGTTTGTTTCTTACGTGTCATACGTTTCCAGGGTTGGATAGTCAAAATAATTTCGATTATGTTTAGATTCGAATAGAATTAAATTTTATTATCGGGTACAAACTCTTTCAATGTTTTTTCCCCCACAAATCACAATAGTTAAACTCGAGATCTTGTTTGTAGGTATAAAACTCCTGCTCGCAATTTCGTTTTTTGTCATATTTAGGCATGTAAACGAATTAAACGAGCATGAATGAGGGTATGTTTATGTTTGTTCGTTTAATTTTAACTGAATAAATGAACAAACATGAACAATTAAACAAACATAATTTTTTGTTCGTGTTCGTTCATTAAGGAATGTGACTTGTTCGTGTTCGTTCGTTAAAACGATAAACGAACACAAACAAACATTGAGTATTGATTAATTTTTTCCTTTTTCTTTTATATTTTTATATATGTTTTTAATTTTTTAAATATAAATAGACATATGAAAATAAATTTAAACGAACATAAATGAACAGATTATGGAATGTTCACGAAAGTAAATGAACGAACAAGCCATATGTCCGTGTTTGTTCATTTAATTAAACGGACAAAAAAATTTGTTCATATTCGTTCGTTTAATAAATAAACGAACTTCATATCGAACGGTTCACTGAACGTAAAGTTCGTTTACATCCCTAAGCGTATTTCTCCTTTTAAGCATATAAATTAATGGATCTGCTTTCGAATAGTGTGGCCTGCGTTGCGTTTTATTGTTTAATAAATAAACAAATTGCTGTTTTATCAACTCAACTCAATTCCGGTTCATCTTCGTTCTTTTATGTTTTGAACTACTAGTGATAGGATAATATAAATTTTATTGCGTTGCAGGCTTCTTTTCTGTTTTTTTTATAATATAAATTTAAGAGCACACATAGAGGTGTAAGTGAATAGAGTGTTTGATTAACTGTTTGTGAATTGTTCGTATAACGTTTATTTATGTTTATGTATTAAGTTAAATAAACGAGTATGAACTAAATTATTATGTTCATTTAATAAACGAACGAACACGAATAAAAGTGTGTTCGGCTCGTTTATGTTTACGAACAAGTTTGTTTATAAGCTTGTTTACCCAGTTCCCCTTTTCCTTTTATTTTTTTTACATTTTAAATATTAGTGAAGGTAGAGACTAAATTGAATACATTGTAAATTTTAGAGTTCAAATTGTAAAGCATGAGAAGCTTAAGGACTAGTGGCGTAATTTTATCATTTTTCTTTGGCTTGTAAATAAAAAGGATTAAAAGAAAGTTCATGAACGCGTAAACAAACATATATGCGAACATTAAACAAACAAACACGAACACCTTAAAAAATAAACAAACGAACAAGATATTAAAAATTTAAACGAATACAAATCGAACATAATCACCTTCAAAAATAAACAAACGAACACAAAAACAACTTTATTCGTCCAAATTTAATTTATTTATACCCCTAATTACACACAGCCTTACAACTTTCAAGTAGTTTCCAATCAAGGGTGGTACTATGAAGAGACTGGTAAAATTGTGACCCCTTCTAAAAAAATATTAAAAATTTGTTTGAAATATATATATAGCCTCATAAGTTATAATTCTTCAAATGGCCCTCCAATAAATTTAAATATTTTAATAACTCACTCAATAAATGAATTTGAATTTTGCCACTGTTTCCAGATATTGATGGCCATAGTCATGAAATTACAAGCATGGACGGACGTAAAACTTTATGTTAGGAGGGGCAAACCTATAAAATTCTAGAGAAGTAAACTTATAAAATTTTAGGGGGCGAAAATAGATTTTTAATAAAAAATACATAAAAAATTTCTAAAAATATTCTAAGTCATACAAAAAATTCAAATTTTTAGAGGGGCAACCGCCCCTTCCAGCTCTCTCTAAGTCCATCCCTGATTACAAGCATCATAAACAAAGATGAGAGATGACTCACCAAGATGTTTAAATGCCAACTTGTGTTCTTAAATTAAATGTTTAAAGGGTTCATTAAAGTATATGTAATACAAGTCAAATAATATAGGTGGGAGATTGGACAGGGGAGAAGTTTTGAATTTTTGAATGGAGAGATCATCATCTATAATTCAAATTAATTTGACTCTATCTAAATTATTATTAAATGAAAACCTTTTTTAGTTTTAATTATAAAATAAAACGTATTATACTTATAAAGAGAAATCGATATGGAATTTTGATGGCGACTCTATTAGGGGCGGAGCTAAAAACTTATTTAAGGGGTGTTATTTTTTTAACGATATTTAAGAGGGGTTAATTATTTATAAATGAGTGTCATTTGTCTATATTTTTAATTTTTTATAGATAAATTATATAGAAAAAATAAATTTCTAAAAAAATTTGGGTGTCTCTAAAGTGTGGCTCCCAGGGACGGAGCCACAGCTCTGGTAGGGGAATTTTTTTTTTACCCTTTGATTTCTTATATTTTTCCTGAAAAAATTAGGATATTGTGAATTTGCCCTCCCACCTTTCAAAATTTATATTTTGTCCCCTCAACTTCAAATCTTAGCTTCGTCCCTGGTGGCTCCACCCACGGACGCTATAATGAGGGATAATCACAAGCTTCAAACATAGATTATAAATCTTACAGGAATATACCAAAAACGTAAAGTATAAAAACGTTACTGGTATAAGATATTTCTTATAGTTTTTATTATTGAAATGTAATTTGAGTCCTTAGTCTATTCGAACTGAACCATAATAAAATTTTCACAAAGATAATTTTAAGAGACACACAGGTCTTGATTTATTCATTAAATTTTAATTATTATTTCATTATATTTTTTATAATTTTATTATCGAGATTTAAATTATTATTTACTTATTATTTTAGTTATAAACTAACGTTCTATTATTATTTTATATTTGTAAAGTTTTTAAAAAAATTTCTTATCAACCTACTTGAATTAATATTGTATGATTTATTTATTTTTAATTAAAAGTGCCAGGTAGCTTTATTGATAATAAGAAAAATAAACAACAAACGGACCAGTTCCCAAGAGAACAAAGGATGCTCTTATTTAAATATTTATATTTAAAAAAGAGGTTATATTTGAGATTCATTAATTGGTTTACTAGCTAAAACTTTTATGTTGTCACTTTTGTATAAGTTCGAATTCTGATATGAGAATATAATACATCTCTAGTTAATAAAAATATATATATTATATTTTATATAAAATGGTGAGGGATTAATTTATATAATTGTGAAATATTAATGTTTATATGTGTCGATTATTATGGTATTGTAGGTAATCCAGTTGTGTGTGAACATAACACCGTTCTCTTCTCGTCCGCCGTCTAGAGTGTAGCGAACAGTGGGATCCACTCCATTTGTCTGTCTCCTTTGCCTCTAATGACCGGCAAATTCCATTAGTCACCAAACAAACCAATCTCCACCACTTATTTTTTCAATCCTTTTATCCACCACTTATATTCTGCCGCGTCACCATCTCAAATGGCCAGGGTCCGCGTTGAGGATGGGTAGGAACTAGGAAGGGTACCCGCTCAAGCCTACTCCCATTTCTTTAATTAAAATCGGTAAATATTTTTTAAAATTTAATTATTTATATATGGGGCTCATCATCCTAATTAAATATAAAAAAATTAAAATTTATTTAATCTAGACATTAATGAGGCAATTTTAGGTGAAAAACTCCTTTTTAATTATTATTTGGGAAAATGGCTCCCAAAAAATAATATTTGGCAAAATGACCCCCAAACTTGCCACGTCGGTAGACCTTGCGTTGTGTAGGACGCGAGGTAGGATATCGCGTTCTGCACAACGCAATTTTTGTCTACGTGGCCTTGTTGTTTGTGTTAACGGTTTTACAGTACCTCGTGTTTTGTAGAACGCGAGGTCCACGAGAATTTGAAACGGCGGCTGAATATATCGCACAGACCTCGCGTTATACAGGACGCGAGTTCTGTGCATTTATGGGCTGAAGAACAAGGAAAAACAAGTGTGGGTAGGCCTGTTCGAGCCCAATTTCGAGCGTGTAAATCGTATATTTTTAGCGATCATCGAGTTTGGGGTCGTAGTACTGAAAATTGTCTATTGTATGATACCAACATGGTTAATTTCCGTCCATTCTACAATGGTTTAAAATGGCTTCGAAAACCCTATGCTATCATGCCTTTTGTGAATGAAGTTGCATTTCAACAAATGTCGATAGGCATGTTCGAGCATAATTTCATACGTAGAAATTTTAAATTTGTAGGTAACATCGAGTTTGGGGTTGTAATACTGAAAATTCTCTATCGTATGACACTGACACGGTCAATTTTCGTCCATTGTACGCTGACTTAAAGTTGCTTCGAAAACACTATCATAACATATTTTTTTGAATGATTGAAAATATAAGATGACGTACTGTATAAATCGAAGTAGACTGACTTTATTGATTCGATTGTCATGGGCGAACTCACATATACAAATTAAAAATAATTAATTAAGACGAGGGGCTGAGCGATTAGGACACTTAGGAGCTGTGTGCCTAGGATTTCGACATACAGTACAATGCTTCTTTTGTCCGGTTTTCTCTCGATGTTCAACCATATCCTCGGCACAATATATTCTTGTAGAACGTGGACGTCCTTTGCCTCGTATTAGTGCTGGATCTGGGCGTATGATTGGTTTAGTGTCCACAGCATTCGGATCAACCTCATTTTCGATTGGAGGAAACTCTTTTTCGTAAACCTTAAACACCGTTTCAAGTAAGTATACCGGATCAACAATATGCATGTATTGTATCCGTTGGTTAGTGCAAGCAGCAATGGCGTGTGCGCACGGGTATTTGAAAGTTTGAAAAATTCCGCACTCGCAGGTTCTATCCCTCAGGTTTACCACGTAAGCGTTGTGCTGAATGCCTTCCAACTGCCTGGAAAATTCTGCAACACGAAACAAGTGTCCTTCTCGCGAGAAGAGAGTTGCTTGCATCTGTCTTGATTGGCCCAATTGAGTATGCAGTTTTGTGCGGAAATCTGGATGGACTTTGTGTCCACCTGCCATGTACTCAGTTGCTTGCCTTCCCAAGGTTGCAAAAAGGGTAGCCAAACGATAATAGGTCGCTTTGACAATGGAAGTGATAGGCAACTGCCGCACTCCCTTCAGTGATGAGTTCACAGCCTTATCCAAGTTCGTTGTCATGTGACCATAACGTTTACCCTCGTCATACGATCGAAGCCATTTTTCCTTTGGGATTTTTTCAAGGTATTCTGCGCCTTTTTTGTTTCTCGCTCTCAGTTCTTCGAGCATGTCAGCTACCTCTTGTTTGTAGTGCGAGTTGCCTACGGGATGACAGTTGAATAGTTATGGGCGAAAAACACATGCAAAAAGGTCGTAAATCAAAGGGAGTAAGAAATAATATAGTAAATGAAAATGACATAAAGGACGTACCCATATCGAGCACCATTTGACGTTCATCACGGTTCTTGTAATGCAGCAGGTAGTTTGCGGCTATGTGTCGCAAGCAAAAACGGTGGTGAATGTATGGAGGCTTCCAATAGTTACCCAAAATTTCTATCGCCCACAACAGCGTTGTGCCTCTATCAGAAATAACACATACCCCTTCATCCCTTCTTCGTATTATAGGATCAAGGACATATTTTCGTAGGTTCTGAAGGAAGAACTTCCAAGACTCCAAATCCTCATTCGGGATGATTGCGAATGCAACAGGAACGCATTTGCGATTACCGTCCTATGCTATAGCTAGAAGTAGGGTCTGTGTATATCTTCCGTACAACCATGTGCCGTCGATTTGGACCATCGATTTGCAGTGCTTGAATGCATTGATGCACTGGGGGAAAGTCCAAAATAACCGGTGGAATTGAGAAACACCTCGGACGACACGATCATTTTCGTATGCCAGAACTGTATCAAGTTTGACAACCATTCTAGGGATGTGTTTCTGCAGGAGATTAAGCCACGAGCGCAACTCTTTGTAAGATTCCTCCCATCGGCCATACATTTCCTCTTTGGCCCGCTTCCTTGCATACCATGCTTTAGAATAACCTGGACGGTAGCCGGTGACTTCTAGAGCTGCAGCCTGACATGTGGGGACCGACACAGTGGGATTTGTTTTCACCAGTGTCGAAAAGATGTCCGCGAGGTACTTTGCATCCAGGTTCTTGTGATCCTGGTTGAGGCTAGGAACGGTGCATGTATGGGGCCCCTCAAGTTTTGTTATTGTCCAACGGTCGTCTGCCCTCTTCAACTGTGATATACGAATTTTCCATTTACAGCCTTGATTTTTTTGGACGCAATAAGCCTTGTAGTATTTGGATTGGGTTTTATCCACTGCCGTCTCAACATTATGACGAAGGTTGTACTGCTTAACTACCGCCACCGCAATTTCCTTTTTCAAGAACGTCATACCAATTTTCAGTTCACCATCATAACGGTTGACTCGGTCATCTATTGTGTCGTCATGCAGAAAATAAGGGACGTCCATTGCATCCATATCAACCGTTGTGAAGTGGGATGGTGGCTGGAACATAGAAATTGGTGTTGCGTCTATAGGAAAGTTGGTGGCAGTCGGTTCTTCGTCCAAATCTGGTGGTGGAACGGTAGTCTTCCGGTAGAACTGTCAAGTCTTCTGGTTCGGGATAGAATGGCCCCAGCTCGTCTCCGTCGGGCCCGGGTTCTCTAATCGGTTCTTCGTCAGAAGCATCCTCCAGGAGCTCGAATAGTAGAGCTTCGTTGATCACTACCCTTGGAGGCGAGGATGGGGGTCGATGAGCGGGAGACCTCTCACGAGATCGCTCACGAACCACATTTCCAAGACCAAAATCAAGATCACCATAAGAAGAATGTATTCCCATAGATGGTTGAACGTACTCCGTGTTAGGGACATACGTTGAGTACCGTCCATATGAGGAATCATGGTCGTGCATAGCGTAAGAAGACGACGCTCCCTCACCTCCAAAAGAAGAATGTCTCCCCATAGATGGTTGACCGTAGTCGGTGCCAGAGACATACATTGAGTGCCGGCCGTATGATGCTTCATGGTCATACGCAACGTAAGGAGCCGACGTTCCCTCCCCCCCCAAAAGTATAAGGATTGTATGGATTGTACGATGCATTTGTTGGTGCATCGAATTCATCGTTTGAAGGTTGGTTCAAGTCGAACCCGATACTAGCTACGCACGACTGCCTTGGAGGAGCAGATGACGATGCACCAAACTCGTTGTCTTGGCACAGTAGGTTAAAATCACGTCGTAGACCTGCGGTCGGGCTATCAACGTTGGCATTCAGATCGAAGTCGAAATTCGCCTGGCCCCAGCTTGGTATTTGGATAACTGGATTAGACTCGGAGAACGGTGCATACAGCTCGAGGGGCGTTCCAATTGAATAGTCGAAGTGGGTTTCCATCATCATGTCCACATCAGCATTTTCCGTAATTTGGCATACAGAGTACCTTAAAGGGCCTATAGATGTTGGCACCCGATACTTCACGTCAGACAAACGGTGATTATCGAAATGAGGGACTTTTGCCTCCAGTTCCTTGACCAACTTCTTGAACGATAATCTCCTCGGAAGCTTTAGCGTTACCGAATCTTCGCAGTGAAAAAGGACGCCGAGTTCGGTACCCACGAATATCTGCCCATCGTAGTAAACTAGCGTAGTAACGCCTCGTCTGGCCATTTGAATATTTTCTGAAAGACTTCTGAATTTTTTATACTTGGAAAATTCTAGGAATTGTTTGGCAATTGAAACATATATTTTCGTTTTATGGTTCTGCTTCATATATAGGCAAAATTATTGCCACTTGAAATCCCGGAGAATCTGGTTGTGTAAGGCAAATAATGGTTCCGAGAGGTAACTTTGCTTGTCCATTTCCTAAAACCGATAAGTAGGTAAATGATGAACAAGTCAGGAATAATGGTGCCCGGGAGGCCGTCCCCTAACTTTGGACAAGTAAGGGATAGAATTGATGGGGTTTAAGTGACCTCGCGTTCTACAGAACGCGATATTTAGTACCTCGCGTTCTATACAACGCGAGGTCTATAAATATCGCGTTATGTAGAATGCGAGGTCACTTTAATTGCTTTGTCTCAGATATTCCGTCAGAAGTTATAATAACCGTACTGTTTACTCTTTGTTTGTTTGTGTAATTGAGAACATGTTCGAATAATTGAGACAATTAACGTCTGGTAATGTAATTGAATACTACTAGTGCTGCATAACGTGAGGTCCCTTTATATATTTTGAGACATAGATTACGTCAGAATTAATAAAACTCGTACTAAGAACTCAATTTATGTTTGAATAACTTAAACAATTGTAGTTTATCAATGTAATTGAATAGTAGTAGTTTTACATAACTTGAGGCCCGTTGAACATTAATAAAGGATGAAATAAGACGTCATATAACATAATTGGAAGATAATTTCAGAAGTTTATGGTTAATCCTAATCATCGTAGTCAGTGGACACGTCTGAACTTAGGTTTAGTTCTTCGATCAGCTGTTGTTTTCTTTGTCTACGCCTGTACATAAAAAGTTACAGCTCCTCCGCAGCTGCATCAACATCCGGTGAAGACGGTGCGTGTTCAATGTTCGGAGCAGGTTGTACGGGTGCAGACGTACTACCTTCGCCGGCGTTGACGTCGTCAAACTTAACATTTAAATCGACGTCTCTAGCTCCGACAGAATTGAGCCGGTCATACATGTTACAAACGTCTGTTTCGTTCGTAAGCTTCATAACGTAGTGCGTTTCGTTTGCTGACGGTGTTGGGATTCGACATTCTATGGAAGAAATTTGTTTGTCGGTGTGTTTACTAACCTCGATTGCAGATTCACCTCCCTCTATAAATAGCAAACTCTTGGGGAGGTAAGGAGCACCTACAGAAATTTTTTTTTGTATTCACGTAAACATATTTCCAAAATAGCAATTTTCGCTTGCAGCTACTAATGGCAACATAGCGCGTATTTTGGAAGTTTTGTTCAAACTAACTTCCAAAATATTGCGCTATGTCGTTATTTGTAGTTACTAATGAAAACATAGCGCGTATTTAGGAAGTTTTTTTCGATTATTATTATTGTTACTATTAGTATTAATATTATTATTATTATTATCATACTAATAATTATAATAATAATTATTAGTATGATTATTACTTTTATTATTATTAATATTAATATTATTATTTTATTATTAAAATCAACCACAGAACGCGAGTTCTATAGCTTTTTTACAAAAAATTATCGGCAACTTTTTATATTTCGTTCGATATAATGGAGCCCTTACTACGCAACGAAACGACTCACTGCAATCAATATTGGCGAAACACTCCAGAGGTATTATTTTTTTCCCTTTTAATTTCTAAAATTTTAATTTAATTATATTTTTTATTTTACTAACTATTTTATTTTATTTTTTTGCAGGGATACGAACGTAATTTACAATGTTACCTTAACCGTATCAACACCGCACCCGTTGATGATGTTATGGCGTGGATTGAGCGCGCTGGTTTTGGGTACATAGCTCGGTATATATGGGGTGAAGGTAAATTCGTTGTTGATCAGCGTGCTGATAGAACGGTGGAGACCCGAGACGCACACCTTTCATCTTCCATTTGGTGAGGCAACAATCACGTTGGAGGATGTTGCCTACATTCTGGGGTTTCCTATAAACGGCATCGTAATTACGAGTGTAGCGTTAGCAGATTGGCCAACTCTATTTGCTGAACAAATGGGCGTGATGCCCCCTGAGGACGTGTGGGATGGAGGAAAAATCGATCTATCATATTTGGAGGCCCACTTTGGAACCCTTCCCCCCAATGCGGATGTAGTTGCACTTCAGGTATTTTTTCTATTTAAAAATTAGGATGCCATTATTATATATTTAGTATGCTTTTATTAGATTTATGATGAAATTAAAAATATTTATTTGAACATTAGGATGGTTTATGAAATTTTTAGGATGACTTCATTAAATATTTAAGATCCTTTTAATAAATTTAGGATGTCTTTATTAAATTTAGGATGCGGATATTAAATTTAGGATGAACTTACAATTTTTTTAATTAGGATGTCTTTATTAAATTTTTACTTTCATAGCGGTGTGCGCGTGCCCACATCTTGCGCATTATTGGCGGGATATTAATACCAGACAAATCCCGCACAAAGGTGCACGTGATGTGGCTTCGTCATCTTACAGATTTAAATGAGTCTGGAAGAAAATCTTGGGGATCAACTGTCTTGGCGTTTCTTATCAGAGACCTCTGCAGAAACGTTGACGCCTCCAGATCATCGATGGGAGGATGTTGTTTATTCCTACAGGCTTGGGTTTGGTTTCGAATGCCTACTTTGAGACCACAGCTTAGACAACCCATCGCTATGTTATTTCCGCTTCTACGGAGGTACTACGTAATCTACTATATTTTTTATTTTTAAATTATTTTATTTAACGATGTTTTTCATTATTTATAGGTGGACCAGCACACTGACCCACACCGGCATGCCGAACTCCCAGAAAGCATACAGGCATGCTTTCGATGCCTTGAAGGAGCACGAGGTAATTCAACGATTAATTTGAATTTTTTCATATTTTTTTCCAATAATATTTCATATAACCGTTACAAACGCTTTCATTCTTTTTAGTTCGTGTGGAGGCCCTACGATTTAGAGGAGATTCGGCAGATTACTCCACCAGATATTCTGCGAGACCGAGACCTCTGGATTTCCGTCGTGCCGCTGCTTAACTACGAAATTTGTGTGTGGCATTCTATGGATAGGGTTCTCCGACAGTTCGGGTACTTCCAAAATGTTCCAGCCCCTCCGAAAAATATGGACCGCTTCCACAATCTTACGCTCCAGGGGAAGACGGAGGTTGACTGGTCCGAGCACCACGCTACCTAGATAGCAATTTGGGTTAACCGATTTGACCAACGCCCACTGTTTCTCCAACAAATTATGGAAGGGGTAATTCGGTCGCTTTCAATTATGACCAGTGGTATAGGCTCAATGGGATGCCGCATATCCTTACTCAGGCCGAGCGCGATGCAGGGCTTCCCCAGCAACCCCAAAACCGCCCACGCGGCACCCGTCGAGCGAGCCAGAGGCAGTCGACGCAGCGCGGTCCGAGACCACGATATGACACTGCAGGGGCATCATCTTCTGCCGCACCATTTCATGCTTATAGCGGTCCATCGAGTTTCCAGCAGACGATGCCTCCACCCCAGTTCGGCTCCTCTGATGCCTATCGTCCCCATACGCCCACGACTGACCTTCAGCTTATCGATTATCCACAGCTGCACTCTCAGTATGAGTTTCCCATTGTGGAGAATACGCCGATCAGTAGCTTGTTTTACTCCCCGCTTGGGCCCAGCACAGATCCGCATACCGCGCACGATGGTCAGGATGATGGGGACCAAGGACCACCACACGATGATCGAAGGTATCCGGCTCGTGAACGTCATCCACCCGACTGCGGAACGGGTGGACATAGGCATTTTTAGTATTTTCTTTTACTGTTTTGTACTTATGTTTTTAATATTTATATAAAACACATTTGATTTTTATAATGTCGTATTATAATTTTGTTTACATATTATAATTTTGTTTACCTATTATAATTAAACTTTATAATGTTTATTTAATTTCAGTTTTTAATAAATTTAATGGGATTACTAAACCGAAAATCGACATTTGTTGAAATGTAACTTCATTCAAAAAAAGGCATGATAGCATAGGGGTTTCAAAGCCATTTTAAACCATTGTAGAATGGACGGAAATTAACCATGTTGGTTTCATACAATAGACAATTTCCAGTACTACGACCCCAAACTCGATGATCGCTAAAAATATACGATTTACACGCCCAAAATTGGGCTCGAACAGGCCTACCCACACTTGTTTTCCCTTGTTCTTCAGCCCAAAATTGCACAGAACTCGCGTCCTGCAGAACGCGAGGTTTGTGCGATATATTCAGCCACTTTTTCAAATTCTCGTGGACCTCGCGTTCTGCAGAACGCGAGGTCTTGTAAAACCATTATCACAAACAACAAGACCACGTAGACAAAAATCGCGTTGTGCAGAACGCGATATCATACCTCGCGTCCTACACAATGCGAGGTCCACCGGCGTGGCAAATTTGGGAGTCATTTTGCCAAATATTATTTTTTGGGAGCCATTTTCCCAAATAATAATTAAAAAAGAGTTTTTCACCTAAAATTGCCCGGGTTTTAATATCATAATTAATATTTTAATAATTGGTTTAATTTTTTCTAATACTGTTATTAAAAGTTCAATTTTCTAATACTTGTTATTTGGAGTTCAAATTTTCTAATACTTATTATTAGAGGTTCAATTTTTTTCAATAATTGATATTAGAGGTTTACTCTTAAAAATTATTTTTTCAACATTTGTTATTAGAGACTCAATTTCTTTCCAATACTTGTTATTTGGCGCATAATTTTTTAATACTTTGTTATTTATGGCCAAATTTATTTAATACTTGTTATTTGAGGCTCATTTTTTCTTATATTTGTTATTAAGGATCATACTCTTGAAATTCAATTTTTTATTAGAAGCTTTCTCTTAAAATTTATTTTTTAATATTTTTATTAGGGGTATAGGCCTTGTTTGGTAAAGAGGGGTTTGGGCTAAAATTAGAGGTTTGAGGCATAATTAGAGGTTTGACTAGTCAAATCCGTTAATATTGTTGTTTGGTGAATAGCGGATTGAGGTGAAACCGCTAATTTTGAAAAAGCTCATAATATGAGTTTTTTGAGATTAAAGGTTTGATATTAGAGTTGTAAAGACTCTTTTACCCTTACCAATTACCAAAAATCTCAAAATAACCTAAATTAAATATTTTTTCACCCTATTTATAAGCTAATCCTATTTATTTATTTCTTTTTATTATCACATATTTATATGTGTATTTAAATTTATTAATTAATTAAGTTATTTTAAAATAATTATATAAATAATAAATTAATATATAAATCATTTGAATTATATGTTTAGAAAAGTTAAATTAAAAATAATTTTATAGATCTAATTAATATTTATTATATACAAAATAATGATAACTAATAAATTATTTAAACAAGTATTGAATATAATCATGTCCTTATATGTCATTTTGTTTGTTTAAATAATCTAATAACTATCAACTATCAGTTTATTTTACCAAATATTTTTATACAATCAACTAATACAATCCGCTAGTCAAATCAACTAATGCAATCAGCTTAGCAGACATACGAACTAATATGCAATTTCATGATCAAATTCTGAAACTGGTGTTATTTCAGAAAACGTGATTTGTTTGTACCGGTAGTTTAGTTAACAATAATCATATAATTTTAACCAATAATCTCTTCAAGCACTTGTTAAAACTCCTTTATCAGTATTTAATGATTGAGGTTCAAATATTATTAATAATCCCCCCTTAATGTTATAGGTCATGTTTAGAAATTAGTGGATAGCTGATAGCGGATTACATTAGCTGATAGATGATTACATTAGCTGATTTAATTAGCGGATTGTATTAGCTGATTGTATAAAAGCGTTTGGTAAAATTAACCGATAGCGGATAGCTGTTAGATTATTTAAACAAGCAAAATAACATATAAGAACATGATTATATTCAATACTTGTTTGAATAGTTTATTAGTTATTAATATTTTGTATCTAATTATTAATAATTAGATCTATAAAATTATTTTTAATATATCTTTTCTAAACATATTCGAATGATTTATATATTAATTTATTATTTATATAATTATTTTAATATAATATAATTTAATTAATAAATTTAAATACACATATAAATATGTGATAATAAAAAGAAAAGAAAAGAAGTAAATAAGATTAGCTTATAAATACGGTGAGAAAATATTTAATTTATGTTATTTTGAGATTTTTGGTAATTGATAAGGGTAAAAGAGTCTGTACAACTCTAATATCAGACCTCTAATCTCAAAAAGCTCATATTATGAGCTTTTTCAAAATTAGCAGTTTCATCTCAATCCGTTCTTTACCAAAAAAACAATATTAGTAGATTTGAATGGTCAAACCTCTAATTTTAGCCAAAACCTCTCTTTACCAAATATGGTCATAACCGTAAAAAAACATACCTTCTACAGCAGGTTATGTCATAAAATGCAATCAAATTAAAATAATGAAGGCAAATATTTTTAATACATAAGCTTGTGCAAATTTTAATTTTAGAGTTTAAGGTTTTAGGTTAAGGTTTAAGGTTTAGGATATTAGTGTATATGGTGTAGAATTTAAGGTTTATAGTTAAAATTTATAGTTTAGGGTTTAAAATTTAATATTTAGGTTTTATGGTGATAAGATTTAAGATTTAAATTTTAATTTTTATAGAAAAGCTGTGTAGATTTTTTTACACAAATTATGTATCAAAATATAACACAGTAATATATGCCTCTATGATAACTTCGTCTTGTTGAAAGAATTAAGTTAGACTCATAATATTATGGAAAATAAATTCTAAACACCAACAATCACTTTTTATATTAATTAAAATGGTTAGTAATTAGGGATCAGGGGTTTGATATCTTGCAAGTGCAGTCCGATTCTATTGCAGCAGTCCGACTATTGAATAATCCAGCCGCTTTGCATAGCCACCTTCCCCTTATTCGTTCCATTGCTGGTCTCCGCCAACAAGAATGAGTGACGGACATCACTTGGGTTCCACGGACGCATAATGCACCTGCTGATATGCTCGCCAAAAAAACCCTGCACGATCTGAATGATTTCCACTGCTTCTCTAATCCACCTTCGTGGCTGCGTCCCCTATTGAAAAATGATACTATGAGTCTCTCATGTGTATTTGATTAGTTTTCCTTTCTTTACATTAAAAAAAATCGTTAGTAATTATCACCAACGGGGTGTCAAAGTGGTAAGTCCAAACTGAGATTAGAAAATTATTGTGATTTAATCGTTTTGATTTATTTATATTTAATAAATTTGATAGTCAAATATAAAATATATCATCATTTTTATATTCATTTATATAATTACTAGTACTCGAATATTATAGTTGATCAATTTGAATTTGGATATTACAGAAGTATTCATTATGAAAATGACTTTATCAGTGTCAACTTGATCTATTTCATTTACAATATCAAAATTTGAACATTGTTTGAAAATTTTAGTGTCTCGTCTCACTCAATCAATTGATTATGGATAATTAATAGAACTGTAAAAGAAAAAAATGCATCACCCATTCCCAAGCAAAAGCTAGTTCATTGAATTCCAAGTTAGTAGTAGGTGTATCATGGATGAGATTTTTCACAATGTAATGTGACAACTGACAAGTAGTTTGAAACAAACAGAATATTGTAGTCACATTAATAGAAACATAGATGGTTAAGAAATCATGTTTACTTTTACGGGATTTTGATGTTCCGGTGACCCTTATGATGTTTGTTTCTAATTTATGTATGATGGTGGTCACGTAGAATTTAACCTTCTTTTAAGTTGTTTGCCGATATAATCTGTACAGTGACCCTTTCTAATTCTATAATAGACTGTAAAAAAAAAATTGTGTAAAGAAGTGTCTGACTTAATCGATGTAACACTTATTTTCTTTTTTTTATCCGTCAGTTCATGTTTTACATGTTTAAGAACAAAATTGCAAGATGATTAAAAGATTTAGGGGTTTGTATTTTACTGTTAAAAAATAATATTTGTTGATTATTGTGTGCATGATAGATTGATTTTTAAATAAAAATAACAAAATTCAAAATCGATAAAGTACAATAATATTTTTTTGTATTTTATTATTAGTCCATAACTAATCTCTTGTAATTTTACTATAAGTATTTAACTTAATTTATTTTGAGACATTTATTTTTTAGGGCATGTGCCGTCGCACCTATTGTACATATATAGAAGCATCCTAATTACAAAAGTAAGCATGCAACATAATCACCCAAAACTTCCCATAGACAATAAATTTTAAGAACTAATTGACAAGTTCATAGAAGAAAATTAAACAAAACATACAACAGAAAGGGGAAAAGACAATCAAGACTTGTAACTATACTAATACACAAACTAATCAAACTCATGAAGCCATAACTGCATGTCGTTTGTGCTTGAGAAAGGCCTGAAGTTCTTTATAACCACTCCTGTAGTGCTCCAGAGTGAAAGAAAGCTGTCTTATTGCCTCTCTTTTCTCCTCAGCCACATCTAAGATCATGATTCTCTGCCTATCCACTTCCTCCTCAAGGTCATTTATCTTCAATTTTAATTCATCTTCTAGATTCTTAGCATGTTTTGTTTCTGAAATTAGCTGCAGGTGTTCCCTGTTTAATTGCTGTAGATGCTCCTCCATTTGCCCGATATGCAAATCTCGGGAACGAGCCTCGGCTAGAAGATTATTTACCTCTGCAGTAACTCCATCTTTCTCTGCCATAAGCATATCATATTTCAATTTCAATTTGTCAAAGTGCTTATTCAGAGCTTCTACATGTACAGCTTTCTCATCAAGTTCTGCCCTCAGCTGACTGATCTCTCCTTGCAACATGGTCTCTTGAACATCATACAAATCTTTCATGTCCATTTTGTCTGTTTCACATTGCTTTACTTTTTCATCCAATAGGCTTCCGTGTTGTTCCCATTCCTTGACTCTAGTCTCTAAGAGGGTCTCTTTTTCTAACAGACCAAAAATTTCAGACTGAAAACTTGCTTTCTGCATAGAGAAAGTATCCTGGGCATCACATAATGCACCTTTTAATTCCTCAACTTCATGACCACGATTAGATAGATCGTTTTTGTACCTCAAAATCTGCTCCTGTAAGTTCACAACCTGCCTCCTCTCTATGTCCAGTTGGGCTCTCAATGTTGCAATCTCTTCCTCTGATGCCTTGATCTTTTCATTACTTCCTGCAACCTCCTCCATCAACCTCAAAGCTTCGCAGTTGGAGCCTGAAACATGAGCTTCAAGCTCAACTATCTGTTTTTTCAATTCAAGTACCTTTCCATTCTCCAACTCAAGATCAGCTTCCCTCATTTTCATGTCTCTCTCCAATGATTCAAGTTGAACAACCATGTTCTCAGAAACAGATTCGCTCTTCTTGAGCTCTGCATTCAACCTGACAATCTCTTCTTCTGCAAGCTGGAGTTTTAGATTGGAATTCCTTAGCTCTTCTTCACACTTGGCAAGTCTTTCATTCAGTTCTTCATAGCTTCTGTTTCCCCCCATCTTCGAATTACCATCTGTTTTCTCTTCATCAACCACCTGTATCTTCTCCTTCATTGTTGGGAGCTCACTTCCTTGCTCAATTACTTTGTGATGCTCTACGCTGTTATCAGCATCCATCGCCGAACTCAAGTAGATGTTGACAGATGAGCTAAAAGATTCGGAGTCAGAATCTGAGGAGAATGAAGATGATTCAGTCCCTTCCTTCGATGACAGCTCAGAACTACCACCACCAGAACTGAAAGATGAAGCTTGTTGAACAGACTTATGTATACCCATTTTTTTATCAGGTGTAACCATTGGAGAGTTTTGATCCAAACCACTATCAGGACCTTGAGTTAGGAAATCAGACGGTACACTTTTGCGCAATTCACCAGTCAAATGATCATAGCGCTCAGCCAGAGATTGATAAATGCGGCGGAGTTCCTGAACTTGGACAATCACGTCAGATTTAATCTGATAATGCTCTTCAATATTTTCTTCCACCAATTTCATTATTTGTTCAACACTCTGGTTCATTTCTGCAGCCAAGAATCTTACATCATTTACAAGTAATGGGATCACTAGATAATAGTTACATTGGAGATCAAGAGCACAAACAAGAATCTATAATCAACCCAATTGGAGATATGTTTATCATTTGAGATTTAAACCAACAAGAAAGAACAATAAACCATAAATGCAAGAACTTCGAAAGTAGTATGCTTACCTTTGGATCTTTCTACCAGCCACTCAGAATTCTCAGGACTGAGATAACTATCCAACCAACATGATTTCATGTTCTTTGAATCAACCTTGTTCATATTTACTTCCATCTGTCTTCAAACAATATAGCCAACTTTCTATAAGATTTCCCCAAAAAAATTGTAAAGAGAAACAAGGAAAAATAGTTCCAAAAGAAGAGTAACAGATCAATTCTATACTTGATGCCAACACAAGGAAATAATTTAATTGATTTATTTAGGATGAACTAATTAGTAGATAAAGATTGGATGATTTTAGATTAAAAAAAACATTTTCCACTTTCTTTAAGGATATAATTGGAAGTTACAAGCTTGAGCTTTTGCCTAGTCCATGGACAGACAAACCACCCTGAAAAACTAGGCGCTTAGAATGTAATTATGGCTCTAATTAAAGTATACAATTGTTGTCAATATCATAATCAACACACTTCGCCAACCCTAAGCTAGAAAGCTAGAATCTTCGATAAAACTGGGATCAAATCACCAGTTTCTTCAGCAATTTTGAGACTCTAATAAATCAAAGAACGATGGCTTCACAACTTTCTTCACAGTTTCATTAATTAACTTATTTAGCTACTTGAATGACTGATCTTGTATAGTGTGGTTCTCGCATGTGCTTTCCAACACAATTAATAGAAATTGCAGAAGGTAAACAGCATATAAAGTGCAGATGCCACAGTACATAAACATGAACAAAAAGCTCAAGGGCTTAGAGAAAAAAGTTCAATAGTAATCACAAGTCCATCAAGCAATCTAAGTTACAAACTTCAAATTTCAGAGAAAAAATGCTCAAAGATTTGTTACAGTCCACGATTTCAAGTGGAAGAACAAACACCAGAGATTCACCTCTTAGAATACCCATAACTTCAGTCTCCAGTACAACCCTTTGATTTTAATACGCAGAAATTAGGATAGAAATATAAGAGGAACCCAGTTCTTGTTTTTTATCATTCTCTATTTCAACTTTCACAGAAATTCAAAGAGAGTAACTGAAACAGCTAGAAATCCAAACTAAAATTAGAAAGAAATAAAGAAAAAGCAAATGATCAGCACAAGAATTGGAATTAAAATAACCAGATATAGATCCAAAACAGATTAATGCAAGAATCAGTACAAGAATATGATGATAAATTCAGGAGAAGAGGAAAAGAAGCTCACAGACCTTAGTGAAAGAAAGAAAGAAGATGAGAGGGGAATTGAGGGTTGGGAAACAACGCTTAGAGCATAGTTTTGAAGTAATTGGAGAGAATATAAACAAAGAAATGGCGATAAAAGGGAGAGAAAGGACAAGGAGAGAGGGAACAAACCTTGGTTTTCCCTCTATAATTTCATCAACAATTCGAGGATTGAAAATACAAGGACAAGCAGTATTTGGCCTTTACTTGTATTTTTCCATTTTCCATTTTCCTGACCTAATTACATCCGCTCCTTTCCCTTTGATTTTCAAATTCCCCTCTTTCTTTTTTCTTTTCAAATATGGTGGACAGATTGAATAGAGAAGTGGCGGGAAATATACAAAGTATGGTGGTGGCCTGTGGGGCACAGTGGGCTCCATCTTCTGACTTTTAGCATTTGGAAATAATTACAGCTGTCTCTGCGTTGTAACTGCCAATGGGCAATTGGCCAAACACCCCAAACGGCAAACAATCAAGTATCCTAGGCAATGCCATTACTAATATTTAAAAATTTTACTAACCAATTTAATTAATATTCTTTAGAATTTAGATAAACAAAGAATGTCAAAATATAAATCTACAAGCATTATTAGGATGAAAATCGTCTACACTTATCATGCTTCCACTTTAAAATAGTGATTTTAGAGTTTACGATTTAAGGTAATGGTTTGTAGTTAGGGTTTAAAATTTATGATGTGATAATTAGAGTTAGGGTTTAAAATTTAATTTTTAAGTGACTTTTAGTGTGGGCATAGAAAGCGGCAGAAGATTTTTACCCCATTATTAAAGGGATAGAAATCGTCTGCCCCTTTATTACGCTCTCACTTAAAAATAGCAGTTTTAGGGTTTAGAGTTTAATGCTAGGAGTTGTGGTCATGGTTTAAGGTTTTAGAATGTGGATATTAGAATTAGGGTTTATAATTTAATTTTTAAGTAATTTTTAGTGTGGGGCATAGAAGGGGTATGATTAAGGATAGATGATTTTTACCCTTATTAATATATATATATATATGATTATATTTTGACAGTAATTAAATTTATATATAATTACTAGAAAAATAATTATATTGTGGTGAACAGACACACTCTAAAAATTTTGTGATATTAAGTTAATGAATAAAGATTAGTTTATTTTTACATAAATCAAATTGTATTATAAAAAATTCTTTTGAATATTTATATGAATTATTGTTGCTTTCATTTTTTTGGGTCATTTGACCTACTCTCCTTATTAACTCCGGCAATTATGTATGTAATTTGGGTTACGAATTATGGTCCTCTTTGCAACGGCTTAAATAATTGCTTAACATCTAGTGCATGGATGGATGCCTTCAACGTCCAATTCATTTTCAGCTTATATCTCTTTGTTTCCATTATCAATTCAACATTCTCATGGCCTACCTTCTTTTCTTGATAAACATCCCCTTTCTCATAGACAAATCTTTGAAGATCAGGGGCATTCCAATACACACAATTGAAGAACAAATCCACAAATTTATTTTACTGAAAATGAAGAGAATGATCCAAATTCATTTATTCCATATCAATAACAAAACACCGGCTCAACCGTCGGATATCAATCCAATCCCAATAAAAAAAACATTGTTTGTCGTTCGTTGCACCCAACAGCAAAAGGATGGGTTTAAAATGTAAAAGCTCAGGGTTATTCTGATAAAATGGAGGCGTCTCGTGGATTCAATACCTGTGTTCCAATTTCTCTCTTTCTTTGTAGTTCTGGACATATCTGCACCCAGTTACACAGCATGCGTAAATGGAATGCGAAGACAGATACATGAAATCAACAACTCAGATCGTGTATAACAAAATGTGACTTCTATGCATGTAAGCATTTCCAGCAGAGGTCATTATTGATCACAAAGTACTCTCATGTCATGCAGATAATGCTAACAAGATGATGTTAAAACTGTTGCCTGAACAAACAAGGGCAACTCCTTCCATGCTACTCAGGAAAACATGCAAAGGGAGCAGTCCTGACAAGTAATGTTCATGATGAATGCAGATAGAATTACGAACAACAAACTAATTATTTCTTATGCTTAAAGAGATTAATTCCTCAAATATAGACAATCGTTTGCAACAAATAGTAGCAAGGACTACAAGTTAGAATTAACACTTCGTCACACTCAAATTTACCATATCTACGGTTATATCAATGTTAATCTGCTTTTCCTCTCTACTTTAGTTCCACTGAGAAGAAGACGAACAACCAATGAATGTAAAAACACTGAACATACAAAGGGAAAACTTTATCTAGAAGGAAGGTACTTGAGCTGTATACAGAAGGCATCTTCCTAAGTTTCAAGGACAAGTGCCACTTCATTTGCTTAGGCAAAAAGCCTCAACACACCTCAACTCTGAAGCCTAAAGTTTAAACCAATGGGAAGCAAACCATGCAACAAAGTGTAGTTATCTTCTCCATCCAATAAAACCCTAGAATCAAATGTTCAAAATTTGATTTTGTACTGCTTTCGGATGTTAGTCGAACTAGAATAAAGACAATCTTTTACCAATATAAACAAATGAACAATGTAGACAGCGTTGGAAATAAATCATACAGGATGAACACTAAGTTGATAGCAATATTCTGATACAAATGACGTTTATCTTTTACCAGTCATTTGTTCTCTCAACGATTAAATTCCAAATATAAGAAAGCACGACCGGAGAAATCAACAATGAAATCCATCACACTAATAGAAGCAACTCTTACAGGCAGAATAGATATGATGAGAAATCGAAAAACGACAGCGATCTGGGGAAATTAAATTAAATGAAACGAACAATATGCAGAGAACCCTAATTATAAAGGGGAATAATGATATTATGCTAGTAACTAGTTAAAATCAATGGAATTGGAAAGGGAAGTACATGTAGGTTCCGACGAGAGGAGTGAGGAGAAGAGTAGCGCTGATCCAATTCTCGGAGACCTTGTGGGAGATCTTGCCCGGTAGATCCTTCCACAGCCCACTCATTATCTTCTGCTGGAACGGCGACAACGCGTATACCACCGCCCTCATCTTCACCGGCTGTTTCCCCATTTCCTTACTTTCGGCTTTCTCTCTTCTTTCACCGTCGATTATGTGATCTGATTCGTACTTCTTAAATTCTAGGGAAGATTGTAGAGGAAAGGCGTGCGGTGCTTGCTCGGGCCTTGGCCTTGGTTAGTTAACCAAACAAATCACGGGCTTTGGCCCAGCATCAACTTAATGAGATCAATCGTAATCAATTTATAATCTGAATTATCAGTTATCAAAAAATATATATGGATTCCACCATTGCCTAAATTTATACATTTCTAGATTTGAGTCTTGTCTTACATGATTTCTGTTGAATTTTATTTCATTCCAGTTTTTATTTCTGTTGTGCTCCAATTATTTTTATCAGATTTTAATTTTAATTTATATATATTATAGATTTAGTTTTCGTGATCGTGTTCTGTTTTCTGAATTTTGGTTATAGTTTATATATATATATATAGTAATTTTGATTATAGTTCTTCACCAAACACACATATTTATAGTCGTGTCTACTTCAAAAATATCTACAAATAACTTTCAATTTTGCATAAAATGAAATTAAAACTTAAGATATCAAAGTTTTCTAATTTCAATCTCCTTTTTATTTTTAAAATCCGAAATTAACAACAATCTTTATGTAGTTAAATTATGTCACCATCTTAAAAAAATTCAAGCCATGTGAGAGCATTCCATTAATCATGAGAATTTTCTAGGGTTATGCCGATGCCCTTCAAACTTTTCCTTAAAGTCTCTGGGATTCAGCATCAAACTGACTTTTGAATGGCTGCTCTCTCTCCTTCTCTTCGTACAAACCACAAATCTCAGTTCTTGACTGTGCTTAGTGATCATCGCTCGGTTTCTCGTTCCTACTGGTTGGATCTCACCGCAGGTCAGTACCACGGTTCCCTCGACGCTGGTGACGAAAGTTCAGGCGGTGGACTCGGGGCAAAAGGGGGGATCTGCGCAGAGAAACGAGGCGGTCCTAGCATCACGGGTCTGCACCATGGTTTTTGAGCTCTTCTCCTACAACGGATACGGGGTGCCCGGAACTCACATCAGCCGATTCTTACTGCTCGACATTGGGAGACTACAGACTCGAAGGTGGAAAGGTAGTCCGACGAGGAGCTGGGGTTCTTGGTGGCTACCTCTGCTGCTTCGTGCTTCGCTTCACCGAAATGCTAGTTGGGTCAAACGTTTAGCTTTCCAACGCTGCCAAGTTTCGCGTCGTATGGCGGAGGTTATGGTAGGTGAAGAAGCTACACGAACTTTGGCCGGCGACGTCTCACTGTTGGGATGAGGGTGAGGGCGTGTTGGCGCTATCAGCAGACTCAAGGTTGGATTGGCACGGTACGCGAATTCTTGGTTGGTCCAAAAGTCAACCCCGACAGGTGTGGCGTGGGATTTAGCCATTTTTCGTCTTCTCTACTTTTAGAAATGGCACGAGTTTCAAGGTTTTTTTTTTTTTTTTTTTTTTTTGAATTTCTTGGTTTCGGTTTTGAGCTACCCGAGGAAACGGGTGTTTGCCCTGTTTAAAACAAGAGTGGCAAACCACGGTAGGTTTGGCGCGGGATATGAGACTTCTATTAACGTTGAAGTTAACCCCGTGATTTACGGATTGCAGCAACTTTTTTGTTTTGTCCGGTGTTTTATCACCTTCACTGCCAACGAAGAGGGCACGACTGTCGAGGTGTTTTCGAGCTCCCCAATGCTCTATGTTTCACGGCAAATGGGTTCTGGAAACCCGTCCTTAACTAAATCTAAGGTTCGGTTAATGGGTCCAGTTATTCTTGGCATTCTGGTCCCAATTCTGTGGCAAATCATATCTGATTTTGGGTCTTTGGGGATTGAACATAAGCCTTTTATTTTCTCCTCGGACAATTCGAAGAAAAAAAATTCTCTAAGAGCTCAATGAGTGTTGATGTTTTTCGAAACATTGAAGAAAACACGATTATTTCGGGACGTGTGATTTTACCGGGCAAAGAAAGCTCTATCTGTTTTAGGCAAGCGGATAACCCCACTGAGGGTTATCCGCATTAGAAATGATTTCTTTTGTCACCATCTCTTCCGATAAGAAGGGTCGGAAGATGGTGGTCATTCTGAATCCTTCCCCGTGGATCTGTAGGCGTTATAAGTTTACAAGTTTTCGGGCTGCCGTATCATTCTCGTTGTTCTCTCTGAGGTTAGAGATATCCCTTTGTTATGGGAATACCCTTGTCTCTTCTCGCTTGCCGAAACTTGGCCAGACGTTTTTTCCGTCCCAGTTGACAAGACCCTCGTCAGAGGACGAGGGACCCTGCCTCCAGATGGAGCTCTCACTAGATTTTCGGGATAGTGTCAAAAAGTCAGCATCTGAAAAGGCGCGAGAATTTCTTTGTTTCAAGTTGTTTTTCGTCTTATTTGAGATGTTACTGTCTATAGGTTTCATCTTTGTTAAGGCCTTTGCCTTTGTTGGGTGTTTGCCCCGTGTGTGGGCGTTCTTTGCCAACCCTGTTGTTGTCTGGTGTTGGCTCAGTCTAGGGTTTTCATCTCTCCTTGTACGTGGCTGCACGTCTGTATCTCCTGTGCTTCGTTTAATGCAGCTTTCCTTCTTTTTTCGATAAAAAAAAAAGAGCTTGGGTTTCTTTTTTTCGTTTTATCGGAAACCCTAAAACGGCTTTCCCCTTTTTACTCGATGCTCAAAACCAGAAACCCTCAAACGTCGTCAGTCTAAAACCGTCTAACCCTACCTCCGAACGGCAATTTTCCGAATCAAAAACCCTCTTTGTTTATACTAAAAAACCTTTCAGAACAAAAACCAAAAAAATGGAGTCGAAAACCCCCTTTCTCGACCCCTGACATGAAACCCTAATCGCCTTCTTCCTCTCATTCATCTCTCCTTTATTTCCCCCTGACTCGAAAGCTCACCCGACGGGGTTTATTGCCGTTGAAGTCGAAGCGTGGAGGTGAAAAAGGTGCCGAGAAACAGATGATCATCAAAGGTAAGGCTTAACCTTTCTGCTTTCCCTTTTTTATATTCGCATGTAAGTAAAAAAAATGATACCTTGGTAGAATCTGGTTGCTTTGTATTGAATAATTTGTTGTTACAATTGCTGAGCGTCTTTACAATCTTTCCTTTCGGTTTTTATAACCGATCTACAACGAAAGAGAAAAAAACAAACAAAAATGGGCTTGTTGCTTGCTGGGTTCTGTCGTTTTCAGGTCTGGTCTGGTTGACCTTGATCTGGATTTGTCTTGGTTCATTCTGGATTTGTTGTTTGCCTCTGCAGTTGGTTGGTTTCAGAACTGGCCGTTTTTGCGTGTTCCATATTATTGCTTCGTTATTTTTTGCCTATTTTGATAGTGTACTGATGCCTGCCTTTTTTCTGAGCACTGGTTTTGGCCAAATCGGGACGGGGCAAGGCGTGTCGGCGACATAGGGGCAGAGAGGGCTTGGTTTTTTTTTCTTTTTTTTTTCTTCTTTTTTTTTCGATTTTTCATTCATTTTCATTTTTAAGCCCAATACAAGCTCCAAGAACTCAAACAAAATGAGTTAAGACTCGGGACAAAATTAGTGATTACAATTATTATGTTAATTTTATTAAGTAGCTCGTCAATTTTCCATCTAAATAGTAATCGTTGATATTATTTTATAATCTTACCTCTAGGAAGAGGCGGAGACGTTAATTTTATATAAAAAAAACGAGGTCTTAAAATATAAAAACAGTAGTGTTATACATTCTATTATACATTCCCTTTAGAAGAGAGTAATGACCTAGTGTGACAAATGATATAATAGTGAACCTTTGAGCACCAAGTTTCACAGCCTCATAATTAATTAGAACGTTTTAAAATAAACATGATATCTGAATTTCATGTTGCTATAGTTAAATTATACCGTATTATGTTTTTATATTGTTTTATATTGAGTAAACCTATCATGTTTTTTTAATATAGTAAACATATCATGTTTATATTTTATATTTTATGATATACAATGAAATAAATTATATGTTATAATTTTGAAGTAGGTATAACCGTACAAGTAAGCTTTTGAGTTTTGTCCTTTGAGAAGTTTGGTTTAAACTTTTTTATTGATTTTTTTAATATTTGAAAAATAAAATAAAAGAGTAGACTCCTTCTGCAAAAATACAAGTCCAATAATGGTGTCTATAATTTTTTGTTACTTAAAATATCTATTAGAACGAATCCAATTAATTTTAAGATTAAAATTAAAAGTTAAAACGGTTGTAAATTTGAAAGTTTAATTAATTTAAGTTAAGAGTTGAGACTGCCATGTTGCATATGGGTTATGTATCACCGGTTGCTTAGGAAAATATTGAAATATAAAAAATGTTATTATAATTGATTAAAGTAATATTTAAATTTATATAAATTGTTTCTTTTGAATTCAGTTACCGAATATATTTTTAAAATATAAATGAAATTGTTTTATTTTGAGAATTTTATCGGGAAAAATTTAATAAACAAGTTTTGTAAACTTTAGTTTGCATAAGTTTATTAAATTTAGGATTTAGGGTATTAGTTTAAGGTTTAGTGGTTTAGATTATATGGTTTATAATTTAAAATTTAGGGTAAAATTTAAATTTTATGATTTAAGTTTATAGTTTTAGGTTTGAAATTTTAAATTTTAAGGAAGAATTGTATAATATTTTTACACAGTTCATGTATCAAAATTTCAAGATCTTTTTTTTAAAAAATTTATGAGAGGAGATTTAATTAAAATATCTAAAATTTTAAAGCTTAATATGAATTTTTAAAACTCTTGAGGGGTCAAATAAAAAGATTTAAATTTCAAGATCCTTTTGAAAAAGTTTAAAAAAATTAGGAGGGGTCATGACCCTAACCGGTCATGCCTACGTTCCGCCTCTGACTTTGCCAACAATCAATTTGTTTAGTAAATATGACGTTTGTTTCTTAAGTAAGGTTAAAAATTTAAATTTGACATTGTGCATAGAAAAAAATAGGTTGAGAGGGCCGCTCTCATAATAGCCTCTGTAATAGTTGATCCATACCAGTCAACTAATGAGTTAAATACTGATGGTTTAAAAAAATAAAGTAAACTTTAGTTTTTAAAAATTGAATATTTTCTTAATTTAGTATAATGAACATTTTTTAGTTTACATTAATTTTAAAATGTAATTACTTCTTTAATTTGATACGTACTTAATATTTTAAGATTTGATTATGTAATATTGTAAGATTATGTCATAATTGGGAATGAACTAGGGGTTCTTTGCTGAAGATTTGAAATTCATAAAAAAAATTATAATTTTTTTATGTTTTTTTATTAAAAATATATTTTCGTCCTTAAAATTTTATAAATTCGTCCTCTAACATAAAGTTATGAGTCCGTTCTTAGTTATAACAATTATGGGTCATTTAAAATTTTAATATATGGGATATAATTTAAAAAGAATTAGATTATATGCTTTGAAATTTTCAGGTGATGCATGACATAATTTGTGAGTATTATATCATCTCACCATACAATGAATACAAGTACAATGATCAAATTAAAAAAATATTGAAGTTTGCGATTTATGTGAAAAAAAGGTTTAGATGTCAAAATAATAAATTTGATATCAAATTTAAAACTAATGGCTAATTATCCAAAATGATATTGAAGAAAAAAATAATATTTTTTTTTGTTTTTATTAGTTAAAATTATAGATAGTGTGGCGATGAGGGTTTACATAATAATTTTTCATGATCTAAAGATGTCTTAAAAAGTTGAGATAAAAAATATAAATTTATAAGACTTTAGGGGAGTAAAAAAGGAGTTTCACCTATTTGTAAGTTTCAAAGTATTAAATTTCAAACTCAAAAATGCAATTTCGCCCCAAGGGTACTTTTGTCTCTGTGTTCGACCTAAAAATACAATTTTGCTCTTCGCCAAAAAGTGCACTCAAAGTGGCCCTCTAGTCCATGAAATCGATCAAATCGACCATTTGACCGACGTTGACCGTTACAGTGCTGACGTGACAGTCCATGATGCTGACGTGGCGGTCAAAGGTGATGACGTGACAGTCTATGATGCTGACATGATGGTCAACGATGCTGATGTGGCAGTACACGTGGGGTGATGACATGGTAGGAGGGGCTGAATTGATTATTTTAACCGAATTCGAGGGCATAATTGACTTTTTCCCGAGTTTTGGGCCATAATTGATTTTAATTAAAAGTTGGATAACTTATTTGATATTTAAGTTGAAAAGTAAGAATTTATGAAATTATAAAATATTAAAACTAGATAAATAATTTTATTAAGTAAGGATAAGGATAATTTAACAACAAAGTGAAGACTCTCACAAAAGATCAAAATATTCTTCAATTTATTTTATAAAAATTCATAAAGTTAATAAAAATAAATAAAATATTCTAAAAGTTACTGAAAATAAAAATTATATAAAAATTTAAAATATATTATACATTAAAAATATTAAATTTAATGTAAAAACTTAATATTTTTTTATAAAGTATTAAAAAACTAAACACTTTTATGGAAAAAAATTCGACTTCGTCACTTTGAGCATTATTATTTATTAAAAAAATTTCAGTTGAATCAACATTGTACTAGAGTATCAATAAAACTCAATTTTTTTCGCTTTTCTACATCAAATTGATGTTCATTAATATTTGATGCAGAGAAATGAAAGAGAATTTTAACTTTATTAATACTTTAATACACGAATGTCTCAATTGAAAATTTGTTAAAAGAACATTAATACACGTAGCATAGCATAACGAGAAACAATCGAAGGATTCTACAAAGATTTATAAAACAATTTTTAAATTTTTTATAATTATAACTTTAATGTTTTTACTTATTTTAATTCATTATGGTTTTTTGTTTTTTAAAAATTCTTTAAATATTTAAATATCATTTAAATATTAATAGTTTTTATTTTTTAGCTTAAAGGTTATATAAGTTATCGAACTTTTAATTAAAATCAATTATGCCCCTAAACTCAGAAAAAAATCAATTATGCCCTGGGATTCGGTTAAAACAATCAATTCATCCCCTCTTGCCACATCATCACCCCACGTGTACTGCCACGTCAGCACAGTTGACCACTATGTAAGCATCATGGAGTGCCACGTCAGCACAGTTGACCACCATGTCAGCATCATAGACTGCCACATTATCACCGTTAACTGCCACGTCAGCACCGTAACGGTCAACGTCGGTTAAAGAGTCAAGTTAATCGATTTCATGGACTAGAGGGCCACATTGAGTGCACTTTTCGGCGAGAGGTAAAATTACATTTTTGGGTCGAACTCAGGGGCAAAAGTACCCCTTTAACCTATTTTTTTGTTTTAATTAGTTAAAAATGTAGATGGTGTGACGATGAGGGTTTACATAATAATTTTTTATGATCTAAAGATGTCTTAGAAAGTTGAGATAAAAAATATAAATTTATAAAACTTTAGGGAGTAAGAAAAGAGTTTCACCTATTTGTAAGTTTAAAAGTAAACAAATAAAATTTTAAATTTTAAACCATAACCATAACCCTAAATTTTAAATCCTAAAACCTATACCTTATACCCTAAAAATACACTCCATCTTAAATTTCTTAAACCCTAACCGTAAAACATAACCTTAAACCTATTTTTGAGTGTGAGGCGTAAGTAGAGACATCGAAAAGGCGCAAAGGATTTCCATCCCAATTGGTAAAGGTTGGATTTGTATAAGATTGTTATGATAATTTGTAACTTATTTTTAATACATCAAATTAAATTTCGTAACCTTTTTATTAATGACCGTATTTAATATAAAATGGTTATTTATACATAACAATTTAATTGAACACAAAAAAATTTCCGTTGTATCTTTTGTGTTTTTAAATTGTCTCATTATTCTTTTTTTGAAATTCAACAACTTTTATTAATTACATTTTTATTTCTATCATCTTTTTAGTTTTCTAAAAAAATAAACTTTAATTTTTAAAAATTAAAAATATTATTTTAATTATTTTACAATACATTTCTTGCAGAATTTTTTTACTTTTAAAATTATTTAAAAATTCATAAAAGGCAGCTTTTAAAGAACGGAGAGTAAGAAGTAGGAAACGGTATTACTAATTATTTAAATGCTAAAATATTGAGTTTCTGTTTAAACTATCATAAATGGTATAGAGAAAAGTTGGTTTGACCAAGAAACAATTAACATATTTCATATCAATTTAAAAAAAACATATTTAGATCATTTTTAAATATTATTTAATGTTTTAATCGTTCATGTAAATTTTTATAAGTTAAGGAACTTGTTTAGTCTAATAAACAAATTTAGAAAATTAGAAATGAAATTAATTTTGGAGATACATTTCCTTTTATAAAACTTCAATTAAATCTAATACAAAAAAACACAGTCTTTAGCTATTCTCTACCTACCCCCAATTTAGGAGATATTATATCATAAACTATTATTACAACGTCAGCAATAGTTCTAACTAATCTAAGCCATTCGTTTCATCTTTTTTATATGCCATCAATTCACTCGAATAATAATTTTTTAAAATTAATGTAAAAAATATATAAATAAATATTTACTTGATAAAAAAGTCTTGAAGAAAAAATAAAAAAATAGATGGTTTTTTTTGTTATGACCATCGCCGATGTTATGAGAATAACTCATAATATTATTTTCCCGATTTAAGTTATAAAAATTGAAAATCAATAAACTTTGCTATTGTATTACCATCTATAATCTTATTTAATTTTTGAGATTTATTTAATTAATTTAAATTAATCTTGAATTCATTAAAAGATAGTGTTTAATGTTCATACCTTACGTTTTTTATTGTACTATATAAAAGACTAACACCATGTTATTTGTGGAAGAAGGAAAAGATTAAGCATGAAGAATTTACAGAACTCAGTCGTTTTTATTATTGTTGTGCTCCTCTTTGCTGGTAGTGGTAAAGTAGTGTTTTTTCCTCCTATTTTTTGTGTTTTTGTGAACCAAAGTAAATAATGATAATTTTGTTATACAAGCAGGGAATGACATAATGGCGCAGCCGCAACCGCAGCCGCAAGGTCGTGAAAGAAGAATATGTGCAGTTCCGTTTGTGATTTCAAATTGTTCAGATAAATTATGCAATAAAGTATGCGCCAAAAAATTCCCACCCTGGGGAAATGGATTGTGTCAGGGTTCTACTTGTATTTGTTTTCACCCTTGTTCTTAGATTTTGTATCAAGGTTGGATTGAATAAGATTGATTTGATTTCAAGTCGATGTAAAATAAAAGAACTTTCAAGTTTAGTTCAATGAAATATTAAAATTTCAGTTTCTATAGATTTGTTATTATGTTAATTTTATTAACTGACTCGTCAATTTTCCATTTGATCCTAGTCGTTTATGTATTTTATAATGTCACCTTTGGGAATAGGCATAGACATTAATCTCATATAAAAAATGAGGTATTAAAATATAAAAACGATAGCGTTACACATTTTATTATACATACCCTTTGGAAAGAAGGTAATGACCTCGTGACAAATGATATGATAGTGAACGTTTGAGTGCCCGATTTCATTACCTCATAATTAATTGGAATGTTTCAAAATAAACATGATATATTTATGTCATGTTACTATAGTTAAATTATATTGTATTACGTTTTTATATTGTTTTATATCGAGTAAACCTAACATGTTTATATTTTATGATATACAATGAAATAAATTATCTATTATAATTTTGAAGTAGGTATAACTGTATAAGTAAACTTTTGAGTTTTGTCCTTTGAGAAGTTTGGTTAAAATAATTTTATTTTATTTTTTTAATATTCAAAAATAAAATAATCTATTAAAAATGAAAAATAAAATAAAAGCGTATACTCTTTTCTGCAAAAATACAAGTCCAATAATGGTGTCTATAATTTTTTTGTTACTTAAAATATCTATTAGAACGAATCCAATTAATTTTAAGATTAAAATTAAAAGTTAAAAGGGTTGTTAATTTGGAATGTGACTGCAATGGGTTATGTATCACCGGTTGCTTAGGAAATTATTGAAATATAAAAGATGTTATTCTGATCGATTAAACCACCACGTCATTTATGGTCCTATCCACTGAAAACAAGCCACATAATTTTTTTTATGTCATTAATTTATTTATAATCAATTTCTATGTAACCACTCACTCCCTATTCACGGATCCGCGCTTTTCAAATTATTTCTGAACCAAACTGAGAACGCAGCACTGTAGAAATCCTGCAGTTGTGCTTGTAGAATGAGATTACTCCAAACCTGTGTGGCTCGAAAGCATCGACGAAGCACATGTTACGTATCCTCCATTGCCTCTTTACATATCAGACATAAACTACACGCTAGCTGCGAGATGCCGACGATATCTCTCACCATTCGTCATGAGGCGATCATGTCTTGCAAGCCATAAGAAAGTTCTAATTCTTTGAGACACAGGCACTGACCAGGTAACTTTCCAAATATCATCCCCCAAAGTCGAATCACCTTGTTACAACGATTTATAAGCTGATGAAGTTGTAAAAACTCGCTTGTCGGTCCAACGCCACGCCGGCCTATCCGTGCCAAAGGCCGCGTGTGGTGGTAACACTCCTGCGATTTTGTCAAGCGACTCTCACGGAAACGATTCCGCAAGTCTCTGTCAATCCCAAGTACCAGAAGGAGATAACATACTTGCAACCGAGACATGAGGAGGGGCCTCAGTCAGTAAACACTCGTTCGCTAAGGGTTCAGAACCATCCAACCAGATATCCCACCAGAAGTCTGTGGTCCACCCGTTCCGTACCTGCCAACACATTCTCCGTTTAAGTACCTCCCAGCTATTACTAAGACACTTCCAAAGTCTTGAACTCTGATTGCGATGGATACTTGGAGGTAACACTCCGTGCCATTTATACTTCCCTCGTAAAACCTGAACCCAAAGTTTATCCGCATTACATATCAACTGATAACCAATTTTCATAAGGAAGGCGCAATTTTGTTGATACAAATCCCTCAATCTGAGCCCTCCCATATCCAACGGTTCTTTCATAATTTCCCATCGAATAACGTTAGTCGCATTAAGTTCCTTATCCGATCCCTAGATAAACCTACGAATGAGCTTCTCAATGTCGTCACATAAACTTTTCGGAAGCCAAGCAGTTTGCATGGTATAAACTGGAGGGCCACATTATCACCGTTAACTGCCACGTCAACACTGTAACGGTCAACGTCGGTTAAAGAATCAATTTAATCGATTTCATGGACTAGAGGCCCACATTGAGTGCACTTTTCGGCGATGGGTGAAATTACATTTTTGGGTTGAACTCAGGGGCAAAAGTACCCATTTAGCCTATTTTTTTGTTTTAATTAGTTAAAAATATAGATGGTGTGACGATGAGGGTTTACATAATAATTTTTCTTGATCTAAAGATGTCTTAGAAAGTTGAGATAAAAAATATAAATTTATAAAACTTTAGGGGAGTAAGAAAAGAGTTTCACCTATTTGTAAGTTTAAAAAGTAAACGAATAAAGTATTAAATTTTAAACCATAACCCTAAATTTTAAATCCTAAACCCTACACCTTATACCCTAAAAATACACTCCATCTTAAATTTCTTAAACCCTAACCGTAAAACATAACCTTAAACCTATTTTTGAGTGTGGGGCATAAGTAGGGACACCGCAAAGGCGCAAAGAATTTCCATCCCAATTGGTAAAGGTTGGATTTGTATAAGATTGTTATGATAATTTGTAACTTATTTTTAATTCATCAAATTAAATTTCGTGAATTTTTTATTAATGACCGTATTTAATATAAAATGGTTATTTATAATAACAATTTAATTGAACACATAAAAAATTTCCGGTGTATCTTTTGTGTTTTTAAATTGTCTCATTATTTTTTTTTGAAAATTCAACAACTTTTATTAATCACATTTTTATTTCTATCATCTTTTTAGTTTTCTAACAAAATAAACTTTAATTTTTTAAAAATTAAAAATATTATTTTAATTATTTTACAATACATTTATTGCAGAATTTCTTAATTTTAAAATTATTTAAAAATTTCATAAAAGGCGGCTTTTAAAGAACGGAGAGTAAAAAGAAGTAGGAAACGTAATTACTAATTATTTAAATGCTAAAATATTAAGTTTCTGTTTAAACTATCATAAATGGTATAGAGATAAGTTGGTTTGACCAAGAAACAATTAACATATTTCATATCAATTTAAAAAAAAAACATATTTAGATCATTTTTAAATATTATTTATTGTTTTAATCGTTCATGTAAATTTTTATAAGTTAAGGAACTTGTTTACTCTAATAAACAAATTTAGAAAATTAGAAACGAAATTAATTTTGGATAATTAATTTTGGAGATACATTTCCTTTTATAAAACTTCAATTAAATCTAATACAGAAAAATACAGTCTTTAGCTATTTTTTACCTACCCCCAATTTAGGAGACATAATTATATCATAACTATTATTACCACGTCAGCAATAGTTGTAAATAATCTAAGCTATTCGTTTCATCATTTTTCATTTGCCATCAATTCACTCGAAAAATAATTTTTTAAAATTTGTTTTTTAAAATTAATGTAAAAAGTATATGAATAAATATATACTTGATAAAAAAGTCATGAAGAAAAAATAAAAAACAGATGGTTTTTATTTCTTATGACCATCGCCGATGTTATGAGAATAATTCATAATATTATTTTCCCGATTTAAATTATAAAAATTAAAAAGCAATAAACTTTGCTATTGTGTTACCATCTATATTCTTATTTAATTAATTTAAATCAATCTTGAATTCATTAAAAGATAGTGTTTAATGTTCATACCTTACGTTTTTATTGTACTATATAAAAGACTAACACCATGTTATTTGTGGAAGAAGGAAGAGATTAAGCATGAAGAATTTACAGAACTCAGTCGTTTTTATTATTGTTGTGCTCCTCTTTGCTGGTAGTGGTAAAATAGTCATTTTTTTCCTCCTATTTTTTGTGTTTTTGTGAACCAAAGTAAATAATGATAATTTTGTTATACATGCATGGAATGACATAATGGTGCAGCCGCAACCGCAGCCGCAAGGTCGTGAAAGAAGAATATGTGCAGTTCCGTTTGTGCTTTCAAATTGTTCAGATAAATTATGCAATAGAGTATGCGCCAAAAAATTCCCACACTGGGGAGATGGATTGTGTCAGGGTTCTATTTGTATTTGTTTTCACCCTTGTTCTTAGATTTTGTATCAAGGTTGGATTGAATAAGATTGATTTGATTTCTAGTCGATGTAAAATAAAAGAACTTTCAAGTTTGGTTCAATAAAATATTAAAATTTCAGTTTCTATAGATTTGTTATTATGTTAATTTTATTAACTGACTCGTCAATTTTCCATTTGATCCTAGTCGTTTATGTATTTTATAATGTCACCTCTGGGAAGAGGCATAGACATTAATCTCATATAAAAAAATGAGGTATTAAAATATAAAAACGATAGCGTTACACATTTTATTATACATACCATTTGGAAAGAAGGTAATGACCTCGTGACAAATGATATGATAGTGAACGTTTGAGTGCCCGATTTCATTACCTCATAATTAATTGGAATGTTTCAAAATAAACATGATATGTTTATGTCATGTTACTATAGTTAAATTATACTGTATTATGTTTTTATATTGTTTTATATCGAGTAAACCTAACATGTTTATATTTTATGATATACAATGAAATAAATTATCTATAATAATTTTGAAGGAGGTATAACTGTATAAGTAAGCTTTTGAGTTTTGTCCTTTGACTAACAGCTAACAGCTAGGATAGTCGTACATACTAACATTCTTACATTTACAACTTCACTTAATTGACAAGGAACAGTGACTTTTATTTACCTCAAATTCTTGCCTACGCTGCTGTTCTTTTCTTGCTTCTGCCATTGCGCTCCGCTGCACTTCATAGATTATAGCAGCTCCGGCAAGCTGTGATTAAAATCAGAAAATACAATCGCCGGAAATAATATACATTTTCATGCACATTGGTAATTAACTCGTTCACTCTCACATGGACCGTGAATGTATCAAATATGCTGTATGAAAACTTACGGTGAAGATAAATAATTCACCGAGAAGAGTTGCAGCAGTCTGAACAGCTCTTTCCTCGTTAAGGGGGCGAATCAGAATATCGGTTGATCGTCCATAGATTCTTCTTTGCATTGTTGTCGAGAAACGATGGTTTGGCTGCGTGCATGATTTTTGAAGTCTCGAAATGTTTGAGTTTTAAAATAATGGAATCAAAGTTGTTTTAAAGAAAAATCACAGTAAGCGGGGATTGATCGAAGAGGGCTCGAAATTTGATTTAGAAATTTTTTATATATTTTCTATTTCATTCCTTAGGTAAAGTTTTATATCGGTCTCTAACGATGAATACTGTACATAAAGAAAGAAGAAGAGAGTGACCTGGGCAAGATTGATAATGAAGTCTCGAAAAGTGGGGTGAAGTCCAGCGCCTTGCTTAAGCTTATTGGCTATGGGTTTGGAAATACTTCTTAGGGTTAATGTGCCCAACTTCATCATTTCTACTTATTTTTAAAAAATATTTTTGACTCTAAAAATACGTTTGAAAAGCCATCGAGAACATAATAAGCTGGGCAACCGTTTAGGGGAATTCAAACGGTCGGTTCGGTTAACCGACCAAACCGAACTTTCAAAATTTCATTAACTGAAATTTTTTTCGTATTAACCGTTAACCGAACCGAAATTTTTTCAAAATTTTTTAATCGAACCGAAAAAAGTTCGGTTGATTTGGTCGGTTAATTTGGTTAACCTAATAAAACTTTGGGTAAATTACACAAATGGTCATTGAACTATGTTAAAATAATCTTTTTAGCCACTAAACTTTCAAAAGTTATAAAACAATCATTAAACTTATCGAATTATTACAAAATGATCATTGATTTATTGCATATTATAAGTTATTGATAAATATTGAATATTTTAATGATTATTTTTTAATAAATTTAATGATCATTTTGTACTAATTTGATAAAGTTTAATGACCATTTTATAATTTTTAAAAGCTTAGTGACCAAAAATAAATAAATATAATATATAAAATATAAAATTACGGGTAATTCGGTTAATTAACCAATTTTGAACCGAATTAACCGATAACCGAAGATTGAAAAAATGTTTAACTGTTAACCGACCGATTAACCGAAATAATTTCGATTCGATAGGTTAATTCAGTTAACCAAAGTTTTGAACACCCCTAGCAACCGTAACGCTGCTTTGGGTGCATTTGATGATTGGTGAACTGTTTGGAAGCGGGTGGTCCTTTTGACACCAAATAGGAGATTATAAGTTAATTTAACGTTTAAACACACGCGCTGTTTAAGTGCGACTCTCAATGCAATGATGCTGGGGGCGGTCTCTCCGGTCTCCGGCTCACTGCCAAAAGACTTAAGTTTTATACTTTCAACGGCTTAGGGTTTTCCGTATCCGCCAGTGACGGAATTAAGATTTGATATTGAAGGTAAATTGTAAATGTTTAAAAACGAGGGGACAAATTCATAACTAAAGTAATTTGAAGGTTCGACAGTAGTGTTCAGTAGCCTGGTGAGAAAGAGGCAGAAGAATTCCATCGCCGCCATCAGGTCTTGAACACATGCCGCGCAATACGCCACAACATTTCCCACTAACTCACGGTCACCCTAAAAAACATAAGTGCACCTCCTCTTCTAGAGGAACCAACACACCGTGGCAAACATACATCACCACCACGGATCCGCACTTTTCAAATTATTTCTGAACCAAACTGAGAACGCATCACTGTAGAAATCCTGCAGTTGTGCTTGTAGAATGAGACTACTCCAAACCTGTGTGGCTCGAAAGCACTGACAAAGCACATGTTCCGTATCCTCCATTGCCTCTTTACATATCGGACATAAACTACACGATGCGAGATGCCGACGATATCTCTCACCATTCGTCATGAGGCGATCATGTCTTGCAAGCCATAAAAAAGTTCTAATTCTTTGAGACACAGGCACTGAACATGTAACTTTCCAAATATCATCCCCCAAAGTCGAATCACCTTGTTACAACGATTTGTAAGCTGATGAAGTTGTAAAAACTCGCTTGTTGGTCAAACGCCACGCCGGCCTATCCGTGCCAAATGTCGCGTGTGGTGGTAACACTCTTGCGATTTTGTCAAGCGACTCTCACGGTAACGATTCCGCAAGTCTCTGTCAATCCTGTAGAAAGTCAAGCAATGTGGTGGCAGCCAAAATTGAAAATGGGAAATTTCAATTTTGCAGGTGCAGCCAAGATTGAAAAATGGCATGGGAAAATCACAATTTTGGTCCCTAAACTTTAGGTTATTTATAAGTTAGTCCCTAAAGCTCAACTATAAATAGCCTAGCCATTTGCCATTCTTACACATCCCAAATCATTCTAACATCCTCCCAATACTAGAGAAATTAGAGAGTTTTCATAGAGTTGTTTTCTCCTTTCTTATCAAGAGAGAATTGTCATTGTTTTCTCCTTGTTAGATTGAGAGAAGTTGTAATTCCTATTTTCTCATAGTGAAATTCTTCTACCTTGTCCGTGGTTTTTACCCTATATTATTTAGGGGTTTTCCACGTAAAATCTGTGTCTCTTTTATCTTCATTATTATTTTCTCAAATTATCAGTTGCGTTTTTGCTCTATCCGACGATCGTATTCCGCAACAATTGGTATCAGAGCCAGATTTGGGTGCGTATATCTACTTACCGTATTCTCTGTTGGTTGCCACTGAAAAGTGGATCCTCCATCATAAGAAAGTAAGTTAGATATTACTCATTCATTGAAGGTGGTGGGCACTATTCACGTCAAAAAGGTGAAATAGTGGGAGCTATCTGAAATAGAAGCTATGGCAACGAAATTTGATATTGAAAAGTTCAATGGGAGAAATTTCTCACTGTGGAAATTGAAGATAAAGGTCATCCTAAGAAAAAACGGATGTCTAGCGGCTATCAGCGAAAGGCCGGCAGATTTTACAGATAACAAGAAATGGAATGAGATGGACGAGAATGCTATTGCAGACCTTCATTTAGCATTAGCAGATGAAGTACTATCAAGCATCGAGGAGAAGAAGACAGCCAAGGAGATTTGGGATCACCTCGCAAAATTATACGAGGTCAAATCGTTGCACAATAAAATTTTCCTTAAGAGGAAATTGTACACTCTTCGGATGTCAGAATCTACTTCAGTGACAGAGCACTTAAACACGTTGAATACTCTATTTTCTCAGCTTACATCCCTAAGCTATAAAATAGAGTCACAAGAACGTGCTGAACTTCTGCTTCAAAGTCTACCTGATTCGTATGATCAACTCATCATCAACTTGACGAACAACAACCTTACAAGTGATCTAGTCTTCGATGACGTTGCAGCTGCTGTTCTGGAAGAAGAAAATCGGCGCAAGAACAAGGAAGACAGACAAGGAAATCTGCAACAAGCAGAGGTCTTAACGGTGATGAGAGGAAGATCAACAAAACGTGGCCAAAGTAGCAGTCACAATCATGGTAGATCAAAGTCAAGGAGTAAGAAGAATTTAAAGTGCTACAACTGTGGAAAGAAGGGTCACATGAAGAAGGATTGTTGGAGTTTACCTAAAAACTCCAATCCTCAAGGAAATATGGTAAACACTTCAGATGATGGAGATGCTCTATGTTGTGAAGCAGTAACAGCCATGGAAGGCAGAAAAAGATTTGCAGACATATGGCTTATTGACTCGGGAGCCACATATCACATGACCTCAAGAAGAGAATGGTTCTATAATTATGAACCTATCTCGGGAGGATCTGTGTACAGCTGCAATAATCATGCCTTGGAAATTGTTGGCGTTGGAACCATCAAATTGAAGATGTATGACGGGACAACCAAAGTTGTTCGAGATGTGCGACACGTGAAAGGCTTGAAGAAAAACTTATTATCCTACGGATTGTTGGATAATAATTCAAGCAAGATTGAAACACGGAAAGGAATCATGAAGGTGTTTCATGGAGCGCTTGTGGTAATGAAAGGTGAAAAGATAGCTGCAAATTTGTACATGCTGAAGGGAGAGACTTTGCTAGAAGCTGAAGCCTCTGTTGCCTCATGTAGTTCAGATTCTACCATGTTATGGCATCGGAAACTTGGACACATGTCAGAACAGGGAATGAAAGTCCTTGTGGAGCAAAAGCTACTTCCGGGTTTAACAAAGGTATCACTTCCTTTGTGTGAACATTGTATTACAAGTAAGCAGCATCGATTAAAATTCAACACATCAAATTCTAGAGGCAAGGCTGTTCTAGAATTGGTTCACTCTGATGTATGGCAAGCACCGGTTACATCCCTAGGCGGAGCAAAGTATTTTGTCTCCTTCATTGATGACTACTCTAGGAGATGTTGGGTGTATCCTATCAAGAGGAAGGCATATGTGTTTTCAACCTTCAAAGTTTTCAAAGCGCGGGTGGAACTTGATTCTGGAAATAAGATCAAGTGTTTTAGATCAGATAATGGAGGTGAATATACAAGTGATGAATTTGATGACTTCTGCAGAAAAGAAGGCATCAAAAGACAGTTCACAACAGTATACACTCCTCAACAAAATGGAGTGGCAGAGCGGATGAACAGAACTCTGTTAGAAAGAACACGAGCAATGTTGAGAGCTGCAGGGCTAGAAAAAGCTTTCTGGGCAGAAGCAGTCAATATCGCCTGTTATTTGGTGAATCGGGCTCCATCAACTGCAATTGAGTTGAAGACACCGATGGAAATGTGGACTGGTAAACCAGTTGATTATTCAAACCTCCATATATTTGGAAGTATTGTGTACGTGATGTACAATGCCCAAGAAATTTCAAAGTTGGATCCAAAATCCAGAAAATGTAAATTCTTGGGGTATGCTGATGGAGTAAAGGGGTATCGCTTGTGGGATCCCACTGCCCGCAAAGTGATTATCAGCAGGGATGTTATCTTTGTAGAAGATAAGCTACAAAGAAAAGAAGAAGATGATAGCACTGATAAAGAAAAGCCAGAGACTACACAGATACATGTTGAAAATGAGTTTGAACAGAGAGATTGTTCTGAAGCAGAACCAGAGCTCGAGGAATCAGAACCAGAGAATTCTGAAGCTCCAACAACTCGTCAATCAGATCGTGTGAGAAGACGCCCCAATTGGCACTCAGATTATGTTATAGAAGGTAATGTTGCATACTGCCTTTTAACGGAGGACGGTGAGCCATCAACATTCGAGGAGGCAATGAACAACTCAGATGCTTCGCAGTGGATGGCGGCAATGCAAGAAGAAATCGAAGCCCTTCATAAAAATAATACATGGGAACTTGTGCCACTACCACAAGGAAGGAAGCCAATTGGTAACAAATGGGTCTTCAAAATCAAGAGAAATGGTGACGATCAAGTGGAGAGGTATCGTGCAAGACTGGTGGTCAAAGGATATGCTCAGAAAGAAGGTATTGATTTCAATGAAATCTTTTCTCCTGTGGTTAGACTAACAACGGTTCGAGTTGTCCTGGCAATGTGTGCTACATTGAATTTACATCTAGAGCAGCTAGATGTTAAAACAGCTTTTCTTCATGGAGATCTTGAAGAAGAGATTTACATGCTCCAGCCTGAAGGTTTTGAAGAAAAAGAAAAGAAGAACTTGGTTTGTAGGTTGAACAAATCTCTGTACGGTTTAAAGCAGGCGCCGAGGTGTTGGTACAAGAGATTTGACTCCTTCATCATGAGCCTTGGATACAACAGACTTAATGCAGACCCTTGTGCTTACTTCAAGAGGTTTGGCGAAAACGAATTTATTATATTGCTGTTGTATGTAGATGACATGTTGGTTGCAGGCCCCAACAAAGATCATATTGAAGAATTAAAGGCACGACTGGCTAGGGAATTTGAAATGAAGGACTTGGGACCAGCAAACAAGATTCTAGGGATGCAAATTCACCGAGACAGAAGTAGTAGGAAGATTTGGCTTTCACAAAAGAATTACTTGAAAAAGATCTTGTCACGATTCAACATGCAAGATTGTAAGCCAATTTATACCCCTCTTCCTATTAACTTTAAATTATCCTCCAGTATGAGTCCTAGCAGTGAAGAAGAGAGGATGGAGATGTCTCGAGTACCGTATGCATCAGCAGTGGGAAGTTTAATATTCGCTATGATTTGTACAAGACCAGACATTGCACAAGCAGTGGGAGTGGTTAGTCGGTACATGGCGAATCCAGGCAGAGAGCATTGGAATGCTGTGAAAAGGATCATGAGATACATCAAAGGGACCTTAAATGTTGCATTATGTTACGGGGGATCAGACTTTCTTATCAGCGGGTATGTCGATTCTGACTATGCAGGAGATTTGGATAAAAGCAAATCTACAACAGGATATGTGTTTACAATTGCTGGTGGAGCTGTAAGCTGGGTTTCAAAACTGCAATCGGTTGTGGCTACGTCAACAACGGAGGCAGAATATGTAGCAGCTACACAAGCCAGTAAAGAAGCAATATGGTTGAAAATGCTATTGGAGGAGCTCGGGCACAAACAAGAGAATGTCTCTTTGTTTTGTGACAGTCAGAGCGCCTTGCATCTTGCAAGGAATCCTGCTTTTCACTCAAGAACAAAACACATTCGGGTCCAATACCACTTCATTCGTGAGAAAGTGGAAGAAGGGACGATAGATATGCAGAAGATCCATACCGATGACAACATAGCAGATTTCATGACAAAAGCAATCAACACTGATAAGTTTACTTGGTGTCGATCCTCTTGTGGCTTGTTAGAGACGTAAGCAACATGGATAGTACGAGGTAGAAAGAATGGTGTGAAGATATGATTGTTCCAATCAAATCTTCAAGTGGGAGATTGTAGAAAGTCAAGCAATGTGGTGGCAGCCAAAAATGAAAATGGGAAATTTCAATTTTGGCAGGTGCAGCCAAGATTGAAAAATGGCATGGGAAAATCACAATTTTGGTCCCTAAACTTTAGGTTATTTATAAGTTAGTCCCTAAAGCTCAACTATAAATAGCCTAGCCATTTGCCATTCTTACACATCCCAAATCATTCTAACATCCTCCCAATACTAGAGAAATTAGAGAGTTTTCATAGAGTTGTTTTCTCCTTTCTTATCAAGAGAGAATTGTCATTGTTTTCTCCTTGTTAGATTGAGAGAAGTTGTAATTCCTATTTTCTCATAGTGAAATTCTTCTACCTTGTCCGTGGTTTTTACCCTATATTATTTAGGGGTTTTCCACGTAAAATCTGTGTCTCTTTTATCTTCATTATTATTTTCTCAAATTATCAGTTGCGTTTTTGCTCTATCCGACGATCGTATTCCGCAACAAATCCCAAGTACCAGAAGGAGATAACATACTTGCAACCGAGACATGAGGAGGGGCCTCAGTCAGTAAACACTTGTTCGCTAAGGGTTCAGAACCATCCAACCAGATATCCCACCAGAAGTCTGTGGTCCACCTGTTCCGTACCTGCCAACACATACTCCGTTTAATTACCTCCCAGCTATTACTAAGACCCTTCCAAAGTCTTGAACTCTGATTGCGATGGATACTTGGAGGTAACACTCCGTGCCATTTATACTTCCCTCGTAAAACCTGAACCCAAAGTTTATCCGCATTACATATCAACTGATAACCAATTTTCATAAGGCGCAATTTTGTTGATACAAATCCCTCAATCTGAGCCCTCCCATATCCAACGGTTCTTTCATAATTTCCCATCGAATAACGTTAGTCGCATTAAGTTCCTTATCCGATCCCTAGATAAACCTACGAATGAGCTTCTCAATGTCGTCACATAAACTTTTCGGAAGCCAAGCAGTTTGCATGGTATAAACTGGAGGGCCACATTATCACCGTTAACTGCCACGTCAACACTGTAACAGTCAACGTCGGTTAAAGAATCAATTTAATCGATTTCATGGACTAGAGGCCCACATTGAGTGCACTTTTCGGCGAGGGGTGAAATTACATTTTTGGGTTGAACTCAGGGGCAAAAGTACCCATTTAGCCTATTTTTTTGTTTTAATTAGTTAAAAATATAGATGGTGTGACGATGAGGGTTTACATAATAATTTTTCTTGATCTAAAGATGTCTTAGAAAGTTGAGATAAAAAATATAAATTTATAAAACTTTAGGGGAGTAAGAAAAGAGTTTCACCTATTTGTAAGTTTAAAAAGTAAACGAATAAAGTATTAAATTTTAAACCATAACCCTAAATTTTAAATCCTAAACCCTACACCTTATACCCTAAAAATACACTCCATCTTAAATTTCTTAAACCCTAACCGTAAAACATAACCTTAAACATATTTTTGAGTGTGGGGCATAAGTAGGGACACCGAAAAGGCGCAAAGAATTTCCATCCCAATTGGTAAAGGTTGGATTTGTATAAGATTATTATGATAATTTGTAACTTATTTTTAATACATCAAATTAAATTTCGTAACATTTTTATTAATGACCATATTTAATATAAAATGGTTATTTATACATAACAATTTAATTGAACACAAAAAATTTTCCGTTGTATCTTTTGTACTTTTAAATTGTCTCATTATTCTTTTTTGAAAATTCAACAACTTTTATTAATCATATTTTTATTTCTATCATCTTTTTAGTTTTCTAACAAAATAAACTTTAATTTTTTAAAATTAAAAATTTTATTTTAATTATTTAAAATACATTTCTTGCAGAATTTTTTTAATTTAAAAATTATTTAAAAAATTCATAAAAGGCAGCTTTTAAAGAACGGAGAGTAAAAGGAACTAGGAAACGGAATTACTAATTATTTAAATGCTAAAATATTGAGTTTCTGTTTAAACTATCATAAATGGTATAGAGATAAGTTGGTTTGACCAAGAAACAATTAACATATTTCATATCAATTTTAAAAAAATCATATTTAGATATTTTTAAATATTATTTAATGTTTTAATCGTTCATGTAAATTTTTATAAGTTAAGGAACTTGTTTAGTCTAATAAATAAATTTATAAAATTAGAAACGAAATTAATTTTGGAGATACATTTCCTTTTATAAAACTTCAATTAAATCTAATACAGAAAAACACAGTCTTTAGCTATTCTCTACCTACCCCCAATTTAAGAGACATTATATCATAAACCTAACTAATCTAAGCCATTCGTTTCATCATTTTTTATATGCCATCAATTCACTCGAATATTAATTTTTTTTAAATTTTTTTTAAAATTAATGTAAAAAATATATGAATAAATATTTACTTGATAAAAAAGTCATGAAGAAAAAATAAAAAATAGATGGTTTTTATTTGTTATGACCATCGCCGATGTTATGAAAATAATTCATAATATTATTTTCCCGATTTAAGTTATAAAAATTGAAAATCAACAAACTTTGCTATTTTATTACCATCTATAATCTTATTTAATTTTCGAGATTTATTTAATGAAGTTAAATTAATCTTGAATTCATTAAAAGATAGTGTTTAATGTTCATACCTTACGTTTTTTATTGTACTATATAAAAGACTAACACCATGTTATTTGTGGAAGGAGGAAGAGATTAAGCATGAAAAATTTACAGAACTCAGTCGTTTTTATTATTGTTGTGCTCCTCTTTGCTGGTAGTGGTAAAGTAATCTTTTTTTTCCTCCTATTTTTTGTGTTTTTGTGAATCAAAGTAAATAATGATAATTTTGTTATACAAGCAGGGAATGACATAATGGCGCAGCCGCAACCGCAACCGCAAGGTCGTGAAAGAAGAATATGTGCAGTTCCGTTTGTGCTTTCAAATTGTTCAGATAAATTATGCAATAGAGTATGCGCCAAAAAATTCCCACCCTGGGGAGATGGATTGTGTCAGGGTTCTTTTTGTATTTGTTTTCACCCTTGTTCTTAGATTTTGTATCAAGGTTGGATTGAATAAGATTGATTTGATTTCAAGTCGATGTAAAATAAAAGAACTTTCAAGTTTGGTTCAATAAAATATTAAAATTTCAGTTTCTATAGATTTGTTATTATGTTAATTTTATTAACTGATTCGTCAATTTTCCATTTGATTCTAGTTGTTTATGTATTTTATAATGTCACCTCTGGGAAGAGGCATAGACATTAATCTCATATAAAAAAATGAGGTATTAAAATATAAAAGCGATAGCGTTACACATTTTATTATACATATCTTTTGGAAAGAAGGTAATGACCTTGTGACAAATTATATGATAGTGAACGTTTGAGTGCCCGATTTCATTACCTCATAATTAATTGGAATGTTTCAAAATAAACATGATATGTTTATGTCATGTTACTATAGTTAAATTATACTATATTATGCTTTTATATTGTTTTATATCGAGTAAACCTAACATGTTTATATTTTATGATATACAATGAAATAAATTATCTATTATAATTTTGAAGTAGGTATAACTGTATAAGTAAGCTTTTGAGTTTTGTCCTTTGAGAAGTTTGGTTAAGAGTCTTTTTTCTTACCCATCTACGATTTAGAGTCTTTTTTCTTACCCATCGTGTGTATTACATCTTGGGCAAGTATAATATTATCTGTAATGTTCCTGTCCGGAACAAAACTAGCTTGAGTTTGTGATATCTAACGAGGTAGAAGAGGCTTGAGACGGTTCACTATGCAGAGACTTATAGGACGAAACTATTTAATGTTTTCTGGTTTCGCCACTTTGGGGTTAAACACTAACAAAGTCTGATTAGCTACTTCGTCTAAATCTCCTGAGTAAAAGAAATCCTATACAAACCTGAAAACCGAATCCCCGACAACTTTCCAATTCCGTTGGAAGAATCTTGCGTGGAACCCATTAATACCCGTGGCCTTATACGGATCCATAGAGAAGACTACAGCTTTCACTTCCTCCCGAGATACTTGCCGTAACAACGCCTGACGTTGAACCTGAGACATCGGAGCATAGTTCTCAAGCTCACCGTTATCAAAATTAGCTACCGGCTCCGTCGTATAAAGATTAGAAAAGAAATTTAAGGTATGCGCTTTCAACCTCTCCATATCCGAGCACCATTGACCATCTTCAAGGCGGGGCATACAAATTGCATTTCTTCTTCGCCTATGGAGAGTTGAAGCATGGAAAAATCGTGTATTGCGATCGCCTTGAACAAGCCATTTTCAGTGCCAACCAACCCAGCTATCGCGTTAAACAAGTTTTTGGAATACTACCAATACGGTAATCCTGGTAATCTTACCCGTGCCAAGATTTGTTTAGGGTATTCAGTGGCCGTTGAGAAGTCCTTTGACCATGGTTGCATTGTCAAATAGCTTCCATACACCATCCATGGACCACCCGTAATCACCTTGTCATAGTCTGCCTCCGTACTAAATCTGATCATATAGTAATCGTTATCTAAGTCGATGATGGAGAACTCTCCCACCGGACACCATAGTACTTGCACCCTATTCTTCAGAGCCCGAAACCCAACCCAACGTCCTAATAATCTGACAATCAGTGCTTTTGACAGTTTGCCATCTATGATTTTATGTACCCTGTCCGAAAACCTTATTTCCGGGATAGGTCCCTTACGGTTAATCATAACATCATCATTCGATAATTCAACTTCCAACGATCGCAGAAAGTTATCTTCTTTGGTATTGTCCGTCGATCGCGCCGCCATATCTCTAAAGGAGACCCCTTTTTCAATCGACGTCACACCTCTCCTGGCTTCATCTGTCGGAGACGTTAGACCCTCGATGGTTTCAGTGACATGTTCTGCTTCTGCAACATCAATCGACTTGCCCATCTCCAAATCCGCATCCAATTCCATCATGTCTGTTGGAATCTCGATGCTTCCAGACTGCATAGCACGCACCGGCGGTGCCAGGTTTGGTGCTCGGCCAGCCGGGAGCATCGCTGCACTCACTTTCGTCAAAGCCCTAGGTTTTCTGGAATCTCGCAGTCCATACCTTTCTAATAAATTCCAGTATTAAGGTTTAATGGTTAAAAGAAATGTTAAAAAAAATTTAAAAAAAATCTTTTTAACATATTATTGTAATTTTATAATATTTAAATCATAATAAATGAGATCAGATCATTATTTTTTAGAAGATAAGGTCGGGTCGGGTCGGGTTCGATTTTAGGATTATTATTTTTGGGTCGGGTTTGGGTGGGACAAAAATCCGACTTGACCCGTGCCCATCCCTAAGTTCGGTAAATAAATAGTCAAAAAGGTTTAAAAAATACCTATATTTGTAGTAATGTAGGTACGTGTACGAGTAAATGTTGTAGTTTTTTTTAATCCTTTATGAATAGTAAAATTATCTTTGGGGTTGTTCTTTTCCCCCCTTCTTTTTTTTAGTGCTCTAGCTTAATAGCTTTGATCTGTAAATTAATTTTAATTGAAGCAATTTTTTTTTCTCTCTACCCTTTATTTTAGGTTACAGCAAGTAAAACTGTAAAAAGCTCTAAAACTGTTGAATTTCGGGGTAACTTATTTTGATATTTGATGAATTATTGGGTGGAAGATTTGCATGTTACCAATCAGCTGGCAAAGGGCCCACCGATTGTCAAATTCTGAACCGTTAGATTTGCTTAATTGGGTGAGACAATGAAAGCTATGTTAAACAAATGATTTGATACCAGGTTCAATTTTGATCATTTGATTTTCGAGTCCACGTTGATTTGATTTAATCATGTTTTTTAATTTAGTTTTTTGAAATTGATTTTTTAATTATTTGGATGGTACAATGTTCTGAAATTGTACTATTCCTTTATTCTGGTTTGTAAATTTTAATAATAAATACTTTTTTATAATAAAACTTAGAAAAAGTATATTATTATGGCCTGTTTGGCAATTAGCGGATAACTGATAGCGGATTACATTAGCTGATAGCTGATTGTATTGGCTGATTTGACTAGTGGATTGTATTAGCTAATTGTATAAAAGTGTTTGGTAAAATTAACGGATAGTTGATAGCTGTTAGATTATTTAAACAAGCAAAATGACATATAAGGACATGATTATATTCAATACTTGTTTGAATAGTTTATTAGTTATCAATATTTTGTATCTAATTAATATTAATTAGATCTATAAAATTATTTTTAATATAACTTTTTTAAACATATTTGAATGATTTATATATTAATTTATTATTTATATAATTATTTTATTTTAAATCATTTTTCTTTTAAATCGAATATTTTTTTAAAATAAAATATTTAATATTTTCATATTTAAATCACATCAAATATTTATTAACTACTTTAAACATTCTATTTAAAAGAAAAAAACAATTTAAAATATTTGAATATTTAATAACTACATTAAATATTTTTCTTTTAAATATTCGAATATTTAATAACTACTTTAAATATTCAAAATTTTAAATCAATATTTTTTTCTTTTAAATCAAATATTTTTAAATTAAATCAAATATTTAAAATAATTATTAAATATTCAATATGATTTAAAATATTCGAATGTTTTAAGTTATTCGAGTTGACGCATCATATTTTAAGATAGAGGTGAGCAATATGTTAGTTCAACTTCACCAAAGTCGGACAAGAAGAGGTGCTTTTCCAGTTTGAAGCAAGTGAAGATGGTGAACCCAAAAGCTCCCATTGATGTTGGTGTTGTTGCCATAAATGTATGTTAGTCTACTTATTCAAACTACGGAATCAACTAATTGATCAAGAGTGCTAGACTCATATGATTTGATACAATTTAACAGGTTAGTCCTATCGAATACGGGCATGTGTTGTTGATCCCTCGAATTCTCGAATGCTTGCCCCAGACTCCAGAGGATTGACTATGATGAGGCGTCTGAGGAAAATGCTTGTAGAGGTTTCCCTCTCTGATGAGAGGTTCCAAGAAGTGAATGCACTTATCTTCGAAGCCATTGCCGGTGACGAAGACGGCATTGAGGAGCGTGATACCAAAGCTCAATCTCTTGAGGAAGAGAATGTCGTCGGCGAAAGCTCCCACCATGCGATGGTGGCTGGGACACAAGAATTAATGCCTTATTAAGCAGTAAGGATCAGCATTCAGTAAACAGAACCCTGTTTAGAATTTGTATTGTAGCCTAAATAAGCAAGCTCAGTTTGCACTGTTGTTATCATCTTTGTTTAAACTGCTATATGCAATGTAATGCCTGCTGTTACGAGATAATAAATGAACGCTTTTAATTAATTTTTAATGCATCATTTCACTTAAGTCGATAAAATATTTTCAATAATGCGTTAATTCTGTAGCTAAGTAAATATTTTTCCCCATCTTTTTGAGAAACTGTGAACGCTAGTTCTCACTCTGCCGAACTTTGAAGGCCTACTTATCTTTTCTCCTTTATTTCAATTAGTTTTAATGATTAATCGTCGTCAATTCATGTTTAAAGCCATAAACTTGATTATTGTATCGTTTGATTATTGTATTAAAATAATTGATCACATACTGATTTATAAATGATTTAAAATCTATATCAAACTTAATGAAATAAATAAATAATTAATGTGGATTGAATTTAAACCCACAAACAAACTGAGATTTAAACCCATTTAACCGAATGGAAGCAAAGCCCAAATGCAGCAAAGTAGCTTCATTAAAAAGTAGGCGTCGACTTGGAACCAAAGACTGAACATTTAAAAACGGCCCTTTGTTGCAATCAACAAAGAGAGAAAGCTTCAAACTGCATAGCTTTACACAAAGAAATCTACCCGAGGTAAGTCTCTGGTTTCGATGCTTATGCATTCGCCTGTTTTTTCATGTTTTTCCCTAAGAAGGAACCGTTTTTCATTAAGTTCCCCTGGGGGTTCCTTCCGGCCTCATTTCGTTTCGTTTCTTCTTTTACGGCCCGGATTGCTACAAATGAAGTAAACCCATACCCATCTGTAAAAGTCCCACCTTTCAAAGAAAAAACAAAGCTTGAAAGAACTGAAAAACTAAAACTTTACTCCAAGATTCTACATGATTGTGCTTCAAAAGGGTCTTTGAGTTTGGCCAAAGTTTCTCACGGGAAGATAATAAGAATTGGGTTTGACCCAGATTTGCATTTATGGAACTCTTTAGTGAATGTCTATGCCAAATGTCGGAGCTTCAGATATGCTTATACAGTGCTTGATAGAATGCCTGAAAGGGATGTTGTGTCTTGGACTGCGCTGCTTTCTGGTTTAGTTAATGAAGGTCATGGATATCATGTGTTGGATTTGTATTGTTTTATGAAGAAAGATGGTGTTCTGCCAAATGGGCATTGTTTAGTGACTGCTTTGAAAGCTTGTTCTTTGAGTCCAGTGTTGATTTTTGGGACATTGTTGCACGGGGAAGGTGTTAAAGTTGGGGTTTTGTTGGATGTTTTTGTTGGGTCCTCTCTTGTTGATTTTTATGCGAAATGTGGTGAAATGGAACTGGCAGAGAGAGTGTTTGTTTACATGTATAAAAAGAATGTTGTGTCATGGAATGCATTGCTTAATGGATATGCTCTAATGGGTTGTGCAGGAAAGGTTTTGAATTTGTTTCAAGGGATGGTGGAATCTGAACTGAGGTGTAGTAAGTTTACTTTGTCAAATGTGCTCAAAAGTTGTACGTACTTGGTAAACTTAAAATGGGGCTTGATTGCACATTCTTTGGTGATTAAGACCGGTTGCGAGCATGATGAATTTGTTGGTTGTTGCCTTCTTGACATGTATTCAAAATGTGGACTGGCTAAGGATGCACTTATGGTCTTTAGAGGTGTGCAAAGACCCGACGTAGTAGCCTGGAGTGCAATGATTGACTGCCTTGATGAGCAAGGCCATATTCGAGAAGCAGCTGAGTTGTTTCGCCTAATGAAACATGAAGGGGTATGCCCCAATCAGCATACTTTTGCAAGCATTGCTGGTGTAGCCGCGAATTTGAGTGATCAGTTCTATTGTGAAGGCATTCATGCTTGTATACTTAAATATGGATTTGAATCTGAAATCATTTTGAGCAATGCACTTACTGCAATGTATATGAAAACCAGGTCAGTCCAAAAGGGTTGCCAGGTGTTTAAGGAAATGAGTTCTCGGGATTCAGCTTCATGGAATGCACTTCTTTTTGGATCCCATAATGATAAAACTTGTTATCAAGGACTGAGTATCTTTCACAATATGCTTGCTGAAGGTTTTAAGCCTGATATTTGTACATTTACTAGCATTTTAAGATCTTGTTCCAATCTTTTAAATCTAAAATTTGGACAGCAAGTGCATGCCCATATAATAAAGAATGCCCTGAATGAGAATAATTCAGTGGGAACATCTCTTATTGACTTGTATGCCAAAAATGGATTCTTGGCGGATGCAGAGCTCCTTTTTAGTCAATTGATTGAGAGAGATCTTTTTTCGTGGACAGCATTAATTTCTGGTTATGCTCAAACTGGTCATTCGGAGAAAGCTATCGAGTGCTTCAATCAAATGCAAAGGCAAGGTGTGAAACCCAATGAATTCACTCTTGCTACCTGTTTGAGTAGTTGCTCCAAGATGGCAATGTTGGAAAATGGGCAGTTGCTTCATTCTATGGGGATTAAGACTGGGAATTCAGGTGATGTGTTTGTATCTTCTGCGACTGTAGATATGTATGCCAACTGTGGCTGCATAGAAGAAGCTGAAGCTGCTTTCCAGGGCATGGTGTCGACGGATTCTGTATCATGGAACACAATGTTATTTGGATACTTGCAACATGGCCAAGGATTGAAGGTTTTAGAAACTTTTAGGATGATGATAGACAAAGGCATTGAGCCAGACGAGATTACATTCATAGCAGTTTTATCTGCATGTAGTTATATGGGATTGGTTGGAGAAGGGAAAGAGCACTTCAACGCCATGACCAATGTTTATGGAATAGTGCCTACAATTAAGCATTATGTCTGTATGATCGATATTTTAGGTCGAGCTGGAAAGTTTAATGAAGTTGAAAGGTTTATTAATGACATGAAGGTTACATCAAACCCTTTGATTTGGGAGACAGTTCTTGGGGCTTGTAGGAGGCATGGAAATGACAAACTTGGTGAAAGTGCCGCGGAGAAACTCTTTGAGCTTGACCCGGGTACAGCCTCCCATTACATATTACTAGCTAATATTTTTGCTGCCAATGGTAAGTGGGAGAAAGTCCAAAGAGTCAGAACATTGATGACCCATTGTGGTGTTAAGAAACAACCTGGGTGTAGTTGGGTGATGGTCAATGGTCAAGTGCACATTTTCAGGTCCGCAAATGGTTTTCATCCAAAACATGATATCCATATGAAATTGAAGGAGCTTGTCGAGAAGGCTATTTCAGCAGGTTACGTGCCTAAAACAGATTATATACTCAATGATGTCGGTGACGATGAAAAAGTGGAACAGCTCTTTTATCATAGTGAAAGATTAGCTCTTGCTTTTTCCCTTATAAGCATCAACCCTGTGAAAACAATTCGGATTTTCAAAAATTTGCGCATATGTGATGACTGCCATGATTTTATGAAGCTTGTCTCTGGCTTCATAAAACAGGATATAGTTGTTCGCGATGTGTATTGTTTCCATCACTTCAAAAGTGGCATTTGTTCATGTCAAGATTAGTGTTTATTTTTCTCTCTTCATCCTACAAAAAGGTTCGTTCCAGATTAGTTTTCCCCAATATTATGCTTTGTAATTTTGTTTGCAACTTCAAAGTTTACATGGTAAATGTCAATACGCATGCTTTATCCTATTTGTGCCGTTGGTTACTTAATTATGAACTTGTATAGCTGATGCTTGTTTCTTAACTTGCTCATGCTTTTTTCTAAAATTGAATCTTTTAAATTTGTAACCCCAATCTTCTTAACCTGTCGGTTCCATGCCAGGTCATCCTTTTTTGAGCTCTGCAGGATCTAGAGGTATCACCTTTTCAAATGATGGCTTATGGTCTAGGTCACAGGCCTCCAATTACCATCTTCACTTATAATTACGAAGTCTGATGTCCTATATAAGTATAACTCTCCAAGTAAAGGCTTCTTTGTGATTCAAATGGTCCTGTGATTTTGTTGAAGGTCTTCTCGTTAAGAAGTGATTAGATTGGCAACTAGATTTTCAAGGTATGTGATTTTGTTTCTTGTTGGTCGATTTTGATTCCATGAAGCAAGTGATATCTTGGAAAATTCAACATGGTTTTGCAGGTTGGTGAATTTGTAGATCTCTAGCATTCTGATAATTTAATTCATTCCCCCAAATCTGACCAACTGATATCATGTGTCACCAGTTTAACTCAAGCTGCCTGTCAAATGAAACCTGCATCTCCTGAATCCAGATGATTGGACCATAGAGTTCAGCTTCATCTTTGCATTGCATGTTTGGAGGTTCATTTGAAGATGACAACTGTTTTTTTTTTGGTTGGTTGTCTCCAGATTCATACCTTTCACAGTCCCATATTGGATTCGTCAACTTTAATTTGTTGCAGTGAAATCGGAGAACATCAGCATCCGACGTACTTGCTTCTGCTTCATTCTACTTCTGGTCACCGTGGATGCTTTGCTCCAGAAGTCTTAACATTTTTCAAAATCAAGTAATTCGGCCGAATGCTTTCATGGTCATAAGCTGAAGCTTAATTTATCCTTGCGGACACAATTTGCTCGGAGTTTACTTAAAAGGAACACAAATTACTGTGTTATATTATAGAATACAAATTATATGATTAATGTGATGAGAAAAATACAAATTTTATCCCTTAATAAAAAGAGATAATTAGCTCATCTCTTAGCTCGGAGTTAGTCCTTGTACTTTAATCTTTAGTCTCTATATCATATATTAGTTGTAGATTTTGTTCATGTTTTTTAACTATGGCCATGTTTGGTAAATAGCGGTTTGGGCAAAAATTAGAGGTTTGAGGTATAATTAGAGGTTTGACTAGTCAAATCCGCTAATATTGATGTTTGGTAAATAGCGGATTGAAAGAGCGAATTGGGGTGAAAAAGCTCCTAAATGAGCTTTTTGAGATTAGAGGTTTGATATTAGAGTTGTAACGACTCTTTTACCCTTAACAATTACCAAAAATCTCCAAATAACCTAAATTAAATAATAATATTTTTATTATATATAATAACATATTAAATATTGGACTTATTTGTTGTTACTGCTAATTTATATGGTGACATTTGTAAGTTAATTTTAATTTTTTATTATCACATATTTATATGTATATAAAAAATTTAATAATTATATAAATAATAAATTAATATATAAATCTTTCAAATATGTTTAGGAAATTTATATTAAAAAATAATTTTTACAAATCTAATTAATATTTATTAGATATAAAATATTAATAACTGATAAATTATTCAAACAAGTATTAAATATAATCATGTCCTTATATGTCATTTTGTTTGTTTAAATAATCAAACAGCTATCAGCTATCAGTTAATTTTATCAAACACTTTTATACAATCAGCTAATACAATCCACTAGTCAAATCAGCTATCAGCTAGTGTAATCTGCTATCAGCTATCAGCTATCCGCTAATTGCCAAACATGACCTATATAATTTTAAATTATGTAATTTAGTTATATTATTTATGTAGTATCTAATTCATGGTTGAAATTTCAAATTTTGGAAAGTAAAAGGACTAAAACTGACCCAATTAGAGTACAAGGAGTGAATACACAACTTATACATAGTACAACTATTAACCACAAAATTTGATCAATTTATTTATATTCTTACATTGTCGTTTAATGAGTATTACGCTCGCCGTTTTGAAGAACCCGAGCAACCTTCTTAAAGAGCCCTTCATGCTTTCGCATCCCTTTCTCTCTCCTTCTCGACTCCAAAGCTTGAAGTTTGGTATTCAGAACTGCTCCTATTTACGATATTACCCCTGATCTTTCCCGCCATCCATTTCTCTCCAGGTAAACGAGCTGAGTTGCGTTCTAATTCAACTCTGTTAATTTTCGCAATTTAAAACTGACAACCAAATCAAAAGATTGTGAATTTGATAAACTAAATGGCGCCAACTGTTCGATAAAATTCCCCAGAAGCTTGTGCTTTTGCTTCTTTTTAGCAACAAAGAATTTTTTTTTTCTTAAACGTTGTTGGGTATTGATAAAAAAAATTGTCTAAGTGTTTGATTTATTGTTTCTGTATTTATAGAGGGAAAGAAGAGAAGAAGGTAGAAAAATGCTGCCACAGAGACCGAAGAAGACAATTACTGATAATCCCAAGATGTGTATGTCCATGAAGACAATTATCCCTTCATAAAGATGTGTTTTCAAATGAGCCTTTTTATCTGTAATTAAACATGCGACTTTTTTATGATTTTTTCGTAAATGGTAATGTTTTATTGCCATTTATGGAGGTGTATGTCCATGAAGACAACGATCTCTTCTCTTTGCAAGTCTGCAATATATGTCCTAGGAAATGTTAATCATGTCTTAGATCATTCATTTTATAATAAGAAAGTTTGATGTCATAAGTTTGGAATCGCGGCCATGCTCTTGTTGCCACCACTTCCCGTAGAGCTTCTTTAATGATTTTATTTCATATTAAGGCTTTCTTATGTATGTTTATTTGTTTTTTGAGGCTGGCAATTTCGGACTGAGTTCCTAAAGTTTGTTTTTCTAACTTGTTCCTTAAACTATGTTTTGCTCAATTTTACCTTCTAATATTTTCGACGTTAAAAAATGTTTTTACTAATGCGACACATCATTTTTTATCAATTCAGCCCCTCCTGTCACATCATCATCCTACGTGTACTGCCACGTCAGCACTGTTGACCACCACGTCAGCATCATGGATTATCACGTCATCACCGTTAACTGCCACGTCAACACCATAACGGTCAACATCGGTTAAAGAGTCAATTTGATCGATTTCATGGACTGGAGGGCCACATTAAGTGCACTTTTAGGCGATGGGCGAAATTGTATTTTTTATCAATACATATACTGTAATTCAATTTTATTTGTTTACATATGTATAAGTGTAATTCAGAATAACGTTGTTGCTATTTTATTTTTTTAGTTAATACATAGTATAAGTGTAATACATAAACTGTAATTCAATTTTTTGATCAAGTAACAGAATACATACGAATCGAAAGAGGAGTGCGGTGAAATTGAAAGAAACGACAAGTGCGAATTGTGAAAGGAGAGCGTTTGAGGGACCATGATTTAGAAATTGGGTTGTTTGATTTGATAATATAGTAAATATAAGGGTATTTTGTTTAAAAATAATTATATTTATAATATAAAATAAAATAAAATAAAAAATTAGGAACCGGGTATCCGAAAATTTCTAATTTTTGACCTGGCCTGACTTGGGAAATGGCGGGCCGAGTACTCGACCCGACAATTTTTTTTTGAATAATGACCCAGTTATTTATGTTTGGGTAGACGGGTCGGATAATTTTGAACACCCTTACTCTAAACTATGGCCTAGGCTTTATCCCTCGAGAGAGAATAAAAATCTTTTGACTTCTCATCATGCCCCTCTCTATGTGCCACGCTAAAAATATTAAAAAGTTAAATTCAAAACTTTAAAACTTTAAACACTACATCCTAAAAATATATATCATACCTTTAATTTTCTAAACACTAATTATAAATTTTAAACTTTAAACATACTTTTTATAAAAATAGAATACGAAAAAGGGCATAATTGAGATATACCATTTCCATCCCTCGCGATAATAAGATAGTAGAGATGTATGGTAGGTTTGGGGAATTCTAGGGAACAACCTTTAAATACAAGCTAAAAAACGGCAGATGTAAAAAGCGGTACACAAATTGTACATAAAGCGGTACATAAATTGGTACAATTTTGTAATAGAAGAATGCATATACCTTTTTATTACAAAGATGCACTGTTTACTGGGTAAAAAGCGGTACATATTTATTACAAATCATGTACATAAATCTTTACAAGTTTGTAACACAAAAGGTACATACCTTTTTTATTACGCTATTTCATCAAGGGGCATCCATACCACCTTTAGGTGGTATCGATGTCGGTTTGGCAGACAAGAAAAAATTGGTACATTTATACAAAATGTGTATGTACACAACTTGTTACAAGGAAACACAATTTGGTACAATAATAACAAGGGGCATCGATACTACCTAAAGGTGGTATCGATGCTGGTTTGGCAGACATGAAAAAATTGGTACATTTGTTATACAAAATGTGTACGTACACAAAAATATTACACAATGTGCATATACACAAATGAGTACAAAAATGTACACAAATTGTAATAATTTTGTAAGAGAAAAAAATATATACCTTTTTTAATATGCTATTTCACCAAGGGGTATCGATGTTGGTTTGTATTTAGTTGACTTTTAAGCCGTTTGTTTTTAGAAAAGCCCGGTAGGTTTCCCTGTCACCGACTCTCACGAGGACGAGGACCCATCATTTCCCTCTTCTACCTCGCAATTATACGCTCATTCCACTCTTACTTTCTCTTGTATTCCTCTCCAGTCTTCACCTTCCCTGCACAGTGCACTCCACTCTTACTTTCCGTGCTTCTCTTGGTGCACTTCATCCATATGTCTCTATCATGTTAATACGAGAACCATTGCTAAAACACTTTTATAAAAATACAATTAGTGGTCCACTTCTATCTCACCCCAACTCCCAAGGTCAAAACTGTGTCAGAACTTTCAAAGTTTCCAGGGTAAATTCCTTACCTCTGTTAGGTTTTACCCTTTTTTTTCTCTCCTCTCCCCAACACTTCCTTTATAGCCAATAACTCATCAATCTAGATGCCTTGCAACTGTAAGTTCTATCTGATCTGTAACATTCTACTGTGGCATCCTTCAAGCTCTAAATGATCACCTGAAACGCTTTCTTGAAAATGGGTTTTTTCTTCTTTCCCCTCATCTTTATTTCTTCACCAATATGATCGTGTTGTTTTTGGTTCAGTTAGAGGACTATAATTGTTTTTTTTTCCTTGGTTTTCCTGTGAAGTGTTTTGCATTTCATCTCGAGAATAATGCTTTTTTATTGTGTTTGATGATTAAAGGGAAATCGATGACCGATCTTGTTTACTCAATGAGCTCAATTAAGGGGGCGATAGGTGTGTGTGCGTGTGCATGTCCCTCAAACTAGAATTCACAAAGCTTGTAGTCCATATTTATGCTTTACATTATTTCCTGTTCAGCTCAAGTAAGCTCAAACTTGCCCCTTGTTGTTTAAGAAACTTAAAACAGATAAAGCCTAGGGCTAGGGTGTTTAATCATGAAACTAGTTGTTGTTGCATTTGTAATAAAGCTGCTTGAACTGAACCTTGGGAATGTTGTGCCGGTTGAAAACAAAGGGTGTTAGCTTGTAGTTGATTACTGTTAGGTTAGTTTGTGTTAATTAGAGAAATGGGATGAGAAAGGTGTTGAAAGTCAAGCAATGCTGCAGCCAAAATTGAAAATGGAAAATTTCAATTTTGGCAGGTGCAGCCAAGGTTGAAAAATGGCATGGGAAAATCACAATTTTGGTCCCTAAACTTTAGGTTATTTATAAGTTAGTCCCTAAAGCTCAACTATAAATAGCCTAGCCATTTGCCATTCTTACACATCCCAAATCATTCTAACATCCTCCCAATACTAGAGAAATTAGAGAGTTTTCATAGAGTTGTTTTCTCCTTTCTTATCAAGAGAGAATTGTCATTGTTTTCTCCTTGTTAGATTGAGAGAAGTTGTAATTCCTATTTTCTCATAGTGAAATTCTTCTACCTTTGTCCGTGGTTTTTACCCTATATTATTTAGGGGTTTTCCACGTAAAATCTGTGTCTCTTTTATCTTCATTATTATTTTCTCAAATTATCAGTTGCGTTTTTGCTCTATCCGACGATCGTATTCCGCAACAATTGGTATCAGAGCCAGATTTGGGTGCGTATATCTACTTACCGTATTCTCTGTTGGTTGCCACTGAAAAGTGGATCCTCCATCATAAGAAAGTAAGTTAGATATTACTCATTCATTGAAGGTGGTGGGCATTATTCACGTCAAAAAGGTGAAATAGTGGGAGCTATCTGAAATAGAAGCTATGGCAACGAAATTTGATATTGAAAAGTTCAATGGGAGAAATTTCTCACTGTGGAAATTGAAGATAAAGGCCATCCTAAGAAAAAACGGATGTCTAACGGCTATCAGCGAAAAGCCGGCAGATTTTACGGATAACAAGAAATGGAATGAGATGGACGAGAATGCTATTGCAGACCTTCATTTAGCATTAGCAGATGAAGTACTATCAAGCATCGAGGAGAAGAAGACGGCCAAGGAGATTTGGGATCACCTCGCAAAATTATACGAGGTCAAATCGTTGCACAATAAAATTTTCCTTAAGAGGAAATTGTACACTCTTCGGATGTCAGAATCTACTTCAGTGACAGAGCACTTAAACACGTTGAATACTCTATTTTCTCAGCTTACATCCCTAAGCTATAAAATAGAGTCACAAGAACGTGTTGAACTTCTGCTTCAAAGTCTACCTGATTCGTATGATCAACTCATCATCAACTTGACGAACAACAACCTTACAAGTGATCTAGTCTTCGATGACGTTGCAGCTGCTGTTCTGGAAGAAGAAAATCGGCGCAAGAACAAGGAAGACAGACAAGGAAATCTGCAACAAGCAGAGGCCTTAACGGTGATGAGAGGAAGATCAACAGAACGTGGCCAAAGTAGCAGTCACAATCATGGTAGATCAAAGTCAAGGAGTAAGAAGAATTTAAAGTGCTACAACTGTGGAAAGAAGGGTCACATGAAGAAGGATTGTTGGAGTTTACCTAAAAACTCCAATCCTCAAGGAAATATGGCAAACACTTCAGATGATGGAGATGCTCTCTGTTGTGAAGCAGCAACAGCCATGGAAGGCAGAAAAAGATTTGCAGACATATGGCTTATTGACTCGGGAGCCACATATCACATGACCTCAAGAAGAGAATGGTTCTATAATTATGAACCTATCTCAGGAGGATCTGTGTACAGCTGCAATGATCATGCCTTGGAGATTGTTGGCGTTGGAACCATCAAACTGAAGATGTATGACGGGACAATCAAAGTTGTTCAAGATGTGCGACACGTGAAAGGCTTGAAGAAAAACTTATTATCCTACGGATTGTTGGATAATAATGCAAGCAAGATTGAAACACGGAAAGGAATCATGAAGGTGTTCCATGGAGCGCTTGTGGTAATGAAAGGTGAAAAGATAGCGGCAAATTTGTACATGCTGAAGGGAGAGACTTTGCTAGAAGCTGAAGCCTCTATTGCCTCATGTAGTTCAGATTCTACCATGTTATGGCATCGGAAACTTGGACACATGTCAGAACAGGGAATGAAAGTCCTTGTGGAGCAAAAGCTACTTCCGGGTTTAACAAAGGTATCACTTCCTTTGTGTGAACATTGTATTACAAGTAAGCAGCATCGATTAAAATTCAACACATCAAATTCTAGAGGCAAGGCTGCTCTAGAATTGGTTCATTCTGATGTATGGCAAGCACCGGTTACATCCCTAGGCGGAGCAAAGTATTTTGTCTCCTTCATTGATGACTACTCTAGGAGATGTTGGGTGTATCCTATCAAGAGGAAGGCAGATGTGTTTTCAACCTTCAAAGTTTTCAAAGCGCGGGTGGAACTTGATTCTGGAAATAAAATCAAGTGTTTCAGATCAGATAATGGAGGTGAATATACAAGTGATGAATTTGATGACTTCTGCAGAAAAGAAGGCATCAAAAGACAGTTCACAACAGTATACACTCCTCAACAAAATGGAGTGGCAGAGCGGATGAACAGAACTCTGTTAGAAAGAACACGAGCAATGTTGAGAGCTGCAGGGCTAGAAAAAGCTTTCTGGGCAGAAGCAGTCAATACCGCCTGTTATTTGGTGAATCGGGCTCCATCAACTGCAATTGAGTTGAAGACACCGATGGAAATGTGGACTGGTAAACCAGTTGATTATTCAAACCTCCATATATTTGGAAGTATTGTGTACGTGATGTACAATGCCCAAGAAATTTCAAAGTTGGATCCAAAATCCAGAAAATGTAAATTCTTGGGGTATGCTGATGGAGTAAAGGGGTATCGCTTGTGGGATCCCACTGCCCGCAAAGTGATTATCAGCAGAGATGTTATTTTTGTAGAAGATAAGCTACAAAGAAAAGAAGAAGATGATAGCACTGATAAAGAAAAGCCAGAGACTACACAGATACATGTTGAAAATGAGTTTGAACAGAGAGATTGTTCTGAAGCAGAACCAGAGCTCGAGGAATCAGAACCAGAGAATTCTGAAGCTCCAACAACTCGTCAATCAGATCGTGTGAGAAGACGCCCCAATTGGCACTCAGATTATGTTATAGAAGGTAATGTTGCATACTGCCTTTTAACGGAGGACGGTGAGCCATCATCATTCGAGGAGGCAATGAACAACTCAGATGCTTCGCAGTGGATGGCGGCAATGCAAGAAGAAATCGAAGCCCTTCATAAAAATAATACATGGGAACTTGTGCCACTACCACAAGGAAGGAAGCCAATTGGTAACAAATGGGTCTTCAAAATCAAGAGAAATGGTGACGATCAAGTGGAGAGGTATCGGGCAAGACTGGTGGTCAAAGGATATGCTCAGAAAGAAGGTATTGATTTCAATGAAATCTTTTCTCCTGTGGTTCGACTAACAACGGTTCGAGTTGTCCTGGCAATGTGTGCTACATTGAATTTACATCTAGAGCAGCTAGATGTTAAAACAGCTTTTCTTCATGGAGATCTTGAAGAAGAGATTTACATGCTCCAGCCTGAAGGTTTTGAAGAAAAAGAAAAGAACTTGGTTTGTAGGTTGAACAAATCTCTGTACGGTTTAAAGCAGGCGCCGAGGTGTTGGTACAAGAGATTTGACTCCTTCATCATGAGCCTTGGATACAACAGACTTAATGCGGACCCTTGTGCTTACTTCAAGAGGTTTGGTGAAAACGAATTTGTTATATTGCTGTTGTATGTAGATGACATGTTGGTTGCAGGCCCCAACAAAGATCATATTGAAGAATTAAAGGCACGACTGGCTAGGGAATTTGAAATGAAGGACTTGGGACCAGCAAACAAGATTCTAGGGATGCAAATTCACCGAGACAGAAGTAATAGGAAGATTTGGCTTTCACAAAAGAATTACTTGAAAAAGATCTTGTCACGATTCAGCATGCAAGATTGTAAGCCAATTCATACCCCTCTTCCTATTAACTTTAAATTATCCTCCAGTATGAGTCCTAGCAGTGAAGAAGAGAGGATGGAGATGTCTCGAGTACCGTATGCATCAGCAGTGGGAAGTTTAATGTTCGCTATGATTTGTACAAGACCAGACATTGCACAAGCAGTGGGAGTGGTTAGTCGGTACATGGCGAATCCAGGCAGAGAGCATTGGAATGCTGTGAAAAGGATCCTGAGATACATCAAAGGGACCTTAAATGTTGCATTATGTTACGGGGGATCAGACTTTCTTATCAGCGGGTATGTCGATTCTGACTATGCAGGAGATTTGGATAAAAGCAAATCTACAACAGGGTATGTATTTACAGTTGCTGGTGGAGCTGTAAGCTGGGTTTCAAAACTGCAATCAGTTGTGGCTACGTCAACAACGGAGGCAGAATATGTAGCAGCTACACAAGCCAGTAAAGAAGCAATATGGTTGAAAATGCTATTGGAGGAGCTCAGGCACAAACAAGAGAATGTCTCTTTGTTTTGTGACAGTCAGAGCGCCTTGCATCTTGCAAGGAATCCTGCTTTTCACTCAAGAACAAAACACATTCGGGTCCAATACCACTTCATTCGTGAGAAAGTGGAAGAAGGGACGATAGATATGCAGAAGATCCATACCGATGACAACATAGCAGATTTCATGACAAAAGCAATCAACACTGATAAGTTTACTTGGTGTCGATCCTCTTGTGGCTTGTTAGAGACATAAGCAACATGGAAAGTACGAGGTAGAAAGAATGGTGTGAAGATATGATTGTTCCAATCAAATCTTCAAGTGGGAGATTGTTGAAAGTCAAGCAATGCTGCAGCCAAAATTGAAAATGGAAAATTTCAATTTTGGCAGGTGCAGCCAAGGTTGAAAAATGGCATGGGAAAATCACAATTTTGGTCCCTAAACTTTAGGTTATTTATAAGTTAGTCCCTAAAGCTCAACTATAAATAGCCTAGCCATTTGCCATTCTTACACATCCCAAATCATTCTAACATCCTCCCAATACTAGAGAAATTAGAGAGTTTTCATAGAGTTGTTTTCTCCTTTCTTATCAAGAGAGAATTGTCATTGTTTTCTCCTTGTTAGATTGAGAGAAGTTGTAATTCCTATTTTCTCATAGTGAAATTCTTCTACCTTTGTCCGTGGTTTTTACCCTATATTATTTAGGGGTTTTTCACGTAAAATCTGTGTCTCTTTTATCTTCATTATTATTTTCTCAAATTATCAGTTGCGTTTTTGCTCTATCCGACGATCGTATTCCGCAACAAGAGGTTTCCTCGGCCCACACTCGGATGGGAAACAAGGGGGTTGAATTAGCTGCCGACTCATTCATTCAAGCACTCGGTAGAAAATGGCGTTTTTGCTACTGTGATTGTGTGAATGATGCGGGAGATAAGTCTGCATCCCACTTTCTCCGTGCTTGGACTGAAGGGAGCTCCTTTTCAACTTCAAACTTTCTTTAACTATTGGATTTTTAGCTTTGCTGGGATATTAATGGCCAAAATACAACCTACTCAGTCCGAAAATGCACAATTTTCTTTTTGGGATATTAACGGTGGCCATCTCACTTATCCAAATGGACATTGTGGGTTGGGGTTTTGCATGTAATTGCCACCTTCTCTTTTCTGTAGTTTTAACATTGGGGTGGGGCCGATCTGATGAAATGAAACTATTAATGCAGTGCTCTACAAGAAATCTTAAAAGTCAACTGTTGGTCATTCACATCAACAAGTATGAGAACAATAAAAGCTAATTAAATATTGACTTCTCTCGACTTACTATTGCTTACACGACTAGGTGAGGGTATGGTGTACTGATTACTGAATATTGCTCGGTGCTCATTGCTTACACTTGGAGCTTTGGTATATGATTTAAAAAATTGCAGAAACATGCTGCTTTGGTGACAATGCGACAACGCCTGTTCCTATTGTACAGGTTGAGTATGTATGTATGTAAACCCAGGCTAAATCCAATATCCTCTAGAGTCTATATTTCAAATAAAAGAATCAACGCCATACCTAATCGTTGTTCAAAGTCCTAAAACCTAAGCTCAACAGTTGTTCCAAGTCCTGGAAAGAAATTCTAACCCAAGAGAAACAAAAATCTGGGTGGGGCTGCCGTTTTCCATTACCGACAACGACTGTCCGGAGGCGATTTTGCAGTTGAAACTTTGAACTCAGCCTATAAATAATATCAAATTAGGTTTTTTTTTTCTCTGTTTGAGCTTTGCATTGCATGCGTTTTACCATGAATAAACGAATTACCATCGTGTTGGTCAAAGTGATTTTCTTGGATAGTCCGTCTCATATGGCCATGGGGAGGTAAAATGAGCCCCGTTCAGGGCCCCACCTTTTACTTCAAACGGTAATTTTGTTAGCTGGTTGTTGTTATTATTATTTTAGTTATATTTAAGGTGTTTTCTAAATAAACTAATGGTAAATAAAACAATTGAATTAGGGTCTTTTAAGATAAATATCATTCGCTTTTTTAGTATTCTACAAATTTATTTTTTATAATTAAATTACTGTAACTTTAACATACATGATAATTAGGTGATAAATTTTTCATACTTCTAATATAGTTATTTTATGGCATTTCACATATATTTTATTACTGATGTAAAATGTTATAAAAATCACTACTGCAAAACCGTGATGGAGCTTGGAGGCAATTTAAAATTTTAAAATATTTGGAGGCTTAAATAAAAAATTTCAAAAATTTTGAGGGTTTAATTACAATTTTTAATAATTTTGAGAGATTTGATAAGAACTTTTAAAAATTATGAGATGAGATTAAACTAAAAGTATTTAAAATTTTAAAGCTTAATATGAATTTTTAAAAATTTTGATATAATTTTTAAACGGTAGGATTAACCGATCATAAACACCCTAAGGCGATTGAAACTTTTAGTTTTCACAAGCGTCTTAGTTTTAGGATTTAGGGACTTAGTTTAAGGTGTAAGGCTTAGGGGTTAAGGTGTACGTGTTTAGAATTTAGGGGCTAGAATTTAGAGGTTAGGCTTTAGGTTGTAGGGTAATATGTTGGGGTTTAAGTTTTACCTTATAAATCATAAATTCTAACCCTAAACACTAAGCTCTATTCACAATCCTAAAATTCTAAACTACTAAACCTAAACTCCTAAACCTACACCTTAAACTAAGTCCTTAAACCCTAAAACTAAAGCTATTGTGGAAACTTTTCCACAAACGCCTTAGTTTTAGGGTTTGGGGTCTTAGTTTATGGTGTAGGGTTTAGGGGTTTAGGTGTAAATGTTTAGAATTCATGGTTTAGAAGTTGGGGTTTTGTTTTTAGGGTAACATGGTTAGGATTTAGGCTTTAACTTATAACTAATCACTATCTCTAAATTCTAAACTCATACACCTAAAACCCTAAACCATACACCCTAAACTAAGCGCTTGTAAAAACTTTCAGTTTCTACCGCCATTGTATATGATAATAATCCTATTTTAAATGATAATAAATGTTATTATAATGGTGCACTATTATAACGTATTAAACTATTATTTTACACAAGCATGCTTAATTCAAGGCTAAAATTCAAAATTAAAATTCTCAACCCTAAGTTTTTAAATATTATCCCAAACCCTAAATATAGTTTCAATCGTAAACCTTAAATTATATACCCTATAATTTAAACCTCTAATCTATAACAGCTAAGCTAAAACCTTAAACCTCTAAACTAACCCGCTTGTGGGAACTAAAATCTCCATCGCCGGTGTGTGGTAAGTCATTTATGATATAACAGTAACAATCCTTTTTTTTCTTTTTTTATATTTTTAATATTTTAAATAAAATAATTAATCATATAATATTTAAATAAAACAACTAAATTCATTATTTAAATATCATATATTTTTTATATTGGATATTTTTCCACGGGGTGTAATAAACTAACAAAAGCTATTTATAATTTTTAGAGAGAATTTCATTTAAAAAAGAAAAAACTGTAATAAATTATAAAGTCTCGTTTTAAAATTTTTTAAACAATGTTAAAAGTTCGAATACTAACTTTAAAAATATAGTTATTTGAATTTGGAGGATCACCTCTCTAATAAATTTTTATAATACTCGATTCGAATTAATCAACTACTAAAATTAAATACAAGTGATTATATAAAAAAATAAAAGTGTAACATATAATCATATTTTTTTCATTGGTCGGTCAAAGGTATAGAAGGTTGCAGTCCAGTTAGGTGTTATCAATTATTAGACATGGGCAGTCTTGTTTCAGACAAACAATGGTGGAAATGGCTTTTAGCTTCTGAATCTTTATAAAATTCAGCTTCCATTTTTTTATATTTTTTTTCTGCGCTACGATCCTTGACCCCATACCTCAATTATGAGTGCAAGAGGATTGTTGTTTCGGTATCAGTGCCAGTTTCAGCATAAACAAAATGGAATCGCCATTACCGGAAACACCCAAAGTCTTCAAACGTATACCGTTTCCTTCCATCCCAATTCCGGTCGCCGACGTCCATTTCTTATGACCACCGTCACCCATGCCTTTTCTTTCTCCGGCTCCGGCGCCAAATACTCTTCAGCAGCAGGTGCGTTAATTTCCCTCCTTTCTTTTTTCCTGTTTTTGCTGCTGCTGCTGCTTCAGACCGATATTCTTAAAATATGTCGTTAAGCAGTTCTTTTGTTTCATATAAAACCAGTTTATGTTAGTTTATTTAGCGTGTACTAAAGTCTGGAACCATACTGTTAAAATTCTTAGGAGAATTAGTGGATTCTAGGAAGGAGAGAAAGAAGAGAATAGCAGGCATTGATCAAGATGAACTGTTGGATCCAAAACTCTTAGCTGATCCAGACAGCTGCTTTTGTGAGTTTCAAGGGGTTGAAATTCATCACAAGCTTTATGACCCAGAGTCACATTCTTCAGATAGCTCCTTCTATGCCCGAGACCAGACAGTGACACAGACACCATCCTTAAAGCTTGGTCTTCCTATGATTCTTCTACACGGTTTTGGAGCTTCTGTTTTCTCATGGAACAAAGTTATGAAGCCTTTGGCTAACCTCACAGGCTCCAAAGTTCTTGCCTTTGATAGACCCGCATTCGGCTTAACTTCAAGACTCAACACTTTTGGGACCAAAGCTAATGATGCCAAGCCTCTGAATCCTTACTCCATGGCATTCTCTGTGCTTGCTACCTTGTACTTCATTGATCTCTTGGCTGCAGAGAAGGCAATTCTGGTGGGGTATGCCGAATGCCTCTCCAATTTAGATCCTTGTCTCTTTTGACAAAATGTACTAATAGTATACATTATATAGGAGAGATTGTTTCTGTTTCAAAGCTCCACTTTAGTGAACACTAATACCTCTTTTTTCGGCATGCCAGACATTCTGCTGGTTCTCTTGTAGCGGTTGATGCGTATTTTGAAGCTCCTGAACGTGTTGCTGCTTTGATCCTTGTTGCCCCGTCAATATTTGCCCCACGTGCTATTCCTAAGCCTAAGGTTGTTGAGACTAAAGGAGACAGATTGGAATCGAATAATCTACCAAAGCCACGGTTTGAGTTTTTCGAAAGGCTGTTCAATTTTATCAAGTATGTCACGCAAGCGATAATGCAAATGATAACGGGGATGGCAAATATGCTCAACTCTCTGTATAAGAAAGCACTTTCGTCTATTCTTCGATCTGCCTTCTGTGTAATGCTGGTACAGACTTTCTGTGTGGATAATTTTTGCTATGTGCCTTGCTTGAATTGCTTAGAGGCTTTTGCCAATCAAAGTGGATTTTGTTAATCCTTGCAAGTCAAATTACAAGTACCAAACAACTTGGTACTGCCCTGCAATTATGTGTTAACCATTATGTTTATTTCATCCATTTGTTTCTTAAACAATGCAGCTTTTGAATATGTTTTTTTCTTTTTCGATTTAATATGCACCTACTTTGTGTGCTGTAAAACGAGCTGTTTATCTTCTTTCTAGGTAAGGATGATAATCAACAAATTCGGTGTAGCTGCTGTAAGGATGGCGTGGTATGATTCTAAACAAGTCAACGAACACATCATAGATGGCTATACCAAGGTGATTCACACTAAGCTCTGTACTGTCTTATTATTAATGGATGAATGCTTAGATGGTTGGTGTTTATTATTTTTCTGTTACCGAGTCTGGATTCGTTTATGCAGCCACTGAGAACTAAGGGTTGGGATAAGGCTCTTGTAGAATTCACCGCAGCAATGCTTTTGAAAGGCGAGTTTGAAACGAAGCCGCCGGTGTCAAAAAGACTGCATGAAATCTCCTGCCCTGGTACTAATTTCTTGCTCTATATTATAACAATCCTATTGGCCAATGGATATGCCATTTATATACTGCTGATTGTTTAAGTAGTTCAACATGAATATCTGAATGCTACTGGTATCACAGATCTTCTATTTTGTACTTCTTTAGTCTGCTATCCGTCTTTATTGTTGATATGAATAGGCAGATTGTAATGGTTTCACTCTTTATTGTCTCCATGAAACTTAGTTCTGATTGTCACGGGTGACACCGATCGAATCGTTCCTTCTTGGAATGCGGAGAGACTTTTACGAGCCATCCCTCGTTCTGTTAGAATATAGTCATTAATTGTAATTAGTTGGGAATTATCAATAGTTTGTTAGGGTTGTTGGACTTGTTGGGTTTGTTACAATTTACTGATATTGGGCTATAAAAGCCACAAGTGTAATGAGCCATGAATCCCTTTGGTTTATGTTAATAAAACTTTCGATATTCCTTTTCTCTGTATTTTCCTAAAATCCACAACCACCGCTCTCTCCCCCCTTCACTGTTCCTTCATCGTTAAATCACCATCTCCGGCCAACATGCCACCATTCTCGCATGGTATCATTTGCCAAGAACGATCCTGGTGTTGTTTTACTTCCGCCGCTTCTTTTTCGTTCTGAAATCTCACATCCCTGTTGGGCTTTTCTTTCTTTTTCGTGCTTTTCACCTTCGTTTTTTTTTGGTACCGACGTTAATCGACCACAAGCCAATTCGTTTCGCTCATTGTTGTTTATCGCCGTGTCTTTCATCGGTTCTTCTGGTGTAGATTTTTCAGGTTAATTTTGTTGGTTCATCTCCATTCATCGGAGTACTGTTAGTTCTCTGGTGTTAATCAGCGATCTGTTCTTCGATGGATCGTCAGAGGTTGTTTCACTCGATTTCTAATCTATCTTCTCATGGATTGTATGGTTGAGACATGGAGGCTAAATCATACTGGTGATTTGTTTTGACATTCAAGGAACGAAAGAAGAAATGAAAGAAAGCTAAAGAAGAAAGTTTCTTTTTTAGTACACTGCCACCGATGCAGATGTACATGGCAGATCAAATGTTCAAGGAAAGTTAAATGCAGAGTATTGGTCGAGAAGTAAAAGAAGAAGAAAAAAAAAGAAGAAGAATGGAAGCTGAAGAAAGCTTCTTTCAAATACACTGCCACTGATGCAGATGTATATAGCAGATCATATGCTCAAGGAAAGCTAAAAGCAAAGTTATTGATCGAATCGAGAAGTAAAAGAAGAAGAAAAGAAAGGAAGCTGAAGAAAGCTCCTTTCAAGTACACTGAAAAAAAAAAAGATCGCAAGACATCAGATTAGTTGGTCAAGGATCAACTACAAGAAAATCCAAAAGTGAAAGAAAAGAAGAAAACAAGGTGAATGTTCGAATTTCATCAATTTGAAAAGATCAAGAAGGTTAAGAAAGCAGGGTGAATGTTAGAATATAGTCATTAATTGTAATTAGTTGGGAATTATCAATAGTTTGTTAGGGTTGTTGGACTTGTTGGGTTTGTTACAATTTACTGATATTGGGCTATAAAAGCCACAAGTGTAATGAGCCATGAATCCCTTTGGTTTATGTTAATAAAACTTTCGATATTCCTTTTCTCTGTATTTTCCTAAAATCCACAACCACCGCTCTCTCCCCCCTTCACTGTTCCTTCATCGTTAAATCACCATCTCCGGCCAACATGCCACCATTCTCGCACGTTCTAAGCTTGAAGTAATTAAGAACTGTGGCCATTTGCCCCATGAGGAAAAGGTGGACGAGTTTGTTAGAATCGTCGAGAAGTTTCTGCAGAGAACTTTCAGTGGTTTAGAGGAGCATTTAGTGCAAGCAGTAACTTGAAATTCGTATGCTTCAAAATCTTCCCTCACTCTTAGAGAAGGAAAATGTATTGTTCAAGTAGACAAAAGAATAAAAGATTAAAGCGATGTTCTTGTAAAGAAGTTACTTGTAATCGAGTGTTGAAGTAACTCTCTTACAGGAACATGTAATGGAATTAGGACAACAGCATCATTTATCTTGCAATAAGACTATTTTTGTGGTGTAGAATAAGAGGTTTTGCAACCTTGGTAGACTTCTCATGATCTAGATGCTGAACATTCTGTAAACAATCTCCATTGAAGAATTCTCCAAATTGACATAATGGAAAATTTTGATGCTTTACTTGATTAGCAGCAATTCAATGTTTTATCAGTAAAGAAGGGTCGGTGGATATGGTCAAATTCGCTTCTTGTAAGCCTGCCAGATAGGTATTCGGTTTATTTTTTTAGGGTATATTTGATGACGATTTTTTTGAATAATTTCTATTTAAGGGAGAAAAAAAGAAAATTATTCTTAATGGGTATATTTAATGACGATTTTTAAAATTGTAGCATTTTTAAAATATTAGCATATGTGAATAAATAATTATTAAAAGAATATAATTAAAGGATTTTTAAAAGATCGTTTATTTGCGTTATGACTCATTAATGTAGTATCATTTAGGGGTGCGCAAAAAATTCGGTTACTCGGTCTTAATGGATCTTTACTCGCAACTAGTTTTGGTGGGATCGAGAGCAGATCAAAATTTTAAGTCCTGATTACGACCGGGACCGAGACTAGATTCTAATTTTTTGGACCTGGTATTCGTATGTTATGACCACTTTAACTGATGTTTTGGTGGATGTAGACTCAGAGTTCTTTGATTTATTTTTTCTCTTTATGTATGAATATTATGAGTATGACTTGTTTTAAGACTCAACCTTCAAGCCTACAATATTCTAATTTTGTTATTTAATATTATTATTGGTGGTTGGAATTTTTTCTCCTGCTCTCAAATTTTCTTAATAGTAGACCAATTGACTGGGTACAGGGTACCCGGTACCGGTTCTCAATGATACCGAGATCAGTTCTTAGAATCTAGGACCCGTCTGACTGAAATTGATTCTAATTTTGAAGAATTAGTGGTTACCGAGACAGGGACGAATTTTGGGCAGACTGACCGGGTACTGGTCTTGCCCACCCCTAGTATCATTGTTACTTTATTTGTGTCAATAGTAACCCTTTATCAGTGAATGAATTAAGGAAAATTCTAGAATCTGCGACATACATTGTTGAACATCACTAATGTAATACACTGCTGAATATTATTAAAATTTTAATAATTTTTAAATGATTATTAAAAATTTCAAAAGCTCGATATACATTTAATCATATTTTAAAATAATTTACAAAAATTTCATTTTAATCCTAAACATTAATACGAGAGCTCTATTAATCCAATGTATTTGCTCGGGCTTCCACTATATTTACAGATATGCAACAGATGGTTTAGATATAAATGACACATCTTTCGCTCTCAAATCAAGAAAATGAAAAACACAGCTGAAAGTGAGGGGATGAATGTAGTGGTTTCACCGAAGATTTGGTTGAGATTAGAATGTAGTAATTTTATTAATAATAATTTTATTTTTGTCTTGTTTGATTCTTGGGTTAAGTTTTTTGTACGAAGAAAAATATGATAATTTGTAAATTTTAATTTATAAGAAAATATTATGTAAAAAATAAGGATGATGTGAGTTTATTTATTTGAGTAGGACCATGGATGAGATTGTAAGAATGATTCATAAAATAATTACTTCTAATTTTATTTTGAAATGTAATTAATTGCATGTTGAGCATTTAAGATTTTTAATAATTATTAAAAAATATTAAAAAGTTAATAATGTCCAGTAATGTATTATATTAAGTATTAATATCCTATACATTGGCGGTGGAAATTGAAAGTTTCCACAAGCGACTTAGTTTTAGGCTATAGAGAGTTAGTTTAGGGTATATGGTTTAATGGTTTAGGTGTAGGAGTTTAGAATTTAGGGATAGTTGTTTTAATTTAAGGTTTAAGATTATAATTTAGGGTTTATAGGTTAGGGTTTAGTTTTTAGGGTAATATGGTGAGGATTTAGGTTTTAACCTATAAAGCCTAAATTATAACCCTCTACACCTAAACTCCTAAACCATATACCCTAAACTAACTCCCTATACTCTAAAACTAAGGCTCTTGTAGAAACTTTCAGTTTCCATCGCCTGTGTATAGAATATTTATTCTTATATTAATAGTGTTCAGCAATATGTATCGCCCATTCTAGACTCGTCTATTAATTAATAAGGGAAAATGGCGTTTTTGTTCATATAATCTTCGTTCAAATAATTGTGTGAAATTTAAATGAACGAGAAAAATATTTAATGTTTAAGTGGTGGAAAACTTTCTTTTATAAAAGGTTTAATTTATGGTTTTGAGATTTAAGCTTTTTAAATTTAGAAAAATACTTTGATGCATAAGTTTGTGTAAATTTAATTTTAGGGTTTAGGGTGTTAGTATGTAAGGTATATAATTTAAGGTTTATGGTTAGAATTTAGAGTTTAGGATTTAGGGCTTAGAGTTTAGGTTTTAGGTAGCTAAGATTTGTGATTTAGATTTTAAATTTTATAAAAGGATTGTGTAAATTTTTTTTACACAGCTTGTGCATCAAAATAAAACTCTTAAATTTAAGCTATAAAGGTAGAATTTAAAGTTTTAAGGTTTAAGATTAGAGATTTAAATTTTATATTGTGAAGTTTAAATAGATATACTTGTACAAAAATTATAGTAATAATGCATCAAATATTAAGCCTAAAATATTGTCTTAAGATGATATACAATAGTAAAAAAATTAAGGCCATATTTATCAATTAACGGATAATTGATAGCTAATAGCGGATTACATTAGCTAATTTGAATAGAAGATTGCATTAGCTAATGGTACACAAGTATTTGGTAAAATTAACGGCTAGCAACTAGTTATTCAATTATTTGAACAAGCAAAAGAACATATAAGAACATGATTATATTCAATATTTGTTCGGATAATTTATTAATTATCAATATTTTGCATTTATTAATATTAATTAAATTATAAAAATTAATATTTTTAATATAACATTAATAAGCTTTAATTTACGACTATTAAGAAATGCCTTTGAGTTGATAAAACATTTATTTTAGAAATTATTTTAAAAAATGTGCAAAAATTGATAATAAACCGAGACAAAAAGTATTTTTGAACTGAAAATTATTTGTTCTGAATTGCTTTTAGTCTCCAAAGTACGTACTTTGAAAAGCAGTGAAGAACAAACATATTTAAAGGATGTATATATTAGTATTTTATTTATGAAATTATTTTTTAATTTTATTTTTTAATTATTAAATTAAGATGTATTTATAATTTTTTTATTTATAAAATTATATTTTTAATTTTTTTATTTATTAAAAATATTTTTAAATTCTCTTAGTTATTCAAATTTAGGTTATTTAGAGATTTTTTTAACAAAAGAGCCTTTACAACTCTTATATCCAATCTTCTAACGCAAAAAAGCTCTTAAAAGGAGATTTTTCAATTTGAGAGATTTCACCATAATCCATTGTTACAATCCTCTGTTTACTACACATCTAAATTAACAAATTTAACTGGTCAAACCTCTAAAAACAGTCTTCTAACGCAAAAAGCTCTTAAAAGGAGATTTTTCAATTTGAGAGATTTCACCATAATCCTCTGTTTATTACACATCTAAATTAACAAATTTAACTGGTCAAACCTCTAAAAATGATTGAAATCTCTAATTTTGGCTCAAAAAATGTTTACCAAATAAGGTTTTATTTTAGCACATATATATTGATTAAAATTATAATTAGTAAATTGTAAATTTATTATAAATATGAAAATGAAAATATATGAAAAAAACATTAACTTATTCAGAGAAAAAAAATCAAAAGTTTAGGGGGAAAATTGACGTCAATGTTAAAAGGTTTTATTTTAGGGTTAAGAGATCAAGGTTCCGTTTAGCTTTGTTGGTAGAACTTTACTTGCGGTGAAAAAATAAGTGTTGGAGAAGTTAGAAATTTTAACTTTTTTAAAATGGACGTCTGAGACTAAATTTACGTACAAAATTACGATGAAAAGAGATAAATAAAAATTGTTAACGGCGCTTTTCGATTGGTAGCCGATTTGCTAAACAGGGCTTATATTTATAATTTTAAGTTAATAAATTTATGTTTTAAGATATTAAATTTAGAGTTCAAAATTTAAAATTTAATCGTAAAAAATTTAAATTCTAAATAAACACGCTTCCAAACAAAAATATAAAATTTTCCCTCACTTATATCAGATATTAGCCTAAACTTTAAATCTACTTTTTGTTATTGTTTCTATAAATATATTGGTTGTACACCACCAATAAGTAACAGTGTGAGTAAATAAAAATCCTTTTTATATATTTAGTTATTTATTCAATTGGAAAATTGAAAAGGAGATCGAACTGCAAGCTAACGGGAATCTGAGACAGAAAGAAGAGAAGAGAAGAGAAGAGAAGAGAAGAGATAAAGAAACAGTCCTTCTCTTCTGCAAAGGAGTAGAGAGTATTGTAGTAGATAATCGCATGCGTTGCACAGTAGGAGTATTACTAAGCAAACCCTAGAATCGGAGGGTTTAGGAGAGGCGGAGGGCTTTTAATTTGATGGGACCTGAAGTCCCAGCGCAACCACCAACGCCAGCGGCTATCGGGTATTTTCCGAGTTAGGGTTTTGCGAATTCCTTACTTAGATTCAAAGGAGAAAACCAAAAAATTATGGATGGCGGGCGGAGATTAGCGGTCAGCCCAAGACCTTGCAGTGGACGGAGAATAGTCGCATCGAAGAAGAGAGGGAGATCGGATGGCTTTGTTAACAGCGTCAAGAAGCTTCAGCGAAGAGAGATTTGCTCCAAGCGACACCGTGCTTTCTCCATCACCGACGCCCAGGAGCGCTTCCGCAATATCCGCTTGCAGGTTCTTTCTTTTACTTAACCTAACCCTACTATAATTATCTTATTATTGCTCAATTTTTCATCTCTTTATATTACTATTGCAATTAAAGTTCGATTTCCCCCCTTTTTGGTTCAATTTACATGAGAAATATGCTTTCGAATATAAGATCTAAGTTGAGGTTCTCATGCTTTCATGATTACAATCGAAATGAATTTGACTATTTCAGCCATAGTTGCAAATTTGTGGTAGGAAAAAAGGGAAGCTCTACCTATGCATCCTTAGGGTTCAAATTAGTTTGATATTCATAATCTTTGTTTAATAGTTTACACTCCAATCGCAGTCAGCTTTGTTATATAATAGATGACTAGAGTTGAGTACCCCAACCTTTCAATGTTACCTTAATATTGCTACAAACCCGATTCAGTTTTGTCGTTCCTTAAAATGTCTCTTATATTTATGGCTGTTTAAGTTTTTAATATGATTAATAGCAGAAGAAAAAAAGTTGAAATGGTGCAATTTTGTGTTAAAAGATTCCTGATGTCGATTTTACAATTTCCATGAATGATAAAGCTTATTTTAGAAATTTGAGTAAGAAATATAAGCTCAAATTTATCGGTTGATTGTAAACTTAGATTCTTCATTTCTATTTACTGGTTCATCTTTGGTTGAACTGTGATCTTTGTATTTATTTCTACATTAAGTAGGAAGGTAGAGGTCATTTCTTTCCTTCTGTTTTGCTTGAAGTCTTCCAAGCAAAAGGATTAATATGAAAGTCAATAGGTGGTCTGTTACTTGTGTAGCCACGGGGCAGATCTTTGCTTTGCTGTTCTTCTGGTTGAGCTTGCTTATTAAATTCCTGTTGGTAACATTCTGCATGTGTATGCATAGGAGGAATATGATACTCATGATCCAAAAGGACATTGTTCAATGGTATTGCCATTTCTGAGGAAGAGGTCAAAGATTATAGAGATTGTAGCTGCACAAGACATTGTCTTTGCTCTTGCCCAATCTGGTGTATGTGCTGCATTTAGCCGAGGTGGGAACTGTGCTTTACCTTCTGAACTTGTTTTTGAAGGCCTTTTCTTGTTTCTATCTGCATCAAGAACTAGATTGGGGATATTGATACTTATTGTTTTTGGATGCAGAAACTAATCAAAGAATATGCTTTCTAAATGTCACTGCTGATGAAGTTATACGAAGCTTGTTTTATAATAAAAACAATGACTCACTCATCACTGTCTCAGTTTATGCTTCAGACAATTTCAGCTCTTTGAAATGCAGAAGCACAAGGATTGAGTATGCCTGTCCCTTTTAACCTCTTTAGAACCCTTGTCTTACCCCAATTTGATCTGAAAAGATAAACGAGGGAAAATATTAAAGAAAAACATGATATACTACATTTGGGCATGTTTTCCTTCTGAAACAATTTTGTGTAATGGACAGATACATACGAAGAGGTCAACCTGATGCTGGTTTTTCTCTTTTTGAATCCGAGTCACTGAAGTGGCCTGGTTTTGTTGAGTTTGATGATGTAAACGGGAAGGTGCTCACCTATTCTGCACAGGATAGGTAAGTACTCACCTATTGAATGTCCTTTTGTGCTAAACTATAATAGTCAGTTCCTTAACTAGATTCCTGAATTCGATATATATTGTTTTTGTCTTGTCATCAGCATATACAAGGTGTTTGACCTAAAAAATTATACAATGCTGTACTCCATATCGGATAGAAATGTTCAAGAGATTAAAATCAGGTAATGATTCTTTCATGGTGGTTATATCTTCTTCCTACAAGAACAAAGAATAGAAAAAGGGAACCTTTATCATTTTCTTATTCTTCTGTATGTATTAGCTGTTCTATACATTATGCATTTTATTCTTGAAAAAATATTACTGTTTTATAATTATCGTTATTGTTTAGTCCAAATAAACTTTTGCCTTTGTAATGATGATAAAAAAGTAAGTGTTGAGAGTAACAATCAAATGGTACCTTAACTTTTTTCTTTAATGGTGTCACTTTATGTGATTGACTTTTTCATCGATTCTTTTTTTACAGTCCAGGGATCATGTTGTTAATTTTCACTAAAGTTGGTGGTCATGTTCCTCTTAAGATTCTTTCAATAGAGGATGGTACTGTTCTCAAATCTTTTAGTCATCTTCTTCACCGGAATAAGAAGGTGGATTTCATTGAACAATTCAATGAAAAGCTTCTTGTGAAGCAGGAAAATGAAAACCTCCAAATTCTTGATGTAAGTAAACATTCATTTGTTCCATTCCAAAAATAGAAAGTTTGGAAGCTAAAAAAATTATAATCTGTAATTCTGCAGGTCCGCAATTCTGAGCTAACAGAAGTTAACAAAAATGAATTTATGACCCCATCAGCATTTATATTTCTGTATGAGAACCAGTTATTCCTTACATTTAGAAACCGGACAGTGGCTGTGTGGAATTTCCGTGGAGAACTTGTAACTTCATTTGAGGATCACCTCTTGTGGCATCCTGACTGCAACACTAATAATATATATATCACAAGTGATCAAGATCTTATTATCTCATACTGCAAGGCTGATTCTGATGATCCATTATCTGAAGGAAACGGTTTGTATTCTCTCTCTTTAAATTTCTTACTCACTTGCTCTGATATACTGCTAACATAATGGTTATATAAATAAAAAAGTAGAAACTAGCTTTCAATTGTATAACTGAGGGGGGGATGATGTGATTGTATGGTTATTTAGAAACATTGAAAGTTTGGAAATGATAATTTGTCTTTGTTTCACTGTTTATGCGTGCCACTAATGAATTTGTTTACATCCCTGTTGTGGCAGGCTCCATTAATATCAGCAATATATTGACTGGGAAATGTCTTGCTAAAATAAGGGCAAGCAACAGTTTCCCTGTGGAAAAACAGTGCTGCTGCAGTGGCAAATGTAGTTGCAGTTCGAAAGCACAGAGCAGTACTTCAAGAATTAGAAGCACGGTTGGAGAGGCATTGGAAGATATCACTGCTCTTTTCTATGATGAAGAACGCAACGAGATTTATACGGGTAATAGGCTCGGTCTAGTTCATGTGTGGTCTAACTAATGGTTTGATTTTGATTAGGATTCGATTAATGTAATATTAGTTGAGTTTGTTTGTGAAATGGAGGGGGGGGGGGGGATTGTGATTCTCATGGAACTGTACCATTATTAACTGTTATTGTATCAGAAATTCATTTAGTTTGTGTTCTAAATGATCTTATCATGTATATAGCGTGTGTTGTGCGCTTGAATGAACTATGAAAAATAATAAAGCAAGCTTAGATTAGAAGGTAGGCATGCCAGCATGCAGAGCAACACGGAAAGATGGATGCGGCTCGAAGTTAAGAAATGAACCTGGTTAACTTAAATTATTTGGGATTTGAGGTTCGAGTCGACAATGATATAGATTATTCATTTATGTTTCGAGTTATGCTGACCATGGAATGAGAATGAATAGATCCCCCTTAGCACTTTGTTGTTAAATACAAATATGATACAAACCATTAGATGGTAGGATAAACATATAATTAAATGTATTTTATTAATTATTAATTATTAATTATGTTAAATGATTAGATTTGGAATTTATTGGATTGTTATGGGGATGTTTGAATATTGTATATATGTCGCCGGGGATTATGTTTGTTGATGGATTGGTGAATATAGCATGACAACAGTCGTTTGGATTTCAAGAGTTCCTTAATCCCAGAATATATTTTTAAATATATTACATAAGGATTGTTACTACTGATTATTTTAGGCTTATCACCAAATCTAAACACATAAAAATGATATTGGCGAGGCTTTCTCGTAGAATGGATCTGATTATGGATTCGAATGTCCGGCTCTTCTATCTGTCGCCGTTGGCCACTGCTGAGGCGCTGATTGCTTACTTGAGTTTCCTTTTAGGGTTCACAAGATCCCCTTTGTGTTTGTGTTGTTTAGTTTGGGTCCTTGATGCCCATTTTTTTCCAGGCCTTTTTTTTTGCCTGTTTTGGTGTTTGTGTTTTATAATGTTTTTCCTTTGAATGAGTTTTCTGATTTGATAAAAACAAATAAACAGAGAGTAGATGAGATAATAATATCCTGGATCAATTATTACTTCCGCTATTGTTTGTTAATTGTTATGATGAGTCATGTGTTTAAATAAAAATGATTTAATTCATAATTTAAACTTAGATTATGCCATCATTCAGATTCTGTCTTATCAAAACAGGTTGGTCCTCCTTTTTCTTTCAATTTTTTTTTTTTTGTAAATTTTCAATTAATTTTTCTATTTTTAAGGTACGAGGCATATACATGTCGTGTGTGTGTTTGGTTTTGCGGTGATAGAATTGATTTTGGATTATCTTGATTTTATAGAATTGATTTTGTGTATAATTGATTTTAAAGTAACGTGATTTGTGTTTGAGAGTTTTTTTTTTCTTAAAAATCACGATTGTGTAAAAATATAGTGTAAAAATCACGACGAAACACAAAAGTTACTTCTACCTTGCTTTTCCCAAAATCACGTTTAGTTTTTTAAATCCAAACATGTTGGCACGATGACCAAAGCATATTTTCCCGTTCAATCGGGATTTTTGGACCCCAAACGCAAAACCAAACATGGGCCAAAAGCCGTTGCCTCATTTGCCCGAGTTAAACGACTGGTACGCCCATGGCTCCATTTCCAATTCAAGTTCTAATGCTACTAATTACAAAATCCAACTCCCCAGCAATCTCAAGTCGCCCGCATGGTTTACTCCATCTACTTTCTCCAGGTCACATTTTCTTAGCTTACTCGGTTTGTTGTTGGAAAAGCAATGTGTTCTTTCCTACTTTCATTTCACCCGCTTTTACTTTCTCAGATTCTTAGATATTGTGGCTTCTACTGATTTATTGGATACTGCTAAAGCTATTGAAGCTGAGATGTCCCTCATTTTAATAACATTTAAGGTTGCAACCTAAAGTATTACCCACGCTTAACCTAAAATATTATATATTTTCATAACATTTCTGGTTGTAACTCATCTGCCGTTTATTAGCCTTAAATTAGGCTGCTTTTTTAGAATTTCTAATTTAAGTAGCGAATCTGAATTGATCTTTCTTTCATCATTAGCAAACTGTAAACACTTGGAAGTTGTGATATTTGGTGATAACTGTAATGAGCCTAATTGTATTTCAATAAAACGACACCGTTTTATTGTTTGGGCTGAGTTAAAACCCAAAATGTTAGGCTTAGTTGTGAAAGAATTGAAATGAAGTTTAGTCTGTCTTTTCTGCCGTTTCTTCCTCCTCTGTTCTTCACCATTTCTATAATTCTTTCCTTTCCAATCTGTTTCTTCTTGGTTAATTTCATATTTTATGTTTGTGGTCTTTACAAAAACCCATTCATAAGTGGTGAACTTCCAGTTTCCGTCTAACCCTTTTCTATGCTTCTGGTTGCAGCATTAAGGGCAGCATCCCCAGCCAAATCTGTCTTTTGATGAGTTAGCCCTGGAGAGGATTGATGTGGAAGAGGTTGTTGCCAGGTTGAAGATAATCAAAACCATGTACTATCATATTGGAATTAAATTAAAAAAAAAAGCACAACTCATGGGAATTACTGTACAAAAATTAAATGATTGATTTTACAAAATTGCCTATACCTCTGCTATCATATTTTATTGAATTGCTAACCTCTGGAGATGATCCAAGAAAACTTCAAAGCTTACATCGTCTGTAAAGATTATGTCTCCACCCGGACGAGGACCATCTGAGTTGTATGTCGCCGAAGGATTCAACTTCGCAAGAAGAAAACGGGCCTGACAATAGAACAGACTTAACAACTATGCAAGAAAAAAGCAAGCTAAGACTAGGCGGAATGTCCTTCACTCTATTTTTTAGCACTGTGATTCAGCATGCATGTACAAATTGAATATCACATGTGATTAATTATTAAGGTTATCAAAGCTTCAATTTAGCAAGTTTTTTTGCAAATCGAATTATCCATGCTTAAACTAACAGTTCTAGCCACAAAGAATTACTTGCAAGTTTTCGAAATACTATTCGCAACGGACCAAGATTGAACCTAATTTTTGAAACATGCAAGCACTATGGCTCACAGGTGGACGAAAGCATGGATGAACAATGGTTTTGTTAATGTTTAAGAAGAAAAGGAGGAAACTAAATCAAACCAATCTCAATCATAGCCTCGACTTCATCTGCCCTTAATCAACATAGGGTACAAACTAAGAACAAGAGCTACTAACCTGTGAGCCATACTGATCACAAACGACTAGTCGAGGAACTGGAAATCTTTCCTTGATTATTGCATCTGCATCATTACGAGGAGTTTGGAGCAACTGGGCAAAATCCTACATGGAACAAAATGATGATAAGAATAATATGTTGCCAGCAGTATTTGCCAATTCCAAAGGCTCTGTTTTTTATTTTTTTAAAATATTCCAATTTATGTAAAATGAAACTGAAACAATATTTGTTAGGACTATACATTTTTTTTCTTCAAAAAACAAAAGAACATTTAAGACTTCACATCATGTCTTGTATGAGAACTTTAAATATATAAATTACCTTTTCCCTAAGCAAATCTTTAGGAAAATGCAATGCAGGTTTAATATGTATTTTGTTATCCTAGTTACTATATTTTAAGGGATTAAAGGAAATTTTAAATTTAATACATAGAATTAGGATCTTTTTAGATTGATTAAGGTAATTCATATAAATTAGTGTTCACTTAATTTTTCAGTATTACTACATTATGATTATATTTAATATCTTTCATCATTAGGCTCCCTCCAAGAGCTACTTGTTTCACTTTAGTGATTTTGGATTTAGGAATATTGATATTTAATAGTTAAGTAATTGGAACTGAATTCCAGTCTATTTGTTCTTATTTCTCTCTCCTCGTTCTTAAATATCTACCTAGCTTCTTCTTTTGTTTTCCCTTCGCTCTAGTTTTCGCAGAAATCAGGGGAATATTGTCCCTTGGAATTATATTTAGGGAAATGGGGTCTTTAAGTTTTATTTTGAAAACTACGGCAAAATGAATAGTGGAGGTGGAAGACGCCACTTGCAGGTGGCGTCCTGATTTTTTTTAATAGTTTTATATCACGACGCCACCTGCAGTAGGCGTCTTCCACCCCACTGTTCTTAAATATTTTTGAATGTGCCCTATTTCCCTAAATTTAATCCCTAAACACCCAACGAAGCCCTAGTTTTCCGTCAGATCTCTTCCCTATTTCCCTTCTGTATTCCACATCATTGATGGTGAAATGACAGTTCTGCTATATTGGCATGTTCTTATTTTCTTACCATCTAAATTTTAGCACTTTGGCATAACAAAAAAACTTTCTAACATGGTTAGTTCCTACATCCTTATACAAATAATATTCAAGACTTGGAGGGAAAATTCCCAATAAATTATTGTAGTCCAGTGAACTATTAGCAAAACACCGGCTAATGTCTCTTATGCAGGGGGAAAAGCACACCTAGAAGTTCAGGGACAATGACTTATAAGATTTGAAGACCAGCAGTATTATTCTTATTGTTTACAAGTGAAGCCATGTTAGAAAAAAAGCTGTACAGTTCTCAATTATGATGATGACATCATAATCTACTCAGACGAAACAATGACAACAAACATAATCTTCCCTGAACTTATGGGTACCGATAACAGGATAAATTATATCACAGCCATATGATGGCCAGTCGCTGTATGAATGTCAGGGTGATAAGTGGTAACTACATTTCCGCTATGTTTTATGAAGATAACAACAAGTAAAAAGGTTAGAAATATCTACTTAAATCTTAATGCCTCTTTGAAGTTGCACATTACCCAGCTGGACAAACTGAGATTTGCCCAACATCATACCTCCAGCATATATAAAACTTTTGCTTTTCCATTTTTTGGTTAAAGAAAAAATTACCTGATGCTCAGGTTGATTGTGATATCCAGCTTTTCTCCATTGAGCAATAGTTGAGCCATGAAAAACAACAACGGTGAAATAAGAGTCCAAAAGTAGGATCCTGTCGGCTGCAACGGCACTCACATCAAGCAGTGCTGGTTCTGGAGCAGACTGAAATGAGTAAGAAATCAATGAAGGTTGAATCATCACAACTGAATTGGCAACATTTTCCCTGTTCAGGATCATTCTAAAGTATGCCGTCTCATCAGGGCTGTTATTGAAGACCTGTAAAATATGAATAATTTTCAATTGTTCTTATTGAAAGGAAAATGTAATTTAAGAAGCAAGATGGATACCTGGACAAATTGTGATCGCCGCAAGTGAAACATGAACTGAGGAAATATTGAAAACCTTGGGGACATGCTGAAAGAGGATGGGGCATCCTTTTGGTAATCCCCAAACCGGGAACATATATGAATCAATGCTTTATCCAACCATCTTATAGGGTCAAACTCAGCCTGCATGTCAATATCATGTTACATAATAGTACACACCACAACTATACAGTTCAAAGTTTTCATAAAGGACTAGAAGCACAACTTCCGGGAGTAACGGAAAGAATGTGGGAAATCTCATGTGATTAACTCTAATTTTTGCATTTTTATTGTTTAACATCACAAACAAACCCATATCTCCTTGTTCAAAGCATCCATGAGTGATACCAAATTTAAACTCATAGTGAAATGTTTTTGTTTCGGCCAGGAAGAGGGGGGGGGGGATTCTGTAGTAAGAATATGAGATAAAGTGTGAGGATAGAACAGAAAAATGACGGTAATATAAAACCTCAATTTGTACAGAAACAATCAAGAATATGAGAAATGTTTAGGAGATTCAAACCCACAGATCATATAAAAGTTAAGCATCTTTCAACATACAGGATAAGGTTTTAATAAAATCTCAGCAGGATTAGCTGTTCTCAGCTTCTTGCATAGTTGCAAGAGAACTATGTTCTCTCTGTTAGCGGTTTACAGCATATTGCTGAATGAATAGAACAGTGCTATGATGCAGAAATGTGTATACCTTTCCCTGGAACAAATTTCCAGAACTATACTCAGTCTCTTGTTTGCAGTTTCTGGAGTAAGAGGGAGGAAGAATCTTGAAGTCGAGTAGCCAAAACATGTTCTAACTCTTTCATTCATTTTCTTATATGACTTGGACTGCTTTATCAACACTGTTTCTCTTCTCAAATTTCGGGATTTTAGGAAATACATCCAATTTAATGAGTCAGAGTTCTTTTAACGATTTATTTCATTTCCCTAGTAATTATTACCTTTAATGAAGGGAACATGGAGAAGCAACAGTCATCAAAGGTATTCCCTCAAAAATCCTACTTATAATAGGCACTCCAGCAGACTAAAGCATTGTGGTTAAGGTCAGTACAAGGGGCAATCTTGTGCTAGAACCCATATATCAGTCAATGACCAAGGCGCAAAAAGCTCGTGCACCAGAGTGGAGGAATACATACATGATTACAATTTACAAATGTATGTGTGATGTGTGCATACATTTTGGCTTCTAAGAATACTATTTCCTCCATGAACCATTCGGACTAAAATACCTGCAAAACATGATGTTTAACAGAGTGATTGATTACCTCAGTTTCCATTTTGAAAGACAGTAGGCGTGCCATTACTGCAGCAGCTGCATCTTGGTCAAATCCGGCTATCAAATCCTACAACATTTAAAAGAAGCTTGATTAGATGAAACCTTGTAAATATTGATTACTAAAAGTAGAGTTGAGAAGCTGATCACAGCTGCTATATAGTCCCAATAACTCAATAAATCTCCATCCTCAGTGGGGATGAGGAAAGAAAAAAATAATAGACAAGGAAAAGAAGCAAATCATTCAAGTTTGTTAGAAGAGTGGGATACGGGAACTTGCAAGCTTTGACGTTCACTAAGAAAAATATCAATCTATAATCACCAAGTGACAACGTATCCTCTAAAACCATCATTTTCTTTAATATTTCACATATAAATTTGGGTAAACTCGGTTTTAGTACTAGTACTAAGATCAAATGCTCAGTTTAGTTCATTAATGTTTAGTTTGCAATTGTAAAGTTGATGATGTGTCAGACACCGTTTTTTATATTTATAACACAATAAAAAGTGACTAAAGTTTTTAAGGTCAAGATACAAAATTTAGATAAGCCAATAGGAGAAACAGCATTTATATCATAATCTGATGAATAATGAATAAAGAAAATACAAGGGAAGGAAAGTGCTGGAAAAAAATGAAAAAAAAAAAAAAAACAGGAGAAAGGAAGCACTGAGAGAAACTATCAAAGAGAAATTCACTGAGAAAGCAAGGACCAAATTCACTATGTTCATGCTTCATTGCCATCTTCATGAAGTATAATCCGCTTTCTAATTTATATTAGACTGATATAAGTTTTTGTTGCGTTGAGTGGAGGGAGAGACTACCAAAGATATGCATCACGCCATCTCCTTAGAGTGATGAAATCCTGTTGATACCATGGCTATTTGAACACCTAGGTACTGCAACATACCAAAATCTTATTGATCTGTGTTCCCTCAACCAAGCTACATATTCATATTTTCCTAGTAGTTCGGTGCAGAATTGGTAGAAGCTTTGTAACGGATTTCACACGTCAAACCCTTCTTCAAACATCTGAGCAAAAACATAGGTAAAACACACGGCAAGATAATTTGTAAAATGCTCAAGTCTCAACTAATTCCTTGTCTCCAATAAATGGATATTACATAAAATCATAGGAAAAATCGCCATAATATCAACTGGGATTTCCTTTTCTGATAAGGTTGCATAGGATACTTCAGGGACAAACTACACACCTGTTATTTACTTTTCCTCATATTTTTATTGCGTATTGGGAAGAAACAAGAAACAACAGGAAAATCATTTATAGGAAACAAAATTCATCAAATTAATTACATTAGGAACCAAAGGGTACCTGTATGCTTCCAGGTCCAGCAACCCATCTTCTTGAAAGAGTTGTGACACGAAGTCTCATTTCGCCAGTGCTATGCTGGTAACTGCAGAAAAATAACATTAAGTAAAAGCTAATGCTACCAAACACACGGGGAAAAAAACAAGTATCTATATAATGCATATAAGGTAAGAGCTCATACTATGTTAGAAATTGGAAATAAAATTGACTGCTTGAGGACTGAACAGTAGCATCAGGGATGTCCTTCTTAACAATTTCAAATATTAAACACAAAGATGTAGCCTGATCAAGGCCACACATTTTCCATGCATTGGTGTTTCCCTGTCCGATGATGATGTCTGAGCACAAAGGACCTTTCTGCACGTAGTTATTAACAATTAAACACCTTAAGTACAGCTGGTAGAAAGCAGAAGCCATGTAAGTCTTTGAGTTATACCTTTTCAAGAGATGCACAGGGCCCAAGAATACCCTGAACTTTAACATCCTTTGAACAGTTTATTTCAAATATACCACTGCAAGCCAAGCAATACTTCATCAAGATTGTTCATTGGACCCAGTTATCACGAAGTTATAAATTAGAGAAGTTATATAACTGGTAAAGCAGACAGCTCCTATTGATGACCTAAGCCATTTCTCAATAGGACAATGAGAACTATTCGGGATCAAGCCAAATATATGCTTACACACAATGAACTAATAAAGGCAAGAAGAGCAGATAGTTTAGAGCTGGCCCATGATACATGCTTTGCAACTGTATAAAGGAGAAAGTGGCACAAGTCTAAGTTCAAAAAACCTTACTTTGAAGACAGCCCGAGACCCTTGTCCCCTGTCTGGAAAACACGCCTAAGAGAGTCCTTAAATACTGAATGGCCAAAACTTTCAGCGAGAACAACAAATCCCCCAGTTCTCTCAACAGCAACTTTAAGTTCAGCAACACCAACCTATGATGAAAAAGGTGACACGACACAAGAATGTGATTTTAGCCAACAAACAGGAAATTTGATGGGCAAAAGTAGGAAGCCACCACCAAAATTCTTTTGTGTTTTTAATATAAAAGAAAATTATTATTAAGAATGCTGGCAAATACAAACCTGGTCGACAGCACAAGCAAAGAGATCGAGCACATGTCCTTGGTGCACAAGCTGCTTTGCAAGTGTTTCATAGAACTTAACGGCTTTATGATAATGAGGAGCAGAATCCTTATCCAAGTCCTTGTGGGAACGTATGGGTTCAGATAAATTCTTCGAGACAATCTAGAAGGAGATTCGTAAACAGGTAATAGAATTAGTTGAAATGCATCATGATGAATGACAATAATGGAGCAGAGCAATCCTTACAGCACCAGGGCCTTCAGTTGAGGGGCCACCAATAAATGCCATGATTCGAGCTCCAGAACCAGGAAAGCATGCACCCAACAAACTGGCAGCCACACTCACGGCAGTGCCCGTGCACCTGCTTGACCGTTGATCAGCAGGAATTGGCCAAGGATCTTTTTGGAGCTCCTCCAAGATCTAGAAAAGCAAACAGGTCATTTAACATATAATTAAACATTGTTAAAAGGAAACTTTTGCTAGTAACCTACCGAATTGAGGGCAAACTCGCAATCAGAGGCAGGTCGAAGGAATCGTGCAATGCTCTCTGTAGACAAGCCGTCCCTGACACCAGTGATGGGCCTGGACTTGTTAAGGAAAAAACCCATTTGCTCAAGAAGCTGGTTTCTTGAGACATCCTTGGAGCCATTGAAGACATAGGTCTTAGGAACGGTACAAAAGCCAAGCTCATGGACATGGACAAGCATACCAAAGGTGATCAAGCCAACAAGAGAGTTGTCGGGCAAGAGGCCAATGGCCTGGGACAAGGCAGACTTAAGGAATGTCATTTCCTCTTCAATAATGGAGATATCAACCACGAACATGAGGACAGAATGAAGGGAGGCCTCCCCGGGGGATTTGTATTCAATAGTGGTGTACTGGGGGAAGAGCTCAGCCGGGAGATTTTCATCTGAGACAGAGGCATAGTGGGAAGGAAAGTGGTTGCGTTGGAAGCAGAAGGGGCACATCCAAATCTTGGCGGCAAAATCCATGACACAGAAGGGGTTGAGGATGGAAGAGCAATTGCGGCAGCGAAGAGGAGCATAGGGTAGGACCGGCATGCTGGGAAATGGCTTGATTGGGGTGTAGATGGCTGACACTGGTACCAGACAGTTACTTGCCTCTTGTTTCGTACCTGGCACCACGTTCCACGTCATCCGAACCCCATCATGTCCTTCCAGCTCCGTGAATTCTGCCATACTTGTTTTATATTATGCAAGTACTGCAGCCCTCCCTCCACTGCAAAGAAACTGAACTTCTATGATACATAAGAGCAAAAGATATATGAGAACATTATGAGAAACCATATGTATTAGATTCACAGAAACAACAATTACAAATGACTGGGATAATAAATCTCAAAATTACACATAAACTTTTGTCCAAAGTGCAATATGATACATGAACTTCAATTTTGAGCAATTATATACATGATTTTTTTCCCGTTTTATTCCATTTACACAAACCATTAACACTGATACCGGCTTAGCATCATTTCACATTTACATATTGCATATGCACATTATATAACATGAAAAATAAATGGATGGAATTTATTTATATATTTAAAGAAGTTACGTATTTATTTTTCAAAATGTGCACAACTGAACCGAGATCAAAGTTTTATGAGTACAATTTCACCAAATCAAAGTTTATGTATAACATCATACATTGACTCAAAAACCATATGTAAATTTGAGATTTATCCCAATGACTGTCTACGGCTTCTACTCTTTTATTCTTACCCTTGAAACTAATCTAATGTGCTTCAAAAGGTTAAGAACAAAGTTTCTAAAAGAATTACTAGTTTAATACAATACAATTGTTTTGCAAACAGAGTTAAAATAAACTTGCAAGAAGAAATATTTTAAGGTTTAAAGAAAGAGTGTCAGGCGCTTTATGTAATTATTCTACCATAGTTCACTGGAATTAAAAAAAAAAGAAGGCAAGGAAAAGTCGAAAATCAGTCTACAAATAAGGCAAGCTGGGCAATTTCATATTCATCAAAAAACTTGCAGAAGAGCTACACATACGATGCAAATGTCTTCAGAGTTTCAAAATAAATAAAATCAATCAAAATCAAGCCACACAAATTCATCAGCCTAGGTTCTAACTCGATCGACGCCAAATCAACAATTGAAATCGTGTAATGCTTAAGATTCAGATGGGATTTTGAATATATTGGAGAAAGAATGTAATCATTTCAGTCTAAACTCTAAAGAGACAATGATCGGTAAAAGAGAGTAAACGAAAGACCCCAAAAATGACTGGAAAAAGTTTAGCTTTAAAATTAGAAGGGAAAGCAGAAATCGTCACCGGAATCAACTTGAAAGCCTCTGATCCAGCGAAGGAGCTTCCACGATATGAGGATGTCGCCGAAGAATCACGATTACTTAATTATATAAAATTTAATCTAACTAAAACGATTGTGAATGTAAGTATGTAACGAATTGCTTTTTTGTCATTACATTTTTCTCAATGAATCACGAGTTAAAGTGTTAACTGTTAATTCTTCTTAAATAAAGTATGACATAGCAAGGGCAATGAAACCGGAGATTAAAATGTTTAAGTGTTAACTGTTAATTTTTTAAAATCTTACTTAATAAATTTCTAGTTAATTGTCACTTTAGTCACTTATTACAAAAAAAAAATGTTTAAACTTACTAAAATAATAAAAATATTTCATAGTAATTTATTATTAATATTTTAAAACTTAAATAAAAAATAAACCCTTTTAACGAAAAAGAACAAATATTCACTAGTGAAAATAAATTATCAATATTCTTTTATAAATCATGTTTGCACAATATTCGGTCTTAATATGTAGTCGATGCTTATTAACCCCCAACGGAAATTAATTAGAATAATTAATTTTTTAAAATAATTTAAAGGCGATTATAAAATAATTTATAGATATTCTTAATCCTTTGACTATATACACACATCCTGTAAACATCATGATTTGAACTCATGCCTCCTTAAATGAATATCATCCGTTTTTTCACTGCAACACTTGTTGGGTTCAATAACCAAATATTTTAGAGTGTTTAAGCAAATTCTTCAAAACTCTAAAAATAAAAACCAATTGTACCTCTCTATTTAGTTTTGTTTGGGTCTATAAGCAATGTTAGGTCTGGCAGTAAGTTTCAAAATTTGCTTAAAATTGTAAAATGTTAGACTTTTTTATAATATTTTAAGTTGAATTTTTCGTATTTTTTGACAAGTTTCAATAATCACAAAATAAGTTTTGATACTTAGTTTTCTTTTATAACTTTTTAAATTTTTGGACGATACTTACAAAATAAGTTTTGATAGTTGTAAAAAAAAACACGAAAAAATTAACCTAAAATGTTATAAAAAAATCTAATACTTTTAATTTTTGAAAAAAATATTAAACTTACCGTATTTTAACCGTACCTTAGACCTGTTGTACGTTACACTCGTAACTTCCAAAAAAAAAAGATTTTTGTAATAAAAAGTTAAAGAGTTTGACAATACTTTTATTGTCAATTAGTGCTCTTCACGTAACAAAAGCATTCTAAAACGCACCCTGAGTATATAAATATAAATTATATAAATATTCATGGTCACTTCAGGTTATTTGACATATATGTATTGATTTTTAAAAAATTGAAATTTTAAAAATATTAAGTTTAATTTAATACGAGTATGAAATCCAATTCAATATTGTTATGATTTTATTTAATTATGTAATTTCTAATTAATACTATACATTTATTTGCATTAACATTTCTTAATTTATTTATTTTTTCATAAATAATTTTTAATGCTTAAATATACAAATTATAATATACTAAATTTTATTATACTCATGTTATGAGAAAGAAAATGTTTTATATAAATTTAATCATCAAATTGTTATTAGTAGAAACTGTAGAGTGATAAAAAAAAATACATATAAACTCATGAGCAATGTGTTCGATCTTTATGTATATAAATCTTTATTATTTTATTTAACGATATATAAAATATGTAAAGCAAAAGTATTCTCATAATAATATTAATTATAATGATAAAAATTAATTTTTAATGTTTTTTCAACCAAGTTAAAAACTAATTTATTGATAATACTTGTCAGACTTTTTAAATAACATACACATACGCACATTTATGAAATGCATGAAAACAAAAATATATAAATTTGAAATAAAAAAAAACCCCTTCAAGTTTTGATATCCTTTCTTCAAATAAGTTGATTATTTTTTCTATATACTTTTGCTTTGATAGTTTTAATTAATTTATACATTATTATTAATCAAAATATACACAATAAAGTAAATTATAATTACTGATATCATTTATTGCGCATCAATATTAAAGTAATTTTTCCAATTATGATATGGCAAAAAAAAATATTTTTTTGACAACTTAATTCTAATCCTACAGGGAGGGAGAGAGACTCTAGGGGACGAAAGAGGCTCCTACTAAATCTAAAATTTATAACCTAAAAAAAATAAGAGAACAAATATGAAATTTGGCCAATTGGACGATCATAGTAACAGTTCTAACTTGACGATTTTTAAAATAAATCATAATACAAAATTAAGATGGATATTAAATTTAACTCATTAAATCATATTAATATGCACAGTTTTTTTTTGGTTGCCTTCCGTTTCCAGGGCAAAGCCCTGAATAATAATAATAATAATAATAATAATAATAATAATAACAACAATAATAATAATAATAATAATAATAATAATAATAATAATAAACTCAATGAGTAACCCAAGTGAAAAAAAAGATAATGTTTATCCTAAAAGATTTAGGTTCAAGCAGCTTTGTCCACAAGATGTGTGACTTATCAAAGGATTTGAAAGTATAAACATATACTACTTTGTCAACTATTAAAAAAATAATTACCATTTTGTAGTGTTGTCAACAATACCAATATTATAACATATCTGAATTCAAATACTTCATTTCACATAAAAAGGAGAGAAAAAGGTGTATCTCTAATTTACATTGTAAAACCACAGCACAACAAATGCAAAGCTAACTACTAAAGAAGGCAGGCTAGCAGGCAATATCTCAGCCAGCCTGTGAAATGCAAATAACTATATTCTACAGCCATATTTCTCTCACTCTATGCACATACATCTAATCTGTCATATATATACTAAACACGATAACAAACAAACAATGATCAGATCAGCCAGAAACAGGTGTGCATAGAGAAATGACATGACACTCAAAAATACCTGCGACAGCTGCATCCACGGATACAAAGCATGCACCTTTAGGGACAAACCATCTCAATCTCCGCTAACTCAAGGATGTCCTTTGTGCACCAGGTGGTGCTGTTGGTCGTGGAAAGTTAAAGGTGAACTGAGCATCCACGAAGTTGGGGGCCTCCACGTAGGGACTCTACAATTTCAAATTGCTTCAAATAGTCATTTTTTTAAAATAGTTAAACCACGTAAGAACGGTAACAACATCTGCGATATAAGCAAGCTTCTTTCTGCTGAAAACACACCACATGATGATATCAAGATGAAAGGTCTTCACTCGATCCTGGATTCTCTAAATGTAACCGAGGTAACCATAAACTATGAAATGGAAATACCTGTGATGCAAATGTAGAACGAGAGAACTCTTCCGGGTTTAAAGACATTGATGATGCATTAAGAGAACTGCCATCATGGCTTGGTTCACTTCCATCCAATGTATGTACACCAGTATTGCTTACAACAGGTTCGTTCTCACTTCCACTGGCGGACTTGGCCTTCTACACCATACCATAGCATTTTCATGAAGATTTCAAATTAAAAAAGGGGAAAAGGAAAAAAAAGTGCATACCTGGAAGATTTTACCGAGAGTTTTCAACCCTTTTGCTCGTGCTCGAAGCTCTTCCCTTCTGCAATTGCTATCTTGGAGAACCTAAAACAAAAGTTTGGTAGATTACTGGAAATATATAACAAATAACTAAATCGGTGTCATCTAACAGCCATAAAAGAAGAGACAAATGAAACAACCATTTGACAAACACGAGAAAGAGTAGCTTCTATGTCAGCGACGTTAAGCTTCCATAAAGAATCAATCATCAGCTTCTTGTTAGATTGCATGTACTCTTCAAGCTCCTCCTCAGTGTAGTTTCCTTCTGCACTAAGCTGCTTCTTCATATCCTCCTGAAGCTGAAGCAAAGCAATTGCACCTAAACCAAGAAGGCTAAAAACTGATTAAGCGCAACAATTCTTTCCACAAAAATTCATATTCACAAGAAACATTAACAGTGCAATTGATTTTGTCCTTGTAATGATTGAATAAAAGACCCATTATTAATCAAACAGTAGCACAAAATCAAAGAGTTATCAACAGAACATAACCATTGTGTACTAATATCAAAGTTAGCAGCACTTTACTAACCTGTCGTTGCTGTTACTTGGGATTTAATAAAATGTACATTGTCTCTAAACCACTCGGCAATGAATGGCACACCCAAGTATATTGCTTTCTTCCCAAGCTCTTTTGCTGCTTGTCTTACATATATATAACCAATTGTATTCAACATATCAACACCATAAGCTGTAAAACATGTAACGCATATAAGTCAGTACTGAAAATCAATTATACAATCAAACATGCAACACAAATAAAGATAACAAGGAAAAGGAGTTACAAGACATGCAAAGTAGATATACCATACCTATCCTAAATTAAAAATTGTAAGCATACTTCGGCATCCATTTTCAGTCACCAATTTATAAATTTTATCAAAGAACCCCAGTAATGACTAAGTTTACACTGAATGACAGTAAATTTCCTCATGTGTATGCATATAAGGGCTTTTCAAATTGGAAATCCATTTGAAAAGATCAAAAATTAGAATAAATAATCAAATTTTATAATTTCCCATATCCTGGCTTAAAATAATTGGAACCTAAATGCGAGATTAAACTGATATCAACAAGCAAAATCGATTAACTCTTTAGGAGCACACAGCAGTTTAGTTTTATCTTCAATTTGGCATTGATGATTGCTCACTTTTGTCATTAATGCAACATTTCAGAAGGGTGAATAAAATGAGTGCAGAAGAATCATGAAGATATTTAGTTGTTTATGTTTTAGAACTCCATCCAACAAGATGAAAAATGATTTCCGGTTTTCAGGGAACAGGAAATACTACCTGCATTAGAGAGCCTAGATACTTCAGCATTTGCATGATTTACAAAGTCCTCCTTGTTTCCTTGCACATATTGATTTAGTCGATCTTTCAGTATTTGTGCAAGCTTTTCTTCTCTTTCCTTCTGAACAACCTGTAGCCAGAAACATTTTGCACCAGAAATATATATAATATCTATGGTATTACATGGGATTGAGGTGACAGTAATTAGCAAATGCTTCTACCACCTATGAAAAGATTTTTGCATTACTTTGCACACATGATGCGGACCAGGGGATACTATTTTATGAGTAGGTAAAAGAAGTCAACACTAACGGAAAAAAATCTTTCTATACATCAGAAAATTACATCAAGCCAACAATCCATTATGATACTAAGAACAATTTATCAACTGTAAGTTGATCGAAATTTCGTTTAACTTCAAGATATGCATTGCCTTATAAATGCATTGCTGACAATAAATAGAATAATACAGGAGAGAGTTAACTTTTTAAAACCTGCCATTTATTATTTTTCTTGCTTTCGGCAAACCATATACGGAGGTCAAGAATAAACAGGTAGAAGCTACGAGATGATAATAGTGACTTCTAATAAATTCAATAGCACCTCACTGGCAATGAAAATAAGAAAAATAATTCTATTATTAAAAAATCAATTCAATATTTTACGACTTATTCAACAAAATATTCGCCCAAACCGCTCAAATGTAGACCACTTGAGATGGCAAGGCCGTTTGTGTTTTCAGAAGATAAATTAGGATACAACACTACCCCCCAATATATATATATAACAGAGGAAGTGGTTGTATATGTCACCTTTTTAAGGGTATTTTTTGGGAACTTGTAAAGTCAAAGCTAGTTTTGCTCCTCCCTACAATATTTCAGCGGCTATGAATTACAATGGTTGAGTTACATAAACTGAGAGCGGTGATATACGTGACAACTCTTTATTGCTCTTAATTTGTTATTAGTTGGATTTCTCTCTTGAAATTCCATAAACCTCGTACATTATTTCTAGCTATTTATTTGTGCTAAATATACACATCCAACTCATTTTGTCATACTGCAATCAATATGAACTCTTTTACAATGATCCAGTACCTGATTCACCGGGATTTCCATCCTAGGTTCAAACAAGAAGGGGGTTACAATAAAGCAAAACCTAATCCATAATTTATTGAATTAAGACTTTGTTTGCCCTATTTCTTCCATCAATAACTCACACTATTGCAATTGAAATTCTTTGTACAAGTCTCTATCTTCTACATGCATAAATAAGAATTTTTACCTTCATTTTCTCCTGCAACTTTTTAGCATCCGATTGCTCCCCTTCTGTAAAAATGTCGAGCGAGGCCATTGATGCCATAGCAAGCTGCCCTATATATTCCTCAAAAAGCTCACTACCAAAAAGCATTGCAAATATTGCTGCAGGATCAATAATTGCTTCCCTGCAAGTAAAAAAATATATATCAAAATAAAAACCTGTGGAAAGAATATTGTACTTCTTTTAAATTTTTTAAACAGCAAACATGAACCAATAGATTTCTCTTTTAGTAGACTATGAATAGAAACTAACGTTGAGATTCCTGATTTCCCATAAGCATCATATGCTTGCCGTTGTGTCGGATCACTTAATACTTGGTAGGCCTCTCCCAACACCTGAGTAAAACTTAAAAAATAAGAACTCACCAGAAAGATCTAACCAATATTGAGGTCAAGAACAGATGCAAAGAACACAATAAGGATAGAAACTGATGTTGTTTGCACCTGACACAATGTTCAAAAGACTGTCTATATAATTGTATAGTTAAAAAATGTCTGACTCTTTTTTCTCTTACTGAGAATATGTCGGTATGGCTTAATTAAAGTATATTAAAAATAATATAATTCACACTTAGATTCAGATGCAAGAACATTACTCTTTAGCCAAACAGCTTTCAAGAGTTCTAAAAACAATAACAGACAACTAAACAAGTCATGGCATGATGATGAATGTGATTAGTTCTGGCTCCACCAAGCCAATAAAAAATTCGAGGCAAGGTCCTGAAAAGGGATTATGCCAAAATTGAACTTCATTTTGAAGTTTAAAGTGAAAAATTATTTCTTAAATAAATAGTATACAGAAAGTCATATGAACATTGCCAAACTTAAACAACAAAGAAACTGATTTAGTATGCTGCCCTGCAGCATTTGGCATTGGCAGTGGCAGGTGAGTTTGTGGTTCTGAAACATTATTAGCTGGTAAAGTGATGACATCCCTCCAAGGAAATGGAATCTCCACTTCCATTATTACAATTACTAGTCTATAAGAAGAGAATCCATTATTTAAAACATCAATTTTTTGGAAGCAGACTGCTGAACACGCTAAATGTAAGCCTTGCCTGAAAATTCTGAGCTGCTAGAGGATCATTGGGATTTTTATCCGGGTGAACCTGCCGTGCCTGCATAAAATAAACAAAGAGAAGATTTTATCTTAAAAGGACCACGAATCCTAAAGTGAAAAAGTCGAAGGCCAAAAATTGCTGAGGGTCAGTCAGCAGTAGCTGAACTGCATAAGGATATACCGTACGTTATCTATTTTTTAAATGGAGAATGACAGAGAGGGAAACTCTTAGTACTGAGCAAATGAATCAAAGTAAAACAGAGTAAATTGGATACTGTATACTTTGCATATGTAAGGCTAGCTCTGATTTTACAATCAAAGAGTGTTTTCAGACGGATCTACCAGCATTAAATCTGAAAAATATAACCTAATCTAGCTGAACAGAGACGAGCATAAGTAAGGATAGCTCTGATTTACTATCAAAGATTGTTTTCCGACGGATCTCCCAGCATTCAGAACAGGAAAAAAAGATGACCTAATTTAGCGGCAAGAGAGAAATAATCACCTTGATATAGTAAGCTTTCTTGATTTCAGCCTCTGTAGCAGAAGGGCTGACCCCTAACACATCGTAGTATTCCGTCTCCTTCACCATTGCCGATTGATTAATTGCAGTGATCTTTTTGAATTTTGTTTACTTTAAAACTTTTGAATTAACTTACTTCTTAAGAAATACTAGTCTTTATTTCGAAGAAAATAAGAAAAAATGAAAAAAAAATTGTAAAAAAAATATTGGGAAAGGAAATGTATCCAAATCCAAAGTCGTGTACTATTCGGTATTGTTGACGTAACACCACGCGCAGACCTTTGCTTTGACTACCGCCAGACTCCTGTCTGCCGCTGATTTTTTTCCCTTTAAATAAATCCGTATATAAAGCTTATGGTATCAGTATGGCTGATTTTGTCCTATGAGTTTCTTTTTATCTAATAATAAAAATTATTATTGTACACAAATTAACTATTTAATAATAAAATAGAACCGAACCTGTGAAGTGGTCTCTGTGACTCTGTGGTCCATGTGACCTAGGCCCGTGCATCATGATTCATGCGTGCATGAACACTCAATATATTCAAAAAATAAAAATAAAAAAAGTAAAATAGAATCAAACAAAGAGATAGTGTGAAATTTTGTTTGTTTCTACAAGTGTCTTAATTTTAGTGTTTAAGATTTTAGTTTAACGTTTCAAGTTTAGGGGTTTTAGTGTAAGGGGTTTAGAATTAGGGTTCATGGTTAGAATTTAGGGTTTATGGTTTAAGGTAATATGATTAGAGATTTAAGTTTTAACCTATAAACCTTAAATTTTAACCTAAACCTGAAATTTTTTTAACAACCCCTAATTTTAAAACTACTACACTTAAACCTTTAAACTCTAAAATTAAAGCGCTTGTAAAAACTTTAAGCACTTGTGGATAGAATAATTACCTCATGATAATGTACGATTTGTTTTCAATTTGTTTAAGTTAAAACTATTTTTATCTTATTTTTAAAAATTTGCATATTCTTAGTTTACATTTTTTATTTTATTTTCTAAGGTGTCCATTTTTAGTCGACCCCACGCATTGACGGAGCCATTAAGGCTTCGGGAGGGTCAATCGCCCCCATCCCCGAAGAAATTTTTTTATCCCCCTATTTAAAATTTTTTAAAAATTGATTTATTTATAAATTTACCTCCCAATTTTAAATATTTATAATTTGCCCCCAATCCCAAATCCTAATTCCGTCTTTTACCCACTGTCTATGTAACCTAGAAAAGCTGCGAATTGGGAAGCTCCTGCCACGTCACCGTGTCAGAAACCATGGCCATCGCTCATGTTCCATGCTACTTGTCAAAAGTTGCTTCCCCACTGTCCCCTTGCCGTTTGGCAGCCAAGAAAATCTCAGAATTCTCCGTGAGAGAAGTTCACTATCCAGAAGGTTTTTCTTTTTCTGATCCTGCCGTTCTTATGTTATCTATCTCTTTACATTTCTGCTTGTTCTTGTTTATTTTAGTTTCAGCTGCATGCTATAGGTTTATTCTTGCCAAAGCAACTTATGCAGGGACGGAGCCAAGATTTAGAGTCGGGAAGTAAAGCATAAATTTTGAAGACGTGGTAAATTCACAACTATTTTAATTTTTTCAAAAAATATATAAAGAATCAAAGAGTAAAAAAAAAATTCCGGACAGCCCCACTCATGACCAACGTAGCTCCGTCACTAAACCTATACGTTGATTAGTGGCTTATGCATATCGAAAAACCATCTAGCTCTAGCCGCAAAATCATGCCGGATATATAATTAAAACAAGTTGGTTTTAAAGAGATTGTAGTTTGCAGTTGCATGACTTCCCAAGAAATTGTAGATTCTCAATAAATGCAGTAAATTTTCTATTGTTTCAGGTTTCGTGTTGGTATTCATTAACTAGATTTTACCTATCAAATATTCATTAACCACATCATACTGCTCATGTAAACGTTTTTATGGATCGGTTCAGAAACGGTTCTCGTGCCGCATTGTCGAACTTCGAATTATACGGTACATATGCTTCTTTTGAAGACCCTCTCATGTGGATACATGGGTTGGTATTGAATCTTGAATATTTTCGTTTGATGTGAATTATCTGCGTGATGGTCTCCCATTTTGTTGGTCGAATGATGGAATTACTCTGTATTTAGAAGATTGCTTGCATTGCACGGTAAACTCGGTCTTTATAGTACAGTGAAATCGTAATTTGCTGAATATATCCTAATCAACTAATTTTCTTTGTTATATCAGAAAAAGTTGAATGACCAAAATAAGGAATGTAACTATATTATCAGTTTTCTTTTCTTTGATACAATCAACTAAAAACTTTCGGTATTGTATTCAGTATCTGGAATGCATACAAGCAGTGGCGGATCTACATGGCCACCAAAGGAGAAATTACACTCTCAGTTTTAGGTGAATTTTTTTTAGTGTCAAATTTTTTCTTCAAAAAATAAATTTAGTGTGTAGAGAGAGGAAAATAAATATTTGCATACTCATTTGAGAATAAATTTTTTTTTCGAACCCCTTTTTAAATTTTTGGATCCGCCACTGCAGGCATGTATTTAACTCTTAACAACTACTAATGTTAGTGTTATCATTATTCATCTGCTCCTGTTCTGCCATGCATTGCTGGATAATAGATGAATCCAAAATCATGGCAACAACTGAATGGCCTTCTTAATGTCTTCCCATCTTTTGACAGATTGCTAGACAAAACATGTTTTGTTAGCGATGGGTAATAAAATTATTGTCTTAGTATACTATTTCTTGAGTAGAAATCGCATGTTTATTTTCGGTGCCCTTATTTATGTCTAATTAAAAAAGTAAGTTTAGGGTTTAGAGTTTAAAGTTAAGGTTTAAAGTATTGAATTTAGGGTATACTTTTAGGGTGTAGATATTAAGATTTAAAAATTAAGATTTAAGATTTAGGGCATAAGATGAGCAAAAAAAAAAACAGATGATTTTTTTCTTATTTCGTACCCGGTTATTTTTTTTCTAATGGTGTAGCTGTGTTCTTTTGGGTTAAATTTTTTCCTCCGAATAAATGGGGTGCTTCTAGTGGGTTTAGAACACATATCTTAAAAAAATGAGAAAACACTTTAATCAACCAGTCAAATGTGGTTACTTAAGTTAACTTGTGTTACTTGAATATATTACTTTAATGTGTAACTTGTTATTTTTTTAGGGTAAACTACACGGGTGGTCATCAAACTATTGTTTTTTTCTTGTTTTGGTCACCCAGCTAATTTTTTCGTCAAAACCATCACTAACTTTTTGTTTTGTTATCATTTTAGTCACCGACCGTTAAAAAATTAACGAGAATGGTGATGTGTTATGGGATAATAACACTTTTAGTCCTAAAACGTGTATATTCTATTAATTAGGTCCTAATTCAAAATAACTCATTAAATATATGGGTCAAACTTCAAATTTTGCATTTTTTTCTTCCTCTGCAACACACTTCACTTGAAGAAATGGATCTTAACACTAATCTCTATATCTACGGATTCCGCTTTTAGTTGGAGAATGTTTGTCGTGGACATCTACTCCAATGGTGCTCAAAGTTCTTTTCAGCTTCAAATGCAGATCATGAACTTAAAACTTTACCTTTCGCAACGAATCTACTATCACTTAGACCTTGAAAATTATTTTCAGCAGGTGAAGTCAAATCTTTTTCTGGAGGTTTAGATGCACACCATTCATTGTTGGTTTGAACTTCGGATGCCAAAACCACCTCCATCTGTGACAACCAAGTCTGATCACCAACATCTCTGACTTCATTTGCGGGATCATTAATAATGACTCAGTTCGCGCAACATCTGATTTCTGTCCATCTGATTTTTGGTTGAGTAAAGAATATGTTAATTACATGTCTAGTATGAGGTGGTAACATTAAAAAGATCAATCATAAATTTAAAATACTAAAGTATAGGAAGCACATATCAATCATATATATATATACTACGTCATCAAGTACATGGTGAATTTGAAATGTTGTTTTTAATTGATTTGGAGATTTCAGCAACTTGATTATTCTCAAAATCTCATGAATCCTTCTTTTCAACAAGATTTACAAAGGCAACCGTCTTTGCAGAAGAGTTTGTTAGAAATTTTTAAGGACAACATCAAAAATTAAATCAAGAATACACAAATAGTTTATTCAAACATAACATGAATTAGAAAGAATTATCATTATCAATCTGGGGTTCATGGCACGACTGGATGTTGTTGTTATCCCTGGCACATTTGTCTAAATTGTTCACGTCAGAAACTTTAGTATTCAAATTAGGGAATGTAGAGGAGGATGTGTATATAATTTGTTGGTTTATAGGCTTTTCATTGCTTAATCTTGTAGATGTATTGATTTTTCTGCGGTGAATGAACCGTATCGTTTGGTCCTACAGCTCGGAGAATAGAATGTTTATTCTCCGAAAGGTTGCATTCAGTACATTTGAGACATAGACCTTCTGTGGTGACTAAACTATTTCAGAAAAGGGATCGGTGGCCACAAAATTCATGATGATCCGAGAAGGCATTGAAAGTGCTGAAGTTGAAGGTGGGCCATCGGTTGGTTTGTGAGGTTTTGGAGATAGATGTAGAGATTAATGTTAAGATCCAGTTCTTCAAGTTGTAGAGGAAGAAGAAAGAAAATGAGAAATTTGAGGTTTGACGTATATATTTGATGAGTTACACGTCACTATGTCCGTTAATTTTTTAACGGTCGGTGATCAAAATGATAACGAAACGAAATGTTAGTGATAGTTTTGACGAAAAAATTAATTGGGTGACCAAAAAAATGATAGTTGGATGACCACCTGTGTAGTTTACCCCTTTTTTATTCTAAACTTTTATGAGACATTTGAAACTTTATGTCATGTAATATCTAAATTTGACAATCAACACATTTCATAACCTCATTAGTTACTCAAATGTCGCATTCTCACAGTTTAAAATTGTCTAATTCAACTAACACGATAAAAAATATCAAATTAATTGTATATTAAATAAAAAAACATGTATTATATTAAAAATGATAAATTTAAATATTAAATTATATGTTATGCCAAAAAATGTACACAAAATTCAAAAGAAATGTTCAAAATATGAGTCCATATCCATTAATTCTCTGACTAATTTAGTTTTTTTAGTCCATACTTAGGTCATGTTTGATACATAGTTTTTTTGAGCTAAAACTAGAGGTATAGAGTATTTTTAGAGGCTTGACTAGTCAAATATGCTAATTAGAATGTTTGGTAAATAGAAGATTGTAATAGCGGATTGAGGTGAAACTTAACATTTTGAAAAAGCTTATTTTAGGAGCTTTTTGAGTTAGAGGTTTGGATAAAAGACTTGTAAAGACTATTTTGTCCTTGATAATTATAAAATTTTTCTCTATATAACATAAATTTGATTAACTAATAAAATTTTAAAATAATAATTACATAAATAAGAAATTAATATATAAATTAATAAATACATATCAATTTAATAATTAATAAATTATATTCACAATACAATTTCATAGATAAAAAATTAATGTATACATCTAAATTTAGTAATTATTAAAATTATATTAAAAAATATTTTCATAATCTAATTAACATTAATATATACAAAATGTTAATAACTAATAAATTACTCAAACAAATATCAAATATAATCATATCATTATATGTCATTTTGCTTGTTCAAATAATCAATCAGCTATCAGTTAATTTTACCAAACATTTTTATATAATCAACTAATGTAATTCGTTAGTTAAATCAACTAATATTATCAATTATCTGTTATTAATTAATATAATCTGTTATTTATTATCAGTTATCCGTTAATTTTCAAATAAAATCTTACTCTTTCTTGACTAGTAACGTGTGTTAACTATTAGTTTAGGCCGGCTAGAACTATCCATTAGTCAGAGGCATTTGTCAAATCCAACAGGTTTGGCCCGTATGAGTTGCGTTTTGGATAAGAGGATTTCAAATTTGGACTAACTTAAAGCTATCTGGCCCGACTTAAAGTTAAATAATATAATAAAATATTTAAATTTAATTATAAAACTGAAGAAACAATAACATAATTCACGAAGGTTTATATTTAATACACTGTCGGTTAAAATAATTTTTTTCTTAAAAGTGTCTTAATTTTAGAGTTTAGTAGTTTGTTTTCAAGAGTTATAATTTAGGTTTTAGGTTTTAATTTATAAATCCTAAATTCTAATCATAATACTAGATTTTAACTACATCCATTATATTATAAACCCCTAAACATTGAACCCCAAATTGAATTTATACTCTAAATTTAAAGTGCTTGTGAAATCTTTTTGTTTCCACCACCCATGTATAAAATAACTACCCATTTACTAAAGATAATCAACTGACACACTGTCAACAGAAAGTTTTTTTCATAAGCGTACTTCTAAAGCTGTCACGTATTTTTTAAGGCCCCTAAATTCTAACTCCTAGATTCTAAACTCTAAACTTTGATACATTGTTTAGACTATACAGTCAGTTTTGTTTTAGATGTTAGAGATCATTTTAGGGTTTAGTTCGTATAGTTTATAGATTAATGTTTATGGTTAGAAATTATGGTTCGTGGTTTAGATTTTAAGAATTTGGAGTTAGAAATTTAAATACTGAGAAATTATTTGATGTGCCGCCAATGAAATATTTTTTCTCCACAAGCAGGTTCCTAAGTCCTACCCTTAAATTTTAAATCATAAATTCTAAACTTTAAACCATAAAAACATTCACAAACCTTAAAACCTAATTACAAACACTAAAATACTAACCCTAAACCCTACTCTCTAAATTCTAAAACTAGACGCTTGTGATTTTTTTCCCAATGCCAATGCAATGGTTAATAATTGGCAATTATTTGATAGACTAGTGGTTAAAACAAAAAGTTACATGAGCATCTTAATTTTAGGGTTTTGAGATTTAATTTCGGGTTTATGGGGTTATGTTTGTGTTTAGAATTTAGGGGTTGTAGTTAGAATTTAGGGTTTATAGGCCATCACCTAACTCCCTAACCATATTATCCTAACCTCTAAACATTGAATTCTAACCCCTAAAACCTAAATTCAACAACCCCTAAATTCTAGACACATAAACATAAACCAGTAAACTCTAAAATTAATACTTATATAATTTTTTTTGTTTCTACTGTCGGTACATTGAATATAAATTCTAAATTTTATGTTTTAAAGAGTAAGTATTGTTGAGGCTTGAGAGCTGAGTCTGTTACTTCTGTTGTAACAGAATGGTGAGGCCGTTAGGCCGTCTCTGGTACTCGTATGGTCTAACGAATTGGGCTCCAAAATATCAATTGGTTAACTGTCTTGGGTTATAAAAACCACTTAAGTGGCACTAGTTTAATTCAAGTTTTTGGCCTACATTGATAACTTTCTCCCCTTTTCTCTTCATCGATCTTTCTTCCGTTCTTCTTTTTCCTATTCTGTTTCTTGCTGACCGTTCATTTCACCGCGGTTATATCTCCGATCAATGGGCCAGCTTCAATAAGTATACATGATTATGTAATCTTTTTACACAACATAAATATTAAAAAATTACTCAGACTTTATTATCATTTAAACAATAAATAGGTCGATGGGTTGAATTAAAATCGAACTCTAGCTTAAACTTAAGCATGTTTTTTTTTTCGAATTCGGTTTATACTTTAAGAACTGAAAAAGAAAAGTGGATAATCAAATTTAAAAGCAGAGATTGAGTCCATTTAGTGAGTCGTTATGTTTGTCAGAAAGTTTGACTCAAATCATTGAGCAACAAACAGACAAAACCAAACTTCTAATCTTAATCTCAATAAAGATTGAGCACTTAAACAAAGAAAGGAAAAAGTTAAGTCTCCATCTAAAAAGAAAGAAAAAGCTTAAAGAGAAGACGAAAAACAATGATTGAAAGCAAACATGATATCGAAAAACGGTACACAAAATCTGTCGTCCACACATTCTTTTGTTAACTTTGATGCTCAAAATCCCAATGCCAATGCCATTCTCCTCTTTTTGACCGGTCTTTTACTACATAAAGCAGCAGTCTTTTGAAGGATCCGAGGCATGGCAGCTGCAGTGCTGTTCAGGTTGGTTTGTTTGTGGTGGTTCAATTATTCAGTGATTATTTGGGGTGGGTTTTGAGAGATCCCAGAATTATTTCCCTTACTTTCATGCAAACACATTCAACAAAAGTAAACAAAAACAGCTTTATCTATGTTTTTTTTTTTGTTTCGCTTAGTTCTTTTTGGGGACTAAAGACTGCAAAAGGGTTAAATGTGTGGAAACTTGGTCTCCATTTCCATGCCAAGCATCTCTCTTTGGCTTTACCTCTTTTATCTTTTCAAAGTTTTGAGGTCTTGGGTGAAGCAATTAGACCAAAGAGGTGTGTTACTTACTGCCATTTCAAAAATTAAAGGATGAACTATCCCACCTTAGTGGAGATTTAAATATATATAGTGCTATTTGCATATTTTATTTATCATGTTTAAGTTGTTTTTTTTTATTAACCGATTACATCATCCGAACTAAATAACTCAGTGTTTGATCTATTGGTTATAGGTGTTAATGTATTCTACTTTAATTATAAGATAATATATTAGTACGATTTTAAATTTAGATAAATTCATGCACATGTACAGACTATGATAGTCGAACTTGAGTCACTACTTAGGAGGAACATGTTCTTTTACCATAAATACCCCTCAAAGAGTTCATATATATAGTGGTGAATATTTTATACACAATCAGTGTAAAATTTTTTTGGGTAAACTATCTGTTTGACCACCAATCTATTGAGAAAGTTTTAAAATGACCACCAAAGAAAAAAAACGCGTCATTTGACTACCCAAACTATTAAAATGGGATCAATTTGGCCACCTGCCGTTAAGAGGCTAACGGAAGGTGACGTGGCAGTTAAAAAATTAAAGGTATAATTACACATTTCGTCCTTACTATTTACGCATTCTTTCAATTTAGTCCTAATTTTAATCTAATAAAATAAATTAATTAGGTGGTGACACGTGTCAACACCTTATTGGAGGGATTTAATTATTTATATTTAATTAATAAATTATTTTCCTCCTCCAATCAAGTGGTGACACGTGTCACCACCTGTTTAGAGGAGGAAAACGAAATTAAGCGCAAATGCCACCCAGGGGAATCGAACCTGGGTGGTGTGGGTGGAAAGGTAGTGGTTAAGCCACTGCACCAAGCCCAACATTGTGCTTTAAAACACCCAACTTAATATATAACTCTTATTGGTTTCTACATTTATAACCCAAAAGCTCAAACCCTAAATACTAATTTCACATATATAACCTTAAGCCTTAAACCCTAAATATTTCAAATTAATTTTACACTCAACATTTCAAATTAATTTTACATATATAAATCCTAAACCCAAACCCTAAACTCTAAAGCCCAATTTAAAATATTTGGTGTGAAATTAATTTGAAATATTTAGTGGTTAGGTTTTAAGGTTTATATATGTGAAATTAATTGAAATTAATTGAAATTAAGCTTGAAATATTTAGGGTTTGGTTTAGGGTTTATATATGTGAAATTAATTTGAAATGTTTAGTGTAAAATTAAGTTGAAATATTTAGGGTTTAAGGTTTAGGGTTTAGGGTTTATATATGTGAATTTAATTTGAAATTTTTAGTGTAAAATTAATTTGAAATATTTAGAGTTTAAGGTTTAGGGTTATATATGTGAAATTAATTTCACACCAAATATTTTAAATTGGGCTTTAGAGTTTAGGGTTTGGGTTTAGGATTTATATATGTAAAATTAATTTGAAATGTTGAGTGTAAAATTAATTTGAAATATTTAGGGTTTAAGCCTTAAGGTTATATATGTGAAATTAGTATTTAGGGTTTGAGCTTTTGGGTTATAAATGTAGAAACCAATAAGAGTTATATATTAAGTTGGATGTTTTAAAGCATAATGTTGGGCTTGGTGCAGTGGCTTAACCACTGCCTTTCCACCCACACCACCCAGGTTCGATTCCCCTGGGTGGCATTTGCGTTTAATTTCGTTTTCCTCCTCTAAATAGGTGGTGACACGTGTCACCACCTGATTGGAGGAGGAAAATAATTTATTAATTAAATATAAATAATTAAATTCCTCCAATAAGGTGTTGACACGTGTCACCACCTAATTAATTTATTTTATTAGATTAAAATTAGGACTAAATTGAAAGAATGTGTAAATAGTAAGGACGAAATATGTAATTATACCTTTAATTTTTTAACTGCCACGTCACCTTCCGTTAGCCTCTTAACGGCAGGTGGCCAAATTAATCCCATTTTAATAGTTTGGGTAGTCAAATGACGCGTTTTTTTCTTTGGTGGTCATTTTAAAACTTTCCCAATAGATTGGTGGTCAAACAGATAGTTTACCCAAATTTTTTTACACAAGCATGTCTATTTTCAAGCTAAAATTTAAAACTTAAACTTTTAGCCCTAAAACCCTACAACCTAACCCATGTTGTCTAAACCCTAAACCACTAAATAATTTCATTTGTGAAAATTTTATTTTCCACCGTCAATGTATAGGATTATAATTTATATATATATATGAGTAATTTCTATACACATTGTGTAAGAAATTACAAAAAAATCTACATGTTTATTCTTTAGAAACTAATACCTAAACCTCAATTCTAAACCCTAAACTAAATAATAAAACCACAAAAATTTAAATTGGGATTTCAAATTTTAGAGAGAGAAAACGTGGCCAATATTATTTTTGAGTGCTATCAAATTTATTCTATATATATATATACACACACGGATGTCGAGAGACACCCCAATTTAACATATAATGTAACGCCCCGGTTTAGGGGCTAGGTGAAAATAATATTTTAGTATTGTCTCGGGTTTCGATTTTAATATTTTATTTAATGAAGTAATGGTTTGGGCCTCGGGTTTTAAGATTTGGACTAATTTTAAATTGAGCCCAAAAGCCATGGATGACACTATTGTGGTTTCCCTTTTTCTTTAAGGGCATTTTGGTCATTGAACATTAAATTTTTAAACAATTATAAAATAAAGGTGGAGTGATCATCTTCTTCACTTCTCTTCCATTTCATTCCAACGTCAAAAATCTCTCTCCCTTTAGAGATACTATTTCATTCCATAACTCATCCGTTTTTGAAGATTTTTCAAAGGTAAGGACGTTTTTTACTTGTCATTGTTATTCTCTACATGATGATACCATTTGTTTTCATTTTTATACATGTTTTGAGATTTGAGGTTTGGAGGGTTTTGGATTCAAATATGTTGTTTTTAATGTCTTTAACCAAGTTTTCTATTTGTTTAAGTTATATGAGTTGTCTACACTAAAAAGGATCAACAAAAATCGATTTTTACAACGTTTTATGAAATTTTCGGATTTGGGAAAAAATGAGGTTTTTGAGAGGTTTTAAGTTGAGTTTTGGGGATGTTTTAGGTGAAATTTTGATGGCTGATGATTAGACTATATGTAAGTGTGGTTTTGGAGGCTTTAGAGAGCAAATTAAAGTTTAGAATCATTGGTTTGAGGGGTGTTTAGGGGCTGCTCGAGATTATGGATTTTGATGTTGTGTGCTTGGTATGAAATTTTGTTGATTACTTTGGAATATGGACTGAGTTGGGATTGTTTAAATTGTGTTGAAATGTGTAGAAACAAGAAAGTTGGTTGGTGAAGCTTCGGGGACAAATTGAGGATTTCGGAGTTGTGAGCTTGGTCTTCGATCTTTTTTTAGGTAGCAACGGTGAGTAGAATTGTTGAATTATGCATTGTGTTCGATATGGATTCTCTTGGGGTTGGGTGGGACCTAAAAGGGTCACCTAAACCCGTGTGTAAGCCTCTCTACTCTCATGTTGTTGTGGTATGATGAATATTATAATTCATGAGATTTAAGTGCATTTGAGTGGTTAATTGTGTAGTTGAGTTTAGTTCGTGCCTCACGTGATGGTTGTCGTTGCTCCGGTGATGTGTAGTCCCGCCGGTAGCAAAAGTATAAGACTCTGGTGATGTGTAGTCCCACCGGTAGTCACTGGTTGGGTATTCCTTTGATGTGTAGTCCCATTGGAAACTCACTAGTTGAAACGGTGATGTGTAGTCCCACCGTACTTGTATGTTGGTTGTGCTTGTGCAAACCATGTGTGTTGTTGTTATTGAGATTAATTCTTGTGCATTCATTGTCTTTTTATATATAAACGTGTTTTGGAAAAATTGTGCGTTGTGAATTGTAGAGTCTCTCTCACTAAGCTATTTGGCTTACGCTCTCTTTGTTTCCAACGTGCAGATCGTTAGAGTTCGGAAGGCAATCGGGTGAGGAAAGAGCTTTTGGAGTTCTCAAGCTAGTTACAAGTATGGTTTGTGTTTTGATAAATTGCCTAGACAATGGGGTATAGAGTTTAGAAAGTTGTAATTAAGCTTGAGATGTTGCTTGTGTAAATATGTCTTTATATGTACGCCTTTTATATGTTTAAGGTTGTTTTGATGGCATGTTCCTTATGATATGTTGTTAATGCCTTATGTTGATAGTTTTGTAAACCATGTTATGTTAACGTCTAAGTGTTTGTTGGGAGGTTTATAAACATGTCCTTTGAATGATGCTTATCCATGTTAGGTGCCTTGTATGACTATATTCTAGTTAATAGAGGTGGTATGAATGCTTGGATGTGTCTAGGGAGGTTTTGTTATGCATTTAGAGGGTGAGCCTTATGTGTTTTTGATGAAATTGGAGTATTGCAAAGCAGGGCGTATCGATACTCTCAAGGGTGTATCGATACGGTCTTGCCTGCAGAACCCAGTTTTGGCTAGGCGTATCGATACACTGGGATGTATCGATACGGTATCAACTCTCTGAAATTCAAGTCAGGCTAAGCGTATCGATACACAAGGGTGTATCGATACGGTCCCAACTCTCTGAAATTCAGGAGTTGGTGTGGTTTAGGTCGTATCGATACGGGGTTGTAGCGTATTGGTACGGATCCATCTCGTTGACCTCTAAATGTTGACCGTGAGGAGCGTATCGATACGCTCAAGGGTGTATCGATACGGTCTTCCCTGTGTTGACTGAGAGGTTTGACTTTGGTCAAGGCGTATCGATACCCTCTATAGGTGTATCGATACGGCCTGCTTAAAAAGGGAAAATTTGGTTGTTTAATTGCATTTTTGTGAGTTTTGTATCCGTATTTGTTCGCTGCATGTTCCATCACATAGGATTTATTATAGGCATCTAGAAAAAGAAAAAAAATAATAGGGTTGCTAACCGAGGGGGAACCTAAATTGGTTTTCGCTCGGTTTTCCCCGTGTAGCCCACTTGGACCGGTCATCCGGCCAGACCGGGACGAGGGGATTACATATAATAATTGTTCTAAATTTTAAATCTTAAATTTCAACCATAAACATTAAAAACACAATTAAATTTTTAATCCCTGAAACACAAAAACTTATAGTCTAAAGACTACACAATTATCTGTATTGAATAATTCTCGGTAAGCGGCGGCCGCCGTTAAAGCAAAGTACTGTAACAAAATGGGAGAATCTTGGACAAAGCTTAATCTCATTACATAATTTTGTATGTCGGAAATACTGTAAAATTAGTATTACTAATTGGTCAAATCAATGATATTTTTGCCTCTTTGCGAAGCAACTTTAGTCTGATGAAGTAAAACATAACAAGGAAAGTATCTTAATCTAAAAGCAAAAAGGTAAAATAACAAGTAAAGAGAAAGAACAAAAAGAGAAGAAAGAAAAAGAATCTGCATTTTCACTAAAAGATTACAATGCCGGAAATTGTTTGAAGAATGTAAAAGAAAAATAAAAGAAATCCATGTTTAAATTTAAAGATTTTAAAAATAATCTAAAAGGAAACAAAAAGAGAACTTCAATTACTTTTTAACATTTTTTTATTTTAATTGTATAATATACAAGTAGTAGTGTAGAAGTACTTTATTATACATTTTAAATAAATTTAAACAAAATATTTATATTGTTAACCAATAACTCAGGTCGGGTCAATTTAAATTTATAAACTTTTGAGCAAGCGTTGATGGTCGGTTGGTCAGAGTTGCTCACCTGGTCCATTCTTCTTCCCCTTAGGTCCCGAGTTCAAAATCTAATAGAAACATTCTTTTTCTTAGAGTCTCTTCCTCCGCCATCTAGGTAGAAGTAGAATTAGTATTTGTCAAAAAAATTATAAACTCTTTGTCTATAGTCCTATCTATCAATAAATTTAGAGAGAGAATATCGAGTATAACAAATATACTATTTTTTTTGAACATATAACAAATATACTAAATCGATTATGTAATATAATTGAATTTTTGACAAATTTTAATTTTAATCTTAATCTTACCTAGAGGAGATGAAAAAATAAGCAGTTTGACAAACCGACCAAATGTATTTGCTTAATGTAATATTTTATTTGAATGAAATTTAATAAATTCGTATATTTAAATATCAACTTCTATCAGTCTTTTCCCTTCTTAAATTGTTGATCTCTTCCGTATAAAAGAAAAGTATAGGAAGTGCACTTTCGAGTATGAAATCTCCTAAAAAGCAACAAATATTCCCTAAGTATGGTAATTAAATTGTAAGGTTGAAGTTCCTTTTGGTGATGCTAAAGTAACAACATCTTTTTGGTCTAAAGATGTAGATGTTGCTTCTTTGTTTTTCTATTTATAATGTATTTATGATTTATAATTTTAGGTGTTGGTGGTGAAAAAATTATTCTACAAACGAAGTTAATGTTCGTTACATATTTTTATATTTTTTAAATAGTCTAAAGGCACTTTGTAAACATAGCGAATTGAACTCGTGTTTTTTAAGATAAACATCATCCGTTTTTTTACTGAAACACTTGTTGGATTCAAATATTTTTATCTTTTTATTTTATTAGTACAATTAAAGAATGCATGATAACTATATAATTTTACTTGTAAAATATTTTTTTTATTATCCGTGTATTAAATATTTCGGGTTTGGGAATGTTAGATCGTAAATACTTAACTGAAACTAAAAAGAAAAAAGGAAAAAGTAAAAGAGAGAAGGAAAGAAAAGTTAAATCAAGTATCCATTCATGAAAAGAAGTTATCTTTATTTATTTTTTATTTTTTATTTATGAAAGAATATGCTGTTTTTATTTTAAAATATGATCGCTACTTTGCATAGCTCTCACGGCATGAATCACAACTCTTTTATATTCTAATATTTCCCCCCCACTATTTTCTAATGCATTTTAAAAAATGAAATTCAAATGCATGGTATAATATCGCTTAATATGTAAATTGGCATTAAAATTTAAAAAATCTTTTTTGAATATTCGAAAATCTTGAATTGATACTTAGTATTCACACGTAGACCTGGCAAACTTGACCCGAGACCCGAAACCCGAACCGAATTACCCGAACCGAAACCCGATTTTGACCCGAACATGATGATTCGAAGTTGACCCGAAATCCGAACCGAATCGAACCGAACCGAACCGAACCGAAATTTTTTGTTGAACCGAAATGGACTCGAACCGAAATGGACCCGAACCGAATGGACCCGAACCGAATGCTACCCGAACCGAAAGCTGAACCGAATATCGACCCGATTTTAACCCGATTTTAACCCGATTTTAACCCGAATATCTATTTTTAACAATATAATAAATAATAAAATGAAGTATAGAAATTTGAGATCTTGGTGACTAATTTTATAATTTCATCATAAAATATAGCATAAAATTGAAATTGTAGACTAAATTGACAATTTGGAAGTGGAGAAATTTGAGAGTCCAAAGACCAATTTTGTAATTATACCATATAAATAAATTGGGGTCAATTTTGGCTAAAAATTAAATCTTTGAAATTAAAATGAACGAAAATATCAATATATTAAATTAATAGACTAAATTACAAAGATTAGTTAATTTCAACTAAAAGTAAATTTTTAGAGACTAAATATCACTACTGGGAGAGGATTTCTATATCTGAAGTCTAAACCGTGGGAATACTTGTGACAAAATTAAATTAAAACTTAAAGTTGACTAAAATGTAACATTTTAAATGCAACATGACCTAAAAAGTAATTAATCTCTAGCTTAAAAAATTGGTGGCTTATTTCCCTCCAAAATTTTGTCTTTTCTCTCTCTATTTTTTTCAATTGTCTTTTTTTTTTCTTTTTTTCAATCTAGCTTAAAAAAATTGGTGGCTTATTTCCCTACAAAATTTTGTTTTTTCCCTCTCTATTTTTATCAATTGTCTTTCTCTTTTTCTTAATTTAATTGAGTTTCAATTTAAATTAATTTAATTGAAATTTCACATTTAGTTTTAAAATTATTTTAATTATGTCTGTGATTTATGCTTTTAGATTTTAGTTAGTTCAATTAGATCCTAAGTTTAATAAATTAATTCATTTCAGACATTATTTATTATTATTATTATTATTATTATTATTATTATTAATTATTATCATAAACTTTGATTTAATATAATTATACAAAAAATTTATATGGATACATGAAGCTTTGATTTAAATATTTAATCAAATCCAAATGCATAGATTAACAAGTTGAATCAGAATTAATCTCATACACCAATAACTCTAAACTAAACCATAAATACTAAACCTCAAACCTTTAACCCAACTCAAATCGAATTGACCCGAAAATTAAAATGTTGGCCCGACCCGAAATTGACCCGAATTGACTCGATTTTAACCCGAACCGAAAGCGACCCGAACGACCCGATTTTGACCCAAACCGAAAGCGACCGATCCGATATTGACACGACCCGAAAACAACCGATCCGATTTTGACCCGATCCAATACCCGAACCGAATCCGACTCATCACAGACCCGAATTAGACCCGAACCCGAACCGAACCGACCCGAACCGAATCTCAACCGATTCTAGATAGACCCGAAATGACCCGAACCGAAACGACCCGAACCGAACCCGAACCGAATGACCCGATTGCCACCTCTATTCACACGGTATTTAAAAAAAACTGCTAATTTTATTAAAAAATTATCTAAAATTACAATAAGGTTTACAATTATCATTGTAAACTAAATATATAATTTTAACATTTTCTTATAACATTGACCCAAGAAACTAGCAACTTTAGATCATACAAGAAAAAAGTTAAAAATCCAACCAAAAGACTCAAATAAAAAATAGATATGAACAAATCTGACTGCATCGGCAAACGAACCACAAAAGGGGATTAAGCTATTGAAAGACCACCAAAAACTGTAAATCAGATGCCGAGTGTCGTGAGAAACTATCCACGAATGCAAATCGCATATCCAAATTGATCAATCCGAGAGTTCAAAGCATGGAAGATCAATAAGATTACAAATAAGCACCATCTTGATCAGTCGTGACATCGTCAAATACAACCCTGAGAAAACATAAAATAAAAAGAACGATCAAACGACCGAGAAAGAAGACGAAAAACATGTCAAAAGACAAAGATAAACGTGCCACGAAAGTGAAGAAAAACAAGTCATAAACACAAAATTTTCTTATTAAAAATAAAAGGGTAAACTATACTAATGACCACCAAACTATGGAGTTGGTGTCGATTTGACCACTATATTTTCAATTGTGTTAAATATACCACATAACTATTTAATTGGTTTAAATGTAGCCACATGCCGTTAAAAAACGAAAAAGTTAACGGGACTGTTAAAATAATTGGTATAATTACACATTTAGTCCCCTTTATTTATACAATCATTCAATTTAGTCCTAATTTTAATCTAATAAAATAATTGGTGACACGTGTCACCACCAATTGGAGTAAGAAAAATGAAATAGTGAAAAATGGCCCCAAAGAGAATTGAACTTGTGTCTTTAGAGAAAGAGAGCAACGTTGTTACTACTAGGTTAAGCTTGTTTCTGGTATATGAAATACCAAATATAATATATGTTGTATATGTGATTTGCAAAAAATTTTGCATTTATGCATGTAAAATAGATTACTTTATGCTGCTTCAGCAATGGACGGACCTCTGCCATGTAATAGCTAGAGGTGGCAAACAGGTCAATCGGTTCAGGTTCGGTTCGGGTCATTTCGGTTTCGGTTATTTCGGGTCTGATATTTTCGGTTCAGATTCGGTTTCGATTTCGGTTCGGTTTCGGTTCGGTTTTAGTTCGGGTCTATTATGTTTCGGGTCATTTCGGTTCGGTTGATTTCGGTTCGGTTATTTTCGGTTCGGTTAATTTCAGTTCAGTTGATTTCGGTTCGGTTATTTTCGGTTCAATGAGAGATCAGTCGTTTTTAATCAAATTTTTAGGTTGGTCAGATTTTACACCCTATATATGACTTTATAAAGTCAATATATTTGACATTTTAGTGATTTGTGTGGCTGTTCATATTTTATCTTTCTTTATTTCTATTAATCGGGTCCATTCGGTTCGGGTCTATTCGGTTCGGGTCCATTCGGTTCGGGTCTATTCGGTTCGGGTCCATTCAGTTCGGGTCCATTCGGTTCGGTTTATTTCGGATTTCGGATCAAATTTCGGATTAGATTTCGGGTCAATTTCGGGTTGATTTTCGGTTTCGGTTCGGGTCTGGGTTCGGGTAATTCGGTTCGGGTTTCAGTTCTCGGGTCAAGTTTGCCAGGTCTAGTAATAGCTAACCTAAATCAAAGAACGCAATAATTAGTTGTGATCAGAATGAGTTTTATGGTAAGAAATACGAAGGTTTATGCCAAAATAATTCACTTCGTGAACCTGCTACTTCAGTCATTATTGGAACAGCAGATGGAGCTGAGGAGCAAGCAGAGTTACCTGCAACAACATTGATGTATACGATACTGGAATTGGAAATTTAAGCAAATTACTCCCAACAATAGTCAATTCCAAGATCATGAAAAAGTTGTGAATTTGTGATGCTATGTGTTTTATGTACATTGTCATTTGTTCGTAAAAAATTTAAGTTGTTAATATATGCAGATATGATACTCTTGTTTGTACCAAGCCTAACAACATTCCATGTTTTTGGAATAGGTTGAGCTAATGGGCGTTCGTCTTACAGTGTCCTGTCGAGTGAATTGTGGTTTTGCATTTACCTTACAAGGTTTCTACATCACGTGATAATTCTGATGACATGATGAAGCAGTTAGGCCACACCATAGATGTTGTGAACAATGGTGCTGAAGCTGTCCGTGCAGTTCAGAAACACAATTATGATCTTGTCCTGATGGTAATTCTTTCCGAATCTTGCAATTCCTTAATCCGTTTCCCACTCTTTTGGATGGTGAAAACAAAATGAAAAGCTAACTCCATGTTTAGGGATGAAATGACTTGCATGTATTTGTATTCTGAAAGTTCCTTTACTTATTTATCTTGCTGGAAGTCTGCATATGTTAGGTCATTTTCCCTTGAAGAGATTCTCCATGTAATGTAAGCAACATATGCAGCTCTTCATATATGTTGGTTTCCATCCAGTCCGGTAAGAAAATTGGATAAATTAACTAAAAACTGCTAGTGTATATAGATTATAGAGTTTCAACTAATCCATGAGCCAAGCTTTAATAAAAAATTGGATAAATTACCTGCCATGTAATACCACATATATTATATTTGGTATTCCATATACCAGAAACAAGCTTAGCTTAGTGGTAACAACATTGCTCTCTTTTCCTAAAGACCCAGGTTTGATTCTCCTTGGGGCCATTTTCCACTATTTCATTTTTCTTACTCCAATTGGTGGTGACACGTGTCACCACCTAATTGGGGAAGGAAATTAAATTTAATAAATATAATAAAAATAGATAAATCCCTCAAATAAGGTGGTGACACGTGTCATCGCCTAATTGAATAATTTATTTATTTATTAGATTAAAATTAGGACTAAATTGAATGATTGTATAAATAAAGGGGACTAAATGTGTAATTATACCAATTATATTAAAAGTCCCGTTAACTTTTTCATTTTTTTAACGGCAGGTGGCTACATTGGAACCAATTAAATAATTATGTGGTATATTTAACACAATTAAAAATATAGTGGTCAAATCGACACCAACCACATAGTTCAGTGGTTATTATTATAGTTTACTCAAAATAAAACAAAAAGAGAACCGGTAGACAACAACTAACGTTAAAGTCGGTGCCACCGCGGATTAAACAAAAATACGAAAAACCGGATAGAAGAGCGGCGCAAACCCTTTAGAATTTTTCTTGATTTTTTTATACCTAAACTTTATGATATTTCAAAAATTAATCATGTTGTAACATAAAGTACTTAATAATACTTGTATTTTGATAGGTTAATACTATATCAACAATATGGCTGATTGTTGAAATGGCAAATCAATAATAAATTAAAAAAATTATCGAATTAAAGTCTCAAATTTTATACTAAACCTTATTTTATAAATACATATATAACGATTATTATATGATATAGAATTGATGAAAAATATTTTTTTACTAATAGGGTTAAAATGTTGCCAAATATCTCATTAATTTACTTGTTAGATTGTATATATAATTTTTTGATAATCGGAGATGAAGGTTTTACTTTTTTATCTTAACAATTTGCTTTAATCCACCGTCACATGCAATTAATTCATATTTAAATAATAAATAAATAAATAAATAACACATAGGGATTCAGTGATTCACATTGCTTATAGAATTAAAAAAAATCACGCATCAAATAATAATCATTTAAAGTTTTTAAATATATTTCAAATGATATATGTCATCATTTTAATTTTACTTGAAGAATTATATTTTTCACCGACAAATATAATAAATAATAAAAAAATATTTTGATATACGAATTGTGTAAATTAAACGAGTCTATCCGGTCTAAAGTTTATAAATTTTATTTAGATTTTAAGATTTTTAATTTAAATTTTATGCTTAAAATATACAAATTGGGTAAAGAAAATAAATCTAAACAACACTCCAATTTAATAATTACGCAAGTTTTAAATCTAAATCAGATTATTAAAAAAACATTTTATCTTTTGAAATATGTAATAGGTAAAACTATGATTTTAATCTTTGTAAAAGATTTTAAAGATACGTCGATTTAATATAGTTTAATTGACATTGTTGTTGGCACTTTATATAGAAGGACATGAGTTTGAGCATGTTTAAGTGTTCATTATCCTCTTATATATAGGTAGGGAGGGGTCTAGGTAGTATAAGTATTGTACAATGAATGTTAAAAAAATATAGGGGTGAAGTTGCCCTACTACAAATGACGAACGTAAAATTTTATGTTACGGGTCAAAACCTTTAGAAGGTATATTAGAAATTCAAGAGATGCGAAATTAGATTATCAGTAGAAAATACAAAGAAATTACCTAAGCTATATGAGAATTTAAAAATTCTAAGGGGTGCAACCGCACGAACAAAATATGTCTGTCCTTTTCGGTGCCCCTTTCAATGCCCCAACACTAAAAAATAGATTCTAAATCCTAACCCTAAATTCTAAACACTAAAAATACATTCTACCCACAATTCCCTAAGCCTAACTCTAATCCTAAACCCTAAACTTATTTATTTAATATAGAAACATAAATAGAAACACACAAAAAACAACCATATATTAGGTGCGGTCGCATCTTTTGAAATATTCAAATTTTTATTAAGTTTTTTTTTTTTTTTACATTTGACTATTTATAATTTAATTCTGTATCCTTGAATTTTCTTTAATTAGGGGAACGAAGAATTTGCTCCTAATGAGTAGGGGTGGGCAAAAAACCCGATTACCCGGTCCCGGTCTCGGTGGATTTTTACCCGGTATTGGTTTCGGTAGGACTGAGACTAGATCCTGCTTTTTTGGACCCGGTACCTGGTGGGTACCCAATGGGACCGGGACCTGTACCAGGTACCTGGTACTAGTCTGGTACCGAATGGCGTTGAAGAGGTTAAAAGCAACTGAAGGCGCTCCTTTATTTCTCTTTGTGTATGAATATTATGAGCATGACTCGTTTTAAGACTTCAACCTTCAAGCCTACAATATTTTGACTTTGTTATTTAATATTATTATTGATGGTTGGAATTTTTTTCTCCTGCTGCTCAAATTTTATTAATAATAGACTAATTGACCGGGTACCCGGTATTGGTACCGGTTCCCACTAGTACCGGGACCGGTTCTTGAAATCTTGGACCCGGTCTAACCAGGACTGGTTCTAATTTTCAGGAACCGGTGGTTACTGAGACCGGGACCAATTCTAGACAAATTGGTCGGGTACCCGGTCTTGCCCACCCCTACTAATGAGTTTAGAATCCACAACATAAGAGAAAAAAAGTGTATCAACTAAGAGCTTTAACTACTTGCTCAAAAGATTAAATTCGTTTGTAAACACAACAAAGATAAGAAACAGTAGGGTGGACTGGTGGAGAAAGTTGTTTTGGTATGCGCATGGACAAAAATATTGTGTCTTTTTGTGTCTCTTTTTATGTTAAAAATTAAATTTTAAGCTATAGTCTTAAATTTTAAATTCTAAATTTTAAAAAATACGCCTTACTCAAAATTTTTAAAGTCTAATCTTAAACTCTAACATTAAATTTTAACCATAAACCTAATTTTTTAGTGCAAGAGCATAAGTAAAAACAGCAAAAAGGTAGATAATTTCTATTCCCCTACATATGAAGTATTTGTTTACAGGGACGAAGGTAGAATTTTATATTAGGGGACAAATACTGGGACGAACACAGAATTTTATTTTATGGGGCGAATTTATAAAATTTTATGAGCGAACTTACAAAATTTTAAGGGATGAAAATAAATTTTCAATAGGAAATACATAAAAAAAATTTAAAATATATAAGAATTTTAAATATTTAGAAGGAGGATTGTCCCTCCAACCCCTCACTGTATATTCTGTTTGTTTATCAATTGATCGAGAATTTTGACATGCAATCTAATCAAAGGAAAAATTATATCATTGGTCATTCCTGCCACGTTATTTATGGAACCAACCAATAAAAATCACCTATCTCATTATTTTTTCCATGCCATAATTTTACTAAGTGAACATTCATTTGGTAAAAACTATTTTTAAAATTGATTTATAGTAAATATGAGTGAAGATTCACTTAGTAAAAATATGACATGAAAAAAAATAATGAGATTGATGATTTTTATTGGTTGGTCTCATGAATAACGTAGCGGGAATGACTCATGATATAATTTTTTCATTATATATATATATATATATATGAATAGGATAAAAGATAAAAGATGCATAATTATACATTGATAATTATCAGTTGTACATTGCTAGACCTGTCCTTCCAAATCCACCCCAACCACTTGGTAAAATTTCACTGTAAACCATGTTAGTTTGATTCTTTCTTTCTATCCCCCCAAACACATATACCAGTACCACACAAAAAGTAAAGTAAAATTAACCAAAAATGAAAAGAAAAGAAAGAATTTTCCCCTCAGAATCTGCCAACTATTCCCCTTCGTCATCGTCATCGTCATCATCTTCTTCTCCTGTCACTGTTCCTTTACTCTGAAAATAATTTGGTTATCAACACATTTCAGAACCCCAATTTCATCACCGTCTTCTTCACTCACACTGTTATCTCCAATGGCAATGTTTAAATCCAGAGAAACAGACTGATCTTTTTCCTGACCCGTTTCTAATTCTTTCATCTCTTTTGGGTCACTGCAATTTGAGCTTCTCCTCCAAGAACTGAAGCTTTCGCAGCTGAAAATGACAATGGCGTCCATTACAGGAACCGTAACACCATCCGAAACCGTCACCTTTCCGCTTTCTATCGCTTGCTTAATCCTTTTCAGACAACAATAGTCAACGTGTTCCATGTCTTCCACGAAGAACACCTTGTGAGGATTCTCGTTCAATGCTTCACCGAGTCTCTGAAGAACATCACCGCTGCCTGACTCTTCCGATCTCTTCCTTTTGTTATCTTGGTTCGAATCGGCCCTTTTCGATCCGAAATCACTCAGACTTATGGAGGCAAAGCTGGTTTGGGAACCGAAAACGCGTCTAGCTAACTCCCTTGCAATCTTCTGCTTGGCTTCGTTGTCGGATCCTAAGAAGAACATCCAAGTTTCTTCTTTGAGCTCTCTTTGGTTTAACCAGCTTTTGCCCTTTCTCATCCCCGACCTGCATTCGAGGATTGTGCTAACAATTTCCGGAATCACGTCCTTCTGCCATGGAACCTGTTTCTCCAAAGCATTGCACAAAATGTTCATGTTCTCGGCATTTAGAGCCTTGAACACGTTAAGGCCGTCGGTATCCTCCTCGATTGCCTCACTCGAAGAAGCCGAATTCGGGCTCGAGTTCGGATTCGAGAGGAGGTCCGGCTTCGGATCATTTTCCGATATCCAAAACTGGAGCTCTCTAGGTGACTTTTTAGATTCAAAACTGACAGGCCAACTTAGATTAAGAGCTTCATCAGTGTGGCATTTCTTGTAAAGATCCCTCACATTGACTGAATCCTGTGGAAAAAAAAAGGAAAAGAAAATGTGAATATCAAACTGTTTCAATGATTAATTCTGCAAGTGAAGTTCAAAATAAGAAGAATAAATAAATACCTTATTATCATGGGAAGGATTTGTTTTGGTTTCTTCCTTGTAGCTTTGCAGCCATGAAGGTAAACTTGAACTGGAAGAGACCACGTTTTCAAAGTTGAACAATCTATCGGTGAAGGAACTGTGATTCTTATTTACTTCAGCTTCAGCCACTTGCCAACTAATCGAATCTATAGATTCCTTTGTTCTATACTGAGAATGAGAATCAAAGCTGGAATAAGGCAAAAAAAGAAAAAAAAATGATTAGTATAAGTAGAACGCATGTAAAGATGAGAAAAAGAAGGTAAAACAAATAAGCTTTCTTTTTTTCTCGGGAAAATAAAGCAAATATTTCATAACAAATAGTTTACCTTTCAAGATTAAGACTGAGGCTTAAGCTGTCAGATGAAATTGTAAGAGGATGAAGTTCCCAGATTGATTCAAGAGAAGGATGGCCTGTTTTACAGTTGATGTAAGTTCTGAAAGTTGAAATTCCCATGAGAAACAATTTCCCAGTCTCCTTGGTTCCACACACTAATCTTTTGAGCTCCATGATTATATGCTCCACCGGGCAGTAATAGCTTCTTCTTTGATCACCATAGGTTGACCAAAACTCAGAAATCCATTTGAGATCACCTAAGTATAAAACAACCCCTCTTCCCATATAACTCTTGACAAGGCATTTGAGCTTTACAAGCTTCTGTTCAACTTCATCTTTAGCAAGATTTTTGAGTGAAAAAAGTGGGAGACTTATGAACTGAAGGTATCTTAAATCCCCAGGGACTTGGCCTTTCTCGAACTTATCCATCACCCCTCTAACAACACTCTCGGCAATGGCGACCGACTCTCCTATGATGACAGTGTTTCCCCTCCCATTCACTATTCTGCTTATTACATTGCTCACATCTTGGTCGTTCCTAACTTGGTCTAGCGGTTTGCTCGATGAAAACCCAAGCCCGAACTGAGCCTGAGCGTTGGAATGAGACGGGTTAGAACCGAGCTGAGCTTGGGGATTGGGGTTGTTTTCCTTTGGAGAGGGGGTTTGGGAAGATATCTCCAAGGAAACTGTTTGTTCGACTTTGGTTTTAACTTGGGTGCTAGAGAAACCAGCTTCCCTCATAACCCTACTGACACTAGGATCATCCAAGATGGAGATTACGAGATGTTCTAACTCTATCTTGAGAGCTAAAATCGGTTGCTGTTGGTTCTCGGTGGAGCCTCGGCGTTGGTGAGCCTGCGCGCGCTTAAAGGCGGCGACCAAGGCATTGGAGAGGGAAGGGTGGTGATGGTGAGGGCCTAATAAAGGGCTAGAAGTGGATGCAGGAAGGCGATTGAGTGCGACATTAAAGCAAAGCTCTAAAGCTCTGAACTGAAGAGGGTGAGAGTGAGATTGAAGACAAGCGCTTCGAAGAAGACCGGTCGAAGACGCGAGCATGGCACTCGCTACGTGTAGCGGAGTGACTTGCGCATGGCCTCGCCGTCGAGCGAGGCCAAACGCTTGCTTCACCATGCTAGCAGCCTCAGCTGTTAAAGCTTGCTGCACAGTGCAAACTCCAGCTCTCATTTTTTTTTGTGGTTTAAGGCTACAAATTTTACAAAAACAAACTACTTTGAAAGACTGGGAATCAAGAAAGGAAATCAAACTCTTAGAGCTTCATCTAGATATGAAGAAAAGAATTTGTCAATTTTCAGCTATCAGACTAAGGCAGCAGCCATCAAGCTTTATATATATGTGAAAAAAGATGGAGTTTTTGGTGTTTGATTTGGTGAGATATTATGACAAGTGGAGGTGGGGATTTATGCTTTTCTTGTTAGTGAGGCAAAATTTTGGTCTTTTGTATGTGAAAGTGGTTTGCATGTGACTTTAGCTTTGCCTTTTCTTTTTAATATATAAAGTTATGTGGATAAATTAAAAGTTGGTAGCTTTAATAGTAATTTCTTTTTATTTTATATGATTTTAAAACAATAAAAATGCTTTAGTAAGAACAAAGAATGGAATAAGCACTTTTGATGTCTTTATAAAAAAAACTAAAATAATTATAAATCAGTGATGGGTGATTTACATTGTTAAATTAAAAAGATGTAAAATTGAATATAATTAGCTCTAGAAACCAGATGATGAGGAAAAAGGAAAAAAGGGAGGAAAAGGAAAGGATAATCAGCCAATGAGGATGAGTTGAGGAAAAGAAGAGTGGACTGTCTGTCTGTTTGAAGTTTGATGGGAACTGGGAAATGTGGATGTTCTTTTTGCTTTCTCTTCCTTTTTATGTGAGTTTTGGATCACAAAATCATGAAGATTGCTTTAAATTAGTGTTTTTTTTCTTATAAAAAACTAGAATTTTAGATCATCTGGGTGTAATCTGTTTAAGGGTAGATTATTTGTTAAAATTTAAAGGTATATTTAATTATTGTTTTCGGATGAATGTGTCTGCTAATTGATCTAATTAAATTAAGAATTAGTGATTTGATTGATTACATAAAATCAAAATAGAGGGAACAACAATGAATATATAAAAAAACTAACAATCGAAAAAATAAAAATTGAATAGGTTTCCTAGTTAATCAAGTTAGAATTAAAGATCAATGATCTAATCAATTCGATCACTGATTCAATTCTTACAACATTACATATAATAATTAGAAAGAATTGAATAAAATTAATGAACTTAAAAATTGGAAAATGAATTTTAAGTACATTTTTTCATCTATATCGTAGAGAAACCATAATATATTTTTCAAATGTGTCACGTATAAAGTGAACAAAAATTCTCTATACCTCCTAAGTATGCCTTTTTTTATGCCTCATATTAAAAAAATGATTATTATCTTATATATTGACGATGAAAACTAAAAGTTTTCACAAGCGATTTAGTTTTAAGGTTTAGGGGCTTAATTTAGGGTATATAATTTAGGTGTAGAGATTTAGAATTTAGGGATAGTGGTTAAAATTTAGGTTTTAATCTATAATCCATAAATTATAACCCTAAATGTAAATTTCAACCACTATCCCTAAATTCAAAACCCATACACCTAAACCCCAAACCATCCACCTTAAACTAAGGCATTTGGGGAAACTTTTAATTTCCACCGTCATAGTATCAAATAATTACCCACTAAAAAATACTTGAAAATTAAATTTTAAATCCTAACTCTAAATTTCAAATCCTAAATCCTACACATACAAAATAAACCCTAACCTTTTGATAAAAAAAAATAAATTCTAACCCAAATTCCTTATACCTTAGCCCTAAACCCGAACAACTTTCGTTATTGGGCATTTGTAAAAAAATCCGAAGGCCTTCTACTAAGTAATTTCTTGGATGATGGCAAACCTTAGGTGCCAAAATGGTTCATCCTGATGACAAAACTCTTCACCATTCTCCAACTATCAGCAGTTGGTGTGGTAATGACACCGATTTTTATATATGTGTTGCTCAGAATATTCATTTTTCTTGAAATAATCGTACCTAATACTTGCAGCCAACAAATGAAGTGCTGCTAAATATGATAAGCGAAATAAAGGTCTAATACTTTTTCAAATTTATGAATCCACATCCTCTAAATGTCCAAATTCCTTCTTCCAAAAAGATTGTGCTTCTTCCACTATTTAAGCATACAGCAAATACTAAACAAAACTCACACTTAAAAAACAAATATAATTGAACTAATATTTATAAATTTTAAAAAGCAAATAAAAGAACCTGGAGTTGAGAAGAGGGCTTGGTTTTCAAATACAAACAATCCCAAAGAGCACTCCATTTTCCGTAGCAATTATCAAGAACTCCTACTCTATAATATTGTTGCAATTGATGAACCGGTGCTGCCCAATAAATTACCAAAATCAATTCATAAGTTTAAAAAAGGGGAAAAGATAGAGAGGGACGTTTACAATAACAAAACCAGAGAGCATCGAAACATTTGGTGCAAGATAAGCGACGCTGAGCAGCAGACGATTCTTTCTCGGCACTCATTTTTTTCTCCACCAAACTTGGACGCTGATCTGGTCTGCTTCTGGACTAGACTACCTTGCTCCGTTGTTGTTTCGATGTTCCCGATTTGCCGTGAAATCAAAGAGTCATTAGTTTTCAAAAGCGCGATTTAGGCGCAGGCGCGTGAGGCCAGGGAAAAAAACCCTAGAGGTTCGGATCGAAGTTTAAGAACAATAGAAAACGACCGAGAAAAAAACATATCTGATACTATTCCAGTGAACACCAAAATTTGGGACGTAGCTATCGAATTTGTCAATCAGACCAATTAGAAAATAAAATAAGATATATTACCGGCAATGAGAGTCAAACTCACAACCACCAACAACAAAGGCTTAAGTTACAACCATTAGGCTAATTCCATCCAGTGGCGGATCTAGAAATATATTTGAGGGTAGGCACATGTAAAATTTTAAAATTTCAGGGTGGGCACAAACCTTAAATATTACAAAAATTTGAGGACTGGTTCATAAAATTTTAAAAAATTAAGGACAAATATGTAAATGTTGAAAAATTCAGGGTGGGCCTAGGCCCACCTCACACCAAAGATGGATCCGCCACTGATTTCATCTATATGATATAAAATAATAACATAGTTTAGTAAAGGGTTACTTTGTTGGTTCACCCAACAGCAACAAGCAATGCTTTGCCTTCGTTGTTTCTCGCCGGCAATGTTCATTCCCTTTCCTCAACCAAATCACTAGGTAATATCACACTATTTTTATTTCATTCCTTCATTCCAATGGCTTTTCTTTTTTTAGTTAAACCTCTTTTTGAGTTCTACAATTTCTTAACTCGTAATAAAATAAAAAGAATGAATTAAAGGTGTAGTATGTAAATTGGGCTTAAATCAGGACTAAAATCAGAATTTTAGATTTAAAATAAAAGTTTACTTTAATTGAGATTTAAAATTGTAAAGATCGGTTTAAGTAGCAGTGAAGTGGTATACGTTGACTTGGTGATGATAGAATCTACTTCTTTATTTGGGCGGAAATTCTCTCTATTTTGTTTCATTTCTTTATCGTCTTCAAACCCACATTCGGTTGGGGAAATGGGATGAACACTACCAGCGGGAAACAAGGAAAGCATAACATTGCTTGTTGTTGTCTTTGATCAAAAGGAAAAACATAGTTCAATTAAAATAAAAGGGGCCCAACCCCATGCACATAGTGTGCACGAAACAAAGAGGTAAAACAAACATAAACCGCAAGACAAACAAGCGGAAAAAACGGTATCCTTGCAAAGCCGAGCAGTGCAGAGGGAGTACAACTCAACAGAGGCTAAGAGCCTATCCAAGGCCGGGACAGCCAGGCCCACAAAGACAAATAAACGCCTATCAAGGCAAGCAAGGCAACCGCTACAAGAAAACCTCAGATCAGTTAGGACGTAAACGAAATTCTTACTCTTCTAAGAGAGCTTCTTTCGGAGGCAGGCTCCCAATCCCATAGTGGGATTAGATCTTGTCACCAAAAGCGCGGGAAAACAACATCCTAACTGATCGAGCTTCACTAAAGTGACTACCATGCTTAAATCCGACAAACTTTAAAAAAAGAAACCATGATCTTCCGAAGAACGGAACCACATCAACCGGAGCTCAAAAGGAGGGGTAGAACCGCCCGAATCCCATCCAAATCTTATAACCTTCGTTTTCCAGATCCCATCATATTTCCAAATCCCAACAGATTTCAATATCCCATGAAACAAGGGAGTGTTCGGCTTTATATGGAAAGTTTTGGAGCAAAAAGCTGGGAAGGGATATTTATGGTAGGATACCATTGGAAGGAAGAAAATACCCTCATCCCTAAGCTTCACTTTGAGCCAACCAGCTTCCATGGCTTCTCCAGCAAGCTAAAACCCCAACCGAAAAATTGGCGGCCTGTTTGGCGGAGTCGTTGTGGTGCCGCGAGGTAGCTGCTAACCGGCGTGACGCTGACGACCTGCCTTCGTATTTCCACGAAAAGCAAATAAAAGCCGGAAATGATGGATAGCAAATAAAAGCAAAACGAAACTGATCGGGAAACAGGACCAGCCTCCGTATTTCCACGAAAAGCCGGCAGAAGCTTAGACAAAATTGGCTAACAACCCCGTCTCGTTCTCTAATAATTGAGAAAATCCTCCAAAAACGTAAGGAGCGGAAAGACCCTCCTGCGAGATCTTTCTGTCCGGCCTTTCTCGTCTTTTGAAACTTCCGTCGGCAGAACAAGCAAAATCGCAGGTAAAAAACTGGTGACTAGAACGATGATAAGGGCTTAAGGTCGTTCCGACGAGACCCTATGTCAGCTTACCACGACGACCACCCAAACATTCTCTAGAGCCGCAACTCCTTGGAGCAACCATCAGCCGTAGTCGTTCGCTGCATCTCTCCGGCAATCGACGACCTAACAACGGGGACCAAAGCCACACGCTCTCACGACCATGCACAACTGTTGGGGTAGGGAATTAAAGCCACGATTGGGTCTCGAGGGTTTTGGACGAGAGGAGAATTTGGGGGCGTGTGAAGCGCGTTCAATAAACATTGCTTGTTGTTGGGTTCACCAACAAAACAACCCTTTAATAAGCTATATTATCATTTTATATCATATAGATGGAGTTAGCTTAGTGATTATAACTAGACCTGGTAAACTTGACCCGAGATCCGAGACCCTTTAAGTACGATGATAAGGGCTTAAGGTCGTTTCGACGAGACCCTATGTCAGCTTACCACGACGACCACCCAAGCATTCTCTAGAGCCGCAACTCCTTGGAGCAACCATCAGCCGTAGTCGTTCGCTGCATCTCTCCGGCAATCGACGACCTAACAACGGGGACCAAAGCCACACGCTCTCACGACCATGCACAACTGTTGGGGCAGGGAATTAAAGCCACGATTGGGTCTCGAGGGTTTTGGACGAGAGGAGAATTTGGGGGCGTGTGAAACGCGTTCAATAAACATTGCTTGTTGTTGGGTTCACCAACAAAACAACCCTTTAATAAGCTATATTATTATTTTATATCATATAGATGGAGTTAGCTTAGTGATTATAACTAGACCTGGCAAACTTGACCCGAGATCCGAGACCCTTTAAGTTATAATTTATAACTTAAGCCTCTGTTGCTAGTGGTTGTAGGTTCGATTTCCATTGCCCGCAATACATCCTATTTTATTTCTTTTATTTAATTAGGTCCAATCACATGGTGACACATGTCACCATCTGGTTGGTTAATTAAAATTGTTAAACAAAATAAATTAAAATTTAAAAATATGGTGACATGTGTCATCCTCCGGTTGGTTGGTTAATTTTTAATTAATTAAATTAAAATTATGACCAAATTGATTTAATAGGTAAATAACAGAGACTAAATGTATAATTTTACAAATTTCTGTTAATTACCACGTCATCCTATTGTCACCCCTTCGTTAGTTTTTTAACGACGATGGTCAAAATAGGTTGATTTAATTAGTTTGGCGGTGCCGTTTATTTCCCATTCACTATTAAATTAGGGTTAAGTACACCACTGAACACCGAACTAATTGGGGATTCCTATTTTGACCACCGAACTAACGAACTCATCAATCAGACCACCGAACTTATAAAATCAACCTATTTTGACCACCGAACTAACGAACTCATCAATCAGACCACCGAACTTATAAAATCAACCTATTTTGACCACCGCCGTTACAAACCTAACAGTAGGGTGACGGAACTGCCACATGGCAGCTTACGGAAAAATTTTAAAATTACATATTTGGTCCATGTTATTTACTTATTAAATCAATTTCATCCTAATTATTTTGATTAAATAAAATTAATCATCCAATCAGATGATGACATCACTCAATTGGGTTAATTTAGCCAAATTTTAATTAAATAAAAATATATTAAATATTAAATAAAATATATTAAATATTAAATATTTTCATTTTTTACTTTCTATTTTATTTATTTTTATAATTAAATTATTACAAATATATACTTATTAATTATTTTCATCACTTAATAAAGAACATACATTTTTTCATTTTCATTTGTTTATTTATATTTAAATTAATAAAAATTATTTACACTATTTAATATAAAAGTGCGTCTAGCTTACAAAAAACGTGCACCATCACTTAGCCCTTGGCTCCAAAGAGTGAATAGGCTCAAAGATTGCGTCTAGCTTAAGACTAACCAGAGAGTGAATAGGCTCAAAGCCCATTCCAATTTTGGGAAAATCACTAGTCTAAATATGGTTTTAGTCCCTCTACTATGTTAAAATCAGCGTTTAAAGCTTCATTTTGGGTAAAATACACCCCAAGTCACTCAGTTATTAGTTTGGTAATTGACGGGTCACTTTTTCCTAAGAGTTACAATCTATTCACTCAACTAAAAAATCATTACAAACATATCATTGCCTGTTAAAATAGATGAATAATGGTGCCGTTCCATTTACATTGTTGTCGGTAATTCAATTCGAAAAACATAAACATTAATAACTTCGAAAGAAAAATTTAACCCATGTATTATTATGATTATATATTTTTTGTTTAAATTCGAATGTTCTAACAAGTATTTCGTTTAACCCAAACCATCTTATTAACCCCTTTTCCCCTTTAAATTTGAATGCTCTAACAAGGATTTTGTTTAGTACTGCCGTCGAGAGTCGTTTGTTTGGATGAGTCTATAACGACGACGATAGTAGCGGTGATGGTGGCGGCGGTTAAAACAAAAAAAATGGTCGAGGCTAGGGTTTGTGGATGATGAAAGAATTGATTCTAATATTTTTAATTTAAAATATTATAAAAAAAAGTTTAGGTTGAGGCAAGGGTTTTTAACATGTTAGAATAGATTATTTTGGGAAATTTATGGATTTAAAAATTTTAAAGGAAATAAAAATAAAAAAATAAAATCAAAGTCATGTGTCATTTTTTGGTTGGCTAACCGAATTTCTTTAAACGTCCGTAACGCCCAAACACTTAAAATGGTAACAATGAAAATGTTAGACATCTATTTAGTCCGAAAAATACTTTAGACACCTATCTAAAATAAAAAAAGTTTAGTTTTAGCACTTATTTGACAATTAAACTTAAAAACTTTGAACCCACAATTTTTATAGCACTTTTTTAGTAAACTTCTTTAGAACAACATCGCCAAAGTAGTTAACTTTAATCTCATAGTTCCAAAATGGAATTATCAATTAATGTTGGTGCCAAGGAACGATGAATAAATTCATAAAAAAAAAAGACAATTTAACAAGTATTTAGAAGCAAATAGAAAATAACCATAGCAACATATTATATTAAGTTCGGAAAATAAAACTGAAATTAAAACATCTTTATTAGAACAAACGAAAACTAAAACTAAAAGAAACTAAAACTGCCTTGGTTTCTTGTCTGATTTAGGGCGGAATATGTCGATGAGAACAGAAGAGTGGCATCTGGGGCAGCTGGGCTCTATTTCAGATACCATCACATACATCAAACAGTTAGAACACCCCATCACTACAAGTGACGGTTCTTCTACTATTGTGTTGCTAAACTCAACTTCCTCGCCCGGTGAGTCTTCGTTGTTCAGCGGCATGCATGACGATGTAGATAGCGATACCGACGAGGTCTCCGGGCATTGGTTCGAAGAAAAACGATCCTTCAGACGTAATCCTAGTGGAGTCAAGCGAAGATTCAGGTCCACGTTTTTTCCGTTTTCTTCTTCACCAATCTCCGTAAAACTTCTCTTTCTGGCATTTCCGTCGCGACGTTCCTTAAAAGACATGAAAACATAAATCGGAGTAGATTTTTGTTAGGAACATTTTTAAAATTTTTGTCCGATATAATCGATTTACTCAGATAATCTTAACATAAGAAAAAAATTGATAAACTTTACATGATTAATCTACTATATAAAGAAAAAAACATATAAGGAACCTTGTTATTCTTTGGAGTTGGATTAGTGGTTGAGCCCTCATCCTTGATGGGGAGATTAGCAGTGGAGATGAGAGAAGTAGTGCTGGATTTCTCATCCTCTATGTAACTCTCTTGTTTGATGGAGGAGCTTGCCATTGTTTGGAATAGAGAAAAATAATTGATTCTTTCAGCTTTCTCTACTTGCATTTTATAGGCAAAATGGGCAGGGGGAGACCACGGTTTTTTTAGAACAATGAGTTGGTGAAAAGTGGTAAAATAATAATAATAAATAAATAAAATTTATTTAACAAATAATAAACTATAAATAAAATTTATTTAACAAATGATAAACTAAGAATATGTATATATCGTTAGTCACGTGTTCGGTCAAGTAGTGATTTTTAGTTATATTATTTAAACGTATAAAATTACACGTTAGTAAAAAATATTTTATATAATTTTATAAAAATAATTGACCGATGTGACATTCTTTCAAGTTAACACATTTGTCTATATGACATTGTAATGTCAGATTGTACTACTACCATGTAGTTTTGTCACGTCATTTCAAGCTATTTATCGTTAGTTAACTAACAATTTTCATCCGTAAATGGGTCAAAATGACCCAAAATAAAACGTTAAAGGTTAAATTACTTCAGAAAGAATAGAGGTTAAAGTGACTATTTAATAAAATGTAGGGGTATTTTTTAGCTTTATGCTTATACAATATACTAGATTGAAGTTTGTGTATAATACTGTGTATTTGATCAAAGTTCATGTATAATTTTAAAATTTATCCCTTTAAAAAAATCTAAAACTTTAGAATTTAATGATTTATTGTAAGTTATAAGCATTAGTTTTTTATATATTTAGATTTATGGGTATGAATGCGCCCAAGTTCAATTGCCTTGTATTTAAATATTGGAGATTAAAGATCCATTAATTGGTCTAGTAGTTAAGAATGTTCATGTTTGTCATACTTTATCTATGTTTGAATCTCAATATTTGTTTTAGGAATGTAATAACTTTTTATTTAATAAAAAAAGATTGGAAATTAATAGAACAAATTGGGTAGGGAGGCTCATCCTATAATGAGTCTCTGTAGTATTTGATCTGAATTATTCAACACACGGATCGGATAGTGATAATTATACAAGCAAAAGATTTAAAGATTATGAATAATGCCGCTATTGTACAAAAATAAATTTTAAAATTTCCTAATAAAAGTAAATAAGGAAAAATAAAATTCATTAATTATAATGAGTTGGATATCAGTAGTTAAACAAAAAAAATATTGTTTATAGTATTAAATTATGTCACCTAAACTTTGTAAAAGAAAAAAAAAATAGTGAAAACTTCATAAAATGTGAGAAAATTGGTTAAAGAAAATAGGTTTATATTGTATATACTGTTAATTACAAATATGTATACAAATAGTTAATCACGTGATACCGCACATTAAAGGCCCTTTTAAGACCACATTAAGTACGTTAACATAAATACAAATAATTAAACTTTTAATTAAGTGTTATTATACAGTTAATTTCAGTTATGCATTTATACACCAATAATGTATCAGATATAAAGCCAAAAATAAATATATAAATTAACAAACTGAGATTTAAAATTGCATTTTAAATAAACAAGAAAAACCAGATCCAAATTCAATTAAATTTTTTATATTCAGAAGTTGTATTGTATATATGAGAAAGAGGGAATGGTAAAACTGAAACGGTAGAATCAAGAGGAGTAAGACAAGTGTGAATGGAAGGGTAAGGATGTAACTCTCAAAATGGAGTAGGAAAAATGCCAAAATAGAAAATGTTAGTAACCGCTGTAGAAATATTAAGTTTAAGGTTTAGGATTATAATTTAAGATCAAGATTTAGAGTATTGAGCTTATGGTATATTTTTAGGGCGTAAAATTTAAAATTAAAATTAAAGTTTATAATTTAATTTTTTAGTATTAAAATACCAAAAACGGAAAAAGAAAAACTGAGGATTTTTGTCCTAACTTTCAAAATGGAGTATGAAAAATGCCAAAATGGAAAATGTTAGTAACCGTTGTAGTTACAGAAACAAACAGAAAAACAGCAAATTCCCATTTGTAAAGGATCAACATCACTTTACTTCTCCACCGTCACTCTCACAAAACGCATAAATTCAATGGATTTCAGTAATTAATGGTTTTAATTACTCCCAAGTTCTATTTAATATTTTTTAATTATCGGTATTTAATTTATTGACCAATTAATTTAGATTGAATTTTGCATAAATTTATTACGAGGACGATTCTTCAAAAATATTTTTTTATATTCACAACGTAGGGAATCGAATTTCTGATATTGCTTAAAAAATATAAAGTTTCTTCCCATTAGACCAAGTATTAATTAATTTTTAATTTTTTTAAATAAAAGTTGCAGATCAAATCAGAAATTAACATTTGATATAAAATTTTCAACATTCCACTTATAATTGATTTTTATTTAATTCCAACTTTGAATCTCTAACTCTCAGCGATCACTTTTCTTAATTCTATATAGTAGCTCTTTTGTAACCAACAAAAATTGTTAAGAGTTTGTTGTAAAAGTTATCTAATAGTGGGATTTAAGTGTGATTATTTATATAATTACATAAGCATAATATATTTAGGTTATTACTATAATTGCTAAATTTCACTTAATTAAATATAATTAGAGTACTTAAATTGCACTATTTAATTTTTTTAAGGTAAAATACACCACAAACTTAATTATAGACATGACAACAAATATGTTATTTTTCTTCTAAAAGTAACATTTTAGTCACTTTGTCGATAAAATCGAAACAAACGACTTGGTATAATAACGGTTTAGTCCCACAACTTATACATTCTATTGATTTGGCCCTAATCCAAAATAATTCAATAAATTTAACCATTCATATTTAAAAAATCATTAGTGAAATGACTATGTCTACTAGCATACGACGTTAAGGTTGTAATAAGTCTATTCCATTAGTTTGTCAGTTGTCTAGTAGTGAAGTGACTGTGTCTATGGAGCTATCACATCTTTCAGTTATCGAGCTTTGGACAATAGCATGGAGTAAGACAAGTGGTCGAAGGGTGTGTTAGGATGATACAATGTCAAAATTTTTGAATATGAAGGGTTAAATTTATTAAATTATTTTTTAATTAAGACCGAATTGATAAAATTATACGCTTTAAACTAAAATTGTTATTATACAAAGTCATGTTTTAATTTTCGCAACATTGTGACCTATTTGTAACAAATTTTTTTTGAGTAGCTAAGTTGTTATTATTAGAACAAAGTGACATGTTCGTTATCAAATCTATAATTAAGATACTTATAATGTATTTTATCCATTCTTTTAAAAGATAAAGAAACCGACAGCTATACAAATAATAAGTAATAATAACTATTAAATATTTTTTATATATGTTTAGTTTTTTTTTATAGTAGTGGCTAGTTTGATTAAAAAAATTATCTAAATTACAACGAGAGTTTATAATTATAAACGTAAACTAAATACATAATTTAAACTTTTTCAATAACCAATGACATAAGAAACTAACTACTTTAGATCATATAACGACCGTACAATGAAAAGGTTAAAACATAATCAAAAGACTCGAACAAAAGAAAGATACGAACAGAATTAACTGCACAAAAGGGGATTAAACTATTGAAAGACCATCGATAACCACAAATCAAAGTCAGACGTCGTGAGAAGACCATTCACAAACGCAAACCGCATGTCCAAATCACAGAAGATCATCAGGATAACCAAATAAGTGACATCTTGATCAACGAGACAATGTCAAATCCAATCTTGAATAAACTAAAAATAAAAAGAAACGACCAAACAATTATCAATAAAAACAAAAAAACGTGCAAAAGGCAGAGAAAGACGTTCCACAAAGATATAGTTATTCTTAATACAAACTATATATATATATATATATATTACGATAAAAATTAACAAAAAAATTACTAATGATCAACAACCCACATAAAAATTAATGTCATCGTCAACGGTTAAACAAGATAAAAAAAAGTTGCGAGATATTTTTTTAAAAAGAAAAACCATAACCGCTGACTTTTAGACATTTATTTTTAATTAGCAAGCCTCAATGAAATGTTTGCAAATAAATTTGATCACGCTAACATATTAAAAGATGTTAAAATAATTAAGATTACGAAATTATGTAATTATTACCCTAATAATTATACTTTTTTACAATTATTCTATGCTATTCAAACATACATTAGTCCATAAGAACACATTTGAAAAGCCATTATAATTTACACAGTTATAATGTGTTTGAACAGTCATTATAATTTATGAGTTTGGCTGAATTAAATGTAATTGCCAATTGAAGCCTCCGTTTACACTTTTTTTGAATAAGAAGAGGCCAAACTCAATATTTTAAATTATATTTAGGGATGGGTATTTTATTCGGACTCGACGAGTTCCGACCCCACCCGACCTGACCGGGTCGAAATTTTTTAATTAAAAAATTAAGTTCGGGTCGGGTTTTTGTTAAGGGTAAACTCGGGTCGGGTCAGGTTCGAGTTTAGGGTGAAAAATATCCGACTCAACCCGACTCGGGACTAATAGTGTAATTTCTCCCTAAATTTTTTAGAGATATTTATAATAATACCACTCTTTATATATATATATATATATATATATATATATATATAATTAAGTCCTTAAATTGAATTTTTATTTATAATTTAGTCCTTTAAATTATAATTTTTTACAATTAAATCTCTTAAAATTATTTTTTTACAATTAGGTCTATAAAATTAATTTATTTTATATAGATCGGGTCGGGGTCGGATTTAGTATATTTATTTTCGGGTCGAGTTTTTTAAAGAATAATGCCAGGTCGGGTACGGGTTTATGATGTTTATTTTCGGGTCGGGTCCGGGTGGGCCAAAAATCTGACCCTACCCGACCCTGCCCATCCCTAATTATATCAACTGGAGTCGAAGATATACTATGCCTATCGCAAATAGCTAACGATTGCAGCACCGTCGGAGTACCATTATAAGAAACTATCTCAAAATGATCATATGACGTTAACTTAGCTAAACTATCCGCTTACACTCTTTAATTTTTTTTTTGATTGAAAAATGAGATATCACTACATGCCTCATTAAAAATTCTCTTATGCCTAATTGAGGGAAAATAGTACACATAATGATATACTGAGGTATGAGACTTACATAGACTTCATGCGCAACAGATAGAAACAAAACAATCAGACCCGTCAACTCAAAGACTGATCCAAAATCAAAAGATGTCCCACCATAGCAGGAGGAGACGGGTAAATGATCTCCCTGAAAGGAAGACCACATGCCAAACTAGCAAATTTATCAGCAACTATATTCGCCTGTCGAAAAACATATGAAACGGACACATCCCAATCTTAAGCGAGCAATTCATTAACGCTTTGAACTAACGTGTTGCCTTGCAAGACTGTGGTATGGTCATGTATGATTCGCACCACATTGATATTGTCAGTTTTCAAATCTACCCTCTGATATCCTAGACTCCAAGCATGAGATAAAGCATCATACACCGCCCAAAGTTTCACCATAAGAACACTACAAAACGCCAACGCTTCTTCAAATCTCAAACAACCAGTCTCCCATTGCATCGCGAATGACTCTCCCGATCGACGCCATATTATACGAGCCTAATTATACTCTTTAATTTTTAAGATTTAGGAGAGGGGAGAGAAATTGTAAAATTACAAGCCTAATTACACTCTTCAATTTTATAATTAATATTATTTTAAATTTTAAATTTATATAGTTGTATAATTATTATTTGTACTACCAAACATGACAAGAAATTATAATGTATTCGTAAAAACAATTAAATCATCGGCGAATTGAATGTGGCTGATAGAGGTACCATTTTTACCAACCGTAACATTTTTTATTAACTCGAGTCTGGCAGCTTTCTTCAGAATTGCACTCAGGGCCTCTCCCACCAGATTGAATAATAGTGGTGATAGAGGACAGCCTTGGCGCAGCCCCCTTTTTATAGTGAACTGGTTTGTGGGCGAACCGTTGACTAGCACTGATAATGAAGCCGTTGAAATACAGACATTAATCCACTGCCTCCATTTGTCACTGAAACCCATTTTTTGTAATTATAATGTAACTAAATTTTAGTAGTCGGAACATGTCTAAATAATTAAAATTTATTGTAATTACACTCACGTGTAATTATTAAAGTAGTAATTACATATTTATACAATTACACTATGATATCTAAATAAATTCTAGAATTTTAAGAATTGGCTTATTGGTGGGGTTTGACGCTTTGAGCTCAGGCAAAAATTTCCTAAGTTTTATTGGCTCGGTCCGAACTATATCTTAATAATAAAAAATAATTTAATTATAAAACGTAAAATATTAATATAAGATGTTTTAATATTATATTTATCTATGCTATTATTTAAAATTTTGATTGAGTTAATGTCATTTACTGGCGGAGCCACATATATCGTTGGGTGGTCGCGTACCTTAAATTTTTGAAGTTCATATATTTGACTTTAATTTTTTTAAAATTTTTTATGAATTGGTCTTTAAATTTTATAGTTTGTGCACACCTTGAAATTTTGAGGTTGTTATAATTTGGGCCCACCATAAAAAAAATTGACTTGTGCTCACCCTCAAAAAATATTTTAGATCCGCCACTGATATCACTAATTAACCGTTTTTCAACTTAGTTAAAAAATTAATAAAAATATTTTTATAATTAATAATTATAAGATTTTTTTTCTTTTTATACTCTTATATTGTTAAATAAAAGAACTAAATGCCACTATTAAAAGCGAACGCATGACCGTGAATTTATATATACATTTACCACTCCACCAATAGTAAATTTTGATTAAATTTCGATAATATATATATATATATATATATATATACAAAAGCTGATTTCTTTTAATTTATATATAATTTTGATATTTTTTATAAGTAATTTATGTACTTTCATAAATTTTGATAAATAATTTATGGATAAATATTCTATACACAAGTGGTTTAGGGTATAGGGAGTTAGTTTAGGGTATAAAATTTACGGGTTTAGGTGTAGGGGGTTAAAATTTAGAGATAGTTGTTTCAATTTAAGGTTTAGGGTTATAATTTAGGATTTATAGGTTAAAACCTAAATCCTCACCATATTACCCTAAAAACTAAACCCTAAACCCTAAATTATAACCCTAAACCTTAAATTAAAACAACTATCCCTAAATTTTAAACCCCTACACCTAAACCCATAAACATTATACCATAAACTAACTCCCTATACCCTAAAAGTTTTCACAACTAGTGTATAGGATATTAATCCATAATTTATATACTTTTTCATTGTTTACTAGATTACTAAAAGATTAGTTTGACGTATAAATGAGTTAACATTTTCATATTATATTTTATTTACATTATAAATTTAATTTTATATAAATAATCTTTAGTAATTATTATTCAAATCTTCGTATTTTTTACTTATTTATTTTCACATGAAGTTCTAGTGTAATTAGCTAACTGTTTGGTAGCTTTGGAATTTTGGCCTACTTGTACCATAAAAGAATATTTTTAAAAAGTAAAAATAAAATTATTAAACCGAACCCAAAAATAATCCAGTAAAAAAATAGATGATGCTCATCTTAAGAGACTAAGTTCATTCGCTTTGTCAGCAAGGTGTATGTGCATTGTCAAAGAGTTAAAAATACGTATGAACAAATACTACCTTATAATCAATTGTTAAAAAAATTTATTAAACCAAAGTGAAGGAAATTGATTCAATAAATTTCACGGTACTTGATTCAATACATTTAATTACAATTTCTTTCTTTCTATAAAAGGCCACAAATAGAATGTAAATGATACACATTAGAGCAGAGAACTTACAGCAGTAACAGCACAAAACACCAAACATGTGGTTACATTATATTGCAAGGCCACAAAGATTTGGACATGCCTCTGCTAAAAGGCAAAAATCATATTCATAAAAGCAATAACTTACCATGCTTAAACAACATTTATTAAGCAATAAAAAATGAATATCTCATCAAAGCAGTAGTTCTTGCTCAAAAGTAATCTAAAGCATATTATTCAGGTAACCTAAGCAATGCCTCAAATATAATCTGATCTCATAAACTAATACATCGAATAGTTGTCACTAACCCCAGGCCTGATACCTTTATAAATTGCCATGGCAATAGGAAGAATGCCAGCGAGTGCGATCTGAAGTTGATCCGAGCTGCTTGTTCGAACAGTTATCTGTCCGCTCATCTTGTTGTTCAGTCCCGCACGAACTGCTATTTTTGAACTCCGTCCAACAGAAAACTGAGACTGAAAATTGGCACCCAATGCCAAGTCCCCTTTCCATTTGACTAGAGACAAACCCAAAGAGGATTGATCCTGGCCGATTGGAAAATCTGAGTCTCGGAGCTGCATTTCTAGATTGGCTCCATATGCTGCATCACCTTTAGATCTAACAATCCCAGTGCTACCAATTAACATAAGCCGCCTTCCAACAGCAATGTGATCCTCGAGTTTGAGTCCAGTTGCAACATTCTCACCTAGAAAAGTGACAGAAAAGCCCGCAGCTGTTTTGTTCTTTTTGAGATTTTTGAATTTGGTCTCCCCTCTCAAGACATAAGCTAATTGCTTTCCAACATTTTGGATGTCAAAGCCAGCCATGGTTGATCCATTCTCACCATGCTTGACAGAAACTGAAGAATCCAAATGGATGTTAAACTCTTTCTTATCCTTGGTGAGTTGCACAGATACTGCAGCAGGAAACTGGCTGACAATTGCTAGACTATGTTCAACATTAACACCATCATAGCCACAATCATGGTCCCAACCATGAGTGTCCAAAACTGGCCTCGCCATGAACTGATTAGTTGGTTCCAAGAACCTGTACCTGTACGCTGGATTATTAGCATCAAAGGAAGGTGGCAGGACCATATCAGGTAACGGAACTGGTACAGCAGCCGGACCACTGGTTTCCTGGTCCACATCTTCCCCCATGTTACCATATTCATCAACGAGAGGCTTTCCTTTCTTCATCTCTCTCATTCTTCTCAACTCCTCCTTCCACTGCTTTTTCTGGAGGAGCTTCACACGGTAATCATACTCCTCAAAATATGCTTTCCTTTGCTCCTTGGTAAGCTTACCAAGCTGCACTTTCCTTAGAGGTCTGAAAGGTGGGAGCCGATCATATTCATCCTCGTCTTCTTGATCTGAATCAGATAACTCGGCCATATCAATATCTATGTCACCATTCTCAACACCCTGATCAGCGGAGAGTTTAGGGTGGCTACGAGACTGCAACAGCCAAGATAACAAGTATGGAAGAGGAGGAGATCGAACACGAAAACCAAAGAGCTTCCGATGGTCAAATGGATCTTGAGGTTTGGAGAGAGAATTTGCTTCAGATAAGACTTTGATGGAGTAGCATAATAACAATAGTTGAGGTCTCCAAGTTTGACCATTAGGAAGAACCTTCTGGCCATCTCTATTCTTTCGGCATGACGGATGATTTTCAACAAGACAAACAGGATTCATCAAACTTGGATTCATCATCCGTAGATCACCAATAGCCTGAGCAACAGACTGCTGAACAACATGGGAACGTTGGGCAATAAACACCTCATAACTCAAAGATGAGCCAGATGGCCCTTCAGGGGGCGCAGAAGCAGCATGAGTCAAAGCAATTAAGGCATTTTTCCAGATAGAGGAGCCAAGAGAATTAGTGATTGACCTTAACAATGGCAGATCATTAAGATCACGGGTCTGGGTGTCCAACCGATCGACATAGACAACAACATCAGGAGGACACTTCTTTATGAATTGCTGTATAGAAGCTAGGACCTTGCGATTGGCACCTTGCTCCATAGCTGAAGATCTCAAACCTGGGGTATCAATGATCCTCAATTTAACACCATCTACTACTCCTGTAATCTCTTTCACAACTGTAGTGGCAGGTTCAAATGCATCAATTGAGGTCTTCACCTCACCAAAGATTGAATTTATTGTGGCACTCTTGCCCACGCCGATCTTACCAAGCACAAGTATGTTTAAGGGGAAGCTTAAATCATCTTTACCCTCTGTTTCAAGCTCCAGAGCTTTCCTCTTTGCAGAATCCACGCTAAACAGTTCACTGGTTTGCCTCCCCGCAACAAGTGCTAGTCTATAAAGAACTTGTGCTGCTATGGAATCTTCTGTTGAAAGTCCAAGCCTCTGAATAAGTCTCAAGAATTTGACTCTTATAAGCTGTAACTTTTCCAATTTTATTTTATCTTCTTCACTCAAGTTGATGGAATCTCTCTGACTTGTTACAGCAGGAGGACTAAATATGTTGGGCCTGTTTGGTCGAGATGCAGATCTTGCATTTTGCAGTGAGGATCCTAAACCCGCAGGTTGTTCAACAGAGAAAAGCCTGGATCCATCTTGAGAGGTTATAGTAATGTTACTGCCATCAGAGCCACCACCAGTTGCTGCTTTCAGGAGGGCAGCCAAAGCAGCAGAATCAAATAACTCCTTCCCCTCCCCTTCTTCATCAGTATCCCCTTCTTCATCTGAATCAATGACAATCTGGCCATCAATTGTCTGAGAATGATCATGAGAAGTATCAGCATCTGAGTGAGAAGCAATGACAGATCCTCTCTCTAGCTCTTCCAAGAATTGCTTAGCAGCTTCCGAATCCTCAAAGAATATACTTTCAGTCTCTGCATCAGCATATGAGCCTCCAATTGCAAGGCCTTCACTCTGATGGTGCTTTTCTTCTATTTCACCTTCAGAACTAACTTCTTCAGAAACTGTAGTTCGTTCCACAGTCTTAGGTGAATGAGGTTCTTCTACTGCCATGGTTACCGATCTTTTGTTTTGAGAATCACTATCAGAATTCTCCATTTCATGAGCTGCCATCATTTCAGTAGGTTGAGAAGAATGATCCATTGGCTGAATTCCATCTCTACCCCCTCCATCTATTTTATCAGGAGATGCGCGTTCAAACATATCCACATCCTCTTTGAGGTCATTTAGCTCGGTTCCAGAATCATCTTTACCAAGCAGACTCCCACTAGCAGCATCAGCTTTCCTCTCAGCATCGGTTTCTGAAGTCTGTTCAGGAGCCAAGACCTCAGTAGTTTCAATTCCATCAGTCGCCTTATCATGAGTAAGCTGATTAAAATCACTGTCCAAGCTTGCATTCCCAGAGACTGGAGCCACCTGTGCCTCCCTAATCTCAGATGTCTCAACGCCCGAAGCATCTCCAGTTAAAGGTGTTGCATCAACAGCCAACTCCTCTCCACTGGAAAATTTTGGAACATCGGCTTCAACCACCTTATAATCTCCTTCTTCCGCAACCATAGGATTGACAAGCTTAGCTCCATCACCTATGACCGAATTGTTCTCAACCATCCCATTTCTACCTTCCTCTCCGCATTCCATTGATGAAACAGATTGGTCAGCTTCACCAAAGGAGTCTATTTCCACCTTGTCCTCCTTATCCCCATTGCCAACACTTCCAATATCAGGCTTTTCCATCGACCTCGACCCCTCGCCTCTAAATTCCTCTAAACCATTATCACCACCCCCAAGCGAGTCATCTTTCATAATCACATTTGAAACAACAAAAGGGGCATCGCTATTGTCGCTAACAAAAGGGTCGGCCACAAATGGCCGCTGGGGCGCTGTTTCAAAAATCCCCTCACGATTCTCGTTATCATTAGTTTTACCATTTTCATAATCTTTCAAAGCATGTTCGCTAACTGAACTCGTTATCAACCTAGAATCATCATTCGAAGCTAAACACAAAGAAGAGAAAGACGAAGAACCTGGAGAGGTGGAGAGCGACTGAGAGGCGATTTCCGGGGCAGAAAGCTCGGCGTCCATGGGAGGTGGGGAGATAGAGAATTAGGGTTTTAGGATATGATATGGTAGAATTCGGATTGGTTAGCTGGAATTTGTGAAATACCAGACTTTAAGGAAGAGAAGAAAGATAAGGTGGAGTGGAAAAGGCCAAGGGTTTTGTGAGTTCGTAATTTACCATATAATCTGTTAGATTTATTAGCATATTTTATACATTTTTTTTATTTTAGAGTAAAATACTTAAATCATCATTTAATTTTACTCACAGAATTGTTAAAACGCTCAAGTTCATTACTGTTGTGAATAAAATAAAGAAGAACAAGAAGAACAAAGAGAGGAGAGAAGGAGGGAGATTTGTATTATTCTCAAAAATAGAATTGTATACAATGCCTTCAATGAATCATCTATTTATAGGCATAAGAAGTACATAATACATTAAACTCTAATTAATAGAGATAATATTCCTAATAATAAATAAATCAAACTCCTTAGATAAAGTTCTAATCATGATAGACATCCACATAGATAAATATTCATAACACTCCCCCTTGGATGTCTATGAAGATAATGTGCCTCGTTAAAACCTTACTAAGATAAAAACCCAGTGAGAAAAAAAAATTTCATTAGTGAAGGAAAAAGAGTACACACATCTTTAATACGCATAACATGTTGCCTCATTAAAAATCTTACCAGGAAAACCCATTGGGATAAAACCTCGGTTAAGGGAAAAAGAGTGCAACGCGTATTTCCTCCCCCTCATGAAAACATCACAGAAGATCTTTGAATCTTCATAATTCAATCTTGAATATTATTTTTCTAAAGATCTTGAGGAATGAAACATTAGAGTAATATGTTTCACGATGTATCCGCCTTTCAATTGAGATATACATCTTGCATTATCTCTACACAAAATAGCTTCATATCATATCTTGTGAAAGTAAATCTACATATCTTCTGGATATGTTGGGTCAATGATTTTAGCCAAACACATTTTTGGCTTGCCTTGTGCATAGCAATTATTTCTACGACATTTGAGGAGGCATCAACGAATGTTTGAAGATCTAAATGTAATGATCTTTGTATATTCATAGATATTTCTTGACCAACTAATATATAGTGCTTCAAGACCAAAAAAAGATATAATTATCTTTATTCACATCCAACAATCTTACAACTATTGGGATACTCAATAGATATGCTCTATTCATATTGAATCTTCTTTAAGATTCTTTCAGCTTATGTCTATTCATAGACAAAAGAAATATATAAAAATGCTAGATCTTTAGGTCGAGATAAACTTGATGTCAAGATTCAAGTACTTGTATTGAAAGTACTTCACGAGTTTCCAATTTGAAGCTCTTTAGGAGTTCTAAAATTATCATAATGGATCTTGATCCAAACTCCTTTATAAAATACATAAGGAAATCTGATCATTCTTATAGTATTTTCTCAATTAGTATTCACTAAGGCGATTATACCAAATGCGCCAAAATATTCATGAGACATGTCTAAATAAATTTCCTCAGAAATTTTCAAATGCTTATAGCATTTTAGATCCTTCAAGGATAAATATGGATCCACAAATAATTAGACGCATGTAAAATTTTCAAAACTGCCAAAGTAATTGCATCCACCATGAAGTAATTAAAACTTTTCATAAATCATAGTTCAAGTCGTATTTACGACTACTTATTTGTGTCTCACTTGCATTACACCTTTAGGTGTTTGGACTGCTTGTCCAAATACTTCTATTTTAGAAGTTCAAAGCGTCTTTCAACATTGGCCAATTCAATATCTATACTTCTGGATAGATTTTATACAAGATCCTCGATTTCTTTCTTTACTTCTATAGAAGTATTTTATGTAAAATTGTTTGTAAAATCGTTGTCGACAACTTTCCAATTTTTCTGGTTCCATTCTCGTAATGACATAACTCATCGAGATCTCTTCAAGATTTCAATCTTTATTTCAGGTACCTGAAACTCTTCAAGAGTTTTATTATTAGTTATGTCTTGGGTCTCTTCAGGAGCACCCGCCTCCAATATATGACTATCTCATATTACTTTCTATTTACGAGAATTTTGATCATTAGAACCATTTCAACTATCATGCTTCAGGCATGATTTATATTCTCTCGCTCTAACATGTAATTTAAACTTAGAGCGTTTCAGCTGGTATATGAGACTTAATTACTCTCATTGGGTCAGTAAATATGTCTGGCAGTTGACATGTAATAACATGAATTATCTTATGAACTTCTAGTTCATATACGAGGATCTAGATAATGATAATTCATTTTCCTCTATCCAGCTGATTATTATCTCCCCCTGATGTTGAGAAAATCATGTCATAAATGATTCTCCAATTAATGTTTAAGAATTTAAACATAAAAGAAGATTCGTACTCAATATATATTCTCAACCCTTTTTACTTGCCCATTTTGTGCGTTATGGTGGAGCAATTCAACTATATATCGCACATTCAAAGATTCAAAAAAGGGAAATATGACTTCTGACCAAAAGTCAAATCATAATGGGGAGTTTATTATAACTCGTTGGCTTGATGTGTATAAGGGTTGCTATATGGAAATACCATATAAATATTAAATGTTTTGTTCTCACGGTTTAGCTATTAAATAGGAGGCATCCAATTAAAAATTTGCTAAACCGTATTTTTCATAATCAATAGGCTTTGTAACAACCGATATAGCCTAAAATATAAACCCACTAGCTTTTCAAGACGAATAGTCTAATTGCATAATCTGAATCTTTTTAGAATCAATCTCACAAACTTCTGGTTGTAAGTCGATAAAACAATGTAGATGCATCTACTAAAATCATATAAAACTTTCCACATTTGTGGATATATGGGCCCATATTTCGTTCAGATATGCAAGACATACAGTCTCAACTTCAGTACAAGAACTTTAAGTTCTAATTCTTTTGGTAAGTGGGATCATTTATATCCTTTGAGAACAAACAACACAAGAACTTTAGGTTCTTTTAGTAAGTGGAATTTAATCAATTCCTTTAAGCAACACAAGAACTTCACATTCTTTAATAAGTGGAATTTAATCCATTCCTTTGAGAATAAGCACCACAAGAACTACAGGTTCTTTTAATACATGTGCATGTAGATCTCAATAATTTATGCACCATTATTGATCAGGATGGTTTAACCGATCATGCCAACTATATATATGTGTATATATCTCTAAATTTGTAAACTTCTTGTTTACCACAACATGTAATTCAATCTCACTCGTACATGTCTAGTACGACCATCAAAATTGTTCCTTTAAATAGGAATATATTTAGCTCTTTCGAAGCTTCCAATTGAAATTATCTTTTGGTAGCAATATATAGCTCTTCTAAAGATTTCAACTGACTTTTTGGCTACCAGAACTTATATCCATATTGGCTTATTTTAAATGCCAATTGATAACATATGTTATCTATAATTTCTAAGGGGATATTTTGCAAACTCATATTGCTCTCTTTATGACTTTGACGAGTATAACGCACTGTGAATATTAAAAAAAAATTCCATTTGACAATAATATATTTGCTCAACCAGAGCCTTTTGTGATATTAGTACTTCCGGATATAGTACTCACATTATTCCCTTGCATTTTAATCGAGAAATGCATAATTGTGCACCTTTCAAAATGTGCTTTGTTTCATTTACTCCAGGTAATGAAAATATGTATTTTGTATCATTCACTTCGAGGAATGAAAAATATAAAATATAGCACATCATATCAAGTCGATTATCTATCAGAGATAAACTTTCAAGTGCTCTTCCGAAGTATTGATATTTTAGTACTTTGAGAAATACTACTCATGTTTCCCCTTGCATTTAAATGGGAAAAATATTTCTTATGCTTAAGTACAATATGAGTACTTGCATTATCTGCTAGGCATAAATAGCCACAATTCTAGGCATAAATAGCCACAATTCATTGTATATTTTATTCCAGAAGTAATCATATTCTTCAAATAATAAATTAACATAATTCGTAAATAAATAATATGTGAAATAAATAAACATAAAACAAACTAACATAAATAAATAATAAATAAAACGAATTAACATAAAAAATAAAAAAAAACAATTATTTCTGTTAGAGGTTATAAGGGAAATAAAATAAATGGTAAATTATTCCCTTCAAGGGTTATGAAAAAATTAACAATATCCAATTGAGTTGGACCAATAACGCCATAATTATTTTCGCCATAAACAAATTTTGTTTATATTTTATTTCATTTATCATTCATGATTATGGATAAAGTCCATAATACTTTGGTGTTTGACAAGTACGAAACCAATGGTTTATAACATCACATTGGTAAAAAGATTTCATTTCCTTAGAATGATCTTTATCACTCTTGTCATCCTTATAACTTCGCTACCAGCGGGTAGAAGTATTCTTAAAACGACTATATTTTTCATGTGTATATTCATAACCTCGACCACGACCACAACTTTTAATGTGATTTTTTATTCCTTCCATAATATAATCTCACATTCACTTCAGGGAATGGAGTAGAGCCAGTGGGCCTTTAAAACCTTTTTCACATATCCTTATCACAGAGAACAAAGATTTAATCCTCGTACGCGGCATTGTTAAACCTGTCCACAAGGTCCTTTAAAAATCTCCTTTGAGACCAGTAGCCTCGCAGAACGGGATGTCCAGCCAATTATACTTGGATTATATCGAAATTATGTCTCTAATTGAATAATGATTTACCATGTTTGCATTCACTTCAGGGAATGAAACAGTTCCAATAATCGCATGGAATAAACATCATGCTTGCATTCACAACAGGGAATGCCCCATCATTGATAATCGCATGGAATAAAACATCATGCTTTGCATTCACTTCAGGGAATGCCTCCCATAAAACTTTTTGGATCAAGACGAATTTTCGTAACTTGAAATTGGGAGAAGTCTATGGTCGAGTTTTTCGACGAAGAAGAAATATTACTTTCGAGCAAATATAGACTTTATAACAATCTTTTTATAGATTGAAATTCACCATGATTTATCACACATTAAAATCATAATTTAAAGGAAAAAATGAAATTAGAATTTACCGATATTGGTTTTCCTCGTGAGAACAATGGAGACATAGCAAACGACCAAAACAACTTCTCATAATCTCTTTACGTCATTGTCTCTTACCACGCCATTTAAACATATCATGTAAAACTCAAAATACGGTTAAAACATAACTATTATCAATAGAATAAAATAAACAAATATCAATAAATTTGTAATTGTTTATAAAATATATATATTATTTCAGGTCAAAATTGAATTAAAGAAAGTATATGGGTACTAAACTGAATAAACGAAAAATTTAAAAAACTTAATAGAGCAATTATCTAATTTCTCAAAATTAGGCACAAATTGTGAGCAACAATGGCTTCTCCTTCAATTATCTATTAGCGTAAAAAAAAAAAATTGGGCGCGAATTTTTTTTTAAGCAATGTAGAAAAATAGAGAAGCATACCAGAATTAAATACAACCAAACACAGCTTACCCATTTTTGTTAAACAATCAAAAAAAAATTAAAGGTAAAAAAAAAAAACTTATCTTTGGTTCAACGTAGAAGCGAATTTATTTCAGTAACTCTTTTGGGATTCGGCACCAAAATCTTTTGAGCGAACTCGTGCTGATAACGTGTTGTGAATAAAATAAAGAAGAACAAGAATAAGAACAAGAAGAACAAAGAGATGAGAGAAAGAGGGAGATTTGTATTATTCTCAAAAATAGAATTGTATACAATGCCTTCAATGAATCATCTATTTATAGGCATAAGAAGTACATAATACATTAAACTCTAATTAATAGAGAATATTCCTAATAATAAATAAATCAAACTCCTTAGATAAAGTTCTAATCATGATAGACATCCACATAGATAAATATTCATAACAATTACTAAATTTTACACATTAATATATTTTGATCATTCAGTCCTTAAATCTTTAATACTATTATAACGTAGAAATATATATTAATAAAAATAATAAATGAATCAACAACCGCCGTCTCCTCCATTCTTCATTTTCCTTCAAATTTTCCCTTCTTTACTTTAACAATTCCATTTTCAATCATATTTTCCTTTGAATTGTTCCTTTTTGCTTTGTTTTTTTTTTATTTTTTGTTAAAAGAAAAAAGAAGAAGAAAGAAATGTTAGCTTAGATCTTTCGAGGTCATTTTCACACCTGAAGACTACGATTTTTTAATTATGGGTCAAACATTTAAAGACCATGAACCAAAATTCATAAAATTCGAGGATGTTTTTGTTGTTGATGGTACACCTAACCAGACTCTATAATCCCCATATTTTAACCCACGGTTTCATAGCATAAAACCTCCCAAAAGAAAATCAAATTTAAATTTTCTAACAATACTACATTTTTATTGAAAAAATTTTAAACCCTTATCCTAATTATTACATAATTCTCCACTTAATCACATATTCTAGTTTAATTCTTTTCCAATTCCAACATTAACTAATACGAAACAATTCAGCAATAAACACCAGCAAAGAAATTGGAAATTGAAAAACTTACACTGTGAACATCTAATAGGATGAAATTAAATAAAAATTGAAAAATTAGGTATTTTAGAAACAGGAAAAAGAAGAAAAAGAACCTCACTGAGATAATGCTTGTGAGAATAGATATAGTCGACATAAACCTCGTATTCGGGTCCTTTGTAGCTTTTCTCACTTGGGGACGACGTTGTCGACGACGATGGTGCTGCGGAGCTTGATTCAAGACCTATTGTGGGCTCTAATTTTAAAAGTTAAGTGACCAAAATATGTTCGGAAACAAAGTTGAGTGATAATATAAGTATTTTACCTTTTATTTTATTTCACATTTTTACGAGTTAACTAGATTTTTACACAAATTTTAGATATATACTGAAAATTTCATTAAGATGATAATCATGAAAATGAAATAACAGTGAGTTTTGGATATGTGCAAGTGGAGCGACCGCACAGAGCCCCTAAACGGAAGGGTCCAAAATAAGGACAAAAAATAAATTAAATAGCTATAAATTTTTATATTCTATATTTAAAAAATAAAAACTTTTATATTTATAATTAAAAACTTTCGAACAACTTACACCATACTTCAAATTAATTGCAAAATAGAAACATTAATATCTTTTGAGGAGTAATTTAAATTTGAATACTTCTTGTATATTGTTGATCAAATCATCATTTTTTTGGATAAGAAATTTGAACAATATTAATTATATGAGAATGTTTATGGTTTCTTTTTTCATTATAATAAATCAATTTCATTAGACGGCGTTAATCTCAAAACTTAGAGTAATAATTTTGAAAATGTTCTTAAGAAAGGTGACTTATCTTATATTGATAGAAATGCATTGTTTATTGAGTTGAAATTACTTAGAGAACTTTTACCTAAGAAATAAAATGGGAGCAATGAATTTAATAAGTTTTTTAAAACATATTAATTGTTTATAAAATCTTATTGACTATTCATATTATTGTTACTTCTGTGGAACGAAATTTTTCAAAATTAAAGTTGTTAAAGTCATACTTATGAACAATTATGTCGCTAGAAAAGTTAAATAGACTTACTTTGAAGGGTATCGAGAGTGATCTTTTGAAAAAAAGGTTATAGAAAATATTGTAAATGATTTTCCTTCAAAACATGCAAAAAGATCGTCACTTTTGAAGCGAAAAATATTAGATTTGTAGACGTTTATAAGTAAAATTTTGTTGTTCAAAAGAATAACTAAATAATTTTGTATTGATATTTTTTTTTGAAAAAAATGCTTTTTACGGGCTATAAATTAAGAGTCTTATTTTATTAGATTACAGAGGGTTTCTTAAATCTTTGAATCGCCCCTGTGAAATAACATCTTATGATTTTTTAATTAAAATAATATTTTAATCTCCATTCTATGTTTGTTTTGATCTAATAATTTTAAAATATGTATAAAATTATTTGTTTTTATATTGGGTGAAATTGATAGAATATTGTTGCTGGAAAAAGTTTTCCAATTTTATATATCGTGTGCTTAAAATTTTTCCAATTTATAAGTGTTATTTGTATATATAGTTCGATATTTGCATTTTCTTACTAAAAAGATGATCTTAAAAATTAGTTTATTAAAAAATATCGTGTGCTTAAAAGAAGATAACATAAAAAGATTAGTTATTGAGATCGCAACATTTTAAGAAATTAAAATTTTAAAGACTGCACTTAGAATTTAAAATATGATTAGCACATAAAAATTTATTTTAATGAAAAATATGAAAATATGGTTGATATTTTTTTTACAATTGCAAGATAATAAATAAAATTATAATCATCATTTGTAGTGATTTAAATTGTTTATGAAATTATGTAAATCCAGTTAATATAAAAATAGATTTTTCTGGAAGTACGAAGAAAACAAACGAAATCATGCCATTTTTTTGTCAAATGTTTATACAATAAACTAATTAGCTGAGTAGGTAAAAATATTTATGTTATTTTATTTTGTATGAGTTTAAATCAACATTTTATTAAGAATATAATACGTCTATATTTAATTAAAAATGTTCATGTAGCAAGAATAAGTGAAAATTAATCGAGTATTTTAATTTTTTTTGTAAACAATACCATCCGTTATTAAACTATTGTTGTTTTCATCACGAAATTATTTTTTGTTAAAAGTTTTACCAACATTGTTCTATTTTCTATTTCTATTTTCTATTTTTGTCATTTGTTAATTTTGATCATTGATTTAACGAAGAAAATAATATGTGAGATTAGTCGATTATTGTTATTTTTATTTGGTTACTAAATTATTAATTTTTGGTAAAAACGTTACTAATGTTGTATTTTTTCTATTTTAGTTGTTTGTCGTTGTTTGACTTAACAGATAAACTGATGTGATATAGTATAACAACAAATATAGTCACACAACTTATATATTATATCAATTTGGTCCTAATTAAAAAAAATCAATAATAAGTTTAACTTTTAATATTTAAAAATTCTATTAATTTGGTCTTATTTTAATTAAAAATATATGTTTGGTAAATGAACTTTACTCCATTGTGCAATTTGACACCTAAACTTTTTTGGTCCAATACATGAAATTTAGTCGATCATTTTAAAATGGGTGTATTATATTTTTATACAAACTCATTTTTCAAATTTAACTTTCTATCCTTTCAAAAATGATCAACGAATATGCTTGTTGGTACATGTAGATGCAGGGGTGAACAGACTCGAGTCGAAAAATTAGATTATTTGACTCAACGCGAAAAAAATCGACTCGTTTTGATTTGACTTGACTCGGAAAAAAATCAACTAAAGTTTGAGTTATAAAATGGAAATTTGAATAACTTAAAATTTTTAGTAATTAGTTAATCAATTTTAATGTTCGAGTTGAGCTTGTCATTTCTGCCTGATATATTATGTATATCACATATGAAAATATGAATATATATATATATATATATATATTGTATATGAATATAAAAAGTCGTTTAAATTATAATTATTATGTATTATAACATTATAAATAATTACAATTAAATTCGTACATAAACACAAAAACTTGACTCGACTCGAATTTCATAAACTCAATTCGATTCAAAAAAATTCAAATAAAATTTAAATCATAAAATAAGACTCGTAAACTCAAATAATTTTTAAAAAAAATTGACTTGACCCGATTGAACGACCACCGTAGGTACATGAATAACTCGAGCGAAACAACAAAATATGCAAGCTATTGTGGATGGGTTGTTCCATGGCTGGCAATGGGCAAATGCAACACAATTATTCCGATGCCGAAGATGGCAGAATTTGGTTTTCAAGGGGAAAAAAAAACTTTTATAGGCTGATTTGGTGACTATTACTGAATGGCCAGTGCTCCATTATTTACAACTCTGAGAAATTCTTCATCGCTGCAATTTATGGGGCAAGTAATGCAACGAGAATCATCTCTGAATATCCAAACTCCAAAGGAGGTATTCAAGAAAGGGCTTCAAATTTAGATTAAGGAAAATTATACCGGTAATCACTAAAATTTTAAAATATTTTTACTTTGAATACTAAACTTTTAAAATTTGTATTACAATCACTGAACTTTTAATTAAATTTTATTACGGCTATTGCCTATTAAAATTGTCATTAAAGTATCCTTCCCCTGAAAACCTAATTTTAAAAATTGATGGACGCAACAAAAGGACGGTTTTTCGATGAATGAGATGATCATCAATCACTCCATTTGGCCAAGTGATTAACGTAGTATGATTTTATGTTGAGCTAACAATTAATAGTTGTGGATCATAATGTCTCAGCTTTTAGTTATATTGGACTTTTCTCTCCTTTCGTCGTCATTTTTTTATAATCGTTTGGTGGTTTCTCTTGTCGAAAAGATCACCAAACTACTTCCCTTCTTTTACACTTTCTCTCCATTAGTTCAAATTGGTCAAAAAAAACTTTTTAATCTCCCCAAATGTCAATCAGATCCCAATCAAAACTAAAAATTAAATCTTTTTTATCTATCACTTTCAATTATTATATTAGCTTGAAATCAAAATATACTATTTTTTTAGTTAAATAGAGTCTTCCAATCATTGTGATTGATAGGCGACTGTTTTATTCATAAGAAAATGAACATTTTGTGACTATTGTTAATTCTTAAAATTAGGGCTGTTTAGAGGGGAAAAAACTTCAAGGGAACTTTTCAATGACAGCGACCGTAATGAAAATAAATTAAAAGTTTAATGAGTATATTGTAAGTACTAAAGGTTTGATGACTAAATTGAAAATATACGAATACTTCAATGACTTACGGTGACATTTACCCTTAAATTAAAAAAATAAAAAGTAGCCATTATGCTTACGTGGACAAAACAACCACTATGTAGGTCCCACGTAACGTCACCATTCCAAAACTACTACCACTCTTACAGAGAAAAATATTAAAAAATTGAAAAATCCACTTCGCCTATAAAATCGGCATCGCCCCCCCAAAAAATAATGCGCGAAGTCTGAATTTGATCACTGAACGTTTTTCAACCTGCATAGTCATTAGTCCATGGCGTTGTCAAATTCCCTTATCTTTCCTTCCTTTTCTTCTCCCGCCGGCCACCGTCGTCTCTCAGTTCCCGATCCCGGCTTCGCGCCTCTTCTAACTTCTCTCGATTCCTACGGATTCCGCTGCAACTTTCCTGAGTGCGGCACTAAAGCCAATTTCTCTGCAAGAAAGTAAGACAGAAAACAAGAATCTATCTACTATTTTTGTGGCTTTATTTATTTCTTGGAATATTGTTGATGCAGGTGCTTTGTTTATGCTGCTAACAGTGGTTTCGACGCGTTTAATTCAATTTCATTGGTAAAGAATCATCTTCGTTTTGCATATTTCACTTAACTCACTTATGGATTATGGATCAGGAAGCATCATTTTGTTTTGCTAAGACGAATAATCTCTGCGTTTCTTATCGAATGCATAATGATGTTGCTCTTCTGTTCTGATGTTAATATTTTTTAAATTTAACCAAATAATTGCGAATGCAGGAAAAAGAAAGGTCGTTTAATGTTACAGATCCATATTTTTGTAGATTCATTAGGAAATTGCAGTAGAGGGGTTAAGCCACAACTGAAAGAAATGTGGATTCCAAATACGAGTGATGAATTTAGTCAAAATTAGAGAATATTTTATCGTAAAGATGCACCTAGCTGAGTCGCTTCAAAAGACATTGTAGCACCAAGGATATGCGTTTCTAGTTCTCGATCCACGTCATAAAGTGTGCCTTTACAACTGAAAGAACAAAATTACTATTTCACTAACTGAGGAACTTGAGATGTAGTTCCTCTATTGCTTTCTTAGCGATTTTTGGAAGTTATTTTGATGTTGATTTTTGACATTTCTTTCCCCTAGATGCTAAAATTGCAATTCAACCCACAAAACAATTAGTTCTTAAAACAAATATCTAAATATATTAATCCCTGGATGAGCATATTCTTGTTCCCCCTCACACGGCATATATAAGGATGCCATTAGTTTAATTAGGCGATTTACATTGCAGGGGACTGGCCAAGATGATGGTTATATTCCAATGCCAATTGTTTTGATTGATCAAGATTCAGATTCAGAAGCAACAGTTGTGCAGCTGAGTTTTGGAGATCGTCTGGGTGCTCTCATTGATACAGTTAAGTGGAAACGTATATTGATTTATCCTTTCAAAGTTCTATAAGCTTATTTTTCTGGGATTACTGGCCAAGCCAATTATGTTGACTTATTTTATCTTTGTTTTATTTCATAACTGGGTTGTCTATTTTAGGTAAGAGACCTCCTCACCAGTCACCTCAGTTTGTTTTAAGTACCATCTGAATGCATTTGTTGGATTTTTTATACAGCTGAAATACTGGAATATTGTTACATATTGGTTGTTACGTGCATGAGTTTAGGTCATTCCTCTCTAAGTAAATTTGGATGATTCAGAGAATTATCAGTGTGAATGTCAGTAGCAGCATTTCCTTGTGTTACACTAATGAATGGTTTTGATTTCAATTTACATTGTTCTTGAAGGCCATAGATCCTAGCTATTTTATTTTAGGGGAAAAAAGGTAATGATAAATCTAATAATTCTCTCTTTCCTTGTTGATTTTTTGAGACTATTTTTGTTTCTTGGACAGATGAGAGCATTGAAAGATTTGGGATTAGATGTTTCAAAGGGAACTGTTGCTACTGAAGGTCCAGTCAAACAAACAAAATTTTTCATTACGCGATCGTGAGTAGTTGTTACTTGTTAGAACTGTTATGACTTTAACTTCCTCCCTCCGCTCTCCTTGAGCATGTGTTTTATGACAAGTTGCTGAATATTTGTCATACTCATTTGCTTGACCAGTCTCAACTTTTTGGATGCTTCTGTTCATAAACTGTAGTTCCCCTATCGCATGTTCATAAATCTGAAGTTTTGATGCTCAAACAGGGAGGCTTGCTGATGAAATGGGGAATTGTTAACTAATAGAGTAATTTACAGTGCCATGTTTGCTGATTGCTTTGTTGATTGTCTTTTCCCTAAACATTCGAAATAAAGTGTATCCCTATCCTAAAGAAAAGTTAATTACACAATAGCATAACACATGGCATGGTTCTATTAGTTAGATGCCATATAAGTGTGTAGTGTTAATGGCATTAGCGGTTTGACTAACTTGATACATGTTTTGAAAGTTTAAGGGGCTAACTGCACATTTTCTTTAGTGTGGATGTGATACCGGTGTACTACTGTACTTTTTAATGTGGCTTGGGAACTGTGTAATTGTTTCCTTTTGATTGTAAAGCAAGTGAACATTTATAGATCATATAATTCCAGAAATCAGCAGCAGCAGTTTGTTGAAAGCTAGATAAAGGTGCAAACACTACCCAAATGGTGAAAAAGGAGATCTTATAGTTTTGTTTATTAATATTAATAAAGAAAACTGAAGGAAAATAAACATAGTTGCAGCTTTCAATTTTAGCAGACATGACTATTTCTAAAGAGCCTATTCCTACTTTCTTTCAGGTGCACAATTGCCAAAATCCCTATAGCCCTATTGAAACCATTAGTCATAGTACTCAGACTGAACTATGGTGCATACTGCATATGCTAGACATTGGGAGTCAACTTCCCATTTTATAACTTTCATGCGGAGTTCAATATTCAAGGGGATTTGAGCTAGAGAATTGGGGGAACATATAAATGTACATGTAATTAACCATGTTTACGATCATTATACTATGTATTTGAGTCAATAGACAGGTTTCCTAGGTTGAGTTTCAAATGTTAAAAACTTAAGTGGGAAATCCAGTATCATTCTCACTGCACTTATGATAATCCTTACAATTTTTCTTATTAATCCAGAGTGATCAGCATTTATAATTGATTTGGTTATGCTAGAGACAATGGGCGCAAAGTTGAAGATCCTGATATGTTGGAGGGAATTCGACTCACCATTATAAACAATCTTTTGAAGTACCATCCAGTATGTATGCTGAATTCATACTTTGTCTTTTCTCTTTCTCCCCTCCCTCCCCCTCTCTTTCTCTCATGGTCGTGGTCAATCACTCAATCGTATGGCTTGTCAAAGTAAAGATATTATGTAGTTGCTGATTTTATGCATTAGGTTTTATTACATATCCTGGTTTGAATTTGACTTTCTAGGAATCTAGTGAGCGACTTGCTATGGGTGAGGCTTTTGGAATAAAGGCTCCAGAGAAGAAGGTGAAGTTATCTAATGATTAATGGCTTAAAAAATTCTTTTTACCCACTTAGATTGATTCACTTGTTATTTCTGATGTTCTTTATATGCTGGAGTTAATCTTGGGACATAAATATTTTATATAAAATTAGAATCACGCATTTTATACTTCCTTTATCTCTGGTTGAATGTCGCCTCTAGCTTTTATGACATTTGAATGGATTGCAAACTGATTGAAAATTTTGTGCCCTTTGAAAACTGGAAATTCAATTCAAATTAACTAGGATTCAAAATGGTATTCTAATTCTTTTCCGAGTATTTCTGATTCCAAACAGATTGCTATAGCTGAATCCTTTGAATGGATTTAGTTTGGTTCTTTTGACATGGAATGGGGGCCAACTAATTTTAATAAATTTCTAAGTTTGGTTTTCCCTTCCCCCCACTCTAAGCAAAAGCATGTCTTGATGTCATCAAGATTCGATCAGGCTTCAATAATGAAAATGCCTTCTGATTAGTAATTAAAGAGTTATTTGTGTTTGGAATCTTATGAACTTTGAACCTAAGCCTCTATAAATTTGTTGGTGCAGCTTGATGTCGACATTGCTACTCGTATACGTATCAAGGAAGATGGACCCAAGAGGAGGTTTGCTATCCAAAATAAATTATAACGGGAAATGGATGTCAGCACATAAGTCACAATTCTCTGCTGTTTAGAGCACACATTACCAACATAATCTCTTATTTAAACATAGGTTACTTTTATGATATAATCAGCTTATCTATTTGTTCCTGTATTACCAGTCTGCTTTCCATAGAGACAGCAGACCGACCTGGACTGCTGGTTGAGATCATTAAAGTCATTGCTGATGTCAACATTGATGTTGAATCCGCAGAAATTGATACAGAGGTATGCATCTCTCTGTTTATGAGTCCGTGTATGCACACCGAAACTTTTGGTTCTGCGATTTTTTTCACCTCCTTTTGTTCTGTGTAATTCACAGGGATTAGTAGCGAAAGACAAGTTTCATGTCAGCTACAGAGGAGCATCCTTAAATAGTTCCTTGTCTCAGGTATATGTTAAGGCCGACAATAGAACAATATACTGTATTGTTTGTTCTCGGTTGCCCGAGTATCAGCTGTTGTTTATTTCACAAATAAAACATTTCATTTCGGAAAAGAATTACCGTCAAACTTCTTAAATTTCTGCTGGATCTCTGTCATTCCCTCACTCTTAAATAATCTATTACCGTGAAACCTGCAGGTGCTGGTGAATTGCCTGCGTTATTACCTTAGAAGGCCGGAAACCGATATCGATAGTTATTAGTACTTGAAGATTTGCCCCTATGAACCAAATTCGCTGCTTCTTGTACTAATTCGTATGTGAGCTCGGGATATCGAACCTTATGACTATTGATGTTTAAGAAGTGTTATCATCCTTAATTCCTCTGGTTGAAGAAGAGTGTAGGACAATGTCTCTAAACCGGCACTTTTCCTGGTCATTTCCTCTATAACGGGGCGACTCAACATGGATACACCAAGGTCTCAAAACGAGTATATTACAAATTATTAATGTATGTAAATTTATATATAAAAATAAACTATGTTAAACATAATCATGATATGGCTTCTCTGCTAGACTTCCCCTATCTTCGGCCCAAGCTGTATAAAGCAGAAACTTGTCCCATATATGATATATGATTAGGTAGCTCTAACGCAAAGTAAAGGAAATTTTTTATAAAGAAAACGGAATCGTTTAATGTGGTACATGTACTTTTAAAACCAAAATATATTTAATGTGATATTTATATTTTGACAAAACGTCTAAAGTAGTACATATATTTTGAAAAAATATCTAGTGTAGTACTTGAATTATCATTTTATGTATTATTATAGTATATATAAAATTCATTGACTGGTTTGACACTTGCTAACAATGTTAAGTCATATATCATAATGAGTGACGGTACTTAACACCATCTGTTGGAGGCTATTTAAAAAGTCTTAACTTATTGTGGCATTTAAAAAAGGCAAAATATAAAAGATGACTCCCAACGTTTCTAAACGTTTGTATGTTTTGTCATTTGGCCCCCTATTTTTTTTTTTGTAAATAACCCTCAACGTTATTAATTTGGTCCAAATATGCTCCTAATGAATGGAAATTGTCATTCAATTGACGGCCAATGGTTGATTCTGACTAGACTTGCCACGCATAAAAATATGTATGCCACGTCAGATTTTTTTTAAAATAATATTTTGTTATACCCTTCTTTATGATGACATGTGGCGAATATGATACTGACACATTAGCATATCTTAACACGTGATAAGTCCAGTCAACATCAGCCGTTGATTGACAGTTTCTATCCAACAGGGGTTATTTGGATCAAATTAAAACGTTAAGGGTTATTTGTTCCAAGATAAAAGAATAGGGAACAAATGACAAAACATACAAACATTTAGGGCATCTTTTATCATTATACCTATATAATATAAACAATTCCTATATGACACTATAAGAATTGGAATAGCATATGGTGTCATTACCCTTATAAGTAATGGAATAACATAAATTCCAACTAGGAAACCTTCCTCGGCAGCTATGGACTTACACATATGGTGTTCAACAGTTTATGTTCAACTAGAAACAGATACTGTAGCACAGTAGCAGGATACAAAAAACTTGCAGAACATTACCTGAAGTAACTTGGAACTCTCAATCAACACACAGTAAACAGAGGATTTTACTAAATTCAACATGCCAAACATATACACCATCACTCTCTCTTAGCATTTTTCATGCAAAACCCAGTGCATAAAAAGTAAAAACCATGACCAATCTAACCCTGATGAGAGTGCAAAGACTACATTTCATGTGACAACAGTTGAAGCCAACAATGGGTGACTTTCTTTACAGCATTGCACTCAACATCTCATTCCAAATGTCAGGCACACCAGGGAGGCACCAATGGCTACAGTCGGACGAAAACTCTCTCGGGTGCTGCCTCTGTGCTTGGTTCAATGCCCTTCTGTAAACAGAAGGATGCCCGTCTCTTCGAAAAGCCGACATCGTGGTAACGTCTTGTAGATGTACCGGAAATCTCATTCTTCTCAATACCCCTTTCAGCACTACAACTTGTTCAGGAACATGAGGGCGGCTGAAAAATTGAAGGGGAGTTTTCTGGTTATAGCATTTCCAGCCGTTTTGTCTGCAACGAACAAAACAAGAGGAAAAAAAAATCAGCTTTGTTTAAGATAAACATGGAGATATAAAAGCTTAAAGTGAGTCGAATGTAGGATTTGTTTGGTACCTGTTATGCCTAGGCGACATGGTTCTGAAGATAGCTCTGGTTTTGCGAGGGTCGAGATTCAACTCAACCCATTTTGCCCATGTAGTGAGTCCTTTTTGGTATGCAATCATTGGATTCATGGTTTTATAGAGAGATTTTCCCTCCATGTAGTAGTCCCACCTGTATACAGATATGTGTTCGATACGAATATACTTAATCCAAGTTTTCCATATAGACATTAGACAGAGAGTCATACATTTATGCCGGAATATGTGTCGGACAAGAATATACTTGCAGAGATGTAAATGTTATGGTAATGTAACTTACGAACTCCATTGGTCAGAATGAGTCCACCAGTGTGCCGAGTCAAACACAAGAACATCAACACCTCTCCAATATCTTGCATTCTCCTCAATCAAATCCAAATGCAAGACTCTCTTGTTGTCAGGTCCTTTCTTCAGCTCCACAAGCAATGGAGCCCAAGAAAACTCGATCGATGTCTCGAAATCCTGTAATAAAACAACATGCTCCGTTACAGTTAAATGCAATCCACCAATTGCTTGAGCAACAATAACAAAGAAAAGGGTTCTGGTTTTTTTCTTCCGTTCATGTAGCTAGTCTTACCAGGGCATGGAAGGCCATTGTAGGACCATTGTAGGTAACCTTTTTATGTCCTGTTGGTATAACCCCTTGCACCAGACAGACCAGACTCTCCCATTGGTTCCTCATAATCGAATCACCCACCAGCATTATCCTTTTCCTTCTCATCTTCCCAAGAAATTTCAGTGCATCAAATCTGAAACCACAATATCAGCTCAAGAAATTAAACTTACTATAAGTACATTGTCTAGCTAGAGTAGAGCTTAAAAGGATTACATATGCAACCCTTTTTTTTCGATTCCTCGATGATATTATATCGAAGTATGTACCTCGGAAGAGAACAGCCATTTGGCTTCCATTTCCACTTCTCATAACCAGAATCTGGCCTTCCATTTCTTTGGCAGGTGACTGCAGTACTAAGATAAGGGCAGTTGGAGTCATACAAAGGGTATGACTGATCATAAATCCATTTGCCAACAGAGAAATCACATCTCTTAGGCCAATCCGGACGAGTGCTGTGCACCATTACAACTTCATTGGCTTCGGTGTCGAGCCAAGATGATGACTTGCCTTGAAAGAAGAAAATGAAGAAGGTGATGAAGAGGAGGGTGAAATGGGGTTTAGGCCTTGTATAAGTTGCCATTGAAGGCAAATGAAGGAGGTTTTGGTTTGGGAGTGTAAAATTCACAGCAGAGGAACAAGCATTTCAAGTGCTCTTAAAGTTGTGAAACCATAGGCCATAGCTTTTTGCTTCTTTTTTTTCTTTCATTGAGGCATGAATGGCGGTAATTATGTGCGGACCACAACATGTTCATGGAAAGTAAAAGTGTTGTCTTTTTCACCCATTGTCATTTCTTCCTCCTTCCTACAGGGCACAGGCTAATGGGTAATTCAGTTTAACATTGTTAAAAGAAATTGAGATTCAAGGAGGGAACCCAGGTTCGTACCTTGGAGAAGATATGTTAGGATGGAAAATCACGAATTTCGAACATGGATCATAAAATGAATATTTACTATTAAAAAATTGAGATTATACTAAAAGTTTGGGTTGAAATATAGCATTGAAAAGGGGATGAAAATTCACGGCCCTTTTCGGTACCCCTACTTATGCCCCATTCTTAAAATTAGATTTAGATTTTAGGGTTTAGTGTTTAAGGTTGGTGTTTATGAAATTTAGGGTATAGGGTTTAGGATTTAAAGTTAGGGCTTGAAATTTTTTTTAGTGTTAGAGTATATATAAAGACACCGAAAAAGGGTATAAAATTTTATCCCTGAAAAGGTGTTATAATGAATTAAAATGTTAATAAAAATATGTTTAATTTTCAAATAACTAGAGGTCAATTTTTTTTATATTGTTGATTTTTGAAATTCGAAGTTACCCACTATCGCTAAAGTTTATTACTATTGTACTCTAACGCTTGTTCAAATTTTGTTTTTTTATACATTTAACACTGTGTTTGGACTTCAAAATTCTACCAACAACAATTGCTAAACTAGGCTGTTTGGATTTTCTTATCTGTATTAATGCTATACTCTTAATATAATTTCCATGGTATTTTCTTGTCTATAATTTTTAATCCCTTCGTTTCTTATAGTTATAAGGGTAAAGTACCTTAGGAGAAATGTATAGTTTAGGGGGTCTACTTTTGTATTAAGCCAGAAAGGAAAAGAAGATAAAGAGTGAAAGTAAATGGCCTGCTGGTGCCCGTGACAATCGGCATATCATATGATTCTAATTTCCAAGTGCTTTGCATTACTTGGAATGTCAAAAAGGAGAAAGTGAAGAAACAAATCATAAACCATCATAGTGTAGTATATTACATGGAAAATGCATTCATTACACTCCCACTCACCTACCTCTATTATCCTATTAACTTTTTCACCCTTACCTTACCTACCTCTATTATGCCTATTAACTTTTTCACCCTTTTCGTAGACCGATTGGTCAAGCTACTCATCTCTGTTCTTTCATATTTCTTTAGTTCGTAGGTGTTCATAAACTTTAAACCCTCACCCTTTTCGTAGACCAATGGGCCAAGCTACTACTCATCTCTGTTATTTCATATTTCTTTAGTTCGTAGGTGTTCATAAGCTTTAAACCCACCAGGAGCATCTCTTCCTTCTCTTTAAAGTCTCCCTTCTGATAGGATTAAAATTAAAATTAAAATTTATAAAAAAATCCAACTAACCATATAGTCATTATAAGAGTTTAATGGAAGTTTCAATTAATATGTTATGTTTTCCAGTCAAAGTTATTCTCATACAATTACTTCTGCTGCTGTTTGGTTTGGTAACTCTTTAGAACAATGCTAAAATTATAAACTTGTCTTCGGTTGATTTTTTTTATTATTTAGATCAATTCAAGTCAGTATCAATATTTACTAAATTCAAACCAGCTTGAATTAAGAAATTCCTACTCGCAATTATTGACTTTTTGACCAAAGGCATATTTGTGCTGTTATTCCCATAAAAAGGACCCCTACTCCTTATGTCCATATGTTTAAAGCAGCCACATTTAAGTAAACTAGAAAATATCTAAGAACCAGTAGTTTTGCTTCAAAGTTGTAAGACCTCAACTAATATCCCAATTGAAAAACGTTCTCAGGATATGGCATAGCTCTACTCCCAAAGCATAAAACACTCGGACTTGCCATCCAAACAAATGTTAGTCCCACACCAAACTTATCTCTTCATTTGTAGAACTCAAAGTCAGTGTCAGGCTTCTTCACATTTGTTCTGTAACCCTTTTCAAAGTCCTTGGGAAGTATGACATATCGGTTCTTGCGCACTGCATGCATTCCAGCTTCTTGGCAGATGGCAGCAATCTGATTCAATCAAACGGGCAAAAAATATTCACAACATAAACTAGAGAGAGGAATATAGGAAGCGTTGATAGTGTGCCACAACTAACCTCCGCAGCACTGATTTTATCTGGCCGAGAAACATAATCTTCCAAGTCTACCTCGTCACTTAGGTTCATTTTAGCAGTGCAAACCTGTGAGGGGAAACATTACCTTAAGAAATAAATTGCAACACTTACTATTCACAATCTAAACACGACTGAAGAGAACCGTGGATCACTACAATAATGACAGGCATTTATTTTGCTTGCCTGGAAAACAAGCCTCTTCTGCCTTCTGTCAGGCAAAGGGAACTCAATCTTTCGGTCAAGCCTTCCAGGACGAAGAAGAGCAGGGTCCAAGGTGTCTGCTCGATTGGTTGCCATAATAACCTTAACATTCACAGTCTGGTCAAATCCATCCATCTAGAAAAGTTGGGTGCAAAGGCAACAGTTCAGAAAAAAAGGGTTAAGTAGTTAAACACCAACTTCCTATTATATATTCAAGGATAACATTCTATGCAACATCTTTATTGATATATCAACAAATTCCTCATCATATATACCTGATTCAGGAGTTCCATTAGGATACGCTGAACTTCTCTATCAGCTCCAGTTTGAGCATCAAACCTAGCAGTAGCAATGGCATCAACCTCATCAATAAAGATAATAGCTGGAGCATTCTCTTTAGCAAGACGGAAGACATCACGAACCATCCTTGGACCCTGAGACAAAGCAATGCTCAAGATATTATTATCCACCAACAGAAGATGATAGCAGAGCCAATATTTGATAAAATCAGTATTAGGGAAAGTCAAGTCAATGCAGAGAACTAAATATTCAATTAATTAAGAGGTGATGAACTTAGTAATGACAATTAGAAGAAACTTGACCATTAGATCTCCTTACCTCACCCAAATACTTTTGAACAAATTCAGATCCAACTACTCTAATGAAGGCAGCTGTTGTATGGTTAGCAACAGCCTTTGCAAGCATGGTTTTCCCAGTTCCAGGGGGACCATATAGTAAGACGCCACGTGGAGGGTCTATCCCAATCTGCTTGTAAAGCTCATGATGAGTCAACGGTAACTCCACTGCCTCACGAATTTCTTGCTTTTGGATGTCACAACCTCCAATATCCTAAGATAAGAAAACAAGGTCTCAGATGCCAAAACCACCACCAAAAGCATAATTATTGTCATTTTTATTCCAAGCAAAAAGATATGTACTCAAAGAGAGACTGTAAATGCACTACAGCGGAACTAATAGTACAGAAAAGAACAAAGATAATAGAACAAGCGGACACATTCAACAGAAACATGGCAACTAAACTACTAGCAAGTAAATTGTTTTAAATATCAATCATACAAGAAATGATGCAAAGGTCCTCTCACAATAAGATGGAGGACATCATACATTTTCAATATAATAGTAAATTTACAAGATTACAAAACACGTGGACAACTATGAATCCTACAAGATAATCAAATTATATATCTTTTTGTTATAATGCAAAAACTAACACAACAAGCATATTTAAAATGAAATAAAACACTATCATTCAAATGCTTGCTACAGGTGAAGTATCATTGTTAGATATAACAAATAAAAAACTGGAACACTTGGGTGCTGAACACATCAGTCCTACATAAAATGATCTTACATATTTATGAATCCTAACCATTTAATCATTCAGGAACATCTAGCACAGCTGAAATTGCAGGCCAACTTAGGAAAAGTTAAAGCCATAGATTGCAGGGGATAATGCAATATGTTGCCTACTGATATGAAAAAGGCGTATATAAAAATTATCTAAGAAGCCAATTTCACCAAATAATACTTGAAATTCACTCCATGTTATATTCCAGCTTGAGGCCTAGCCTATGTCTACTTGGCTAGATAGCTCAGAAAAAAGTAAACTTTTTAAATATACCAATAGCCTCAAACGCAAACATCAAAATTCTGAATGTTCAATACAAGTTCAAGCTATGTGTATCGCACTATTCCACAAAACTACATCTTTTTAAAATTTCCCTCGTCTAATTGATATCATATGTTGACTGTGGCATATAAATAAGCAGCAAAAAAGCCCTAATTTTCCATTGCATATCCAAATAAATTAATTAATCAAGTACAAGGAATGAAACTGGTAATGAAAACAATCAGAAAACCCAAGTTTTAAATTCCCTTTTCCCAACAATTAACCTAAAATCCCCTTAATTAAATAGAAAGGAAGCAAAACCCTAATTCCAAGTAACTCATCATAAATTATGAAACCCTAAATCCATATAAAACAACCAAATACCAAACTACAAAACATAGTTGAAAAAAATAAGATAAGAAACTAACGTTGTACGTAACATCAGGCTTTTCGGACTGGCTAAGCAGAGAGATACTGGAATCGGCCTCGGGAGGCAAAACGTCGACCAGAGCATTTGAGTGACGGTGAATAGCCACCGAAGCCGATGGCTTTAGCAGCTCTCTGTTAATGGTACTCAATATTCTTACATAATAATTGGATCCCGTGGTGGAGCCCACGATTCCATAGTTTTGATCGACCATCTCCATGAACTGGCCTATGACCAGGGGCACCGACTGGATCCGCTTGACTTCCTCCTTTGCCCTCAAATGCTCTCTCTTTAGATTCTTTTGTTCATCTTTCACATATTCTTCCTGGATGTCTTTGAACTCCAACTGCCTTTGAAGGGATTTCAGGCGGCAGTATAGATCGTCCTCTTCGGCACCCGTTTGGTCCGCCGCCGGATAATGTCCAAGGTCGGATCTTGTGGTGGGAAATGGCGGCTCCGCCGCGGGTTTGGGTTCCGCCACCATCGCAGAGGCGGCCATTAGTTTTCACCGACTGAGTTTGGATTGAAGAGCAAGAAAAGGGAGAAGTTACCTAAAGAAAAGAAAGATATAAACGACCACCAGGTTTCTCGGTATTTATGTAGTTTTCAATGTAATCGGCTCCAGAAACGACGTCGTTGTATTTATTATAATTTATTTTTGGGGGGTAAATTTCATTATTTCAACAAGCAAACACCCTCAAACTATTATTCATATTTTAAAATTTACAAAATAATATAAATAAATTCAAAATAAAAATGTTTACTCAAATATAGGGTGAAGTATACTTAAAACATGATATCAAAATTCAAATTATAAATATACATGCCTAATGCATTAACAAAATGGATCTAACATGTTAAAAAAATTGTGACTTTATTTTTTTTCTCTCTAAAATCAAGTTCAAGTTATTCATGCGCTATAGTTAAGGTAAAATAAGTTGGGGTTGGAGTTTTTAGATTTTTTAACCATATGTAACAATTCGGTTTGATTTTCTAGTTTTTTATTTTAATTTTAAGTTTTTTAATTTTATTTTGTAAAATAATTCTATTTTATATTTTTGACATTATTGATAAAGTTTCAAGAAAATCTTAAATATTTTTTTAAAAATAATTAATAACTCATATAGTGTTTAAATTATGTTTGTAATACAAAATTTTACTCTTACATTATAAAAATAAAGTAATTAAAAATAAAAATGAAATTTGGTTCAAATTAGATAATCACTATTTTAAAACTTGTATACTACAACCTATGATTCGGTGTGGTTTTTAGTTTTCTCGATTTTTTTCCTCAACTCTAGTTATAGTGATAGACAATGGTGGGTTTAAAAATTTAAGGACCCCTCCAAAATATATTTTTTAAATGGGTATGTAAATATATATATATATACTTTTATACATTAAGTTTTAAAATAAAATAAGAAAGAAATTAACATTGATTTAAACTTGATTTTTAATTATGGGATGTATGTGTTCCCTTATAGTTTAATCCATATATTTTTAAATACGTTCGTTATTTGAATCTAAACTAACATCTATCTATACTGGTATTAAGCTCATGACTGAGTTGATGTCACCAATTAACCGAGTGTCAACTCAATTAAAAAATTATTAACATACTCTTTTAATTAAATCACAATTAATATTATTATAATATTTTTTCTTTTCATAATTTTGTATATTCTTTAAACAAAGACAATTAAAAATTAATCATCTATGGTCGAACCCATGTTTAATGCAATTATTAAATAAATTATTTACCTATAATCGTTATTAGATGAGTTTTCAGAAAATATATAAAATATTTGTTACACTCACAATTTGAGTGCAATAAAATTTAGTTTAATTCTCAAATTTACGACTACACTTACGATATTAGTATATTACGAAACATGATTATTATAATATTAATATTTTTTAAGAATTTAGATTATAAAATTTTTATGTTAGAGAGGTAAATTTAAATATGGGTGATAATTTACTCAAAAAGGTTTTGAGTGACATTCATATGTTTCATCGGATAAAAATAAGCGAATATCCCTTTTTTTAATCATTTGTTTAAATAAAAACATATAAAAATATTATTATCTTAATCTCCATTTCTCAACTTATTTTTATACAATGATTTAAACCTTTTTAGACCCCTCTTCACTTTAAAACAATATTAATCAAATTAAACTTAATCGGTTATTTAATTTCAAATTTGAAACAAACTAACACGGAGACCATAATAAAATTTTCAGTTTCACTACTAATAGTAAAAAATATTGGCGATGAAATAGCAAAAATTTCGAAGTTGGTTGATTAACTCAAAAATAAAATCGAAACAATAATAGAACTGAAATTCGAATCTCAAACTTACTAAAATACCAACTCATTTTAAAATGAGTGTATAAACCAACAAAGTTTATTTTTAAGTTTAGAAATAATAAATAAAGGTGAGAATGTGCAAGAAATGAACATAGTCTTTTCCATTACCAATTGCCAATTGGGAAACTACAAGGAAATACCAGAGGTTTAGAGGATCAATGAAGCGAGCAATTATTCATTATTGTTTAAATCATGGTGAGGATTCAAATCTTAAGGGCAAAAAAAGAAAAAAGAAACTACAAATACATAAATAAAAGGAGAAGAAGTTGCATAGCTAAACCTAAGTGGCATTCTGCCATCTGAGACATTCAACTTTCCTTAGAAGATAAGTTACCAAAGTTGCAGAGAGAAAGCAAGGCACTTCTTACTTGGGAACTCCAGTTACTGGGTCAAGAAGAGCCAGAGTTTCATTCGAAAGCAGAATAGGGCCTTTCCCGGGTCTTGTACAAATGAAGTAGTTCACATCCCCAGGGTATTTCTGGGCAGAACTATTTTCGGGAGGTGGGGATAAAGCTTCCACATCCTTCATCCCCTCCAGTCCGGCATCTTGAAGTATCGTCTTATCACCGATAATGTAACTGGATAAAACGGGGAAAAGGAAAAGTAGATAAGTCGATATCTGAGAATTCCTTCATGTAGGAAAAGGGGTGAGATTACAGTGACAAAACAGCCAATATCATGCTCTTAGCACCTGTACTTCCATTTACCTGTCCAGATCAGTATCAGAGTTTGGAGGGAAGGAGAAAAGCAGCCGCTGAAGTAATTGAGCAGCTGCCTTTCGATTCCGTGCAATTAAAACTGCATTCGGCCCAGCATCAAATGTATATGCCACCTGTCAGTTTTTCATCATAAATTTCTAAGTACTAGAAAGCAAAAAGAAAAAGAAAAACACAAGTCTAACAAGCCCAGCACAAATACTAAGAAGTTGAATGACGAGGTTTGATCCAGACATTAAATGGATTGCCCTAGTTCAGACATTGATGGCAAGAAGTTGTTGGAGGTAACATAAACAACACATTTATACACATATACATACATATATATAAAGGTGCTCTGAAGAATGTTATATTTTAAGGAAAGCCACAACTAATATTATACAAGGTCTCTTAGCACACTACAGTGTGGATAAAAATATATTTCTAAAGGATGAACTTGGTTATCATCAACAGCACATTTTGAATAAAGATATCAGCCATGATGGGATAATGCCAAGTCATAAAGTAATTAGCCACTTAAATGCATGGCTTATGAGCTACTATTTCAGAGCATTCTTTGTCTACAATTAGAAGGAAAGGAAAAAAATGACTGAAATCAACGGCCAGCGACTGCCAATAAAGAAAAGGAAATCAAGTACTTCATATGTTGCAAATACACTAACCCAAATGTCATACAAACTTAGAGATCACTATGGGCTAGCAAAAGTCAGTTAAAACCGACTTAATCGACACATTCATTTTTTCGGTTTCGGTCAAGTTAGTTACTTTGGAGTGTTCAGGCTTCAGTTAAAATGGTTAAGTCAGTCAGTTATTGGTTATTGAATTTCATAACCGAACCGACCGACTTAACCGACTAAATATATGTATTTTAATATAATATATAATTAAAATTAAACTCAACCTAATTTGCAACCCCACCCACCCAAGAAGGCAATAACCAAATTCTAAAAATTGTACCCACTCCAACCACCCAACCCAAATTTATATTAAATCCATAAAAATTATAATAAAAAAACACTATATAAAGAAAAGGTCAGTTAACCAATTTAGCCGACTGATGTTATGTCAGTATGGTAGGTCAGTTGGTTCGGTCATAGTTGGAGGTTGGTTGGTTTGGTTATTTACGAAAACCGACTGACTAAACCGACCAATCATCCCTTTAGATCACCACTAGAGGCCAAACACTTGAATGAATCAACCTCAACAAAGCTCTTGGAGTTCAAAGGATATGTAGGTCATTTGAACTCTAGATTATGATATTTAAGATCTGAGGTTGAGTCATTTAAACAAAATGATTCACGGGCAGCCATGCACTCCACATTTTACTGTCTTTTCAAAAGTTTACAACTATCTTACTAACTTTCTTAACTTAGTAGGATTATTGATTAGACTGATAAATATTCACGACTAAGGTCATGTGCTGCAAAATAAAATGGCATAAATAAGCAAACCTGAGGGGATCCTTCAGAACGATTCCACTTCTCAACGTGACTTATTATCCTGAAAGATCTCCATTTCATCAAAACTCTATTCTAGAGATCAAAGACGAAACTCCTAAAAGGAATCAGCATATGTAAACTAGGACTTGCCTGTGAGATGTATCATTCATGTAGAATATGGGTGGAGATGTATCCAAGCAGACTGCGTGGAACTGGTTACTATCAGCACAAGTTAATTTTGCAAAAGATGCAAAATCACGGCTTTTTATGGCCTCTTCCATCTGTATTGTGCGTTTTGGCACAACTTCCTATTTCAGTCCAAAACAGTAACAAGAAGGCATGAATCAGTACAGGTTAGAACAATCTCAAAATCTTATTTCAATGATTAAAATATCAAGTGAATTTTATTTTGGTTCCACCTAAGCAAATTGCTGAGTAATTTTAGAAATAAACCAAAAAGCACCTTTGCTCTATGCTGTAAAAGCAAACTTGTTTCAACACTCTCACGCATTCCAGAGGTGCTACTTGTTTCCTTCTGCCGTGAACTTACCTAGAGCCAGAAAAATGGAAATTAACACCAAAATCATCGCAAATAATAAACTTATATAGGCTTTTTATCCTCGTTAATAATCAGATTCTTAAAAGTTTTGCAGTAATGCAAAACTGACAGCCGTTACCGGGAACATTTCCAGGAACCTGTTAGATAGAAGCAGATCAAGAGAATACAATGTTGGGTTATCCAATAATAATGGGCACATATGTATAATGTATGTTGCTATTATAAAGTTTAACACAAAAATTAAGTGACCAATTATGTTACACGTGTTATAGGTATTAAATTGTCATGGAATTGAAAGTGTAAATACCGTAAGTTATATTTATAACTCAATGAGGGGCAGAGTTGTAAATATTAATAATCTGATTTTAATTCAGTTTATATAAAGGGTAGTGGTCCCCGAGATCTAGGTTAACTTGCATATCTCTCCTTCCCCGTCAGAGAGTTGTGTGGCAAGAGGTAACCTATCATCTTGGAAGATCAAACCCTCTCTGGAAAATCTCCGTCAATGGATTCAGGTACGCTTCCGCAAATCTAATCTTTATTCTTAATGATTTGGCATGTATGGATCTTGGGTTTATATTTGTATGAATATATTTTTGGTTCTAACAAGATAGATTAACATACAAGACCCAACCATATACCAAGTTGCAAATGTTTTTCTAATAACAAAGATACATAAACACATAGTTTTCAAGATCAACACATATTTTGATAAATTAGAATAGAAAGATAAAGCAAAAATGTGAAGCTAATAAACTTCATAACATATTTTAAATGTATGTGCAACATGTAAAAGAAACACAATAACACTCATGTCATGCACAAAGATATGTGCATGTATAGTATCCATACATGTATTCATGCATGAAAAGGATTAGATGTATATTTATGTATCCAAATAGATATGTGTACATGTAGCTAATGGCACAAGAAGATAACTAGTCAGACTACAGGAAACTAAGTGGAAAAATAAATAAACTACTCTAGATCCAAAGCATCCATTGATCAAAACAATGCAAGTCGAATATTGGTTTTAATATATTTCCTGCATCTTAGTTCAAGTTTCAAAACTAGAAGTCTCAGCAATCAATACTACCAAACTATCAGAAAAGGGTGCAGATCCATTGAGACAGAACTCAACAAAAACTAGTTGTAAGCATATTTCGTATTCTTGTAGGGAAAAATTATCTCACTGCAGAGTAGCAACTGTAGACCTATACTTGGAAGAATGTGAAACACGAGGATTGGAGTAAATACTCACCACGGCGATTATGATGAAAAGATCATCCCAGTGTTTCTCATCCACCAGTTGAACCGCAAGACTATCACTTCCATCCTCCTCCTATATGTTTCAAATTAGAAGAAAATAGAAGCATTGGTTACTCAAACGAGACTGCCCTTCTTGACGAAAGGTGAAGGGTTAAATACATACAGAAATGAACTGCTAAACACATTCATAAATAACTTACTTTTCCCATAATCCACTTAACAAATCCACCAAATAAACTGCGACAAGCACTGCCTGAACCTTGCCTATATGAATTTTTTAAAAAAAAAATCAATAAAACATCCCTTGAATTACAACTAAAATTCTTTCATCTCTGTAAAGGGAAAAGGCCATACCTAGCAATAGCAGAAAGTTGACTCTCATCTTCCTCGACATTCATAAGCTTTGCAAGCGCGAAAACTGCATCAAACCCAAAACCATTAGTCCTATAAACCGTATTGATCATCGAAGGAAAAGAAAAAAGAAGATTAAAGGGTATGTATGTTTTCATGTAAATACAGTACCAAGACAAGCAAAACCAGCAGCAGAGGAAGCCAATCCAGCAGCTGTAGGGAAATTGTTATAAGATGCAATATGGAGATGAAGTTGCTCCCAATCTTTCTTCTCAATCTTTATTCCTTTCTCTTTATCCTCGACTTCCCTAGCTCGTTTTCTGATTTCCCTCAGACAGTTCTGGTACCTTCCTCCGGAAAGGGATATTTCCTATAGTAACCAGCAAAAAAATTAAAAAAAAAAAACCCATCATTCAATTAACATTTATAACATAGAGAAATTTACCTTGCCATTAAGCCACATGCGATCTTGTTGGAAAGCAGGGCTGACAGCGACGGTGGTTGTGGTACAGAGATGGGCAGGATCGAGAGTGACGCTGATACTGTCGTTGACAGGCAAAATAAGAGTCTCGTCCCTTTTCCCCCAATACTTTATCACCGCTATGTTGGTGGGCGTCTGAGCAGTTTTCATCAACACCCATTTCTCCCCCATTTTCAGATCGGATCTCTTCTTCTTTCTGAATTCCGGCGCGGCGGAGGAATTGAAAAGGAAGTGAAGTGATAGCTCTGACTCGAAAGATGAAACCCCAACAACTTCTTATAGAAATGGTGAGAGCGCAGCCAATTAAGACAATATGTGGAATAGTAAAATACTAAAATTTCAAGCTCGGAGGCTGTTTTTTTACTTTTTTTTCGATGAGTCTCTCAACAACTACGTTTCTTGACCTGAGATTTGGATTTATCGAATTGTTCAGATCTTATAAAATTAGCATCGTATATTGACAATTAATCATTTCAAGAGACTGAGTTTTATATATATTCTCCAGCTATTTCTCTTGTCTTTTTGGTTCTTCCCTTTGCAATTGCAGCCAGTTTTGGAGAACAGAACGCTGTACGCCTATTTATAATTATCTTTGCGGCATAGTGACGTTAAGTTTAGTAAAAAATATAAACTTTTTTTATCCGATAGTCAAAAATATAAACTTAAATCAGTCAAGATGGGCTCATTAATTCAAAGTGATTTATATATTTTAAGATATTATAATATTGTATTTCTCAAAAACTATATAAATTGTGTATATAATACATTATTAATAATAACAACAAATTTTTTTTTTAAATAGCTACTGAATTTTCATTAAACCATAGAAAAAATCAATTACAACACAATTAAGAAGAAAAAAAAATGGGTTAAAATAACCCAAAAAATTCTTACAACTCAAAAACAATGAAAACGAAAATTTCTATGGAAATACGCATACCAACGAAAATTCAAAAGTTTCATGAATCTCCTTGTCTCTGTCCAAACGAGACGCATAAAGAAGGAAGGAGTGGTGTGCGATCCATTCTGTCAGGCAAAAGGTACCGCTACCTAAGACTGATTTTATCGGCAAACAACCATCAACGAGTGGGGATAAAACATTCTAAGTGACCACCGACAACACCATAAATCAGAAACTAGCGCCGAGTGAATCTCTGTCACAACGGTCTTCTTAACTATATTAAATTTATCCTTCTTCATGGTTATCTTTCTTTTTAATGAGTAAAAACATTTGGTCTGATGTTCAAAATGTTCATATTTATTTCTTTGTATTAATTTAGATTATAAAATTTTTTTCTTTCTTTAGAGTCTCTACTTCCATTCCCTCTAAGATTAAGATTAAAATTAAAATTTATAAAAAAATCCTTTCTTCTTAATGGATTTTACCTAATGTTGGGATTCTTTTTAATAAATTAAAATTTTTCTCTTAGAGTGTTCATTTCACTCTCCTCTACGTAGGATTAGGATTAGAATTCAGTTTGTTTAGTTTTAGCCTAATGTTAGGGTTCTTTTGAGGGATTTATTGGTTTTGGCTAAACTATAAATTTGAACAGGCTTATCTACAAATTAAGTTCTCAAACTATATCTTTTTTGTAATAGGTACTTAAAGTTTTTTTTTTGTTGAAATATGTATCAAAATAGGTATCTCGATTAACTTTAACACAAACCAAAAATAAAATTTTAAACGTATATTTTAATCAAAAAATACTACAGACACTTATCATAAAAAACATAGTTCAGCATTTATTTTGTAGCTAAGCCATTTTAAAATGTGGAATAGAATAATTGATTCTAGTTTTTGTTATGCAAAGTCACATCACATAGACAACGAAGGAAATGAAAAGGGTGAAAGATAAAATTAGCACCTTTACATCTTAAAATTATCATAATAGCACCAAAAAAATCTATATTTTTCAAACTATAAATTATTTTTTAAATTTTTTTAGAATTCGCGGTTGGAATCCTATTTTTTTTTTAATTTTGTTTTAAGTAAAATTTATGTACGGCGAGTTTCAATTAGTAAAAATATACTTTTTAATTACTATTTTGGTAATTTTAAGATACAAGAGTGCTAGTTTGGTCTTTCAACCAAAAGAAAAAAGAGTTTAGATGGTATGCAACTCTATCCTTAATTCTTGGCTTGTTGGATGAAGGAACAAATATAATAATCAACGGATGGAATCTGATAACATTTTATTGCACGTTTTGTATAAAGATATAAAATATTATAATTTAAAGAAAAAATATTTATACAATCAAATAAATCAAAATGTTAAGAATATTAATTGGTTTGAAAAAATTTCACATCTTTTTAAATTTTATATAATAATAATAAGAAAAATTCTACAATGTGCGACGAACACTTCTAAACACTATTAATGTTGAACACGGCTAAATATCATTAAATTAATTAATAAAGATTTAAAATTTTAAGGACTCGTCATACAATTAATAATTATTTTAAAAAAATTAATTAAATTATTTTTTATATATTAAAATTTTATTTTTTTAATAAGGGTAAATTATATATTTAGTACCTCACTTATTTTTGTATTTCTATTGAACTCTCATTATTTAAATATTATTTCAATTTGACCAATTCTTTAAAAAAATAATTTAACCCTCAACATAAAACCCTAAACTATTAAACCTTAAACCCTTAAACTCTTAAACCTATACCCTAAACTATATACCATTAAAAATAATTTCACCATCATCGATTCAATTCAATTCAATGAATTGTTGAATTCTCCTAAAAAATTCAATTAAATTATTATTATTATATATATCAAAATTAATTAAACTCGAATCTCCTAAAATTAACACAACCATCTTTTCCATTATGATGAATTGTTGAATTCTATCATAAAACTTAATTTGAAATATTAGGTTTGCGTTTTGGCGTGCGATTATGTTAAAAAATTATTAATAATTGTTTTTCAATTAATTTCGTAAACAAAGGGGAGGAGATGAAGAGGTCATCATAATTAATTCAATTCATTAAATCGATGATGATGAAATTATTTTTAAGAGTATATGGTTTAGGGTATATGTTTAAGAGTTTAAGGATTTAAGATTAAGGGTTATATTATTTTTATAAAGAATAGGCTCAAATTAAAATAATATTTAAATAATGAGGGTTCAATAGAAATACAGAAATAGGTGAGGTACTAAATATATAGTTTACCCTTATTAAAAATAAAATTTTAAAATATATAAAAATAATTTAATTGAATTTTAAAAAAAAATTATTAATTGTATGATGGGTCATTGAAATTTTAAATCTTTACTAATTAATTTAATGGTGTTCAGCGGTGTTCAGTATTAGTGGTGTTCAGCGGTGTTCGTCGCACGTGGTAGACTAATCCTCATAATAATTGTAATTTTAATAATATATCAATAAAATGCTATATTAAAAAAGGTAGAATTTTCATTAAATATATTTATATTTAATTAAACATTCAATTTATTTTCCTCAATATATTATTTTGTGAGACGAATTTGGTTCTTTATTTAAATTATTAAAAGTACATAATATTGAAAATGCTTGAAGAAAACTTTATATATAATAATTAGATGATAAAACAATTAATAAAAATACATAAAAAATAGCTTGAACTGAGTTACAGATTCTTGTTTGGTAAAAATTTGTTTCATTTGTCATGCAAAATTGACCTTTAAGATAAGTTATCTTTCTAAATATATTAATTAAAAAATATTATAAATAGTTATATATATTATGGTTTTTCATATAGATTTTAACAAATTTATGCTTTTGTATTATGTTTCTTTTTGTTATTTTCATTCCTTTATATATACCATTTGTCATAATTATCATATTACAACTCTAAATTTTATTTGAAATTAAATTCTAATACTTGTTATACTATGAGGAATAAACACAAAAATTTATAATAGGAGTGCAAACATTTATGCCGATTGGCCAAGTTACTCATCTTTATTTTTCTCATATTCCCTTAGGTCATAAGTTCTAGACCCACTAAGAACACCTTTTACTTGCCTAGAATCTTCATTCCCTCTCATTTAGGTAAAATTAATATTAAAATTTGTCAATAAAAATTATACAAAATTTAAAAATACCAAAAGGTGCGAAAGTATATCATTAATATAAAATACAAAAAATCCAAATTATATGAAATTTTAAAAAATTTAAGATCATAATTGTCCTTTAACACTCCTCGATCTATCTCTCCCTAGGACACAAATATAATATTCAAAGTTTTAATCTAATTTTTTTCAAACTTAAACGAAAATATAAGGGGATGACGTGGCATGTTATGCAACTCAAAAAATGAAAAGGCAACGCGCGGTCCCAACAAATACAGTATCTCTTTAGCCTAATCAATGCTTATCTTTGCCAAGACCGCATCTCTTCTTCACTTTGCCGAATCTTTGTCTGCTTATCAAAATGGCGGCAGAAGCTGCGTTTCGAAGAAGCCCTGCGTCGACTCCATGGAAATCTCCTTCCTCAACAAATAAAAGGTCGAAAACTATTCAGTTTTCACACTTCACCGTCCGGGCTTCTCAGTCTATTGATGACAAGAACAAGGCCTACAAGCAACTCGGTCAGTTCTATTTTTCTTTCATTTTTGCTGCTGAATTTACCTTCTTAGTGTTATGACTGGAATTGGGTCTCGGAGTTAATCACTAAATGACTTATGGAGCTTCAACATTTAATTGTTTAATTAGTATTCTGTACTGTACCATCGAATTTTTAGTGACTTGCCTTACTGTAATCTAATTATGGACTGCTGATCGATTATGGCCTTTTTCAATTAGAATGAAACTGCTGCTAGTTGGTGGTTTTGATGAATTCTTTGCAATCTTTGTTTTCCATGTTCTGAGTTAACATCTTTCCATCACTACTTACATTAGGTCTATTTTCATTGAAAAAGAAGATTGAAGATGTCATTCTCCGAGCCGAGATGTTGGCACCTACTGCCCTGGAGCTTGAAGAAGCTAGGAGAATAAAGCAAGAAGAGATGGTGCGCGATTACGATCTATGGAATGACCCGGCTAAATCCAATGAAATTCTTGTCAAGTTGGCTGACAGTGTCAAAATGGTTGATGCTCTCAAAGATCTAAAATACAAGGTGATGTACACCAGATGCCAGGAGTTCTACTAAGGAAACTTCACATTTCAATTTATAGAGAGCATCAGACAAGGGTTTGTCTGATTTCACATCTTCTAATGAGCTGAAGGTTTTCAGAAAGTTATAGAGCAGTCTTTACTTGTTCCTGCAGGCTGAAGAAGCAAAGCTGATTGCACAGTTGGCCGAGATAGATGCCGTCAATTATAGCCTCTTTGAGCAAGCATATGATGCATCTTTGGCTATTAATGATTTGATAGATAAATATGAGGTATCCAAGCTTCTTAGGGGGCCATATGAGATGGAGGGGGCATGTGTCATTATTACAGCTGGTTCTGAAGGCAAAAAATCCGAGGTTCGACTCCCACTCTTCCTTTCCTTCTCTTTAACTTTGAATGCTTCACCTTCTTTAATGGAAATGTTGTATGGCTTTGAGATTTTGCTTCTGGTTATGTGTAAATGCTTTTAATGGTCAAATTGATTCTTGGACTGCAAGACTTCCTGGATGGTGTTCCGTGATTAAATCCTGTTTCTGTCTGAAAAGATAATATTCATATTCAGGTGTGGGCTGAACAGCTTCTTAGCATGTATATCAAGTGGGCGAAAAAGCAAGGGTATAGGGGTAGAGTGATTGAGAAGAACCTTTCTAAGAACGGTGGTATCAAGTCTGCAACTATTGAGTTTGAATTCGAGTATGCTTACGGTTTTCTTTTGGGGGAGAGAGGCGTCCATTGCATGATAAGAAGTTCACAAAACGGTTCCGTTCACGATGAGGTAAGTTTATTTGTTCCTTCCTGACAGGTGACCTCCTTGGAGCACATTCTGTCTTACCAAACCTTCTCTCTTCTTGAGAAATCTTGCAGGTTAGCTCAGTAGGCGTCGATGTTGTTCCTCTGTTCCTCGGAACAACTCCTGACCTCCAAATCAGTGATGAAGATTTGATTCTTTCGTCCGCTTTGTCCTTTGGAGATAAAGGAAGCCGAATCGGATATACAGTCTGCGTTCAACATATCCCTACTGCTTTAACTTTTCAATCTTCAGGTGCTCTCAAAATCCAGAAGTCATCCATGCTTTGCTCCAGTTCATCTCCCCTCTTATTTCCCTCGCCTTAAATTCCAGCAAAACAGAACCAATAAGAATCTGTGTAGAGCTCTAAAATAATGTTATTGATAGTTGCTTTTGACAATGAAATGAAAAGATACATGATCATTGACAAAGGCAGAAGGTGTTTTGCTCGATTTCGGTTCGGTACAATTGTTATGATTGTGATATGGATGCTTCCGGATTTATTTACTCGTCTCTTTTGCTTCCACATTGTTCCTCATAATCTATCTTTCATGTGCAGGTGAGAGGAGCTACTTTGCTAATCAAATCAAAGCCCTCAATCGGTTAAAGGCCAAACTTCTTGTCGTAGCAAACGAACAAGGAGTCCCCGGCGTAAGTAGCATCAAGGCGGACGCCATCGTGGATGTATGGCAAAAGGAGACTCGAAGGTACATGTTTCACCCCGGCAAGTTAGTGCGAGATGTAAAAACCGGCCTTGAATTGCCTGACCTAAATTCTGTTCTGGCTGGGAATATTGAACCCTTTATCGCAGCACACATCAACACTAGACAATCAAATTTTACAATCTAAACTGCATTGCTTGCTTGTACACCCTAGAATCCAAACATTCTTATACATATGTTTTTGAAAATATAAACCAAAGATCCGGTTGATGCTGTCATCTCTATAGAATTATGAAGTCCATTTGCCAGTTTAGACCAATTTTTCAATAAAACATAAAAGATGAAAAAAGTGTCCTAAAAGTGAACGGGGGAAAGCACTCCATTGACAATAAAAGCATTAAAAATGTCCAAACCACGATTCAGGTGGAAGGAACCACCTTTTTTCATCATACACAACCCCTTTTACCGGGAAGAAGCTCATTCAGTTCTGAATACTTTTATGCACAAGTTTGCATAAACAAGCATACCAGGCAACAATCACTCTCAGAAAACTAGAATTCAAAACCTCATACAGACCTTCTAAAGAGGCAAACTACAAAACTGCGACGTGCGACATAAACCGAACATGATAGGGGCTCTGCCAAGCTGTCGTGGTCCTATTTTTGTACCATTCACTCCGAAATATAACAAATCAAATAATAGCAATACCTACATCTACTGCATACTCGACATATGCTTATACCTTTATACTTACAAAACTTGCCTCTCTATTTTCCGTAAGCTCTCCTGCATTGCCGAATTCATCATGGTTTAATTGGCCCAACCACAATAATTCACCGAGTTCCACTGTGTAGGATCGACGGTTGGTTGTTCATATGCAAAATCTGTCCTCTGCCTCCCCCTTGGATTCCTCCATCCCCGATTATTCTGCCGATTATCATTATGAAATCTCGTGGTTTTATACCTTGACAGATCGGCGCCTTCTCTCTTTCTTCTATAATCCACATAGCTGGATTCGTTATTGTCCCAACCATTGTAGTTGTTCTCCCTTTGGTTCCATTCCCAGGAGTTATTCCAACAATTCCCATATCCAGTATCTTTCATGTTACTGTTATAGGGCTCCCAAGAATTTTCGTAGTCTTTGTTTTTCCAATTCGAAGACGTGTTATTCTCCTTCACGGCGCCCTCTTCAGCATCCCCCCAACCACCACCACAAACGAATGGTTGATTCAAAAGAAGAGAATTACCAAGAATCACAACATTCTCACTTTTATCCTTCTCGTCAGGGACCTTGGGCTCTCTCTCCAAGTCCAGAAGCAGCTCGGGATCAATTTCAGAGTCCCAGTCAATTTTATCAATGTAACTATCTGGGTCAGGGAGACTTATGTCACAAGGAAGGCCATTAATCTCGGCCCAAAATCGGTTCTTAGCATTATGGAATGCCTCCTCACCAGCCGAGTCATTCCACTGGACTACGTTGTCATACAAATACATAAACCTCTTGGTTTCAAGAAGTTTCCACCACGGAACAGAGCCTACAAGAGTGCAAAACTTCTTCTCCCATGAAGGAACAGTAGGCTGCCATGTAGCTGCGATACATGATTAAGGAATGTCCGGTTAATCAACCACTACCGAAGTAATGAAACACAAACACTGCAATAATTTCCAGAAAAGAGACGCATACACGAAACTAGACAGCAAAAAATAATCTTGTAAATCAATAAGCTATTTATGGAAAAACCTAGAAAACGACAACCGGAATCGAATAAACAAGCAAAGGCTGGCAAATTTGGACTCAATGCCATGTGCACATTGGTCATAAGATAGATCCAAGCATATTGGGAGCTACTGCTGGAATAATTCCACATTCTCATATGGAAAAAATCTCATGTCCTGATCTCAAAATAACAAAACCAATGCCAGAGTGGGTTTCCATATCAGTTCATGCATTTGGCACTCAACTGTTGCCAAATGCAACAAAAGGTTAGAACATAAGCAAGTTCCTAAATACTCAAGCAAAAAGAACATTATCCCAATTTAATAAGAGATCCACTGATCTCTAAGACCAGAGCAATGGGCTATGATTATATACATATATATGTATATATTTCCAAACTTAACTTTAAATATCAGTAAAAGGCAATTCACTGTTCCTACAATTGTGCATTAATTTTACTCACCCCAAGCCTACATAAACATTCATTCAGAACAGATGCTTGATTGAATAAAAATAGCAGAAAATTGAGAAAATTAAAAAAACAAAGCCATCTGAATTTGATTAAATTACAAACTCACAAAACCCCCATATCAAAAGAATTTTTTTAAAAAAAATAAGAACTCCCAGGGAAAATATTATTATTGTACTACACAAACCATTACAAGGCATGAAAAAACAAGCAGAAATGTCTTAAAAGATTTAACAGCTCTGCTCTGATCTTAAAAGAACAGAACACAATTAATTTACATGAGAGATTAAAGATCAAGTTTTTTTTTAATTTTTTACCGAATCAAAAGCTCATGAAATACAAATTCCAGAATATAAAACTCAACAAGAGGCGGCCACAAGAAGCCAGACGGTTTTCTTTTAAAGAAACACTTAACAATTAAAGAATTATAAAAAAAAGATTAACATCTTCTTAAAACAAGCTTAAAGAGAAAACAAAGAAAGAAAAAAGATACCAAGTGATGGCTTTCGGCTGTATGATCTTGTCCCCTGCGTTCCTTGATGATGAATTTCACCTTTTTGTCTTCTCCAGTTATTATTCATAATCACAACCAGAATCTCCCAGGAAAAATTATTAAAAAAATAACCTTGAAGAACAAGAAATACAAAGTGGCAGAAGACCCACTTTTTCCAACACCAAAATCGAAGAGAAAATTCTGGGTTTTGTAGAATTTGCGTCTAAAAATATGATCTGAAACTTAAGGGATTTTGATTGGTTGAAAAAGTTGCGGGAAATTGAAGGGATATGTTGTTATATTGTAGGGGAATAGTGATCATAACTAGGCAAGCTTTTCTCTATTTGTTTATATATATATTTAAAGAAACGGCTGGAGAATTTAAGGAAACAATTCCAGTATTTTTATAGCCCCATGGCTTTTGTTGAATTTACAAAATTAGACCTGCTCCGCGCCTTGCTTCGGTGTGATAAGGACCGAGTCATCAGCAGTGAAAATTGTCAGATTTTCACGCGTCTAATGGCGTTTGTAATTCAGATGCTTCTGCACTTTTCCGGCATATAAAACAAACGGTTAATTCCCTTACACGTTCCTAAACTATAACTTAACTTATATTCTAAATTAATCCTTAAAACTTTAAAGACTTTTAATTGAATCCTTCAAGTATATGTAACGCATCAATCGGTTCCTTTTATTAGTACAGGTGCTATTTCGAGCATTCAATATTAATTCATATACGATGTAAGCATATTTAAAACACATAAATTAAATTTTAAGCATGTTAATATTTATTATTTGGCAACTTAATTTGACGTGTTAAAAGAAATATTATTCTAGAATTTTAATGCCTCTCTCTATTTTTTAACACGTCAGATCTAAAAATTTCCATACAATTAATATATGTGTCATGTGCTTAAATTTTGATCAATGACATTAAATATGATCCATGTCAAATATAAATCATTTAATATCTTAAACAAGTTTAGATGGAAAATTTTGAATGAAATAATATTTATAGTTTGAATAATTAATTAAAATGTTTTAAAGTTTAGATGTTAGTTTAAAATTAGTGTCATAGTTTGAGAACACATAGTATAATTAACCCAGATAAAATGAATTGGATTTTATTTGAAATATAAGAAATTTAATATTTTATAATTGATTATATTTAAAATTTTGATTTTTACTATTTTTAATGAAAACTATGCATATATAATTTCTTTTTATACTTGGAGAGTATTTTTAACAATTTTTCTTTCACTGTTTAATATATTAAAAACAAACCAATTTATATGGATATAAAATCATTTAATTATTTTTGTTAAATTTATAGGTTATTCGTTTAAGCAAATGAATTAAAATTTTGCATATGAATTTGTAGCAAAAAAAAAATGTACGGTATTATGAATATATAAGGTGTTATCACTCGGTACACTTTTATTTATAAAATTATAATATGAGTAGTTTTGTTTATCATCAAGTATGACTTTATTAAAGAAAAAATTCTACAAATATTATCGAGCTACTCATCTTTATTCTTTTATTTCTCTTAGGTTATGAGTTCTATGCCTACTAGGAACACCCCTTTCTCTTCTCTAGAGTTTCCGCTTCCCTCCTCTCTAGATAGGATTATAATTAAAATTAAAATTTGTCAAAAAATATTTATCATTCACCTTTTAGGTTATAAATGTAATTTAAAAGACCTTTGTTTTGTTATTATTTAAAAAATATTCGTGAAATTACTTTTTTTTTCATTAATAATATACTATAAAATAATAAATTATATACAAAGGCAACTCTCTATATATAAAGCCAAAAACTAGAACAAGGTATTCCTAAGTTCAACAAAGTAGACTTCCTTAAAGATTCCCAGTAGTTGAAAACAAATGTAAAGCTATCATTGTAATTTGACCAAAATAAAATATTAATTTTCGATATAGTATATGTCCATTTTATAATTTATGTTCGAAATTTATAATTTTTATTCTCAATAATATTGTCTTCAAAATTTAAACTCGAGTTCTCTTATTAGAATAACAATGTGCCTCGTCATTGCACCCAACCTTTGTTGTTATAAAATATTTATTTCAAAACATTCTCCACCAATTCATTACTATATATTAAATTAATCCCATGAATTCATTTTGACATTCTTATTATGAGTCTAATTTATAATTAAATTAAAAGTTAGTTTCAATTACTTTTAAGATTTTGTGGATTTGCCTTTTTAGTCATATTTCATATTTGAGTTTTGGTTAAGCAAAGGGTTCCAGATAATCGATTTTCATTTCTGATGATAAAGATTTTTGATCAATACAATTGACAAAGACTGCTATATCCTCACAGATTAACAATACTTCGAATTTGCTTCAAATTTGGTAAAGATGTTTTTTTAAATGATTAGTTATATTGAATAAATGAAGAGAAAATATAACAATAAACTATAATCTTAATAAAGAAAAAAAATTACAATTTTCAAAGTAAATTAACAACGTTAATAGACAATTTTCCTTAAAATCATAAAAAGCAAAAACTAGCGAGTTCAATACCCATTACAAATAAAGGATAGATCACAATCGATTAAATTTAATGATCTTGACTATTAAAAAATACAATGAAAGAAAAATAAATAAATAAATAAATAAATAATAGGGTGATCCAAGTTGTAAGCAGCTTGATATCGCTTAAACACGTCTCAAGTTTGAGGCGTTGTGTATGCAAAAAATTCTCGCTAGGAGACTCACCACTAAAATCAGATGTGCGACGTGAGTCAGTCCAAATTAGTAAGGGCGAAGCCCTAAAAATCGAAAGGGTGACAAAAAGTAAATAAATAAATTACATTTTATATTTTTATTATATATATATATTATTTGTATTATTATTTAAAATATTTACTGGTGCTTTTGTAATTTATATTTAGGTTAAACTACATAAATGGTCACTAAACTTTTAGCCTTTAAGGCGGATTCATTTTGGTCATCATAGTTTTAAAATATTTGATAAGGTCATCTAACTTTTAGTTCGGTTTCAATATAGTCGCCGAACTTTTAGTTCACTTTCAATATGGTCCCTCTTGTAGTTCCGTTACCTTTCGTTAGAAACTGACGTTAGCCATTGTTTTTCCTTAATAAAAAATGGGTAAACTACACCAACCAACTTAACTTATTTCTCACTCTTATTTGGGTAACTAGAATTTAATAACTTAACTTTCGAATTATTCATATTTTAGCTACTCTCAAATGACATGTTTATATAAATAGAAAAATTCGATTAATCCTTAAAAATTATTTTGGTTAATTGGTAAATTCATATTATTCAATTCTTGATCTTATATTGTACCAATTAAATCAGATAATCAATTAACCAGTTAACTGAAATATTTGATTTTGAAAATGATTTTTTTACTTTGTTTATTAAAATATCAGATATGATGATACTGTAAATTTAATAATTGTTTAGTTGTGATAAAAGTGTAAAAATAACTAGAAAGTCAAAAATTGAAAGTCCACATCTATTAATCCTACCCAGAGCCCAAACTTTGTTTAAAAAAATCATAAGGGTATCAAAATCACTAGACTATAAGACATTGTAATGCATAAAATTTAGAAATATTGTATATAATAGATCGTATCGGTTAATCAATTTTGCTTAAAAATGTGAATCGTAACCGAATCGAAATGATTTATTTTAAAAAAGAATATCGAAATCAGGTTCGATTAATCCTTAAAAAATTATTTTGGTTAATTGCTACATTCATACTTATTTAATTATCGATCTTACATTGTACCAATTAAAATCGAATAATCGATTGACCGGTTAATTGAAATATTTGATTCAAGTAATAATTTTTTTACTTTCCTTATTAAAATATCAAATATGGAAATATGGTAAATTTAATAAGCAAAGTAAAAAAAACCATTACCCGGTTTTTTAAGGATTAATCGAATTTTTTTATTTGCATAATTATGTCATTTAAGAGTGACCAAAATATGAACAATTCAAAAGTTAAGTTATTAAATTGAAAAATGTTAAACTATAGTAACCAAAATATGTGTGAGAAGAAAGTTAAGTGATGATTGTTGTATTTTACCCATTTTTATTAAGGAAAAACGAAAACTAACGAAAATTTCTAATAGAAAGTAACATGAGAGACTGTATCGAAATCAAATTAAAAATTGAGTGATATTATCAAATATTTTAAAAGTACGATGACTAAAATAAATCTATCTTAAAATTTCGGTAACCATTTATGTAGTTTACCCTTATATTTAACTTGATATAATAGTACTCAAAATATAATTTAAAGATCTATATAAATGAGTTACCAAAATTTAACTAAACAAATTTTTTTACTTAATTTATTTGTGATATTTTTTGGCAGAAGATTTTAGTCTGATTGACACATGTTGATTTGGTAGGAAGCATCTAGAAATGAGCGCGTTTCCTTTAGTAGCCCACGGCAAAGCAAAAGTTGGCTTTCCTAAAGCCGACACCTATTTTTCTTTGCATTTACATTTATACCTCTCACCTTCCAAAAGTATGGTAGTCGTTGGTCAGCCAAAGGTTTTCTGTAATTTTGTTTAGAGGTTGTGGGTTTATTGGTCCATTCCACTGATTTTCCAATACTTTCATTTGAAAGCGTGCAGTGCAGTGCAGCACTGAACCAACACTTTACTTTCAAAACTGGCTTCGCCGCCCTTTTAGAATTGCTATCTTCCTAATTTTATTGCGGCATGGAAATTGCTGCAACTAATCTCGTTTTTGGAAAGTATCTTTGGGGCAAAAAGTATTTTTAGAGCAAAAATAATGTTAACAGATAATTTTTTTTAAAAATTACGTTTAAAAAGTAATTTTTAACTAAACTCAAAAGTTAAAAATTTTAATTTTTGGGATTGAAAAAATACTTTTGAGAGTTAAAATAGAATTAAAACATTAAATTGTTATTGTGTGTATTTATAATTTATAAATTTATAATTATGAAGACATTATTATATGATTAATGAATTATTTTTAATTTAAAAATTATATATATTTTTGTGTCATTTTTTTAAATAAAACATTTTAAAGTTTTTGTACTTTCATAAAAAACGTATAATTGTTAAAAAATATGTATTAATTAATACTTTTTTATATTTTGTGATAATTTATGTTGATATATTCTATATATTAACATTAAATCATGTGAAATATATTTTTTAAGTTACAACATCATATTTAAAATGATCATTTATATTCCCCCCAAAAAAATTTAACAACAATATTAAACATTTAAATCTCAAACTAAAAAATTCAACAGTATTTTTCTACCGTACTTTTTCAAAATCATTGTTAAACTAACTAAGAGACAAAGGTATTTTTTTTAATATAAGTGTTTAGTATTATTTTTAAAAAATATATATTTTTAGTTTCGTTTGAGAAGTACTTATAGATTTTTTGTTTTAAAATATAAGTGTTCAATATTATTTTCAATTTTTTTCCGTAGCAATGTTAAACTAACCGGAATTAATGAAATGAAGCTTGTGTACTCGGTTAAAACGAGTAAAAAATTTCTGCCTCCTAATTATGCCTCTATTTGTATCCCCTCTTAAAAAAAATACTTAAAAATTAAATTAGAAATTTTTACCCTAATTTTCAAATCATATACCCTACCAGGGACGGACCCAGGACTTTAGGTTAGGGGGGCGAACTTATAAAAGTTTAGGGGGGCAAAAATAAATTTTTAATAGAAAATACATAAAAAAATTCTAAAATTTTTCTAAATCATATATGATTTTCAAAAATTTAGGGGGGGGCGGTTGCCCCCCAGCACCCCCCTCAGTCCATCTCTGTACCCTACTCTCTACACTCTAAAAATACATCTTGCCCTAAATTCTCTATACTCTAATCCTAATCCCTAACCTTAAGCCATTTATCCTAAACTTTAAACTCTTAATTTTAGCATGGGACACAAATGAGAATATAGTTAGGGGACAAACGATTTCCATCCGGTTAAAACCGATATCATCCCTAGAAAATTCCCCAGGGCGTGGATCATTCGAATCTTACCGATAGACGCACCATTGACATTTGGTCGTACCATGATTATTTTAATTGAATTTGAAATGTAAATATTATCTTAATCAATTGTGATGAATACGAACAATAGACAACATTTTTTTAAAATTTACTTTTTAGTCCACATTAGTTTTTCATAACTTGATCCCTAACCTCCACACTTATTGCATGGACAATCGGACGTTGGTTGTTAGCTGAATCATGCTCTTCTTCTTCATCGTACAAGAGGATAAAGTGTCGATTAACCTTACTGTAAAAATTTTATTTTCCATTAATATTGTACTTGAGCATAAGATGAAGGTGCCTCGAACGAAGTACGGCTCTCATGTACATGGAAAAAGTAAGACAATAATAGAATATTTGTCGGAGTGGATTCTTTTCTAAGTTTTTTCTCAAACCATTACCGACGGTTTGTTGTAATAATAAAGAATATATATCACAGACTAATTCTGTAGGTTATATGAGTGCGAGATGCTACTTATAACGTGTCCTACTTTTTAGTAGAAAAGATGATTTTTATAAGAGACGGATGCAAGACTTAAAGTTGGGGGAGCGACCTCTCTTTCCGATTCTCTCGGTCCATCCCTGATGTTTATCTTAGGAGACTCGAGTTCAATTAATTTTATCTGCAAGGTGTGTGTTGGGGCATAAAAATCATACCAAAAAGGACAAATAATTTTTGTTCTTTAAATTATGTGGTTATTTCTTCTAATAATATTATGTTTAAGATTTAAACTTGAATCATTGCAATCACAAAATCATGTACATATAGTGTTAGGAGATGGGATCATAAAAATTTCATGAATATGCATCAAATAAATTCGAATGATTAACGAAAAATCTTGAGAAGTATTTCTCAGGATAAATACCAGAATTTCACCATATATAAAATAAGGCAACATATATATATTATTAACCATTTAATTAATTAATAAATCTCAAAATAAAATTTTCCTTTCGGTTATGATGACAAATTCCCCAAAGTATTCAATTCTCAGGCTTGAGAGTTGAGAACCACCTAAACCCAAATTCCATGACTATGGGCCAAAGCAAAGTCCCCGTGCTCTGCAATCTGCATATATTCCTATAGAAGTGAGTTTATGTGCTCCGGGCTTCTTTACCTCTAAGTACCCAATTGAGCATTTAATCAGTGAGAGTTTTGAACATGTGCAAGATGAGTGACCATATATAATCTTTAAGAAAAAAGGCCCAAATGAGTTGAATTGAATCTTTATAATTATATGAGGCAGACAAAAGATTTTGGTTTAATAAATTAAAATAAAAAATAACTTTAAAGAGGGGTCCATAATATTTATCGGCTCTAATTACATTCTGTTAGGTCTTGTAGCACGCTCGAATCGATCTTCCGAAATCGTCAAGAGGGTTAGATTGAACTCCCGAAAGAATTGGCTAAAACTGATAAAAATGATAGACAATTTGCACAAAGATTTTAGAGTGGTTCGGTTTTCCAACCAAAGCCTACATCCACTACCTTAGCACACCACTAAAGATTTTCCAATTCACTATGAATTCTTTCCCTTTTCTAGGCTAAGGAGGCAACCCTTACAACCCTATCTTTTAATGGCTAAGATAGAACCACTCTAGTTTTTGTCTAAGGCTAAACTATACCTCTCTTTTTACAAGGGATTTGTTTGGTAAACTAAATATCTCACAAGGTGGGTGTTTACACAAATTAAGCTCACAAGAGTACAAATGATTTACAATTAAGCACTCTCTTAAACACTATATACAAGAGAAATGAAGAAATAAGAATTAGGCTCAAATTCTCTTGATCATGTTGCTTGGATGTGTTCTCTAAACATCTTCAAGTGTCCCAACTCCCAAGGTTGCTTTTATAGTGTGGAATGATATTTTAACCGTTTATGGCCGTTGAGGATGTTTTGGAGCCGTTGAAAAGTCATCAAATCGAGCTTTAAATCCCCACCTGCACAGAGGTTTCAAAACCTTTACCAGAGGTTTCGAAACCTTACGAAGGGATTTGTAAAAACTAGCTGTTACAAGGCCAAGGTTTCGAAAACAGTGGCATTCTGCCCAGAAAGGTTTCGAAACCTTATAGGAATGATTTCGAAACTTTCATTTTAAAATCAAATTTTGGCTAATTTTTAACTTTTAAATGTATATTCGATATAGGTGCAAAGTCAAAACATTTAAAACATATTTTTTTCAAGTTTTAAGGACTTTTGAATTATTTTTTGAAATTTTTAAACAGGTCCAAAACATTTTTCACATAATTGTTATATCAAAATATTTCTCAACACATTCAGTTTAATTTCACTTCGAGTCTGGTTCGGACGTTTGATTTTTGTTCGGGTCTATGGTGATTTCGATTTTGATATCGGGTCGGGTCAGTATCGAGCTAATAGGAGATCGACCGGTTTCAATCAAATTTTCAGGCTGAGTTAGGTTTTTACACCCTATATATCATTCTATATAGCATGTATATTTGGCATTTTGGTGAGTTGTGCGACAGTTCATGAGCTATCTTTTATTTATTTATTTTAATATTTTTTCTTTATTTCGGATTTCTTTTGGTTCAGGTTGCTTTCGATTCGAGTCTATTCGGTTCGATTGAAAATCGGTTCGAGTTCATTTAGTTTGGGTCAAGTTTGTCAAGTCTACCTAATGGGAGGGGAAGGGAGACTCTAGGAAAAGGAATGAGGTGCTCTTATTGAATTTAAAACGCATAACCTAAAAAAATATAAAAGAACAAAAATAAACAAAATAACCAACCCGCCAAATATATTTGTTCATCTATCTTATTTAATGATCTAAACAAAAATTAATCTTATCGAGTCCTATAACATAACACCTCAAAAGGCAGCAACTTTTTTCCAGTGCCTCTTTTTAATACAACTCATATCGGTTGATGTAGGCAAAAGTTGCACTAATATAGCTTTGTTTTTGCTGGACCCTTTTCTTTTTCTTTGGTCATTCTTCTACCGGTCCAAAGCCACATTAACCTATAACAAAAATTATAGTATACTAGTATCAAGTATACCGTAACATAATTACTGCAGTCAGCAGTAATCTGTAACAACTCAAGTAATAACATTGTCCATGGTTAATCTCAAAATTACTCAACGGTCAAAACATAACATGGATGTAACCATTTTAAAAAGGACGATTCTAAACAGATAATAGTATAATTATTAAGTATGGAGGAGAAAGATATATTTATAATTTCTCATGTACTCTAAAATGGGTAAAGGTAACATTTAGTCCCAAATTTGACTGTTTTTCTACATGGATTTTCGAGTTTTATTTTAAACTGTATTTTTTTATAACTATTAATATTTAATTTATTGCTTCATTAATCCGGATCATTTATTATAGACCTAATATGAGAGTGACTTTTCCAATCCAATTTACTTTATACATAATATCAAGATTCAGACCTTAACCATGTTTAAATAATCTAATGTCGCATCCCATTAGATCAATTAGATGTTAATCTTTAAATTTTCACTATATAACAACTTGTGTCTACTTTAATTACTTTATAAACTAAATAATAATAATAATATATTTTTATTATTAAGACCACTCAATAAATTCAATATAATAAATGTGTAAATTTGGACTCATTGGCCTTGTTTAGTAAAGAGATGTTTGGGCAAAAATTAGAGGTTTGAGGCATAATTAGAGGTTTGACCAGTCAAATCCGTTAATATTGTTGTTTGGTGAACAACAGATTGAAAGAGCATATTGGGAGTGAAACCGCTAATTTTGAAAAACTCATAATAGACGTTTTTTCGAGATTAGAGGTTTGATATTAGAGTTGTAAAGACTCTTTTACCCTTACCAGTTACCAAAAATCTCAAAATAACCTAAATTAAATATTTTCTCACCCTATTTATGAGCTAATCATATTTATTTTTTCTTTTTATTATCACATATTTATATGTATATTTAAATTTGTTTAGTAAGTAAATTATATTAAAATAATTATATAAATAATAAATTAATATATAAATCATTCAAATATGTTTAGAAAAAGTTATATTAAAAATAATTTTATAGATCTAATTAATATTAATTAGATACAAAATATTGATAACTAATAAACTATTCAAACAAGTATTGGATATAATCATGTCCTTATATGTCATTTTGCTTATTTAAATAATCTAACAGCTATCAGCTATCCGTTAATTTTACCAAACACTTTTATACAATCAGCTAATACAATCCGCTAGTAAAATCAACTAATGTAATCTGCTATCCGCTAATTGCCAAACATGGCCATTATCTCCAGATATTTCTTCTAGATCGACATTCCAATATGAAGGACTAAATTTCAAATACGGAGTTTGTTTAAAGCCTATATATGTAATCAAGTAACCAACAATTAATTGGTCTAGTGAGATTTGATGTTAGCTTTTTTAAAAAATATTAAGAGTTTGAATTTCGACGTATGTAATTACAATATAGCATTTGTTCATAGGGATGACAGACGAGTATAGTTTCGTGGGTTTTGCACCGCACTCGCCCAGTTGGAGTGGGGATGGTATGAGTGTAGTGGGTAATGGGCGAGTGTGGATGTAAAAAGTCATACTGTCATGGGTAGTAGGTAGGTGATGGGTTTGAGACCTTACCCGCACCGTATCCGCCCGCCTACTAACTACCCACCATATGAATTTTAGACCATTTATGTTTATAAACTTTGATTATGCCTTTTATTATGATGTTTTATATACTAAGATATTGGTTTGTTTAAAATCTACGTTAATCCTTAAGTTTGTAGACTTAATTTAATTAATTTAGTTTGAAAAATGATGGTTTTATAATCGAACTTGAATTTATTGTTTAAGACCGAGCTTGAATTAATCAAGTTAAAATTTTGTAATATGTGTGGTTAAATAGAATTTATACACAATGTAAATATGTTTTAGTTAAGTTAGTTATAATTAGTTAGTGAGCTGCAGTTAAGTAGTATTTATACCAGTGAAAATGTGCTTTAGTTAAGTTAGTGATCATTAGTTAGTTGTAGTTAAATTTATATCGGTGCAAATGTATTATATATACACTTATCAATCAATAAAGTATGCGAAGTTGTACTGTTATTTACAAAAGTATATGATTTATTTTTCATAGTTCTATATTAGTGGTTGCTTGTAGGCGAATACGGGTTGGGTGGTGGATGTTCGGTTGGATAGTGAGTGTGGAGATGAATTTGAAAATGTACCCACGTGGGCGGGTGTGAATATGAAAATTTTATCCGCTGTGGGTGATGAGTAGATGGTAGATATGAAAGTTTTAAGTTGGTATGGGGATAAGGAGGGGGTATCTGCACCTGTCCCGCTCGTTTGCCATCCCTATTTGTTTATATTTTTTTGTCTTATTTTGATACGACACTTTACGCAAAAGAGATCTAGGATGAAAATTTTAAACTTACGAGTGTGATTAGCCTTCTAGCACCTCCCGATTCATCTATGATTTTATGTCATCTTAGAAACATACTCTTTCATTTGGGTAAAAATCATCTGCTCCCTAATTATGTCTCCTTCTATCATCTATGCCCTACTAAAAATTACTTAAAAATTAAATTCTAAACTCTAACTTTAATTTTCACATCTTAAACCCTAAACCCTAAAAATATACCATATCCCTAATTCTCTAAACTCTAACCACAACCTCTAACCTTAAACCCTAAACTATAAACACTAAACCCACTATTTTAAAATAGAATATGATAAAGGGCATACGATTTTCATCTCTTTCATTTTTTTCTTGCAATTTATCTTTCGTTTTTAACCTTAAATTAATTGTTTTTTTAGAAACCCCTTAAAAAAACATTGGGATATTTGAAAGTACCGGAAGAGAAGCAGGCAGATGGGAAGCCCATGGGGTCGGTTTATCATTTTATCTAAAGGGAAAGGTGGTGATGGGCCAATGTTCAGAGTTTCCATGAAGAAAGTGAAAGCATGTGAGGCTTAAGGACATGTCTGTAAAATCCGTGGAAAAACAGACATTTGAGAAGTGATGGGGCACTTTTGTGATGGCGACAGTTGGGATTAGAACAGGGAAACACACTCACTCCCCCTTGCTCTTTAAACATCATGACTCACTCTTCATCAAAGTGCCTGCATTTGCCACATCATTTGAAATGATTTGGCTTCAACAAAAGCAGTTTATATAATAATAATACTCAAAGTTAAGAGTCAAGAGCAATGACCAAGACCAACATGGATCATCAAAACACACGCTCATAGTTGTCCTTGTGTTATCATGAAACAAAAGAATTTAATTCAGGTCTGTTTTTTCTTCTTTAATCTCCATAGTACTTGTTTTTTTATGATTGATCTTAATTCTTATGGATAAGTAGGATTCTTTAAACATTCTGATGTAGTTCCCATATTTGACAGAATGGCTAGCTACTTTATGAGCATTTAGTGTATGTAATTCTGGGTTTGATTCTTATTTTCATGAAAAATAAGGTTTGAGCTCAAGTAAAAAAGATGGTGTGGAATGGATTTAACTAGAGTGCTTCCATGTTCCATGAGTTCTTTCAATGGGAAAGAAAAGGAGCTGGTTTAGTTGGGTGAAGAAGATTTTTGATTCTGATGCAAAACCAAAAACTGAAAAGGTTCATTTTTACAGATTACCTATTTCTTTTTTTTTTTAATTTTTGCTCATTTTTTGAATAATTATTACATTTGATTCATCTTTTTGGTTCTCTTTTAGTCTCTTTGTTGTTTGTAATAGTTGGGGTTGTGTTTTTCCAGAAATCAAAGAGGTGGAGATGGATTTTTGGAAGAGTGAAGCTCAAGCAATACCACCCTGCACTGGCGGCACCCCAGCAGAAATCATTGTGTCAAGCAACGGAGGAGCAAAGAAAGCATGCTTTGAATGTCGCCATCGCGACTGCCGCCGCAGCTGAGGCTGCGGTTGCCGCCACACAAGCGGCGGCCGAGGTCGTCCGTCTTGTGTGCGCCTCTAAATCTTTCCATCATTTGACAGCAAAGGATAGGAATCGGGCTGCTATTAAGATCCAAACCGCTTTCCGGGCACATCTGGTGAGCTTACCTTTGAAATCCTTGCTCTTCTGTTATCTAAAATCATTTTTTATTGTGGGAATTGTTGTTTTCATTTTCGTATCGAGAATGAATCAAGCATATATCATTCCTTTGGATGTTCTTCAATTTGGACTGATATGATTTTGAAGTTGCTGTTGAGCAGGCAAGGAAAGCCCTACGGGCACTAAGGGGACTGGTGAAACTCCAAGCCGTTATCCGCGGCCAAGTCGCGAGACATCAAGCAATGCAATATGGTACAAAAATGCACCCAGAGATCAAGAAGAAGAGCATTTCCTCACCAAAAGTTATGTGTCCAGGCACCAGGAGAAATCAGAGCCTCATACACAAAGATGAGTTGCAGGACAAGGACATCATTAGAGTATGTTTGATAATTCAAATCAAACTATTTCTATACTATTCTTTTACCGATTTTCGTTACATGGACAGTCATGACTACTGGGTATGATCTTCCAAATATCTACAAATAACTAAAAAAATGAGTATACCAGACACATTTTTATCCGACGATTAGCTTTTGGTTAGTTTCTAGTGTGATATTCAATTTCGCGTGACGCTTACTTTTTTGTTTATCCATTTGCTGTAAAAATTCATACATAATGTGCTGCATTATAACCTTGTATGATCTCTGGTTCTAAATTGCACACTTTAGTTCAATGGCTCGATGTTTTGTCGTGGCCAGCATGAGTACTACAGTCAAAGAGGATGGAATGACAGTGCGGTTTGTAGAGAAGAAGCTGAAGCCATATCCTTAAGAAGGAAGGAAACAATGGCCAAAAGAGAGCGTATGAAGAAATACTCGTATTCGCATCGGGTAATATTTCCTCTGAATTGTGTTTTCTAGTTAACTTTATTCTGCTATTGAGTAAACACCATATGCTTCTTTGCCATTGTTAACTGATCAAGCATGTACTAATCGTCTCATTTTCTTCAGGAGAGAGCCGGTACTCGTATGCTCGACGAATCTGTGCACATCAAAGAAACCGGAACCGGAAGGAACAACTTTGTGGAAGCAGAAGTAAATGCCGAGGGAAATAGAAAGGAAAGAGTGATGACTTTAAAACCTGATATAGCATTGAACTCGAGTACATGGGAAGCACATGGTCTACCTTATATTCGATTTAGAAATCTGCAAAAGCAAGACATGATAGACGGATTAAACTCTCCGTTTTCGTTTCCGAGAAGATCGTTTTGCCGTGTGCAGCAGAGTCCAGCCGGAGACAAGACTTCCGTCCCAAGTTCCCCAGTTTTTCCAACTTATATGGCTGCAACAGAATCTGCAAAAGCAAAGGCAAGGTCAATGAGCACACCGCGGCAGCGGCTCGGATTTTCTGATACCTGCTTCGATTGTAACATGCCACACAAGGGTGGAGTTTCCCTTTGGTCTACATATAATGGTGAAACATTCGGTATGAATGAGAAGAACAGTCTGTCCATGAAACGACTTCCCTGAGTTCCCCAGAGCATCGTATTACAAGGAAGACCTTTCATATGTTATGTATATCATGAAAAATATAGATACTTGTTTGTTTTCTTCTTACTGTGCAAAATGGGTTTGGAGAGATTTTGTGCCAAACAATGAGCAATGGAAGATTTGGCTTGTATTTGAAAAAAAATTCTTGGTTTTCTTGTGCTTTCCATATGATAGTTGTTGTCATTCTGGGCTTATGTTAAGGAATGTGTGTTACTTGTTATTAGATCAAATCGCCACCATTAATATTCCCATCTCTTTTCAGGTATAATATTTTCACCTATTTAATCTCGTGACGCCTTCACCATAAGTTATTTGCTCTCTAATAGACCACTACTCAAAAAATTAACATTTCTTCCCAAAAAAATATTTTATTATCAGTAATATTATATTCTTTTATATTCCCAAACCAAGTACACCCAAGTTATGATAAACATGGAAAATTGACAATAAATTAAGGCCCAGTTATGTTAATGGGCTTAAACCTTAATAATAAGTAGTGTAGGGCCCATGAAACTTAGCCTGAATATATATTCACATATATGTTCCCCGGCTGCTCGATCCGGCGGCAGGGTTTTAGTATTAAGCTTTTTTCTTCCAAAAACAGCAGCCCCAGAAAAAAACTGAAAGGGTTCTGAGTAGATGGGGGCGAAGGCGAGGAAAGCGTCGAAGAAAGCCGTAAAGAAGGCTTCTTCTCAGTTCCCGAACTCTGATTCCAAAACTGCATCTGCAGATTTCTTGGTTTGTTTCTTTCTTTGAATTTTTTATATTTGATTTTGTTTTTTACTTCCTTTTTTCGTAACCCTAAATCGGTTTTGAATGCTCTATATATATGTGAATAAAGCCATTGGAAGGCAATCCATCGCGTGAGCTTCCGGAAACCAAACCCCAACTAAACAAAGCTACTGTCTTATATATTGGCCGAATACCGCATGGCTTTTATGAGAAAGAAATGGAAGGTAAATGAATTTTGCGTCAAAGGAGGGAATATTTGTTAAAGCCTCTTTTTTTTTTTTGAAATTCTTAACAACTGTGTATTATCTTGCAGCTTATTTTAAGCAGTTTGGTGCCATTAAGAGATTGAGGATCGCGAGAAATAAAAAGGTTTTACCAATTTGTTTCAGTTTCACTGTTATGTGCTTTCGTTTATATTTCTGTTTTTGCTAGTATATTTGCACTCATGGATTACAGGGGGTGTTTTCTCTTAATTTTTAGGTACTAGCATTCTAGTTTTGTTTTGGAAAAATGCTTTAGAATGACGGTCTTAGATGTTGCTGAGCGTTAAATGCCTAGGGTTGATTTTTTTAATAACTTTTGCATATTCGAGTTGTTGCTTCTTTGATTCTAATGTTTCTCGATTGAAAATTGTGAATTTCTCTGCAATTTTGTTGAGTGTGGTATCTGCTGGATATAATGTTGTCATTTCACATATATTTTTGGTTTACTTACATTTTGACTAATATAACTTCTAAGTTTTTGCTTTCTTTCTTCTGCAATCTTTTCATTGGTATTACCAGACAGGAAAATCAAAGCACTTTGGTTTCATCGAATTTGAGAATCCGCAGGTTGGAGACTTTTTTTTGTTATTTGATGTCTAATGAATTTACGCTTTTCGTGATTCCGGTTGACACTAATTCTTGTTGGCTGTAGGTGGCTGAAGTTGTAGCTGATTGTATGCATAATTATCTGTTGTTTGAGCATCTTTTGCAAGTCCATATTATTCCTCCTGAGCATGTTCATCCAAAATTGTAAGCAATGATTTACTTTTCATTAACTTATGTTTCTTATCTGTACATGTTTTTTCAGAAAATTTCTAGTTCTTGTTTTTAATGATGCAGTTGTTATGCCTTATTTTCTGCATATTATCCCCAAATTTATAAACCAATAAGACCTTGTGTTCCACAGCAGCGGAATGATTTTGGATCTAGAGTAGGATATGAATATGATGACCTTTGTTTCTCTTTGCTTGAGATTGGAGTGATAGGAAAGATATTTTAATAGGATAAGGAATCCAAGTCCCACAATTACCCCCCAAAAGTGGGATAACAAATATTGAAAAAACTGACGGTAATTTACTTTTTCGACGGTTAAAATGTGTATGTGGCTTGTGTTGGATAAATCTCCATGCAGATTCTGAGCAATCCAAAAGGCTTAGTACGTGGATTACCAATTCTATGCATGTATTAACTAGGAGAAAAGTGTCTAATGTCTTCATCTATTTTTGTAATTTATATATTCTGGCCCAACAAAAGGTAGCTTGTTTGTGAGGACCATGTTATATGTGATTATTACTGCAGCCATTTTCTGTGCATTCCATGATCAGTTGGCGGTTGTGTTTCTGCATTATTTTGTATATAGATGGAGAGGTTTCAATTATAAATACAAGCCAGTGGACTATGTGCAGATCGAACGAAAGCAGCATAATAAGGTAATCATCAGAGTGGGGAACTTGTCTGGCATAATTTTGTTCAAATGACTAGTTGATTTGTTTGATTCTTTTTTTTTAATTTCTTCCGTCTGGCTATGCAGGTTAGAACCTTAGAAGAGCATAAAAAGTTGGTGGAGAAGATCCTAAAACAAGATGCAAGGCGCAGAAAGAGGATAGAGGCTGCTGGCATTGATTATGAATGCCCGGAAATTGTAAGAATCTTCCTCATCAATCTTTTAGTTTCTGCCTGTACCGCTGAAAATAGACAATCTTTAGGAAAGCATCTGGGCTATTGATCCTGAATGGAAGATTTTTCCCATATTGTGTTGGTTACATATGGTGATTGATATATTTGCAGGTGGGCAGCGTTCAGCCTGCTCCAAAGAAGATAAAGTTTGATGAAGAGTAGGCACTGATAAGGTTAGTTATGCTTTATTCTGTTGTATACGTGGTATTTTATTCTAGAATAGTTTGTAATTGTTAAATTTCATGCAGACGGCTTTAATACCAATACCGAAGTATGAAGTTAATACCTTTTTTCCTGGGAAGGTGAAATTTGCAGTAACCTAGGGTCTTTACAAGGTTTAATGTTGGATCCTGTAAGACCCTTGTTGGAATATGTAATTTCAATCAATTTTGTTTTGCTGGATTGAGAACAATGACCAAGAAAATACATATCACAGTTTTTATATCGAGTTTGTTTCGATTATGTGAATGTATCATATGGTGTTTTGGTTGGAAGTAACAACACTGTCTGCCCCAAACTTACCTCGGAATTGAACAAGCGTCTTGCCATTTCAACAACATATTTTGTTACGGTGATGTTAATTCTATTCGCTGAAAATACATATCTCAGTTTTTACATACGCAATGCTTTCATACTCTTTCCACTTCGCTTCTCAACATGCGTCTTGAACTTCTCAAATGCTTCCAACCTCATGCCGCATTGCCACTGCACAACAAAATATAACGGCTTCATTCACTCCCTAATTTTGAAAAATGACAGTAATTATATTTCATTTTTTTCACCCACTATTCTTGTGGCCAACATTTACTATTAAACTAATCGGTCGTTTTTCTTATCAGTTAGTGTCAAATTTTGCTTTCACTTGATATTTTAAAAAATAAAATTATTAAAAGTGTATTTGTATAAAATCTGTGAATGTTATACGATAAATTTAATGATTAAAATTAATTAAAAGAGTTATTTGATCCAACCTTTTGAGTACAATAAATTAAGCGTAAACAATCTAAGCATTTAATTATTTTTTTAACAAAAATTTAAAACAACCCTTAAAAAACAAAGAATAATTGAGTACAAAGCAGCAGACTACTCTGACAGTAGAAAGGGTAAATTATACTGGCGAGTACTAAATTATTAATTAAATTACTTTTTATTATTAAACTATAAATTTCATCAATTAATTCATTAAATTATTAAAATAATTTCAATCAAATCACTGATAATTAGAGGTGAATTAGTCTTTGACTCAAAAAGATTTAATTTTCTAAGCTAAACTCAAATCGTAATTTTATAAATTCGATTCGACTCAAAATTTTTTAAATAAAATTTATTTTATAAAATGAGACTCAAATAACTCGAATTCTAGTAATGAGTAGATCAGTTTTCAAGTTTGATTCGAGTCCCTCAACTCTATTTGATATATGTATATCACTATGATATATATATATATATATATATATATATATATATATATATATATATGTATATTGTATATGATATATGGCTATAGAAAGCGGTTTAAATTAAAACCAATTAGTACCATGACATCATAAATATTTACATTTAAATTTGAACAAAAACTCAAATAACTCGACTCAAATTTCATAAACTCAACATGACTCGAAACAATTTAAATAAAATTTGAGTTACAAAATAAGACTTGTCAACTCAACTAACACAATTTTTTTAACTTGATCAAAAATTTTATCCCTGCAAGTGATTAAATGTTAACGAAAATACTAAAATGATAGTCAAATAAATTTATATTCTCACATAATTGTTCCTCCTTATAAAAATAAATATGTTTCTTTCTAACCAAACCACAAGAATGAGATAATGATTAACCATCAAAACACAAAAGGGTTTATTACTTATGATTTTATCATAATTAATCCGGACTTGTATTGTTCTTCTAGTTTGAGTGAAAAAGTCTCTATACAAGATCTTAAATTCAGAATTTTATTTAAACGATACTAAGTTATTTATCACTTAAACTAATACTGTAAAAAACACAAATATTTGAATCACTTTATTTAATACTTTTATAAAACGGAGTCAAGTTAAACTTAGCGGTGAAAAAAAATACACAGAAATTGGACCAGAAATCAATAATGATGAAGCTAAATTTATTTAAATAATTAGTGAGAGTGAGAGCAATTGTGTGAGGGTGATGGCAGCAGCCAGCACATGGTGGGTCAAAAGACAAATAGCAAGCAGTGCAACACGCGTCCTTTGGTCAGTTTTCTGGGTCTTCGTATATCCATTCCCATCCATCCTCGTGCAATTCTTTGATAAGTATTTTTCAACATGATTCTATTACTACAACTTTTACCCCAAAGACAGTGAAAAGCTGAACTGATGAAAGTTGCGGTTGACTCGGATCCTGTCTCCCAACTAAATAATTTACAAACATTTGACTCCCTTCCCTTCCACTTTCTCCCCCCATTCAGAAATCAGAACACCTAATGGAAATGGGTGATCAGAACGGCCTGTCTGAACTCCGGCGGTCGCTATCAACGGGAACCCATTTTCCGGCGACCCTGCCTCAACTCTCTGTACCATTCTTAGCCCATATAAACATGGCTCCATCAGCTCCATACCATGAACCCTTCATGTTGAACAGTGGGATGGCAATGCCTAGCGGTTTGCTTAGGTTTGGCCAGCATCATTTAGCGAGTGGTTCAGCTTCTGGTCCTTGTGCAACACTGTTCGGAGTTGAAATGGGAGATATCAACGGTGGAAACAGCCGATGGCCGAGGCAAGAGACTCTCACTCTGCTTGAGATCAGAATCAGACTCGATTCCAAGTTCAAGGAGGCCAATCAGAAAGGACCATTGTGGGATGAAGTATCTAGGTATGTTCGTCTTTCTCTTTAAAGTTAACTTTGAAGGCTGAAGTCTAAAGACTAGGGTTAGTTTTTTTGTTTTAAGATTTGTGTTAGCTTTTAGGGTTTTCTTGTGTTTTATTTATAGAATAATGGCGGAGGAATATGGGTACCAGAGAAGTGGGAAGAAATGTAGAGAGAAATTTGAGAACCTCTACAAATACTACAAGAAAACCAAGCAACGTAAAGCTGGGAGACAAGATGGAAAAAATTACAGGTTCTTCCGACAACTGGAGCTCCTTTACGGTGAAACGAGCAACCAAAGTTCAGGCAACCTTGTCCAAAGGACTCATCTTTGTCGGGCTTCAAACAACACAATGAAGCAGGAAGAGAAACCAAGTGAGAGCCTTAGTTTCTCCGATGCATCTGAATTCGAGACTTCATCGTCGTCCGACGACAATGGTAAGAAGGGATGGAAAGCGAAGGTGAAGGAGCTGGTGGAGTCGCAGATGAAAAAGTTAATGGATTCACAAGATTTTTTGATGGAGAGAATGTTGAAGACCATTGAAGAACAAGAGCAAGAGAGAATGTCCAGAGAGGAAGAATGGAGAAAACAAGAGGCTGCTTTGTTTGATAAGGAACACGAATTCTGGGTCAAGGAGAGCGCTTGGGTTGAAGCTCGTGATGCTGCTTTAATGGAAGTTCTTAACAAGTTTTCAGGGAAAGGTGTACAACTGGATTCACGATTCCAGGAAAATACTGGACCTTGGTATTACAATCCCATGGGAAAAAATTGAAGGAAAAAGCAACAATGTCATCTCTATCTTTAAGATTCTAATATGCCTGATAACTTTTAAGGTTTAATATATAAATTGACCCCTAATGGTTACCTATTTAATCAACACGGTACTTAATATTTTATTCCTAAAGTTTTGTAAAATTGATAGTAGTGTCAAAATTTTTCTTTGTTTTACGAGCTTATAATTTACAAGTAAAAAATGTTACGGCAGTTCTAAAAAAAATTGGACCTTTTTGGTAGCTATCAATTTGGAAAATTATATATTTTTTGGACAACGAATTTAAGGTGTTATCGGTTTTTCTTAATGGTTGTGACCGTAATGAAATGAATTAAAAGTTCACTTGCTATATTGTTGTTTTATCCTTTCCCCTACAGGCTATAACGGCTTGATTTTAAGGGCCTATCAGTCTTATAACAGACCAAAATTTTTAATTTGGAGGAGGGTTTCAGATAGGTATCTTTTCTCCTTTTTGAGAAAGTTTCTGAGAAAGGCAGCCGTTCAAGCTTTTCTCTGGTATAGTGAAGGCTTCATTGATCTCGAACTATCCATTTTTGAGGAAATGAGTAGTATGGAAGAGGAGGTTGCAAAGATGCTGGGAGAGCTAAAGTTCACAGAAGAAGAAATGCAGGATTTAGAGGGAGTTGATATGATTCTAGAGAAAGAAGTTTCGGGGTCAGAGAAGTGGTTGGTGGGCAAGTTGTTTTCACCAGCAATCGTTGATGGCCCTATGTTGATTCGAGTTTTCACGGCGGTCTGGAGAGAGAAGCCTCTTGTGGATGCTACAGAGCTTGGGCCTAACATCTTTCTTTTCAAGTTTGGCAGAACGGAAGGAAGGGATTTTGTTTTAGATCGTGTTTCATGGACCTTCAATGGTGAGCTGCTGGCACTAAAAGCGTTTGACGGTAAGCTCAGTCCTTCTGAGTATGATTTTTTTCATTGCCTATCTGGATTAGAATATATGACTTGCCTTTAGATGGAATGGATGTTGAAATTAAGAAAGCGATAGGAAACAAGTTTGGGAACTGTTTGATAGTTGATTTTAGGAAGGGTGAGGGTAGACTGGGTGAATATATGCGTGTCAGAACTGTTATAGATTCTTCTAAACCTTTGAGAAGATGTGTTATTGTTGGGAAGCTTAGTGATGGTTCACCTCGAGTTTGCATGGCCAAATACGGGAGATTGCCTAGATTTTGCTATTAGTGTGGTGTCATAGGCCATGAGCTAGATCTCTACCCTGCAGCCCCCAAAAATGTTAGAGAGGATCAATTGCAATTTGGGGATTGGCTAAGGTAAAATTCAAGCCTAAGAGTGCCTCATTTGGAGCACCTAAGCCTGATCTTGTGCATTTCAATTCCCTGAATGCTGGAGCTGGAAAACAAAAAAAGATGATAGAAGTTGTGGATGATAATATCATCACTGTGGGAAATGTGTCAGCAAGAGAGAAGAATGTCCTAGTTTCAGCCACAAAGAATAAGAGCTCGAAACGTGTGCTGCAAGGAAAGTTTGAGGTGAGTAATCCTGTTGGGACAAAGAAAACAAGATCAATGTCAGCTGCTTTGTCAAACACTGAGAAATTGGGTGTTGAAGCCCTGTCCCACCTCAAAACTCCTGATCTAACGGTGGAGGTTGAGGCTCAGCCCCGCCGAGAGCTATAAAAACATTAGTGTGGAACTGTCAAGGGCTTGGGAACCCTGAGACAGTTCGATTCTTGGGGCAACTTGTTACTTCAAAAGGTCACAGTTTGGTCTTTCTTTGTGAAACACGACTGAATAAAGTTAAAGCTGAAGGTGTGAGAAGGAGAATTGATATGTCAGGCAACCTGGTGGTAGAAAGAAGCTCAGAATGTCCTGGATTGATGATGTTATGGAGTGAGGAGGTAAAGGTGGATCTACTGTCCTTTTCAAAGTCTCACATTGATGTTATGGTTGTTAAGGGTGAGGAAAAGTTCAGATTCAAAGGCTTTTATGGTACCTGCTATAGAACCAGAAAAAGGAAAGATTGGAATTTGTTGGATACCCTTAGAACCAAATCTGACCTTCCTTGGCTGTTGGGAGGGGACCTAAATGATATCCTTGACTTAACTGAGAAGGAATGAGGTAGAAGAAAACCAAGAATTGAGATGGAAGAGTTTAAGAAAGCTTTAGACAGAAATGGGCTTTGGGATATTAAACTAAATGAAGGCTGGTTCACATGGCACAGTGGAACATATGTGAATTCTATGGTCAAGGAAAGGCTGGATAGATATGTTGCAAGTATCCCATGGCTTGAGAAATATGGTTTGTGTAATGTGATGTCTGAATTCTCTCCTTTCTCGGACCATGATTTTGTGTTTTTGGACACTGATACTCAGCTTGGCCATTTCAACAGATCAGATGACCACTTCAGATTTGAAAATTGTTGGGCAGAAGAGAATTTTTGTAAAGAAACAGTGAGCAAAATTTGGGAATCCCCTGGTTTATCTACTCTCTTAAAACTTAACAATATTGGAAATGAGCTTAATGGGTGGCAAAGACATAGAAGCAAAATTGCATCAAAGAGGAAGAAGCTGCTACTTGACAGAATTGAAAGAATTATGAATGAAGAAATTTTTGATCAGAATGTGAAAGTTCTCTTGGCTGCAAAAAGAGAGCTTAAGACTATTCTTGACAGGGAGGAAGTTTATTGGAAGCAAAGATCAAGAGTTTTCTGGTTAAAGGAAGGGGATAGGAATACATGTTTTTTTCATGCCAGAGCTAAAGGAAGAAAGAAGAAAAACTGGATTAAGGGGCTCTTGGACAGTGATGAAATTTTAAAGTGTGGGGAGGACAAGATCTTTGAGATTGCTAGAAAATTTTTTACTGAGCTACTCTAATCCAATGAAAGGTCTGCTTCAAATCTGATCCTGAAAAATGTGGAGAAGTGCATCACACCATCTATGAACAGCAGCTTATGCTCTGGATTTACTACTGAGGAAGTCAAAAAAGCATTTCTTTCTATTCACCCTTCAAAAGCCCCAGGTATGGATGGATACCCTTCATCCTTTTTCAGAAAATTTTGATCTGTGATTGGTTTTGACTTTGTTAATACTTACCTTGACCTGTTGAATGGTAATTTGGATTTTAATGATGTCAATAGAACTGTCATAGTCCTTATCCCTAAAGTAGAAGAATCTAGCCTCATTAAACAGTTTCGGCCTATTAGTTTATGCACTGTTATTTATAAAACAGTTTTAAAAGTGCTTGTAAATAGGCTTAAGTCTGTCATGCCTGCCTGCATCTCTAAAAATCAGTCTACATTTGTAGAACATAGATTGATTACTGATAATGTTATGATTGCTCATGAACTGTTGCACTTTTTAAAAAGTTCTAGAAGTGGGGCTAATAAAGGGGCTACAATTAAACTGGATATGGAGAAGGTATATGATAAGGTTGAATGACACTTTCTGAGAGATATTATGCTGAAACTGAGTTTTGATCAGAATTGATTTTCTTTAATTATGAAATATGTTTTCTCTGTTAGCTTACACCTAAAGATAAATAAAAAACTCTCTGAAGTGTTCAAACCAAGTAGGGGGCTTAGGCAGGGGGATCTTTTATCCCCATATTTGTTCTTTTTCTGTGCTCAAGGCCTGTCTGCAACTTTGTTAAAAGAACATAATGCTGGTAGGATAAGGGGTCTTAGAGCAAGCATCCATGGTCCTAGGGTCAATCACCTTTTGTATGCTGATAACTCATTGCTTTTCATCAGAAATTTCTCTAATGAGGCCTCTAGAGTCATGGAAGTGTTGAAACTGTATGAAGAGTCTTCTGGTCAGAAAATAAATCTTGATAAGTCTTATATCTTTTTCAGTAATGGAATAAGTGAAACTCATAAAAATGCCTTTCAAAACATCCTGGGAATGAGGGAAGAGGAGGACATGAAAATTTATCTTGGTTTACCTTTGGTTGTGGGAAAAAATAAAATAGACTCTTTAGGTTTTCTCTTTCAAAAAGTAGATAAAAGAATGAAGGGATGAAACAAATTTTTTTTGTCTTTTGGGGTAGGAAAGTCATTTTTAAGTCTGTTGCTCAAGCCTTGCCCTCCTATGCTATGAGTTATTTTCTTCTTCCTGGTTATATCCTTGATCCTATAATTTCCTCTATGGGAACCTCCTGGTGGTCTGGTAAGATTGGGAAAAGGGGCTGGACTCACATAGCTTGAAAAAATCTTTGCAGACTTAAAAAGTATGGTGGACTTGGTTTAAAGGATTTGAGACTGTTTAATTTGGCTTTCCTTGCTAAACAGGTTTGGAGGTTGCTTTTTATGAAAGATTTCTTGTGTTTTAAAGTGCTTTCTGCAAAGTACTTTCCTAATAGAAACATTTTATCTACTAAATCTCATAATAAACTTTCTTACATTTGGAGAGGTATTTTCAAGGCTAAAGAATTGTTCAAAGATCAATTTCATGTCAGAATTGGTGTAAACAGTCCAACTCCCCTACTGAAAGGTAGATGGGGTGGAGATTCTGTGGTTAATCTTCAGAGATTTTATATTGATAGCAATATTAATGTTTTGACATGTGGTGAATTCATGCTTCCTGACTTGCCTAGATGAAATGTTGCTCTTGTTAGGAATGTTTTTTTTTTGTTTTTGATGCAGACACTATCTTGAAATGCCCCCATTACCCCTGTGGAAGGAGATATCATGGTGTGAGATCACCACTCTTCAGGAGTGTACTCTATTAAATCAGGTTATGATTGGCTGTTGAGAAACAATCAGACTGAGAGAGTCCTTTCCCCTATCTGGAAAGCCCTTCAAAAAATGAGGACATTGCCAAAAATTAAAAATTTCATATGAAGATTATGTTTTAATGTCATTTTTGTTGGAGAGAATTGAGAGCTGCCAATATTGGTTCTGGTGTTTGCCTCCTTTGCAATTTTGATTTAGAATCTGTTTTGCATGTCTGTAGAGACTGTCCTTGGGTTAGAGAACTTTTTGATACTTGTGCTTTGTCAAATTTTCTTCCTTTTACCTTTGTGGACTAAGTCAGATCTTGGTTGAAACTGTGCCTCAAAAATCTTGACTCTGAACAATTTATTTTTTTGTGTGTGCTGTTATGGAATGCTTGGAATAGAAAAAATACAAAGTTGCATAAAGGGATCCAAATTCCTTCTAGAGCTGTTATTGATTATGTTCAACTGCCCATTTTAGATTTTCAGGATGCAGAAAGTGCCCCCTTTGGTCATGTCCCAGTTTGCAGTAGATCTAGTAGATGGACTTGTCCCCCTGCTGATTTCATCAAAGTGAATGTGAATGGTGCTTTCATGATTGAATTAGGCAAAGCCTCTATTGGCATTGTTGCAAGAAATCAATATGGGCTGATGATTGATGGAGCAGCTTCTGTTCTTGAAGGAACCTTCACAGCTGAGTTAGTCGAGGCAACTGCCATGGTGGAGGGCCTGAAAATGGCAGTTTTTAATGGTTGGGAGCAGATACAATTTGAAGGAGACTCTATAGGGATCATCAACAAGCTTCTATCAATGGAACCAAATTTCTCCTTGGCTGCTTTTGTTCTGGATGAAGGCAAACAAATTTTCAAAGATCATTCGGGCTTCATTGTTCTTCATTCGAGTAGAGAAGCTAATCGAGTAGCTCACTCCTTAACACATTGGATTTTTAATTGTAATAAGTCTTCTATATTTGACTGTTTTGTTCCAGTTTGTATTGAGTCGGATGTTGTAGACGATGTCATTTTCGGCCTTTAATTAATATATTTGGGTGTTTTCCTCAAAAAAAAAAACAAAATATGCTAATTAATTGGAAAAAATCTGATAATTACTTAATTAATTAGAAAAAATAGTGATGTCAATAATATCTGTACCTGATAAGTTTCGACTCATACAAAGTAGATTTTCTAATATTAAAATTGGTTTTGAGTCGAGTTTAATTTTTGTTAAAATTTTTAGGGTCGAGTTTATGGTTCAAAATATCCGACTCAAATCTAAAATATTTACGAAAATACCATTAAATTTATTTACAATTTGCCATTATATATATATTATTTAGGTTAAAACACACTACAATATCATTCCCATTTCCCTCACTCTGCTGTCTCCTATTCGCTCCCTCTTTTCAGTTTTTTCTTTCCCTGCCCTCTTCCTCATTCCTGTCTCATTCTTCCTATTCTTTTCGGTTACTTTTGTATCGTTCAGGTTAAAGTATCATTTTTTTTGGGTAAATTACACAGATAACCATTGAACTATAGATTTGGTGTTAAAATGATCACTATATTATTTTTTGCCGCAAATGCACCACACAACTTTTTAAATGGTTCCATTTTAGCCACACGCCGTTAAAAAAAAGTTGACGGAACTGTTAAAAAAATTGGTATAATTATACATTTGGTCCTCTATATTTATATAATATATCAATTTAGTCCTAATTTTAATCTAATAAAATAAATTAATTATTCAATAAGATGGTGACATCTCATGCGTGATTTTAATTATTTTTATTTAACTAAACACCCTGATTGGAGTAGGAAAAATGAAAACCAAGGAACTGCCCTTGGTAGGAATCAAACCTGGGACCTTGGGGGTGTAGTGCTCGCAAGTTTGCCACTAAGCCAAGCATATAATTGTGATATACAATACTAATAATAATGTATGTGTTATACATATGAAGAAAGAAAAAACAAACAGTGTTATGTTTAAAGTAAATGATATTGAAATAAGTTCATCTTTTTTATTCAATTTATAATGTCACCTAAGATTATTTAGCAAATTTTTCCTGCATTCCCTCTTAATTGAAAAAAAAATATAAGATGTATGTTGAAGATTATGGAGACTAACACTTAACATGGTATAAGAAAAAGTCTGGAACTTTATATATGTATTTGAGGTAGATTTTCCTCATTTTTCTGCAAGAGAGGGTGGGGAAATATCATCATCTCATGCTTGTAATTTGGGGCAGACACTAGAGCTGGAGTTTGCCATGGAACCTGCAAACGGTGTAGTGGTAAATTTAAGGCTGAAAATCTCCAGTATTAGAGAAACTATTTTGCTACAATGGAGCTGAAATTAGCTTACAGATTTTTGCAAAACAAGGATGTTTCGATGCCGGGTCGTCTTCGAAAGCTGGTGGGACTTGTCCATACACCATTTCACAACTCATGTCTTCAAAATCTGAGGATCAACAATTTCAGCATAAAAATCCATATGAAGCCTGAAAAATAAAAATTTGAAGAAGCATACTTGGAGTCATAGTTAACTCAGATGGACCAACTAGTCAGTTGAAGAATGGAACTGTAAGCACGACATTGAACTCCGCCGCCCATTGAGTTGGCGGAAACAATTTCCTAAACTGCATCCATGGCAACAAGCTTACACGAGAATCACTCTAAAGCACAAATTATTGAACAGTTTTTGAATGATAAAAATGCTGGGAATCATCATATAAGACTTATATATCTCAGAATTATATAGATGTTTGTTTTTTCTTTCTCCATATGTATAACACATATATTATTATTAGTATTGCATATTACAAGTATATGCTTGGCTTAGTGGCAAACTCGCGCGCAAACACCCCCAAGGTCCCAGGTTTGATTCCTACCAAGGGCAAGTCTTGGTTTTCATTTTTCTTACTCCAATCGTGGTGACACGTGTCACTATCTTATTGAATAATGAATTTATTTTATTAGATTAAAATTAGGACTAAATTGATATATTGTATAAATATAGAGGACCAAATGTGTAATTATACCAATTTTTTTAACAGTTCCGTCAAATTTTTCATTTTTTTAACGGCGTGTGGCTAAAATGAAACCATTTAAATAGTTGTGTGGTGCATTTACGGCAAAAAATAATATAGTGGTCATTTTGACACCAAACCCATAGTTCAGTGGTCATCTGTGTAGTTTACCCTTTTTTAATCGTTTCCCTCTGATTCTCCATCTTCAAATTTTATTTTCTTTTTCGTTTAAAAAATACTAATCAGATATGCATGTAACCTAGATCCTTCATAAATATTTAAATTGTGTTTATTGTTCAAGTTCTAACTTTTTTCTTAATTCCTCATATATGCGAATGCTTTTTTTTTTTTGGAATTGAAGGGTTATTGAAGATATGATTTTAAATAGGGGTGTTTATTGTCGGGTACCCGGTTCATTCTGGTACCTATTTTATTGGCCCGTGTTCTGGCTCGTTACACTCGGGTACTCGTGAAACCCGAGTACCCGAAAAATCAAATATTTTATTTTTTTAATTTTAATTTTTTTAAAACCACATATTAAACACAAAAATATTTTTAAAAACTTTTAAACTTAAAACTTAAAAGTATATAATACAAACATAAAAAAGAATTTAAGGATTTAAATTTAGTTTTAGAGTAAAAATATTAAGAAACTTAAAATAAAAATATAATTTAAAATATTAAAAATATATTAAAAATTATCGGGTCGAGTATCCGGTTAAAGAAAACTTCCGGCCCGTGTCCCGTAAAAATTATCGGGTCAAGTACTCGGCCCGGTCGGACAATTTTTTTATAAGATTACTCGGTATTTTTAGGCTCGGGTCATCAAGTCGTCGAATTAGGTCGGGTTAACCGGATTGGATATTTTAAACACTCATACTTTAAAACAGTTGTGAATAGAATCTTGTTTTCTTTCTTCCACTTTTTGATTTATTAGTTTCTGTATATTTGATGTGTAGTTTTTTCATTTTTTAATTCTAGATTTTCTCACTATGTTTGGTCCCTGAGAAAATATGAGAGATGAGAAAATTTAAAAAAGATCAAATCGGGTCGGACAGATTCGGGTATGCATGCTTAACTTCAAATCGGAATTGGGCGGGTGAAATATTAAAATTATTTGGGTTGAATCAAGGTTGGGTCTTAATATAAAAATTTTAAATCAGGGTTAGAACGGTATCATTTTCTGCTCGGTTGCCATCTCTAAAAAAAAGCTTGTTCAATTTAAAAATCTTTAAACAAAATATCTAAGAGAATCTCACTTTCATCATTTCTATGTTTGGATAAAATTGGATTTATTATAAGAGACAATACGAGAAGTTTTATGAGGTAAAAAAGAGTAATAAACAAATTAAATTGTCAATCACATTGTTTCGTTATACAATTTTGATTAAATCAGCAAATAATTATCAAAAGAGATCAAATATTTTATGACTATTGACAAACTCAAATCAGAAAAACAAGCGTCGTGAGCATCTTTATACATGTATCAAAAACTGCAAAGTATACGAAAACTATGCCAAACGATAGAGGAAACATACCACAAATCAAATGAAAGCAAACGAAAATGTGCCGCAAAAGTAAAAGAAAAATGTACCACAATAACAAAGATTCTTATTAAAAATTAAAAATAATTCAAAGAAAAGAAAAAAAATAAAATAGAAAAAAGGAAAAAGGAAGGAAAACAATGAACATGCAAGCGACGGGAGGAGATAAAAGTTTTAGAAAACCCTAATCAAGTTGATTCATTGATTTTTAATAAACGAGTTTGATAACTATTAATTGATCGAGTGATTAATAATATTTATGTTGTTTTATCTTATATGAATTCAAATTTAAAAGTAAATGAAAATATTTTTCTACATAACCAGTAATAAATAAACGAGCCATTAAAATTTGAATAATAGTTTCAGTTCGATTCTTAGTTCTTCCAGTTTAGGTATGGAATTCATCTCTGTAAATTGAAAGGTCGAAACGATAGACTTTATTATAAAATTGTTAACATCAATAAATCAATCTTCCTCATTAGATCTGGTTTGGTTGCTTTTTTTGAGATTTTCGGATATTTTAAAATTAACGACTTGGTCACCAATATTTGTAATTGTTATTATTTTTATTTTTTTGAATAATTGATTTCATTACCCAAGAACAACAAAGCCGCTACGAAAAACCACAGTTCTATACAAGAAACAAAAGAAAGAAATCCTCAACTTATACAATTAAACTTCAGTTATAACTCAATTGCAAATCTATGCTATTTTGTAATGTGTAACCTTCCCACTTAATCCTGTATGAACAACATCATGTATACAAGAAAAAATACAACCATAGGTAGAAGAACTCGAACCAAAAGCTTTGCAGTTCGGCTCCCTCCACACAAAGTATAGAAAACACTCCATGCAATCTTCAAAATTAAAGCAATCAAAGATTTGCCATTGAAGTACTTCACCGTCCAATCAAACTCAACCTCCCAATAAAACACTTCCCTGATGCAACAACATTACATGTTCTCGTTCCAAACCAGTTTAGAATATCCACAACCAAAGAAAAGATGGTCCCTAGTTTTATTACACCTACCGCACAAGATGTAAGAATTTTTAAGTTTTACACGCTTTTTGAATTGTTGGACTTGGATGAGTAAAGCAGATGGTTGAGAGTAACAATGGGTTATGTGAAGATTATTACTTGGAAAAAATGTAAGGAGTCAATCTCAGACATCCATTTCACCAATCCAACGGTAAAAAAAACATGTAAAATTATGAATTTTACATTTTGTGTGAGTGGATCTTATTTATCACTTGGAAAAAAAGTAAGGATTTAATCTCAGTCATCCATTTCACCCATCGAACGATAAAAAAAATATGTAAAACTATGAGTTTTACGTTATGTGTAAGTGGATATGTGTGGGTAGGGACAGACATAAGGGTGTTGGGGGCCGCCACACCCCTTAAAAATTTTAAGTCCCCCTATATTTTATATATTTCTTTTGTATTTTCTATTAACAATCTAATTTTACATCCCTAAAATCTTATAATTTGATATCCCTACATTTTTAATATAGCTTTTTGATAGTTCGTAATCCATTACATGAAATTCTGTGTTCGTCCCTGTACGTGGGGCGGGGGATTGATAACAAAGAGAAAATAAGATACAAGGTTGTCCACCTTTCCTTCAACCATAAATAAATAAAGAAATTAATTGCAAACTATATCTCTTTTGTATTTCTAAAATTTCAGTAGGTTTTAACTCAACGATACAAAACAATATAATTAAATAACTGAAATTTAAAATAATTGAATTTAATAAAAAGAATTAAATGTACAATTACACATAATAAATAATAGATTTATATCTAATACATCGGCGGTGGAAATTTTTAATTTCTACAAACGCTTTAATTTTAAGATTTAAAGACTCATTCTTTTAAGGGTATAGGCAGGGACGGACCCAGGACTTTAGGTTAGGGGGGGCGAACCTATAAATTTCTAGGGGGGGCGAACTTATAGAAGTTTAGGGGGGGCGAAAATAGATTTTTAATAGAAAATACATAGAAAAATTCTAAATTTTTTCTAAATCATATATGATTTTCAAAATTTTAGGGGGTGCGGTTGCCCCCCCCCCAGCACCCCCCTCGGCCCGTCCCTGGGTATAGGGTTAGTTTAGTGCGTATGATTTAAGGTTATAGGGAGAGTTTAGAATTTAATGGCAGACTACACTGCATCACTACTCATGATCAGGGACGGACCTGGGACTTTAGGTTAGGGGGGCGAACTTATAAATTTCTAGGGAAGCGAACTTATAAAAGTTTAGGGGGGGGGCGAAAATAGATTTTTAATAGAAAATACATAGAAAAATTCTAAATTTTTTCTAAATCATATATGATTTTTAAAATTTTAAGGGGGGCGGTTACCCCCACCAGCACCCCTCGGTCCATCGCTGCTCCTGATCCTTTTATAGTGATAGCTTCAGGTATAAGCTCACGTGAAATAACAAACTAACTGAATCCAAAACTGCCTAACCATACTAACAGATGACAAAGTTAGTTTAGCCAACGTTGGCAGCTTCTCTATTCTGAATGGAAATCCTTTGCCTCTTTTCGGTGCTTCTATTTATGCTTTCACACTCAAAATTAGGTTTAGGGTCTAGAGTTAAGGATTTTAGGTTAAGAGTTATGGTTAAGGTTTAGAAAATTTAGGGTAGGGTGTATTTTTTAAGGTATAGGGGTAGGGTTTATGATTTAGAATTTAGGATTAGGGCTTAGAATTTAATTTTGTAGTGTTTATTAGTGTTGGAGCACAAGTAGGGACACCGAAAAGAGGCAGAAATTTTTTATCCATCTATTCTCAATAGACTTGGCTGGTTTTCTGCCGCACACTTACCTTTCACCACCCTCGACCCTTTTGAAACAATGCGTGTGCGTCTCGTTTCCAACTTTCTGAAAATAGCAAAATGTTTGTTCGAAAAAATAAAAGCAAAATGCCCATTTCATTGTCGTTGCATCTTGTTTCTGACCGGGTGGGGTTATTACTTTCAACTACACATGGCTTCATCCGTTTCTTCCCAACAGGACAAGGTGCTTTTGCATTTATATTTCTCCATTTCCTATAGGAATCTTGGGTTATTTTCATTCTTTTTTCTAATGATTTATGACGTCTGAAGTCGTGTTCTATAACAAAACCAAGGAAACATAAGCTATTGTTGTAATAATTAAAAGTCTTTCTTTCATTTCTATTACAAATATGCCAATATGTCTGGCTGAATCAACTCTGCAGGTTCTAGTAGAAGCAAACTCCTTTGAAAGAATAATAACCTTAAACAGGCCTAAGCAAACTCCTCTAGTAATCCTTTGATTGATAAATTTAAAACTAATGATTTTATATGCTTTAGAGGATTGGAGAGTAGGCGCCAACTTTTTTTTTCGCAATTGTTCAAGTTAATCTATTTGATAGCAACCTACAGCCTCCATTACGATAATTACCTCTAAATCTAATGATGAAAGTTGTGTGAGAATGCAGCCATAGTGGCCGGAATAGTGAACGATAGATGAAGGTGGAAGGGTGATTAGAGATTTTGCAATTACATAGAAAAGGGAGAGAAAAGGAATATCAATATTTTTATTAAGAGTCGGTTTAATACACTACACAACACATAATAGCTAGTAAGCTTATATAGTCTATTAATCACAATAGTTTGCTAACAACCAATCCAACAAACTAACAATCTAATAACAATTGACTCAATTAACTAATAACAACAGTAATACTTTAACATTCTACCTGCTTTCTCAACCTTCTTCAACGAATTAAACCATGAGTTGACTAATTGAATACCTTGAAATTTTGGGCTGGTAGTTTGTAAACTGAAATTCTTGGAACCAATTAACAGATGCAGAAGCTGGTAAAGAATTGATGCACAAACGAAACGACGCTTATTTTATCCAGAATTTCTTTAAAAAACTTGTATTTCTTGCTCACCAAGAATCGAAGGATTTTTTTCTTCTTTCATTCTTCTTTGCTCACCTTCCTGTCCTACAACTTTCTTATCTGAAATTCCTTTTGAAGCTTTCTCTTTCATTTTCATTGTCTTTCTTCTTACTTATTCAGACTGTCTTTTTGTTGGAAGCAAGGCTGTTAAGCGTCGAGCTTCCGGGTGCAATCTGAAGCCCACCTTCGAGCAAGAAAACACCCTCTTATGTCTGGTTAACAGAGAGCAAGGTTGTTAAACACTAACCCTCCCCAGAAATTTTCTTTCATGAAACATTTGGCTGTTAGGCATCAAATTTCTATGAGTACTTCATAGAAGAACTTAATAATCTGAAATCAAGAAACGGTGGGATAGTCGAACAGTTGCGAATGAGGCACGGAGCAGGAGAAAGCATAAGTGAAATATTGAAAGACTAAAGAATGAAGTGACGGAGATGAGGAAAAATGACATTGGTTCTCAACAGTAGCAGCGAAAACAAATGTGAAACGGCAATGGTGGTGGCGAAAGGCAAAACGGACTGAAAAAGCGACAGCAACGATCGACAAAAGAATGAACAGAAAACAACTCCGGTGAGTCAGATCCGGATGAGAACTGCGGAATAGAAACGATTACCGGACCATTTGCGGCAGCGAAAGTGAACCGACATCAGGACCGTTAATGGCGAATGATACCATGTGAGAATGCAGCCATGGTGGCCGGAATAGTGAACGATGGATAAAGGTGAAACGGTGATTAGGGATTTTACAATTACAGAGAAAAGGGAGAGAAAAGTAATATCAATATTTTTATTAAGAGTCGGTTTAATACAGTACCCAACACATAATAGCTAGTAGACTTATATAGCCTATTAATCACAATAGTTTGCTAACAACCAATCTAACAAACTAACAACCTAATAACAATTGACTCAATTAACTAATAACAACAGTAATACTCTAACAAGTTGGAGCTCACAGCCTCCTCTTCAACTGGACATTGAAGTTGGACACATACAGGGAGCGGAACCAGCAGAACATAACGACAGCGTCATGTTATAGTTAGTAGTCCACTGTACGCTAGTGTTTGCATTGTTTTAGTTTAGATTTACTATACTTGAGTTGGGTAGGTCTAGGGTGCGGCTAAAAGATGACAAGTTTCAAAATTTGTCCAATAATTTAAAATGTTAGACTTTTTGATATTATTTTAGTTTATTTTTTTTTCGTGTTTTTAGATAAATATCAATACTTATTTTATAAGCATCACGCTAAACTTGTTGTACTTTAGACTCGCTTCAGAGTTGGGGTTCGAATTAAGACACAACATTGTCCACCTTACCCTCAACCATAAATTAATACAGAAATTAATTGCAAATTAATGATAGAGTTGGCTGGATTTCTGCCGCACACTTATCTGCGTCACCCAGCTTTCTAAACAACAGCAAAATGCTCATTTCATTGTCGTTGCATCTTGTTTCTGACCGGGTGGGGTTATTACTTTCAACTACACATGGCTTCATCCGTTTCTTCCCAACAAGACAAGGTGCGTTTGCATTTATATTTCTCCGTTTCCTTCTTTTTTTCCCTATAGGAATCTTGGGTTATTTTTCATTCTTTCTTCTAATGATTCATGAAGTCTGAATTCGTGTTCTATAACAAAACCTAGGAAACATTCCTGCAGAGCTTAGATAAACATAAGCTATTTTAGCAATTCAAACTCGGCTTATTGTTGTAATAATTCAAATTCTTTCTTTTATTTCTATTACAAATTAATATGCCAATATGTCTGGCTGAATTTTGGTCTGCAGGTTCTAGTAGAAGCAAACTCCTTTGCAAGAATAATAACCTTAAACAGGCCTAAGCAGCTCAATGCTCTTTCATTTCAGATGGTATGATCCGTTTCTTAATGGAGTGCTTCAAATCTTTCACTATTTGGTAATTATATCATACAATGAGTATTAGAATCAAATGTTTTATCCCTTTGTGCAATTAACATCAACTAATGGTCCAGCTGGTCTTGGTTGATCTAAAATGAAATTCTATTTTGCACGTGCTACAGTTTTCTTGTTCATATGGTTTCTTTTGCATGTCTTCTATGCCAACAAATTGTAGTAACTGGTTGTTGCGTGTAAAAGTGTCTATCGCAATTGAGTGCAAGTGTACACATCGCAAGTAATAAAGTGATATTAGAGTATCGGATATCGTCTCCACAGGGACTGGGCTAACCCTTTCCTTCACTATCTGCACAAGGGGAAAAAGAATGATTTAAGATTTTGTCACGAGAAATATAAAGTAAACTTAAATAAAAGAGTAGAAGAATATCAAGATAGAGAGAATGGGCTGGTATTGAATTGCTCAGTAGTGCATGTATTGCATTGCTTAGGAACTCCAGTTCTGTCGTCGCGCCTGTCGCCGACAGCACCTGTCGCGGCAGCTGTCCGTTGGCTGTCGCGGCAGCGAACACACCAACTCTGTTCTTCAAGTTTGGCAAGAATCCCAGATCTGCCTTGGCCTATCCCTAGGTCCAAGTCTGTCGATGATCACGTCTTTGATGATACCTCCCGGCGTGAATCGAAGGATGAACACCGATGTGTATGAATTCTTCTTTAGCCACTTAACCTCGCCCTATCCCTAGGCACGAGATAGTTCAACTATAAACTAGAGAACTTGCTCTTATTTCTTTCGTATACTTAACTCTCCCGATGCTAAGTAAATAGATAACCTCACAATGCTCTCCCGATGCTCTTGCAAGATGTTAATAACCAAAATAAGAGAACTTGAAGTTTATTTTATTGAACTTGGAAAATCCTAAAACAAAACAACCCTTGCAACTACTTTACAAAACAACCTGTGGCCCTATGGGGAATTTAGAACATGTCGGTGACGGGTAAACGACGGAGGGATTTGGTTATCGGTTATGGGGTAGATTATCTCCTAGGTTAAAATCTATGCCCTTATATAAGCTTTGGGCTCAAGTATTCTAAGTTAACAAGGATTACAACTTTAATTAAAAGTAAGATTCTAATAAAGACTTAATCTCTAAGTATCCTACTTTTCAGCCGCCTCCTTGTTTTATGGAATTTCTTCTCCTTGAGCTTTGGCTTGACATATCTTTTGATCCGGGGCTTGGAAAAATGTTTGGTTTTCACACGACAGACGAGCAGAATTTTCTCTATCTATCGAGGTCCACTTTGCTTTTTCTCTCCGCAAAACTGCTGTCACCATGCTGTCACGGCAGATCCATGGCAGCATCGTCCTCTTTGTCTGCTTGTCCAGTTCAGCTCTTCTGCTTCTCTGCCCTGCGCCTGCCTTCACCGTCTACGACGGCGGAAACCTGCCAAAAACAGCCATTTTTAGTAGAATCTGTGCCTTTTATATATTAGTGATGTTTTGCTGAAAACTAACCTAAATGCAATGAAATGATGCTTGAATGCAGCAGAAATATGGGTTAAAAAGGGTGTAAATAATAGAACTTTTACACACTCAACACACCCCCAAACTCAAGTTTTTGCTTGTCCTCAAGCAATTAAGACCTAAAAGAAAATGAATATTTTTGTGTTGGCTTTCAAACAGTGAACTGTCCCTTACCCGTCGCTCATTCTCTGTGGCGGCAGCAACCTGTCGGAAAGATTAGGATCTGTCCGGAATCTCACTATAGTCCTCGTGCAGTGTGTGCATGCTTGTGAACAGTTATATGCTAAGACTCTATTAGTTTCACTAGAATATTCAACTTTTTAACTTGAAATTTTATGCCAAAGTTTATTTTTTTTTGGAAGGCACATTTTCATGCTTCTTTTCTATTTTCAAGCTAAGTTTTTCTAGAGCCAGTTTTGGGCACCTCTAGTTAGCTTCCTAGAGCCGGTTTCGGGCACCTCTAGGTTTTTGAATTTCTTTTGCTAAACTTCTTTCCTAGAGCCAGTGTTAGGCACCTCTAGGGGCTATTCAAGTACTAAGCATCCTATTCTAGTTTGGCTAAAAGAAATCTAAGCAATATAACAGTCACAATGGTGTTTAAGTTTTTCAGAACTATAGAAAGGCTCTAAACTTCTTTTTAAACTGTCCTAAAGTTGCTGCCACGACAGAGCTGTCATGACAGGTAAGTTTACTTCACAGTTTTAAGCCAACATTTTTAAACTTTTCAATTTTTTTTTAAGAAAAATAAATAAGACACAACAATTAATTATGATGTACTTAGACTCTATTAAAACGGAGGGTTGCCACCCCCAAACTCAAGGGTTGCATTGCCCTCAATGCAAATGAAAGAAAATAAAAATGAAGGCAGTATATCACAAAATATAGATAAGGCAGGCAGTAATAAGAAGAAAATAAGAAACTTAAATTTTAAGCGCTGTCTTCACTGCTGCTGCTGAGGCGGATTTGGCGGCGGATTCTGGGCTTTGGGGCAGGCTGGGCTGGTTGCTCTACGACCTGGATGTCCGAGGAGCTGTGGGTGCTGCCCTGAGAGTATGAGTGCTGCCCGCGACAGGGGTGGAGGCAGAGCTTCCTCGGGTTGCTTGTATCGTCATTACACGGGTTTTTCTCTGTTTACCTAATAACAAAAACAAACTAAAAACTAATATCAAATTTCTAAATCCTAAAATATTAAAGATAAAATAAGATAAAAATAAAATAAAATAAGTTAAGTTAGGAGTGCCTTGAGGGGCATCTCCTAAAGTAACTACTCTCTGTTCTATTGATGCTTGATGGGTCGTTTCCGGTACTTCTTGAAGTCCATCCGTACCCTCCATCTGGTGAATATTCTCATGGTGGCGGCTTCTTTCTTTCTCTTCCCTTTGTAGTCCATGAAGTCCTCCCTTCTTGGTAATGTTTCTGAGGGTATGAATATATGATTAGAAAAAATCAAATTGACATTCGGCCACAAACTTACCTTGTTTTCGTTGAATGTTGTTGTGGTTGAATGTAGCCCTTGCTGTCGTGCCTGCTGCTGTGGCAGGTAGTTATTTTGACAGTCCGTTGGTAGGTTACTTTGCAGGTCAATGGGACATTGGTAAGTGTCATCGCTCTCTATACTAAATTCTGTTGACCACTCGTAAATCTCCATCAGTAGAGACTTTGATGATTCTATGTCCACCGGCTTTGGTTCCTCTAATACCTGCAATGGAATTGGTGAGTTTTCATATAATTCAAAAGGTTCGTTTATTACATGCTCATATTCCATCGGTGAGGCATTGTCATTGGGTAGCTTTTCTAGGTGGTCGTGCGAGTGCCATGACGGGGATGGATGTGTGCAATCTTGGTCAGGCATAATCGAGGTAGTGGGTTGAGAATTTGCCTCTGACGTGGTTGCTGCTGCATCATCAGTTGCTGCCGAGGCGGCAGTTTCTGTTGAGGCGGCAGTTTCTGTCGAGGCGGCAGTTGCTGTCGAGGCGACAGTTTCTGTCGAGGCGGCGGTTTCTGTCGAGGCGGCGGTTTCTACCGAGGAAGTGGTTGCTGCCGTGACATTCTCTTGAATTTCATTCAGCGTTGTCGCGGTGTTGCTCCATTCCGGCTCCTCGATCATTGCCATGGCAAGTTGTTGCTCAGACTCATCATAGGTTGGGTATTCCTTCACATGGGCATCCTCGTCATCTTGCCTCAGGATTTCAGGTTCATCTGTGGCATGAATGAGGACTGGTCTTCTCAAGAGTTCATCCATCTTGGCGATACTTGCGTTCGTAGAAGCTGACACTTTTTGAGTGAGTGCCAAGAAGGCTTGCAGTGTGTCTTCTAAGGATTTTGACTGCTCTTGTGGATGATGACATTGCCAGGGCAGGTCGGGTTCTGTAGCAAAACTGTCATGATATAAAAAATTTTGTGGGTTTTGATCGTACCATAAAAAATTTTGCTGCTGCGGCGTCGGCAATTGCTGCCCCTGTTGCTGCCACGGCTGCTACCCTGGCAGCATATCTTTACGGTAATTGCAAGAACTTTCTCACATCAACTCTCGAATGGTTTTTCCTGGCATGTTGATGCCCTTGAACCTGTATTTTCACCTGAATTTTTTTTTTGTTAAAAAATAAAAAAAAAATAAAAAAAAATAAAAAAATAAAAGAAAAGTGCAGAAGCTAGGGTAAGAGTGTGTTGCCAGTCCCCGGCAACGGCGCCAAAAACTTGTTGCGTGTAAAAGTGTCTATCGCAATTGAGTGCAAGTGTACACGTCGCAAGTAATAAAGTGATATTAGAGTATCGGATATCGTCTCCACAGGGACTGGGCTAACCCTTTCCTTCACTATCTGCACAAGGGGAAAAAGAATGATTTAAGATTTTGTCACGAGAAATATAAAGTAAACTTAAATAAAAGAGTAGAAGAATATCAAGATAGAGAGAATGGGCTGGTATTGAATTGCTCAGTAGTGCAGGTATTGCATTGCTTAGGAACTCCAGTTCTGTCGTCGCGCCTGTCGCCGACAGCACCTGTCGCGGCAGCTGTCCGTTGGCTGTCGCGGCAGCGAACACACCAACTCTGTTCTTCAAGTTTGGCAAGAATCCCAGATCTGTCTTGGCCTATCCCTAGGTCCAAGTCTGTCGATGATCACGTCTTTGATGATACCTCCCGGCGTGAATCGAAGGATGAACACCGATGTGTATGAATTCTTCTTTAGCCACTTAACCTCGCCCTATCCCTAGGCACGAGATAGTTCAACTATAAACTAGAGAACTTGCTCTTATTTCTTTCGTATACTTAACTCTCCCGATGCTAAGTAAATAGATAACCTCACAATGCTCTCCCGATGCTCTTGCAAGATGTTAATAACCAAAATAAGAGAACTTGAAGTTTATTTTATTGAACTTGGAAAATCCTAAAACAAAACAACCCTTGCAACTACTTTACAAAACAACCCGTGGCCCTATGGGGAATTTAGAACATGTCGGTGACGGGTAAACGACGGGTAAACGGCGGAGGGATTTGGTTATCGGTTATGGGGTAGATTATCTCCTAGGTTAAAATCTATGCCCTTATATAAGCTTTGGGCTCAAGTATTCTAAGTTAACAAGGATTACAACTTTAATTAAAAGTAAGATTCTAATAAAGACTTAATCTCTAAGTATCCTACTTTTCAGCCGCCTCCTTGTTTTATGGAATTTCTTCTCCTTGAGCTTTGGCTTGACATATCTTTTGATCCGGGGCTTGGAAAAATGTTTGGTTTTCACACGACAAACGAGCAGAATTTTCTCTATCTATCGAGGTCCACTTTGCTTTTTCTCTCCGCAAAACTGCTGTCACCATGCTGTCACGGCAGATCCATGGCAGCATCGTCCTCTTTGTCTGCTTGTCCAGTTCAGCTCTTCTGCTTCTCTGCCCTGCGCCTGCCTTCACCGTCTACGACGGCGGAAACCTGCCAAAAACAGTCATTTTTAGTAGAATCTGTGCCTTTTATATATTAGTGATGTTTTGCTGAAAACTAACCTAAATGCAATGAAATGATGCTTGAATGCAGCACAAATATGGGTTAAAAAGGTGTAAATAATAGAACTTTTACACACTCAACACTGGTAAAGTTTCCTCCTTTCCTGCACTTTGTCATCACATCATGCTCTAACTGTTATGCATTGTCTGTCCACAATCACAAATTTGTTGAAACACGGTAGCGGAATAATGTTTTCTCTCTTGATGGCAGATTTCTCAGTTATTGGAACTTTTTCTTGTCTATGAGGAGGATCCGAATGTCAAGCTGGTAATATTGAAGGTACACACCTAAGAAAGACTCATCTTTACTACCCATTTTCTTTTACTTTAAACAACATGACCCAAAGAAATGTGTGGAATATGAAATTGTAAACAGTTGAGAATAATGACATTTTTGCCATTCTACTTGTTTATTTCTGGAATGTCCAATTGAAAGGCTATTTATATGTTGCTTTAACTATCTTAGCACATCAGTATGGTCATAGATAGCCAACAGTCATGCTCATGACTATGTTCTGTATTGATTTATGATCTACATCACGATTCGTTTTGGAAGTATAATTAGGTTCTTACATGTTAGCATAGTAATCATAAATAATTCTCAGGTGGCCTGATCACACTGCTACTTAATTGGCGGAATACACTTGAAAGGGGAATTGCATGCTGAGTTTTGACCATTTTAGTTCCTTACTGTAATGAAATTGCTGAAGGGCTTAGTATTGAAGAGAATGTAGCTGACAACTAGCCATTTGTCATTAGGGAAAAGGAAGAGCATTTTCTGTTGGTGGAGATGTTGCATCTCTGGTACGCGATATGAGGGCAGGTATTGCTCTTTTGCTAGCTCAGGGGACGTACACTCGAAGTGTTGACTGTTGAGTCAAATGTGTCTTCTTTTCCCTTCTCTTTTGATTGATAAATTTAAAATTAACGATTTTTTCTTTTGATTTTATATGCTTTAGATGATTGGAGAGTAGGTGCCAACTTTTTTTCGCAACTGTACAAGTTCATCTATTTGATAGCAACCTACAGCAAACTGCAGGTAATCCAATTGGCTTTAAGGCTCAATTTGTGTTGCTAAGATGTTCTCCCATGAATCATAACTTTTTCCTCTGCACTATTTCTTTGAAATGCTATTACATGCAAGAGGTTTGTTCCATTGACCGCGTTCTAAATGTGAAAATGTAAAATCTCATTGAAGGTTTCAATTCTTAATGGCATCGTTATGGGAGGTGGTGCTGGTGTTTCAGTGCACGGTAGATTCCGTGTTGCAACTGAGAACACGGTATTCCTCTCTTTGTATCTCCTTTGAAATACTTTTGCATGTTCTTGCATTTATTTGAAGAAAAAATGGCTAAATTAGCATTCTTAGCTAAAATTTCTGTTATCAACAATGTTGAACTTCCAATTAACATAATGTGATGTCTTAAACAAATCTTGCCAACGTTTTTAAAATGAAATTTTTGTGATAAAATAAGATTATTTATGTAGCATTATGTTTATTTATTTGATGTTGTGCAGTCTTTTGCAATGCCTGAAGCAGCTTTGGGACTCTTCCCGGATGTAGCAGCCTCTTATTTCTTGTCAAGACTCCCCGGATTTTTTGGTAATCCCATTTATATCTTTGAATATCTTATATACATTCCCTTAATTACCATATTTGTAAAATTCCATACCTTTCAAAAATAAGACAAAACTCTGTTTCGCCCCTTGAGTAACATCCAGGATTTCGGCTAATGCCTTTTAAAGCTGCAAGAAAATGCAGAGGCAGTTGTGTCGAATTTGGTTCATAGCTATGTTTCTTGCTGTATTGATAATTCTAGCTGGCCAAAAAAAAATTTGCTTTAAATTTCTTTAGATTATCTTCATGTTTTGTGGCCTTCTTCTGGCAGGAGAATACGTCGGTCTTACTGGTTCAAGGTTGGACGGTGCTGAAATGCTTGCATGTGGCCTTGCTACTCACTTTGTCCCTTCAGCAGTATGCTTCCCCACCCTACTATATAATTGAGTTCTAATATATTGATGAAAAGTAGTTTCGTACTAGTTGGTCGAGAAAACATTGGTCTTCCTTCGATATCACAGTACTTGATCCTACTCAGTGTTTCAACGAGTCCTTAAATTTCAGCTGAATTTCCTAAATAGGCAGTATGAACCTCTCTTGTTTTGTACCTTAGAAAGTTTACTTTTAATATTTAACTTAATCAACAGAAATTATCAATGTTGGAAGCTGCATTGTGTGATGTAGATTCGAGTGATCCAGCAATCATTTCAACAATTATTGATCAATATTCTGAGCAGCCTTCTCTCAAAGAGCATAGCGTGTACAACCGGTAAGTTTTATATTAATAATTCATTTTCCTGCAGGGATGATTTGATATTCAAGTCTCATTGTGTGGCAAAATGTTGGTAGATCCTTATTATTATCGGTTCCATGGCCACAGATTAGATGTCATTGATAGATGCTTCTCTCAAAGAACAGTTGAAGAAATTATTTCTGCCCTAGTAAGCAGCTTTTATCTTGTTTGTTCTGGAAACGTTCATCTCTTTCTGTGGTTCTTTGCTTGTGTTTTCAAAGTTTCCTGCAATTTATCGTACCGTCTTAAGACAACGATTCGATAAACATGCTTACCAGGAAAGGGAGTATGGTCACCAATCGGATAGTTGGATCTTTGCCACAATTCAAACACTGAAAAAGTCGTCACCAACAAGTCTTAAACTATGTCTTAGATCAGTAAGTTGACAATTATTCATTTTGACTGAGCATGCCAATGATGCCATTATTTTTTTGAGCTGGAAGCTTGATAAATTGTTTAAGCTTAAAGCTGAGACTGCTCTGCTGTTTATGGTTTCCAGATCAGAGAAGGAAGGCTCCAAGGTGTCGGTCAATGCCTCGTTCGCGAGTATAGAATGGTTTCCCATGTCATGCGGGGAGAACTCAGCAAAGACTTCTTTGAGGTATTTTCAACTGACTCGAACTCGATACCTCGCTTTCGAGTTTCTTCAACTCATTCATATATTTAGTCTTGTTCTTAATGCAGGGTTGCAGAGCTACACTACTGGATAAAGACAAGAACCCAAATGTTGATCATCTCTTGATCTTGAATCATTTGTTTCCATTTTATGAAGTTTCATAAGTAATAGTATATGTGTTTCTTTTTTTTTTTGCAGTGGGAGCCATCAAAATTGGAGCTAATTGATGATGCTAGAGTTGACTGCTATTTCTGTAAAGTGGAGCATGAAGAGTGGGAAGATTTTAAGCTTCCCATTAGATCCAAGTTTGAGTTGCCGCCTTATGCCATTGCAAAGCTTTAGATAATCAGCACACATTTGTGGCTTTGCATCAGTAATAAGTTGTTGTGGCCATAGGAAAAATAAAACTGAATTTGTCCATTTTCGGTGTTTTTCTATGTCTTAACACTAAAAAAATTAAATCTTAAATTATAACCTTAAACCCAAAAAATATACCCTACTTTAAAATCTCTAAACTCTAACCATAAACATAAACCTTAACCTTAAACATAAATTTTTAGTGTAGGACATAAAAAAGAGTAACAATGTTTTAATACATTTAATATATGGGTTAAAATAAAATTTTGAAGAATTTACAGGTTAAAATCCCTAAACATAAACCTTAACCTTAAAATAAATTTTTAGTGTAAGACATAAAAAAAGTTAACAATTTTTAATACATTTAATATATGGGTTAAAATGAAATTTTGAAGAATTTACAGGCTGGAATCCTCGGTATCCTCTTATTTTATACAGTATAGAATAAAATAAGTATATTGATTTTAATTACTCCATCTTATGAATAATTTGCCAATTGCCACCCTGAGGTCACAAAAGTAAACGGTCAACAAAAAACACATGGCTCTCTTTGTCTTCCTTACCTGTTTCATTAATTTAATTCATGCGAATTAGTGCTTAATTTTCTCGTAGCACTGTGCAATACAACAGGCTTACCCCATCGAACTTGACAAATTCAGGAGATGACCAACTCAGTCTGACTCAGTGATTGGTTTAACAAATGGGGTTGACCTTAACCCATCCCCATCACGTTGCAGCAGTATGTCTGCTCACCCTACATACACTCTTCTTTCTTACCTGTTAACGGATGTCGATTGTTGACTACCCCATCCACCTAGCATCATCATCCATCTGCAAATTTCAACATCACTCCCTTTTTAGGGTTTAAATTGCGGTTACGGCCGTATTTTCGATCTTGAAATTTTATCGTGATTACGGACATAATAGATATTATTATAACCATTATAAATCGTATTTTTTGTAATAACGATTTCAGACGATAGTACTACATAGCCGCCGTTAATGCGATAGCGGACCACTGTTTAAGTCCCTACTCACTCTGTGGGGGCCGTGGAGGGTTGTGGATTCATCTAATCATTTCGTTTCCTTTTTGGTAAACGTTCATGTTCATGGGGTGGTGCTACTTCCAATGTTACCTCCCTTAGTTACGACTTGTAAACGGGATTTAAAACTATCTTGAATTTGGAATAATATATTACTTTCGGTTTCACTAAGAACATGCAACACTCGACTTGGTCATAATTTTATTGGCATTTGATGGGGTACTTAGTAGCATACAGACCCGTTTCTGAGATTTTGGTGGCTCATGGGTGAACTTAAAAATAGGCCCCTAATTAAGGGTGAGCGTTCGATCGAGTTAAATTGAGTAAAAAAATTCAAGTTATGCGAGTTTACGAGTACTTACGACTCGAACTTAAAAATTTATCTACTAAATACTAAAATTTTGAGTTATTAGAATTTTTAATTTACAACTCAAACTTTATTTGAATTTTTTTTCGAGTCAAGTCGAAAAAATCAATTTTTTCGAGTCGAGTGGAGTTTTGATCACCCTTTCCCCTAATAACGAGTATTGGAAAAAAATAAAATTTGAAATTAGACCCTTAGTAACAAGTGATATATAAAAAAATAGGTCCCTATTAACAAATTTTGAAAAAAAAAAGAATTTTAAGAGTATTCTTGTAATAACAAATATAGGGGAAAATAGAACCCTAATAACAAGTATTGAAAAATTAAAATTTAAGAGTATGCATGTAATAACAAATATTAGGGAAAATAGACCATAAATAACAAGTATTGAAAAAATATTGGACTCGTAATAACAAGTATCGGAAAAATAAAATTTAAGAGTAGGGCCCTAATAACAAATATTAGAAAAGATAAGGCCCTAGTAACAAGTATTGAAAAATTAGCATCATAATAACAAGTATTGAAAAATTTGTACCTAAATAACAAGTATTAAAATAACAATAAATAATAAAAAAATGGGCCCCTAATTACAAGTATTCAAAAAAATGAGCATATAATAACAAGTATTGAAAAAAATTTATACCCCTAATAAAAATATCGGAAAAAAATAAATTTTAAGAATATAACTCTAATAACAATTATTAAAAATTAAATTTTAAATAATAAATATTAAAAAAATATTAAACCTTAACTATAAATATTCGAAAAAATGGACCCTATGCAGGGTAGGGGCCCTGGGCGGGCGCCCCTGTTGCCCATGCCACAGGGACGGCTCTGGTAGCATATACATTGTCTAAAACATAATTTTTTTTGTAATTATTAGTGTTAAAATTTGTTGATCAACTAATTTAGATAGAATATTATAATCATTAATCTTTTTAATTTGGTTTGTTCTATTCACAACGTTAATGTTCGAATATTTAGTCTTGTTTAAAAGTTATAGCTTCGTATCATGTCATATCAACCGGTAATTGGTAAAAATAAGGTAATGTTGATATTAAAATTAATAATATGATGGATTTGGATTTAAGCATGTTGCATGAAATTTTAATAAAATAACATTTTTTATATAAATTTTAGTTCTAATCTTGGTCATAGTTAGAGTGGAGGAAAATGGGGAACTCTAGGAAAAGAAAGGGGAGTGCTCGTAGTAAGTCTAGAATTCATGACTTAATAGAATATGAGAGAACAAAGATGAGCAGTTTAATCATCAGACCAGATATGTTTGCTCCTAAAATAATAATTTTAAGACATTAGGTTAAAACTTGAATTTATAAATAATTATAATGAAAGAATTTTATAAAAAATATAAAATCTATAACATATATATATATATATAATATTTTAGAGTAATTTTTATGCACATGTTGCATGCGTGTAGAAAGAAAAAATACATAAATCTAGAAATATACACTTCAAAATTTTAAAATATAAATCCAATAATAAGTCGTAAAACTTCAACCATAAAATAAATTTCCAACCGTTAAAATAGAAAGGATGGTATAGTCGTTAGATTAAACAATATATGTATTGAATTATTTTATTTTTTATCCTTAATCTTTTACTAATTCACTTCATAAAAAGATATAAATAAAAAAGTCATTTAAATAAAAATTTTCTTTTCATTTACATTGTTTAACAAAATAAAGGATGAGAATTTATTCTATGCACATGTGGCGGAAACAAAATTTTTAATCATATTACCTTCAAATCTAAACCCTAACTTCTAGTGGCGAATGTACATAAAAGGGTGGGTGGGCCCGTGCCCACCCTGAACTTTTTAAAGTTCACACATTTGAGTTTGATTTTTTTAAAATTTTTATGAATTAGTCCTTAAATTTTTTGAATTTTTATGACTTGTGCCCACCTTAAAAAATATTTCTGGATCCACCATTGCTAACCTCTAAACCCTAAATTCTAACCATGAACCCTAATTTATAAACCTCTACACTTAAAACATAAAACCCTAAACTAGTTACATAAACCTTAAAATTAAGGACGCTTGTGAAATTTTTTTTGTTTCCACAGTCAGTGCATGAGATATTTACTCATAAAGGATTGTGTTCATTAACATAATTGAAATACGATAAATTTAGGGTAAACATCACCATTGGTTACTATATTATTTTAGCTTTCTTATTTTGGTAATCAAACTATTGTTTTTGACAAAATAGTCACTAAAATTACGTTTTTCCTATTTTGGTCACCACTATTAAAAAACTCATAGAAAAATAGGAAAGCGAGAATAATTTAGTGACCAAAATAGGAAAAAAGCAATAGATTGGTGACCAAAATAAGAATAAAGTAATATTAGTAACTAAAATAAAAAAAACGTAACGTTAGTGGCGATTTTGCACAAAATAATAATTTGGTAATCAAAACAAAATAACCAGGGATAATGTTTACCCTAAAATTTAAGTATGTTATGATGATAATGTTAGAAATGAAAATGATCATTAAAGTGGTTAAACCAAAAAAAAAGAAAATATTTAAATCAAATAACTAAATATAAATTAAAATTAAAAAATATGTACTAATACTAATAATAAGAAACGAGAGATAATGACCAATAAGTAGGGATGGCAATGGATCGAATTGTGTAAAATCTAAGTCTGAATCCGTTACAATCGGACTCGGATATTTTTTTCGGATTTGGATTCAGATTTTTTTTCAAATGAATTTGGATCGGATTTTTTTTGGATCGGATTTTTTCGGATAGGATTCGGATTTGTTTCAACCGCATTTAGATCAGAGTTTTTGGATTCATATTAAATTTTCATCCCTAGTCTTGACCCAAGTCTGAGAGGTAGATTCACGAATTTTAGCGTCTTTAGGGTATATTGTGTTTTGACCCTCTAATAATTTTATTTTAGTGCAAACTAGTCCATAATTTTGTATATTTAATTTCTTACGCATTTAATTTATGATATTTAATTCTACACTTGTTCATTTTTATCCCTTATTTGTTGACTACATTTCATTTTTTGTGTTTATTGTTTATGCTTTTAATTTGCTTTTTATTTTAATTCATAATTTTAGTATAATATATCATAACTTTATCTATCGGTTGCACATTACTTACTATTTCATTCACTAACTTCCTTAATTTTTAGTAATTCATTGATATTTACATTTATTTATTTCTTCATTGTATTTATTTTATTGTTTGTTTATCTATGACTTGATCTTGCATTTATTTTTTTCATGCATATGGTATAAATAGATATATTACATTATATTAAGGTTAATTAATATATATAAACCATTATAATTATTATTAATATTTAACTTACATTCTTAAGACATTTATATTTTTATTATCACTTTTAATATATATATATATATATATATATAAATAAATAAAGTTAATTTTGTTTTTACCATTATTCTAAATTACCTAATATATACATTTATTTTTTTTGATTAAACTAATATATACATTTATGTTCTCGTTTAAAAATATATGTAGTTATGTTTCTTTTAATGTATTTAGTTTAATTTTTTACTTTATTTATGTTGACTTCTTGTTTTAATGTAAACATTATACATGATATTTTGTTTTAAGGAATTAAAAGTCCTAAATGTTTTGATTCGGACTCGGATATGGATCGGATGCGTCGGATTCGGATCGGACATGGATTTGGATCGGATTCGGATTTGGATTCGGATAGGATCTTGGCATGATCCATATCCAACCCATCTCCTATTAGGACTCGGACATTTTTTCGGATTCGGATTCGGATTTTTTCAATCGAATATGGATCGGATAAATTCCTTCGAATCGAATCGGATTCGGATCAAATTGCCATCCCTACCGATAAGTGTTGGGTGCATTGGTAAGGCACATTGCATTCTTAAGGAGAGAACGCGAGTTTGAACTTTAGAGATGACATCGTAAACTTAACTTTTAAAGTGGGGGCGTAAATAGGGGCACCTACTAAAAAATTAAATTCCAAGCCCTGACCCTAAATTCTAAATTCTAAACCATACCCCCTAAAAAATATACCATACTCTAAATTAGACCTAGCAAACTTGACCCGAGACCCGAACCGAAACCGAAAATCAACCCGAAATAAACCGAAACTAAACCGAATAGACCCGAACGGAATGGACCCGATTAATAGAAATAAAGAAAGATAAAATATGAACAACCGCACAAGTCACTAAAATGTCAAATATATTGACTTTATAAAGTCATATATAGGGTGTAAAAATCTGACCAACCTAAAAATCTGATTAAAATCGACTGATCTCTCATTGAACCGAAAATAACCAAACCGAAATTAACCGAACCAAAAATCAACCGACCCGAAATGACCCGAAACACAATAGACCCGAACTAAAACCGAACTGAACCGAAACCGAAACTAAACCGAAAATATCAGACCCGAAATAACTGAAACCGAAATGACCCGAACCGATTGACCCGTTTGCCACCTCTACTCTAAATTCCCTAAACTCTAACTTTAAACTATAAACCTAATTTTAAGTGTTGGGCATATATAGGGGCACTGAAAAGGGGCACATAATTTTCATCCGTTTGATGGGGACACAAATATTATGTACCTTTTCAATGCCCCTTTCTATGCTCGAATACTAAAATATTAAATTATAAGATCTAACCTTAAATTTAAAATCATAAACCTAAACTTTAAATATTAAAAAATACGTTATATCTATAATTTTTTAAACCCTAAATCCTAACTCTAAACTTTAACTCTTAACTTAATTTTTTAGTATGAGACATAAATAACACCGAAAAAGGATGGATGATTTCTATTCTCCTGTTAGAGAAGATGGAAGGAACCCAGACCCTAGCCTTTGTTTTATAAAACAAACAATGTTGGGCAGATGGTTCCTGCATCTCCTCATCATGATAAATTGTTGTTTACAATATAGAAAGAAAAACAAAGCAAAATTACAGTGATTGCAACTCAAATCATTTCAAAAAGGATACTCATGGTTAAAGAATAAAAAATACAGATTCAAACAGACTGTTAATAAATACTGCTCCTCCCCAGGTAAATAGATTTAGCCCAAATAATCCTTCAAATCACAAGGGAAACATTGATGACGCCTCCAGGAATTACCATGCAACTTCAACATGTCCAGAACCTTTTTCTTGGTCGACGATTGTCCCTCCAAATGCAACAATGTCACCAGCTTCTTCACCGCTCCGTACACAAGCAATTCCTCCAAAACCCTTTCCGTCGGCTGAAAATTGGACACCAAATACAAGATCTTCACCCCAAGTTTAGTGGCTGCAACCGACACCTGCAGCAACTTCTTGGAAACAACAGCAATTCCTAAACCATGATCCACTAACACCGTCCTTCCCTCCGGACATTCACACAACAGCTTCATCACCACCAACATTTTCTCGCATTTCGATCGGTTCGAGTCCGGCAACAGCTCAATGAGGACGCAGACGGCGCCGGCTTCGATCGCCTTCAGTCGGCTTTTCTTCGACGATGCTAGTATTTCGAATAGAACCTCGAGAGCATATGAACTCGCCTTGCTGCATATCTCATCGTAGACCAATTCTAACAATGACTTGAACAAGTCCATACCTTGATCTTCAAGCAAAGGGTTCCAATCAAAACCTGCTTTGGCTATCTTTCTAAAGATGATTATGGCATGAAGCCTGGCATCGGCACTCCCACGTTGAAGCACGATCGCTATCGATTTCATCGGTTCCGGTTTCGATAACAATCGGAATGCTTTGTCTTCCTTCAGTAACGGTAGTACATGTAAGAGACCTAAAGCTTCCTCGCAGGCTTGAAAGCTAACGAGATCACAGTTGTCAACGATGGTCTGACTAACAAGCATTCGAACAACAGCCTCGACGCCGCCTGATCGAATGAAATCGGACCTCGTATCGTCACTTGTTTCGACTATTGCCCGAATTTTCCTCAAGGAACTTACTTTGAAAGGAGAGGAATCAAGGGTGCTGAAGAGGGAGACCATTTCGTCATGCTTGATAGACGAATGAGCTGGAGACAACGACGACGACGACGACGGAGCGGCTACGAGTGTTTCCCGCCACGCAAGAATGAGACGCCTGAGGGTGTGATTCGGGGTCATGTCGAAACTGTGGAGGGGTTGCATGGTGGCGGGACAGGTTCTTTTGTTGTAGACGTTGAACCATTTGTGAATGTTGTTGCGCTCGTAGGAGACTCCGGTGACGATGGTGACCGGATCCTTCATGATTTCCCTGGAAATGGGACATCTGAAATCTGGTGGACAATCTGTTTTGTCCATGCTTTGATTCAAAGTAAAGCAATAGATCAAGCAAAAGCCATAGATATATACATACACATATGGATGGGCAGAAAAGTAAATGGGGGAAGATGTGGTGTAATAATGCTGTACAAATCTTTAACTCTAAACTAAAGAAATATTAATCAAAGTCAAAGGTATTGAATAATATGCATTTGCAAGCTACATGGAAATTGGGAACCCAATAAGTCAGCTAATTGCTAATTTCCCGTTCCTTTTCCAGTTTGAATTTTTGCAATCTGACTTTAAATTAATTATTAATTTCTTTTGTTTAAAAATTGAATCACAATTAAAATATTCTTTTATTTTCTTCGTTCACGCCTCATATAATTAAATATTATCAACATATATATAGTAAACCTTTAAAATGTTGTACTTGAAATCCATAGTTATCAAGTAAATTCTGGTTTGTATAATTGTACTGCAAAAAAAAAACATGTTGTAAAAGCAATGAAATATAATAATATATGTTAAAATGATACATCAAAACTTTTAAACATTATAGTTTTATTAAATTAAATATCGTTAAAGATGATAATAGAACGAGATGAAAGTAGAGATTATATGTTTATATGGATGTTGAAAACATTTACGTATGAATGTCGATTATATGCATATAAATCTACGGTGCTCCATCTCATTTCTTTCTAGTATTTTTCAATTTTAATATTGTAAAACTAATATTTATAATGTATTTATAAGCAAAATATTGATATATATATATATATATATATAATATAACACACATATATAACAACTATCACAAAGTACGTGACGTATTCACAATAAATATTATTTTAGTCTGATTAAAATTAAGTCTCGAGATTGATCTCAAATAAATACTCTCCCTTCGCACAACAACCAGCAGGGACGGAGCTAGGATTCAATGTTAGGAGGGGTAAGAGTCTATTAAGTTATTAAATTTAAAAATTGGGAGGGGTAAAAGCCTTATTTAATTAACATTTAAACTAAAAGGGACTAAAAATGCAATTATACCAAAAAAAATTGGGAGGGGCAACAACCCCTCCCACACACTACATGGTTCCGTCACTGACAACCAGCCACTTTCTCTCAAATATCTACTGCTCTATTTTAAATTTTTGTCCTCTATAACTTTGTTTTTCTTCTTGTGGTTGGTGGTCGGAAATCATTCTTTGTATTGGTTGTCGACCATCGAGTCTATTATTTTTCTTATTTTAATAAGAATTTTTATCTTTGTGGCACGTGTTTCTTTTGTCCTTGTGACACGTTTTTCTTTAATTTTTTTGTGGTTCGTTTCATTTATTCTTGTGGCATGATTTCAGCATACCTTAGCCGTCGATTGGTGCTCGTACATAGATCATCACGGCGTTAATCTCTGATTATGGTTCTGTTGGTGGTCTTAGAAAGACGAATCCCCACTCGGTTGATGATTGGTTGCCGATGTAATCAGACCTGGGTAGTGGAGCAATCTGCTTGATAGCTTGGTTTGCTCACCACTCATTTTTCACCGCGTAAAGCGTCTCATTTGGATAGAGACAAAGAGATTCATAAAAGTTTCTGAATTTTGATATGCTAATCTCAATGGAAGTGTCTGCTTTTTTACACCACTATAAGAAATTTTTAATAAAATTTTCTCTCTTTTTATTTTTTTTTAATGTATTGTATTGTATTCCTTTCCATAATAATTAATAAAATTCAGATTTTGTTAAAAAAACTTTTCTCCCTCCTCATAAAAAAGAAGTTGGACTGTTGGAGTAGGGTAAAACAGAGCACGCATTTATCATAATTGTCTTGGCTCAGCATTTGTGTTGCAACTAAAGGGTCAGACATTTTATGCTACATCTACTCCCTTTTTAACATTTCCTGACTTGTTGTTTCATTAAAATCAAACAAACAAACATTAAAAAAGGGGGTCTGTTATTTGTTTATTTGGGGACAAATTCAACATTCCCAGCCTTTGAAAACTAATTAATTAATAACTAAATACTCTTATTCCATTGCAAGAGTTTCGAGATTAAAAACTCTTATTCCATTTATTCCACTTTTCAAATTTACATAAACAAACTCTAATACTCTTATTCCATTGCAAGTCTAAAGAGGACCCTAGTTTCGAGATTAAAAAAAAAAAACAAGAAATTACAGCTTTACCAAAATTTACATTTAATATTTATTGGGCGGGGAAGGCGTGAGCCTGTTGACTCTTGCCAAGCAATTATCTGCGGGTCTTGTATGCGGTAGATACCGAACCCGGCTTTCAGGATTAACCCGCTCCAGCCTGAAAACACCACTCGGTAAAACTATACGTTATATTTACTTTTATTTTAATAAGTTTTAATTCGATTGACATTATTATTATTATCCAAAAGACGTTAATATTATAAAATAACGTACCGATAGTTGAGGAGAAAATGATGAAGGAAAATGGCGATTTCAAGCTTGGCAAGATCATTTCCAGGGCACAATCTGCTTCCTGCTCCAAAGGGAAGGAATGTATTTGCCTTGGCGGTATGGTCCTACACCACGTGTTCCAAATCAATACATAATTATATATGCTTTATAACAAGAAAAAAAATTAAATATTTAGAGAGATATGAAAAAGGCTTAGTTTATGGAATTTACATCCCATCGAGAAGGATTAAATTCTTTTGGATTTGGATAAATCTCTGGATCCAGGTGAATGCTTCTGAACCATACTAAAATTTTCCAGCCCTTTGGAATCACATAACCTGAAAACCCAACAATGAATGTATATTTCAACTATCATACATTTTGAAAATTATTATTTACGTCACTTTAATAATATTATAATTATAATGTGAATGTAATTAAAAATTTACAATATCAAGTATTTGACTGACCGTTTATATTAACATCTGTTAATGCTTCGCGGAAAACCGTTAGTGAAAATGTTATCAGCCGCATCGTCTCATCAATCACCTTCATAAATTAAATCTATTAATCACTGGAATTAATAGTTCTAAATTATATACTCTTACACATGGGTGAAACTAAAAATTTATAAAGGAGGCCATTATAAAATTAAAATTTTGAGGAGTCATAATAAGATTTTAAAAAAATTATATGGGTTGTAGAATTACTTTTACTTTTTTTTTATAAAAAAAAAACTGTTTTATTATTATTATAAAAAATTGGCAGGGGCTCACGCCCTAAAAAACTCCTATGTTCCGCCCATGCTCTTACATGTAATCTTATATAAAGAAATAATTATTTGATATAATGACAATGAAGACTTTTCTATAATTTTAATCTATAATAATGTATAAATTATTTATTTTAATAAAGTATATTAATGTCACTCATAAAAAAATATCATCAATATATCAAATAATAATGGCTTAAGGGTTCAATAAGTCCTTAAACTTTTTCGAAAAAATCAAAGCACATAAATGTTTTTTTGCACCAAATTAAGCTCTCAAACTCAAAAAAAATAAAAATAATTTGGCCCTTTGACCAACATTGACCGTTAATTTTAACAATTTTTAAAAAAAATCTTTTTGCAATGTGTCGCAACAACATAATGCCACATGTCATTTCTAAGAACTTTTAAAATTTTATTTTGAATATATATATATATATATCCAAAAAATCTAAAAAAATAAAAATTCTGGAATTTTTTTTAAATATAAATTTTAAAAAGATTAAACAATTATAAAATATTTTTATACAATTATAAAATATAAATTGAAAAAATATTAAACAATAAAAGTTATTTTGGTTTTCAAAATAACTTTTATTTATTATATATTTTTAAATAACTGTTATTATTTTACATTTTAAAAATCAAAATAATTTTGTGTTTAATATTCTTTTCGATTTATTTTTTATAATTTTATAATAATATTTAATATTTTAAAATATTTTAATCTTTTGAAAAATAATATTTATTATTTTTTAATAAATTTCGAAATTTAAAAATAATTTTTAGAATTGTCCAGATTTTTTATATATTTTTAATGTTTTTTTTCTTCTGATTTTTATTTCCTTTAAATTTTAAATTTAATTTTTTTTAGAAATAACAAGTGACATTAACGGTCAACGCTAGTCAAAGGGTCAAATTGTTTTTTTCTTGAGTTTAAAGGCTTAATTAGGTGAAAAAATTTAGAGGCTTAATTAATTTTTTTACAAAAGTGTAGGGGCTTATTGAACCCTTAAACAAATAATAATTTATATAAAATACGCTACACAAATCGAGGAGCTAAATAAAAGTACCTTAGAAAGATACTTCATTTCTCTAATTTCTACAAGGGTTAATCCCTCTTTGGTTGGCGATCTTTTTTTCGCGATCCTTTCTTGCTCTGCCTGTAAACATGATAATTATTGTCAAGTCCAAGCTGTGAAATGTTCAAAAATCAATAAAACATATAACAAAAAAAAATCAATAAAACAAATTAAATGGATGTTTAAATATGATCCTAGTATCTCCACTATATTAAAATTTAAAATTTAATTCATCTATTTTAATTTGACATAATTTAGTTCTTATAACTTTGAACCTATCAACTGGTCCTAGTAGAAAAGAAAATATTATCCCTAGGTGATTCAAGTTCGAGCAGGTTGCTTGTACGTTGTATGTACGTTGTTAAAGGACTAAAATAGATGAACAAATATTATATTGTAATCACACTAGATAATTAAAAAGCATACTAATAACATTAAATTTATAAAAAAAAAAACAAATAACAGTATTATTACAATTAGGACTTAGATATTTGTAACATCTAAATTATGGGAGCTAACCTTTGCTTTTGCCAGAAATTCAGGGTGTTGTTGGAGGAAAACAGTGGCCCACATTGTTGTATGGGCAGAAGATTCATGGCCTGCATTCAGATACATCAACATAATATCAATGATTTCCTCATCATCCAACGGCTCACCTTTCTCGTCCTTCACATCCAGCAATGCATCCAACATGTCATTCATCTTCAACGACGACGCATTCGCTTTCCCCCGGCTTCTTCGCTCATTCACCACGGATTGAAATACCGCCACAAGGTTTTTCCGAGCCTGATCCATCCGAACAAACAAAATCGATTGTTATATTCCGACATCTAATTAAGCGCGTGTTTAAATATATTCATCGATCGAGTCGAATCGTGTCTGAATGACCTTGAGGGCATTATAGTAAGCAAACCCTGGGAGATTGATTGCCATGGATCTAACTCCATGGTTGAGAGCGGTGTATTCCTTCTCCAAGGCTTCCATCACCTCTTGGCTTTCTGAGCTGAGAAAAATAAACATTATTATCCTGAAAGTGAGCATCCGGAGATGAGTCAAGAACTCGATTTCTCCCAATTCGGACCATTTCTCCAAGGCCGATACCACGTTGTCTTCGATGTATGGGATGTAAATGGACAGTGCTTCGTGGCCGTTGATGGAAGCTGCCGTTAAGCGGCGGAGACGCTTGTGTTCTTCGTAAGAAATGCCGATGAATGATTTCTTCCCGACGAGCTCCACGGCTGAAGTAGGCCATCCTGGCTTAAATGCGTTATCGTCATTTAACACTCTTTTACATGTTTCGGGCATTGTAACGATCACACTTGGGTTACCGAACATGAATGCCTTGTAGATTCCAACGTCTCCAAATCTGCATTCAAATGAATCACTCTTTCACATTCGCAACGTTAAAATTCAAACTCCTAACCTTACTTATGGGATTCATGAGTGTTTCATCTTTGGTTAATTATAATATATATTTTATATAAACATAATTACAGCACAGCAAATAGAGAAAGAGAGCGGGTGAGTGGCGAGTTGAGGAACCTGGAAACGAAGGAATGGATGAAGGAATCGGGATCCTTGGACTTGAAGGCTCGGAGAAACGACCACATGTTGCCAATAAAAGGCCAGCCCAAATCTCCCGGCGGCAAACAATACTGCTTATCCCCCAGTTTGGTCTCGTACACCCACCAATTCACGCTCATCAGGACCCATTTTACAGTGACAAAGCCACCCAATATCGCTGAGAGGACGACAATCCACATCGAAACCATCATCTCCATTGCCGCCACCGCTCGTATTTGGCCTCACCAATTCACACTCTCTATCGCTGTTAGAACCGCGGTATATATAAGCAATCACTTAGTAACTGTAAGATGATGCTCTTTGGAGCGTTTAAGGACAATGACATGCAGAAAAGAAAGCAATCGGTAGTGAAGAAACTATTTTTTTATTATTAAATAGAGTAGTATTACATTCAAATGTCAAGATTCGAATCTATATAAGATAAAAATAAGATAAACATTTTTAGCCATTAGGTCAATTAGGGGATCTCGAAAAAACTATTTTTTATAAAATATAAATTAACGAGAAAATCTTTTACCATTTTATTTACGTGTAATTATTTCATATACTGGCGGTGAAAATAAAAAAAAAATTCTCAAACATCTTAATTTTAGGGTTTAGAGATTATGTTTATGGTTCAAGATTTATATATTTAGAATTTAGGGTTTTAGGTTAAAACCTAAAATTTTACATATTTTTCAGTTCTCTTATTGGTTTTTTTCCCTTTATTTTTCAGTTCTCAAGCATGCGGATGGTCACGTATGTTATCCTATCACAAATTGTAAAATTTTAATGTTTTAAACAATGTTTTCATAAAAAAAGTTATTTAACTTTACTTGAGATGTTGAGTGTTAAATTTAACTAAAAAAATAAGTACCATATTCAAATAAACAATTATGGCAAAATTTGTCAATATATTATACGTAGAGTAAATTTAAGGGTAAAGTTAAAAATATCACTAAATTATTCTAAAATAATTATATTTGTCATTAAATTTTCAAAAATTACAAAATAAATATTGAAATTTTGATTTTGTTAGAAAATGGACACCACATCGTTCATGTATTAACTTAAATGACATGACATTAAATTAATGGATAGTATTTTATTTAGCCCCTTAATTGTATCTAAAATTTTATTATCATATTTTTTTCTAATGTTTTTAAGTAATATTTAAAAAAAACATAAATTTTATAAATATATATATATATATATGAAAATTTATAATTTATTTTTAAATTAAAAATATTTTTTTAAACTATAACTTTTGATTTTTTAATCATAAAAGTCTTTTTATATATAAATACTAAGTACAGCCGAGTCTTGACAATTTAACCATCCCTACTTACAGCACAAGCTTAGTTCACTTATATATATAGTAATAATTTTCATATCTATGTAATACATGGATTATTAGGTTTTTACATTAAAATATATTAAATTATTTTTTTGAACGATCTAAAGGTGATTATAGGGTAATATATGTTCATACACATTTTTAATCATTTGACAATGCACATACCTTATAGACAAAATGAATTGAACTCGAATGTCTTAAGTTGAACTTCATCCTCTTTTTTGGACCACTCGTTAGATTCAAAATATATTAAATAATTAGTATTCTAAGCAACTAATATTTGTTAAAAAAAATAATAAGTTAAAAACAGTCATGTCCAGTCGATAAACTCATACATACTTTAAATCAGTCTACTATTCCTGTCGTGTACATGCTTAAATCATTCATAGTTGGACAAAAATACTCATGTAATCAAATTAATTGAATTTTCCTTCCTGCTTTTTTGCTTCTTCTTTTTTTACCAACGGAATGAATTAATTATTGAATTTAGATCAAGGTTGCTAATGTATTCCTAAATTCTAAATTTATATTGGGTAAACTACCCTAATGCTCACTTACGTTTGGGTGGTGTACACTTTTGCTCACTGATTTTAAAAATTAAATTTTATGCTCATTTATATTTTCGGGGTGTAAATTAACTTATCCTCACTGAAACGTTTTTTACCGTTAACATTTAACGAGAAACTGATTTGGCAGATTAAAGGCACCAAAAGTGATCCACTAGTATAGTTTGGGCACATATTTAGAGCTAAAAATAGGTGCCCAAACTATACTAGTGGATCACTTTTGGTGCCTAAACTATTTTTAGCTCTAAATATGTGCCTAAAGTTTATTAATTAACATTTAAACTACCAAATCAGCTTCCCGTTGAATGTTAACGGTGAAAAATGTTTCGATGAGGATAAATTTATACCCCGAAAACGTAAATAAGCATAAAATTCAATTTTTGAAATCAGTGAGCATAAGTGTAAACAACCTAAACGTAAGTGAGCATTACGTTAGTTTATCCATTTATATTTTCTATGTATATTATTTTGTTCGTATTATAATTTTTTATGAGGTATTTAATACCACATTGTGTTTTTGAATAAGGTTAAATGAAGCCGCCCTTGACGTATTCTAATTTAATTTGACTTTGATTGTTATTGTTTATTACTTATTTGAGTGATTTCAACATCTGATATATACTTTTTTTATATAAGAAAAGAAAGAAAAACATGTAACTCGTTAAAAAAATTTCCTAAGCCTAAATGGAAGAAAAAGAATATACCTATAGATCTTGGATATACAAATCACACCATAGCACTACTAACATCATCGTGTAACGCGTCAATAACAAAACTCGGCGGTTGCACAAACGACATATCCCCTTGGGTCAACTGAAAATCATACTTAGCCATCGCATCTGCCACCCTATTAGCCTCACGAGTAGTCTGTATAAGAGACACCTCCCAATTTCGGTCAAGCAATACCTTAATCATATGAATAAGCGAGCACAACCTACCATTTTCCATGTTTTTGGTCAAAACCCGTATCGCATCACTATTGTTTACCTCCACTTTAACACGACGATACCCCAAATCCCATGCATGACGAAGCCCTATCAAAATACCCTAAAGCTCCGCATCCAAAACCAAGCATATATCAATGAATTTTGAGTAACCCAACATCTACATCCCTAGCTCATCCTGGATCACACCACCACAATATATACTTTTGTTAAAACTAGTTAAACAAACTAATTATCATGTTTTTCTTAAAATGTTTAAATATTATTTCGTAATTTTTTTACAAGGAAATATTACTGGTCCTATACTAACAACTTTGGAAGTTCATCAAACCAAACACGATTTCGCCGATAAGAATTATTACATAAAAGTAAAAGTGCTTACATTTGAGATGTTCACATTGTGGTCTCAAAATTCCAACCTACTCATAATAATATTATGTATGAAAATTGTGGCATATGAAAAATGGAGGATGGCCTAAGAGATTTTAGTAGGTATTGCATTTATTTATTAAAAAAATTATGATTTTAAAAGTAAGTCATGAGTTTCATATATTTTTACAAATTTTCTGAATTTTTAGAACTGTTACTTAGAAATATTATAATATATTAAAATAAATCTTTAATTATAGTTGAAGGATCAAATGATATATTACTCATTAATTTCATGTGTCATGTCATCATCCTAGTTAATGCAGTAACTATATGGTATCATTTTATAACAAAATCAAAAGTTTAATGCTTATATTATCAACTTTTGAAAGTTTAATGACTAAAATAACATTTTAAAAATAGTTTAGTGATTATTTTAGAACTTCACCCAAAATTTGATTGAGTAAGCGTATAGAATTTTCAGGACAAACGGGTTGAGCTTGCCGCCTATGTATTGTTGGCCCTTTTGGCTTATCCATTAACATGTACCGTTTCTAGGCTAATGCTTCCATTATAACAAATCAATTTATTAAAACAGTTTAATCAGCATGTTTATGTTTAATTAAGTGTATTTAAGTTCCTTTACATGTAAAACACTCATAATTCATATGATACTACGTTGTTTGTCGTTTATGTTAATGGAATCGTGGCACGGATGACAAGACCCACTCAGCATACCACGCTTGCCCTAAATTATGTATTGTTGCCTGGTGAAGAATGATATCAGCATTTACGTTATTTGATTTGGATTTTCATTTAACATGTCATAGAAATTTATGCAGGGAGAATAAAAAAAACCTTAGATTTTTCTATAAAGCATATAGGCGTGTCGTTTGTTTTGGTTTTGGTTTAGGTCTGACTATATTCGGTTTAAGTTCAGTTTAGGTTTATGGTGATTTTAGTTCGGGTATCGGGTAGGTTCGATTTATATCAGGCCGTTTATTTTCTTGTCAATTTCGGGTTAATTGATATCTATCTGTTTCACTTGGGTTTTCAGGCCGAGTTAAGTTTTTAAAACCTATATATTACTTTATATAGCCTATATATCTGGCTTTCTTGTGAGTTGTGTGACAGTTTACATCTCATCTTTCTTTATTTATTTTAATATCTTTTCTTTAATTCGGGTTGTTTTCAGTTTAGGTTGCTTTCGGTTTGGTGAAATCGGTTCGGGACTATTTTCGGTTCAATTAAAATTTGGGTTGATTTCGGATCAAATTTATGTCATCGTATTTGGATCAATTTTGGATCTCAAGTCGAGTTTGTTAGGTATACATACAAGCCCTACTTAGTAAAATATATATTCATTAAAAAGGTTTAACTAAAATAAAACGTCCATTTAAAAAAATAAACAGGGGTTGAGACTTTAACAAAGTCATTAACATCCGAAAATAACTTTATTGTTCATTATAGAAAGTACCATAAGTCCCTAAATAATTTCATATCATCCATATTTTTCTTAAATGTTTTTATTTATTTACAAATTCCACTCATTTTTTACCCAACTCTAGCGGCACCAACATTTCTTTTAATTGATGTTTTATTTTAGTTAAACCTTTTTAATGAATATATATTTTATTAAGTGGGGTTGTATTCTTTACATAAAGTGGAAATAAGAATTTGCATAACATACATTAGCAGACAAGTTGATGTAAGGTTTTTTATAACAAACATGGAGAAGGGGAACAGTTGTAGTTGTAGGCTTGTAGCAATGCTAATTCTTCAGGGGTTGGCAGCTCCCTTGTCGAAATTTCCTCCGCTAATTACGACAAACGATTTAGGGTTGGTTGACAATTAAACTTCTACTTCACTATGTTCAACTTAACCGTTAACTGAAAACAGTTTCGGTACTTCGCGTTTTTAATTAGTTATTTACATGTTTAAAAAGAATTATGAAAACAATACATTCACCTATACAGTCACCGATGGATCGAGGGGTTGGGGTGGTCGTCCCATGAAAATTTGAAAGTTGTATATGATTTAAATTTTTTTATGTAATTTTTAATAAAAATCTATTTTTCTCCCTTTAAAATTTTATAAATTCTCCCTTACATAAAATTTTGCATACGTCTTATACAGTATTAACAGATCTTTTATGGAAAATAATTGCAAATAATAATGTGTAACGAGTGATAATCACTCACTTCTTGTAGAATTAAAATAATATTTTAGACAAATTTTAGAGATGATATTGTTGGGAGGGACAACCTCACACCCCGAATATGGAACGTAAGACGGACATACATATTATAAAAAAAAGTGATATTTTTGAAATCATGTCATAATCCATGTTTTTGCATGTAGTTTTCCAATAACCGAAGCCCATGGGATATAGGTCCAAGAAGAGAAAGATTGGGCCCATTACTTTATAAGATTAGCCCGTGAGATAAATTTCTCGTGCATTAATTTTACAAAGCTCTACATATGACGCATGACCCAATCGGCACAACAACAAGCTCTACATATAAGATATGCAAATGACAAAGTGCTGATTAGACAGGTTTAAATTAAAAATGTGCTAAGCAGCTACATTTTATTAAATTTAAAATGATTTTCATTTGTTTTATGGTATGAATTTTGTCTATTTTTATAGTAATTTAACGTTTGTGCATTGTTTATCAGAACACACTTTTTTATCGTAAAATATTAAATAATTATGCCGTGATGGAAATGAAAACGTGCCGTTGGTGTAAATTTATCCTATCGCAATCTTTGCCAATATTATAGAGCTTCATGCTTCTACATGGTTAAACTCTAAACTTAAACTTAAACCTAAACCTATCTCATTTTGAGATTTTATTTGTTTTTCTACGTTTTAGGCAATGATGTGGACTCTGCTTAAGTGATTGGTCTGAATTTTCATCCACAGATTTAATGGGATACTCATTTTCCTGCCTAATTACCTTTACTCTTCTTTTCTTTGATTAAAAAAACTAATTAAATTTACTTAACACTAAAAGCAATTACGTTTAGATGAATATTGACTTTATGGGTTATATTTAAAGGTATATGTTAGCTACCGATTTCTAAAGGTCAAATTTTTATCACTTATAGGTATGAGAATGATGCAACTTATAGGATAGAAACTGAATATAATAGGAATAAATCATTTTTCAAGAAATTAGCTATACAATCATTACATCCCTATATTACAAGAAAGAATATTTGTGAAACTTGTGTAAGAAAAAATTGTGAAACTGTGAATCATCGCCCAACTCTCTTTTCCAAGCATCATGTGAGGTTGAGTATTCGTTGATTTTTCGTTTTTTTATCGCTACTTTGACATAAATACTTGTTAAATTTTTTAAAAATGTGTGTTTCAGGAAATATCTTTAAAGACAATATTTTGTACACGTTCTCAAGTAAATCTTTATTTCCAACACCTGTCTTGGTTCAACCACATATTTAAATACAACACAAATGAACTTAATTTGGCAATATCACATGTTGGTTACCTTGAGCAAGCAACATTTCGTGTAACAAGGTTGATAAAAAAAAACATTTCATGTAACAAGACTCACCTATTACCTATAAAAGTAAACTAACCCAAAGTAGATGGTCTATCCTTCACAACAGTATTCAGATTGATAATCTTTTATCATTTATATTTTTAGTGAACAAATCTTTGCAATTATGGCACGCGTTTCCTCTGTTTTCGTGACACACATTTTTCTCTGTCCTTGTGACATGTTTTTATTTTTATTTTGGGTTTGTTTCATTTGTCCTTGTGGCATGATTTCAGCATAGCTTAGCGGTCTATTATTGTTCGCACAGAGATTTTAACGGCGCTAGTTTCTAATTATGATATTGTCGGTGGTCATTGAAAGTTAGATCCCAACTTAATTGATGGTTGTTTGGAGATGTAATCAGCCTTGGGTAGCGGAACATTCTGCATGATAGTTTGGGTCGCTCACCACTCTTTTTTCACCCGTTATGCGTCTCGATTGGATGAAGACAAAGAGATTCAGGAAAGCTCCTAGATTTTGATGGTATGCTTATCTCTATGAAAGTATTCATTTTTCTTTGTTTTAGATTGTAAGAGATTTTGGTGGATTAGTCTCATCATTCTCCTTCCTGGATGTATTATAATTGTGATATCTTCTATTGTTTTAATAAAAAATCAGTAGCTATTATAAAAAAAAAAACAAGACTCTAGAGAAAATAATGATGGTCGGGTGGTCAGAACTTTCTCACCTGCTTTCTCCCTTTCCTTAAATTATGAGTTCTAAACTCAGCAGGAGCACACTCCTCCTCCTTCTTTTCTAAGTCTTGGGATCAATTCCCAACAGATGCAATCTCTCTTCCTTTGTTCAAGAAAGAAAGAATACAAGACTTTAACCTTTACCAGCTCTACCAAGGCTTTATTGGCTTAAAAAAACTTTACAAACTTTTGAAGTGATCAATTAACTATATATATAATTTGCTGTACTCGTTTATTATAAATAGTATCAAACAATACTCAATGTTCGAGTTAAATCTCATCTTCTGCAAGCTAAGTACATCAATCTCCCTACAAGTTTTTGGTATCTTTCGTTATCAACCTGTATGTAGTGGATCCAACACTTCTTACCCTTTTTTCCCCAGAGTGCATCAATTGATTGACCTGCTACCATTCCAATTTCTTGTAGGGTATGTTTTCATTGTCACAAAAGATTCCTTTATTAGATTACTTTGTTGATGTACGATCGGGATTGAGGTATTTTCCATTTCTTGAACTCTTATGGAGACATTCAATTAAAGGGTTGGAGGAGGTTGGAGAGAGGTCTCTAATGTACCTTTCCAAATTTAAATAGGAAGATTCTTTATCATTAGTCGGTTTGAGAGAGTCTTGTACTATCTGTCGAGTCGTATTCCGTGCAGCGTAAAATCAATAAATATTTTTGAGAGTGGATATAATCAGTAAAATAAATAATTAAACAAATAAAATTTAAATTTTAAAATATTTACAATCAATAAAATAAATAATTAACTAAATAAATTTTAAATTTCAATATAAACACTTATCCACATTTCTCTATACATAATATTGTGAGGCCTTGTGATTGTGATCAGAGGTCGGTGGTCGATCTCGCTCGCTTTGAGCCTTGAGGATCACAGTCTGACATATAGTAATTTGATGGGGCAGTTGCCAAACAAAATTGACGTACGAGAAATCCCACGTAGGTCTAAGGTAGAGGTGGCAATCGGGTCATTCGGGTCGTTTCGGTTCGGGTCATTTCGGGTCTATCTAGAATCGGTTTAGATTCGGTTTGGGTCGGTTCGGTTCGGGTTCGGGTCTAATTCGGGTCTGTGATGAGTCGGATTCGGTTCGGGTATTGGATCGGGTCAAAATCGGATCGGTTGTTTTCGGGTCGGGTCAATATCGGATCGGTCGCTTTCGGTTCGGGTCAAAATCGGGTCGTTCGGGTCGCTTTCGGTTCGGGTTAAAATCGAGTCAATTTCGGGTCGGGTCAACATTTAAATTTTCGGGTCAATTCGATTTGAGTTGGGTTGGGTTGGGTTAAAGGTTTGAGGTTTAGTATTTATGGTTTAGTTTAGAGTTATTGGTGTATGAGATTAATTCTAATTCAACTTGTTAATCTATGCATTTGAATTCGATTAAATATTTAAATCAAAGCTTGATGTATCCATATAAATTTTTTTGTATAATTATATTAAATCAAAGTTTATAATAATAATAATAATAATAATAATAATAATAATAAGAATAATGTCTGAAATGAATTAATTTATTAAACTTAGAATCTAATTGAACTAACTAAAATCTAAAAGCATAAATCATGAACATAATTAAAATAATTTTAAAACTAAATGTGAAATTTCAATTAAAGTAATCTAAATTGAAACTCAATTAAATTAAGAAAAAGAGAAAGACAATTGATAAAAATAGAGAGGGAAAAAACAAAATTTTGGAGGGAAATAAGCCACCAATTTTTTAAGCTAGATTGAAAAAAAAAAGATAATGGGAAAAAATAGAGAGAGCAAAGACAAAATTTTGGAGGGAGATAAGCCACCAGTTTTTTAAGCTAGAGATTAATTACTTTTTAGGTCATGTTGCATTTAAAATGTTACATTTTAGTCAACTTTAAGTTTTAATTTAATTTAGTCACAAGTATTCCCACGGTTTAGACTTCGGATATAGAAATCCCCTCCCCGTAGTGATATTTAGTCTCTAAAAATTTACTTTTAGTTGAAATTAACTAATCTTTGTAATTTAGTGTATTAATTTAATATATTGATATTTTCGTTCATTTTAATTTCAAAGATTTAATTTTTAGCCAAAATTGACCCCTATTTATTTATATGGTATAATTACAAAATTGGTCATTGGACTCTCAAATTTCTCCACTTCCAAATTGTCAATTTAGTCTACAATTTCAATTTTATGCTATATTTTATGATGAAATTATAAAATTGGTCACCAAGATCTCAAATTTCTATACTTCATTTTATTATTTAATATATTGTTAAAAATAGATATTCGGGTTAAAATCGGGTCGATATTCGGTTCAGCTTTCGGTTCGGGTCCATTCGGTTCGGGTCCATTCCGGTTCGGGTCCATTTCGGTTCAACAAAAAATTTCGGTTCGGTTCGGTTCGATTCGGGTTTCGGGTCAAAATCGAATTTCGGTTCGGGTAATTCGGTTCGGGTTTCAGGTCTCGGGTCAAGTTTGCCAGTTCTAGTCTAAGGTCTGTGCATGTCAGACGACATGACCCTGACCTTTTGAGGAGCTATCCCAGCTGTTAAAGCTCAAATAATTGGGCCTAAAGGTCCAACAAGATGTAGACACTTCAATCCCCCAAAGAAATACTTGTAAAGGTTGCTATCATAGAAAGATTATGAGCGAGTTTAACGCGCGACATGTTTAGGGTGTGAGAAATTATATTATAGATTAGACTCATCATGTTATTTTTAGTCCTAATTAATAAAAATCATTCATTTTATTTATTTTTATTACATTTTTTTACTAAGTGAATCTTCACTCATATTTACTGTAAATTAAATTAAAATAAATAAATTTTACCAAGTGAAGATTCACTTGCTAAAAAAATGACATGAAAAAGATTAATGAAGTAGATGATTTTTATTGGTTGGATCATGGATGACGTGGCGAGCCGAGCCTATAATATAATTTCTCTTAGGGTGCGGCTAAAAGAAGGTAAGTTTTGAAATTTATCTTCGAACTAAAAATAATAGACTTCTTGATAACATTTTTCGGTTGCTTTTTTAGTTTTTTTTTAAGTATTAATACTTATTTTGTAAGTCGATACTTTGTCCCAAACTGAAAATTTATCAAAAAATAAAAAACTAAGTATCGATACTTTGTACTCATCAATACTTGCAAAAAAAAAACTCCAAAAAAATCAACTAAAAATGTTATCAAGAAATATAACGCAAATTTCGAAATTTAACGTCTTTTAGTCGCACCCCAGGCCTACCCAAAGATCATTTGTTGTAACCATCAGGTCATTGTGTAGAATGATCTTATCCTGCTGATAGTAAGGGCGAGTCTAAAAAGCGACATCTTAATTTACGACTAAAAAATGAAAAGTTTCAAAACTTGCTCAAACAACCTAAATTGTTATACTTTTTATAATATTTCAGGTTGGGTTTTTTTGTTTGCAAGTCAAAATCTTTTAAAAACTTAGTTTTTTAGGTCGGTGATTTTTCGACAGGTTTCGAAACTTGTCAAAAAATCTCGAAAACTAGCTTAAAATGTTATAAAAAGTATAACATTTTAGGTTGTTTAGACAAGTTACGAAACTTTTTGTTTTTCAGCATTAAATTAAGATGTTGTGCCGCATACCTACCCTAAGGGTGCGTTTGGTTTGCGAAAAAGATAATTACCATGGGTAATAATCTATTTCAAACTTACATTTTGTTTAGGAGGATTCTCAATAGGAAGTATTATTCTTTTTCCAGTAGTGGCTCTTTTCCCCCTCAAATAGTGGGAATGTTATTCCCGTCATTTTCTTAGTATTACACAATTCATTTTCTTATGAACAATATTGCCCTTATGATAGTGAATTATGTTCATGTTGATCCTTTATCGCATTTTTAATTAGGTGACTAATTAGTTATGGTGTAAATTTATTAAATATTTTTGTTTAATATTAGTTTAATATATAAATGATGTTGCGTATATTTAATAATGTAATATTTAATATATTTTTATTAATATTATATTTATAATGTTTCTAGGGTTATATGATGAGATTGCATGTTGCTTGAGAGTGAACGTGTTACGAGTTGATGTTATTAATTTTATTATTTGATTTATAAGATATTTTTAATCTTAAAAAGATTAATAGGTTAATTTATTCTTATCATATTTTACTACTTTTAGATTTATTTTATTATTTACTTTAATTTATTTGATAAATGGTCAAAAGTAATAAAAAATTAAAACTTTAAACATATTAAACATTTAGTATTTTTCGGTTTACAAAATAATTAAAAGGGAATAATGATATATAAATATAAACTATTTTTAAAAAATGATTTAATGTATTAATGATACTGTAAATATAATTATTATTTTTCTTTCAAATTTTAGATAACGTAACGAAAATAGTTCTATAAATCTTTATGCAAATATTTTAAATTAATAATTGAAAGTTTAACTTGTTAAAAAAGAATATATCATAATAATAAGTCGGTAAATTTTGTTTTCAATTAATCTCATATTCCTCCAACCAAACACTATAATCTTATATTCTTACCAAATAAACCAAACAAATTAAGTAATGTAACATTCCCATTTTTCCAGTAATGTATCAGGTAATGTTACATTCGAGTAATCCTATTTTCAGAAATAATCTTACATTCCGTGAACCAAAAATTGACTAATAGCAATGCTAGTTGTTTAACAAAAACAAGTGTGGTTTGAAATCCTGTAATGGGAAGGGAAAGCAATCATTAACCATTTGAACTTGCCAAAATCATGCTGGAAATACATGTATTTTTAATTGTTATTCGCATAAGGAAAGTGATAAGAAGCTGGAAATCAATACAGATCCAGATTGCAACAACTATTTTATGCAATTTGATAACATTATATTCAAACATCAAATGATAATTTTGACCTTTAGCAGATGTAAATAGATAAAGATGGGAATAGAAAAAGGTGGCCACAGCCACTTGCAGAGTGGGGCTGGTGGTAAATTTAAAAATGTGATAAGCAGGCTTTGGAGATATTCGAGTGTGCTTATTCATGTACAGCAGATTCTTTAAGGCGTGCTGGAATTGAATACGTGCACTTGCTTTTCATGTGTAATAATATCATAATATGTTCTGTGTTTCTATTGGTCTGAAGGGCAAGTTGGACTGTATGAGCCAAAAGTCTAAACTTACCCTTTTGGATTTGCCTTGAAAAAGCTAGACCATCGCCCTCATGTTGATGTTGAATTGGTTGAACTTAACTGTAAAAGATTAAAACAAAAGAAAAATGTAAACGTTAAAAAGTAATTTTAATTTATCTTTATTCTAGATTTGCATACAACTGGCAGTCGCTTTCCAGTCACATTTTAATTATTTGCCGTCACTTTTGTTTGACTATAGAAAATGACGTTTTAACTATTGAATTCATGAATCTGAAATCACATTTGGTTTGAAGTTCGTGTGGGTAGTTTTGGAAGAAATTGTGTATTCAACTTTCCTTTCTGTTGTAGTCAGTCCATTAGGCTGCTCCTGCGTGTGCCTGACTTGGACTTGGATTAGATGGACGGCCTTTTTCACATTTTTTTATTTTCTTACAAACTAAAAACCACACATATAATTTAGATTTATATTCTATATGCATGTATTAGAAACAAAAAGCTACTAACGCTTTTATTTTAGGATTTATAGTTAAATTTTAGAATTTAGATGTTAAAGGCTTAGGTTTAGAGGTTTAGAGCTTAGGTTGTTGTGGTTAGAATTTAGAGTTTAGAGTTTAGTGTAATATGGTTAGAGATTTAGGTTTTTACATATAAATCATAAATAATAACTCCAAGCCCTAAATTTTATCCACAACCAATCAATTCTAAACTACTAAACTTAAACTCATAACCTTTAAACCCTAAAATTTAGCCATAAATCTTAAAACTAAGATAATTGTAGAATTTTCTTATTTTCCACCGTCGGTGTATTAAGTTATTACCAATAATTTAATATAAAAATAAGTGAATATATTTTATTTATTTTGAAGAAATTTTATTCTTGTGAAATTTTTACTTATTTTCTAATTTATTTTTTTTGGGAAAATAGTTTATTTTCAAAAATGTATAGTTTTTAGGATTTTAGGTTAAAGTTTTAGGGTTTATGATTAAGTTTTAGTGTTTGAGAATATTTTTATAGTTTAAAGTTTAGAAGTTAGTGGTTAGAGTTTAGAGCCCTTAAAAGGTATAAATGACAACTTTTTAAGTCTACTTTAAAGTTTAAAGTTTTCAACCTCCTTTTTCATCATTTTTTCATTGATCGTCGGCGATATCAATTTTAGTGCTTGTTATCGACCACTGGTATTCATTATTTCTCTTGCTATTTTATATCGTGTTTTTGTTTTTCGTTTTCTTGAGTTTTTTTTAATTTTAATAAGAATCTATTCTCTCGTAACACGCTTTCTTCTACCTTTTGGGTATGTTTTTGTTTACTTTTGTGGTTCGTTTCCTCTATCATCTGGCACAATTGTCGCATACCTTAGTGATCATTTGGTGCTCGAACAGAGATCCTCACGGTGCTTATTTTATGATTTGGGTTTGTCAGTGTTCATATAAAGTTTGGTCTCTTTTGGTGGTCGTTTGCTGATGTAATCATAATTGTGTAGCAGACCAATCTGCCTAGTAGTTTGGTTCGCTCAACATTTTTTTACCTCGTCAAACGTCTCGTTGGAATAGAGACAATGAGATTCATGAAGGTTCCTAGGTTCTTTGATGATGTATGTTAATCTCAAATGAAGTATTTACTTTTCTTTGCTCCTTTGTGTTTCGTGTTTTATTTTTGTATAAAATTTTTGGTGGACGTAGTTTCTATTTTTTCTCTCTTTTGGATACGTTATATTTGTAATATTTTCATAATTTTTTAATAAAAATCTAGTTGTCATTGTAAAAGAAAAATTATAAAAAAATTAAGTTTCTGCGTTAATATTTGTGCAACTAAATATTTAGAGGAAGGCTACCAAAAAATATCATAATGTTTGACTTAAAAGTCATTTTAGTCCCTATTTTTTGAATTAATTTAACCCTCATTTTTTATGTTGGGTCAAAACGACCCCTCTCAGATATAAACTATTTTTCAACTGGCAATAAACAGCTTGAAATGACGTGACAAACCTACATGGAAGTGCACGTTGCGATAGTAATGTCATATAAACAAATATGCTAACTTTACATAATGACACATCAGTCAAAAAATATTTTTATAAAATTGTATAAAATATAAAACATTTTTACTTCTAACACGTCATACTGTCAAGTTATTTCAAGTTATTTATCGTTAGTTGTCTAAAAATTTTCATCTGCAGAAAAATCATTTTGATCCAAAATGAAACGTTGATGGTTAAATTGGTTTAAAAAACGAACATAAACTAAAATGACTATCTAGCCAAACGTTAGGGGCATTTTTTTGACTTTATGCCTTAGAGGAAATGTTATTGCTTTAAAGAAAAACATATAAAAGTCATAGTAAAAATGAATTGAAACGTCCGACCTGTGTTACAAATATAATTTTGGTGGGTGAGTTTCTTAACGCGAAAATTTTGCATATACAAAGGCTCGAACTGAAGACATGTTTCAGTAATAACAAACTGCTTACCACGTGGACTAACAAGGTTAGTTACTTTAGTTATTTTTGAACTCCTTCCATTTATTTTCATAAAAAAACTAATATCATTAATTAGTTAAGCGAACCAAAATATTTTAAATAAAAAGTATATTTTTATAATAATTATTTCAATAAATGATTACATGGGAAATAATAAAGCATTTATTTATAAATATATTAATCGCCTATTTTTTTCAAAATAGTAATATTAAATTATTTTATTTAAATGTTATATAACAATCGACAAGACATGTGAGATTAACTTATAATACCAACTTAATTAAAGACTTTATAATACTCTATAAAGACTAGAGATTCGTAAATAGATCAGCTACTTGCCTCATCTCCTCTATTAGGTAGAAACTAACAAATAACGACAATGCCTTCGCCCTTCTGCATGCTGCAGTTGAGCCTGCACCAGAAACAACAACCTACATTCAAATTTACGTTTGATATACAACATCCAAAATCCAAATGATTTGCATTAAAATCGCCAAATCAAACAACATCCTTAATTGTTTTTGTTAATAATACACCTAACATAAAATTATTGGTGAAACATCTAAATGTCATAAAAAAGAAGCAAACGAATTCTATTCGCAATGGTACTCTTAAAAATTTCAAACTTCCATATAATTTATATATTTTCTATGATGACTTAAGTTTGCATCCCCTACAATTTTATAATTCTTATAATTCTGCACTCATTAAATTTTTAATATAACTTTCTAACTGTTCGTATTCCTGACATAAAATTCGAGTTCTGTCCCTGTGTGTGGAACTGCCGTGAACAGTTGCTGAGCTGTGTTTGAAGGAGTTTCCAGTTTTCTTGCAAAAATGGAGGAGGAGCTAGGAATAGCGTATGGTTAATCACATAATCTACATGGAGAGTTGTTGAAGAAACAGCCTTTTAGTGGATGTATTGAAATATAATTTTATATGTTAATATTGGTCCAAATACCCAACTAATAGCTTTGCCTCTACTCAATAATTTCCCTGTTAAGCTGGGCACTGGCAGGAACTTGAAGAAATGGCTGCCGCTGCCGCTGCCAAGTAAAGGGGTCAAATTGTGGGAGAGAAGAAGTTGAACACAACTAATGGGGATGAGTTTGTTCGGTGATTCATTGACTCGATGAGTCTGCGACATTGTTTTGAGTGTCCCTACAGACAAGACTATGATTCATGAATCATGGGATTGGGAAGTGCGGAAAACGCCATGTTTCTAACACGTCAACCTCATTACAGCTAAGTCCCAGCCGTGAAAAGGGAAACGCATTCTGGTCTTTGTCGGGATGCTCAACAGCTGAAGCTGAACAAAGCTGGGCGCCATCTCATCCTCTCTATCTAATACTATCACGCCTCTTTTGACTTTTACCTTTTAGCTTTTGCTCTATTCCGGGTTAGTCTAAACCACAATCTATTTTAAGATTAAAAAACGACAATTTTTTTAAAGATAACAAAATTACACAACTCCGACCCGGTGCACCCCGATCGATTTTTTCTTTTGAATTTCAAGAATCGAGGTGGGACGAGGTGGGTTCGGGTATAAAGTGAAAATTTACCGCCCCGCCCTAATATATTTCAAAAATTATATATATATATATATTTAATATATTTATGAAAATACCATTATCTATAAACACTTTTAGGGGTTTTAAGCTATTTTTTTAGTTTGTGTTTATCGTAAATTTTTGTTAGATGTTGTTCGAGTTTTAAAATATCTGATTCGGACGGTCAATGGTCCAAGTTTATTCTTTTAGAAATGTATTTTTTTCATGTGAATAATTTAATTGCTTTTTATTTTATTTTTTATATAAGTTTAAAGTCTCTTGAAACCTATATTTTGTAATTGTGATGATGGTTTGGTCAAATCTAATATTTACCGTCGACGAAAATTAATATTTTTTAAATTTTCGAGTCGGGTTGGGATCAAGTTTATAAAGTGATGTATCGGGGTGGGTGGGGCGGGTAAATTAATATTTTAATCCAAGGAGGGGCAGGGCCGTGTTTAGGGGTTTATAGATTTTGCAGGTTCGGGGTGAAAAAAAATCTGCCCCGTCCCGCCCCATTGCCATCCCTACAATTTTTAAAATTTATCTAATAACCTAAAATATTGTAATTCTTAATATTTTTTTAACAAATTTCAAAATTTGTTTTTTAGGTTTTTTTTAGGTTTGTGGTTTTTTCAACATGTTTTAAACTTATTTTTAAATTTTGAAAGTTGATAAAAGAACACAAAAACCCACTCTAAAATATTAGCCAAAAATATAATAATTTAAGACCATTTGTTGCATTAAATTAAGATGTACAACAAAACTACTCCTCTATTCCATTATTCATTTTTTTCATGTTAGATGGCTGATGTGATTTAAAGTGTTTTTGAATTTAGTTCAAATTGACACATTTTTAGTATACTATATTACTATAAAATAAAATAGGAGATAAATGTATTTAAGTATTTAACATTTTTTTTTGACAAATTTTAATCACAATCTTAATGCTAATCTTAACTAAGGAGACAGAAGAGAAAGAAAGACTTTAGAAAAAATAAAGGCTATTTCTAGTGGTACTTGAACATGTGATCTAAAAAATATGATTAAATAAAAATAAACAATTTTATTAATCGATCAAATATACTTGCTCAACTAAATCACAAATTAAATATAACATAAACACCAAAAATGGAATCATAATTAATTTACTAAAAAATCAGAAAATAGAATCATAGGCATTTTTCTCTCATGGAACCCAAGATCTTATTATCAACTTATCAAGTCCCCGTTGCTTCGGCTTTCCTTTTCATTTCCCAACCCTCTTCCCCCTGTACACGTGGGCCATCCTTGTTGTCCACCCCATGAAATATGAGCCGTCCATTAAATGCTGACATCCCCTATATATACCCCATGCAATCCAATTCCATGGCCGCAACACCCACTGCTTCAAACACTTCTTTCCCTTCTGCACCGAAAAAAAAAACACTTGCCCCTTACTCTCTTCGTCTCTCTCAACCTTTTCTTCTTCACCATTTTTATCCCCTGAGCTTGAAACCACATCAATGGCTTGTCTGAATAGCATTTGCAAAGAGGTTCGTGATTTCATATTTCTGTTATTGTTTTTAAAAAAAGAAAAGTCCATGTTCATGATAATATAGAAGCATATGAGATTTAACAGTAAGCTTAAACCACATGTGAAATGATCAGGTGAGTGATGAAAAACGGAACACAAAGGGGGAAGAGGTTTACACCTTAGACGGAGCTGTGGACCGACATGGTAAACCTGCTATTCGATCCAAAACTGGAACTTGGGTTGCTGGAATCCTACTGCTTGGTATATATATCTCCATACCCAACTCTATTTTTGTTCTTGTAAAGTTCCATACTCAACTCTAATTAAATCACCTAATTACGTTGTTTTCATTTTTCTAACTAGACCCATTAATTAGCATTGACAAATTATGCATATTTTGTACTTACACGTAAAATTAGTCACGTAGATAATAATAATAATAAGGTTCAAATATACCACCGTCCCTATACTTTGACAGTTTATGATCTAGTCCCCATACATGATTTACTAAATAATAAGGTTCAAACTTTATAACATATAGGATCTTTGTATAATAATAGTAATCAATTGAAAAATATTTCCGCTATTCTTTTCTTTAAAAATTAATTATTATATAGATTAATAAGATTAAACTCGAACTCAAGTTTCTTATCTTAGTATGCAAAATATTTCCCTTTTGTATAGTGAACAAAGTAAACTTGAACACGGAATTTGCACTTGTTTCTTGTGTTTTGTTCCCACTTTTTCTGAGAAAAAATATTTGATGTTGACTTGTGTTTTAGATTTTTTTTTTGTTCAACTTTCCCACTTGGGTTACTTTGTTTCTACACGTTTACATATTAAAACATATATGATTCCTTCAATTAATTAAAACTACATGATATTCCATCAGTTAATCAAGGGCTGGCAACATTAGCATTCTTCGGAGTCGGGGTGAACCTGGTGCTATTCTTAACCAGGGTGCTAGGCCAAGACAACGCAGAAGCTGCAAACAACGTCAGCAAATGGACCGGAACAGTCTACATTTTCTCTTTGCTCGGAGCCTTTCTCAGTGACTCTTACTGGGGAAGGTACAAAACTTGTGCCATTTTCCAGGCCATCTTCGTTGTTGTAAGTTTCAGACAACTTTTACCTTCTTTCTCATGGAATTTTTGTTTTCAATTGTTTCATTCATATTAATGGAAGTTTGTTTATAATACAGGGTTTGGTGTTGTTATCGGTTTCATCCTCTGCATTCCTACTGAAGCCAAGCGGCTGCGGTGATGAGGAAACTCCATGTGGATCTCACTCCACTTTCCACATCAGTTTTTTCTACCTTTCTATATACCTCGTTGCCCTCGGGAACGGTGGTTACCAGCCTACCATTGCCACCTTCGGTGCCGATCAGTTCGACGAGGAAGACCCTAAAGAAGGGCACTCGAAAATCGCCTTCTTTAGCTTCTTCTATTTGGCTTTGAACCTCGGCTCGCTCTTCTCCAACACCATTTTGGGCTATTTCGAGGACCAAGGCATGTGGACACTCGGGTTTTGGGCATCTGCCGGGTCTGCATTTTTGGCATTAGTCTTGTTCCTGATCGGGACACCCAGGTATAGGCATTTCAAACCCCAGGGAAACCCGCTCTCAAGGTTTTGCCAAGTATTGGTTGCTGCGTTTAGAAAATGGAAGGTTCAGATGACTCCCGGGGAAGACCATTTGTTTGAAATGGACAAAAATGAATCTGCCATTAATGGTGACAGAAGGATACTCCACACGGAAGGCTTCAGTTTTTTGGATAGAGCAGCAATCATGACACAGAAAGATTATGCGAACGAAGAGGAAAATGTCGAAGGTCGCAATCCATGGCGTCTCTGCACAATAACACAAGTTGAGGAAGTCAAGTGCATACTTAGACTACTCCCGATTTGGCTATGCACCATCCTTTACTCTGTGGTCTTCACTCAAATGGCGTCGCTCTTTGTCGAACAAGGAGACGCCATGAATACGAAGATTTCAAACTTCGACATCCCGGCGGCCAGCATGTCTAGCTTCGATATAATCAGCGTGGCGACATTCATATTCATCTACAGGCGAATTCTCGACCCCATCGTCGCGAGAATAAAGACGGGTCCGAAGGGACTCACCGAGCTTCAAAGAATGGGGATCGGGCTTGTTATAGCTATACTAGCAATGATTGCAGCCGGAGTGGTGGAGGTTTTCAGATTAAAGCACGCCAACAAAGATTGCCCGAACTGCAACAATTCGAGCCCATTGAGCATATTCTGGCAAATCCCTCAGTACGTGCTTATAGGAGCCTCGGAGGTGTTCATGTACGTGGGTCAATTAGAGTTCTTCAACGCGCAGGCACCGGACGGTTTGAAGAGCTTCGGCAGTGCACTTTGTATGACGTCGATATCACTGGGGAATTACGTTAGCAGCTTGCTTGTGACAATGGTAATGAAAATATCCACTCGAGATAACATGCCTGGATGGATCCCTGGAAACCTGAACAAAGGTCGTTTGGACCTCTTCTATTTCCTGTTAGCCGCTTTGACGACGGCCGACCTCGTGATCTACATAATCTGCGCCCGGTGGTACAAGTACATCAAGTTCGATGGAAGGAGTAGCGGGGAAGATGATAGTAACAACAACAACAATTTGCATACATCAAAAGCAGAGTTTAGAGTTTAAGATTTTATCAGCCAGTAGGGCGCGAGCGCCACGGTAAGCTTGTGAATGTGATGTGATATAATAAGTAAATAAGAAGCTCAAGTGGGTTGTGCGATGAAACTGGGAGGAGAAATTGATGCCATCTGATTGGGATGGCATTTTTCTTCTGTCCGTGTCGAGCTAAGCATTTTGAGTGTTAATCTTACTCAAAAAAGTTAATTAAAGTTAATTGATTTAATCAAGTTCATTATCTTTGTGTCCACTGCCGGTATCTTGTTTGTTTAATGGAAATGAGCCTCCGGAGTCCAGATAGTTATATAACATTATCTTAGTGCGCCGTATGTTACTTTTATAAGATTTTATATATGTATTTTTATCTTATAATAATTATTTAATATAATAAAAAATGTTATATAACTATCCGGAGAAATCAGATTGGAGTTAGAGAGATTTTGTTTTCTCAAAAGATATAAATTCAAATGTTGTAATTTTAAATAAAAATGGAATTGGGTTGATGCAAGTAAAAAAAAAACCAGCCTATTGCCATCCATATATAAGGCAGTGCAGCAAACTAACCCTTTGGCGGGAACTGGGAAAAGGAAGATAAAAAGAGGAAAAAGATAAAAACCCTAAATCTAAAACCAGGAAGCAGCAATTCCAAAATATAGAGATGGGGAAAGACGAAGAGGAGATGCGTGGCGAGATCGAGGAGAGGCTGATCAATGAAGAGTACAAAATTTGGAAAAAGAACACTCCTTTCCTCTACGATCTCGTCATTACCCACGCCCTCGAGTGGCCCTCTCTCACCGTCGAATGGCTCCCCGACCGCGACGAGCCTCCGGGCAAGGATTACTCCGTTCAGAAGATGATCTTGGGCACCCACACCTCAGAAAACGAGCCCAATTACCTCATGCTGGCTCAGGTCCAGCTTCCTCTCCAGGATTCCGAGAACGATGCTCGTCAATACGACCACGATCGGTCTGACCTAGGCGGTTTCGGATGCGCCAGCGGCAAGGTCCAGATTATTCAGCAGATTAATCACGAAGGGGAGGTCAATAGGGCTCGTTATATGCCGCAGAATCCTTTCATTATAGCCACTAAAACGGTCAGCGCTGAGGTTTTCGTATTCGATTACAGTAAGCATCCTTCGAAGCCGCCTTTGGATGGGGCTTGCAGTCCCGATTTAAGGCTTAGGGGTCATAGCACCGAGGGGTATGGGCTGTCTTGGAGTAAGTTCAAGCAAGGCCATTTGCTTAGTGGCTCGGATGATGCACAGATTTGTCTATGGGATATCAATGCCACTCCCAAGAACAAGGCTCTCGATGCTACGCAGATCTTCAAGGTCCACGAGGGTGTCGTCGAAGATGTTGCTTGGCATCTCAGGCATGAGTACTTGTTTGGTTCCGTTGGGGATGACCAATACCTACTTATCTGGGACCTGCGAACCCCATCTGTCACCAAGCCTATCCAGTCCGTAGTTGCTCACCAGAGTGAGGTGCTTATCAATCAATTTTCTCATTTTTTTCTATCCTGTGTATTAATTTGTGTATTTATGAACAAAAAAGGTCAAGCTTTTGTGATAAACGACTGTGAACATGCTGATTTCATCTCTTTCTATTCTACTTAGGCTGAATATTACTTGGGATTTATGGATTCAACTAAAATACTCACTTCTTGTTTCATTTATACCTCCTAGTTTATTACCATTTAGTTGTGCTGAATCTTTTGGCATAAAATTCTGATGAATAGAGTAGAATTTTAGTTTATGCATGCTCTGCTTGGAAAAGCTAGTAACTTTATAAGTTCAATACTAAATTGCAAGTTTGGCACACTCTGTTGTTTGATGATGTTATTTTCATGTTATCAGGTCAACTGCTTAGCTTTTAACCCCTTTAATGAGTGGGTTGTGGCAACGGGTTCTACTGATAAGACGGTTAAGTTATTTGATCTTCGCAAGATCAGTACTGCACTCCACACCTTTGATAGCCACAAGTAAGAAATTCTTCACGAGGCCTACTCTGTTTTTTTCTTTTTGGATACATAGTGCAATTATTCTCATGTTTAAAACTAGATGCCCAAATGTTGGAGCAATAATTCTTGAATGTCCACTAATGTATATATAGCTGTAAGTCTGAGTGGTGAATATATGGATCAACTGTCTTTAGTGGGATTATTATTTGTGGAACTCTTGAAGATGTTGTAATAACTAGTCATGATGTTAAACGTTGTAATGATGTGCAACAGGGAAGAAGTTTTCCAAGTTGGGTGGAATCCGAAGAATGAAACGATCTTAGCATCCTGTTGTCTTGGTAGAAGGCTCATGGTTTGGGATCTTAGCAGGTGAGTAACTCATTGCCAAATGGTTTTCGGTTTTCCAAGTGTGTTTTACATTGATGTCAAGTTTTGCTCAAAAAGATTCACATTGATAATATTGTTGTTATTCGAATCTTATGCAGGATTGATGAAGAACAGACACCAGAGGACGCTGAAGATGGTCCACCCGAGTTGCTCTTCATTCATGGGGGTCACACGAGTAAAATTTCAGATTTTTCATGGAACCCCTGCGAAGATTGGGTTGTTGCTAGTGTAGCTGAAGATAACATCCTTCAAATATGGCAGATGGCAGAGAATATTTACCACGATGAGGATGATGTACCGGGAGACGAATCTGCCAAAGGTTCTTAAATGTATTTTTCTCCCCTGCTTGAGGGGGAGGACCAACCGGGTTAACCTGGGAGGTTGACAAATTTAGGAGTAAATTTAGCTTGTTTTCTTATGTTTTACGGCCCTATTCTCAGCTTCCTTTTAACTCCGAGTGAATTGATGTTTGATCACATGTGCTGAACTCTTACTGATATTTAATACATGTATTGTATTTCACAATTTATTAGTACAAGTATGTCCCGGTCCCTTGATTTACCCAGGCAATTTTCAGGTCTGACCCATTACTATTTTTAACATATATTGCGGATTTACTTTATGTACTTTAATTTGGTCGGAAACTTTACACAAATATGGTACTTGTTTTTTTTAGAAAATATAGCACTTTCTATCGTGAAAGTGAAGTCGGAACATACACCGTTTTTGAACAGTTAATGGGTTTTTTTCAATTAAAAAATTAAAGTCGGAGGGAACATATACCGTCTTTGAACAATATTTTATACTAAAATTGGATTATATTTCCATCGAGTTCATTTTTATCGTAGCAAATGCAATAGATTTAGAAATAAAAATAAGGATGCCATATTTCTGGAGAAAAGAATTTCGACCGTAATCCATAAAGTATCTCTTAAATTATGTCTTTACTCTTTGGTCCATATATTATATGTAACTGGTAGATTTACTTCTTATTCTTTAATTTATAATTTTCAGTCATATAATTTAGGGTTTGTTTGATAACTCATTAAAATATATAATTTTAGTGGTTTAATATATTTTTTTTTGTAAATAAGTGATTTAATATTTTAGATATGTTTGATAATTTAAAATTAAAACTATCGGTTAGATTTTTGAATGATAAGTAGATAATATTTCCAGCACTTTATATTTTATTTACATTTATCAAACAATATGATTATATCTAATATTTAATTTGGAATGAAATATCAAGGAAATTTATAATTTACATCAAACACTAAGTTTTTTAGTTTATTAAACACTAGTTTAGTATAACTAAAAAAACAATCGAAATTTAATTAATAAAATCTAAGAGTGAAAATATAATAACAACACAAGTTGTGATCATTCCATGGAAAGAGCTCTTTGTTTTAAATACTAAAAAATTGGGAAGAGGAACAGAGATTAGTAACATCATGTCTCCGCCGCTTTGAATACTAAAACAAATAAATAAATCATAACAATAAGATGAGGATATGCATTTGCAAAAATATCAAATGGACTTGGAAGATTGAATTTGAACCTCCCTCAACAACAGAGATGAAAGCTTAAGTAACAAGCCACATGTAGAAGGCTGTCCAGAGCGTGAGAGAGAACGCTACCACCACATAATTCCAAAGCATAAGCACCGAAAACTCGCTCTCTCCGGTTCCTAACATCTGGCTAATGGTGCCTGCACAATATACTCTATCTCTAACCATTTGCTAAATCAAAACACTCACATATACATGTATGTATGAGTTTGTACCTATGTTCATTGCTGGTGGAATGGCATACTGCAGGAGAAGAGTGAACTCGTACAACGAGTCCGACTCCACCATGCCTAAAGACTTTGCTGCTTTTACAACACCAATGCCGCTTGCAGGCAACAAAATATTCCTTATCACAAGGATCCCTACAATCAGGGATGTTTTCACTCCTGACCCTTTCAACCCTGGAGAAATCGAATTAAATTGGCTTGGTTAGGCAGGCTTGTTTACTACCAACAATTGGTTAACTTCTTTAGCAAGTTACCTTTAAGAAGATTTGCTCCTACTATCAGTGTTATGGATGGGATTCCTGCCTCTCTGCAAATCATCACATGGAAATACTTCAAGATTATGATTAATTCTGTTGATTCTCCACCCGATATCTTCTAAACTATCTTATTGTAATAGTTCCGTAAACCGATGCTTCTGTTATCCAGGAATTTACAGGGAAATGTTCAATGATTGTGCATGTGTAATTGTGTATTATATTAGCTTTAGTAGATATAAACCAGCCTCAAGATAAGGAGCAAATCTGAGTATTTCATGGGATTTTTATGCTTACCCTATCAATTCTATGGAACTGAATATGACATGAAGAGGGGCGCTGCTACCAACCAGTGCCTTTCGAAACGGAGAGACTATTCCGACAATAAACCCTACAATCTATGAAACAAAGCACCAAACATATTAGTTTAAGCTCTGAATTATCCTCTGTGGCATAACCAAAATGCAGACGAGAAGAGGTGAATGCAGCATTTTTCTTTCATGAATGAAAATGTTGCTTGACGATAAGAGAAGGGGTTGCAGATACTGAGACTCGAATCCCGTATCCACTTAACGCCTTACACCATCCTGCCAATATTGCTAATGCTATCTGCAGAACTGAATGATGCTTCTTTCTTTCAATGCATTTTACTAAATAAGCAAAGGTAGTTAATCTCTTGTCAACAGTATCAAAATGTGACTTTCATAGAAGATAATGAAGGCAATGAGCATACCGCTGCAATTGTTGATGGTGCAAAAATCATCTTCAGGCTCTTGCTTCTAATAACAGTCATGAAACATTGCTTGATCTTTCCAGAAGTTGAAATCTAAGAAAAATTCATGAGAAAATAGTTAACTTGATTTTTGTATTCGAAGCAAAAAACTGGAAATAAACCTTTTGATTCGCTTCATCCATGCTTTGAGGTAAGTCAACTTGATATATATTCTCCTCAGAGCTACCATGCGAAATAATTAAAGGTTCCGTTAAAGTCTCCGAGGGTATTTCTTCGACTGCACAGTCTGCAGACCTCCGCATAATAAAATACAAAATGGACCACACATAAATTGCTTGTATCTGTATCATTAGCAACACAAATACACAAGGTCATTAGTATATGAATTACTGCAATTTTCAATGACTTGTCATGCAAGAAGTTGCAATACAGTTGAACTACCAAGGGTGGTCATGCAACATGCTCCACTACGCATGTAAACAAGAATTTAAGGCAGGCATTGAGAGGCATCTAATATATAATTGCAGACATGCCTTAACATTACACTTCTTCATTTATATATTCATCGAGCAGGATTAAAATAGACGATACCGCTAGAGAAAGTGAAGCATAAGCCTCTCCGTATGCAGAGCAAGTGGATGAGTCACCAAACGGACTATTCGTCTCTTCACAGAGGGCTGGAAGTATGATAAGAAGCATGTTCCCCAGATTTGCTGTGAAACATCAAGCACACAAGTGATAGACTACAGAGACTCAGAGAGCTAAACCCTTAATATGGCACTAGCTTAACAATAATCACTGCAGAAATCTCATTACCAGCAGAAGAGCAAGCGATTACGAGGCCATGGAGGTGTCGAGGAGTTCTAGTAATCTTTACAAGTATCCATCCGAGTGTCGAACCGGTGATACACGAGATAAAGATGTTTAATGGCATAAACCACCTAGACAAGCATCCAATCATACTTTGGTTAAATGACTTGGAAGCTATACTTGAAATTCGTTTAGTACTTATGAAGTGAACATAAATGAACTCACAAGGTAGACAAAGACTCGACCGTGACCGTATCAGCAAGACTGCAGCCGATCAGAGCAGGGAAGAAAACATAGAATACCAGCTGTTCATATGAACTTGTCCTCTTTAGTCCTTTGTACCCCCATCAACTCATTTGCAAGCATTACTTGTCACACAACATAAATCCATATTACACAATATATAAAACGCAAACTTACATTATTCAAATGGTGCCTTACACTTGACCCCAGAAGATCAACACTTTCCGTGGCGAGCAATAAGCCGACGGCAATAACCAGTAGTACTTTTATAACCGGTATCACCGATGTAATGAACAAACTCAGTAACTCCATTACAGGACTTTGCCAAGAATTTCAGTCCTACAAGGGAAACTCATTTTCAAGCTAAAATTTCAATGAATCATAGTTGAAATAAGCACATGCTTAGGTTGTATAAGAAAGAAAACTCAGAACACAAAACACTGACTGAGTACCTTGAGTGTAAAGTGTTGCACTCTGCAGATTTTCAGCAACACACATAAAGGGATGTGGCTATTACCTTAACAGAGTAAGGTAAAGCGAGATTCCTTATATTATATTATATTATATTTTTAAAAACAAACATGCGCTGCACACTTAACAGCATTTTAATATTCTTGTAAAGCAAGGTTAGGTAAACACTGATTTGATCTCTTTGTAGATATCCAACCAAATGAAGTACTTTATTATCTCTTAAAACATGTTTAATTGCTTTTTTTAAAAAATTAAACAGAAGTTTTGTCAGTGTGGTTGTGGAGAAAAGTAATTATTGGTAAAGATGAAAAAGGACAAGGTGACCCGTCTATATCAATTTTCTTCATTAAACTACCAGTCATCCCCCATCTTCCAGCTTTGAATTTTTTTTTTATTTGAACCACATTCCTCCTAACAGACCAAGATGATTACAATTTAGGAAATTGATTAATAGAGTATATTGAGTTGAAAAAAATGGATTCATGATAAATTTTGTGTAAATTACATAAATTATTATTAAATTTTACTCTTAAACTTATTTAGGTTAATAAAATTTTAAAATGTTCAATTTACTCACTGAAATTTAGACATTAAACGTTTTTGGTCATTCCTTTGTTAATTTTTTACAACATTCATTTACCGGTGAACAAAAAAACTTGTCCAAGATCCGAACGATAGAAAGTTTTATCGGCGCGAAAGAAGTAATATACTAAGACACGTGTTCCATTCAACGACAAAGGAGGGAGACCAAAGAGAGAGAGAAATCGAAAGGTTTTTGCTCGATTCGTGGACTTCAAGGCACTTTCCGATGAAACTGAAGTCGGATTCAAACTCAGAGGGCCGAGACAAAACGACTGACGAAATTTGGAACAGAACGACCACCATCCATAGCCGTCGACGGTGACGTTAGACGACGGTGAACGGTCTGTCAAAAAATTAACGAATGAGTGATAAAAATCGTTCAATGTCTAAACTTCAGTGAGTAAATTGAACGTTTTGATACTCATTGACCAAAATAGATTTGAAAATAAAATTCAGTGATAATTTACGTAATTTACCTTCAGTTTTTATAGTATTCAATTTAGATTAATCGATAAATATATTAAAATAGTTGTTATAAAAAATAGGAAAATTCTACAACGGGCGACGAACATTGATGAACACCACTAACGATGAACACCATTAATTTTTTTAAAAAAATTTAAAAATCTAAAGGTCTAAAATTATAATTAAAATTATCTCTTAAAAAATAAAAATCAAATTCAATAGTTACTTTATAATATTTTTTTAATAGGTTAGAATCAAATATACTTAATTCTTCTAAACCCTAACAAAATCAATCTCTTAAAAAAAATAGAAATCAATTTATAATTCTTCTAACCTATTAAAAAATATTATAAAGTAATTATTAAATTTGATTTTTATTTTTTAAGAGATAATTTTAATTATAATATTAGTTCTTTAGATTTTTAAAATTTTAAAAAAAATTAATGGTGTTCATCGGTGTTCATCATTAGTTGTGTTCATCAATGTTCGTCGCACATGGTAGACTCATCCTAAAAAATATCACCAAACCAAACAATGTACTTTTATTTTTGTCTGTCATGTGAGAACGGCGACATGGTTGCCGGAATAGTGAATAACGATGAAGGGATAGTGAAGGGGGGAGAGAACAGTGATTGTGGATTTTAGGAAAATACAGAAAAAAGGAATATAAGTCTTATATATTGAAAATGGATTACATCATTATATAGGCTCATGCCTAACAAACTAAAAGACAATATAAACCTCCTAACAACTTCAACAATATTTAGTTACGGGCCTACACAATAAGAGCCCAATTGACACAAATTCAATTATTTCTAACATTCATCCTACTTTTTTTTTCTTCTTTGTGAATGTTCTTGAAGTTGAGCAACTCTGAATTTTTTTGATCATGCCGTTGATGACTTTAGCAGCATCCTGCAACAGGCTACTTGGTGAGAATGGACCGTGAGAAAATGGTCTCAACTTTCTTCCATCAAGTTCATAAAGTTTCCCATCAACATATGTGAAGCAAATAAGGTGAGAGTCTACATTGCCAGAAGCCTTTGTTTCACCAGCTGAAACTGCTACCGTGTGAGCAATTTTTATGATAATCTTCATTGAATCCCTTGCTGCAGAACTTGTACCAATTGAACAACTTGTTGAGATGCTAAAACATCAATGAGTTGATTCTTTGAACAAGTGAACAATCACAATGGTCTGGTATAGCTTGTACAATGAAAAAAAAATGCTTTCTGTCTTCAAACATCATACTTTCATCCGGAATTTCTTCAGAAATAAAATATGTATTTCATACTTGGTGGTTTAACGAGAATCGAAGGTGTTCTTCATCCTTTCGTTCTTCTTTACTCACCATTTTGTCCTAACATTTTTTTTTTCATTTTAAAAGTCCTTCAGAAGTCTAATCTTCCTCCAACAGAATAGCATTTTCACACATCAACAGAAGATGCACAAAGCCAATCACCAAATGTATTCAACGAAAGCTAAGACAAGTAATTAATTTCCAAGAATTATATCATCAAACCAGCAGAAAACGAACCAAATAATAATAGCTCCCAACAGGAATCAACTTGTCGCTAACAAACTCAATGAAGTCCAACGAGTAACACCAAACATAACAGGGCAGTATGTCATATATCCTCAAAGTATGAATACCTGCAACTCAGGTCACTAAACTCAAAAACATTCATAACTGATTGTAGCACCATATGATATGTGAACAACAACGAGAGGCAAACATGCTAATCAAACAAAACATATAGGCTTAACAAATTGTAGATCGAGATAGCACAAACCCAATAATAACCAACACAATGCTCAGACCACAACAGTAGCATCAAGTCATCAACAATTTATCTAAGGTTCAATCCAAAGTAAAGAATAACATGTAACTCATATAAATCGTAGAATTCAGCCAGCAGTATTAGAATATCTGAAAGGCATAAAAGAATCAGATCACACTAGAACCAGTCACCTTAATCTGAATTTTTTTTTACTGCATTGACAAGCGGACAAGCGCGCACGCGCATGTAACAACAGCTGCTAAAGCAATCGGCAAAATTACGATGATCGAAGATCAAAACTCTGATGAAATAAGCTTGCAACAACAAGAAAAAGTGACGACAGATCGAAAAGAAGGAGAAAGAATCCAGACGACAGTGACTCTAAAACAGACATACTCTCTTTACAATCGGAACTGCCGGAACAAGATCGAAACGCCAAGGCTCTGGAAAAAAAATAGGTCGAAACAGAATAACACGAACAGAAGACGAACGGCAACGGAAAAACCGTTTCAGATCAGAAAGACAATAGCAACAACGAAAGACAAGAATAACACCAGGATCTGAACTAGATCGGCAGCGGAATCACAAGGGCCTCAAGATCGACGGCGAATAATACCATGTGAGAACGGCGACATAGTTGCCGGAATAGTGAATAACGATGAAGGGACAGTGAAGGGGGGACAGAGCGGTGGTTGTGAATTTTAGAAAAATACAGAGAAAAGGAATATAAGTCTTATATATTGAAAATGGATTACATCATTATATAGACTCATGCCTAACAAACTAAAAGACAATATAAACCTCCTAACAACTTCAACAATATTTAATTACGGGTCTACACAATAAGAGCCCAATTGACACAAATTCAATTATTTCTAACATGTCAAACATACAACGTTGTTGTCCGATTGGGTGAGAGTTTGTGTTCTAATTATATAATTGTATTAGGGAACCGGACAAAATCACGCATAAGGGGGCTCCATTTGACAAAACACTGAGTAATTTTATCTTCTCTACATCAACATGAGTAATTTTACAGTATTTATATTAGAGATTTTTGTAGGGTTGGAATTTCTTTAAGTTATTACTTAAACTATAAAATTTAGATCGATATTATTAAACCTTAACTTATAAAAATCTAAAATTTGAACTATAAGAACGTAAACCTTAAAATTTAAACAGTAAAATATAAATCAAACCTAAAATTAGCAGATTTGTATAAACCAAAATTTATATAATATGTATATTAAAATATATATATTTTTTCACTAACAACCAATTGGTCTAGCAGGACGAGGCGCTAGGTCTCTTAAGCAAGATCATATGTTTAAATCATGGCGTTGTGAATGAAAAAAATAGGTTGAGAGGGTCACTCCACATTAGGCATCTGTAAAACTCGATCTGGATTAGTCGGTCAATAAATCTGATACCGATAGGTAAACTAAAAATTATATATTTTTTCATGTAATTTTATATAATCTAGGCCACACACACTAGGAAAGTTACTCATTAAATTCTGTGGCAGTTACCATTAGGATATTTAGTAGTTTTAGATGGGGATTTTGGCAAATAAATGCCTAACGCTGACCTAAGTCGTTTTAATCAATTGAGTTTTGACTAATAAAATCTTACTGTGAGGTAATTTTTTTAAGTTTTTTTTCTCTGGTTTTATTTTTATCAATAGTTTTAAATTTTTAAAAAATGAATTTATTTATCTAGATTAAAACAAGAGAATTTCAATAGAGAATTTGAGTTGTTAAATTTCTTTATTTATCAAGATCATGTGTTATTTTTAAATTGGATTGGAAGTGTTGTTTTTATTTGTGCAAAAATAACTTATTATAAGGATGATTTGTAATTTCGTTCATAAAATTATTACGAGTCTACTCAATTGATTTGTTACCCATTTAAAAGGTTAGAGGAAAATAAACAACATTAAATACCATGTGAGTATGATTAATATTTTCTTAATTTGTGTTGATTAAATTTTCGCTCATAAATTTCAAACAACTAATATCATAGCTATAGTTTGAAATTCGTGATTGTATGTTCATAAATAATTTAGGCTTAAATGGTAAATAAGTGTTCAAATTATACTATTTTTTTATATAGGTGACCAAAATATTTTTTTTTTGGCAAAATAGGAATGTTAGGTCAAATAGGTGCCCGCCATCAACGTTGGTTAATTTTCATACAATCGTGTTATGTACTAATGTTAATTGACACGTGTCAACTTCTTAAATTTTCGAAATTATATTTTAAAATAAATAAAAATTAATAAAATAAAATATTTTCTTTATTTCAAAAAATAGCCCAAAATTTGAAATCTCTAACACCCAAAACTCAAATCCTGATTTGAGCTAATTTCATCGCCGATTGCCACGTCGTCGCCCACCAGATCAGTCGTCAGACCATAACAACCATTTACCCCACCACCTTGTCGCCAGAAATTGACTGACGCCGTGTGAAACGTCGAAATTGTCAAATAGTTCATTCGAATAATTCGCGACTAACGGCAGCATAACAGACGATGAACAATGTGTGGGTCGTTCGGAGAGGGGAGGGTGCTTCAGTCCGTCGCCGAAAATGCGACCAACGTCGGTGGTTGTGGCCGAATTTAGAGGGTTAGGGATTTGGAGACTATTTTGGGATTATTTGAAAATTTTAAGATATTTTAAAAAGTCTGATTTATTATTTTAAAAAATAATGTTTAATACTGCCACATGTCATGTTTTTATTGGCTAACGAGATTTTTTTTAACGGACAATTATGACGAGCACTCATTTGAGTAACGTTAAAAACGTTAGGCACTTGTTTGGCTCAATAAATATTTAAGTACCTATATATAAAAGTATAGTTTGAGCATTTATTTGCCACTTAAGCCAATAATTTACTGTTACAGATCATGCTTGTAATGGGAAATTTATTGCAACAATGCGTTAGTTGCAAGTGAGAATTTATTGACAATGTTACCTCTGCTTTTGTCGCAGAAGCAATAGCGGTGCTCCAGGGCCTCGAGGTTGCAAAAGAATTAGGGTTCCAAGCGGTGGTGGTTGAGAGTGATTCTCGTACAGTAATTGAGAGGGTTAATAATGAAGCTACAGATCTATCGGAAATAGGAAATATATCTAGAGACATAAAGCTTTACTCTCGCCTCTTTAGATCTTGCCGTTTCGTCTTCACAAGGAGAGAGGGTAACCAGGCCGCGCATGCAATGGCAAAGGAGGGCATGGTGGCGACGGCGGATGCGATATGGGTTGAGGAAGCCCCGAGATCCGTCATGTCGCTGATTGAGGAGGACCGCCGCTTCCGTGATCCGCCATAGATGCTCGTCTCCAGAGTTTTTTCAAGAGGGTCTTCATCTTTATCAGGCTTTCATGCCACACCCTCACCACCGATTCTTCCTACCGGAGCTTTCCAGATCGACAATTTGTGAGGAAGACGGAGTTGGCTGCTCTAGTCGGTTTTGTTTTTTTTCGGATTTTGGGGAACCAGAGACTTTTGGGGTTTCTAGGGCTCTGGAACTTTCTTTTGTGGGTTCCCTGTATTTTAATTTCCTCTGTCGTTTCACTTTTCTTTATTATTTCTTTATTGTTCTTTATTTACTCATTTTAATAAAGGCAGCCGGCAGTTTAAATCAAAAAAAAATATTGTTGAATATTGAAGACACATTTTTATAGTTGTGTCAAGTTAAAGATTATTAAAAATCAACCCAAACTCTAATATGCATTATTTAGTTGGATTTTAACATAGATTTTTTGGCTGGATATTACTTAATGACTAATTTTACTAATAAATTAAATGTTTTTGATAAGAAATCGCTCAAATAATAATGTTACAGCTAATTGAGTCTTAATTTAATTGACATGATTGTTATTACACCATTTTAAAATATAGTAACGGAAAGATATAATCCTTGCAAGATCTTTTATGAGAATAAATTGTACAAAAATTATAATTTTTATCCGTATAATATCGTGAATATAAATTAAAATGGTTAATTTGTGCTAAATTTTGTTTTTGATTTTATCTTTCACTCCCCAACAGCTTTAAACATTATGAGAAGTATGACCACACAGTATTTTACAATCACGTTTATGGCGAGAAGGGAATAGGACCCTGGATCATGTGACTCTCAGGCCGTTATTAGGATTCCAGCTTGATTCCTCTGCCCATATTACACGATGTATATTTCCATCAACTTGAGGGACATTTTTGATTTTGTGAATCTACGATAACTTTTTACAGATTACAAGAAATAAAAATTTGATATGAAAATAATATCTAAATTTATTGGAGAGCGCTAAATAAAAGTTGGAGAAAGAGATTTTAATGCAAAGTTTTATAATTTTATTTGGGTCCTTTGACGATGGGTTGGTTTGGGGTATCGTAGGTTTAAGGTACGGCTAAAAGACGACAAGTTTTAAAATTTGTTAAAAAACATGAAAAAATTCACCTAAAATATTATCAAAAAATATCGAAACTTGTAATATTTTAACTGCACCCTAAACCTATTATAAGTTAGAGGTTACACCACTATGTGGCCGTAAAAACCGGTTCTATCTCAATGATGGATTGAGTTGTGGCTGTCGTCGGCTTGGACCATCAGTTCTACTGTCGTTTTAGAGTCCGAAGAAGTTCTCATTTTCTTCATTCGTCGTTCGTTCAACACTTGGTCAAAGGAAATACATTGAGACGTTTTACAAGTTCATCGCTCATTCGGCGATCTTGGCCCATCCGCTGAGAAGAGTTAGTTTCTGGGCCTTTAGTAACCCAAAATATACAGAAAAAGTCTGATTGACAAGTTTTTTAATTCGGTGATCAGAATAAGTACACCCAAATAGTTCGATAGTCAACTGAGTATTTTACTCATAAAATAATCATGATAAATATTTTTTGGGTAAACTACACTGGTAGTCACCGAACTTTTAGGGCGCTTTCAATAAGGTCACCAAACTTTTAAAACTTTCATTACAGTCACCCAACTTTTAATTCGCTTTCAATATGGTCACTGCCATTAACCACCGTTAAAAAACTGAAATGACGTGTTAAATTTAAGGGTAAAATACACTGTTAGTCACTGAACTTTTAAGAGGCTTTCAATATGGTCACCGAACTTTTAAAACTTTCATTACCATCACTCAACTTTTAATTCGCTTTCATTACCGTTAAAAAAATTGATGTGACACGTTAAGTTTAAAAATATACTTTTCCCCACCCTATTTTATCTCCTTGTCTTATTTTCTTCCATCCAAACATGTCTCTTTGCATTTAAAAATTATAAAAAAATCATAAAATTATTTAAAAGCATAGTGGTTACATAAATTTACAAAATATTAAAAATTATAAAGATTATCAACGACTTAAAACAAAAACGTAAAAAAAAATCCTTTAAAGAATGTACATAACTCAAAAAAAACATTAAGCTTAAATGTAAGAAGAAAGCACGTAGCATTTCTCCAACAACTGTCATTCTTTGTAATTTTTTTTACAGTAGTTATGTTTTATCAAAAAAAAATTGGGTTCTTTCTTAAAATGGAAATCATTTGCTCCTTTATCATGCCCCTTCTATGCCCTCACTTTAAAATAGTGGATTTAGAGTTTAGGATTTAAGGTTAGGGGTTGTGGTTAGAATTTAGGGAATTAGGGGTAAGGTGTATTTTTAAGGTGTGGGGTTTAGAGTTTAGGATGTGAAAATTATGGTTAGGGTTTAAAATTTAATTTTTAAGTGATTTTTAGTGTGTGGCATAAAATGGGGCATTATTGGGAGACATCCGATGATGGAATCATAAAGAAATAACTAAAATTTTGCTCATAAAAATCCTCTTTATGCTTCAGGCCTGACATTTACTGAGTCATGCACTGGATAATGAGGAGTTCAAAGGAAAATATTAATGTATCTAAAAGATAGACATGTTTGGATGGAAGAAAATAAGACATGGAGATAAAATAGGGTGGGAAAACATTTATTTTTAAACTTAACGTGTCACATTAGCTTTTTTTAACGGTAATGAAAGCGAATTAAAAGTTGAGTGATAGTAATGAAAGTTTTAAAAGTTCGGTGACCATATTGAAAGCCTCTTAAAAGTTCAGTGGCTAACAGTGTATTTTACCCTTAAATTTAACATGCCACATCAGCTTTTTTAACGGTGGTTGACGGCAGTGACCTTATTGAAAGTAAATTAAAAGTTGAGTGACTGTAATGAAAATTTTAAAAGTTCGGTGACCTTATTGAAAGCGCCCTAAAAGTTCAGTGACTACCAGTGTAGTTTACCCATATTTTTTTTATATAAAGTGTATCATTTCTACAATTTGCTCGTTAAGGATATCATAGTGATTTTTTATTACAAAAATCTTGAAATTAAAGAACAAGAAATAGCATATCAAATACCATCTTTTAATGGATATTACAGGAACTAAACACTCGACTCAGATGGAACTATTTCCATTTTACCTATAGATAAATTTCTGTATTTTTTTAAAGAAGATTTTTTTTTTCAATTTATATAATTCACATTTATCGCAATAACATGTATAAATTTTTGGTGTTTAGCAGCTCTTTGGCTAATTAAATACCACAAAGCAGGCAAGTCAACTTGGTTATGCAAAGAATAAGAAAATCATGTAAATCTGGAGACTTTCATATTTATTGTGTACATCAGAAATACCATAACAAGAATATAAATGAACTTCACCATCTCATCTCATGTAATTGTAAACCAAATACTATGTGATACAAAAACATTCCAAATTATTAGAATACAGTAATGTCAGCAGACTGTAACATATATATCCTGCACCAAACAAAGTTATGTAATTGACAAAAACAACGCTTGATAAAAAAAATATAAATGCAGAACTGAATACTTTACAGATAAAAACGTCACCTCAAACGAATATGCTAATTTATCACTGGTAGAGTTGCAAAGCTTGCCTAGGCAGCGACCTGCATATGCAACGTGTAGCGATCATGAGTGGAACACACTATGTTAACCGATGATCAAACAATTCTTTGGTGCTTTAGGAGTGTATTATGTAAAATCTAGTTAATGGCTTTGGATTAATGTAGTTAGGGTTCGATCATAGAAAGGGTAAACCCATGACTCTTTACCTTTTCAGCTTTAGGGGTGAAGATGACTTTAACTGCCTCAAACACCTCAGCCACGGGCTTTGCAGCTTCAATCTAAACGTCAAAGCAACAACTCTTAAGTTGATGTAACCATGCCAATCGTCTACCACATAACCAAATGCTTCTGAAAAATTATTACCTCTCGGACTTTCCCCTTGGCCTTATAGTACTCGATTACAGGAAGGCTGGACTCGAGAAACACCTTGAATCGTTTCCTTATGGTTTCAATGTTATCATCTTCTCTTCCCTTCATTATGGAGATGAGGGCAAATCGTTTAAACAACATAAAATGGCACAAAAAAAAAGAAACAAAGAAATCTTCTAATGTAAATCATATGGATAAACCCAGAGAGAGAGAGAATTGAATAACCTGGTTCCTACTCAGAAGACGCCTCTCCATCTCTTCTTCAGGGCAATTGAAAAACAGTACAAATTCTGGCTCAATTTTTGTCTGCAGAACCACAAAATTTTAGCCATGTTAAATACCTAACTGAATACTGAGAAGACAAGGTAAAAGAGGCCTAAGGGCATGTAAAATGAAAGAAAAATATCAGAACCGAGAATGATACACTTACAACAGCTTCAAATGCTGCACGGTTTTCCTCATTGCGAGGAAAACCATCAATAAGGAACTTGTCATTACCGCTTTCCAGCATTGCTTTCTGGAGAAGCTTAATTGTGACCTCAGAAGGAACAATCTTTCCTTCTTTGATCATGTTCTGAATCATGGTTCTGTAGATCAGAAGAGAACACATATTAAATATGAACGTTCAGAAAAAGGTGGCATGTGGAAAATGGTTTCAAATGAAGAACAAATACTCAGCATGAAAAAAGGTTCAAATACAAAACAACTGATCAAGAATAAAATACAGACAACTAAATTAGTACATGAGCATCAGCTCTACTTCTACCCCTAAAAATAAATATGCAACAAAGGCAATTCAGATTCAGGAACCAAAAGAGAAAGGTCAATATTTCAAACTAATCTGAAAATATTTATTTGTCAAGATTAGGGTAAAAACAGCAATCCTGATCAATGAAAACATCCCAGGTTAGAATTTGAACAGATCTCTATAGGAACAGCCTACACCAAGCAATAAAAAAGATAATCATTAGAAACAAGGTTCTTTTCTCCCAAAGCAATATATCTAAAAGTTATATATTATATTTCTAAATTGATGCTTATTCCAGTTTCAATCAAGTTTTAAATTAGCTAGAAAAGAACATGTCTAATCTTTTCAGACATAGATATCATACCCATTTTCAGAACCAGACTTAATTTCAGCTCGGAGGAGATCTCCAGCACTGAGATGGGTGTAATGGAAGTGCTCCACAATATTTGCACATTGGGTACCTTTTCCACTGCCAGGGCCACCTGCTCAATAAAAAGGACAGGAAAACTAAGCATTTACAAACAAGATGAAAATGTAAACGTAAAACTACCAAAAGACGAAATACATAGGAAGAAGTCGCTTACCCAAAACAAAAACAACCTTAGGCTTTTTGTCGGCCAAGCTGGCAGTGATATCCTGAATATATATGAACTAATAAGCTGATTTGGATAGGAAAAAGCTGGAAATGCATGATAAAGGATGTTCGAATAACATAATAAAATTTTAACGTCGCCATTACCTTGTTTGCAACATCAACTGTTCCCATGATCGAAAATCTAACTTAGGTCTGGAGACCGTTTAAACCTGCATAAATCAAAAACGAAAACAAAAAATTATAAGAAACTAAGAAAGGAAAGACAACAGATCTGAATAAAAAACACGAGGGAGTCGAAGAAGGGATCTGCTGTATAGCAAGCTGATGCCAGGTGGAGGAATACAAAACATGCACAATTGCACACTGGAATCAGATTCGGTTTCCAAATTCCGCGTACAAATGGAGAAAATGAAATGAAAAACGGGGTAAAGAAACACAAGATCGAAATGGCGTCGGAGAACAATCAGATCAGAGCAGATCCAATCAGATCCGATGATAAGAGAAGATTAAATTGCAAAAAAAGTAAGAAATTCACCTGAATTATTGTTTGTAATTGAGAGGGAAGGGAAGGAGGGAATGGAGCTGTGGAGGAAATTAAATTTGGAGGAGCCTGCGTCTGCCTTTGCCTTTGGTTTTGGGATGACCATTCAAAAAGGCTTTTTAAATAGCCTGCTTTCCTTTGGATCTAGATCTACCAAATTTGGGTACCGTAAAAATTACACGTTATTGCTACGACCCCATTTAATCAATTACCATATTTATTGGTGACACCTTTAATCAAAATCAAATAAATTAAAGAGCATATTATTTTGTTGATCATTAAATTAAAATATCTTCAGTCAAAAAGAAATTAATTTAATTATTGAATAAAAATTATCAATTAAGTCATAATTTTTTATTTTACTTCAATTAAACCGTCACTTTTTTCATTTTTAATTAAATTATTGATATGATTGTTAAATAAATTTTTATAATAACACATTCGATCATTATTACTTACACATTCTATCATTTCGATCAAAATATTAATCCTTCAATAAAATAACTTTCAACATTTTTTTAAAGTACATGTCCATTTTATGATCTATGTTTAAAATTTATGGCTCTCCTTCTTAACAATATCGTCTCCGAGAGAGCAATCTCTTAAAATCAACACTTTAACATTGAATCAAGCTAAATATCTATTTTATGATTAACAGAAATTATATTTATTTTAAACTATAACTAATGTATTTTTAGAAGAAAATAAAAAAATTCAAATTGAACCGAACATAAAACCTAAGAATAAAAGGATAAAATAAAGAAATAAAACTACGTGCGCATCAAATATTATAATACGAAATAATAAAGATGAGCGTCGTCCGTCCCTGCCGACGTTCGTTTATTTCCGCTAAAATGGTGAAATGCCATATGGTGTGCTTCTTTATATATATTTTTTATTTTTCTAACTCTTTTTTATTAAAAGGGAATATTCTTTCATTCAAATTGACTTGAGAATTCAAAAAGAAAAAGCGTCATTTTCCCTTTCCTTTACACCAAAGGAAACAAATTAAATAAAATTCTCTTAACCACATAAAAACTCCTTCACCTATGTATGAAAACTTTTTGTTTTTCCAACTTATCAAAAAGGAAATATTAATAACTTAAAATTGACGGAAAGCTGTATTTTCCATATAATAATAAATAAAAAAGTGTCACAACTCAATAACACAACAAATCCCATGTGGTCATGGAAATTACACATATGGCACACCACTACAACAGTAAGAATGGATCTAACAAAGAATATCAAACTGTCAAATAACTAACATGATCGAATTCTGCATTACTTACTAGTATGTAACATATCAGCTCAATACGAAAAACGAGTCGAGGAAGAATCATATCCGGACTTAATATCATCGAGTCCATGATACAGAATCAATCTCGTCCCTTGCAGCCTTGTATAGTTCAAGCCTTTTAGCACACTGCTGTCTCCTCTCCATCAATGCTGGATCCTCATCTAACATTTGTGAAAGTTGCTTCGCCTGAAACACACGCACATGCAAACACTCATTAACCAGGTCTCGATACAGACGTAGAACCACAGCATTTGTGACCCACATATGCACGGATTAGCAATGTCTCACCCTTGTTTAAGGGAAAGACTATTCACTACAGGTTTATCTCATTAATGGTGAAAACATAAGAGTGCTCGTGACACGTTACCTCTTTCTTCCCTAGCTGCGTGTAAAACCGGCTTAGCAATGATTGTTTTGCCTCCCTAACTTGACAGTAAACCACAGCCTTCGGGATTGTGTTCTTAAGTGTATCTGACACCATACCAATATATGAGGAAACATTTGACCCTATCCTCCGAAAATGGCCCTCACCATACCGGTCTACAGCTGCAGTAGCTTGAGGGTTCCCTCCTGGGTTCCCTCCAGGATTTCCTACTTTATCTACTTCTTGGGGAAGCTTCCGGAAGAACTCTACTGTCAAATACGATGATTCCATATCTACCAGTCGGACAACTGTCTTCTTACCTTCATCTCGAAACCTCTCCAAGGCCTCGTTACCAGCGGCTGCTATATCAGCTTGCAGTGTGGGAAAGCGTTTTAATTCCTGTTAATAGAAAACACCAATAGACATTCACCTATGGGACACTAGACAAGACAAACTTAAACTACATAAGATCAATTTTCTCAAATTTTAACCTGTGTTTCTGCTATAGATTTCCTCACAAGTTCCTTCAAGACAAAGTGAACCTACACATAAAGAAAGGCACATCAGCTAAAAGTAATGTCACAAATCAGAAAAAAGCTTTAACTACTTGAAGAATTCGACATAAATCTAGAACAACTATTAAAGTAATCAGTAAAGGATGACACTTACAGCATCCACAGAAGCTTCAGCCGGGCCCCTGAAGTAATTTAATGCCCCTTCAATAAGCCTGCGATAACCTTGCTCAGGTGCTATCAAGTGTGGTTGATAACCATCTGCCTCGGACACTACTCTCTTTACGTTTTGCAGAGAAAGATGGCGATCAAAGGGAAGCTTCCTCAAAGCAGCAGGTAGCTGGTTGTCAAAGACTCCATAAATACGATCACCTCCTGGTCGCCTAATATATCAATGTCCAAAGGAGTTATTATACCATGCAGTTATCACTGTTATAGCTCGAGACGAAAATGGAAAGTGCAGATAACCCTAAAATTGGAAGTACTATACTCAATTCACTAAAATCACATTATCCAATTTAGATAAATTATATTAAGGCTACCCATAGTTGAATCATGAGAAGAAAATTGAATTAGATGATGTCCCAACTTTACTAACGATATTTGGGTTTCTAAAGCAAAGAATTAGTCCATATCTTAAGAGCATGAATCTAACTCAAAGATGAATGCTTTTTATGCTCAAACTAATAACCATGAGAGAATGGAAAAAACAACAGAAGTAGAAGGAACTTTACCCTCCGTCTAGATGCTCCTTGAATATCCGTTCAAACGCACGACAAACTTCCAATACAGTGTATAGTTGAGCCTAAGATAAAACATCACAATCACACACAGCACATGAAGTAACTTATACAGAAGTATAGCAGGTATGCTACTCACCCCAGCATCAAGAGCAATAGGCCTGCCAAGATGATCCATCTCTGATTCAAGTTCATCAATACTTTTGTTTATCAAAGAAGTGATGCTCGGTATCCGAGCCCTAATTACAGATTCCAAATGCTGAAAACAAGGCAACATTGTTAGAAATACTCCGTTTAAGATAGCAAAAAGCTAATACTAAGTAAAATGTACTCAATATCAAACCTGTGACAGAAGTTTTGCAAGATACTCTGAACCCATTTTACTTGCTAAGTGACCATAGTCTGGACTAGTGGCAAAATATTCACGCTCCTTGCGTCTTGCCACAATCATGTCCACATTTTTGTTTATATCAGCCTGTGAACGGTTCACAATTCCAACCCAAGGATACTGGAGCCGATAAGACCTTCCTTCAAGAACCTTAAGAATGGAAAAGGAAATAAAACATGTTAGTATACCAAGTCGGCAACAATAAAATAAACAAAGAATCACACGCTCAGATAAAGTAAATATAAAATTTCATATGAAAGAGAAAGAAAGCAAAAACTCACATCCAAAGCATTAGTCCCTTTGTCCATAAGGTCAAGCTTAGTTAACACCCCAAACGTCCGTTCACCTGGTATAAAAAACACAATTTTCTCAATGGAAAAAAGGTAAAATATACATCGTAAAGATTTGCATCTATACTAATGCTATAGTAAAATGATAGTTAATACATACCAGAGGGGTCGACCTCCCTGGCCAGTTTGATAGCATCAGAAGTTGCTATATCTTGATTAGCTGGAGATATAGCTAGTATGATAGAATTAGGCTACAAAAAGCATAATGGTGATTCAGAATGCAATCGAACAGAAATAAAAAGCTTCAGAAGAGAACAGATTGTTTAAGCTAATAAGATAGCAACATAGATCAAATTCAATAATAATAATAGCCGTTAGTCCAAGAATTGAATTCATTCAAGCAGAAACTTATATCCAAGTGAAGACTCTGAGAGAGAGAGAGAGTGAAAGGGGTAAAATACTATTTTCTTTTAATGAAGCACAGTTAAAGGACGAGATGCTCACCTTCTCGACATAAGACCGAACCATGGTTTCAATGTCTTGAACTATAGTTTCCGACTGCCCCTCTAAAAAGAACAATGGTCCCATTCAATAATTGAACACAAGAGAAAAACAATGAAAATTCGAGAATAACACTTACCAACTGCAACTTTTGTTAAGCCCGGTAAATCAATCAGGGTTAAGTTGACAACTGAATGAAGAGAATAAATGGTGTTAGCTAAATGACTCTGATCAACGATTCGTTGCTTCGAAAAAAGAAACATAATCTTGATTTTGATGACAAACCATTTGGAGAGTAGATACTGAGATGGATGGGAACAGGAGATATTTGTTTAGTCCTCCCAGTAATTCTCTCAGTTTCCTCCTGAATTTCATGGCGGACCGCCCCTGCACCAAGAAAAGATGACAAAATAAGCTTCGATTTCAAATCAACAGAAGAAGAATAATCCATAGAATCCATAATTGCAACAAAGGAAAGCTAAAAACATGCCAAGTCCAGCAAATTCGTAATTTGACGTATCCAAAGGCAAAGAGAAAAAGAAAAATAATTACCAAAATCAGTGAATCTTCTCTTGGGCATGTGAAGAAACTCAGCATATTCCTGCGACCCTTCGTCCGTCTTGTGAAGCTGCAACACCAGAGGACGTCTCGTCACAATTCCTGCACAGAATTACACATCGCAATTAGTTCGTTTAAGAGATTAAAATTTATAAATAAAAAGAGAGAGGGGAAACTAACAAACCCGATCCTCTGGGAAGAAAGTCACGGCCAACTATGCTCTCGAGCACCGAAGACTTCCCTGAACTCTGTTCTCAATCCAAAAACGAAACCCAACTCATATTAGAAGATCGGACACGTTTGATGTTCACAGAAAGATTGAAGAAAATTAAAAGAGAAACCTGTCCACCAACGACGGCGACAGAAGGAAGAGCCTCCCAGAGGGAAGAGAAAGTGTTATCACCGCCGCCATAATCACCGAGAACCGTGCATGCCCGCTGAATCCTGTTAACCAAGCCGATCAAACTCTCCATGGTGGTCATCTTCGATGGATAACCCTAGAAAACACGACAAGTTGAAATAGAACGAAGAAAAGAAATGAGCTCTTGGGTTCGCAGGCTGCGATGGACTAGTTGATAGAGGTGGAGAAAAAACGAGGAAACAGAGAGAAAAAAATTTTTAAAGAAAAAAAATATAAGAATAATATTCAAACTTCAAAGTAGTATGATTGTTGATTCGTTCGGAGAAACGTCAAGGTCGGCTAAAGATGATATATATACTGTGCACGCTCCGCACCGTTTTGTATTTGTTGTTTTATTTTTCTTAAATTGAAAAAAATTGCTACCCGTTTTACGCGTTTGAAATTTGAAATTTCAAAAAGATGGCCCAACGAAAGGCCTAGAAGGACCATTTGCCGAAATTACAGTTTTAGTGTTTCTTTTTATCTTAATATTCAATTGTGTGTAGAATCTAGGGATATTCAAAAATACATGACCCTAATGATCCGGACCATGAACCCGAACACTTAAAAATTGGATATTTCTTTTATATATAAAAAAATTACGCGAGTGGGCTAGGTACCCGGCCCGTAGTTTTTCTCGGGTAGTCAGATTGGGTATGGCCGAATTTTTATGTAATCGGGTACTTGACCCGACTCGATACTTTTAATATATATATATATATATATATATATATATTAGGTTCTTTAATATTTTTACCCTAAAACTAAATTTAAATTTTAAACTCTTTCTATGTTTGTATTACGTATTTTTATGTTTTAAATTTTTTATAAAAATATTTATATTAATATATTAATATGAGATTCAAATAAAAAATTCACCATCAAATTAATATTATTAATAACTTTTTAAAGAGAAAAACAGATTACTTACCGTAAAGAAAGGTTTAATACAAGTCCTACTCCTACAGTATATTTTTTGGTTTAAACGAAAAATAGGTGCCTAAAGTACGCTTTTTTTTTAATTTTAGGTGTCTAAAGTATTTTTATAAAAATGTGTGTCCAAAGTTTCAAAAGTTATAATTTTAAGTGTCTGGCCGATAATGGGGTTAAAAAAATCTTTAACCAATCAATCTTGACACGTGACACTAATTTGATTTCAGTTTTATATAAAATCCTAAAATTTTAAAAATTTTACAAAACGATCTCAAAATCCCTAAAATTACCCAAACTTCAAATCATCGTCGCTTTCGTCACTAATCGCCACCCATGAGCACACCCCTTTAGTCGCCAGACTAGGGCAGTTATTTCCCTCAACATAGCGTTGTTAGAAACGTCGAACGACGTACTAGCCGAACGTCGATTTCACGTTCAACGTTCGACTGCCTATTATATATCAATGCTTATTATATATATCACTTAAAATTAATTTTAAATCACTATTTTTATGTTTAAATTACATATTATAAATTTTTAAATTTTTTGTATTCCTCTATGATTTTTTTAAAACATTGAATTATAAAAAGTGATCGGATACCCGATAATTACGGGTCGGAACACGGGCCAACAAATGTACTACTCGAAGAACTAGGTATCTGGTACCTCGGGTACCCGAATATGAACATCCCTTGTCGAATCTAAATAGAGTAATGGCTTAAATGAAAAATTAGCTCTTAAACTATGTTTTTTGTTTGCTTTTTAAACTATATTTTTTTTTGTTTGATTTTAGCCCTTAAACTATTTTTTAGTCAAAATAAGCTCATAAACTATTATTTTTGGTCATTTTAGTTCTTAAACTATTTTAAATCAAAATAAGTACCTAAACTATGACATTTCTCTTCCTTCAGTCCCTAAACTATCTATTGGTTAAAAAATCTTTGTAATGTGTCAACATCTTTTTAGTCGAAATAATTTTCTTTTGACATAAATAACTATCGGACTTAAAGTTACCAGGAATAATACTACATTGGCTTATTTTAACCAAAAAATGGTTTAAGAACTAAAAACAAACAAAAATATATAGGCCATGTTTGGTAAATAGCGGTTTGGGCAAAAATTAGAGGTTTGACTAGTCAAACCCGCTAATATTAATGTTTGGTAAATAACGGTTTGAAAGAGCGGATTTGGGTGAAAAAGCTAATTTTGAAAAAGCTCCTAATATGAGCTTTTTGAGATTAGAGGTTTGAAATTAGAGTTGTAATGACTCTTTTACCCTTAATAATTACCAAAAATCTCTAAATAACTTAAATTAAATAATAACATTTTTTAATATAAATAATAACATATTAAATATTAGACTTATTTGTTGTTACTACTAATTTATATGGTGACATTTATAAGTTAATTATATTTTTTTAGTATCACGTGTTTATATGTGCATATAATTTTTTTTAATAATTATATAAATAATAAATTAACATATAAATCTTTCAAATATGTTAATAAAATTTTTATTAAAAATAATTTTTACAAATCTAATTAATATTTATTAGATACAAAATATTCATAATTGATAAATTATTCAAACAAGTATTGAATATAATCATGTCCTTATATGTCATTTTGCTTGTTTAAATAATCAAACAACTATCAACTATCAGTTAATTTTACCAAACACTTTTATACAATCAGCCAATACAATCCGCTAGTCAAATCAGCTAATGCAATCAGCTATCAGCTAATGTAATCCGTTATCAGCTATCCGCTAATTGCCAAACATGGCCATAATTTATTGGTTGATTTTTCATTTAAGCCTAAAATAATAATTAAATGGCAGAAAGATGACCTTCTTTCCTTTTTTTTTTGTCTTTGTTACGATTTTAACTCAAAATATATTAGTGCATGATAAAATTAGAGGTGTGCAAAATCGAGTTTGGTTAACCGTTAGTAAATTATTTCAGATAATCGGTTAATTCATGTTGCTTAATTCTCGACTCTAAACTTTAATCATTAAATCGGTTAATCGATTATCAGTTAACTGAAATATTCGGTTCGGATCAGTTCGGGTAATGGTTTATTAACTTTCCTTATTAAAAATATCAAAACTAATAACATAGTAAAAAATAAGCTAGAGTTTGAATTTTAAAATATTTGAAGAAAAAAAATATTAATGTATAAAATCGAGAATATGAAATAATTGACAATTAAGGTTGTATTTTTTTACTTCCCAAAGTAAAAGAAATCCGCTAATATTTATAAGGGAAATATATTAAAAATTACCGCTAACTTTTCATTTTCCAAGACAATAAAAGTATTTGAAAAATATTTGGGGAAGAGAATAAATTAACAATGTCGCTAAAATTTTGCCAATATAATTGTATAAATATGCATATTTTATATATTATATACTATGCAATCGGTCAGTTCAATTACCTGCTTTTATTCAAAACTACGAACCATATTCAAACCGAAATAATATTTTTTCGAAAAACCTACCAAAATTAATTTTTTCGATTTGGTTAACCATGTTTTCGGATCATTTTTTTAAATTTCAAATTTGATTTCGATTTATCGGGTTTTTTTGTACAACCTTAAATGAAACAATAAAAAATATAATAAATATTTTGTTGATACTTGAGAAGCATAGAAAAAAAATTAACCAAAACAAAGTTTGTCATAACCCTAGTTTGAATGTACGACCTTTTAAATTATTCGAATTTAATTTATTTTTTATTTTTAAATTATTTGAGTATTAATATTAAAATTTTAATCGAATATTTGACGAATATATAAAATTGTACAAATTTAAATTATTTGTCAAATATATTAATTCACTAAAATATGAATCCAAATCCATTAGAATTATTAATTGACAAATGTTTAAATTCCCTTATAACCTAACATATTTTGCATCTTTGATATAGAATCTGCATCTTCAGAACATAATTCGTATATAAAAAAATTTGAAAATATATAATTGACAGCCTTTATAAATAAAATGACATTTTTTTTAAATTTTAACTCTTCTTAAATATCGTTAAAAAATGACACCCTTAAGTAAATTTTTGGCTCCGCCCTTGCTCTTAACTCATAAAACTAAAAAACTTATTTACACAACCTGTGTATTAAAATTTTTCTTTATTAAAAATGCATTGTGTATTCATTTATTTCTTTTAATTATTTTTACACGATATATGTTTGTGTTATTTCATCACATTTTTTAAATACGTCATTATTGACTCATAACATTAGTCAAAAGATTAATCGTTTCAGACACTAAAACAATAACAAAAACTTATGAATTAAGAAAACAAGTTTAAAAACTAAATACAGCTCATATATAAAAGATCCCATTAACAACATTTGTAATTTTCTTCAAACTTTCTTTGACGAAAAAAAAAAACCGTTCTTCAAACTTTATCCTCCGAGTTATCTAGGGAGTCTAACGTAATAACGTGTTTGGGCATGCTCAGACTCAGCTCAAAAATAATATTACTAGGCTCGAAGTTTGTAGAGCTCAGAATTTTAAGCTCGAGCTTGAACTCGAATTAAATAATTTGAGTTTAGACATGCTCAACTCGAATTCACCTTGTTGCATTTCTCAAATTGCGTATATTTTTTTAAGTTTTTGAAAAATAAAATGTGAATATCTATTTGGGAAAAGATAATATTTATTTTTGAAGTCCACAAGTAATCATAATACATTTTCTAAATTATACAAGTCCACATTGGAGAATGGGTTTTAAAGTATTTAACCACGATAACAAGTTAACAACACTGAAACATATTAAAATCTCGAGTCGAGCTCACTCGAGTCGAGCTTTGATCGAGCCCAGCCCGAGTAGCTTGCGAGCCGGTCAGGCTCATTATCACCCTAGGTAAGACTACAGTGCGGCACCTGCCGAAATGTTATAAAACATGAAACCTAAAACGTTACCCACTAACCTAAAATGTTATAATTTTTTTTATAACATTTTAGGTTGGTGGTCTCTGATTAATATTGATAATCAGAGACAAGTTTCGATACTTACTATCAACCTAAAATGTTATTAGAAGTGACAAGTATTAATACTCGTAGTTAAGTTTCGATATTATCAATCAACCTAAAATGTTTATAAAAAAATGTAACATTTTAAATTTCTTGTTTTATAACCTTTTGGTAAATATCGCACCGTAGCCGTACCGAAACATGAGACTCACCCCAGTCCCTTGTATGTTCTGATGTGCTTAGCGAAGGGACCTTGGAAATTTGCGTGGGTTCTTGTCTGTGTGAGTAAGACGAACTTGTCCAAATAATTCAAAGGCGCATGTGCTCCTCTCAGTCTCTTGCTCTAGACTTGGGCCCGTTTTGTGTATTTGGGTTCATCGTTGGGCTTAACCTGATATTTTTATGGTCATGGGTTCAGTTTCAATCAAATATGTTTTATACAATACTTCAATTTTATTTTTTATAATTATATTAAGTATTTATTTTATAATTATACAAATATTAATACGGTTTATTACACAAACGGTCACTAATTTTTGAGTTAATTTCTTTTTCACCACTAAAATTACATTCCTATCAGAATTTTTAAAGTTTATCCGCTTCACGAGGCTTCGATTTTATTTATACAATTTTCATTATACGAAGTAATTTTTATTTGCCTACATGCTAATTAGATTATATATATATTAAAATATTTATAATCTTTAAGTATAAAAATGAAATGATTGAAATTATTTAATTATTAATTAAAAAATAGAAATAATTTATTTTAAAATAATTAACGGATAAATCCATAAAATTAAAACTTAACTCAAAAATTTAAAATACAGATAGATATTCAAAATATTTATTTTTATGAGTAACTTAAAGTTTGATAACGAATTCAAATATTTAAATTTTTTAACTAAAAGCTCGTCACTTGTGTTTTAGTGGCAAAAGTAGATGTTCATCATTCTTTGGGATTTAATTTCGAGCACCAACAATATATGCTATGTGTGTCGTGATGGCTATAAATATAAAAACATAGAATGTGTTGGTGATGATTGTGTTAGGGGTAGAAAGTCTCGGGTAAAATTATGGTTTTGGAATATGCTAAACTTTGAGTTTAGTCCTGCCAAAACATTTTTTATTTAAAATAGAGTGAAAGAAATATACTTCCAATAAAAAAGAAAAAAGAATAATTAACAAAGTGGAGAGAGAATTTGCTCCTAATAATTTTTAAATTTATATTTTAAAAGAAAGTGTTAATTAAAAATTTTATCCATTTGGGCGAAAGATTATTGACTAGCTGCTACTTTAACTAGACATGGAGTGAGAAAAAGAGTGTGCACTGCACCTAAGCCATTAGCTTTGACTGGCCACTCCATTATTATTATTATTATTAACAAAGCACCACCTGTTGGATTAAAATCCTCAATTGTGGGCACATATGTAAAATGTATGTTGCTATTATAAAGTATGACACAAAATAAAGTGACCAATTAAGTTAAGCGTGTCATAGGTATTAAAATGTCATGGAAATAAAAGTGTAGATACCATAAGATATATTTATAATTCAATGAGGGGCAGAGTTATAAATATTTAATAGTTTGATTTAATAATCAACTATATAAAGAGGTAGTGGTCCCCAAGAAATAGGTTTAACTTGTTTTTTCTCTCCTTCCCCGTCAGAGAGTTTTACTTCAAGAGATAACCTATCTTCTTGGAAGATCAATACCAAAGTTTTGAGATTTCTACATCAAGATTCAAGATTTTCAATCTATCAATGAATTCAGGTACGCTTCCGCATTCAGTTTATTCGGTTTATTATTCTTGATGATTTGACATGATAGATCATGGGTTTTAGGTTTCATATCTATTATGTTTTGGTTCTAACAAGTGGCATCAGAGCCTCGTCATGTTGAATCATTGAGAATCAATTGATTTATTTTTTGGAAAGAATCGTTTTGAAATCTATTTTAAGGATTTCGGTGTTGATATGGTGTTTGGATTATGTTTTTCTTATGAAATCAAATTTAGGTTTTATGATAATTACGTATGATAAGATTATTTGTCGATTAAAACCTTTGATGTGTTTGTGGTGGTTTCGAAAACATTCGTTTTCGATTATTTTCTTAGGGCTTCGCACATATTCTTAATTGAGAATTAGGTTCTTTTATTATTTTAATAAAGAAATCTTGTTTCTTTGTATTTTTTTTTCAAGTGCTTTTCGTTCAAAGATCTCGTATACTTCAGGAAAATTACTTGTGCGTTGTTCTTTGGTGAATCTTCGATTCATGATTCGCATATTGTAGGGTTTTGTGAATATGTATTAAATGCATAATTAAGATTAAATAGAACAATAGCTTTAGGCTACAAACAACTATGCTTCTATATTGGATTCAGGACTAAAGGATAATATCAATATTATTAGTGGACAATTATTAATGTTGTTCGATTATTATCAGGTTACATGAGCAATTCTTTGACACTAAATATATATATTTGCAAAGAATTTGTCATTAGTGCTATGAATTAAGGTATACAATTATATTTTATTCTGGAGAATAAACTATGGTTTTTTTCGAATGGCGATGGATATTCACATTGCAAATTTGTTTGGTTTAGTTAATAGTAAATACTGAGTAGTTTATAAGTTCCGGTAAGTATTTTGTTTATGTATTTATTATTATTAAACTAAGTTTGAGTATTGTAATGGAATTCATATTTGATTCGGTCTGTTCAAGAATTTTTATTTTGATCCTTAGATTATTATGGATATTTTAAGATCTTATGTGATCATTTTATGAATTACTCAGGTGTATAATACTTCTGATTTAGACTTTTAGTTAAAGTTTGATTGTTTGGAATTCTACTTTAATTTCGACAAATGCATGCTTAAGGAATTTTTAAAGAAACAGTCAAGGATTTAGATTTTTTCGGTTTCTGATAGCCCCATTTAGACAACCTTATTTTGGGTTATTTCAGAAACTTAAGTGTTATCAGAAATTTCGGTTTTGACTGTTACAAAATTTTAAATTTGGATATCGGTATATTTATTGTATATATTTTAAAATAATTTAATTGAAGCATTAAGTCACCAAAGTGACCTCTATTGTGGAAATTATTTTATTTTAAAATATAGAAGGTTTTGTGCATGTAAGTCGGATTATGTTAGTATTAATCGGCCCAAAGGAAGGTTAATAATTAACATTATTGCATGTGCAACTATGGTAATAAACATGTGATAATTATTCAATTTTATATGTGAGCAATAAATCGGCCCAAAGGAAGATTTCTGTTTGACATATTCTTATTATCAATGTTTGATTACTGTACCAAGATATCACTTGCAAGTTAATGTTTTGTCCAAAGATGAAACATTAATGGAGTGTCCGATATCTTGATATGTTGTTTACCTTTATTCAAATTTATTATTATTTTGGTTATCTTTTAATTTGATTGAAAGATAAAATTAAGACAAACATTTTGAAACAATTAAATTCATATTTTGGCTTCGGATGTCTAATATTTTAATGGATTAATTGAAACATAATGTCACCAAAGTGACCGCTTTTGTGTAGATTAGTTTATTTAAAATATTAAGATGATTATGGGTTTTTGTAATTCATGCGTTTATTAATTGGCCCAAAGGAAAGTTAATATTTGGCAGAATTACAACGACAACTGTGGCGATAAATGTGTGACAATTATAAGGTATTTTATGTGAGCAATACGTTAGTCCAAAGATTACCCTATTGTTTGACATAGTTTATTGTCAATGTTTGATTGCTACAACAAGAGTACCGCTTACAGTTAATATTACTGTCCAAAGACTTGATATTAACGTTGTGCTTGGTATCTTGAGGGGAACTAGCCATTATTTTGAATTTATTTGTTTACTTATGAATATTTATGTGAGCTTGTTTCTATTTTATTTACTTATTTTTGTTCTATATTTAGGTAATTTATTTTTGTTGTCACAATATCTGTTAAATACATTCTACACTCATGTTTAGTGAAACTAATTTCAAGGAATAGAAAAGACACTTACATATAGTATTTTGATGTATGAACATAGACTTTGCACTAAAGAATGAACAACTTGCACCTCTCACTGCGGTAAGCACCCATAAAAGGTATTTTGAGAGGTGAGATCGTTCGAATCGCATGAGTCTAATGATCATAAAACACAACATTCTAGATGTCTTTAGGAGCACAAATCTAAAGAGATTATTCATACTAAGGGTTTTCTTGACGAAATTAAGAAATGTTTTACTCAAAACATTAAGGTTAAGATGACATCACTTATGCCTTCTTTGATGTCTATGAAGTATAAGGGTCAAGAAAATGTGAGAGAGTAGATTATAAAATTTCTTTATATTGCTTCAAAATTTAAGGCACATAAGATCAAACTCTCTAACAATTGTTTGTTCTTATGTTTTTGACACTGCTTCCTATACAGTTTAACCAATTCAAGTTACAATTTTCAAAGGGAAAAATAGACTCTATTTGGGCTCATTTCTCATTATGTTCTAGAGGAAGAAAAGTTGAAGCATTATAAGTGTAAAAGTATTAATTTAATTAGTGCTCATTTAGTTAGTGTCTCTAAGAATAAGGGCAATAAAAGAAAATTTTAGAATAAAGTTACTAAGGGTCCTAGTCAAAAGAAACAACAATAAGTTACATAGTGTTGATTCTTTTGTATAAGTTAGGACATATGTGGAGTAATTAAACTTCAAAAGAGAGCAATTATTTCGGTTATTTTGAGTGATCTATGGGCTGTAAATTTTATGATCCCACAATTAAAATTACTTTAAGGAGAGATTTATAACTTTTTTTAGGATGTTGAGTTTGAAGGGAGAAATAAGGTTAGATGCATTGTTATTGAGGAAAAATTGAATTATAATTTAATTCATACTATCATCAAAAGTTTAGGTTTTCACACCTATCATTAATCAAGAAGTGAATCAAGTACCTCAACAAAATAATGTTGAACAGCTCTCATTCAAGATAAGGTAATTGTTTCAGAAGAACAAACTCAACAACCTTTAAAAAGAACAAGTTTCATTAAAGAGGTCCACGAGAGGAAGATGAAATACTATTCCGAATTATTATGTTGTATTTCTTAAAGAAAATAAGGTAACAATGGAATGATAGAAAATGAATCAATCATTTTTATCAAATCATAAAAGTTCTAACTCTCAAAAGTGGATTGATGTCATTCAAGAAGAGTATAATTTTATGCAAGACAATAAAGTTTAGGAACTTGTCTCATTACCTTAAGGTGCAAACCAATTGATTGTAAATTAATATTTAAAATCAATAGGGATGGAAATGGTAATGTGGATAAGTATACATCACGTCTTGTATCTAAAGGATATACTCTAAAAGAAGACATTGATTTTGCAGAGACTTTCTCTCAAGTTTTATTGAAAGACTCTTTCAAGATAATTATTACACATGTTGCTTGTTTTAGTCTTAAGCTACATTAGATAGATGTTAAGCTTGTTTTTTTTTAATGGCGACATTGAAGAAACTATTTATATGGTACAATCATAAAGTTTTGTCTTATGATACAATATCAATGATATGTAATTAAAGAAATCTATCTATGAGCTTAAGTAGGACTCTCATTAATGAAATTATAAATTTCATGTTGATTATCTCATTCGGTTTTGAGATAAATTTGGTTGACAATTGTATGTATTACTAGTTTAGTGGGAGTAAAACCAAGTGATACTCATATTGCTAAAGAAGACAAATTTAGTCTTACTCAATGCCCTAAAAGTAACCTTAAAATTTAAAAGAAATCCAAAAGATTCTCTATGCATAAGCTATTGAAAATCTAATTTATGCTTAAGTATGTATGCGTTCGGAAATTGTGTACATTGTTTGAATGTTAGACAGATATTTGAGGAATCATATTATGGACCATTGGATAGCAGCCAATGGGGTTATGAGATATCTTTAGAGAACAAAAAAAAAATTACTTGCTCACATGTCGGAGTTCTGGTAAGTTAGAGATCATTATGTTTACAGACTTCGATTCTAATAGAATATTGATGCAAAAGAATTTTGTCACATGGACTGCTAATTGTATATTGAATAGAAAGACCACTTTAGTTATTTTGTGACAATAAATATGCATTCATTTATTCTATAAATAATAGGAACACTTTAAACTTGAAGGACATAAATATTACGTTCCTAGTTGTTAAAGAAAATTCAGAGTGGTTGTGTGTTTATAGAGCATGATGGTACAAACTCCATAATTGCGCGCATATTAAGAAATTGTCACCCTAGGTCTTTTATGAGCACACTACTCATGTGGGTGTAATGTTATTTAAGGATATTCAGTTTTAGTGGGAGTTTGTAATTTTGAAATAATGCTCATTCGGTTTAGACACAATTTCAGTTACTTCAGTTTAAAGTTATTTAAGATTATTTTCTGCAGAAATAAAGTTCTTTTGGTTTATGTACACTCTGAATTCAGTAAAGTTGATCTCACTAAGGTTTAGGAGGACCAGTTGGAAATAGACATGTATGGTTCACATTTCATGTAATTTTTCATGCTACACATCCATGATTGATCTATGTCATTTGACTATATTTGTATACGTGACCATTGATGGGTCCAGTCATGATTGATATGGCGAAGACCGCTTTGATCCTATGTGGATATAGTTGATGGACGAGATTGTTATAAAATACCTATTATATAATAGCAAAATTTTGAGCTCATAAGGTTGTACATTTATCAAGAAACATATGTTGCCCAAGTGGGAGATTGTTGGATTAAAATCCTCAATTGTGGGCACATATGTAAAATGTATGTTGCTATTATAAAGTATGACACAAAATAAAGTGACCAATTAAGTTAAGCGTGTCATAGGTATTAAAATGTCATGGAAATAAAAGTGTAGATACCATAAGATATATTTATAATTCAATGAGGGGCAGAGTTATAAATATTTAATAGTTTGATTTAATAATCAACTATATAAAGAGGTAGTGGTCCCCAAGAAATAGGTTAACTTGTTTTTCTCTCCTTCCCCGTCAGAGAGTTTTACTTCAAGAGATAACCTATCTTCTTGGAAGATCAATACCAAAGTTTTGAGATTTCTACATCAAGATTCAAGATTTTCAATCTATCAATGAATTCAGGTACGCTTCCGCATTCAGTTTATTCGGTTTATTATTCTTGATGATTTGACATGATAGATCATGGGTTTTAGGTTTCATATCTATTATATTTTGGTTCTAACACCACCAGCAGCAGCAAAAGGAATTGATGAACTGCTTTGCAATGAAACATGGCTGTGGTTTGCTTTTTCTGCCAACTTTAAATGCGGAACCTGAAACCGCTATCAATCTCCTCTTTTACACGGGTAAGCCCCCATCAACTGTTTTTCAAATTTCATAAGAAAAGAGGGCAGAAAGTAGAAACTAGGAACTTGAAGAGTAACTCTCTCTCTCAATCTTAATCCATATTGAAAAAAGGCTTGCTGTTCTTGCGCCTTTAGCCTCTATGCAACTTTTGATAATGTTTACTTTATAAAGAAATTCAACCGCCATGTTTTCTCCTCAGTCCTCACGGGAATACTCTTTTTGACGTCTCTCTTTCCCTTCTTTTGTGTAAAAATTTTCTCCAAATCATGTTACTATTTCCAGGCAAAGCTCATGTTCTTCCAGGCTCCTAGGGAGCAGTGGAGTCAATCTCCCATTTCTCTCCATCCCTACCAAGTCACCCACTTTTTCTTGGCATGATGAGTTGATCAGTCCAAATAATGGGTATTTAAATTCTTCTTTACCCTCCTTCCATGGAAATGGAGTAGCCACTGGTATGGTTGATGAGTTTCAGTTTCAAGACCAACTATCTTTCCTCAACGAGAGCTCACAAAACCATGATTTGTTCTACCAGCAAGCACCTGACTTGTCGTCGAATTCATCAGTCGATGCTTGTGGTAGCACTGACTCCGTGGGCTTCCCTTCATACTGGGGAAGCAGCTCCTATCACTGGAGTGATATTTTAGGAACAGATGACCCGGCTTCAGGGCTTTGGTGGAGACCCTGCTTGTATTTTACAAGAGGGTACTGTAAAAATGGGAATAATTGCGGATTTATCCATTGTGGGGTGGGGAGACTGGTTTAGTTGTTGCTGCTGAAGGTGACAACAACATTGTTGGGTCACCTAACAAGGTTGAGTTGATGGACCAGTGCCATGAGTTACTTAGATTTAAATCAGCCAGGCAACAAGGTTAACTGCTGCTTCTCAGCTCATTGGTTCTCCTCCTTTTCCTTACTCCCCAAAGTGCATGAATTTAGTTCTTCAACAACAACAACAAAATGATACTCAGAGGTACATGGTGACTAATCCCTTCTTGTGCTTAAATCTTTTGTGTATATAACAAAGTTAAAAATATCATTTTTGGTTCAAACTATAGGGCTGCAGCTGCTGCTGCTTTGATGATGGGCGATGATATGAACAAGTTCAACCGTTCCAAGCTCGAAAGGAACGGGTTTTCAATAAAGGGTGAAGCAGGAATGGTTAACCCAGCATCAAGGCAGATATACTTGACTTTCCAGCTGATAGAACTTTCAGAGAGGAGGATGTGTCGAATTATTTCAGGTTTATTGTTGTATGTTGTACTTCATTAGGTTGTAAAAATGCACTTGATTGCTAAAAAACTATTTTGTTTTTCCATGAAATATTTATGGACCTGTTCAAGATGTGAGAATACTATACCAGCAAAAGAGGATGTTTGGGTTTGTTACTTTTGCCTATCATAAAAGCTAAAGTTAATCTAAACAATTAGCCGCTTTCATCAATTCATAGTACAACAGGACACTATGAACCCACTACATGACTCCAGCAGTCGGCCAAACTAGAGAATCCAAGCATGGGAAAAAAAGATTTTTTATATTTCTACAAAGCCAAAATCCTCAAAATATCCATCTGTTTTCAGCTTGTATAAACTATAAAATAAACTATTACTCATTTTCAGGTCCTCTGGGCTGTGCAACAGCATGTCTGCTTACGAATAGCTTGCTGATATCTTCAGTGACCACATTACTCCTGCCAACAGTTGAACCATGAATCATTAACAACAAATTTTCACCAACATAAATGAAGGATGCACAATACTACCGATCCAAGCAGCTATGACACGAATGGTTTGGCAAGAAGGTCGAGAGATATTAAAGATAGCGTTTAAGGTACTTTAGCCTTCAGGGCATATATATGATAGTGAGATCTCCAGCACATTGGATGCTTCTTGATGGTATCAGCCCCTTGGAAATGTAGCAATTTGTGGGGTGAAAAGAACACAAAGAAAACAGATGGTTTGTCAAGCATAAAAACTTTTGTTTCAATTGGAAAGAGAACATTGTTTTTCCTCATGGCATAAGAACAGAGCTTTAACATTTTAAATTCTTGTGATTAAGACCTTAACAGAAACAAAAAGTTCATACTCGGCTAGTAAACATGAATTTGAAGATTCGGATTTAATTTATTATATACATTACGAGAATGGAATACGTACATTATGAATAAATTAGTCAAGTTTCAATATGATTATATATTCAAAATCTATGAAAACATGAATTTCAAATTCACTACCACATAGGCACCCAACAAATCCATTGATATAAGCAATAGTTATGAATGTTACATTTATATATGTTTTATCACACAACTTGCACTATTCTTTTGATCTAAATATATCTTTTGAAATCTAAGTTCTGAAATGCTACCTAAGTTCTCAAGGAGATTCATTTCCACAATATGCAATTTATATTTATCCAATTACAAGGAAAAGTGGAAAAGTTCGAGGAAGCAAAGGTTACTGTCAACTCAAGTTGTTCAGAGATGAAATTGTTTCATAGCTAAAATCTTCAGAAATGGCCTAAAACAATTTAGCATAAATTTTTATGTTTGAGGATAAATTTGTTCCTTTTTTCTTTTTTGGGATTGAAATTTATAACCTAAATCATAAATGCTACCAAAAATTAAGCAGATTATGTATTAAATAAAATTTCAAATGGTTCTTCTAAACAAGAATTTTTAACCAATAAAAACACAAGGACTTTGAAATCGTAGAGAGGAAACAAACTAAAGGGGAAGAATTTAGATACCTTCCTCTGAGCTGAGGGGGAACAAGGGTTCCGCCTTCGGTATCTGGAACGTTCTTGGAATGACGTAAGGTAGCTCTCGGAAGTTTCGCCCTCGGTAGCGGAGGCGCACTATTGCTGGAGCCCGACCCCAACATACCCTTCGAGTCTCGCTTACGTGACATATTGTCCGCCATCGCCGCCGCTACCATAGATGCATGGTCGTTGCCGCTGGTTAATGGAACATCCGGAGAGTTCAAAAGCATCGAAGCATCCGGGAGTTTCTCTAGATATTCTGGCTTTTGATCCGCCGAAGACCCAGATTCCCTGAGAATTAAATTAACAACTTACAATACTTGTAACAAATTTTTAAAAAAATTAAATACTTGAGAGATGGATTAGTGTTATGCTTGCTCACAAGGTTTTAGGCGGGTAAGGGGGTCGCTGCGGTTCTGGAGCTGGCGGTGGTTCATGGCGGCGTTGTTGTGACGGTTCATGTTCAGAGTCGGAAACGTCGTCGTCTGAGGAGGATGCATAGTCTACCAGAGACATCTCTTCGCCAAATTCGCGACTGCTCAAAACGCAGCAGTTTCGAGTTTCGACGATTTAAAAATCAGAAGTTCAGCTATACGACGTCGTTCTAGATCCATCCATTGGTTTTTTAGCTGCGACTGTGTTTTTAAATGATAACAAAACGCAAATGGTACATCTAAAAGGTAATTAGCAGTGAATTTATCAGCGTTTAAATTTGATCTTAAAATGAAACCATCTTCAATCTTCACTTTGCTTTTACCCTCTTAAATCACCTTTTATAAATCTAAAACAACTAATTATCTTTTTCAATATGCAATATAATAAGTTGTTGGTTTAAACCCTAACCGTAATCTCTTTTTTTTTTTCTCAAGCCTGTAACTTTTTACTTTTTCTATATTTTTATATAGCCGGCGTGTTATTAGTCTTAGCATTGGATGTCAACTACCAGTAATATTTTCTTGTTTTTTTATTTTATTTTTTTATTTTATAAGTTTTAAATTTAATAATTTTGTCCTTGTGACACGTTTTTTCATACCTTTTGGTATGTATTTTCTGCCTTTTGTCACGCTTTTCTTCCGGTCGTTTGATCATTTTTTTTTTATTTTTCTATCAGGGTTGAATTTGATGTCGCCACGACTGATCAAGATGACGCTCTTTTAATTATCTTGTTGATCTCTCTGTTTTGGACCCTCGAACTGGATTTAGATACAAGCTCAAACACTGCTCTTGTTCAGGATTTAGTTGTGGTAATAACTGTGTTGTCAACGTGCCTTATTACTGTAATATGCATTTTTTTAATGTTGTTTGTTGTTAGTTTTTACCTTTCATCGTCGACCTTTGGTGATGTCTTGTATGTATTTTATTTCGAGTCTTTGAGTTAGAGTTTTTTACCTCTTATTTCTATGGTCTTGTTTATGCTCTACAGATGTTAGTTTTCGTATTTTTAAAAATATGCCCGGATCAAATTTATTTACATGTATTCTTAAAATTTTCTTCTTTTAATAAAATTGATGTACTCATATTCAAAAAATATGCAATATAATATTTAAACTTTAAATTTGATGTAAATTTTTACATTAAATTTTATTTTCATCACATGATAAAATGTTAATGTTACTAATTTATCCATAGATAATTAAAATTATTCAACGTCAAAATAAATAATTTTTTTAACTATATACAATTGATCCGCTATCAAATCTTTATATTTATAATTACATTAAATTATAATTTATATATTAAAATTCATACATGTGATGAGGAGTTTGTATTTAATGTATTAACAATTAAATATTTTAATTTTTTGAATATTCTGGTCTAATTAAATGTTAATATATATTTTTTAATCTTAACCATTTGATAATGTACACACACTATATAAACAAATTGCTTAAATATGTATCTCAAGAACAACCCGGCTTCTTTTTCTACAAATACCATTCATTCAATTGTTTTGCATTAAATATAAACTATGCTTACCATACTAGTGATAATGTATCAATATGGACCGTATCGGTTTGAAGGTAAAACGAAATTACACAAATAACGTACTGTTTTGAATTTTTAATATTAATATTTGTCCCGAACGGGTCTGTGTAATGTTGGTCTGAATTCCTCAAAAAAAAATGTTGGTCTGAATGACAAACCCAAGTTCATACTGGTAGAAAATTGTCGACAATCTTTTTAGATTTAAGCCCAATAACATATCTCGTTGGGCCTTGGAACGATTATCAACATTTATGACAATTTCATGTGTAGAACGATTTTTTTTTTGTTATCCTTCAGGTTCGACCGGGATTTGTCTTTATTAATCTAGACTGACTCGCGTCGCATATCTAGTTCTGGTGGTGAGTTTCATATCGGGGATTTTCTGTATACACAAGACCTCAAACTCGAGACATGCTTAAGCAATACTAAGTTGCTTGACACTTGGACTAACCCGTTGGTGGAACAATTTCCATTTTAAACACATGAGAATTAGATATCGGGCTCAAGAATAAGGTAAACATTCCTTCACTCATTTCTGATTGAATGATCATAGTTCCATTAATGCATATACATGAAGGCTCTACAGTTTTTGGGTTGAGTGCCACGCAAGGTTCTGAAGGAAGAAAAGGGAAACATTCTTCTTCTTTTGTAGATAGGAGTTTCACTGTTTCTTGATTGGATAGGGATAATAATATATCATCAACTGCATTATAATGGACTTAAAATCTTTCTTTTCATCTTTCAGCCTCCCATCACATGCTTGCTCTTTGTAACCAATCCTTATCTTTGGAATATTCTCTGCCAAAGGATCGGACCTTAGTGTTCCATGGCAAACTGGACCCTTTGCTTTACAGATTCTTAAAACATTTCATTTTGAAATCATGGGGCTGCTCTATCTCTCACTTTGAAAAAATCTGCAGTACAGTAATTGAATGGATAATCAACTGTGGCAGGCTGCCATATCCACCATGGAACTGGAAAGTACCAGAGTCTTGATAATCAAGTTTTTCATAAATCATTAGCAGTTCTTATTAAACTTTAGTCAATAATTAACATACGATATGATCGATCCTTCGGATTTAAGAAAAAAATCAAGCCTATACACTGTACTTACAATATTTGAGAGGCATTTTGCATTCACTACTATATGCTTATATGCAGCTAAAGCATTTACCTATGTGCTGCAGTGTATTCTCTAGATGTTATTGTGAGTAAAATATTGCCTTTTGAAATATTCTTTGGCCAGGTGCAAGTATTGCCAAGGGATCGTAACTGGATTTTCTCCGCGCGAAGACTTCCCATTGTGAGCCGAAATGAGCTTTCCACTCTCTCTGTGTCGAATAATGCGGCAAGTATTGCTTTACACCGAGACGAGCTATCTCGCAGAATTCTAAAATTCTTTTGTTCTGGATTAGTATGTGGTCTAATCCATCAGTTCCTGTTGAAGAAGGTACTGCAGAAGAAAGGAATGCCACTAAGTAGAAAACATCTTCTTCTGGTATTACAACTGAAGTTCTATTGTCCCACCTGTAAGAAACATTAAGTCATTAACACTATGATCAAACAAACAAACATGTTAATGTTAAGAGATTAATTTTGTTAAAAAAAGGAAAGTTTACTTTGATTTATTAACCGGGTAGATAAGAATGGGGCCATTGCTTGTATCTGTAAGGATATTGCCAAAGACATGTTGAGCAAATATTTGGATTTTACTTCTTGGGATGAGAAGATTAAGCCATGGATGTGGAACTTCCCATAAACCTTTCGACCTTAGTTTGATCTCGGAAATGTGAACTCGGTCTAGAAACTCAATGTAGGGAACTTCTGATACAAAAAGTGTTGATGGAACATGGTTTAACTGAGATAATGAACTCTTAACTTCCTGCATAGTGAAAACAGACATATAAGTGCTTCCATTTGATGTGAATTAGGAAAAGTTCAACTGATGATTGGAAGTGTGTCTCACCTGATTTACGACAGCCGTCTCGTCTCGATCGAAGTACTTTGCCAATTCTAGACAGAAGAGAGTTCTTCCATCGGACTTGAATTTGCTGGCTTGAACAGGATCTTGTGGATTGAATGATGATCTCCAGTTATTTAGGAGACCGGTTCTGTTTATTATCACAAATCCTTCAATGTAATCAAATGTGCTTTCTCCAGATATCAACTTCTCTTGGTCCTTGGAAAATGTGGCAAAATCTGTGTACAACACTCTAATCCATTTCACCTGTTAATAAAGGAGAATAGTCACAACAATTGTAATTTCAACTAAATTAAGACCTTTTAGCTTAATGCTTGCCGTTGTTACCATTTCCGGTGCTGGTTCCAGCGATATTCTAGCCCGTGTTATGATACCGAACTGACCGAGACCTCCAAGAACGCTGTAAAAGAGATCACTGTTCTGTTTCTCCGAGCAGTTCACCACTTCTCCCTTCCCTGCAATCAATTGATAAACCAATTGCCTAATCAAGTTATATATCATTGATGCTGAACTTTGTTAGTCCTTAAATTTATTGGAACAAAGTACAAACCTGTAACAACTTCCAGTTGGTGAACATTAGTGATCTGCGGTCCATGCCGGAAGGCCTGTCCACTGATCCCGGCATTCGACAGTGTGCCACCAACCGTTAAATGCAGGTAATCTGTCCAAGATTTCGGTGCCAGGCCATGTTTAAGGCCTTCACGCAGGATGTTTATCCACAACTCGCCACCGGAGACATCAACATAGGGGAAGTTCCCGGTGTGAAACTGCATGTCAAGGCCTTGGAGTGATTCCATGTTGACAACAACACCTCCAGGCGCTTGTGCTTGACCCTGGAGTGAATGACCATGGCCTCTAGCTGCAACCGTGAGCTCTGAACCAGGACCCATCTGCCAAACATGCTTCACCGCGGTGGCGATATCCGAAACCGACTTGGGGCGTAGAACAGCCAGAGGAAGGAAAGTGTATCGATTGCCGAAATCTTTAGCTGCGTGGTGAACTTGTTCGAAGTCGAAATGACCATCAATGGGAAGCGTTTTTAGAGAAGAAAGAATGCTGGGAAAGCAGAGGTTGATTTTAATGGTCATGCAACTGAAGAAGAAGATCATAAAGCTTCTTAAGAAAAGCATGTATGTGTTTCTCATATCTATAGAAACTCTATTTTACCGATGTGGGAAATGAAGACTGCCTTCTTAGGTGGGAGAGTTTTAGGATTTTCTGTTTATAAGAGAAGCCATCGCACATATAAAGCCAAGTTCAAGAGAAACAAAAGATTTTCACAAATCTTTTATTGCTTAAATTTACTCACAAACCCTTTGTTTAAGGTTACCCTTTTTTTCTGTTTTTTTTTAGTATACAATCAGAACATACGGTTTTAGTTGATTATATAATAAATACAATGCGATCGAAAATGAATGTAGGAAAATTCAAATCCTGAAGATGACATTAATGTATGTATTGCGAGATTTGGGGTAGGGTATAGGGGAGGGGGCCCGAGGCACGTGAAATTCAGATGCTTATATGTGTGTTTTATGGTTGAAGGTCATATGATTGGTGGCGTTGGGACCTGTTTGGACCAGCGAATTTGTAAAGAATGAAGTAGGGGATGACAGCTTAGTTTAGGGGAGGGACACCCATTGCTTATTTTTTCCTTTACTATCTTTCGGCAATCTCTTGTTCCTACATTGTGTCTTCAGTCTTAACCCTTGCCTTGGAATTCCAACTACTGGACAACTTACAACTTATTACCGAACAAAAATTCTTTACTTCTAATTGTGTCCCTTTTTATGTCTCATACTAAAAAATATTAAAATTAAATTAAATTTTAACCTTAAATTCTAAACTTTAAACTTTAAACTTTAAAAAAATACATTATACCCCTAATTCTTTAAATCCTAACTACAACCCATAACCTTAACCCATTTTTTTTAAAGTGGGCACCAAAAAAGAACATAATTTGGAGAAGAGGATTCCATCTAATCCAATGTTCTTATGATGTAGATATGCGATTAGATTTGGATTATAGTGCGTACTTACTGCTGCTTCCTCTCTGTAATTGACTTGTCGTCTAGCATTTAGGTTTAATTATGACACCTTTTGGTACACTTTTTATTAAATTGAGAGGTATTATATTTTTATGTTAGAATTCGAATCTATACAAGAAAGTACAAGATGAATTAGTGAATTTTTTTATAGACTTTAGTCATTATAGAAATTAGGATTTGATTATCTTACTTTAATTCTATATAATTTTAATAGGATGATAACGGGGTGGAGCTTTGGCCGCCTCAATCTGACCCGAAATTTAGATATTTAAATCTGACCTAACCTTGATTTTTTATAATTTAACCTGATCCAATCTCGACCCAACATAATTGAATCGTAATTCAACCCTGAAATTTTAACAAAAACTCGTTTGAATCCGACCCAGCCTGAAAAAGTAAAAACACATCAAATATATTATATAAAAATAATTATAAAATAATAAAATGATGTTTTAATAAATATAACGTGACATGTGTCATCTAAATTTGACCTTAAAAATCTCAACAAAAAATCTTATTATGACCTGCTCTAATTCTCGATTAAAAATAAAATTTTTAATTCTAAATATATTAGGTCGGGTCGGGTTGAGACTCGTCTGAGAAGGGAAATTGCCAATCCTAATAATTTAGTCCGTTAAAGTGGTTGTTAAGAAATTATAAGTGAACAAAATGTAATAAAGGTGAAAAGCAATAAATCATGCATACAAAATATTATTTGCCCTTAAAAAAAGTTGACATATGATTACATACATTTACGTATAAGAGGAGAATTCTTTAAAATTGCAAAATGTATCCGCATCGTATAAATCAATCAATTTGAATATGCTGGTGCGATGCAAGGGTAGCATCTGTTCAACTTTTTTAGTCTTTTCAAAGACGGCACACACAGCAAGACATTACTGGTGCTCGAACCCGAGTCCTAAGGGATGATAAACATCTACCTTTGCCACCAGGACACAAGGAGATGAGCAAATTTAGAGATAATTTTTTAATGAGACTCGTGATAATATTCCCTTATTTAATAAAAAAATATCCAAATAGATAGATTTTGTTAATTGTTATTAGCGCGGGGATATAGAAGTTTTATCCCGACCACTTGCCACGTTCAAAGTTGGAATTCTACACTGATTCCCTTACTAGAAGCTACATTAGGTAGAGCATACTTGGAATCTCACCAAAGTTGTTTCTTTACTCTCTCTCTCTCTTTTTTGTTAATTTTTAAATGAAAATATTTTACATAGTTACGACTAAAAACAAGCTTAACTCGGGGACATCCGGTGGGAAAATAGACTTTCACGATACCTTCGCCTACGGTTGAGGTATTTGTTACTCGGGATCATATGTGAGTACCTTTTTGTTTATCATGTAGCGCTTTTGCGCATGTCGCTTCTTCTCTTATGATGCATATACCACCATGTGTACTCTTTTTCCTATTTAGGTTTAGGGCGTTTTTAACGAAGCATGTGGGGTATTCTTTTTTCAATAAAAAACAAATATCTATAAGTATTAGATGTAGTGATAAGACAGATCACACTTTTAAAGAAAAATTCTATTTAAACCTTGAATACAATATTATTAAAAATGAAGAACTATAAACAGTGGCCCACCCTGAAATTTTCAAACCTTACACATTTGGCTTTAATTTTTTAATTTTTATGAATTAGTCCTTAAAATTTATGACTTGTGCCCACCCTGAAATTTTAAAACTTTTATGATTTGTACCCATCCTAAAAAATGTTTTGATTTGTGCTCACCCTCAAAAAAAATTCTGAATCCGCCACTGACTATAAACTCTAAATATGGACGAAAGAAATAACAAATTAAAACTAATCTAATTAATTTTTTGCTCAAATAATTATGATAATATTACATATAAGCAGTTAAAGATTATGAAATTTTGAGTAGATGTTGCACTCACTTATGGTGTACCATGTGGTGAAAAACCTAATCTTGAATAGTTATACACATACTTTCTAAAAGGAGACCGACCACTAATGAAAATAAAGAAATCATTGCTTGTTTTATTAGCATAATCTAATGATTCTGTGGGGCAAGAGAATTATTATATTGTACACTGTTGCACAATGGTAATGCTGAAATCCCCCGACGTGGGCCTCCCTTGTCCGTCCGATGCTCTACATTTGTGGAATGCAAAGGCAACAACATTGAACTTTACTGGATAATTATATATCGCAGTTGTCATCAAAGAATCGAAGGGACGGCCAAAGTGGGCTCTCCATTTTGCATGCAGAATCATCGACCAAACATACTTGACACGTCAGCACCATCTCGACCATTCTCCATTGGATAATATAAGATTGTGGACCGGCTAATCATGTTTCGACGTGTGCGGGCATGGCCATCCATCGGGGTATCGAGTTCATTTATTATAACCCTATGGTATTGACACTTTATTTTAAGTATCAATACCTCGATGAATATTGATTCTAAAATAAACTTCAATTTTTTTATCTATACTCCAACACTAAAAAAAATTAAACCTTAAGCCCTAAAAAATAAATTATATATATACCTTAACTCTAAGAGTTAACTCTAAACTTCAAATTTAATTTTTTTTAATATTAGGACATAAAAAATGAATATAATTTAAAAAAAAATAATATAAATTGAGTCTCGAGACACTCTAACAAGATGAAAAATTCTTGTTCCTCAATTTTCCAATCTTTTCATCTTCTATATCTCAAACACTTGCAGGGTTTCATTGTATTCAAATTTTCTCAAGTATTTGTTGTTATCGGATTAGTGATTTTCGTTGCAAACATTTGTCTTGTGAGATTTCTTTTTTTTTTTCTTGAAAAAGTTTCTTAAATTTAGATAAAATCTTAAGGGATTTTTTGTAAAGATAAACTGTCTTTAAATATTCAAGTTCTTAGGAGAATCTTTAGTTGAGAAAGTTTAAGTAGCAAAGGCAAACAATTGAGACTGAACCACTATATATCATCCTATTTTTATTGTTTTAATTTTTTTTTTAGTTTTCTCCAGAATTTGAAAAGATCAGTTCACTCTTTCTCTTGGTTTATCTCGATCGTAAATCAATTTAAAAATATTTATTTTAAAAATAATAATTTGGCCTTTTAAAAATTAATAGTCAATTTTAATTAAAAAATCAAAGTAAAATGATTAGAAAAACAAATATTAAAGATTAAATTTATCGTTATATCATAATTAAAAATAAAAATTATAAATAAATACTGATATGCTGTACATATGATAATCAAATTCCTTGTGTACAGAGTTGTGGCTGCATTGGAATGCGTTAAAACTTAAAACTGAGAAGGAAAATGCCAAGCTAGCGCATAATATTGATGACTTTTCTGGTGCATATTACTACCAAAATTGTGGTCAATAAATAATACTGTATAATCCAAGTTCTGGATTTAGACACCTGCATACATCCAAGATATATATCTTCTCATGTCTCTCTCTACTTATTGTCATATTTTTTACAGTTTGACTCAAAACAACAAGGTTTTGGTCGACAACAAACATTTGTGATTAGAAACATAATTATATGATTTTATGTGTCCGTATGTATGAGTTAGTTTTAATTAACATGTCATATACGAACCCAACAAGTCTTAATGAAAAAGTAGATAATGTCCATTCTAGGAGACTCGAGTTCAATCGCAATGTTTGCAAGGCGTGTGAGCATTGTCAAAAGGTTAAGAATATTTATGGTCAAAAGTTAGAACTTAAGTTTTAGGGTAATATCTTAGAGATTTAGATTTTAACATTTAAACCCTAAATTCTAACTACAAGACTTGAATTCTACACCTCTAAATCATAGACCCTAAAATTAAAACATTCATTCAAACTTTTTGTTTCTACAGCCAGTGCATGTTATAATTATCATAATATTTATTCATATATATCGAATGTAGATATTATTATTATTATTATTATTATTATTATTTGGATATTAAAAGCGAAAGGGAAAATGAATTGAAGTAAAAAAATTCTGGGAAATGAAATACTAGTTGAGGTGGAAATAATACTGCTGCTTTCCGGATAAAAATTCTCAGCCTCTTTTCGGTGCCTTTTCTTATGCCCTAATATTAAAAAACACTACAAAATTAAATTTCAAGCCCTAACCCTAAATTCTAAATTCCAAATCCTAAACCCTAAACTCTATACTCTAAAAAATACACTCTACCCTAAAATTTTTAAACTCTAACCATAAACTCTAACCTAAAACCCTAAACCTAAATTTGAGCGTGAATATATAAGTAGAGACACCGAAAAGAGGCAAAGAATTTTCATTCGTGTGTTCCCTTTCAAAGTAATGGTCAAGTCAAGGAATAAGGAGAAAAGAAGTTGCATGGTCCAGTGGCTGGAAAAAAAGAAGTCAGTCCAAAGGGTTGAGGCCTTATCGGGGATATTATATGATAGTGGGAGATAAAACCTGGTCCCATTCCGATCCACCCCAACAACAGATGAAGTGAGGGACAAGACAAGCAAGCAATGCTGCCAACAACATCATTATTCATTAAATATTGTTGTTGTTAGTGTAATAATTATCACTCCAAACCCTGTGTCCATCAGCTAACAATTGACTAATGCTGGCAATAAAACCAAGGCGTATATGGCACGTTAAAAAACCGACTCACAAGTCACAACTCCCAAATGAATAAACCAAGTGTGCTTTTAACTCATTTTGGGTGTCATTTTCTGAGATCGACCAGTCCTTTTCCCATAATAATTTTGTCAAGGATTCCCCTCTTCACGCTTCAAAATCTTGAACAACTTGTCTCAAACACTTGACAACTTCTTGGGAAAGAATGTTCTACGTTTGAACAGCTTGTGGACGTGTTCTTCCACCCCTATTTTTATTATGTCGGCAGCATAGATTTGTTAGAGACATTTACTTACTAATTCATGTTAATAATTAGTATATATCCATACATATTTTTAACCCTTTGATAAGACACATTTTATAGATAAAGCGATTTGAATCTGGATTTCTTATGATGAACATTATTTTCTTTTTCACTGAGACCACTTGTTGAGTTCGTATATTATCTTTTACACATATGATCGTATCGTATTTTAATTGTTTTTGTTGTGTTTTAGAATTGTGTGGGGTTTAAAACGGTGTGCAACCCACAGTTGGGTGATTGGTGGGTTAGGTTGAAGTCCAATATAGAGGAATGGTGGAAAACGAGGATGAATGTTACAAGTGCATGGTGGTAGAGACATATTCGCTTTCATGGAAGGAAACAGTGAAGTTTGGAGCTTTACAAATGTCGATATCCAATAATAACATGTATAATGCGTGCCCTATTATAGAAACCAATGTCAAGTTCCAAGCTCCCCATCTTTGACTTTTTTTGTCTCCACTCTAAACCTTGTTTGCCATTACCATTGGCTAAACCACATTCAATAGTTCTTAACTTGTCCAAAATTGTTGGTATTTCTTTTGGGTGCTACACCCGGCAATTCATTTACATATAATTTAATCATATTAATTCTAACTAATTACTATTGTGTGATCACAACTAAACCTTAAATTTTGAAAATCGTTTCATTTAGAAGAAAACCTAATTTTTTTATCTCAATTATAGAAGCCCCGCACACTTTTGTTCTCTTTTTTCCGAGTAGCGGCACCAGTTTTAATATTAGCTGCCGGGATCGATCGTTTAGTTTGTTTTGTTTTTAGTTTTTAATGAATTATTATGTTCTTGTGGTACGATTTATACCTTTTGGTACGTTTTATTCTGTCTTTTGACACGCTTTTCTATTTTTTTTAATTTTAATTTTATATTAGGGTTGGATCTGACGACGCCACGACTAATTAAGATAGCGCTCTTTTTATTATGCTGCTGATTTCTCTGTCTCGGACCTTCGAATTCGATTTAGATACACAATTGCATTCACCGTTCCTTATTCGCGATTGAGTGGTCAATGACCTTGTTGTCAACGTGCCCCATTGTAATATGCATTTTTATGTTGTTTGTTGATAGTTTTACCTTTCATCGTCGATCCTTGGTGATGTTTGTATCAATCTTTTGTTTCGAGTCATGTTTGTATCAATCTTTTGTTTCGAGTCTTTGGATTAAGTTTTTACATTTTTCTTGTATGGTCCTCTTTGATCTTGAGACGTTAGTTTTGTTTACTAGGATTATGTCTGAATTAGGTGTCTTGTTTACTAAGTTGTGAACTTTTATAGTAATTTTGGATATATCATCGTTTAATAAAATTAGTAGATTCTAATTAAAAAAAACTATACCGAGTTACAGTGCAAATCCTGTTAGGAACTTTCCTGTAAATATATGAAATTACAGAAAAGAAAATAGAGATAAAATTAGAAGAAAAGAAATAGAGAATAAATTTAGAGAGGAAGAACAAGTTGGTTCATGACAAATCCTTTCACTTATATTTCTTTTATAATATTGGTTAGAATTTTGTAAATTACAACAATGACCTAGGTATAATTTTATGATTACGATTCAATTTCTAGCAAGCTGGGATATATTATATTATTGTAAATGACATATAATTCTAAAGTATCAAAGAGAGTAGCAATGTCATGAATTACAGCATATTTGGCGGTCAATTCTTGCTTCAAACATTCAATGGTAGAGCAGAAATCTGTATAACTATACACGACAAGAAGGTATTGCATACTGGCTCTTTCGCTTGTTTTCTGACTCTGTGTTCGAAGCAAAAGGCATGATAAACCGTCCGAACAGGTGATCATAAAGAAGCATGCAGATCAGCCATGCCATCATTGCTCCGATGTCACTGTCCATGCAGGGGGCGACAATGGCGGAACAGCTGCTTCCTCATGAGCTGCACTAGCTTCAATTTCCAGCACCTTCCTAACAGATGGTTGATGCTGTCTATAACTGCCTATCTTTCTTGAAGCGTGAGAAGCCAGGGAAACAACTCTAGATGAGTTACTGCTGTCAATGGACGCTAAAAATTTGTCCTTTGAAATAGTACTGGGGGCATTTGCTATAACGGAGCTGAATACGCCGGACTCTCTTAAACCTTGTATTATGGCCTGAGCCAGCAAAAGTGCATTAACAGGAAGAGGCGATGAGGAACAGCTAGAAAAGAGAATTTTGAACACATAATAGAAGCGTAAAAACAAATTGAAAAAACGTACATTGAAGCGTAAAGAGAATCTAAAGATCCAAAATTTTCATGTATTTCATAATCTCACTATGCATATGTCAATTCAAATTGAATTCTAAAGATGAATGCTTATAAAAGTAGATTTGGTTTCAAGTGATTTCTAGTTTTCACTATTGTCAAATAACTGTCCTTACCGTTGGAGCATATATGCGAGTTAAAATACCCTTTCTCAGGAGTTTAAGCCTTAGGTCTTTATCACCCCACACAACATGTTCACGATACCTACATTAACCAGAGACAACGTCGTTCAACATCAGCACATCCCCACACTAAATTCATGTTAAAAGGAACAATTATAAAAAAAATATAAAAAGACCCTGCATTCAATCATATACCAGTTGAGCATCTCTTCCTCGGTTGCAGTTGAAGCAATTATAAATGCCTGCAAAAGGTAAACGTTTAAATAGATAATCAAACAACAGTTAGAAGGAAATGATATCCATAACAAGCAATAATACGAAGTGCAATTATAAATCAGAGAGCAATCCAACCATATAACAACCACAGTTTAACCCAAAAAATCTGGTCCATGCTCTAAGAACAAGGGAAAACCGGAAACAACAGGGCAACACAAGATTCCATTAAATCAAAATTCAAAATGGTGTTTATTCAGGCAACGTAATACAAACTTGGCTGTCTGCTGACTACCTCGGAGCAGTGTTTAAAAAGGCGCTACTGAGGCGCGCCTAGGCGCTAAGGCGAGGTGAGGGTGAAACGCCTAATTGGGTCTAGGCGAGGCGACTTCAATGAGGCGCAGCAAGGCGCGCCTAAGGCACACAAGGCGCTGAGGCGTCGAGGCGCAGAAAGGCGCCGCTTGTTCACTTTTTTTTGTTCTTTTTGGCTTTTTTAATTTTTATTTTTATTTTTTACATACTAACTTGGGCCAAAAGTGAGACCACACAAAAATAACATTAATCAAATGAAACTTAAATTAATTTGGTTGAGTTAATGTGTAATTTGAACTTAAAGCATAACACACTATATATATAAAAATTAATTAAATTGGATCAAATTTAAATTCAAATGAATTTGGTTGAGTTTTAAAAATCGAACTAAATTTAATTGAGTTTAGGGGTTTTAGTGTAGGGGTTTAGAATTTAGGGTTTATGGTTAGAATTTAGGGGTTAGGGTTATGGTTAGAAATTAGGGTTTAGGTTTTAAGATAATATGGTTAGTGATTTAGATTTTAACCTACAAACCTTAAATTTTAACCCTAAATCCTAAATTCTATCAACAACCCATAAATTCAAAACTACTAAACTTAAACCCCTAAACCCTAAACCATAAACCCTAAATGAACTCCCTAAACCCTAAACTAAGACATTGTGTAAACAAAGTTTCTACAAGCGCTTGTGCATGGAATAATTACTCATATCATATATCCTTTTGAGATTATTATATAACTAGCTTTGTGTATTTACAGTATAAAAGATTTCATATTGCATGATAAAATGCAATGTCATATGCTTTTTGATTGAAAAGTTAAAGGTAAAAAAAAGGAAGAGCTTTTGTTGAACTTATATTCCTTTTTAAAGTACTAATTTTCTTTCTTGTTTTGTACTAAAATGCAATGTCATGTGCATTTATACATTCTCCTTGATTTTTCATGTTGAAGTTGAACATTTCAAAGAATCTCATTATTCTTATTTCCCAAAATTTTATTGAATGTAAAGAATTTTCAAGTGATGTTTTATGTAACTTGTATATCTTTTATTTTCAAAATGTGCGCCTTACTTCAATAAGGCGTGCGCCTCTCGCCTCTCGCCTTGCGCCTCGGATATAAAACCCCTATCGCCTTAGTGCGCCTTTTGCCTTTTTTAACACTGCCTCGGAGGAATATTAATCATAAAACAGATGCATCATAATATTGCTTGGGACCCTATCAAACATCACTCCTAATATTGCTCCTCATCTTATCTGTGTCAATTATTGAAATGTTCTTCAATGCTTTTAGCAACCTAGCATCATGTCCTTAAGTTAAAGGTCTTCCCTTTAATTCAGGCTCTCCAAATTTCTCAAGTATAGATAACATGACCAGAAGTTTTTATTTCAGTGGTAAATATCTAGTTCATATCTCCTAATTTTTAACTGTCATTTCTGTTCTCCTTAATAACTCGTTGCAATTCCCATATTCTAATACTTACGCTACAACTCATAAATAGTAGTATATGTGCGTGTGTGTATATATATAAACCAAAAATACCACAAGGTAAACTTACAGATCTATCAAATTCCAACATGAAGCATCTTTTGACATCTTCCTTGGTAGGCTTGCAGCCACACCGATCACGTCTAGATGTTAGGTCTGAAAATTTGGCGTACGTGTAGTGTAGAACAGCAGCCTCCTCCAATTTGATTTCACTTAAAAAAGAAAAAAAGGTAAATAAGTGCCACTTGTATGTACACAGAAAATGATATTTATATTAAGCAGCTCCATTCTCTCAAGTCACAGTTTCAAATAAGATATGCTTTATTCAAGATATGATGTCAACATAAAACATGCTCTCATTATCAATTATCAAGCTGCACCCAACACCAAGGTACGAAACACCTCTTACCCCCTCACCCCTTCAAGATATATGCAAGTATGCATGTCAAACCACATAAGAATTTAATGATATATGTGCATTGGGTCAGGTCATCTCATCATGATTTTCTACAAGTGCACGGAGTCGCCATACTTTGGGGTTTTCATATAATTGTGCCATCTGTGAGCACCATTTGGACGAAGATGATCCTGAATACGGGCAGCTGCTTTTCCATTCCCATAAGTCAAGAAATAATTCGGATTACCACGAGTTGATTCTTTATACATGCCAAAGTAGGTGTCCTTTGGTAGATGGTCAAAGTTCTTCTTGAACATCGACACCTGTTAGTGTGGATAGAAAAGCAAGCCACTTGTGAAATTCCAAATCTTAACTTCAGCCACTCGATTTACTTAACTAATGAAAAGCAAGGAAAAAGTATAAGTGACAATTTACCTCAGTAAAAGGATCCTTGATATCATCCCGTTCAACGCTGCTCTCCTAAACAAAAAAGGAACAAAAATTCCACTACCAAACGTCACAGGCCATTCCAAATGAATAACAAGATAACCAATCATAGTCACCAGTTCCAAGTTCCCTTATTGATAACTTTTCTCATTAATTCATATAATGTCACTCACATAGTTGGGAAATATGACCATATCAACATTGCTAGGTACATCAAGTAGCAACTGCCTCAAAGAATATTCACGTGCACCAGCTGGGTGTATTAGCTCATCAGTATCAAGATGAAGTATCCAATCCATTCCAGCATCCTTACATTTCAAAATCCAAAAAGGAAAAAAATATCAAAGTAAGCATGAGATTACTAACGATTACAAATATCAAGGCATTTTAATTCATGAAAACACAATCATTCATGGAGCGTACCCTTGCCATGACAATAGCCATTTCCATATTGAGGGACTGCTTTACAAAGAGCTCGTAATTGCAAGGCTTGTAAAAGAAACTTGACAACCATGTTTCATTCCAGATCCGGCTGAAACCCACAAACAAATACCATAAGTTACAAAACAGAAAGTCATTTTGACCAAAAATAAAAAAGGGAATTGTTCATAGAGAACCAGAAAAGAAAATATAATGAAAGCAAGCAGAAAATAAATTCAAAATAAAGACAGTTTATCACCAGTATCCTCCACATTCTAGTTAAAAAAAAGGAAGAAATATAGCAAAACTAAAAGAGATGTATTTTAATCATAAAAGGGGGAAAGCTAATTGACCTTTTAGCCTGCTGCTCTTCAAGCTCTCTTGTTCTGTATATAACTTTTACTCCCTGAAGAGTAAAACATAAAATTTATGCTATAAGCAATTCGAACCAACAACAATCACTGGTAAATAAATCAGGTGAGAAAATTCAAATTATAAATGAAAAACATAGAAAACTATAACAGAGGTCTCCAAAGACTTCGGAAACTCACCGAAATAGATTCCAAAACTTTAGAAACGTTTGGAGATGCGGCGTGCCCTTCGACAAAGAGGAAAAATGTAGCGACTCCAATAACCTTATGATAAAACATCCATGGCAAAATCTGTTCCAAGCCAGCTGATGTACTTGTCGTAATGCAAATCTGTTATTTCAGAAGCAAAACAGATGAGTGTTATAAACAACCTCTCGAACTGCCTCTATAGGAAAAGTCAGCTGAAAGAAACGAGGAAGCTATAAACTTTATAAGCAAAGTTTTGAACTAAATTCGAACAAGAGGCCAAGTGTAAGGAAGACAAACACTTGTAAGTCAGAACTCATAATAAGATTATCGACCTAAATTCTAGAAAACGGCACGGATCTAAGCAAATATTGGAGATTTAAAATAGGAACACAAGCTGAAACTTCAGCAGTTAAGTAATATCCACCAAATTACAGCCAACAAAATAAATCACCAAAAAACAAGGTTCAGATCGTCCCAGTAAAGAATAAAAGGGTTACCTTGGGCCTTAAATTAGCTTCAAAACCAAATTTCCAGTCCCCATAGTAAGGGAGAGAAGGAGAAGAGCTGCGACCGAGATTGATGCAATCAGAAGAAGAATGCGATTTGGGGGAGAGAGGCGAGAAAGTCTCCATTCCAGGGAAGACCTCGTGGTGGGACCCCCGTGGTGCCCATCGGGAATAGGCGCCGGATGTGGCGATGGTGGGATCGGATTCACCCCCTCCGCGCCACTGTAGAACGAAGGCTAACGCAGCTAAAGAGAGAGGGAGGAGTGTTAGGAGGAGCAGAAGTTTAGAGAGGAATGACTGGGAGGAAGAGGAGGTGGCTGAGGTGGCGGAGGATAACAGCGGAGTAGAGCGGTGGTGGTGGTGGTGGCTGGGCATTCTGATTTCTGATGGTTGGAGACTAACAAATGAAAAGGAAGTCCAAACCAAGAATGGACTTTTCAATTGTAATATGAAAATCGGGTGAAATTGTAACAAAATAAAATAGCGTAAATTTCGTAACACTTAATTATGGGTTAAGTTCTGATTTAGCTACTGATTCAATTAGACCATTAATTAAATTAGTATATATTAATTTATTTGTTGTTAAAACTTGTGATAGCTAATAACAATCGCTACAATTACACATTTGATATAGGTTACTTATATAATTTATTAATTTAATCTTAATTTTAATTTAATTAAAAATTAATACTCAAATTAGATAATAACACGTGTCATCGTCTAACCGAAACTCAGACGAGATAAGACAACATCAACATTTTTGGCCATTCAACCAAATAATAAATCTCAGTGTCGCATATTAATTAAATGTCAATTTAACTAAAAAATTTCAAATCAATTATAATTTTAGGGTTTTAGGTTTTGTTTAGGGCTTAGAGTTTAGGGGTTTTAGCGTATGGGTTTAGAATTTAGGGTTCATAGTTAGAATTTAAGAATTAGGGTTAGAGTTTAGGTTTTAGGGTAATATGGTTAAGGATTTAGGTTTTAACCTATAAACCCTAAATTCTTTCCCTAAACCTGAAATTCTATTAATAGCTCCTAAATTCAAAACTATTGCACTTAAACTCATAAACCCTAAATAGAGTCCCTAAACCCTAAACTAAGGCGTTTGTGCATAGAATAATTATTTTTATTGGATTATTATCTCATACACAGGCGGTAAAAACTTTTTATTTCCACAAGCGCCTTAATTTTAGTGTTTAGGGGTTTGATTTAGGGTTTGGAGTTTATGGGGTTTAGTATAGGTTTAGAATTTAGTGTTTATGGTTAGAATTTAGAATTTATGGTTAGAATTTAAGGATTAGGGTTTAGGTTTTAGGGTAATATAGTTAAGGATTTAGGTTTTAACCTATAAGCCCTAAATACTATCCCTAAACCTAAAATTATATCAACAACTCTTAAGTTCAAAACTACTACACTTAAACCCCTAAACTCTAAATAGAGTCCCTAAACTCTAAAAGTAAGGCTACACAAGAGCTTGTGCACGGAATAACTACCTTTAGTGAATTATTATCTCATACACAGGCGGTGGAAACTTTTTGTTTCCACAAGCGTCTTAATTTTAGGGTTTAGGGTTTGGAGTTTAGGGGTTTTAGTGTAGAGCTTTAAAATTTAGGGTAATATGGTTAAGGATTTAGGTTTTAACCTATAAAACTTAAATTCTATCCCTAAACCTGAAATTCTATCAACAACTCTTAAATTCAAAATCATTACACTTAAACCCCTAAACCCTAAATAGAGTCCATAAACCCTAAAACTAAGGCGCTCGTGTACACAAAGTTTCCACGAGCGCTTGTGCATTACCTTTATCGGATTATTTTCTCATACATAGGCGGTGGAAAACTTTTTGTTTCCACTAGTGTCTTGATTTTAGGGTTTAATGTTTTGATTTAGGGTTTGGAGTTTAAGGGGTTTAGTGTAAGAATTTAGAATTTAAGGTTCATGGTTAGAATTTAGGATTTACAGTTAGAATTTAGGAGTTGAGATTATGGTTTAGGTTTTAAGATAATATGGTTAATAATTTAGATTTTAACCTATAAACCTAAAATTCTATCCCTAAACTTAAAATTCTATCATAGCTATTAAATTCAAAACTATTATTCATACTTTTATATAATTTTTAAATGAACAATTAAAAATCACATATTAAAAGATAAAACCATATTTAATAAGATATTGGTATAAAATCTCTACAATTCTATCGATAATCGTCTTTGATATAGATTTACTAATATAAGTTTTATAAGTTTTATTTTTCTAACTCACGTCATGGTCGCTTACATTTGTTAACTTGTAAAGTTTTATTTTACTCCTTCACCTTTCAAAAGTTATATTATTGTCTTAGTTTAACCCAAAAATAATAATTGACTTGTTAACTGCCATTGTATTGATGATTCCACACATTAACAAAAGAAATTAATTTTTAATTAGACCCTTAATTTTTTTTACAAGTTTTCATAATTTATATTACTTTATGTATCATACATTAGTATCATTGATATAAATATTTTGGTAAACTACATCGGTGACCACCGAACTATTGGAGTATACCTATTTTGATCACTGAACTATCGAACTCGTTAATCAGACCATCAAACTTATTAAATTGACCTATTTTGACCACCGTCGTTAAAAAACTAACCGAGGAGGTAACAAAGGGTGACATGACGGGTTACGGAAATTTGTAAAATTACACATTTGATCCATGTTATTTACCTATTATAACAATTTAGTAAACCCAACAACAACAAGCATTACTTTGCCTTCCTTGCTTCCTGCCGACAGTGCTACTCCCCATATACAAGTTTAAAGCAGAAATCGGATAGTTCAAATCCCATAATTTGATACCAAAATTTCCCAAAACCAGAGACTTGGCGTGTCCTCTCTTTAATCCCTTCAATTTCCTTTCAAATGTAAATCGACCATTCAGTATTTTCTTTTTTTTTTGTTTCCTCATCAAATACGTTGTTTGTGTCCCAAAGACTTAGATTTTAGGATTCCAATGGAGATGAATTTAACAGGGGTGGGGTGGGGGGCAGTGGCTCAGATTATAAAAAGAGAGCTACGTGCTTCAAGTGATTTGCAACTGGTGCTTTAAGTGATAGAGCTGGAAGAGATTCAAACGACGTCGCAACAACAACAAGAACCGAGAAAGAGTGAAAGAAGGTCCATGCTATCGCTATCGGACGAGTTGTTGTCGCAGCAATGTGTATGCTTGTAGCTAGTAAGAACCGGTTCGTAAAATCCTCAAAGTTGCAAACCAGCTCCATTGTTCGATTGACTCGGTTCGTTTGCAGCTTCATCCAAGAACACCTGTAAAACTCACGCCTTCCCTCTTTCTCTATTTGGGTTTTCTACCAAATGAAAAAAAAAGTTTTTTTTTTACAAATTTTGATATAGCTTGGTTTTTACTGTACAATGGAGAACTCCTGACTTGTTTGTTTTAATATTTCATCATCATCTTTTGTTCTTTGTCAAACTTGATATTAATACATTCTAATTAATTGATTATGATTATTTTTCATTCTTCAAATGTTATCATGGGATCTGGGTCTGAGTCCTCTTAAGCTTTTCTATTCAAGCTGTGTGCTTTAGTTTAATTTCTGTGCATGGGGTGTTAATAGAGACCAAATTAATATTATATGTAAATAACATGGATTAAATGTATAATTTTACAAATTTTTGTTGCCTGCCACGTTACCCATCTGTTAGTTTTTTAACAGCATTAATATATTATTATAAAAAAATTGAAACACTTGTAGCGTTCTATCGAGTTGAGTCGAGTTTTTGAATCCCTATACAAATTTAATTGTAATTATCTATCATCCAGTTCAGTTTCATTCCAATTTAAATGAGTTTCTTTAATAAAAAGACCGGTTGGTTCAACAAGCTTCAATTTGCACTCTTATGCTTATGCCCAAGGCACAATCTCAACATAAGTCATTTAATGACTAGCAAGTGGGTATATAAATACTTTTCAATGCTTGTTATCCTATCAATGTGAGACAAGGGTCTTCCATTTTCCTTACACAATTTACAACTACCTTACTTTGAGCATTAATTTCTCATTCATCACTCAACCAATTTGAACATATGAGATATCGTTGTAAAGGTCTCATGGAGTAGAATATGACTAATAAATTTATCATTCGAATCTCTATCTTTACTCATAGAAAATATTGCTCAAAGTTTTCAATTTATCATATTTTTCCAACAGAGGATGTCATATATATGATATGTGTAAGAAATTTCATTAGGAATTGGCCATATATTCATCATGACACAAAAAAACTAGCAAAACCAAGATCGTGCAGTCAACTCGGGAATGTGGGAGAAAAGGTAAGGGAAAGCTGCTGTGATTTGTACCTATCCATCCCCAGCTAAAGCTGCGACTGTGACTGTGAGGCCATTGTTTGTAAAGCAAGCAAGCATGCCTTGAAAAGGCTGGTATGTCTACATGATTACTAGTCTTCCATTATGAACAAACAAAAGTGGAAAATCACATGTTGAAGTTTCCAATTACATCAGAACGAAGATCAACTAATTTTAATGCAACACTTCACTTGGTTTCCTTATAAATACCTTGTTTTCTTGCAGCTGAAATCTGAACAAAAATGGCTTCCTTTACATCTCAAGCTCTCTTCATATCGTTCTTCACCTTCTTCTCAGCTTTCCTCATTACAACCAATGGACAGTTCTCGAGTGAATCTGTTATTACAACATCCACAAAACGCATGGAGAAAACGACCCGTCTCCATTTCTACTTCCACGACAATGTAAGTGGAAAAAACCCAACAGCCGTGAAAATTACCAGGCCACATAACAAGTCAGCCGGTTCATTTGGTACCGCATACATGGCAGATGACCCTTTAACCGAGAAAGCCGAGTCCAGTTCGAAACTCGTGGGGAGAGCTCAGGGAATTTATGCTTCGGCTTCTCAACATGATGCTGGATTGCTTATGGTCATGAATTTCGCTTTCTCCGAGGGAACTTACAATGGGAGTACACTTAGTATTCTTGGAAGGAATGAAATTTTTCATACGGTCAGGGAAATTCCCGTAGTTGGAGGTACTGGGATTTTCCGGTTTGCTCGAGGTTATGCTTTGGCCAAGACAGTCTGGTATAGTATACAGGACGGAAATGCTGTAGTTGAATATAACGTATCTGTCGTGCACTACTGAATAATTACAGTACTATTTATGCTTGCATGGAGCTAAATTATCTACTTGTTTTAGGGAGTGTTGGAGTTGCAGTAAGTACTATTGTCTGATTTGTAATTTCTCTTTTTTACTGTCTTAGGTCATTTTGCAACTTTTGTCAAAATGATCATTGTTGAATGAAGCAAAGTGTCATTTCTAAAACTTTTCATAACAACACTGTGGGATTGCAGAGAAAGAAAAACTTGATATTCTTTACAAGAGACAAGCAAGAAAAAGGAGGGAACAAGCGCACACAAAAAGATTGTAAAAACTAAAAATCTTAAAATTTTAGGGTCTAAACCCCCAGGCTGACATTGAATACAGAGGTCTTTCTTGCCAGCAGATTACCACACGTCCATTATCTTCTTTGATTTTATAACCATCATAGTTATTGGTCTGCAACAACCGTCCCGCCTGCAACATGCCATGGTAGCTTAAGGGCACCTTTCCAAAGCCGGCCAACTCGAATCTTAGAATCCATTTCTCAAGCTTCTCGTGTCTCTCATTTCTCTCAACACCTTCACAAGCTATGATGTTCTTAATTTCCTCGCCGAATAGCATCTTCTCGACCTTTTGTCGTTCTACTGGTGCTCTTGATACCGTGGACTCTAAGCAATCGAAGAGTGCAGCATAGAAATTCAATGCTTCCATTACCCTCTCCATTAAAGTAGAGCCATTATGGTTGGACTCCTGCTCGGTTATAACAATCAGTTTCGGTGACAGTCCCCGAAGAGCGGATAGAAAGCTCCCCAATTTCGGTGCCGGAGCTAAGGCAAGCGGGGATAACGGTGATGGTGAGGCCAAGTCTGGACTTGGGGTATATACATGGACCGGCTCTTTCTTAAGCCACTCTCCTAAAGTACGTTGGTTCATCTGCAGGACTCTTTTTGACAGATCGGTATTGATGTTCTTAGACATGGAAGGAGAGTTGATCCTTCTAAGCATCTCATCATCGGTAACCAAGAGCGAATGAAGCTGAAGGACAGAACTGACGGCAAGAGCTTCTCCGGTCTTAACACCCAAACTTTCGAGATCGAGGTTCTCTAACTTGCAAACGACCGGGATAAACTGAAACGGACTATCCCATTTTTCGGCTTCTTCGGTCAATCGAAGTGCCATACGATCCAACACCTCTTTCTGTTCATGTATGCCTGTAATTCTCAAATGAGGAGGCCCTTCTGGTCTAGCATTAAATGTTTGAAAAAGATTAATCCATTGTGCAGGCTCGAAGCAATCGAGATCTATAATATGAACCATTTTCTCCCCTTCCATAGCTTCTACAATGGCCTGATTCGTGATAACATATGCAAGCTTCAAGAAAGGGAATAACTCAAAGAACAGATTCTGAACATGAATTCTCTCGTGTACACATGATATTTTAGTAGAATTGAGGGCCTTGTGAAGACCAGGCCATGCTTTAAGCACCCTATTAGCAAGTGCCTCGGTGAAGTAAGCCGCAATTCTTTGCACGGTATCTCCATCGGCCGAGGCAAGGTGGGATATTTGTTCTAGGCCAATATTGGCATTCTCGAGACTACCGGCGGCGACATGGTTCGCACATGCCACGAGAAGATGGATCAGATATAAACCCCTTTCCTCGGATTTGAGCTCCCGGATCCATGGGAATGGGGATCCCAAACCAGGAGAAAGTGACATCCAGGACATGAACTGAAGTGGTGGTGAAGTTATAAAGGATTGTCCCCCTTGAATCATTCCTGCCATTAACAATCAAAGTAAGCTTATGTCGAAACAATTTGATGGAAAACCAATCTACATAGCGAGAAATATAAAAGTAAAACTTTCTTCTTTTTTTGTTCCTTTATGTAAGAATAATTGTGGATAAGAAACATTAGTTGAAACTTGAATTTGCAGAAACTGTAACAGAGAAACAGTAAAAAATTCCATATTTTGATTAATAACAGATTCCCATACCAAATTAAGCAGCAAAAAATATGAAACAAAGAGAAGGAACTACCAGAATTCAGCTGAGCAAAAACTAAACAGATCAAATGGAGCAATCAGTTCATCAAAACCCTTGAAGACCCTTTAAGGGAATTGGAAAACTTAGCTGCCACTTAAATCTAGAGCAATTGCATTAATAAAAAAAGGGGGGGGGGGGGGGGGGGTTGGTTAGTGGTCTAAGGTTTTAGTTGGAAAAATGAGTCAGTCGGATTTAAAAAGCTCTTGTCTTGAAGGACTTTTCCATGTCTTCTTTGGCTACACCACAAGAGCCTGTTTTTGTCTTCTTTGTTTTTGTTTGTCTTTTTGGAGTCTTCAAAAGAATATGGAATTTCTTGAAATACATACAAAATCCAAAATTTATATAAGTTAATTAAGATGGCATTGAATTTGATTTTGTTTTTGGTAGGATGTGAAGTGGATGGGAATAAAAGCTGAGCAGAATTGGTATCATTCCCAAGCACAACACAAAGCCAAATATGCCCTACCAAAGCAAAACAACAACCTTGCTTGTTGCTTAGTGGGGGATAGTGGGGGATTACAATTTCCATGTGCCTCCAAATCAACAATTTGTTCTCTTTTTCAACCCAAAAGCAAAGCGATATCCACTTGGGGGCCTCCTCCTAGCATTAGGACAAAGAGACACGCAAGTTTTAAGAACAGCCAAAGTCTTTTATGGTTAATTACCCTCCCGGTTCTTCAGGGTTTTACCCTGACTAATCCGGACTAGCCCGCATCGCATACCTGACTTTAGTGGGTAAGTCTCCCAATAGAGATTTTCTACATACACAAAGCTTCGAATTCCCTGCTTAAACTATACAAAGCTGCTTACCACTTGGACAACCCCGTTGCTAACATAGTGTGGTCTTTGGGGATGATGTTGGAATATCTTTGCCCTCATTCCTTGTTTTCTTCAAAAGAAAAAAAAGGGTTTTTAAAATTTTTGGTTTAGAATGTAATGAAGATCCAGATTATGCCGCATAATCAAGGATTAGTAATTCACCACATCATGTACTTAGATTGGCTCAATCTTGTTGGTGGGAAATGTGATGCCCACTTGACTCCATTTTAATTTCTGGTATGATTCTGCTGTCGTTCCTTTTGTCATTTGTTTATCATGGGCAGTGGTAGTGGCCAGCAATTTTAAGTCTTTGCTCTTTTCGACTTATACATGCTTGGCATATACTTTTGATACTTGATTCAATTGGTCTATGAATATATTTTTGTTTGTATTTTTATTGATTTAATCAAGTTTTTAAGTGATATTACAGTCAAATGATCTCACATCACTTTAATGGCATAATTTAGGTGGTAAAATTGTCATTAGTTTTTTTTGTAGTCCTTATATTTTTACTTTGGTTAGTTTTAGTTCATGAACTTTTTGAGTTTTGGAATTTCAGTCCTGACCCAAATGGTCTAAGGACAATAGAATTAAATTATAGACTTTTAAGTATTTGCTTGGTATATGAATGATGGAAAAGAGGAATTATCTTAATCAAATGGTTAAGATTCAAACTAATTTTCCATTCTTCCTCTTTTCCATCATTCATACTAAGTAAAGCCTAAATAATTAACTTGAAGAATATAAATACATGAGTTAATAACGGAATTTAACTTAACATATTTAACGCTCAGAGTCTTATTTATGACATGTTTTTTTATCCGTGAAATGCATTAAATTATTTCATTTTAGTAGATATGCGTAACATCAATGGTTATAGTATGTGAATTAAAACAGCAATGCTCTATAAGTAACATAGAATACATAGTTAGAAACAAGAAATTGGAGCAAACTTTTAAGGTTGTCCCAAACTTTATTTGTTTGTATTGGTGCCAACATAGCTGATCCTATTTGCTGTTTGTTTTGAGTCGAAGATTTAAAACTAAATAATGAAAAATTAACAACAAAAAGGTACAGGCAAGCATACTCGTGTTTATATATTTTATTATAACTGTGTTTGAAGTATTTTATATGTATACAATTTTTAATACAGTTTGTATTACATACACGGCGAAACATTCATATTTTCTTATATTTTATATAATTCTGTATTTATATCATGTAATACGTAGTATCTAATATATTTATCGTATCTTTTTTCAATGTTAATATACGTATTCTCAATCTTCCTCGTATGCATTTAGTTTCGTATTCTTAATCTTTTTTCAGCGTTAATATACGTAATCTTGATATTTACGATTCAATTCGAAACCAGAGACAAAAATGTCATTTGGACGTTAAACAAAGCTTATTGTCTTAAAATGGCCATCGATGCTTTCGATGTGTAAGGTGGGATGTTTTCAAGACTCCACCTTTTTGTAGTTTTGCGGCCAAGCAAGCATAGACTGCTGTTTTGTTCGTTAAGTTGGAACTAAGAATATTACAAAATTTTCCTCTAAAATTCAGCTCAACTCCCCCACCCTATTTTATTGGCTTTACTTGTTGAATGTTTATCCAAATACTGATTAATTATTGCCACAATCTTTAAGTCACGGGATTGGAATTGTCTGAAATGATACATTTTTGTCTTCATTTTAATTTGGCATCATGTTTATATTATTACATTATGTTACATGATTATGCGAGTGAAAAGAATTATGTTAAAAATATTTTAAATAAAAAATGTAAGGATGTCAATGATTTAGAAGTTATTTGATCTTTTTTATCAACCCATCCGTTAACTTAGTACTAGTAAACTTATAATTAGATTTGTTTGTGGTTTGAATTGAATGTTCGAGTCAAAATATAAATTTCAAAATTTATCCCAACCCATGCATATTTGAAATTGGCTAACCAAATTTATTATTATTATTATTATTATTATTACAATGAAAATCAATACCAATTTGTACAAGTATAGTTAGCTCTATCAGTACAATGCACAAGTAGAATTACAATTATAATCAATACATGCGCACAAACAGGCAAACTAATAAAATATATTTGGACCTAGTCAGAATAAACCTAGATAGGCCCATGCACAGAGGGACTTAAACCAATATAAAATCTAGACTAAAAACCCATATATACCTAATTTTATATAAAAAGTAAAAATATTTTTTATGTGATATGAATTACATAGCCATCTTTGCTAAAGAGAAGTTTGAGCCAAAATTAGAGGTTTGAGCTAAAATTAGAGGTTTGATCGATCAAATCCACTAATTTAGATGTTTGGTAAAGAGCATATTAAAATAGCAGATTGGGGTGAAACCTCTAATTTTGAAAAAGCTGCTAATAGGAGCTTTTTGAAATTAGAAGTTTTGACATAAGAGTTATAAATACCCTTTTACCCATAACAATTATCAAAGATCTCCGAATAACCTAAATTTAATCATTTCTATTTTAATTCTCCAACCTTACGAATTTACATTGTAACATTTGTAAATTAATACTATTTTTTTATTTTTATTCTCACACATTTATATTTGTATTTAAATTTGATAATAATTAAATTATATTAAAAATAACTATATAAATAATAAATTAATATATAGATCTTTCAAATATGCTTAATAATGTTATATTAAAAATTATTTTTCATAATCTAATTAATATTAATAGATACAAAATATTGATAACTAATAAACTATTCAAATAAGTATCGAATATAATCATTTTCTTATATGTCATTTTGCTTGTTTAAATAATCAAACAGCTATCAGCTATCAGTTAGTTTTACCAAACACATTTATATAATCATCTGATACAATCCGCTAATCAAATCAGCTAATGCAATCAGCTATCAGCTAATGTAATCCGCTATCAATTATCCGCTAATTGCCAAATAAGTTCATAAACTATAAAAATTATATAATGTTTTATAAACTTAAAATACAGATTAAGACAGTTCTTGAATGTTAACTCAATCCATATTTTATATACTTGAATTGAATTTTTTTAATCTAATATTTTTTCCTCAATCTCTTCCAAATTTGGATGGAAAATAAAGTATACCCGTAATACCTAATTTATTATGAATTTTATAATATACGGATGGATAAATCAAGGGATTAATTGGGATTCAACCTTTTAAAGTATATAAGGCCTAATCTTTTTTGGGCCAACCCTTTAAAACAACCAAGCCTCAAACCTTATAATTGTCATGGACACTACATTTTTCGATTGAGTTTCGTATACGTTATCTCAACTAATAAGAATATAACAAAACAAAAATATAAAAGAAAAATTAATTGAAATAATATATTTTCAAGATAATTTATATTTGATACATTGATTGGGTGTAATTTATCATTGAAATATATGACATCATTAATTTTTAAAATAAATATTAAGTGTCTTTATTTATGATGGTATATTCATCTTTTTTTTTATTGAAACGAGAACAAGCTACAACCTCATGCCTCATTAAAAAATTTCCTTAAGCCTAATGGAGGAAAAAGAGTGCAATCGATTGTAGCGCAATACAATAGCGAGATTACAAGCTAAGGGCATAAACACCCAAACCTCCCACTAGAGCCAAAATAAAAACATAATTCAATCAATACCCGTGGTTCGCTGAAGATCCAAAGTCATCCAAGGTTTCAAATTCAACGGTTCCAACGTAAACACCATCTCATCATTCCTCAACCTGCGCATCTCAACGTCCATCCTATCCGCAACCGTATTAGCTTCACGATTAATTAAATTAATCAATACCTCCCAATCACCATGAAGGCAATATTTGATATGATCAACAAGAGGAATAACATTTCTACATTTAGAACTACCCATAACAAGATGAAAAGCCTCGGCACAATCGGTCTCAATGATAACCTCCTTAAAACTAAAAGATTTTACATGAAAGATGCCATCCAAGATAGCCCATAATTACGCTTCAAGGGAAGAACAACAGCCAATATAACGCGCAAAATCAAGTAACCATTCACGTTGGTTCCGTCGAATAACACCGCCTATAGCCGCACTACCATCGCAAATATCAATTGTTCCATCAATATTCAATTTAACCCACCCTTGATTCGGTAGCCTCCAAATTTTCCCAAACTTCTCCAAATCCTGCACTTTGCGCACAACCTAATCACTACTTTCAGTGGCTTCGCGAAACTGCAGCACATAGTGTAAAGCTTCCTGCACAATGTCGTTTTTTTCAACCCATTCCACATTGAAAATATGCATAAAAATGTTTAATACATTGAATAAAAATGTTTTAATACCTATACTATACACGCACTAACTTATAATAATTGACATAAATATGATTAACAATAATTTAAATATTAATACAATAAAAATATTTATGTATATTTATATTATTACTTAATAATTTGATTGAAATTGTGTCACCGATTAATTTACGCTTTTTTTTAATATGTTAGTGTGATACAAGGGTAGCATCTGTTTAACTTTCTTAGTTTTTTTTTAATAAAGCACACACACCGTGCAGAACTGGTGCTCGAACCCGGATCACTTTGATGAATTACATCATCCTTAATCACCGGAACAACAAGGGTAAGCACTTACAAATTCAATTGAAAATATATTAAATTTTTTCATTAAATATTTTTGGAATAATTTTTAAAATTTATTTTAAATAAAACTGTTTCGTTCACTCAAAACATAGATGCAATAAAATATAAATAAACACAATCCCCTTACCAGACTTCTTACCAATCTTAAATTTACTACCCAAATAGTAATGGGTGTTTATGTTAATAGTTTTATACAATATCCCTTTTAACAAAAAGTCACCTATTTATTTCTTAAAAACTATCCGTTTTCTACTCACTTTTATATAGATAAAAATCATTTGTCACTTTTGGATGCTCTTATTTATGTCCCTAACCTTAAATTCTAAATCTTAAACTCTATATTTTATAGCCTAAAAAATATAACATACCCTAAATTTTCTAAAGTCTAACTATAAATTCTAAACTAAAACCCTAAATCTTAAACCATAAACTTAATTTTAAGCGTGAAAACATAAATAAAGACACCGAAAAGGGTCAGAATATTTCTATCCCTTTTATAGAAGCTATTGACATTAAAAATTATCCGTTTTATATTTATTTACGAAAACAATTTATTTATTTCCTTACAATAATATTTCAATATCTCAACACTTTTAATATTTCCTCTCATCCTCCTCCTTGTCCTAACACAACAATACAAAAAACCAGTGAGTTGAAATCTATAAGAATTCGAGTAAATTAATGAAAACAATACATGTTTTTCAAACTAGGAAATTAAATGCTAATAAGGAATATCCGGATTTGGGACAAAACGTGACAGTTAATAACATCCTCTTTAGTATCAATGTAACAATGTTTTTGTCAACTTGAAACCTAATTGTCCCCTTGGAGATTCCCAATATTGTCCCTATAAATATGATTATTTTGATCTTTTCATCCAAATTTACAATCTTCAAAATAACAAAAAAACAAAGCAAGAAAATTTAGATAGTAATCAACAACAAAGAAAACTCAAAGTCTTTATATTTTGATTTGTCTACCTTAGTATCACCAAAACCACATGATTTCTTCCCAATATGGAACAACGTTCAACACATCATGTATACAAACTGTCCTTCATTCTATTCATATTTTGCCTTGCTATTCCATCTTCCTCCTCGTTCGAATTGCAGCCTTCGGTGGCCGACTCGACGTACCTTCACCTCAACTACACCGCAATATCCGATTTTCGTGTGCTCAACCGAAGAACTTTAATTCAATGCCCGGATGACAACCCTTATCTTCGAATCAATGTCACCGACAATGCTGACCTCTCCGATGATCAGTTCGTAACTGTGAATGTTAGTGGGGTATTGGTTCCTTCAGAAAGTGATTGGGTTGCCATGATCTCTCCTTCCTATTCTAAGTGCTTACACTTTTCATGGTCTTCCTAATTTCAACCTTTTTTTCATGTTTTGCTTTGATCTTTACATTGTTTTGCCATATGTATGTACATACAAACAGTGTGACTACTTGTCTTGAAAGTGAGGCTTACTACATTCAGACCGGTGATACTAGTACACTTCCTCTCCTCTGCCATTATCCTGTTAAGGTATTTTTAGTCTGTATTTGTATTTGTGTTGAATTGGTTGTTCCAGGAATCGGAGATCAATTCGATGTTTCTTTTTCCGACAAATGTTTGAAACTTTGAAAGGTATGTTAGACTAATATACAGCAAACATAAGTGAAAGATGTACTTGTGCAGGCAAAGTATGTGAGCAGTGATCCGGACTATCTAAGTTGCAAGAACACTGAATGCCAGAAATATAGCAACAACGGCGACTGCGAGGTCACGACTTGTATTGGCTCCGTATCTTTTCATGTCGTCAACATCAGAACTGACATCGAATTCGTGTTCTTTACCGGCGGATTCAGCACTCCTTGCATTCTGACGAGGACCGACGCCCCTTTGAAATTTTCTAATCCCAATTCCCCATTGTATGGACATCTCTCCAGCATAGATTCCACTGCCACATCGGTATGAGAATTAATTATTTCCTTCGCATGGATTCTTATAGTAAAGATTATATCCGGATAGAGATGAGCATCGAGTCGACGTACAAAGGGATTGACTTGATTGTTAAATATTTTATCATCACTTGAGTTGTAGATGAGATTAACATGGATTAGTGGAGATAAGGAACCTCAACAAGTAGAGTACGGAGATGGAAAATCACAAACATCAGAAGTTACAACATTTTCAGCAGATGATATGTGCAGTGAGTCCCGGCTTGGTACTCTTCATAAGAGCTCAATTTGTTTAAACAATATTTTCCACATTTTTCACTTGCATTTTATTTCGGATTCTGAAATTATAGGCTCCGTTGTACCGAGTCCAGCGAAGGACTTTGGATGGCATGACCCGGGTTACATTCACACTGCAGTCATGACAGGATTGCAGGCTTCAACTGCCTTTAAGTACAAATATGGAAGGTAAGGTATATATATAGCAGCAAATTCATCTTTTCTTATAGGTTGATACTATTTAGCCTTGTATTCTGTGTGATTCAGTGATGCAGTTGGATGGAGTGATGAAATCGAGTTCCGGACACCACCGGCTGGAGGATCGGATGAAGTCAAATTCCTCGTGTTCGGTGATATGGGAAAGGCTCCACTTGATTCTTCTGCAGAGCACTACATTCAGCCTGGATCAATTTCAGTAATAAAAGCAATGACCGAAGAAGTTGAAAGTGGAAATGTAGACTCCATTTTTCACATCGGAGACATAAGCTATGCAACTGGCTTCTTAGTTGAATGGGATTTCTTCCTTCACCTTATAACCCCTCTTGCTTCTCAAGTTACTTACATGACTGCAATTGGAAATCACGAGAGGTAACAACTTTCTTGTCTCAAGTACAGTCAAACATAAGGAAAAAAATGTAATCCGATCAACTCGAACCCGAAATTAAATCGACCAGGACTCAAAGTGATACGTTTCAGGGACTACGTGGATTCAGGGTCGTGGTACGCAGGTCCAGACTCGGGAGGGGAATGTGGAGTCCCTTATGAGACCTATTTTCCAATGCCAACACCAGCCAAAGATAAGCCATGGTATTCCATAGAGCAAGGCAGTGTTCATTTCACTGTCATTTCAACAGAACATGACTGGACCGAACAGTCCGAGCAGGTAAAAAAAAAACATCTCAATTAGTAATTTCTCCGATTCAATCTTATTTCGATTTTTTCGAACCAACTTATGAAACTAATCAACACATGAAAATTTCGACAGTATCAATGGATGAAGACAGATATGGGTTCAGTTGATCGATCAAAAACACCTTGGTTGATTTTTACAGGGTAAGTTAAAGGCTCTAAAATTAGACTAATGTCACAACTCACAAGTCTATTGATAAGATAAATATTGGAAAATGCAGGCACAGGCCCATGTATAGTTCTCTAGGTGCCGATGATCAATTTCTTAAAGTCGTAGAACCCCTTCTCCTAGATAACAAGGTAATGGCTTCATAATTCATCAAACTGGTTTAAATTTCCCTCTTTTTGTGGAAAAATATGATGGAAAGAGAATATGAATTAGGTGGATCTGGTCCTTTTCGGACATGTACATAATTATGAGAGAACATGTTCTGTCTACAATTCCGAATGTCTTGCGATGCCGACCAAGGATGGAAATGGCATCGACACATACGATAATAGCAACTACACTGCACCGGTGCAAGCTATCGTTGGAATGGCTGGCTTCAGCCTGGACAAGTTTTCTGATGATGTAAGTTTAGAATATGAATATAAGATTATGAGTTAATTAAGCCAAAAATGATAAGTAAAATCGTGTGCGAACAGGCGCCTAGTTGGAGTTTGAAAAGGATTTCTGAATTCGGATATGTTAGAGCACATGCTACAAAGGATGAGCTGAACTTAGAGGTTGGTACTAAACACCCTCCCTTTGCCTGAATTGTGTTTAAAGTGTTTGATGCATTAATTATCCTTCAATTCTTTGTGTTTTGCAGTTTGTGAATTCGGATACCAAAGACGTGGATGACAGTTTCATCATCACCAAAAAGTAAAACCCAAATTGCAATTTGGCAGCATTTGTTATCTCTGAAAATTAAGCCTGTAAACTCGTGTTTGTGTATTTTCTTGAACCAAGCTGGTTTAATGGATTGGATACGGTTGAAGTGTATTAATTAAATCATATATATACATAATATTTAATAAGGTATACAAGTAATAATTTTGTTATACTTTCGACTTTCAAGTCACCCAAAAATTTCTTTTGATATATGATCATTATCAAATTGATGATGTCAAATCTTAGTTAATACCCAAGAGGTTAATCTAAAGAGAGAGGACTCAAACCCCACTATTATTGACCTATTCTCCAATATACTTTTCACCCTCATTTCTTCACACTTACGATTTTCTACCTCAATTAATGCGGTGAACCGCTTAAGATCACCACCATCTTATTTTTCACCTTAACAATTTGTGCGGTAAGTATAAAAACACTTTCGACCTTTAAAATTTCTTTCATGAAGTTTAAAGTTCTTTAAGTAATATTTATTTTATTTTGAGTTTTTTTATTATTAATCATCCATAGTAGTTTTCTTTACGTTATCATTTCATCATCCACCATTAGAACAGTTCACTTCTCTCTTAATGTAACCGTTGTCGAGTATTGTTTAGAGTGAGATTTTTTTTTTTTTTTGGATAAACTGTGTGATTTATTTATCCAAGAAAGTAGCAAGCTACTTACAACTATACAAAACAAACGCAAACATACGAGGGATACTCAACAATGGATCCCCCACTCTAAACACAACCTCCTATTTACAGCATCATTAGTGTCAATCTCAGTCCTATACAATTTGAGTGAGACATTTTAAATCTGTCAAAGGTTGTTAGAAATTTATTAAAATTTAGTATAAATTTCACCTACACGTAACTAAGTATTGGAATCAGTGTTTTAAATCGTGGTCGCGGTTACGATCGCGATTGCGACGTTATATCGCGGTTTCGGACAAAAACAGTTGAATTACAGTGATCGCGAATTATTTTTTATCTCAATCGTAGTTTCGAACGACGGCGCAACCGCTATATCGCGGTCAATATCACGATTACAGTCCGATTTTTAAATCCCTTATTGGTATAGTCGCAAAAGCCATTTGAAAAATAAATTCACTCAACTTGAATCCAAGAATTAAAAGTATGTATCGCATAATGTTTTTTTTTTTGAAGAAAAAAATCTCTTGGCACCTGAACACTTCCGAAGAAGTAGGACCCTGTGTTTGATTTCTACGTCTTTGGTGCTCATCTTCCGAAAGACCCTTGATACTCATCCTCTAAACGACCCCTAGTGTTTGGTCTCGTACGCTCATCATCTGGAGAATTTCTAGTGTCTGATCTCCGCATTCTCCGATACCTGACTTTTGCACCGTCGGTGTCTGGCTTTCTTTTGTTTGCTTCTTAAACTTTGGACATCAGTGTTTAGAGCAGGTGAAAAATAGACATGAAAAAGGGATGGAAATTCTTTGCATCCTTTTTCAGTGTCCCTACTTATACCACACGTTTAAAATTAAGTTTAAAATTTAGAATTTTAAGTTAGTGTTTATGATTAGGGTTTAGAAATTTCAAGGTATGGTGTAATTTTTAAGTATAAAGTATAGGGTTTATAATTTAACATTTAGGGTTAAGACTTAAAATTTAATTATATAATATTTTTTAGTGTTATAACCTAAATAGGGGCACCGAAAAGATGTAGAGGATTTTTATTCGCCTATGAGAGAAGAAGAGGGTACCCATTTTGGTTCGCTGGAAAATGAGAGAGCAGAAACTCCCAAGGGAAACGTTATCTATAATTTAGCGTATTCCCCTCAAGGCCATTGGCCATGGCCCATGTATTAAAGCCTGTGGAAAACTGAGAGCTCGACGAATGGATAGACACGTACCGGTACGTAGGGGTGTTCATGGTTAACGTTCTGTGCATTTTTAGGTACATTCTCTATGCATTTCTCCTCTAATTGCACTAAGAATATATAATTTTTATACTAAGAACATAACTTATAGGTTAACCGTTATAGTATTTTGGTTAACCGCGAACACCCCTACGGCGTTACCTAGCATTTGCGAATGGAAACAACATGACATCCCCTTTTTTTATTGGCAAAAATCCATAAAAATTGAGATTAGTTAATCTTACCATAATTAACAGGCTTTTATAAAAAAAATTTATTTGAATTCCTTTATTGCTACATTTTGTTTGGATCTACTCGCGTTTTTAAAACATAAGTACTTAATTTAATTTACTATCTTGTTAATCTCTAGAAGATAATTACTGATAGAAGAATAGAGCGATTAGGTGGCAGTGACACTACTTTTTTATTAAGACCATTAAGACATCGTCGTCAACTCCAACGACAGCATCGTCCCGCCTATCTGTCCTTTATTGCCGTCCCAGTGCACAAGGGATGTGATATGACGTTTATTAGATATTTCTCTTAATTCCACGTAGGGGCAAGCCTTTACAAATCTGATGGGAGTCCCCATACAAATCATCGGGCCAAGGGTTTAGATATAATAATGAGGAAAACTACATCACTGACCACTAAATAAATTGTGGATACTTATTTGGACTACCGAACTATACCATCAAACTTATAAAAACAACTTATTTTGACCACTGTCGTTAAAAACTTAACTGTGGAGTGACGGAACAGCCACGTGGCAATTGACGGAAAAAATTTAAAATTATACATTTGGTCCTTGTTATTTACACATTCTTTCAATTTAGTCCTAATTTTAAATTAATAAAATAATAAAGTATTTAATTAAATGGTGACACATGTCAACACCTACACTAAGCAGAATTCAAACCTGGGTCTATCAAGTGTAAAGCCAATGGCTTTGCCACTGCACCAAGCACAACTTTGTGCTATAATTCTCTAGATATAATATATACCTCTTATTAGTTTCTACAATTATAAAACAAAAGCTCAAACCCTAAACACTAATTTCACATATATAAATCCTAAACCTTAAACTCTAAACCAAAATATTTTAAATTAATTTCACGCTAAATATTTCAAATTAAACCTCAAACCCTAAACATTTCAAATTAATTCCATGCTAAATATTTTAAATTAAACTCTAAACCCCAAACCTTAAAAAATTCAAATTAATTTCACACTAAATATTTCAAATTAAACCCCAAACTTAAATCTTAAACCTAAAAAATTTTCAAATTAATTTCATTCTAAATATTTTAAATTAAACTCTAAACCCTAAACATTTCAAATTAATTGCACGCTAAATATTTCAAATTCAAATTAATTTCACCCTAAATATTTCAAATTAATTTCACGCTAAATATTTCGTCACTCCACCGTTAAGTTTTTAACAGTGGTGATCAAAATATGTTGATTTTATAAGTTCGATGGTCTGATTGATGATTTTTATAATTTGGTGGTCCAAATAAGTATCTCAATTTATTTGGTGGTCAGTGGTGTAGTTTTCCTTAATAATAATTCCTAAAATTAAAATCTAACGGATTTAATGTAATTTAATTGAGTCCATAATTCCATTCAATAGATCCACGTTTTGTCGTTTTCTTCACCCGTTTTTGCCAAAATCCAAAGCAAAAACAAAACAAAAACCATGGGCAATATACCAGCGCAAGTTTCAACTTCAAAACATCAAATAGCATTTACACCACCCTTTGCCGTTGCCCGTTGGTTTCTTTTCTAAAGCAAAAGCCTCTTTTTTAGCATTAGGAAGCTTCATCTCACACGCCAACAATCAAGCTTCCCTTTTTCATCGTTTTCCTTAGGGACGTTACAATTCATCTATAATTCCATTATTGCCCCCTCCTCATTTGCCACGTATTTCACCTTCTTCAACATTTTTGCTTTTGCTTTAAAAAAGTACATCTAGTTCCATCATTAATGATTTTACTTTTATACTAAATCAAACATTCACCTAACTTTACTCTATATTAAATCTATTTTTTCTTTTATTTAAACCATTTAGTTCGATTATTGACACCAATGATTTTTTCTTTCGAAATTAATATAATTCATTAAGTTTATAATGATTTATTTATAAAATTTATATAATTGCATGAATACTGATGAAAATGCTACGGGGTCGATGGTTAGGTTAGGATTTTCAAATAAAAAAGAGTAATAAGACTTAATTTTTAATTTTTGAAGTATATGGACTCAATCTTACAATTTATTAAAGTATAGGGACCGTCTACGTAAATTTGACCAATAAATTAAAAAAATAGTAGTAAAATATAAAAATCTAGTGTCATGAATGTAATAATACAGTAATCCATGTCTATTTAGTTAACTTCACGTTATATATTCAGAATGTATCAGTGTTGTTCTTATCCAGTTATCCTTATCTTCACGAAGCACTTTCTTTCTCCTGGTTTACTGAAAAAACTCTTTTAGTGGAAAAATGGAGGTTCTGTCGCAGCCATCATTATCCTCAACTTTGAATCCCAACGCTCCATCGTTCGTTCCATTGGCATATCGGACGGTCGAGGATTTCTCTGATCAATGGTGGGCCCTCGTCCAGTCGTCCCCTTGCTTCCGCGACTACTGGCTCCAGGAACGCTTCCACGACCTCCAAAACGACGACGTTGAAGATCTTCTCTTCCCCGACGACCTCGATGACGTCTTTGACCAATATGATGACGGATCCCTCTACCCTAGATGTAACTGACTCATTCGACTCACCGATCCCGCGAGTCAGTTAAATATAACTCAGATCTGACTTTTTTTTCTTCCTTTTTTTTGCAGCGGAGGAAATGGAGGGAGATAACCAAAAGAAAATAGTACCAGTTGGAGTATCGAAGTGGCAGAAGGACCGAGTTGTGACTGGGCCGCCAAGGTTTTTTGAGAAAGCACCCAAGATAGTGAGTGTGAAAGTGAGTCCACGGAACATTCACCAACCGAGGTAAATCGACTCGTCCTGAGTTGAGATGGGAGGTCTCGTCGGGCCGGTAACGGCCATTTTTAAGCCTTTTTAGATGTTTTCTTTTCTTTTTCCAGTTTGTAATGTTTTATGTATAGAGATCTCCCCCTTTAGATCGTAGTATGTAAATTTTAAATTCTGTAATAAACGAAATTAACTTCACCCAAATTCCGCACAGAAGAGAGAGCTATACGAATATGATTTGTTTATTCCAGATATTATAGTAGAAATTGAAGCAGAAAATAAAAATAAAAAAAGGCCAAAATTGATAATCTATGTTAATTAATCAGATCCCCAAGTGGTGGCTTGTTTGCCAATTTTTTGAAGAACTCGGATGACTTCATCGTCGGTAACATTGCCCGTCACTATAACCTTGTTCAGCTTAGTATCTACGTTGTATGTTTCAATATCTGCCAGCCATTACCATAATAAGAAATCAAATTTTCCCGAGAAAATTTCAGAGTTTTATAACAATCATAGCAGGCATGATAAAGGAGAAGAAGAAATACCCTCTATTTTCTTGATAGCCTTGAGGATTTTCTTGATACACTCGTCGCAATGTAAACCCACTTTCAGTTCCACTACCTATACAAATAATTGAAACCTTTGTTTATGGAGAATCAAACTAAAACAAGCAAACAAACAAAAGATAGTTACTTACATTGGCCATTGTTAAAGAAATTGCAGAATTGAAAACGTTGAAGCTGTGTAATTTTGTTTGCTAAAGGGGTGGGCTTGAAGCTAATAAATATACAGTGTTAGTGAGGTATTAGATTCCTTACGTGATTGATGGGGGCTTTTTTTCTTGTATTTTATTCCATTTTTTTTTTTACTTTTGTAAGAGATGAACCACCGCACATCTGGTTGCCAATATACTTGTTGTATAGCTAGATAGCACCAGGAAAGTATTTTAAAAAATATATATATTTTCAATGGATGATTCATGATATAAGATATTAAGATGAGAGATAATTATTTTATTTAAATTAACGTCTTGTCTTACTAAATTATTTGACATTGCATGCACGATCACCATGATACAATTGTTAGTGTTCGAACATATATTTAGTGTAATGTTAGTGAAACTTTTTTTTCTCCATAAATCATGATAAAATCATAACAAATGTATTTATTGTAATTTTAAAGATTAAAATTTTAGTTATTTATAATCATTTTAATCAAACTTTACGGAAAAAATAATTTTCACGGTCAATGTACATAATCTTAAAAGGAAAAAAAGAAGAAGCATGTTTTGCATTTATGGTAAATAGTATTTGTACAATTCACTTTCTATTTAGATATAGTGATTTATGCATGATTGAGTATTAATTTATTTTACATGCAAATTTCATATTTCAATTAGATTTAGGTATATAATATCTTTTTCAAGTGTCTCTTTTGTAGTATGTGGTTTTAGAAATGACAAATTTGATGAATGAATCGATATGGACATGGATATGATGGTCTAAGCTTGATCAAAATTCGAAACGAACAAAAATTAACCTGAATTTTTATTAAACCAAAAGCAACTTGTACTCAAATTGATTCAAACCGAAAGCAACTCGAATTTAATTTGCTCAATTATGTATGTTTCATTCACTTTTTTTTATTATATTACTAATTAACAACCTCCTTTGGTAATAGTTTAATGGCTTAATATAATTTGATATATTGACTCGACCTAAAAAGCAAACGATTCAATATTGATCCGAACTGAAAAACGACTAATCTGATATTGACCAACCCAAAAATTCAACTAATATGATATTGACCCGACTCTATACTCGAACGAACTAAATCATAAGTAGACTTGATCTGACCCTAACCAAATCAAAAGTAGACTTGATTCGTCCTGAACTAAATTAGAAGTAGACCTTATCCGACCTAAACTAAATTAGAAGTAGACCCTCTGAATTGAATCGAACCCTAAAATAAAAATAACCAAAACCAAAAATTAACTTGACATGAACAAGATCCAAACAATTCGATTGCCACATCTATATGTTTTTATGTGTTATATTTTATCTATAAAGAATTTATATTTAAATCTAAAGGATTATTACCATATGGGGAAATTTTCCTTTTGCAAAGGACTTTAATCTCTCTATATATGACAATTTATTAAGTAGATTGTGGTAGGGTTGGACATTCGATTGAGTCGAGTCGAAATTTTTTGAGTTATTCTAGTTTACACATCTTATTTTACGATTCAAACTTTATTTGAATTTTTGTATGAGTTGAGTCGAGTTTATGAAATTTGAGTCGAGTTTATGAGTTTATGTACAAATTTAATTGTAATTATTTATAATATTATAGTACATATTGATTCCAATTTAAACGTCTTTCTATATCTATATATGATATACATATATATTTCTTCATATTTTCACATGTGATATACAAAATATATAGTGCAGAATTGACAGACTCGGCTCGAACTTAAAAATTGATCAACCAATTACTAAAAATTTCGAGTTATTAAGTTATTCGAATTTTCATTTTTTATAACTCAAACTTTATTTAATTTTTTAGTAGAATCAAGTCAAAACGAGTTAGGTTGTTCCGCATCGAGTCGAATAATTTAATTTTTTCGAGTCGAGTTGAGTTTTGCCCTCTCCTAGATTGTGGAGCTCTACGGTTGATATATATATGAGATAGGATTTGTTTACACCGTGTAAAACTCTTTAAGTTTTACACGTTTTTTGGACCGTTGGATGAGTGAAACGAATGGATGAGATTAACAGTAAATATGTGAAGATTATCACTTGGAAAAAAAGAGTAAGGAGTTAACTTGAGTCATCCATTATATATATATATATATATTAAAATTCATATGTGATTTATAATTTTTTAAAATTTTTTTATGTATTTTCTATTAAAAATATATTTTCGCCCCCTTAAAATTTTTAAGTTCGCTCATCTTAAAATTTATAGGTTTGTCTTCCCTAATATAAAATTCTGCGCCCGTCCCTTCTTACACAATGTAAGAGAAAAGGAGAGTGTCTTCCCTAAGATTATTTCTTTATCTATTTTTTTCATGTGATAATCTTTACATAGTGTAAAATGATTTTTTTAAATAATTTTTACCTAGAGGAGGGATGGAGAATTTTGCTCTTAATAGATTTTGAACTCACAACCTAAGAGAAAATGAGAGTGTCAACTGAGAGTTTTAACCACTTACTCTAAAAATTATTGACTAATTTAAGAGAATCTATTTATCTATTTTTAATTCATCAAAAATTAAATTAGTAAATATTGCACATATAAAGAATGATGCGTTGTACCCAGGTGTAGGTGCAAAAATTTGAATCCTAAGGTAAGAAACCGTTTATTTCCTTTCCATAAAAAAGAGAACAAGACCCGATGCCTTTTAGCTTTCTTGGGACTAGGGATGTAAAAACAGGTCAACAGTTGGGTTTCAGGTCGGGCTCTGTCAGGTCGGGTCAAATCGGTTACAGGTCATTTCGGGTCATTTTTTGTTTTGACTCGATTCGGTTCGGGTTCGGGTTCATTTCGGGTCGGGTTCAATTCAGGTCGGGTTCATTTCAGGTCGGATTCATTTCAGGTCGGGTCAAAACGGTTAATTGACAGGCTGATTTCAGGTCGGTTTCGTTTCAGGTCGGGTTCATTTCAGGTCGGTTTCGTTTCAGGTCGGGTTCGTTTCAGGCCGGGTTCATTTCAGGTCGGTTTCGTTTCAGGTCGGGTTCGTTTCAGGTCGGTTTCGTTTCAGGTCGGGTTCTTTTCAGGTCGGTTTTGTTTCAGGTCGGGTTCATTTCAGGTCGGTTTCGTTTCAGGTCGGGTTTATTTCAGGTCGGGTTCCTTCGGGTTTATGGTTTATTGTGTTATGTGTATTATATATATTGACGGATTATGATTTTTATTTTTAAGGTTTATGGTGTAGGGTTTAGGGTTAGGGGATTACGTATATGTGATATATATATATATTTGGTACTATTGGATTAATTTTTAGGGTTTAGGGTTTGGGGTTTGGGGTTTAGGGTTTAGTAATCTTAAATTAATACAAACATGCCTACATTAATTATATATATATATATTGATGGATTATGGGTTTAGGGTTTAAGGTTTAGGGTTTAGTAATCTTAAATTAATACAAACATGCCCACATTAATTATATATATTGATGGTTTAGGGTTTAGGGTTTAGGGTTTAGGGTTTATGGTTTAGGGTTTAGGGTTTAAGGGTTTAGTGTTTATGGTTTAGTGATCTTAAATTAATACAAACATGCCTACATTAATTATAGATATATTGATGGATTATGGTTTTTAGGGTTTAGGGTTTAGGGTTTAGGGTTTAGGGGTTAGGGTTTAGTAATCTTAAATTAATACAAACATGCCCACATTAATTATATATATTGATGGTTTAGGGTTTAGGGTTTAGGGTTTAGGGTTTAAGGGTTTAGTGTTTATGGTTTAGTGATCTTAAATTAATACAAACATGCCTACATTAATTATAGATATATTGATGGATTATGGGTTTTAGGGTTTAAGGTTTAGTGTTTAGTGTTTAGGGTTTAGGGTTTAGGGTTTAGTAATCTTAAATTAATACAAGCATGCCCACATGGCCACATTAATTATATATATCGATGGATTATGGTTTTTAGGGTTTAGGGTTTAGGGTTTAGGGTTTATGGTTTAGGGTTTACTAATCTTAAATTAATACAAAAATGATACGTACATACGTACATGTAATATATATATATATATATATATATATTGATGGATTAATGGTTTTTGTTTTTAGCGTTTAGGTTTTAGCGTTTAGGTTTTAGGGTTAAGTGATTAGGGTTTAGGGTTTATTATTATTATTATTATTATTATTATTATTATTATTATTATTATTATTATATACTTAAATACAATTATTATTATTATTATATATTTACTATGCTTATTATTATTATTAGTTTTTATTATTATTATTATTATTATTATTATTATTATTATTATTATTATTATTATTATTATTATTATTAGTTTTTATTATTATTACTATGATTAGTAATAATATTATTATTATTACTACTATTATTATTATTATTATTATTATTATTATTATTATTATTATTATATACTTAAATACAATTATTATTATTATTATTATATATTTACTATGCTTATTATTATTATTAGTTTTATGATTATTATTATTATTATTATTATTATTATTATTATTATTATTATTATTATTATTATTATTTGTAATTAAATGTATAGGGTTTAGGGTTTAACGTTAGGGACTATGGTTCATTGATTAAATATTATGGTTTAGGGTTTAAACCCCTAATGTCTAATTCTAAACCCTAAGCATTAAACCATAAAGCATGAGTAATTAACCCTAACCACTAAACCCTCGATCTAGGATTACGGACTATGAGCTATAGATTAAATATTAGGGTTTTATGGTTTATACTTTAGAGGGTAGTGGTTATTGTTTAGGGTTTAGGGTTAGGGTCTATGGTTCATTGATTAAATATTAGGGTTTAAGGTTTAAACCCCTAATATCTAATTCTAAACCCTAAGCATTAAACCCTAAAGCATGAGTAATTAACCCTAACCACTAAACCCTCGATCTAGGATTACCCTAAACCTATGAGCTATAGATTAAATATTAGGGTTTTATGGTTTAGAGGGTAGAGGTTATTGTTTAGGGTTTAGGGTTAGGGGCTATGGTTCATTGATTAAATATTAGGGTTTAAGGTTTAAACCCCTAATGTCTAATTCTAAACCCTAAGCATTAAACCCTAAAGCATGAGTAATTAACCCTAACCACTAAACCCTCGATCTAGGGTTTTATGCTATATGCTATAGATTAAATATTAGGGTTTTATGGTTTAGAGGGTAGTGGTTATTGTTTAGGGTTTAGGATTAGGGACTATGGTTCATTGATTAAAGATTAGGGTTTATGGTTTAAACCCCTAATGTCTAATTCTAAACCCTAAGCATTAAACCCTAAAGCATAAGTAATTAACCCTAACCACTAAACCCTCGATCTAGGGTTTTATGGTTTAAAGGGTAGTGGTTATTGTTTAGGGTTTATGATTAGGGTTTAAGATTTAGGGTTTAGGATCTAGGGTTTATTAAACCATAAACCCTAAATTAATTAAAATAAACCCTAAACCACAACTTACATGTTTAGGGTTTTTATTTTTAGGGATTCATGTTTAGGGCTTAGGGTTTATGGTTTTTAGTATTTTAGGGTTTAAGAATTAGGGTTTAGGTATAGGGTTTATTAAACCCTAAACCTTAAATTAATTAAAATAAACCAAAAACCCTAAATTAATTAAATGAAATATTAAACCTAAAAATTAATTAAAATAAACCTAAAACCCTAAACATAAACCCCAAATCTTAATTCAAAGACTAACCCTAAACCTAAAAATAATTACACAAATCTAAACCCTAAAACTAAAATATAAAATTTAATAATATATAAAGAAAAACCCTAAACTATAACCCCAAACCCTAAATTAAATCCATACACTAAAGCTTAAAACTGCATTAATGACGAAATTGAAATGAAAACAAAATTATTAGCTCAATTTCAAATAAAAAAGGATTAAAATGAAAGAATTGAAACTAAGAGTGCTTGCGGAGCAAGACCCGCGTGACCCGTATAATGACGCGCGAATCTTTTGACCCGGACTCACTCTATAAATAGACCTTCACCCCCCCTTCATTTTACACTTTTTTCCCTACCGTTACTCTGCCAAAATATCCTCTCATCTTCTCTCTCCTCTAAAAACACAAAATTCCCAGAAAGTTTCATTCTTTTTCGATCAAACTCTTGGTTTTTTACCAAGTTCTTCCCTGTTCTTCCACTTTCCCCTCTCCAGATCCTATACAAACACCTTAGCCCACCAAAAACCTGTTTATTCTCGATCAAAACATCTTTTTTTTCAAAGTTCTTCCTTGTTCATCCAATTTCCCCTCTCCAGATCTTATACAAACACCTTAGCCCACTCTCCATCTGTTTGTTCTCGATCAAAACCTAATTTTTTCTCAAGAACAACCCTATGTTCTTCCATTTCTATCTTTTCAATCCTTCAAACCCTAATCCCCAATTCAATTCTGTTTTACCCTAAACCCTTATCCAGAAACCCTAAACCCTTACCTCTGATCCAGAAACCCTAAACACTTACCCCTGATCTACAAACCCCAAACCTTATACCCCAATTCTGAAACCCTAAACTCTTACCCCTGATCCTCAAACCCCAAACCTTATTCCCTAATCCTGTAACCCTAAACCCTAATCTGCAAACCATAAACCTCTTCAGATCCACTCTGACCCTTCTCATTCCACTGTCCAGACTGTTCGTTGTCTTCTTCTCTCTCTCTCGGTAAGTACAAAACCCTTTCATATTTCATTTAATTATTTAGTTTTTTAAATTTCATTTTACTAACTCTCTTGTCCTTTGATCTCAGGATCGTTTCTGGGTTCTTCAAGAGTCTTCTTCCACATCTGCGTTTGGGTTTAGGGTTTAGGCTCTTCCTCTTTTATTTATTTTTTAAATGTTTCTATCTTGATTTTTGTTTGCATGTTTCTGTTTGCATGTTTCTGTCTTGATATGTATATATGTTTTCATTTATATGTTTGCATGTTTCTTCTCTTTCTGATTTGTATTTATGTTTGCATGTATTTTTTCTGCTTTGTATATATGTTTGCATGTTACAGTCTCGATTTATGCTTCTGTTTTCCTGGTTTGTTTATATGTTTGCATGTTAGAGTTTTGATATATGTTTGCATGTTCGAGTTTTGATATATGTTTGCATGTTTCTGATTTGTATATATGTTTGCATGTTTGAGTCTTGTTATATGTTTGCATGTCTACTTTGTTTGGTTTTTTTGGGGTTTCTGTTTCTGTTGTTGATTTAGTATGCATGCTAGGGTTTCCTTGGTTTAATCCGAGTATATAGCCTGGAATACCAGACCTGCGGGGCTACTGGTGCCAAAGGGGGTTTTTAAAGGACCCTGGGGTTCGGTGTAAACAACGCCACGTACAAGGATTAAACTGAAACCACCCTCTGTTTCTGTATTGTTTGTTTAGTATGCATGCTAGGGTTTTTGTGTTGTTGATTTAGTATGCATGCTAGTTGTTTTAATTTTTTTACTAACTGTGGTTCCTCTTGATCTCAGGTACATTTCTGTGTTCTGCAATGGAATCTGATTCTTTTGAGATGAACTATCCTGGTGAAACTGGTAAGGTTCTTTCTTTCTTTTTATTTTCTTTATTCTTTACTTGTTTTCAGTGTTAAAGTTACTAACTCTGTAATTGTTTTTTTGAAGGGGAAGCTAATGATCAAGTGTCAATAGTTGCTCCTACCTCTAGGAGGAGGGCTTCAACTGACATTGGGAGAAGAACTTCTCCTGTGTGGGATCACTATACATTTATTAAGACTGCTGATGGTGTCATTGCTCAGTGTAAGTATTGCAAAACTGCTAGCTATAAAGCTGATTCTTATGTTGGTACTTCTACACCTAAAAGACATACTGATAAATGCCAAGCCTATAAAGATTTTCTTGCTAAAAATGTTACTAGTAGTTCTGCATCTGTTTTTGATCAAAAAAAATATTGTGAACTGTTTGCTGAAGTTGTTCTTTGTCATGGTTATGCTTTAAGTATTGTTGAGCATGAAAAACTTAGGGTTCTGCATCAGTATTTGAATCCTAATGTTAAGCATATTTCTAGGTATACCATTACTAAACATTGCATGTTAAAGCATGAAAAACATAAAAAATTGCTCATTGATTCTATGAGTTCTATTCCTAGTCGTATCTGCTTTACATGTGATGGATGGTCTGCTTGCACATCACGTTCTTATTTTGCTTTGACTGCTAATTATGTTGATAATAACTGGAAACTTCAGTCTAAAATACTGAATTTTAGGCGTTTCCCCCCTCCACATGATGGTGAGTCTATATATAAGTTTGTGAAAAAAATGTTATGTGAATGGGGCCTTGAGAAAAAAGCCTTTACCATGACTGTTGATAATGCTTCTGCCAATGATCGAATGGTGAAGAGGCTTAAGGATGACTTGCATGCTATTTCTCCCCTACCATGCAGTGGTAAGTTCTTTCATGTAAGGTGTGCTGCTCATATTTTGAACTTAATTGTTCAAAGAGGTTTGAAGGTAATTGACTCTTCTGTTCTTAAGTTGCGTGAAATTGTTAAGTTCATTGATTCTTCTGATGCTAGACTTTGTAACTTTGACTCTGCTGTTAAAGACTGTGGTTCTTCTTTTTCTGGTAAATTAGTCCTAGATGTCCCTACTAGATGGAATTCTACTTATCTAATGCTTCGTAGGGCCATTGATGCTAAATTAGCCATAAACTTGTTTGTTAATAGGGAAAATGATTTAGATGTAATTGCTGATTCTGAGTGGGAAACTTCCCAATTAATCTGTGATTTTCTGGAGCCTTTTTTTGAAATTACTTTACTGTTTTCTGGTTCTAAGTATCCTACTTCTAATCTTTATTTGGCTAATGTGGTTGCCATTGAGAAGCTGTTGTATGATGCTCACAATGATCCTTGTGAGGCCATCTCTGCAATGGCTGGACCTATGCTTGAATTGTATGAGAAGTATTGGTCTGAGCACTCGACCATTTTGTCCTTTGCTATTTTGCTTGATCCAAGGTATAAATTACAACTCCTGAAAGAGTTGTATTCTGTCCTATATGTTGAGGATGAGGTTGAGAGAAGGGTAAGTATTGTTTACAATGAATTTGTAAACATGTATGTTTATTATTCAAAATCTGTCCTTTGCAATTCTGGATCTTCTGTTCGAAGTAACTCCTCTCAAAGTACAACCGAGTCCTCCACTGGTCGGCCTCGAACATTTAAGAAGTCTAACCTTTTTCAGGTTAGTTTTTATTTTTGTTATTTCAGTTTCTTTTATTTTATTATTTCAGTTTCAATTACTGACTTGTTTTTTTTTCTAGAACTTTGATGCTAATCTAGCTGCTTCAAGGAGTGGGAAGTCAGATGTTGACTCTTTTATTAGTTTGCCCCTTCTCCCTCATGCTGATGATTCAGACTTTGATATTTTGGATTACTGGAAAGCCCAATCTGTGTCTTTCCCTGTTCTTTCTCTCATGGCTAGAGATATCTTAGCCATTCCCATCACTTCAGTTGCTTCTGAATCATCTTTTAGCACTGGTGGTCGGATTTTAAATAAGTTGAGGGCTAAACTCCTTCCTAAAAATGTTGAGATATTTGTGACAACCCGTAATTGGTTGTATGGGTTTGAGCCTGAGGAAGAGGATGAGGAATATCTTTCTGTTATGAAAGATTGTGCAGTGGATGAAGATCCTAGTGCAGAGTAAGTTTCTGATTTGTTTAACTTGTATTTTTTTTATTTGTTTTGAATTCTGGACTGATTTGTTCTTTTTTTTTGTAGGGACCTCTGAGAACAAGGAAGCATAAGGTCTGGTACGTATGTTTCTGATTTGTTGAAAGCTGGAGACGTTTGGTAAGTTGTTTTTATTCACTGTCTTTTTTTAGTTTTATATTTCTCATTGATTCTGTTTTATGTTTGCTTATATATGCATGTATGTATGTTTCTGTTTAGTTGCTCACTATGTAATGTGTATGTATGCTTCTGTTTTATGTTTGGTTCTATATGCATGTATGTTTGTATGTTTCTGTTTAGTTGTTCACTATGTAATGTGTATGTCTGCTTCTGTTTTATGTTTGGTTATATATGCATGAATGTTTGTTTCTGTTTAGTTGCTCAGTATGTAATGTGTATGTATGCTTCTGTTTTATGTTTGGTTATATATGCATGTATGTTTCTGTTTAGTTGTTCACTATGTAATCTGTATGTCTGCTTCTGTTTTATGTTTGGTTATATATGTATGTATGAATGTATGTTTATGTTTAGTTGTTCACTCTGTATTGTGTATGTATGCTTCTGTTTTATGTTTGGTTATATATGAATGTATGTATGTTTCTGTTTAGTTGTTAACTATGTAATGTCTATGTATGCTTCTGTTTTATGTTGGGTTATATATGAATGTATGTATGTATGTTTCTGTTTAGTTATATATGCTTGGTTTGCATTATTTCAGTCTGTTAATGTTACTAATGATTTTAATTGCTTGTTGCAGTTTGTTGGTGGTAGCTGGTTTTCCTAGTTTTAATTATGTTGGTGACTTAGCTTTTAAAGTTAAGTTGCCCATAATTTAAACTTGGTTGCCCTTCAAAGCTCGATGATGATAATTCTGGTAGCAAAGTTTGTAAAACTTTGTTATAAGATCTGAGAGCTTTAAGTTTAAACTTTTGTATGTAAATTTTGTACTGTGAAAGTTAAAGTTTCAGTTTGTAAAGATTATTTAGTTTGTAAGTTTCAGTTTGTTGTAAGTTTCAGTTTGTAAGTTTAAACTTTTTGTAATATTCAGTAACGTTTGTAAGTTTAACAACTTAAATTATTGAATACAAGTCATTTAATGTTTTAATCTTCTTAAGTTTTACCTTATTCTTTTTTTTACTTATAAAAAAAGTTGGAAGTGTCCCCTATTCCATCCAATGTGAACGTTTTAATATATTTAAACATGTTAACTTAATTAAGTCATTTAAGTTAATCAGTTTTTTACAAAGTCAGTAAAGTATGTAATGTTAATTAAAAAATTTCGTTAGCTTTTATTAATTTAGTATACAGATTTAGTTTAATAACTTTAAACTAATATTAGTTAAGTATAAAAAAATAATTTTAGAATGCTTATTCATTCAACTTAAATAGATTACGTAGTTTATCATAATGCAAGTTAAGTTAATTTAATAACTAACTTAACTTAAAATAACTTTAAGTTAATTAAATTCATTTTTAATTTTAAGTTAAGTTAATTTAATAGCTAACTTAACTTCAATTAAAATGAATGCAAGTTAATTATTTAGCATTAATTTATTCCTATAATAAAAAATTTAAGTCATCTTATTTTAATTAAGAATATATATTTAATTTAATAATTTTTACTCATTTAACTTAATTTTATTAAGTATGAAATTTTAAATTAATAATGGTTATTCATTCCACTTAAGTTAATTAAGTATAATAGTTTATCTTTGAAGTTATTTTAAAATAATAGACAAGTTAATTAGAAATACAATTTATTAATACTTAAAATTATTATTAATTCAATTTATCTTTTAATTGAAGTTAAGTTAATTAATTTATTAATACTTGAAATTATTATTAATTTTCAAATTTTTCAATACTTGACATTATTTTATATTCATTAAATATAACTTCTTTAAATGTCAGATAATTATCATTATTAGCAAATCAAATAATAGTATTAGTTCAGGTTAATATCAGTTCAGGTCAATATCAGTTCAGGTCAATAACAGTTCAGGTCAATATCAGTTCAGGTCAAGAACAGTTCAGGTCAAGAACAGTTCAGGTCAATAACAGTTCAGGTTCAAAACAGGTCGGGTTCAAAACAGGTCGGGTTCAAAACAGGTCGGGTTCATTTCAGGTCGGGTTCATTTCAGGTCGGGTCCAAACAGGTCGGGTTAAATCGGTTATCTGGCAGGTTAGTCTCGGGTTCGGGTTCGTTTCGGTCCGGTGCAGGTCGGGTTCGGTTACTACAGTAACAGGTCAATTTCGGGTTCGGGTTCACTTCGGTCGGGTGCAGTTCGGGTTCGGTTTCTACAGTTACAGGTCAAATTCGGGTTCAGGTTCGTTTCGGTCGGGTGCAGGTCGGGTTCGGTCTTTGAATTCTCGGGTTAAACCAGGTTCTGACTCGATCGGGTTTCAGGCAGGTTACCAGGTCGGGTCAGTTTTTCACACCCCTACTTGGGACGACACAACATAAAGGCAAATAGCAGGCCTCCATCTTTTCTCTCTGGAGGGGCCTAACCGCACTTGGGGTTTGAGAACACTCTAGAAATCACTAGTGAGTCACAAATAATAATATTATGTACCTTTTAAAAATTATTAAAAATTTAAAATTTAAACTCTAACCTTAAATTTAAATTTTAAAACTTACATTTTATACCCTAAAAAAATACATCGTACTTTAAATTTTACAAACTCTAACTTTAAACACTAACCATAAATCTAATTTTTAGTATAAGGACATAAATAGGATTCCGAAAAGAGGAATATGATTTATATTCTAAAGTTTTTATGCAATTCACATATTATCAAATTTAGTTTGTGTTTGATTTCAACTTTGAGCATATTTTAACTAAGAACACGACTAGTGTTTTTTTAGGAAAAATAATTTTATTTTCAATTTTAATAGGAAAAAGGCACAAGTGTCTCGGAAATCACGTCCTTTGTATTTTCATTAAAATTTTACTAACTTTTCTGTTTTATATTTAAGTATTGTCAAACTCTTGGTTCAACCGATTGAACAAGAAATCAATGAATGGATCATTTCGACCACAGTTCTAATTTTTATAATGTTAATTTTGTATTATTTTATTTACTACATAGATGTCTAGCAAGGTCGATATCAGGCTGGAAGTGTTAAACTAAACAAAATAATAGAGAAGAATGATGAATACAAGAGTTTCTCATCTTACTCAATCGTATTAAACAAGCTGAATCAATGAGGATTATATAGTGCTGAACAACAAAAAGTTCAGGATATCGGCAGGTTGACATCGAGCAAAAACATAATTAACTTGAAGAAGACCGTCTATATCATTTTCTTGTATGAAATGAAAATCGAGATTAACGTGTTTAGATTTTGCAATGGAGCATTAGGTTTATTGTCATGGACATAGTGCTAGTGTGATCACACCAAACTTTAGGTACATCATGCCATGTTTGGAAAACCAGACCGAATCCAAAAAAATCTTAAAAGTGGCATCAACTAGACTTTTGTACTTTGTTTCTGCAGTCGAGCATAAAATTGTATGTTGCTTTTTGGAGCTCCATGAAATATGATGTCACAGCCAACCAGTGAACTTCAGTAGGATTTGCATAGGGCAAATATGTTGTGTATGGGTATGGCAAATGTATAGAAGTGCTCCCACCACACTTCGATAACCTTAGACATCGCTCAAAGGATCACCATCATCCCTGATGAGCCTGAGGTGCGTAACCATTGGTGTAGATGCAACCTTATTATCAAGTTGGCTAGTATTTATTTTTTAAAAATAATGGGCCTAGTTAAACTCTCTCTAAACCTAAATGTGAGAAAAGAATACCCCAATTTATTTCATATTTTCATAGCAAAACAGAGTAAATCACCTGCCGTAGTACTAGAGGTGGCAATCGGGTCATTCGGTTCGGGTCGTTTCGGTTCGGGTCATTTCGGGTCTATCTAGAATCGGTTTAGATTCGGTTCGGTTCGGTTCGGTTCGGGTTCGGGTCTGATTCGGGTTTGTGATGAGTCGGATTCGGTTCGGGTATTGGATCGGGTCAAAATCAGATCGGTTGTTTTCGGGTCGGGTCAATATCGGATCGGTCCCTTTCGGTTCGGGTCAAAATCGGGTCGTTCGGGTCGCTTTCGGGTCGGGTCAAAATCGGGTCGATTTCGGGTCAATTTCGGGTGAGGTCAACATTTAAATTTTCGGGTCAATTCGATTTGAGTTAGATTAAAGGTTTGAGGTTTAGTATTTATGGTTTAGTTTAGAGTTATTGGTGTATGAAATTAATTCTGATTGAACTTGTTAATCTATGCATTTGAATTTGATTAAATATTTAAATCAAAGCTTCATGTATCCATATCAAATTTTTTTATATAATTATATTAAATCAAAGTAGTAATAATAATAATAATAATAATAATAATAATAATAATAATAATGTCTGAAGTGAATTAATTTATTAAACTTAAGATCTAATTGAGCTAACTAAAATCTAAAAACATAAATTACGGACATAATTAAAATAATTTTAAAACTAAATGTGAAATTTCAATTAAATTAATCTAAATTGAAACTCAATTAAATTAAGAAAAAGAAAAAGAGAAAGACAATTGGTAAAAATAGAGAGAGAGAAAAGACAAAATTTTGGAGGGAAATAAGCCACTAATTTTTTAAGCTAGATTGAAAAAAAAGCCAATTGGAAAAAATAGAGAGAGAAAAGACAAAATTTTGGAGGGAAATAAGACACCAATTTTTTAAGCTAGAGATTAATTACTTTTTAGGTTATGTTGCATTTAAAATGTTACATTTTAGTCAACTTTAAGTTTTAGTTTAATTTAATTTAGTCACAAGTATTCCCACGGTTTAGACTTCGGATATAGAAATCCCCTCCCCGTAGTGATATTTAGTCTCTGAAATTTTACTTTTAGTTGAAATTAACTAATCTTTGTAATTTAGTCTATTAATTTAATATATTGATATTTTCGTTCTTTTTAATTTCAAAGATTTAATTTTTAGCCAAAATTGACCCCTATTTATTTATATGGTATAATTACAAAATTGGTCATTGGACTCTCAAATTTCTCCACTTCCAAATTGTCAATTTAGTCTACAATTTCAATTTTATGCTATATTTTATGATGAAATTATAAAATTGGTCACCAAGATCTCAAATTTCTATACTTCATTTTATTATTTATTATATTGTTAAAAATAGATATTCGGGTTAAAATCGGGTCAAAATCGGGTTAAAATCAGGTCGATATTCGGTTCAGCTTTCGGTTAAGCTTTCGGTTCGGGTAGCATTCGGTTCGGGTCCATTTCGGTTCGGGTCTATTTCGGTTTAACAAAAAATTTCGGTTCGGTTCGGTTCGATTCGGTTCGGTTCGGATTTCGGGTCAACTTCGAATCATCATGTTCGGGTCAAAATCGGGTTTCGGTTCGGGTAATTCGGTTCGGGTTTCGGGTCTCGGGTCAAGTTTGCCAGGTCTACGTAGTACACAGCACATACATGAATTAAAGCCGCCAACAAGGCTGATTAAAACATAATCACAAACTTTGAATCCTTTCTACCTGAAAACATACCTTACTACCCTAACCCAATTCCCACATAAAGTCGACCCCTCTGTTGATCCCATTTTTTGCAAGCCATTACACTCCCTGAAAACAAAATCGATTCTCCATTTGTGGCAACGAACGAAGGAACTACACTTCGCCACTAAATCTACAAATACCGCAGGTATCACAGAGAGATGATTGATCCAATTAACAGACAACAAACTGTCAGTTTCTATAATGAGGGAGTGGTTCTTCTGACCTTTTATTATGACTCTAATTATGTCCTCACACTAAAAAATTAGATTTATAGTTCGTGATGAAAGTTGTGTTTAAACACCTGAGAAAGAAACAAAATTTGCTTATAAGTAATGAAACGATTGATCAATGGAAAAAAGATTTCTTTCTGTATAATTTTTTATACAGATTTTGGATTGATTTGCTTTGAATTTCGAAGTTTCTTAAAGTTCAAATGAATTTTGTCCATTGAATCAGTACTTCGTTATTACTTTTGTCCAAATTTTAGTTCAACACATGTGTGACCTTAATTAATACTCTCCGTCCCACTAAAACTATCGCATGTTGATATATTTTTAGTTGAATTTTTTTTAATTTTGACTATAATTTATTTAAATATTTTAATTAATTAAATTTTATTAAAAATATATTTAAAAACTAATGTTTTTAATATAGTTTTTCATATTTTTATGGACAATACATTTTAAATTATAAAATGTCAAAGTTGAAAATTTTGACAAAAAAGATCAAACATGTGACAATTTTAGTGGGACATAGAGAATATATATTTTGTCAACAATCTCTAAAGAGCATGTGGTTAAAGCTTTCTGTTGACATCCTCCTTACTTTAAGTTGTGGGTTCATGACCCAGTAAAAACAAAATTCCCTTTTAGTCTTCCCTAAGTACAAATTGTTCAAAAAAAAATTATATATAGTTTAATTATTGGTATGATTATATTTTATAATTGTTAATTCTTATAATAATTATTCATATGTACGTTATATTATATTTGTAATTGTACTTAGAACTTTTTAAAGAATGTTTTTTTATAAAATTATGTTTTAAAACTAATTAAATATTCTAGACTCTTAATACAGTTACACGAAAACGAAATTCAAAGATCATGTATCTTATTAAATCGAAATTTATACATAACTTTAATATTAATACTAGTAGGGGCGAATCCAGAAATTTAAATTTGGTGGTTCACATATTTACCTTATTTAGAGATTAAAAGTTTTAAATTTTTTTAGACAATTAATTTGGCTACAACAAACTAAATAGTATAAAAAATTCATTTTATTAAAGAAATCTTCTTACTTGAAAAAGAATTAAAAAATAATAATAATAATCTCCAATTGGTAAAAATGACAAAAAAGTTGAATTAATAAAGGGATGAGTAAAGAAATTCGGGATCAACCATTTTTTCTTGTTAAATATAATGTTTTAAAGAGGTAAGTGTGATATCGTGAAAGTTCTTCCGAGTTTTAAATACAAAGGTTATCAAAAATTCGAACATTTAAGGATTGACCAAAATGCAATTTTTTTTAAAATATGAAGGGTGAATCAAATGTAACCTTACCCATAATTGAGTGATCCAATATAATATTACCCATTTTGAGTGACTCAAATATAATTTTTAAAAATTAGGTGACCTAATGTAACATTACCCATAATTGAGTGACCCCGTGGTAGTTTAACTAAAAAATTAATGGTGGGTCACGTGACCCACCATGACCCTTACTAGATTCGCCCCTGAATACTAGTGTAAGGAAATCAAAATAAAACATTTTATTTCAAAATGTGAACAAGTTGTTGTTCCCACGATGGACCCATAAATCTCCAAAAAGAAAATACAGTGGAAACAAAACAGGACCTTACTTCAAATCATACGACACCAATAAGGAACTGACACGAAACCCCGTTTTATTTATTCAACGTGTATTAGATGCACACGGCTGCACCTGATCATGGAGAGAGTATAATGCGATGACTAAATTAAATAGCCAAGACCAGACCCGGCACAGACTTGCCAACCCTGTTGGAAAACCTGCTCTCCCAGACGGAAACGCAATGCACAGGGGTAATCTCAGCCGTTGACGATGAATCGTATTTGGAGGACGGTGGGGATTGGGTAGGGTTTCCAAGGCGAGTAACAGTAAGAGAAGTGTTGAAGTATTCTCTGACTTGTGTTATAATCCCATCCGTGACGGTCCAGGCATGAACCCAAGAGATGGAACGCTTATGATCGCAGCCTTCGACGACGACGGTGGAGCCAAAGGTGGTGAGTGAGAGAGGATCCACCTCAAAATGGAAAGACTGCTCCGAATCCGATGAAGCTCCGGTGAGGAGGTGCATCATAAACTGGTACGTGGGAGGGCCATGGAACCACCACTCGATGTCGGGGGCAAGGATTTGGTGAACGGTCTCGACGTCTCGAGTGTTTAAGGCATAGTAGAGGGCAAGAACCACGTCTTGGTTCCTGTTGGTTTCCTCCAGGATTTTGTCCTGTGTGTTAGCCAGTTCTTTAACAGCAAAGACCAGAAACAATATCCACTGCTGGCTGGTGAGGTCTTGTCTGTGGATGAAGCGGTGTTTATATAAAGAGACTCGTCAAGTTGGCTGTGATTCTCTACGTTCATTTTCTTTGTTAACTTGCTTGGGTTTTCTTTTTTATTGGGGTAGGAATAGGATCATAGTGGTATATGACTATATGCCTAAATGGATGAAGTTGATCCCACTGGTGATGAATGATCAGTTTCTTTCCTACGTGATTAGGTGTGGGTGAGCAGTTATGAGATTTAGGTCGAGTCCGTTCGTGTCAATTTTGTCACCATACATGGCGGTTAAAAGATTCTCGAAACCCTATGCAATTTATTAAAGTAGAGCATTTAATTTATAATCAGGAGATATAATTTTTTTATTTATAAAAATTATTTTAATACAAAAATATTATTAGATTATCTCTTAAGCAACACAAAATTGATTTATAAACATCTAAAAACCAAATATTTTAACTTTAAAAATGTCATTCTTTTTTGCATGTTTTAAATTTTAGATTATTATTATATATGTGCACACATAATTATATATATATTTATATTTTTTTTACAAATATTTAATTTAATTTAAGTTCACTATTTTTGGGCCCCTCTTTCTTAGGGCTCTATATGGTCACTCGTATGGCGCCTGTCCAGAACTTCACTGCAAATATATTGCAAAGTTCCCAAATAATGCGTTTTATAGTTACGGATTTACTCCATAAAAAAAGCTTTATAACTAATTTACTATCGTTATCGTAGGGGTTTTTTTAACATGAGGCGCCTTAAAATGAAGCAAAAAAGAGGCGCAACCAAAATTCTTATAAAAATCGTAAGAATTCCAGTATCGACTTTTCTGTATATACTAAACTTCTTACAAAAAGTGTAAGAATTTCTAACTAATTTAAATTTTTTGAAAGGGTAAGAATTTCGGTACATACCGAAAAAATAGTTGCCAAAATTCTTACAATTTTTATAAGACTTCCGGTTGCGCCTCATTTAAGCCTCATTTTAAGGCGCCTCACCCTAAAACTTTCTCGCTATCACCATATTAAATATAAACTCTTAAATTAATAAGTGTTTTATAATGATAATAGATATTATATTCTTAATAAAATAGTTTAACTTTAAATTTATAAAACGATATTATTAAAAAAGATATTTATAAATTTTGAATGTAAACTATAAAACAAACACGCAATATAATTTTTGTTGGAATTTATATGTGAGGAAAAATAATGTGAGATTAATATAGAATAAAATACGTGCATAAGAAGATATTTTACGTAGTTTGGCCTTGTATATTTTCATGGACGAAAAAAATAAGTAATTCACTATAAACATGTGTAAAGATCTTTGGCCTTGTATACTTTCATGGATGAGAAAAATAAGTAATTCATTATAAACATGTGTAAAGATCATTAATATATAATCATTGACTCTAAAGTGACAAGCAGGTGCGCTGCCAATTTATCTTTTACCTATTTTTTCATCATGTACACTATACGAAAAGGTAACAAACACATAACATCAATAGATTCAATACGTTAAAATAATGAAAACGCGATTTAAGGGCGTATCTTGAATATGACGGTTTGAGGAGTTTAACTAAGAGTGTTTAAAAATAATTGACAAGTTAATTTGACCCATCAATTCGACGACCCGAATCTTAAAAAATTCAGTAATTCTTTAAAAGATTACTTGATCGAGCTAGGTACTCGACTCGAGATTTTTTTTTATAGTTGGGCTGGGTCTTAGCCAAATATTTTTTGTAATCGGGTACCCGACCTGACCCTGTACTTCAAATATATTTATTTTTTAATTTTAAATTATATTTTTATTGTAAGTTCTTAATATTTTTATCTAAACTTAAATTAATAAAAATTTTAACATATTTGAAGGGTTAATTTAAATTTTTATAGAAAATGAGAGGTGTAATTTAAATTTCTCCAAAAAAAACCCCTTAAGAGTGCTAAGTGTCACTGACTTATTTCTTCAAGCTCAATCCGTGCGGAGCTAACACTCTCGGCACGATATTAGCAAGCTTTTCTCGCGCAACGCTTATGGCAAACAGAATGAGCAAAAGAGTTTACAAGGAAAGAACCTTGTATTAAGCAACGAAAGCTTACAAGAAAATTTTACAAGTGTTTGAGTACACAACTCTTGAGTGAGTTTAGGGATGGGCACGGAACCCGGACCCGACGGGTTCCGACCCGACCCGGCCCGATCGGGTCGGGTATTTTTATGAAAAAATCGGGCTCGGGTCGGGCTCGGGTTTTAGGGTGAAAAAATCCGACCCGGGACTAATAGTGTAATTTTCCCCTAAATTTTTTAGGGATATTTGTAATAATACCCTTTTTTATATATATTTTTTATAATTAGGTCCTTAAAATTGATTTTTTTTATTTACAATTTAGTCCTTAAATTTATTATTTTTTACAATTAAGTCTCTTAAAATTATTTTTTTACAATTTAGTCCCTAAAATTGATTTTTTTATATAGGTCGGGTCGGAGTCGGAGTCGGGTTTAAAGTATTTATTTTCGGGTCGGGCCGGGTCGGGTTCGGGTTTAGGGTTAATATTTTCGGGTAGAATTCGGGTGGGCCAAAAACTCGGCTCGACCCGACCCGTGCCCATCCCTAAGTGAGTTACAAATGAGAGGGGTGGCCTTATTTATAGGCACCCACCTCCTCAACGGACGGTTAGGATCTATTTGATCCAACGGTTAGGAGCTTGCCTCTCAAAATATCTAAGGTGCCTAGATATTTCTAGATAAGTCCATACTTATCTATATACATCTCTATACATCTCTACTATTCTAGATAGTTCCTATAGTTTTACCTATGTCTATAGGTTTCTAGAATGTTCCGGAGATGTCCGGAGTTGTCCCGAACCTTCCGAACTAGTCCCGAGCCTTCTGGACTAGTCCCGAGCCTTCTCGATCTCTCTCGAGTCTTCTAAGATCCTTCGGATGAGCCTAGATGAGTGTGGAACCTTCTGGAACCCCTCGGATTGGTGTGAAAACGTTTGGAGCTCACTAGGCCGTTCTAGATCTTTCCTTGGATCATCCTTGACCTTAAAATGCTCAAGGCTTCTCATTTTGCCTTTGTTGGTCTGTGAGCACTTGGATAAAACTTGTTGGGCGCGCGTTGCGCACCTAGGAGGGGCACCTCGGTGCAACTCGGTGCACCCTGGCAGGTGTGCCCCACGGTTGGCTGGATCGCGACCTGGTGGGGCGTGACATAAGGCTCCCAGGCTCCACTAAGCATCCGTCTATGTCATTATTGCAATAACAGGGCCCCTTATGGTCCACAAGTTGTCGAGTTTTGTCTCCAATCCAAATCACATTACCATAGGCATGACCAAACATTAAAAGTATAATGATCTTTGAAGTGTTTAAATTTAAAATTAAGAGGGATAAAAGTTTTATTTGATTAAAAAAATTATTTGATTAAAAAAAATTATTATACCAAAATTTTTGAAAGTGACTGTCTCTGAACATGATTATGGTTGAAAACATGGAGAAAAACACAGCAGGCTCTGCTCCGAGTCCAAAATGCGTGACAAACTAGCTACCATGGAAATCAAATTGAGCAAATGGAAGCTTAGCTGAATATACTTAAATTTCAATGCCTTCTATGTAAATCAAATCTGTGAGTTCTTGCTTGAAACGAATCGTGTTCATGGAACTTGGCGTCGGTTGTGTTCTTCAGCTGGCAATGTTTTGTTTTGGTTAAGAAACCAATATTTTCATGATTCCCTTTTAACCCCTTTCACTTGATTTTGATAGACAAAAATCTCTGTACTTTTCGGTGTTTATTTCTATGTTTGTACCAGAGACAAAATGTTTAGGGGTAAAAGCCCCCCAAATTTTAAAAAATTTGAATTTTATCATTAAAATTTTTAAAAAAATTAATTTCACCCCTCAAGTTTTTTAAAACTTTATATTAAGTTTCAAAATTTTGAATATTTTTAATTAAATTATCTCTCAAATTTTTAATTTTTTTTTGTTAAATCTCTCAAAATTATTAAAATTTTTGGCTAAACCCTCAAAAATTTTAAAAATTTTGTTTAAGCCTCCAATTTTTTTTTTAAAAAAATAAGTTGCCCCCCTCATATTTTTACTCCAAGTTCTGCCAATAATCCCAACACTAAAAAAATTAAATAGGGAGCCCTAACTCTAAATTCTAGATTCTAAATCTTAAACTCTAAACATTAAACCCTAAAAAATACACTACCCATAATTCCCTAAACTCTAATGCTAAACACTTAATGTAAACTTATTTTTTTAGTGCGCGAATATAAATATGGGCACCGAAAAGGGACATAAAAGTTTTATTCGATTTCGATACAGGTTTGATGCTTAAATGAATCATGAAAAATGTTCTATTGGTACCCAAAACTACCTAAATTAGTCACCAAAACATTGCATGCCCATCTATTGTGTCGGTACCCAAACTGTGAAAATTTGTTAAAAAAATATAAAGACTACTCAACCACACAATGAACGTCACCACCCTATATGTATATGCATATTAAGAAATGTGTTAACAAATATTTCCACAAACAAGTCGATTTCTCCTTAGTTGGTGAATCTCTTTTGTCGCCACTAAAATTGCTGCATGAATATCCTTGATGTATATATTGATCAAAATGGAGTAACTAAGGAATAGAAATCATGTCGCTTTTGGTGTTCTATTTATACCACCATATTAAAAAAATATTCGATTTAACATTTATGATTAGAGTTTAGGAAATCGAGAGTAAGATGGTTTAAGATTTAGGGGCCGATGATTTTTCTCCATAACTGATACATGGTATAAGCATTTTCAAGAGGATTGGGGCCAATATTTCTTGACTTAAAGGACAACAGATGTTAGGGTTAACGGCCTTTCAAGGTGGCTTTGGGGCCGAGAGTGTTACATTCGTATTTAATTGGAAAGGTAGGGTTTATCAGCAGCAAACTTAACTTTGGTGATGTAATCTATGTTGTCAAATTATGCCACCGTCCATTTTTGCGCAAGCTCATGGCCTTCGAATATTTTGGCAGACAAAACAAAAGCAACCGAAAGGTAAATGGGAAATAACTCCAGACTCAGACCTAAATTTCTTGTCGGCTTCTAATGAGGGATCATGTTAACATATATAATATTGTTTCAGTTTGTAATAAACTGTTCCACTTAGGTCACAGTCTCACAGAGCAACAAAAGCAATGGTTAATATATTATATGTTGAGATATATTAATTAATTGAGTAATTAAAAATATTTATGTTATCTCATTTTGTGTGAGTTCGAATCTCGACATTTTTTTTAGGATGTAATATCGCTGTTTAATAATATATATATATATATATATATATATATATTATATGTTAATGGAACCTCTGCTGATTTTAGAAGTCAAACTATTCGACTTTAGCCTTCAATTCTTATAAGATGGAGTAATAATTTCTATAAATAATGTTTTTTCGACTTATTTACTTTATTTTTATCAAATACCCGTGTTTAATCTGTATTAAGATTTATATATTTGAATATGAACTCATCAAATGGTCTTAGTGGAAAGAGAAATATTGTTCATTCTAGGTGATTCGGGCTTGAGCAGCTTGCCTGCACGATGTATATGCCCTGTTAAAAGGCTAAAATTAATGAACATATATTATCTTGTAATCACACCAGACAATTCAAAAAAAAAGAATATCATTAAAAAAATAATGAAAAAATAGCTGTTCAAATTTTGGAGAAAACAATGTTAGAAGTTTTACAACAACCTCAAACCCAAAACATAAAAATGGACCTTCCTCCGCTCGATGATGCTTAAGTAGGGGTTATTACTACGTGGGTGGATTCAAAAATAGAGCCAAGATTTGAGATTGGGGTAAAATATAAATATTTGAAAGTTTGGGTAAACTCATAAATAAATTAATTTAAAAAAATATAGATATAGGAGGATAAAGATAAAAAATAATTTTAAGAGTGGGAGTGGATTTGATTATGTGTTATGTGACCACAATGTCCTTTTCGGTTCGAGTTAATGGCTTGCTCTCACAGGAGTTTCGCCCGAGCCAAGGCTTGAGACAAGAGGGTCCTTTGCTCCCTTATCTATTTTTATTCTGCACACAAGGTTTATCGACTTTATTAAATGCGAAATAGAGAGCATGTCGACTTCAGGAAATTTGTGCTAGCCAAAAGGGTCCTCGTGTGACACATATGTTGTATGCCGATGATAGTACGATATTTCTGAAGAATTTTGTGGCAGAAACGACTTTTGTATGCTAGTTTTTCTGTGTAAAAATTTAATTTTGATAAATTTACAGTCTACTTTAACACGAATAATATTGTCCAACATTGACAACTCATGATAAACTAGGGATCATAGAGGTTTTAGACCCTCGACACTACTTGAGTATGCCGTTTTTTTATAGGAAAAACAAGACTTTTGTCTTTCGTCTCCTAAGGGACAAGATGTCTACCCAAGTTAGGGGTGTACTAAGTACTATCTGTCCTTTGGAGGTCACACATTGGTTTTAAAAATTGTTGCCCAAAGCCTTTCGTAATACGTTATGTCCTGCTATTTACTCTCCGAATGTCTTACCAATAAAATGGTGAGTTTGATGAGAGGTTATTGGTGGACTAGTTATAAATGTAGAATGTTGCATAGTTTTAGTGTTATTTTTTTTACTTGAATATTACGAATTTGTTCCTTTTTTGGTATGTTTATGACTAGAAATTTCATTTGATTAATCAGCCCAAATTCAATTGTTAAAAACAAAATTTAAATTTTTAAAAATTTATGGCAGAAATCGTGGGCACGACTTGAAGCATGATGCAGTCCAAATCTCAGAAGCAACAAATTTCGACGGTATAATTAGGGTTGTAAAAACAGGTAATCGGATGGGTTTCAGGTCGGGTATTTTCAGGTCGGGTAAAATCGGATACAGGTCATTTCAGGTCATTTTTCTGTCTTGACTCGAGTCGGGTCGGGTGCGGGTCCATTTCAGGTCGGGTCAAAACGGGTCGGGTCCGAAGCAGATAATTGACAGGTTAATTCGGGTTCGGATACACTTCAGGTCGGGTTCATTTCGGGTTCGGGTAGACTTCAGGTCGGGTTCATTTCACGTCGGGTTCATTTCGGGTTCGGGTAGACTTCAGGTCGGGTTCATTTCAGGTCGGGTTCATTTCAGGTCGGGTTCATTTCAGGTTCGGGTAGACTTCAGGTCGGGTTCATTTCAGGTCGGGTTCATTTCAGGTTCGGGTGGACTTCAGGTCGGGTTCATTTCAGGTTGAAGTAATTTAAAAAATAATGAAAAGAAAAATAATGAAAATGGGTCAATTTGGAATAAAAATAAAGTTATGTGAAGTATAATGAACAAAAATATCAAAATAAATTTAGAAAACGTAAAAATACAATGAATATGGGTCAAATTGGAATAAAAATAAAGTTTTGGGGACTAGAATGAACAAAAATATCATATTAAAATTATAAAACATTAGGCATTCATTTGAAAAACAAATGAATATGGGTCAATTTGAAATACAAATAAACTTGTGGGGATTATAATGAAAAAAACAAATTAAAAGTATAAAACATCAGACAAATGAAAAATAATGAATATGTGTCAATTTGAAATAAAAACAAAATTTTAGTGACTATAATGAACAATATATAAAAAATATTATAAAATACTAAAAAAGGAATTAGGGTCAATTTGGAATAAAAATAAAGTATTAAGTACTATAATGAACAAAAATATCAAATTAAAACAATGAAACATTTTAAAAATAATGAATTGTGGTCAATTTGAAATAAAAATAAAGTTTTAGGGAGTATAATGAACAAAAATATCATATTAAAATTAGAAAATATCGGACTAATTTTTTTAAAAAATGAATAGAGGTCAATTTAGAATACAAATAAAGCTTTGGAGACTATAATAGAAAAACATCAAGTTAAAAAACTAATGAAGAAATGTACCAAATTATAAATAAAAAACATTGGGTGAATATAAAAAAATAATGAATAGAGATCAATTTAGAATTAAATAAAAGTTTTAGAGACTGACATAAAAAATATTACGATATTAAAAAGTTAAAAACAATAGTCTAAATTAAAAAAATAAAAATAAAAAGGGCTCAACTTGAAATAAAATTAGTTAATTAGATGTTAAGTACTATAAATTATAAAAAAATAAAATTAAATATATATATATATATTATAATACATATGTATATAACATTATATTAATTAATGTATATGTATACACTATACATATGTATATATATTATAGGGTTTAGGGTTTTAGACTTTTAAATTCCTACGTACATTAAATAATAAATACATACATATTACATACATACATAATTTACATATATACATTATGATTAGGGTTTAGGGTTTCATGCGTACATGATACGTACATTGACATTATAAAACCCTAAACCTTTAAAACTAAAACACATACCCTAAAACCCTAAAATTGAATCACTAACCATAAAACAAAACTATAAAACCCTAAACCTTTAAAACTAAACCATGAAACCCTAACACCATAAGCCCTAACAATAAACCCTAGACCCTAAACGTAAGATAAATGAAACCTACAAATAAAACCTTTAAAACTAAAACACATACCCTAAAACCCTAAAATTGAATCACTAACCATTAAACAAAACTATAAAACCCTAAACCTTTAAAACTAAACCATGAAACCTAACACCGTAAGCCCTAATAATAAACCCTAGACCCTAAACGTAAGATAAATGAAACCTAAAAATTAAACCTTTAAAATTAAAACACATACTCTAAAACCCTAAATTTAAATCACTGACCATGATACAAAATTATAAAACCCTAAACCTTTAAAACTAAACCATAAAACACTAACACTAAACCCTAACACTATAAGCCTTAACAATAAACCTAAACCCTACACGTAAGATAAATGAAACCTAAAAATCAAACCTTTAAAACTAAAACACATACCCTAAAACCCTAAAATTGAATCACTAACCATAAAACAAAACTATAAAACCCTAAACCTTTAAAACTAAACCATGAAACCCAAGCACTAAACCCTAACACCCTAAGCCCTAACAATAAGCCCTATGTAACACCCACAAAATTTCCCTAATTCGAAAATTTAAAATTTGAAAACCCTAATTCGGAAACCCTAAAATTTGGGAAAATTTTTATAATCGAAAACCCTAATTTGAATTTGGGAATTAATTGAGCAAAATAGAATTTGAACACCTGCTCTTCCTGGATGAAATGTTGGATTGGAATTTGTAAGTATGAAAAAGACCAAAAGTAAAAAGTGAAAGAGAAGACATGTTTGATTATTGATCCGTTTTTTTTAAGATCGTTTGATATTATTAAAGTGATCTTATTGACACTATTAGAATAGTTTAAAGATAATGATTACAATGACTTGGACATGGGTTTATTATTTAGTATTGTTATAGAATATTGTTAAATATAAAACTTCACATCTCTAATATAAATTCGTGTTTCGTCTTTTTTTTAATTATCGATAATTAATTCATTAGTCGATTAATGTAGATCGAGTTTTGCAGAGACTCAGTATAAAATGACCCTCCCAACTCAATTCTTTCATTTCACAACACTATAATTCAAATCTCTAACCTTACTTAAATGATCTAACATTCCGTTGTTGGTATGTTTCGTCTTTATTTTTAAATTAAAAACAAAGGTAAAATGCAATGATTGCGTTAGCTTTTAGTTGGACTGAACGGTAAACATTCCATTATTTTGAGAAGCATTCCACTATTTCAATGATTGTGTTAGCTTTTAGTTGGACTGAACGGTAAAAATTAAATGATGTAATTTTACTGCTCTGTAGAAGAATTTCTAATTTCTGCACTTTACTGTTAACATTCTCCTGAGAAGCATTCCACTATTTCAAAGCTTCTTTCACCTTTTTCATTTTTAGACAACCTTCACTAGATTTTTGCTTTTCTCCATCTGGAGTTTGATTGATTTCTCTTCATATTGTAAGTCAAACTCTTCTTTCTCTCTTGTTTTTTGGTTTTCAGTGTGATTTGGTGGAGGATCAAATGTGATCGATTTTTATTAAAAATAAATATATTAAATTTTTATTTATTAAAAATAAATATTTTTAGTATATATTAGATTTTAGTATATATGATTGATTTATCTTCATATATGAACTATGTATTTTAGTATATATTAGATTTTTATTTATTAAAAATAAATATTTTTATTTATCAAGTTTATATTTATTTTTATTAATTACTTATTAAACAAAATTTTTATTTATTAAAAATAAATATTTTAATTATATATATAATACATTTTGTTAGATACTTTAACATTTTAAACTATTCAAATTATAGATATAGACTTTTTCATAATAGTTCATAATATTACTTCATATCATATATTAAAAATATCATTATTACTTATTAAGTATCAATTATCAAACCAGGTCAATATCAGTTCAGGTACAAAACAGGTCGGGTCCAAAACAAGTCGGGTCTAAAACAAGTCGGGTCTAAAACAAGTCGGGTCTAATAACAGGTCGGGTTTAAAACAGGTCGGGTTCAAAACAGGTCGGGTTCAAAACAGGTCGGGTCTAATAACAGGTCGGGTTCAAAACAGGTCGGGTTCAAAACAGGTCGGGTAAAATCGGATCTCGGGTCGATTCAGTCAGGTAATATCAGGTAATTTGCCAGGTCGGTCTCGGGTTCGGGTTCATTTCAGTCGGACACAGATCGGGTTCGGTTGCTACGGTAACAAGTTCAACTCGGGTTCGGGTCAGCAACAGTCAGTTACAGTTCGGATTCGGGTCATCAAATTCTCAGATCAAATCAGGTTCTGACTCGAGCAGGTTTCAGGCAGGTTTCCAGGTTCTGACTTGTTTTTACAACCCTAGGTATAATCAACAATTTTCAAAAGGAAGAACAATAGTTTTTTTTCGAACAACAGAACAATAGTTAAATACATGCCCGCTGGATTACGTTTGCCCATGAGAGGAATTGGTCAACGGTCATTTTTGAAGCTGATGCGGCTAATAGCGTTAATAAGTTGAACCGGGCCAAGGGTGATTTATCGGTTCTGGCCTTCCATTTAAAGGAGCCGAATAATTGTAAATTTTCTGTTATATTTTTTTCTCATTCCGCCAACATTGCGGCTCATTCTTACTAATTGGGCCTTGCATTCAACAATCGCTTTATTTTTTTTTACTCGGTTTGTCCCGATATTATCTCTTTGATTTTAAATGTTGATGTACATTTACCTGAATTTTTTTTAAAATAGTGAGTACTTTTTTCCCTTTTGTTTTTTTTATTACCTTGGTCTAGTGTCGACTTACGATTGATTTTTTTAACGAGATCTGTCTTTTAAAAAAAATGAAAATTGTCAAATAAATAAATAAATAAAAACACTTCAAAAAATTATATAATTTTTCAGAAAATTATACTCATTAACAACATTAATAAATAAATAAATAAAAATACAAGCATGTCTATTTTCAAGCCAGGATCTAAACTTTAAATTTTTAACCATAAAACTTTAACCCTGAAACTTAAACCTTAAGCCCTAAATTCTAACCATAAATCTTAAATTATATACCTTACATTCTAAACTAAAACCTTAAATAATCCCGCTTATGAAAACTTTATTTCCAACTGTCAATGTATAAGATAATAATCCATAAATTAAATGGTACCACTTTATTAAAAATAAAATTACTTGAGATCCACTAATTGGCCTAGTGGCTAGGGTTGTAAACGAACTAAACGTTCAACGAACCGTTCGTGAACTTTTCGGCGGGAAGCTTGTTTATGTTCGTTTATTTATTAAACGAGCGAACATGAACAAAATTTTTTGTTCGTTTAATTAAATGAATGAACACGAACAAAGGGCTTGTTCATTTATTTACGTTTGTGAACGTTCGATAATTTGTTTATATTCGTTTAAATTTATTCACATGTGTCCATTTATATTTATTATTTTTCATAACAAAAGTATTATATTTAAATAATAAAAAAATACATATGAAAAATATGAAATAATAAGAAAAAAATAAACAAAACTCAATGTTCGTTTGCGTTCGTTTATTATTTTAACAAACGAACACGATTAAAAAATTATGTTCGTTAGTTGTTCGTGTTTGTTCATTTGTTAGATTAAAATTAAACGAACGAACAAGAACATACGCTTGTTCGTGTTCGTTCGATTTATTTACATGCCTACTAGTGGTTAAGGATACTTACCTTGTCCCATCTTATATGAATTCGAATCCCGACATGAGAATGTAATGCGCTTTTATTTAATATAAAAAAGAATAAAATTACTTATCAATGAAGACCGTGATGTGCAACCCAAACTTGATTACAAGTCAAGTAACGTTAAAAGGAAGACAAGAATCTATTAAAAACAGGGAAGACAAGAATCTCAAAGTTGAAAAATTGAAGTATTTTGAGTTGGACAAGTCTTGTAATGGGCCTTAGAACTGGGTAACCGATCCAAGGCCTAAACTTTTACATTCGCCCATGTTTCATCCAACTACTCTAATCCTCGGACACAGATTGTCTAAATATTTGAGACAATAATATTAATTATCCTCTTAAAAAATATTATAATAAAGTCAAATTGAACAGAGTTGATGAAATTATTTGTAATTTTCAAAGTTGAATGGACAAATTGATTGAATTAAAGGCCTAAAGGGTGATGTAAGCGCTGACTCGGAGAGAAATGTAGAGACAAAAATATGGTTTTGAACCAATAGCCATTGTGGTTGATGTTACACTTTTTGGTACCTCTCGGCTCTCATCCTATCCTAAACTATGACTTCCGAACCAGAACAAAAACATATTACTTTCAATCACACAATTTCTTGGTTTGCTTTTATTTCTTTAACATATGCTCCACTAATTTCACCTAGGGATTAGCATTTTATCCGACCTAATTGAGTTGGATTTTTTAATAAAAAATTTAATTCAGTCATGTTTTTATTAGAGATAAAGTTGGATTTAGGTCAGAGATATTTGACCCAACCCGAGATTAATAGTGTAATTTTTCTTGATTTTTAGGGATATTTGTAATAATATTCTCTCTTTATATATATATATATATATATATATATATATATATGTTTGTTTGTATAAATATGTCCTTAAAATTAATTTTTTATTTATAATTTAGTCCTTAAAATTATAATTTTTTACAATTAAGTCCCAAAATTATTTTTTTACAATTAAATCTTAAAATTTGATTATTTTATAGGTCGGGTGAGGTTTAAGGTATTTATTTTCGGGTCGAGCTGGCTTTTTAATAAAATAATATCGAATCAGGTTTAAGAGAATTATTTTCAGGTCGAGTTCGGGTGGGCAAAAACTCGACCTGTGCCTATCCCTAATTCCATCGTGTCATATTTCATCTTTGAATTTTTTTTTCATATCATTATAATAAGGGGGAGGGGATGCAATCCCAGAGTTTGAAACCTAGTTATAAGGTGTAATTTGCGGTAAACTAAGATTAAATATTAGGAAGGTTTATTTCACGATTGTAACGATTTTATACAATTAAATTATTTTTTAAATATAATACTAATTAATAATATATTAAAATATTGTTTTTGATGTTAAATTAGTAATATAATTAATTATAAAGAATATTTTTATCTGATTCAAAAGTTACTTTAAACTCGTAATTTTATATATATTATAGATATAGATTATAAAATTCTATATTTTTTAAAATTTAATACTAAATATAATTATGTGGTAAATGTTGAACATTAAAATTTATTAATTAAAATACTCGCTATGAATTATCAAATAATTTGAAAATTTTAAATTATTGAAAACTTTCTTTATCAGCGAAATTGAAAAATTCAACAGGTTACCTAACACACCATAAATTTAACATTTGTAATGATTGTAATTTCCTGCTTAATTAGAAAACTTCCAACATTTCACCTCTCATTACCATACTAATAAAATGAGCTGTTTTCATTATTTTCTTATCAAACATGGTGAATAATATATCTATCCTTTCTCTTCATTTTTTTATCAGTAGCGAATTTAAGTTCTAAGGTAATCTTTTTTAGCATTAATTAATTTTGTTATTCCTAATTAGTTTTAGGCTTAATATTCATTTTGACTCTTGAACCATATTCAAATTCTCACTTTGGTATTTAATTTTTAAAATTTTACTTTAATACATAAATTATCATTTACATCTCGGTTTACACCCAAGTTAAAAAGAATACCTTATTCCTTTTTAAAAAAAGAATACCTTATTGAACGTCGTTAAACTTTGAGTAAAATTAAATAAAAATGATAGTTTAGGTATTGAAGTGATAAAAAATACAAATGAAAAAAAAAACGGTTGAAACAGAAATGAATTCAATCTGAACAACAAAAATTAAAAATAGAACAAAGTCAAAACAAATCCTTCAAAATAATATGATACAGTCACGTTTTACATGAAACCTTATATTTGTTCTGTTCTATTATAATTTGAAATTGATTCAAATCTGAAATTAAATTAAATCAAAATGATTTAAAAATTTAAAATCCAATGAATCAATTGGAAATTGGTCTGGTCAGCGAAAACCCGCCCACATATTTTCCCTTTAAAATTCTTTAATAGAAGAATATTCTTCTCCCAATCTCAGCCTTCAACCGCGTAAAATTCCTATCAAACTAAAGTCCAGAAAAGTCAAGTCACCGTCAAAACCAGCGCCTTCACACGCTGACACCCCCACGCGCTTCCTTTTCCCGCCGACCTCCCTCCCCTTCTTCTTCATTGTCTCCATGTGTATATACACGGCTAATTCCAATTTCCAACACCCTTTGGTTCCCATCTCCGATTTTCAAATCATCAAAATATGGACATTTCTTCTTTCGCATTTCACAGTCCGGAAGATTATTACAGTATTACTAACCCCTGGTTCGAGGAGCTGTTCAACCAGAAGCATAAAAAGGGTGGGGACGGCAATGAAGAAGAAGAACTGAAGAAGAGTGGATACGGTGATATCCTTGCTTCGCTGTTGTTACTAGAAGAAGAAGCCAAACAAGAGGAAGCTCATTGGATAACCGAATCCCAACACGAGAAAGCTTTGTTTGAATCCAATCACAAAAGAAAAGTTGAAGCCATGAATGAATTCTACGGCCAGCTTCAACAGCATTACTCTGAAGCTAATCATTTGGATGGTTTAAGTACTGGGAAACGGTCCTGGAATTCGGCTTCGGCTTCGGCTTTGGTAGCCACCCTTGCTACAGCACCCGGGAATGACAAAGTTGATTTGGGTGACGGAATGAGTCAGGGGGTGACGATGGCGACGGGTCAGCAAAAGAGGTTATGGGTGAAAGACCGATCCCAGGACTGGTGGGATCGTTGTAACAATCAGGATTTTCCTGAGGAAGAGTTTAGGAAGGCGTTTCGGATGAGTAAATCGACGTTCGGGTTGATATGCACCGAGTTGGAGCCGGTGGTGATGAAGAGGAATACTATGTTGAGGGATGCTATCCCGGTTCGACAGCGAGTGGCTGCTTGTATCTGGAGGTTGGCAACAGGGGAGCCGCTTAGGCTGGTTTCAAAACGATTCGGACTTGGAATTTCAACCTGTCATAAGCTGGTATTGGAGGTATGTTCAGCTATAAACACTGTTTTGATGCCCAAGTTTCTTCAATGGCCTGATGAGGAGAAAATGAAAGGAATTAAGGAGGAATTCGAGTCGATATCTGGAATTCCAAATATAGGGGGCTCACTATATACAACTCATGTGCCAATTATAGCACCCAAGGTTAATGTTGCAGCTTATTTCAACAGAAGGCATACAGAGAGGAACCAGAAAACATCTTACTCGATTACGGTCCAAGGAGTGGTCGATGGAGAGGGGATTTTCAGAGATGTTTGTATCGGATGGCCTGGTTCAATGCCTGGTGATCAAGTGTTGGAGAAGTCTGCTTTGTTCCAAAGAGCCAATAAGGGGGGCTTGAAGGATGTTTGGATTGTTGGGAATTCTGGGTACCCTTTGATGGATTGGCTTTTGGTTCCATACACACACCATAATTTGACTTGGGCTCAGCATGGTTTCAATGAAAAAATCGGTGAGGTTCAAAACGTTGCTAAGGAGGCATTTGCTAGGTTGAAAGGGAGGTGGGCCTGCTTGCAAAAGAGAACCGAGGTAAAGCTTCAAGAGTTGCCAACGGTGCTTGGGGCTTGCTGTGTTTTGCATAACATTTGCGAGATGAACAATGAGGAGATGGACCCTGAACTACAATTTGAGCTTTTTGATGATGAGATGATACCTGGGAATAACTTGAGGTCTTCGAACGCGGTGCTGGCCAGGGATAACATTGCTCACAATCTGTTACACCATGGCCTTGGTGGAACAAGTTTTCATTAGTGTTTCAATGTCTGCTGAACCGCATCCGATGGCCTTATTTATGGCTGTTCCATACTTTTTGCATGAGCAAGTCGGATACTGACAATGCAGGTAGCCATTATGTAAACTGGTAGGCAGTTGTGTAAAACTCAAACAAATGTCTGAAAAATTATTATACAAAAAAAAATTTACTTTATAAAACTCTCCTCGATCTATGATACGCTTACACAATTATTGTATGGTATCCTGGGAATTCAACACACTACCAACATTGATTACAAATCACCAGTTACAACTGCATTTTGAGATTGTGCCCGGAGTACTGAATCAAATGATGAACAAATGAAACTACATAATGATGCAAGAAAATGAAATGCATACCCCAAGGATATTGTGACGTTATCTCCTCCAAAATACCCAAGGAGTGAGATCAGTTGATTCCATGAAACGATGGCAAGACTGCAATGAGTGGATCTCCATATCCAACGGCGTCTGTTCAATACAGTTGAAACAAAGGCAGAGTTCAACGAAATTCAACCTTAATCTGGCATTGCCGTAAGGGATCTAGACATTAAAACCGAAATAAAAATGAAATCCAGATAAAACTCTACCTCCATCATCGAAGAGGATCTTTAAGACTTCTCCATCTATGTCCGACTGTTAACAAATAAATAACACAAACCATTAAATACCTACTTAAAAATGCAAAATATAACTAAGTGGAAATAATTTGAATTCACCTTAACAGGAAGTTCAGTACCAAATTGATCCAAGAATCCTATCAGTTGTTCTTCTTTGATCAAATCACCCTGCAAGTATTTACAACTTATGAGGATCAAGAAAAGCCAGGTGAAATTACAAGACATCCACAAGTGGAAACTAGTACCTCTTTGCAGATGGGAGGTTGCCGTTTCCCCTTAATTATTTTACCTCTTCGGAATGTACCAACCTGCAGTAAAGTGACGGGGATTACAAAATGGTGTGCGAAGAGATATATTACAGACTATAAACCTAGCTCTGGATAAACAGTACGTACAATGGGAGAAGGTACTAGAACATAGTTGCTAGATCCGGAAGCTTCCAAGGCAGCTAACTTGGATGACTTCCCAAAGGCAGCATTCTTGAATGGAGTAGGCTTCTCAGGGGCGGGTTTTGGTGGTGATGGAGGTGGGGTAGCAGCAACTGTTTCATTCATTGGTTCAGATGGGATCGGTGGAGCTATTGTAGGTGAAATGTTGGACATGGGAGCTTTTGTGGCACCAACTTTCCGCTTCAGATGCATTTCAAAGTCTCCAATCTATCACAATGAAACAGATAATTGATTTGAAAAATGTTTATTCGAGGGAAAATGCAACATTCATAAAAGGAACTAAAAACCTGAAGATGGCTAGCTGCACTGAGACATATCATAAGAGGAAATTTTCAGGTCAACCACTGAGACATGAGATAAAATTCAGCAGAAGCATGCAAGCATATAAACTGACAAGAGAAAAGGAAGTAACCTTCATTTTCAGCTCCGCAATCTCAGTTTCATCACATACCTCCATTACCAATGCCTGACAGTTTAAGCAACTAATACGTTAATTATCTAGCCACCTAGAATAAAAAAGAAGTGAGCAATGGCAAGCAATAATGTAAAAGGCTCAATTTACAGATCTAACAATCACCTCAAATCCATTTGGAAAAGTTGCATTCTGTGAAGATTTCTTCTCCATTGAGCCTTGGGAGGTGCTATCTAATGGATGGCAAACATAATTAACAATTCCTAGTGTTAAAAATATAAGATTTTTGCTTTCTACAACCAGTGTAAATCATTAATAATGAAGGGCCAAGTTTGAACATAAGAATATAACCCAAATGCAATGGCAATTAGTTTTAGCACTGTGCCGTGGTCCAGTGGCAGTTAGACTATAAATAATAAAAATTTAAAATAAGGACCATCAGATAAAATTTAATCAGAAGTAAATATAATGTCACCATTTGGCTTGCTTGTTACTGTAGCTTCAGATGTCTTTGCAGACGCTGTCAAAAATACAGTTCGTCTTGTAGAAGAATTGTTCTTCCCGCCCACCATCAAGCCTGGGGCACATGATTTTCTTGAATTTGGCCAGCAGCCAGAAGACATGTGAAATCTAATGGGCCTTTCAAGTGAGCAATTAGCTTGTAGAACTGCACCTACAGAATCTAAAATTGTAAAAATAGCAGATGTCCTTTCAACGGCAAAAGAAGCTACATAAGCAAAATGTAAACTCATAGAATTGGATATATGATAAGAAATGGACGCCAACACAGAACTGGATAAGCCAGCAGCAGATCATGTTATTTGTACCTAGGACAACACAAACTTTACACAGTAGAAGAAACATGATTTACAAAGTATACCAACTAAAGGACTCCAGGAAACAAGAAATACAACATTCCCATTGTAGAAAATGTTCAAAATACAGAGAATCTGTTGCTTGTCAGTTATGAGGAATACGCAGTTCACTTGGTAATTTAAGAATGGAAATCAGCACCCACTTCTTCTCTCTCGATTCTAATGTTCTTTCATGAGGGAAGACATTGAGCAATCAAAAAGCTTACACTTGAGGGAATCCATTAAACCTCATAGTTCGACAATATTCTATTTCTACCTGATTAATAAAACCTAAATGAAAATACATTTCAAAAAGAACTTCCAAAACTTGTTCCATTAGAACTTCCTAAAAGTAATATCAAGAGCACAAATTCTAATTTTATTTGAAAGAAATTAGATTGACATGTTAGCTAGCTTAACATTCTTAACCGATATCCGCAACATGAAAGGAAGAAGCAAGCAGGGAAAATAAATAAAGGCAGATCTCCGCAATTTTTGGAGCTAATTTCAAACTTCTGAGCGTCGAAAGCACATAATTTACACAAAACAGTAAAAAGTGAACAAAAAATAGAAACGATTACTAGATCCAAAACATATATCGAAACAAAAAAAAATTGTTCAGAAATGTCACCGTTTATCCTTTCTTTTGTCAAATCGTTTCCAAGGAAACCAAACAAAATTCAACCAAAGAAGAAGAATAAATATAAAAAGAGATAGAGAGTTACAGTGAAAGGATCGGAGAGCAGCGAAGGACTCCATTGGAAGAGAAAAGAAGAGCTAAGTGGAATCGACAATGAGGAGGAACAAGATAGATAGGGGCAAAATGGGGAACAAATAAATGAATTAAGAGAGCTAAGCAGTTGGTGAAATGAAAGAGAGAGTGAACTTCGAAATGCCCGCCGTTGTCCTCCCAGTCTCCCACCCCTTTACAACTCTGCACTTGTCTAAAATGCGCCTGTAGTGTTGTCCGCCTCGCGCTGACATGGCAGCCTTAAAGTCTTGTAGGCAAAATCAGGTTTAATTTAATCACACGATTCACAACTACCTGTATCTTAAAGTCAATAATAATAATAACTATGATCAAAATAATAATAATTTAAAATAAATTATAATATCTAAATTATTTATAATTCTTAAACCCTTCAAATATAGACAATTTTAACTGTGTACTCAAATTTATATCTTCGAAATGTTACAATATAACAGCTGAATTAATGTTCAATTGAGAATAATAAATGTATAATTAAATATTATGACAAGAAAGGTGAACATAAACAATATTAAAAGTTTTATTGATTTAAAAAGAGAGAATATCAGACCTAAAACAATATCTTAATCATCACTTTACAAATATATTTCATCGTTCTACACATTATATAATTAGAATTTCAACAAATGTTAATGTAGTTTATAATAACATAAAACCAGATAATATATATATATATATATATAAATATTTTATACACAGGCGGTGAAAACTTTCAGTTTTCACATGCGCCTTAGTTTTAAGGTATATGAAGCTAATTTAGGGTTTAGAGGTTTAGGTGTAGGGGGTTAGAATTAATAGATATTTGTTTTAATTTAAGGTTTAGGGTTATAATTCAGGGTTTATAGGTTAAAACCTAAACCCTCACCATATTACCCTAAACCCTAAATTATAACCCTAAACCTTAAATTGAAACAACTATCCCTAAATTATAACCCCTTACACCTAAACTCCTAAACCCTATACCCTAAATTAACTCCATATACCCTAAAACTAAACGCTTGTGGAAACTTTCAGTTTCCACCGCCAGTGTATAGGATATATATAGGGTTAGGATCAACTTACAGTGTGTAAAACTCAATTATTTTTATAGAGTTTTTAGACCGTTGGATGATGTTAATTAATGGCTCAGATTATTTCCTTATTTTTTTTCTAAGTGATAATCTTCACATTTTTTACTGTTAATCTCATCCATCCATTTCACTAATTCAATGGCTATGAATTAGTGTAAAACTCATCGAGTTTTATATCATGTAACTTGATCCTATCATATATATATAGGATGAGTCTACCACGTGTGACAAACATTGATGAACATCACTAACGATGAACACCGATGAACACCATTCATTTTTTTTAATTTTAAAAATCTAAAGGACTAAAATTATAATTAAAATTATCTCTTAAAAAAATATAAATCAAATTTAATAATTACTTTATAATATTTTTTAATAAGTTAGAATCAAATATACCCAATTCTCTTAAACCCTAACAAAATCAATCTCTTAAAAAAAATAGAAATCAGTTTAGAATTTTTTAATAGATTAGAATCAAATATACTTAATTCTCATATTATTGATTCTAATCTATTAAAAAATTATAAATTGATTTCTATTTTTTTAAGAGATTGATTTTGTTAGGGTTTAAGAGAATTGCGTATATTTGATTCTAACCTATTAAAAAATATTATAAAATAACTATTAAATTTGATTTTTATTTTTTTAAAAGATAATTTTAATTATAAAATTTTAAAAAAAATTAATGGTGTTCATCGGTGTTCATCGTTAGTGGTGTTCATCAATGTTCGTCGCACGTGGTAGAATTTTTCATATATATATATATATATATGTGTATATATATATATATATATATATATATAATTAGAATGGATACAAATCTAAGCAGTCTTTATGTTTCACCCGAATAATTGATTCGAGTTTTTGTTGTTGCCTATTTGGTTAGGAGTTGTTTTCCACCCGGATTAGTTCAAGTAGATGTTGCCTATTTGGTCCAGCTTTATTTACCACCTGGGTTAGTTCTGGTCGTTGATGCACATTTGGTTAGACTTTGGTTTCTATTCGAGTTGTTCGAGTTTGTGTGAAGTTTTTGACTCCATCTTTTCATAGTTTAATTTGATCCCCAAAAAAACTAAGCATACTTAACATATACTTCGACACCGGTTTATATGCCGAAGCCCAAGGTTGGAGCACTTTATAAGCCCAAGGTATTTTCAAGGGTAGAATAGCTTGGCAAAGAGAAGCTCGTTCCAGGTATCTTGAAGGCCCGGCAAACACCAATGCATGCAATCGGCATAGCTAACAGGGTTGGCTAACTGCACCGGCGTCAACGGATTCCATTGCTTATTGTAAATCGACGTGTGCGTGTCTTTGCGGTAACTCGAGTGCAGAGTGATGTTGAGAAATGTGATGGGGGACTTGGGTTTTTCGAGCACTTCCCCGATCACCTTCATTATGCTTTTTCTACTATCCGAACCCTAGTAATTTGGATCTTCAATCATACTTGTTTGATTGTAGCAATTCTCCCCCTTCTTCACCTCCCCAGTCAATGCCCCTATAAAAATATGTAGGAATTGTATTAATTGAAGAATCCTTTAGTTATCGGTTCAACTGGTTCAATTCATTGGGTAGGTATAGGTTCGGTGTACTCACTTTGCATCAGTAGGTGACATGCTAGTGAAAAACACTCATGTCTTCTTACTATCCACGTTCCTCTTCACCCACGTATAAACTAGAGGGGGTCAGAGGAGGCAGTCGCCCCTAAAAATTTGAAATTCATATATGATTTAGTATTTTTTTAAGAAATTTTCTAATGAAAATCTATTTTGTCCCCTAAAACTTTATAACTTCGCCGCTTAAAATTTTATAGGTTCGCTCTCTAACATAAAATCTTGTGTCCGTCCATGTCTTCGCACATCTCAACATGCTTATCATTGCCATACAATACGCATCCTCGGTCGACACTTTGATTTATTTCTTTCTCTCCATCCTCAAACGACACTGAATTTCTGTTGAAATACATGATACATCCATAAATTATACCACTACTGACTGAACCAAGAAAATAAACGGTGAATATTATTGTAATGAGATAGAATACAAGATCTTCATCTCCAATCCTTCCAATGCCCTTCCAATGCTTGCCATGCTTATTTATCGGACCTTCCCTCACGATCCGATCCGATTTCCTATGATTTATGAACAACGGCATTACCCGAGTTTGATTCGAGAACGACGAGAAGGAAGGGAGAGCAGTAAAATTCGATGCTGGCATTGTAATCCTATACACAAAGAACAAGTATAAGATGAAAAAAAAATGGAAACTTAAAACAAGGTTTAGGTATAATGATTAAAATACCTATTGAAACATGGATTTTGCATGCTTAGGAATGAGCTTGTGAAGAAGGCAGATCATTGATACATATTGGCCTCGGTTCAATGAGTCTCCCACGAACATCATTCTCTTCCCTCTCAATATTTCCAACATCAGTGTCGCATTGAAACTGCTTAATTATATCGGCACCAAAAAAGCAAAAATCCAGTAACATCGAGAGCTGGCAATGTCCATGTGCCAATGCTTTTAGAATATACACTTTTTACTCAGCTACAACAAGGATGACAAGCACGTTTTGGTTTTTTTAAAACTACCTTTTAACCAAGATGTTAATCTTTTTCAACAAAAGCTGATCATGTGTCAACTTTTTTGACGGCTAAGATAATACTATCAAATAAAAAGTTCTTGAAATCAATAAAAAAATGTACTACTATTTGAAAACTTGGACTATGAAGAATTGAAGACAGTATAAATGAGTAATAAACATTTAGAAAAAAACTAAGACTTGAAATGAGGAAACCCAAATCTATCCCAAGGGAATAGGTTGACAGAGCTTAGGCCTAAAACCCATATTCCTTAAAAAAAAAATCTTTCGGAAGAGAATTCCATAGGTAAAGTATGAGTATGAGATACATACAATATGAACTTGGTACCTAATTCCGTTGTGGAAAACACATTTTGAAATTCCAGGATCCCTTCGAGTAGCAGGCAGCAGCTGGACTGCACTAGTTTTCTTTACTAGAACTGTTTATTTTTATTTTGACTTAATTGTCAAATAAGTGCACAAACAATATATTTTGTTTCATATAAGTGTTTAAAGTATTTTTCAAGTCAAGTAAGTGCATAATGTTTTCACCGTTATCATTTTAGGCGCATGGTGGTTAAAAGACGTTTAAAAAACACCATTAGCCAATCGAAACATGACACTTGACGTGCTTTATTTTATTAAAAAAATCAGATTTTTCAAAAATATCCTAAAATTTCAAAATAGTCTCAAATCTCTAAACCCATAAGTTCCAAATCCATATTGCAGTTGTTGTCGGCGCCAATCGCCAACGGCGTGCCCACTACTTCCATCATCGAACCCCCAAGTTCATTTTCTTCATCATCTCATCGCCGAAACTCGTCGGTCGACGTGCCTAACGTCGAAACAAAGCTGAACGACGAAAGGAGGAAAAAAGAAACGATGGACGACAAATGGTGGTCGATCAAACGACGAACAACGTGCGAGTCTTGTGGTGACAAAAAGAGGCTTCATTCCGTCGTCGGCAGCGTGATGAACGACGAAGACATTGTGGTTTATTTTATGATTTTTGGGGGAATTTAGAGATTTTCAAAAAATAAGTTAAAGGAATAAAAAAATTAAAATCAAAGCAGTTAACAGCCTGACACCTAAAATAATAACGACGAAAACGGTAAGCACCTACTTGACTCAAAAAATACTTTAAGCACTTACGTGAAACAAAATATATAGTTTGAGCACTTATTTAATATTTAAGCCTTTTATTTTTATTTTTTAAAAAGATGACATAGCTGGCAGATTTTCACTTTCATATTGCAGTCGTTGCCGCCGCCAATCGTCAAAGGCGTGCCCACTACTTCCGTCATCGAACCCCCAAGATCATTTCTCTCATCATCTTATTGCCGAAACTCGACGGTCGACGTGTCTGACGTCGAAACAAAGTTGAACGACAAAAGGAAGAAAAAAACGATGAGCGACAAATGGTGGCCGATCAAACGACGAACAACGTGTGGGTCTTGTGACGACATAATGAGGCTTTATTCCGTTGTTGAAAGCGTGATGAACAGCGAAGACAGTAACCTGATTTGCCGATCTAGAGATTTGAGGTTTATGTTGTGAATTTTAAGAAATTTAAAGATTTTAAAAAGTAAGTTAAAGAATAAAAAATTAAAAAAATCAAAGCGGTTAACAGTTGGGCACTTAAAATAATAATGGTGAAGATGTTAGACACCTACTTAGCCCGAAAAAATACTTTAGGCACCTATCTAAAATAAAATTTATAGTTTGAGCACTTATTTGACATTTAAACTTTTTATTTTATTTATTTATTTATTTTAAAAAAGAAGACATAGCTGGCAGATCTTCCATTCCCATTTTCACAAGTAACTAATACAATATAAAAATAATGTAGACAGAAATGTCAATCTTCCGTCAAGTATTGTTAACACCCACAGAATCTCTATTCTCTTCATCTCATCTAGATCTAGGGTTTCATTGCAATTAATTCTAATCTCAAAACCAACCCCGCATTTTACTTTAAATAACCCTCCCTCAAATTTCTCTCCTCAACTCTCAAATCTCTCCTTTTTTTCCCTCCAAAAATGTTTCCCCAGTGGCTAAGATCACCCAGCAGGGCAGCAAACCCCACAAAATCACCTTCCCATTTCTCGTTCTCTTCCTTCAAAGACATCGACGCCATCATCAAAGAGGAACAACTCTCCCAGCTCTATCCTCAATCCCCCAAAAGACCCTCCATTTTCCACCGCGTCAGGCTCTCCACCGCCGTCTTACGCGCCTTCGGCCACCGCCATCCCACCCCTTCGTCCCAACCCTCCATCGCCCTCCCCAACGCCGACCAGCGCGTCGTCGTCTACCTCACCAGCCTCCGTGTCGTCCGCAAGACCTTTGAAGACTGCAAGACCGTCCGATCAATCCTTCGGGGACTCCGCGTCCCGATCGACGAACGAGATGTGTCGTTGGATTCCAGCTTCTTGGACGAGTTGCAGGGCATTATTGGGCGTAAAAGTTTCACTCTCCCGTTGGTTTTCATTGGCGGGACGTACGTCGGCGGGGCCGAGGAAGTCAAACTGTTGCATGAGTGTGGAGAACTGAAGAAGCTGATTGGTGGGTTGCCGGTGCAAATGGGGTCCAGCGTCTGTGATTTATGCGAAGGGTTGAGATTTGTTCTATGTCCCAAATGCGACGGAAGCCATAAGATCTACTCTGAGAAATCAGGGTTTCGAACTTGTGGCGATTGCAACACTAACGGTCTCATTAGGTGCCCGTCTTGCTATCCGTCCGGTCACCGTCGAAATAGCTATCCTTTTTCGTAGCTTTGAAAAAAGGATTCAGATTAATGAAACAAAAATAGAAATGTAATTTATTTTCTTTTACTAAATTTTAGTAGCTCATTTAACTTTGAAAAAACGCATAATGTACATTTCTCAACCTGTAGTTTGTATAACAATTTCTTTTTCTCAACCTTTCGTAAAAAAAAGTTGGCACAAGAAACTTATAAATCTGAATATTTTTTCACCCAATTGAGCTCTTGAATTAAAAAGTTAAATTAATTATGCTTCTAAATTAAGAAACTGAATCAACTAAACTCTTTCACTAATTTTGATCGTTAAATTTTGACATTCTTTTATCTATTGGTGCAATGCGTCGTGTCATAGTGTTTCTACTCTATATTTTAAAAGTTTTTTATTTTATTTAAAAAATTCTTTGAAAGTTTTAAAAAGACGTATCAAATTTAATAAAAAAATATATTTTGAATAAAATTATAAATGGAAACACTAATGGTCTCATTAGGTGCTAGTAATATCTAAGGAAAAAAATTGTCAAGATTTAATGATCAAAATCGTTCAAATAATTTAATTAATTTAATTTCTTAGTTTAATAGGTTAATTGATTTAACTTCTTGTTTTAAAGGTTAATTGGGTGAAAAAAAATTAAAGACTTAATTATTTTTCAAAAGTTCAAAGAATTCTATCACCCTTAAATCAATATTTTATCCTAAAAATTTCTTATTTAAAAATAATATTATAAATATATTTTAGAAGTTTAGATGATATTTTTTATTAAATAACATTAAAAATCTTACTTATGCATGTGAAAAATAATATGAAGAAATATATATGCATATCTTATATGATTAGAGAAAGTCGCTTAAATTGAAATCAAATCATACTATAACATGGTAAATAATTACAATTAAATTTGTATAGGAACTAGAAAACTCGACTCGAATCGAAAAAATTTCAAATTAAATTCAAGTCGTAAAATATTACGCGTCAATTCGAATAACTCAAAAAATTTTGACTCAACTCGCTCGAACGCTCACCCCTAATTCGGTGCACATCTAATAAAAAAAACTTTTCACGAGCATTCTCAAAATGATGATAAGTATTTCTATATATTTAAAAATTTAAAACATAGTTATAAAATAAGATACTTATCACATTTTTAAGACCGTTTGTCGACACTTTTTTAATTACAATACATCAAATAATAATAATCCATTACATTATATCAAATTTGAGCATAATATCATTATTTTATAAAAAATATATATCTTTAACAATTTTTTTAAAACTAAGGTGATTACAAATAGTATCTGTTCTGCTTATACTGTCAATCATTTGACGATACATGTTCAATCAATCTATTGCAGCTGTTGATGCTCGAACACATAACCTCTAAAAACAATAACTATTCCCTTAGTCACCGAGTCAAGTTGGTTTGTACCTTCAACAAATATTTATATATTATATGTACATTATATTGGTATTGATGGTGAAGCAATATCTGGCAAGGGAAGAAGAAAGAATAATTTGATCTCCACATTATTTTCAGGTTGCCGTGTGTAATAAAAGAGTGATTAATTATTCTATGTCACGTGGCTTTCCATTGGGATCTCAAATAATCCTTTGGAGACCGTCCAGTTGACTTGAAAACGCATGATACAGTGCGTTTCAGGCTGGCTCTTGCTGGTACACGTTAACATTAATTATAAGGGTTAATGATATTTTTTACCCTTATTTTTCAATATACAATAAAACCTTTATAAATTAATACTCTTGGAACCATGAAATTTTATTAATTTAGAGAGATATTAATATATCGAAAGGAAGCATTGAATGCGAAAACAACTCTTCACAACTTTTTATTGCAGTTGGAGACCTCAACGCCGGAACTTGTGGGTGCAATTAAAAAAGTTAGAGATGAAATTAAATTAGATTTGAATTTTAAAAAGAAACATATTTCAATATATTTATATTTTAGCAAGTTACCAAAGTAGTAATTGTAATATTTATGAATTATTAATTTATAATTTTGATGAGACCTTTATATTTATAAAGGGGATCTCTAAAAAATTATTATATTATTATCTTATCGAATTTGATGATTTTTTACATTAGCCCAAGTCGGGACTGGAAAAATTTATTATTTAATAGAGTTTATTAATTTAAAGAGTATTAATTTATAGATGTTTTACTGTATATAATTTAAATTATTTTTATCTTTAAAATAGCATTAACAGAAAAAAATAACAAACACATTAAACTAATTTTTTTAGTAATATACATGTCCATTAGATGGTCCACTTTGGAGTGCGAGACTGTCTGTGAGAATGGTGCCATGGTAGTCGGAGATGATTAACGATAAAAGTAACAGTGGCAACACTAAAGTTTAGAATAAAGTGGAAAATTATAGAGAAAATAGATGAATTTGATTTTTTTATTAGAAAATAATTAAAGACCTTTTTAAGCACGTTACATCTATTGGGTTTATATAGCCCAAATGTATGACGGTTTAACTAATCCAACAACACTACCAGTGTAACACCCGTGTTTTGGGGTTAGGAGTTAGTCGGGTTAATTGGTTCGAGTCAGTAAAATTTATTTTAATCAAATTGACCTTAGTGTGAGCAAATTGAGTTTAGAAAGAAAGGGAGGGATCATTTTGGTAATTAAACCAAAATAAAAATAATGACAACTTTATAAGTTATCATCTTTCTCATTTTCTTCTTCTTCACCGTAAACCATCTCCAAAATTTCTCCCAAACCCTCTTTACTATTTGCTTTGATTTCTTCATCAAATCAAGGGCGTTTTTGAAGGTAATTACATATTTGAACTCTCCTCTTCATCCTCTACGTTTACATAGCTTTATATTTCGAAACTACCCACTTTTGTAATTTTCAAGTTTAATGAAAATTTGAGTTTTTGTTGAGTTTTTCAATTGATTTTGATAAATTGAGTTGGGGTTTTGTTTAATCATGTTAAAATACACATAATATGTTAAAATGAGTAATTTTGGGTAAAAATCCGAAATGGGTATTTATGGCCATTTTTGAATAGTCTAAAACTTGAATTTTGGTGAGTTTTAGAGTTAGGTTGAAGGGCTGATGGTATATGTATGTTAGAAAAGTGTTTTGAGACCATTTAGGTGTCATTTGGATGTTTGAAAATGGTATTTTCTGCTGGGTAAAATAGGAGTACGAAAATGGAAAATTTTGTGGATTTTTAGGAAGGTTTGTAGATGAGTTTTTGGTATGAATTATGTTGGAATTTGAGGATTTATGTTAGTGTAATAGTTGGGGGTTGTTTTGGAAGTGTTTGAATGTGTTAAATATGTTGAAATCACAAGTTTTGGACTGTTTTTCATGGCTGCTCGGATTTGGTGATTTTGGAGATTGTTCATGGCTTAAATTGTGTGTTTAATGTTGGAAATTGGGGGTTGATGGATATACTATAGTTGGGCAGTGTTTTGAACATGTTTAAGAGTGTTTTGGATGACTACAATTCTGATTTTTGACGGGTTTTTGTGGAAGTACGAAAATGAGAAATTGAAGAATGAACTTGGCTTTGAATTGTGAGAATTGAAGTGGATTTGTGTGTTGATGTTAAACTTTGGGTTTGTGACTGATTTTGAGGTTAATATATTGTTTTTGAATGGTTAGAAGCAAGAGCAATCAATGGTGAAGCTTCGGGCTCGAATCCGGAAACTTGGATGCTTGGTAGGCTTGTTGGCTTGTGCTAAGGAAGTAGTCGGTGAGTGGTTAAAATATTTTAAATGGTTTTGAGCAATTGGTTCGAGCATGTGGACTAGCTTGTGCTAAGGAAGTAGTCGGTGAGTGGTTAAAATATTTTAAATGGTTTTGAGCAATTGGTTCGAGCATGTGGACTAGGTTGAGATTGGTAGACTCACCTAGAGTTAGGATTAGGGTGGTAGCCTAATCCTAAACTTTAGTTAGAGACATTGGATGATCTCTTTAATTGATGTTATGCCTCATGATGATTTGTGTTATGATGATTATGTATAATGTGTTATACATGTTGTTGAGGCATGATTTGATACATGGCTATGCATGTGGTTTGGATTGTAAATTGTATATGATGATGTTGAGTTTAATATGATGTAAGATGCCATATTATTACTCTTGAATATGACATTATGATAATATGTTGTTGAGATATTTGATGTTGAGCTTAATATGATGTAAGATGCCATATTATGACTCTTGAACATCAAAGGTTGTGGAATTTGATTAATTGGCACTAGTATGCTTGGGTACAATGATCGATCATCAGGATGAGTGTGCACACTAATTGAGTCAAAACGTACGTGGCCTTGGTGGCGTTAAGGCACCAAGGAGGAGTACGGTGATGTAATATTCCATCGGAAATTTATATATATTCTACGTGATGATGAGTGGAATCCCATCCGTAGGGCATGTGGAAATGCGTTCCACATGCAAGGCCGGTGATGAGTGTAATCCCACCGAGGTAAGGTTGATGTTGGAAAATGCGTTCCAACATGTTATCCGCGTATTCGAGTCATAACTAGGTGCCAATATTGGAAAGTATGTTTATGCCAATATGAGATTATGCATACATTCTAATATGAATTGATATGTGTATCAATGTGATATGAAATGTGAATTTCAAATGTGAAGTGATATATGATTTGGTTAATGCATTGAGGTATATATACATATCGTTGTAAGTTGAGATTATGAGATGTTGAGCATGACATAATGTTGATTATATGTTCATGCATCATGTTCATTTTTGTTCATGTGGATCGAAGATAAAGTCATGTATTTCATCATGATAATTGCTCGAGCTTGGACCCTGTATTGTCGAAGGTTTGTTTTATGAGCTTACCCTCACTAAGCTTTTATGCTTACGCTCTCTTTTGTTCGACAATGCAGATAAATAGCTTGTGGGTGGCAAGGGAAAGGAAAGGTCTCCAAGTGTTGCTTTTGGTGAGCTCAATGTATGATTTATAAATTGAAAGATTGTAATAGTAAAGCAATGGGATAGGTGTTGTTGTTTTTGATGCTTTGATGTGTGTTGATTTGGTTTGGCACTTAGATGCCTTGTTTGATTTGTAAATATCACTTATGATACATACCTTGATGAATGCTTGAGTGATGCATGCCTTGATGAATGCTTGTGTGTGATGGCATGTCCTTTTGGGATGATTAGGTTGCTTAGTTGATATGTCTAAGTCTCCTATGTGTTAATTTGTATATTTGGTATTGTTGAGATTTTATGTATGTCCATATATGCATAAATTGCTCTTTAATTGGAATGCTATGGATGAATGCATTATACCATGTTTGAATGATTTCCTTGGCTTAAATAGGTGTTCTTGCATGTTTGTATATGCTTTATTGCTTCCTAAAATATGTTTTAAATGATTCTAACTTTAGCCGATCTTTTTCAAAACATCTATGATCCGTTTTTGCACTAAAGCTGTTTTTCCAGTCTCCAAGGCAAAAAGGATCGATCCCCTGGAAAAAGGATCGATCCCCTTTGTAACCCCCTCGTCCCGGTCTGGACGGACGACCGATCCGAGTGGGCCACACGGGGAAAACCGAAGCGAAACTCATTCATGTTCCTCCTCGGTTAGCAACCCTATTTTTTTTTATTTCTTTTCTAGATGCTTTTATTAAATCCTATGTGATAGGACACGCAGCGAACAACCACGGATACGAAACCCACAAGACATGCAATTAAACAACCAAATTTTCCTTTTTAAACATGCCGTATCGATACACATACAGAGGGTATCGATACGCCTTGACCAAAGTCAACCCTCTCAGTCAACATAAGAAGACCGTATCGATACAGCCCTTAAGCGTATCGATACGCCCTTCTCGGTCAACACCACTTGGTCAACTAGGTTGGACCGTATCGATACGCTTGGACACCGTATCGATACACCATGCACTCTACAATTCCTCAGAATTCCAGAGAGTTGGGACCGTATCGATACACCCCACGTATCGATACGCCCAGCCAAATTTGTGTTCTCTATGAGCAAGGCCGTATCGATACAGCCCTTAGCGTATCGATACGCCCTGCACTGCAAGTCCACAATTTTAAGCTGAACGACCTCAAACACGACTCTAGATGCAATTCTCGACTCACCTAAGCATATACAAACATGTAAGCACACATATTTAAGCCAGAGGAATCACTCAAACATGGATTAAAGCATTCATACATAGCATTCTAACAAAAGAGCAATTTATGCATATATGGTCACTCAAGCACTTAACATATCATGCCTTAGCAACCAAAACATGTAGACATTCATGGCATATAACATAGACAATATTTACAATCGAACAAGGCACCCACGAACCAAGCCAACAACGACATCCAAGGACTGGCTATAAGCCTCCCAAACAAACAATTAGGCATCAACATAAACATGATTTACAAATCCATCAACATGAGGCATTAATAACATAAAGCCAACACAAAGGAGTCTAGATACAAGCTCCTAAAACACGTAGCATTTCCCATTGCTAGACTACTACTTTATTTAATAAACCATACTTGAGCAAACTACCACACGATTGGACGCCCTTTTCCTGCTCCTTGCTAACTCCAAGCTAAAGATCTGCATTGTCGGAAAAAGAAGAGCGTAAGCATAAAGCTTAGTGAGCAGAGCTCTAAAACATAACAACAACAATGCAGAGTTCAAAGTTTCCTTTAAAAGTAAAGGCCAACACACATACAAGTCATCCAACAACCTAATTCATTTGTTACATACAAGTTCAACCAAAGGTCAACAACATAAACATTTCACTTCATGGTATGCACAAACATAACCAAACTTTCACTTACGGTGGGACTACACATCACCGTTTTAACTAGTGGATTTCCAATGGGACTACACATCAAAGGAACTACCCAACTAGTGGCTACCGGTGGGACTACACATCACCGGAGTCTTATAACACTTGCTACCGGCGGGACTACACATCACCGGAGCAACGACAACACACATGATTTACACAAACACAACTAGCATACAAGTACGGTGGGACTACACATCACCGTTTCAACTAGTGGGTTTCCAATGGGACTACACATCAAAGGAATACCCAACCAGTGACTACCGGTGGGACTACACATCACCAGAGTCTTATACCTTTGCTACCGGCGGGACTACACATCACCGGAGCAACGACAACCATGCAACACAACACACAAATCACCATTCCCACAACATGTACTCACTATATCATGCACAACCACACAAGCTACAACAAAATCCACAATTAGGCACCAAATTGCTACAAACAACCATACCAACCACAAAGGGTCTTACCCACCATTTCCGTGCACAACCTGCACCAACTTACACTTATCTCACAAGGCATATAACAACACCATAATTACCACCACACAAAATCAACGATATAATAAGAAGCAACATGCTTCCTCCCAATTATATTGGAATTTCATACATAACAATTCATCACCACAAGTAATGAAAACAAACAGTAAAAAAAAGGAAATTAAAGAGACAATTGTTGGGTTTTTTGCACGCTCGAATCGATCACCAAAACCGTCAAGGAGGGTTGTAAATGTTTGGTGGTTAAATTGGCTAAAACCGAAATAAAGGTAGACAATTTGCACGAGGATTTTAGAGTGGTTCGACTACTCAACCGAGTCTACATCCACTACCTTAGTACACCATTAAGGATTTCCCAATTCACTCAACAATGAATTCGTCCCCTTTTCCAGGCTCAGGAGGAAACCATTACAACCCTATCTTTTCAATGGCTAAGATAGAACCAACTCTAGTTTTTCTCTTAAGGCTAAACTAGAACCTCTCCTTTTACAAGGGATTTGTGTAAACAATGAAAACCTCACAAGGTGGGTGTTTACAAGAATTTAAGCTCACAAGAAAGAGTGAAGGATAAAAACAATAAAAAACACTCTCTACAGACTATGTACAAGAGAATAGTAAAATAAAGATTTAGACTCTAATTCTCTTGACCATATTGCTTGGATGTTGTCTCTTGCATTCTTCAAGTGTTCCGACCTTCAATTTATAGTCCCAAATGAGTTTGTAGCCGTTGGAAATATTTCCGTTTATAGCCGTTGGGAATAGAGCCGTTTATAGCCGTTGGAATAGTACCATTTATAGCCGTTGGGAATAGTACCATTTGTAGCCGTTGGGAATAGTTCCATTTATGGCCGTTGGGAATAGTACCATTTATGACCGTTGGAAATAGTACCATTTATGGCCATTGGGAATAGTACCATTTATGGCCGTTGGGCTATTTCAAAACACACCGTATCGATACGGCTAGGCCTATCGGTACGGGTTTCGGCTACTGGAATTTTGGTAGTTTGAAAACCCTAAGGCGTATCGGTACGGTCCAATACCGTATCGGTACGGTCACTTGAAAATTATGGTTTTGACTACTTTAAATGTATTTTAAAACCATTCCAAAGCCTTTAAAAACCCTTAAACATATTTTCAAGTTGTTTTTGACTAAAAACATATTTTAAATTCTTTTCAATTTAGTCCAAAACATTTTTCAAATATTATATCAAAACCTTGGTTCTACAATCTCCCCCTTTTTGATATAATAAAACCAACTTGAAAAATTGTTTGGGATTCTCCCCCTTTAACTTTAAAATTGTGAATAAGAGATTAAGATATGAAATCAAATAAAGCTCCCCCTTATTCATTTGAAAATTAAATTTTTCAAACCATTTTTGATTGTAGAACCAAGGTTTTGATATAATATTTGAAAAATGTTTTGGACTAAATTGAAAAGAATTTAAAATATGTTTTTAGTCAAAAACAACTTGAAAATATGTTTAAGGGTTTTTAAAGGCTTTGGAATGGTTTTAAAATACATTTAAAGTAGTCAAAACCATAATTTTCAAGTGACCGTACCGATACGGTATTGGACCGTACCGATACGCCTTAGGGTTTTCAAACTACCAAAATTCCAGTAGCCAAAACCCGTACCGATAGGCCTAGCCGTATCGATACGGTGTGTTTTGAAATAGCCCAACGGCCATAAATGGTACTATTCCCAACGGCCATAAATGGTACTATTTCCAACGGTCATAAATGGTACTATTCCCAACGGCCATAAATGGTACTATTCCCAACGGCCATAAATGGCACTATTCCAACGGCTATAAACCACTCTATTCCCAACGGCTATAAACGGCAATATTCCCAACGGCTATAAACGGCTACAAACTCATTTGGGACTATAAATTGAAGGCTGGAACACTTGAAGAAAGCAAGAGACAACATCCAAGCTTAATGTTCAAGAGAAATCGAGTTTAAGTCTTTATTTTCTTCATTTCTCTTGTAAATATTTGTAGAGAGTGATTTTATTGTTTTTATCCTTCACTCTTTCTTGTGAGCTTAAATTCTTGTAAACACCCACCTTGTGAGGTTTATTTGTTTACACAAATCCCTTGTAAAAGGAGAGGTTCTAGTTTAGCCTTGAGAGAAAAACTAGAGTTGGTTCTATCTTAGCCAAGTCCAAAAGATAGGGTTGTAACGGTTTCCTCCTGAGCCGGGAAAAGGGGACGAATTCATTGTTGAGTGAATTGGGAAATCCTTAGTGGTGTGCTAAGGTAGTGGATGTAGACTCGGTTGAGTAGTCGAACCACTCTAAAATCCTCGTGCAAATTGTCTACCTTTATTTCGGTTTTAGCCAATTCAACCACCAAACATTTACAACCCTCCTTGACGGTTTCGGTGATCGATTTATAGCGTGCAAAAAACCCAACAATTGGTATCAGAGCCTCGTCTCCATCGAAGGACTAACATCCGGGAGTAAAGATCATTTGCTCGAAGTCCACCGTTCAAGAAAATGGCAAGATTTGAAGAAGGCCGCTCTATCTCGTGTCCTCCGCTCTTCAAAGGAGAAGCATACTTCCAATGGGCAAATATCATGAAATTCTTCATCAAGTCTCAAGACTATGAGGTTTGGGACATCGTTGAAGATGGGTATTTGGAAGCTCCAAAGAAGAAGAAAAAGCAAAGGAGTGCCAACGACACGAAGGCAAAGCTAAACACCAAGGCGATGCACATTCTCTATTGTGGCCTCAATGAAGATGTTTCCAAGAAAGTTTCCACATGCAAAAATGCCAAAGATATATGGGAGAAACTTGAGAAGCTTTATGGCAACAAGAAGGGAGAAAAGAAAGATGATGATCAATCATGTGCAAACCCTCTCTCCAATCCAAAGGTGGATGGTGTTTTGGCTCTCGAGGAGCCTAAGGTATCTTCTAACTCAAGTGAGTTTTATTCTTACTCTTTCGATGAGTTGCAAGATGCTTTCGATGAATTATTTTTGGAATTTGAGACCATGAATTCCAAATTTAAGAAAATGATTTCAAAACTCGAAATTGAAAACGATTTTCTTTTAAAAACAAAAGTGGATTTTGAAAACCAAAATGAAATTTTGAAAAACGATTTAGAGTTTTCAAAAACAAGTAAAGATGTTTTAGAAAAAGAAAATTTTGATTTAAAAGTTAAGCTTGAAAGCTTAACAAAAGAAAAAGAAATTATTTTCAATAATTCATCTTGTCACATAATGGCAAAATGCTCACATTGCCATTATCATGGTCATTCCTTACATACTTGTCCTATAAAGAAGAGACAATCTTATAGGATTAGACAAGTATGGGTTCCTAAAGGAACTAAAGACATTGTGACTAACGTAAATGGATCCAAAGCAATTTGGATACCAAAAATCAAGTGAATGTCTTTTGTAGGTGTGTTGGAGCAATGGCAAGCAAAGCAAAATCAAAGAATGCTCAAATCACACATGAGAAGAAGATTAGGTAATCTCTAAGATTAATTACTTCATTTTATACATTTGGTTATCTAATTTTTGTTTAAAGTCTTGGATTATCTGTTAAGCCTAATATGATGCAATGAGTAAGGGGGAGCCAATTTTTTAAAACCAAAATTTTAAGTGTGTCAATTTTTTTTGCCTCCTATGTTATCTTGAACTTAAATGTCATTTTAAATTCTTTTTGATATAACAAAAAAGGGGAGAAATGGTTTGAAAATTTTAATTTTCAAATGAATAAGGGGGAGCTTTATTTGATTTCATATCTTAATCTCTTATTCACAATTTTAAAGTTAAAGGGGGAGAATCCCAAACAATTTTTCAAGTTGGTTTTATTATATCAAAAAGGGGGAGATTGTAGAACCAAGGTTTTGATATAATATTTGAAAAATGTTTTGGACTAAATTGAAAAGAATTTAAAATATGTTTTTAGTCAAAAACAACTTGAAAATATGTTTAAGGGTTTTTAAAGGCTTTGGAATGGTTTTAAAATACATTTAAAGTAGTCAAAACCATAATTTTCAAGTGACCGTACCGATACGGTATTGGACCGTACCGATACGCCTTAGGGTTTTCAAACTACCAAAATTCCAGTAGCCAAAACCCGTACCGATAGGCCTAGCCGTATCGATACGGTGTGTTTTGAAATAGCCCAACGGCCATAAATGGTACTATTCCCAACGGCCATAAATGGTACTATTTCCAACGGTCATAAATGGTACTATTCCCAACGGCCATAAATGGTACTATTCCCAACGGCCATAAATGGCACTATTCCAACGGCTATAAACGGCTCTATTCCCAACGGCTATAAACAGCAATATTCCCAACGGCTATAAACGGCTACAAACTCATTTGGGACTATAAATTGAAGGCTGGAACACTTGAAGAAAGCAAGAGACAACATCCAAGCTTAATGTTCAAGAGAAATCGAGTTTAAGTCTTTATTTTCTTCATTTCTCTTGTAAATATTTGTAGAGAGTGATTTTATTGTTTTTATCCTTCACTCTTTCTTGTGAGCTTAAATTCTTGTAAACACCCACCTTGTGAGGTTTATTTGTTTACACAAATCCCTTGTAAAAGGAGAGGTTCTAGTTTAGCCTTGAGAGAAAAACTAGAGTTGGTTCTATCTTAGCCAAGTCCAAAAGATAGGGTTGTAACGGTTTCCTCCTGAGCCGGGAAAAGGGGACGAATTCATTGTTGAGTGAATTGGGAAATCCTTAGTGGTGTGTTAAGGTAGTGGATGTAGACTCGGTTGAGTAGTCGAACCACTCTAAAATCCTCGTGCAAATTGTCTACCTTTATTTCGGTTTTAGCCAATTCAACCACCAAACATTTACAACCCTCCTTGACGGTTTCGGTGATCGATTCGAGCGTGCAAAAAACCTAACAAAAATTCACCACAATTTACTCTTGAATAACTAAACTCTTCAAAACCAACTTTGAACCAAGACGATACTTAAAAACATTTTCGCAACCATATGCTTGAACCAATCTTTGAAATCAAATTAAAACATTAACCACTCACCTCACTTCCTTAAGCAAATCAAGCAAAGCCGACTCAAATCTCCATGACTTCCGATATCGATCCCGGGACTTTACCAACGAAATTCCTTGCTCCTAATCATCTCAACACAAGTAAATTAACCTCAAATCAATCCACAACACAACATAGCAACCCGGAATGAAATTCAAACATCAAACACTTGTTTTTCAAACCAAGAACAACCACCAAAAAGTCATTCCCGAGCAGCCCTTTAGCACAGTCCAAAACCGATGATTCCAACACATTTAACACTTCTAATTGCTTCCAAAACGACCCCCAACCAATACCCTATCATCAACCCTCAATTTCCAACACAAACCACACTCAAAACTCAACTAAAAACCCTCCTAAAAACCCTCCAAAACACAAAATCGGAAAACTTAACAAACCTCTTCAAAAATCATATATGTTGAACCGTTTGGTTCATAAACTTCATATCTATCACTGTTAAATCAAAATCTCAAGTTAAACACCACAAAACAACAATTTTCATTCAAATCTCCCAAAAATCCAAATTCTAAAACATAGACGAAAATGAAAACTACTTATACTTTTGAAGAGAGGAAGTTGAGAGCAAGTCAAAAACGTAATTACCTTTCAAAACCGAGCCAAAACGAAGGAGAGAGGAGATGAAATAGTATTTGGGGAGGGAGAGATGTTCTTCACGTCAAAAATAAATGGAAGGGAGAGGAAGAAGATGATAATTCATCTTTATTTTATAATAATTTAAACTTTAATGTTCAATGACCAAAATGCCCTTAGAGAAAAAGGGAAACCACAATAGTGCCATCCATGGCTTTTAGGCTCAATTTAAAATTGGTCCAAATCTTAAAACCCGAGGCCCAAACCATTACTTTAATAAATAAAATATTAAAATCGAAACCCGAGATAATATTAAAATATTATTTTCACCTAACCCCTAAACCGGGGCGTTACAACTCTCCCCCACTTAAGGAATTTCGTCCTCGAAATTTATTAGACAGAAAGAGTCACTAACACATGCTCCTCCACACTTTCTCTCTTACTACAACGTACTCTCCAACTCTGTAGACTTACCACACAACATTAACTATCTGATGCCAAGATCTCAACGAGTCCTTCAATGCATGACCATTTTAAACTCAACTCAAACTCTTTAACAACATAACACGGGACAAAATTGATTCACACTTCTGAATCATAGATACACAGAACACATTACATACTTCCTTCTAACTATGGTGGTAACTGCAACAAACAAACAACCGGACTAACCCGATTCACCATCTCATACAACAATGTTTGATTACCTAACCCATAACTTTCTCTGACTGATCATTAGACCTCAACATACAACCAAACACTATGCAGACGACTTCAAAATTTTTATTCAAAACTCGAATCTCTATCGGCCATTATCGATCTCACGACAATGTACAACTTACAATCTTGCTAAGGCACAACTCCGCCATCTTACTCAAGGTACAAGTAGCTTGAACATGTATAAAGGACCACATACAGTGCAACTAACATTGATTACTCAACTAAATTCTCACTGAGGAAATAGGAGGCGAATCATACACAAGATCTCTCGAATCTATTACCCACTTTCAATACGAATTTCCCCCGAATGTAACAAACTAGAAGAAACTGATGCTCGGTCTTGGCACGCTGACAAATTGCACACTTACTCTCATACTGAACCACATTATCCATCAACTCAATCCACGAGTACTCATCTTCAACCTACAATATGTCTTCACACTATTCGGATGCAATACACAAGAACTGCCATGTACTCCGGCCAAAACAATACCTCTCAAAACACTATGACTATCGGCACAACTATTCTGTCTCTAAAAATACAAACTCTATTGTCTCTTAACTGTATTCTGAAGGTTTTCTTTCTGATACGTCTTGCACGTAAGGTGCCAAGAACCTGTCTTACAACTGTTTCTCTCTAAGTATCTGACTCAGAGCAGGCATAACATGAAACTCAACCACAGAACCACTATCAATGATAAACTGAATCCAGCAAACACAACTCGCAACTCGGCTACTACTCTAACAACAAATTTAACTCGGGACATCGGTCACTACATTAACTCTCTTCGAAGTTTCTTTCAGTTTCTAAAGGGTTCAACGTCTCATATCTAACACATAAACTGAACGTTCTTCTGTAGCAATCTATCAAAGGGGCAACTATCTTCAAAAGATCATTTACAAACCTTCGATAGTAACAGCGCTAGACCTAGGAACTATAGATACATGTCACTGACTTTAATTTCTTCCAATTCAAATTTTCTTCTACCCAATTGGGGTTTACATTAATATACTCGACTGATCTACATGACCTAGGGAAACATCTTCCTCAACTCAGAGTCCACACATGCTCAACTTGGCATACAACTGATTCTCTAAAAGGATCCACAACCTTAACTTCAAGGCTTGTCATGGTCTTCTTCGGTACGTGAATATTCCCACGTATCATCCAAGAGAAGTACCACAAACTGATCAAGGACTTAGGAAAACATTCTGCTCAACATCTCTATAAGAGTAATTAACACATTTAGTCAAACAAACGACATAATCCAAAAATCTAAGTGATCACATCTATCCCGAAAGCTTCATTCGGTACATCAACCTCTCTCACTATCAACTGGTAGTAATCGGATCTCAAATTAACCTTGTAAAGACTGAAACACCCCTCAACTGGTCAACAAATCACTGATGTTTGGAAACAGATACTAACTACTCACTATCAATTGTCTCAACTGTCTGCATTCTAACCATATTCTCGTAGTGTCATCTCTCTTCTTCACAAGTTACACTGTCACATTCTAAAATGATATACTAAACCAAATGAAACTAAGGTCTAACAAACTCGAAGTTGATTCTTCAACACTCTCTCAAGTCGGTCGAGAATCACGAGATACAAAACAAACAAAACAGGAGCAAACTCGGAGACGGTATCAATAACAAACTCTTCTTCCCTAACAAGAGACAAATCGAGTAATTCTTGCCAACACCTTTAGGAAAACATCAACTATTCTAACATTCTGCGGTTTAATCCTCACTCAAAAATTAAATCCATCACATCTTTTAGGCAAACCTGTCAACCTAACTCAATTCAATCTTTGACCTCTAAGGATGGTTCAACATTCGATACGAAATCCACATTCCCACTTACCATCACAATCTCATAGTCATCAGTAAGCTTTAAGAAAACTTCCATTTGTCTCAAAGCCTACCCTAACTCTATGTTCTACAAGCCAATCCATGCACAACTTCACATCAAAACCGAAAAAAAAACAATTTCATCGCACCAACTGAAAACACGTGCCACTGAACCATCAACGGACACCCCTTGTAATTCTTTCTGACCACGACTGTATTCCCCGAAGGAACTAGCAATACCAACACCTACCTCTAGTACCTCACAAGGTAGATTCAACAACTTCGCATGCTCACTCCAAATACACGGACACGTAGATCCAGAATTAATCAGAAAAACAAGCCCATTGACTGTATCGAGGAATTACTTGCTATAACATTGACATCATTCCGAAACCAACTCATAGGTCTTCACTTCTATTACCAACTCATATCAAGATCGGTCACATTACTCTCTCTCAACAGGAACCAGCTCACAGGCACGCTGACCCAAACAAATAAACTGTACCTCCAACTCTGGTACTGTCGTACTGCCCTGAACTAAGGTGATGAACTCACTCATCATTCACATCCTCTAAAACCTCAAGTTCATGATTACAACTCCAGGCCTACACCTCGGCCTCAACCTTCCCAAAGACAACAATACAATAATAAACAAAACATACAAACAAGAATATTCAGGGTTAGCAAGAGCAAGGGTCCAAGATGCTCAAGTATACTCTTTTACAAAAATCTTTTCAAAAAAGTAATAGTAGCAATGGGAACTCGACACTACGCCTCAACACAACCATCAAGCTTACACATGCTTTCAAACACCGTACTAACAAGCAAACATCAAGCATACAGGGCAAAATATTCACCGAGACACAACAACAGCATAACACATCAAACTTACCTCACTTACCTGCCCAAGGTCTCGGTAACCTTAGGCTCTGATACCACTAAATGTAACCCCCTCGTCCCGGTCTGGACGGACGACCGATCCGAGTGGGCCACACGGGGAAAACCGAAGCGAAACTCATTCATGTTCCTCCTCGGTTAGCAACCCTATTTTTTTTTATTTCTTTTCTAAATGCTTTTATTAAATCCTATGTGATAGGACACACAGCGAACAACCACGGATACGAAACCCACAAGACATGCAATTAAACAACCAAATTTTCCTTTTTAAACATGCCGTATCGATACACATACAGAGGGTATCGATACGCCTTGACCAAAGTCAACCCTCTCAGTCAACATAAGAAGACCGTATCGATACAGCCCTTAAGCGTATCGATACACCCTTCTCGGTCAACACCACTTGGTCAACTAGGTTGGACCGTATCGATACGCTTGGACACCGTATCGATACGCCATGCACTCTACAATTCCTCAGAATTCCAGAGAGTTGGGACCGTATTGATACACCCCACGTATCGATACGCCCAGCCAAATTTGTGTTCTCTATGAGCAAGGCCGTATCGATACAGCCCTTAGCGTATCGATACGCCCTGCACTGCAAGTCCACAATTTTAAGCTGAACGACCTCAAACACGACTCTAGATGCAATTCTCGACTCACCTAAGCATATACAAACATGTAAGCACACATATTTAAGCCAGAGGAATCACTCAAACATGGATTAAAGCATTCATACATAGCATTCTAACAAAAGAGCAATTTATGCATATATGGTCACTCAAGCACTTAACATATCATGCCTTAGCAACCAAAACATGTAGACATTCATGGCATATAACATAGACAATATTTACAATCGAACAAGGCACCCACGAACCAAGCCAACAACGACATCCAAGGACTGGCTATAAGCCTCCCAAACAAACAATTAGGCATCAACATAAACATGATTTACAAATCCATCAACATGAGGCATTAATAACATAAAGCCAACACAAATGAGTCTAGATACAAGCTCCTAAAACACGTAGCATTTCCCATTGCTAGACTACTACTTTATTTAATAAACCATACTTGAGCAAACTACCACACGATTGGACGCCCTTTTCCTGCTCCTTGCTAACTCCAAGCTAAAGATCTGCATTGTCGGAAAAAGAAGAGCGTAAGCATAAAGCTTAGTGAGCAGAGCTCTAAAACATAACAACAACAATGCAGAGTTCAAAGTTTCCTTTAAAAGTAAAGGCCAACACACATACAAGTCATCCAACAACCTAATTCATTTGTTACATACAAGTTCAACCAAAGGTCAACAACATAAACATTTCACTTCATGGTATGCACAAACATAACCAAACTTTCACTTACGGTGGGACTACACATCACCGTTTTAACTAGTGGATTTCCAATGGGACTACACATCAAAGGAACTACCCAACTAGTGGCTACCGGTGGGACTACACATCACCGGAGTCTTATAACACTTGCTACCGGCGGGACTACACATCACCGGAGCAACGACAACACACATGATTTACACAAACACAACTAGCATACAAGTACGGTGGGACTACACATCACCGTTTCAACTAGTGGGTTTCCAATGGGACTACACATCAAAGGAATACCCAACCAGTGACTACCGGTGGGACTACACATCACCAGAGTCTTATACCTTTGCTACCGGTGGGACTACACATCACCGGAGCAACGACAACCATGCAACACAACACACAAATCACCATTCCCACAACATGTACTCACTATATCATGCACAACCACACAAGCTACAACAAAATCCACAATTAGGCACCAAATTGCTACAAACAACCATACCAACCACAAAGGGTCTTACCCACCATTTCCGTGCACAACCTGCACCAACTTACACTTATCTCACAAGGCATATAACAACACCATAATTACCACCACACAAAATCAACGATATAATAAGAAGCAACATGCTTCCTCCCAATTATATTGGAATTTCATACATAACAATTCATCACCACAAGTAATGAAAACAAACAGTAAAAAAAAGGAAATTAAAGAGACAATTCACCACAATTTACTCTTGAATAACTAAACTCTTCAAAACCAACTTTGAACCAAGACGATACTTAAAAACATTTTCGCAACCATATGCTTGAACCAATCTTTGAAATCAAATTAAAACATTAACCACTCACCTCACTTCCTTAAGCAAATCAAGCAAAGCCGACTCAAATCTCCATGACTTCCGATATCGATCCCGGGACTTTACCAACGAAATTCCTTGCTCCTAATCATCTCAACACAAGTAAATTAACCTCAAATCAATCCACAACACAACATAGCAACCCGGAATGAAATTCAAACATCAAACACTTGTTTTTCAAACCAAGAACAACCACCAAAAAGTCATTCCCGAGCAGCCCTTTAGCACAGTCCAAAACCGATGATTCCAACACATTTAACACTTCTAATTGCTTCCAAAACGACCCCCAACCAATACCCTATCATCAACCCTCAATTTCCAACACAAACCACACTCAAAACTCAACTAAAAACCCTCCTAAAAACCCTCAAAAACACAAAATCGGAAAACTTAACAAAACTCTTCAAAAATCATATATGTTGAACCGTTTGGTTCATAAACTTCATATCTATCACTGTTAAATCAAAATCTCAAGTTAAACACCACAAAACAACCATTTTCATTCAAATCTCCCAAAAATCCAAATTCTAAAACATAGACGAAAATGAAAACTACTTATACTTTTGAAGAGAGGAAGTTGAGAGCAAGTCAAAAACGTAATTACCTTTCAAAACCGAGCCAAAACGAAGGAGAGAGGAGATGAAATAGTATTTGGGGAGGGAGAGATGTTCTTCATGTCAAAAATAAATGGAAGGGAGAGGAAGAAGATGATAATTCATCTTTATTTTATAATAATTTAAACTTTAATGTTCAATGACCAAAATGCCCTTAGAGAAAAAGGGAAACCACAATAGTGCCATCCATGGCTTTTAGGCTCAATTTAAAATTGGTCCAAATCTTAAAACCCGAGGCCCAAACCATTACTTTAATAAATAAAATATTAAAATCGAAACCCGAGATAATATTAAAATATTATTTTCACCTAACCCCTAAACCGGGGCGTTACACCCTTTGTTGGCAGAATCATTTCAATTTCTGCTTCCAGCCTCCAAGTGCAAAAGGATCGATCCCCTGGTTTATGGGATCGATCCCTTGTGTTATAAATGCTGAATTTTTGTAGGTAACGACTATTTTGCATCCCCTACGGCCATAAACGGCTAGAAACTCATTACACACTATATAAACACATAGGTACTAAGATACCTTTAGTCAAGATTAAGATTGGGCTGTTTGAATGTGGTTTGGGGTTTGAATGTTTGTCTCGTGTGATATGTTCCACTGTTTGATCACTTAGGATTTAATACTCGAATGTGACAGATTTAAAAAGAAATGAAAAAAATAGGGTTGCTAACCGAGGGGGAACCTTAACGGGTTTCGCTTCGGTTTTCCCCGTGTGACCCACTCGGACCAGTCATCCGGCTAGACCGGGATGAGGGGGTTACATTTGTTGGCATCAGAGCTTAAGGTTTCCGAAACCTTGGGCAGGTAAGTGAAGTAAGTTGTGTTTTATGATTGATATGGTGTTTGCTTATCATGTAAGCATGTTGCTTGTTATTCGAGTATGCCTTGTAATATGCATGATTGAGCATGTATGTGTGTTGAGTTGCTTGAAGCATGTTGAGTAGAGTCCCATTGCTTCTATTACATCGGAAAAAGAGAATTTAAGTGAGGTAATCATACTTGAGCCACTTGGACCTTTTCCTTTGCTAACCCAGTTTGTATGTTAATGTGTTGTTGTTGTTAGTTTACTGCTTTTTGGTAAGTTTGAGGCCAAGGCGTGGACTGTGAATCGGTAAGTGGAAACTGTGGGTTCTGAAAATGTGAATGATGTTGAGGGAGTCCATCATCTTGGTTAGGGAGGTGTGGTTGTACCGGACTGGAGGTACAATTTGTTTGACTGAGTTAGTGTGTATGTGGGTTGGTTCATGTTGATGAGGAACGATGTGATCGGTTCTGGTGTTAGTAGTGAAAGAGGTGACGACTTATGAGTGGGAGTCAGAGTATTATCAATGATATAGTAGGTAAGCCCTTGGTACAGTTTTGAGCTTGTTCCCTTCTAATTGATTATGAGTCTGCACTTCTGTATATTGTTAGCAAGCATGCAAGTTTGAATGTGCCGATGAGGTGTCAGAGGTAGGTATGAGTACCTTAGTTCTTTGGGGCGAGATCAGGGTAAGGGTCTCGTTTGTGTAATCTGAAATTCAGAAATGCTAGTTGGTGATCGTTGGGATTCAGCCTATGGTTTTCATACAAGACAGCCGTTCAGTGTCCGTGAGTGAAAATCAATTTGTGTGATTGGGCCAGTGTGCGTCTGAGTTGTCTTTCAGTTAGAAGGAGAGATGAAGTTATTTCCGATATAGTTGAGCCGAGAAGGAAGTCTTGAGCTTTGAATTCAGATTGTTTAGTAGTGGGATGTTTTGAGTCGTCCAACCGATGTTATAGAACAAGTTCAAGCGTGATTGTTTGTTTGTGATTAGAACTGCATTTTGAAGTTTCGAAATGCTCTAAAAACAGTCTAAAAGAGTCAGATTTTGTTGAAGAACTAGTCCTTTTTGGAGACAGTGGTGATCAGAAAGATGTACAGAAGTGTTTGTTGGTGGTTCGGAGTTACTAGTTTCTAGTAGATGTGAAGTGATCGTCTTCCTACAGTTTTGAGGTACGTTTTGACAAGGTTTGGCTTGAAGAGCACAAAGTTAGTGTATACGTTGAGACAAAGAGAGAGTTGCCTTGAAGTTGCAGATTTCTGTGTGACTGTAGTAGTAGGTGAGGAGGTGAACTTATTGTCGAATGTTGATCCAGCTGTGGAGGTCGAAGATTTACTGAGTTTAGATGGCAGGCTTGTTTACCAAGTGTAATGAATTTGAGTTTGAATGAAGATTAGACCGCAGAAGGTTAAAATGGTTTGTGATTCTTCCTAGAAGTGTTTAGAAGAAATGCCTAGTTTGTCTCTTGACAGAGAAGAAGAGTTTATTATTGATGTTGTCTCCGAGTTTGCTCGTGTTTTAGTTTGCTCTGTATCATATGGTTTCTGACAGAATTGAGAATGTTGAAGAATTAACTACGAGAACTGTTAGGCCTTAGATTCATTAGGCCTAGTGCATCATCTTAGAGTTCTACAGCACAATTTGTGAAGAAGTGAGAGTGGAAATACGAGGATGTGTTTAGATTCAGACAATCGAAACAAGTGGCAGAAAAAAAAATTGCATCCATCTCCGAATGTCAGTGATTGGTTGATCAGTTAGTGTGTGCACCAATATTTTCGAGGATTAAATTGAGATCCAATTATTAACAATTGGAAGTGAGAGAAATTGAAGTAAGGAATATAGCTTTTGAGGTAATATATGATCACTTTGAGTTCTGAGTTATGCCGTTTTGTTTAACTACTGTATTAGTTACTTTCATAGAGATGTTGAGCAGAATATTTTCCTGAGTTTCTTGATCAGTTGTAGTAGCTCTTCTGGATGTCACATGAGTATGTTCAAGTACCGAGAAAGACCTTGACAAGCTATGGAGTTAGTGTTGTAGATCCTATTAGAGAATTAGTGGTATGCCAAGATGAGCAAACGTGAACTCCGAGTTAAGAAAGATGTTCTCCTAGGACATATAGTTCAGCCGAGTGTGTTAGAGTAAATCCCAAGTAGGCAGAAGAAGATATAGTTGAAAAAAAAAACTTGAACCATAGTGATGTGTTACATGTAGAGTTAGGTCGTGTACTTATGCAAGACAGAAGTTGTGGCTTGTTCATTAAGATAGTTGGAAGACCGTGGGAAGAGTTATTTGATATATGACATAGAGTTAACTACAGTTGTAATTGCCTCGAAGATTTGGAGACAAGCTTGTGCGGTAAGAAATGCACAGTGGGTATGTACATATCATCGGAACCTGAAAAATTTGAAGACTTAGGAATGGTTGAAACTTGAACAACATAAGTTGTTAGAATTGCTTGAAAACTGCAATATTGAGATTGGGTACTATTTGAAGAGAGTCTAAGTGGTAACCGATGTTCCGAGTTATTTTGTTGTCAGATTTGTGGTTGAGTTGCGAGATGTAATTGCCGAATTCAGTTTACCGAATGATAACAGTTTCGTGGCTGAGTTTCATGTTAAACCTACTTTGAGTCAGATACTTGAAGAGAAACAGTTGCAAGACAGATTCTTGGCACCTCACGTGCAAGACATAGTAGAAGGAAGACCTTCAGAATACAGTTCAGAGATGATAGAGTTTGTGTTGTTAGAGATAGAATAGTTGTGCCGATTGACATAGTGCTTTGAGACGTATTGTTTCGGCCGATGCACAAGGTAGTTCATTTGTATAACATCTGAGTAGTATGAATACGTATCGTGGGTTGAAGATGAATACTTCGGGATTGAGATGATGGGTGATGTGGTTCAGCATGAGGGTAAGTGTATAATTTGCCAGTATGTTAAGACTGGACGTCATTCTTCTTCTAGTTTATTATATCCGTGGAAGGTTCTTAATGAAAGTGGGTAATAGAGATCCGAGGTTTCAACTAGATTATTTTTGAAGACATCTGCATAGTGTTTGGTTACTTGTTGAAGTTAGATGATCTGTCAGAGAAAGTTATGGGACAGGTGTTCAAAATAGTGTTGTATGAGATTATGAATCGGGCTAGTCCTGTTGTTTATCTGTTGCGGTTACCACCAGAGTTAGAAAGAGATTTGTGATGAGTCTTTGTATTTATAATTCGAAAGTGTGTGTCAAATCTGTTCCATGCTATGTTGAAGAAGAGATTGAGTTGAGTTTGAAATTTGATATGCCTTGAAGAACCAGTTGAGATCTCAGTGACGGATAGCAAATGTTGTGTGGCGAGTCTACCGAGTTGGTTAGTATGTTGTAGTGAGAGAGGAATGTGTGGAGGAGCATGTTTCAGTGACTCTTCCTGTTCGACGAATTTCGAGGACGAAATTTCTTAAGTGGGGGAGAGTTGTAACACCCGTGTTTTGGGGTTAGGAGTTAGTCGGGTTAATTGGTTCGAGTCAGTAAAATTTATTTTAATCAAATTGACCTTAGTGTGAGCAAATTGAGTTTAGAAAGAAAGGGAGGGATCATTTTGGTAATTAAACCAAAATAAAAATAATGACAACTTTATAAGTTATCATCTTTCTCATTTTCTTCTTCTTCACCGTAAACCATCTCCAAAATTTCTCCCAAACCCTCTTTACTATTTGCTTTGATTTCTTCATCAAATCAAGGGCGTTTTTGAAGGTAATTACATATTTGAACTCTCCTCTTCATCCTCTACGTTTACATAGCTTTATATTTCGAAACTACCCACTTTTGTAATTTTCAAGTTTAATGAAAATTTGAGTTTTTGTTGAGTTTTTCAATTGATTTTGATAAATTGAGTTGGGGTTTTGTTTAATCATGTTAAAATACACATAATATGTTAAAATGAGTAATTTTGGGTAAAAATCCGAAATGGGTATTTATGGCCATTTTTGAATAGTCTAAAACTTGAATTTTGGTGAGTTTTAGAGTTAGGTTGAAGGGCTGATGGTATATGTATGTTAGAAAAGTGTTTTGGGACCATTTAGGTGTCATTTGGATGTTTGAAAATGGTATTTTCTGCTGGGTAAAATAGGAGTACGAAAATGGAAATTTTTGTGGATTTTTAGGAAGGTTTGTAGATGAGTTTTTGGTATGAATTATGTTGGAATTTGAGGATTTATGTTAGAGTAATAGTTGAGGGTTGTTTTGGAAGTGTTTGAATGTGTTAAATATGTTGAAATCACAAGTTTTGGACTGTTTTTCATGGCTGCTCGGATTTGGTGATTTTGGAGATTGTTCATGGCTTAAATTGTGTGTTTAATGTTGGAAATTGGGGGTTGATGGATATACTATAGTTGGGCAGTGTTTTGAACATGTTTAAGAGTGTTTTGGATGACTACAATTCTGATTTTTGACGGGTTTTTGTGGAAGTACGAAAATGAGAAATTGAAGAATGAACTTGGCTTTGAATTGTGAGAATTGAAGTGGATTTGTGTGTTGATGTTAAACTTTGGGTTTGTGACTGATTTTGAGGTTAATATATTGTTTTTGAATGGTTAGAAGCAAGAGAAATCAATGGTGAAGCTTCGGGCTCGAATCCGGAAACTTGGATGCTTGGTAGGCTTGTTGGCTTGTGCTAAGGAAGTAGTCGGTGAGTGGTTAAAATATTTTAAATGGTTTTGAGCAATTGGTTCGAGCATGTGGACTAGGTTGAGATTGGTAGACTCACCTAGAGTTAGGATTAGGGTGGTAGCCTAATCCTAAACTTTAGTTAGAGACATTGGATGATCTCTTTAATTGATGTTATGCCTCATGATGATTTGTGTTATGATGATTATGTATAATGTGTTATACATGTTGTTGAGGCATGGTTTGATACATGGCTATGCATGTGGTTTGGATTGTAAATTGTATATGATGATGTTGAGTTTAATATGATGTAAGATGCCATATTATTACTCTTGAACATGACATTATGATAATATGTTGTTGAGATATTTGATGTTGAGCTTAATATGATGTAAGATGCCATATTATGACTCTTGAACATCAAAGGTTGTGGAATTTGATTAATTGGCACTAGTATGCTTGGGTACAATGATCGATCATCAGGATGAGTGTGCACACTAATTGAGTCAAAACGTACGTGGCCTTGGTGGCGTTAAGGCACCAAGGAGGAGTACGGTGATGTAATATTCCACCGGAAATTTATATATATTCTACGTGATGATGAGTGGAATCCCATCCGTAGGGCATGTGGAAATGCGTTCCACATGCAAGGCCGGTGATGAGTGTAATCCCACCGAGGTAAGGTTGATGTTGGAAAATGCGTTCCAACATGTTATCCGCGTATTCGAGTCATAACTAGGTGCCAATATGAGAAAGTATGTTTATGCCAATATGAGATTATGCATACATTCTAATATGAATTGATATGTGTATCAATGTGATATGAAATGTGAATTTCAAATGTGAAGTGATATATGATTTGGTTAATGCATTGAGGTATATATACATATCGTTGTAAGTTGAGATTATGAGATGTTGAGCATGACATAATGTTGATTATATGTTCATGCATCATGTTCATTTTTGTTCATGTGGATCGAAGATAAAGTCATGTATTTCATCATGATAATTGCTCGAGCTTGGACCCTGTATTGTCGAAGGTTTGTTTTATGAGCTTACCCTCACTAAGCTTTTATGCTTACGCTCTCTTTTGTTCGACAATGCAGATAAATAGCTTGTGGGTGGCAAGGGAAAGGAAAGGTCTCCAAGTGTTGCTTTTGGTGAGCTCAATGTATGATTTATAAATTGAAAGATTGTAATAGTAAAGCAATGGGATAGGTGTTGTTGTTTTTGATGCTTTGATGTGTGTTGATTTGGTTTGGCACTTAGATGCCTTGTTTGATTTGTAAATATCACTTATGATACATACCTTGATGAATGCTTGAGTGATGCATGCCTTGATGAATGCTTGTGTGTGATGGCATGTCCTTTTTGGATGATTAGGTTGCTTAGTTGATATGTCTAAGTCTCCTATGTGTTAATTTGTATATTTGGTATTGTTGAGATTTTATGTATGTCCATATATGCATAAATTGCTCTTTAATTGGAATGCTATGTATGAATGCATTATACCATGTTTGAATGATTTCCTTGGCTTAAATAGGTGTTCTTGCATGTTTGTATATGCTTTATTGCTTCCTAAAATATGTTTTAAATGATTCTAACTTTAGCCGATCTTTTTCAAAACATCTATGATCCGTTTTTGCACTAAAGCTGTTTTTCCAGTCTCCAAGGCAAAAAGGATCGATCCCTTTGTTGGCAGAATCATTTCAATTTCTGCTTCCAGCCTCCAAGTGCAAAAGGATCGATCCCCTGGTTTATGGGATCGATCCCTTGTGTTATAAATGCTGAATTTTTGTAGGTAACGACTATTTTGCATCCCCTACGGCCATAAACGGCTAGAAACTCATTACGCACTATATAAACACATAGGTACTAAGATACCTTTAGTCAAGATTAAGATTGGGCTGTTTGAATGTGGTTTGGGGTTTGAATGTTTGTCTCGTGTGATATGTTCCGCTGTTTGATCACTTAGGATTTAATACTCGAATGTGACAGATTTAAAAAGAAATGAAAAAAATAGGGTTGCTAACCGAGGGGGAACCTTAACGGGTTTCGCTTCGGTTTTCCCCGTGTGACCCACTCGGACCAGTCATCCGGCTAGACCGGGATGAGGGGGTTACAACCAGATTGGTAGCTTGCCCAATGCTAACAAATTCTTAACTAACTAATTACATATACTTTTTTACTACATTCTAACATTGTTCCTCTCAACCAGGGGCAATAACGAACCAAACTGAGTCCGAACCTAGATAGGCTCGACTCGAAAATAATATTAGTGAGCAGCTCATTCAAGGCGAGCTTTGATTGAGTTTTGAACGAGTTAAGCCCGAGTAGCTTATTAGCCGGTCAAGATCATTGTCACTCATGCTCCTAACAATGTCATTTCCAAAATATGAACTTGTACCCTCTTCTTAGATATGCAATATGCTTTACTAATGCACCAAACAATTATTGGTGTTGAACTGAATTTAAGTGCTTATCTTTTTATCAATGTTGGTGTTAATTTGTCATTTTGTGCAGAAAATGAAAAAATAGTTAAAAATATAATACGTGTAATTATAAAAATCGAGCAAAAAGGGAAATTTGTAAAAAAATGTTATTAAAAATTTGTTACTCTTTTTGTCAATTGATTTAACTTAATAAAATGAAATTTTAAATATCAAAAAGATGAAAAAGTTTCAACACTAACCTGATTTTTTTACGATAAAAAATGTGATTGGACCAAATTACAAGTTTTCTTAAGTTTACCACCATATAATATCAAACAAATATAAAACATTTACAATACAAAATAATAATATTAAAATTTCATTTAATATGCACTATGAATATATAAAAAATATAAATATTTAGAAATATTATGAGACGAGAGCAATCAAATTTAGTTAGTTGGTCAAATTATTTATCTTTGTTCCATTATATTTTTTTAAATTATGAGTTCTGAATTTACTAAAAAGCTTTCTCTTCTTTCCTTTATCTTTCCCTTTAAATAAAATTAAAATTAAAATTAAAATTTGTCAATAAAAATTATGAGACGAAGTGCAATTTGTTGGTCTACGTTGACCATAGAAAATGTTAGATAAATAATAATAATAATGCAACCAGTTTTGAGTTTTCAAAATACATCATACTACATAAATAATGACATTTCATACAGTAATAAAACTGTAATGCTATCATCAAACAATAAATTATATAAACTTTTGCCCTAACTTTTCTTTTCTCTCTAACGCCGCCATTCTCTCATTTTAGTTTAAACTAAGGCCGGCGATAGCAACAATTTTAGGGTTGTTTTGTCGACCGTCGGCCGCTTACTTTTATTTATTTGTTTCGTTTTTTTAGTCTTTAAATTCTATAAATCTATCTTCATGACACGTTTTTCTCTACCGTTTGGTATGTTTTTCTGTTTTTTGGCACGTTTTTTTGTTATTTGTTTTCAATCAGGGTTGGATCTAACGTCACCACGACTGATCAAGATGGCGCTCCTTTTATTATGTTGTTGATCTTCCTGTCTCGGGCCCTTGAATCGGATTCGGATACGCGATTACATCTAATGTTTATTCGCGATTGAGTTGTGGTAATGACTTTTTTGTCAACGTACGTTCACTGTAATATGCATTTGTCAATGTTGTTTGTTGATGGTTTTACCCATCATCGTCGATTTGGGATGTTTGTATCCGTCTTTTGTTTCGAGTCTTTGGATTAGGTTCTTACCTATTCTTGTATGGTCCTATAATGATCTAGAGCCGCTAATTTAATTTTTAGGTTTGTATCTGGATTTAAATGTTCGTTTACTTAGTGGTAAACTTTCATTGTAATTTCAGAAATTAGTAGATTTAATTTCAAAAAAAAAACAATAAATTATATAACTTTATTTTCGTTTGGCATATTTTGATACGGAAATTGGAATGATAAAGAAACATAATTAAAAAATAAAAGTTACCCAAATCCGTCTTCCACTAGAAGCGTGATTGTGTTTTATGGCTGCTTTGTTTAAGCTTAGTTTAGTACGCCTTTTTGTTATTATTAACGTACATACTTTTCTATTTTATTTAAGTTTAGAGAGAGTTTTTAATGAAGCGTATGTTAATAGGTTATTCTTCTTTCAATCAAAAAAAAAAGTTACCCACATATTTAGCTTTAATGGTACGTTCAGTATAATATAGTAAAACACAAAGTTATTCACAACTATTAATTTACAGTCATCAAATGATTTAAGTTAATGTAAAATTTTATAAATTTTACATAGTGCAAGTGTATCATAATATATTTATAATATATATTATAATTACAAATTTAATCACCGAACCAACTGAAATTATATCAAAATTTATAGATTATTATAATCAATTAAATCATTTTCTCTTAAAAATACTTTTCGTTTAAACATTTTACCCTCTTCTAGTCTCAACAAGCAGAGAATAAAGAAAAGTTTTAAAAAACAATATGTATACGGTACAACAACTTAATATGCGGCTAAAAAAAGCACAATCGAAATATTAAAAAACACAAAACATAAAATGTTACCTATATAACTAAAATATTATACTTTTTTATAACATTTTAGGTTGATGATAAGTTTTGAAACTCATAGACAAATTTTAAAACTTGTCGTCAAAATATATTTTGAGTAACATTTTATATCTAGGTCTCTAACATTAATTATGCCATTTTTAATTATATATTAAACTATTATACCGTAGACTCGAACCTTTTGTCAGACCTCTTAAGAAAAAAAAAACACAAATGATTCCCAGTATACAATGCAACATAAAAGAAAGGACTGGATTTTGCAGATCCCAATAACCCATATAGACCATTATGGATGTGAAATTAGGGATGAGTATTTAATCTGGATTGGACGAATTTCGATCTAATTCAAATTTATAGGGTTAATGTTTTTTTTAAATTTGAGTTCGATTCGAGTCGAGTTAAATTTTTTAAAATATGTGATTAGGTTTGAGTTAGGTGAGGAAAAAATTTAACTTGACCCGACCCGAATAATTAATACAAAATATTTATATTATTTACGAAAAAACTACTGCTATATATATAATATTTAGAGATTCTTTACTTTTCATTCATTTCTCAGCTGCTGACGCTTGATTCTTCTCACGCCCCCCTCCTCTGAAAATAAGGGCTAAAACTCAAGATAAAAAATCATCTCAAAAAATATATTCGAAACTGTTTTTTTTTTTTCATTCGAACAAAAACTGCTCGACAGTGTACCCTTTTTTTTCATTTCGAACTGCACTGTTGTTTTTTTTCTGGTTTTATTTTTCTGCAGACTCAAACAATTTCCTGCACTGTATATTCGAATCAATTCTGCACTGTATATTCGAACCAATTCTGCACAGTTTTTTTTTCTGCACAGTGTAATACACTGCTGCACTGCACTTATTCGAATCTGTTTTTTTTTTTTTTGGAAGACGATTTTTGTCTTGAAAAAGGGAACAAAAATGATGGATTTGAGAAGGAAATTGGATTAGGCTTAAAATGTGGTAATTTTCAAGAAAAAGGCTAAGGCTCAAAGATTGTTTCACTAGGGGAAATTAATTAAAGGGAAGATGATTTATTTGGGAAGAGAAGTGGTTAAACCTAGTGCCTCTATCATATTAAAGCATCATAATCAATCAATGTAATCTCAAAAAGAATTTAAAAACAAGTTCTAGAATGCAACTAATTTAGCTAGGCACACTCAAAGAAACAAAGAGCAAATATCATACATGCTCATTAGGCTCAAAAACTCACAAATATGTCTTGTGTACTTAGGTAAGCATCATGTGGATTAATAGAGAAATAAAATGTCATATAAAAGATTAAAAATTAATCATGCCAAAAATCTACCATGCAACCTAGAATTTTCTAACAAGATAGATTCAGAACCATGTGAAAACAGTGAGACAAGGCGAAATTAAGGATTTAAACAAAGAACTTAAATTAATAAATCCAAGATTTCAAGCGAACAATCAAGACGGATAAGCAAGATAAAAATTGATAAGCATATCTCCCTCCCCTCACTTAGATGCATTTTGTCTCAAAATGAAAAATTAAACTAAAAGAGAGGAAAGGAGAGACTCCCCTAATCAATTGCGGCTGTGGGTGCTCGGAGTCGCTGCTGAGGGCGACGTACTGCGGTGGCTGGAAGCGCCGGCGGCCACCGATGACGAGTGGTGACTGCTGTGGAAGCCGGCGAGCTTGGTTCCTGGTGCGAGGCATTCCAACGGTGGGGTGTAGGGTTTTTTCGGGTGGTTGTTATGGGAGAAAAAAAATTAAAGGAGAATAAGGGTGGGAGGTGTGCGGCTGTGATGAAATAAATAAAAGGGTGGGGGTGTAGCCGTGTAGGTCAATGCTTTGGGTTTGGGGTGGGGTCCACGGGATTTAATTGAAAGTTTAGGTGGCTGGTAAAAGTTGGATAAAGCTGCGGCTAGGGGAGAAATAAAAGGGAAAAAAAAGATAAAAAAAATTAAATTGGGTGATTGGGTGTCTGACCGGGTAGGAAATTGTGTAGGTGGGGTCCATGGGTATTTAAATTTGGTTTGGAGTGTGATGGTTGACCGGGTAGATAAGAAAAGTGTTTGAAATATGGGTTTGATTGGGTGAAAAAGGGATAAAATCCGAATATTAAAAATTCAGCTCACAAAATCTTGATAGCTTCTCATCTCTTTATTGGATCTAAATTATCTGCAAATAAAACAAATAAAAGATCAGATAAAAATAGAATTCGAAATAAAAAGGATAAAACGATGAGATAATAAATTCAAAAAGATAATTAAGATGAGATAAAAATAAATTTAAAAGTAGATAAAAAAATATGAAAAAATATGAAAAATAATGAAGATAAATTTGAAAAAAAAGATAAAATCAAAATTTAAAATCTATAAATAGATTAGATAATTTCGACTCTTTTTTCTGTTTTTTTTTTTGTTTTTTTTTTCAACTAAAAATAAAATTTAAATAACATTAAATTATGACAGTTTAAAATGGAATAAAATAAAATAAAGAAAAATAAAAATAATTAAAATAAAAAGAAATGGGTTGCCTCCCATCTAGCGCTTGTTTATCGTCATTAGCTTGACGACCTGGTTCAGACTACAGGCATTGCGACAAATACTTCTTCCAGTTCTTGCGCTTTATCCAACTGAGTATTTCCCTACGAGAAATTTTGCGATTATGGAGTTTTTTTACTGGAAAAATTTCTCTTTCATTCTTCAATTTTTCTAGAGGTAATTTTAACTCCAAATTCAATTCCTGCAAAATAAAAGAAAACATTTTAGATCTCAATGGAGTTAGGCGTAAATCAGAATGAACAGAAGAAACAATTTTCAACTCCTTAATTCTTTTGTCGCGATCCTTCAAATCCCTGCACGAATCATCAATAGATTTAGATTCTATAAATTCTTCAACGGCGGGCTTAATAACATCTATAAAATTTATACTAGCAACATTATCAGGATGACGCATCGCTTTGTAAACATCAAATTTTACCATCTCGCCATCGAACTCCATTGTAAGGATCCCGCTTCTCACATCGATTTTCGTATTTGCAGTACTTAAAAATGGACGACCAAGGAGGATTTCGGAAGAATTATTAGTCCGATCGTTTTCCATGTCTATGACATAGAAATCTGCCGGAAAGATTAAATCTTTTACCTTTACCAGGACATTCTCTAGTAATCCTTCTGGGTAAATTATGGATCTGTCCGCCAACTGTATGGTTACCTTCGTATCCTTCAAAGGCTCAGCAGAAAGTGAGTTATAAAATGAAAGAGGCATAACATTAATAGAGGCCCCTAAGTCACACATTGCTCATTTAATACCCACTTTACCGATTTTGCAGGGAATGGCGAACATACCTTGGTCCTTCAATTTCGGCGATAACTTTCGCTGGAAGACCGCCGATACATGCTCTCCTAGATTAACCTTCTCAATTCCAATAAGACGACGTTTATTAGTACATAAATCTTTAAGAAACTTAGCATACCTTGGGATTTTTCGAATTACGTCGAGGAGTGGAATATTGATCTCTACTTTTTGAAACACATCTAGGATTTCCTTTTCTTCTGCTTGTTTGTCTCTTTTCATTAATCTCGACGGGAAAGGAGGTGGTGTAGCGTAGGGAGAAGGTACGGGGGTTGGATCGGGCATACCTTTTCTAGTAGGGGGTGATTGTTTTTCTTCTTCTTTTTGTACGCCATCTTCTTTAGCTTTAGGTTCGATGACTGTACCGCTTCGTAGAGTGATGGCGTTCACATTCTCTCTTGGATTAGGCTCCGTTTGAGAAGGTAATTTCCCTTTGGATTCTAAGCGACTTACCGCTAAGGTCAATTGACTTATCTGTTTGTCAATTGCTTCAAAGTGAGCTTCGGTTCTTAGTTGAAATTTTTCTTGCGCTAGTGCTAACTTTTCAACAATTGACTCCAACGATGGCTTCTGCGGTTGATGTTGTTGTGGTGCAATTGGTTGATAAGCTTGATTTGGCCTCTGGTTTTGCGCGTAACCGAAGTTTGATTGGTTTCTCCATCCCTGATTATATGCATTTCCTATGGCGTTGGCTTGGGCGACATCCTCTTCCTGGATCATCGGACAACAGTCTGTCGGATGTTCTGGGCTGGTACAGATCCCACAAAGTCTAGCTGTTTTCCTCTTATCTGCAACAAGAGTTTGCACTATTTCAGCTAATTTATCGATTTTATTTTCCAATGAAACTGTACTTACCTCGCGAACCCTTCGAGATGGTTCGCTAGACTGATTGAATCTTTGAGAGTTGGCGGCCATGGTTGATATCAGTGTTTTAGCCGTTGTTGGTGTCATGTTGACTAGAGCTCCGCCACTTGCCGCATCTATCACTTTCATGTCCATAGGCGTTAATCCTTCATAAAAATACTGGAGGAGGGTTTGTTCCGACAACCCATGTTGTGGACAATTTGCACACAACTTTTTAAACCTCTCCCAATATTCATACAAGGATTCAACTTCTTTTTGTTGAATGCTCAGGATGCTGCGCCTGATTTCGCTTGCTTTTGCTGCAGGGAAGAACCTGTCAAGAAAAAGTTTAGCCATGTCAGTCCATGTTGTAACAGAATTAGGGGGTAAATCAAATAACCAATCTTTCGCTATATCAGCTAAGGAAAATGGAAAAGCTCTAAGTTTGATTTGGTCATCGGATACTCCCTGTGGTTTTGTGCTTAGACAAACCATGTGAAATTCTTTCAAATGTTTGTGAGGATTTTCTGTTGGCAAGCCGTGAAAGGTAGGTAGGAGGTGTATTAAACCCGTTTTTAGCACGAACGATGTTTCACCATTTGGGAAGGTAATACACATCGGTTGTTGGCCATCGGGCGCCGCATTTAGTTGGCGAATGGTTTGATTTTCGTCTCCCATCGGATTGGGCTCGTAACTCGATTCTGCTTCGGATGTGATTTCTAGATCACGTTCGAATCTCTGTTGGCGTCTTTTGTTTTTCTTTTCCCGAAGTGTCTGTGCGTTCAATTTTCGGGCTAGTGCTTCGATTTCCGGGATGAGATCAAATTGTTCTCCCGGATTGCTCCTGGTCATAAATCAAATAAAACGATATTAGTACTTTTTCGTATTCCCCGGCAACGGCGCCAATTTTGACACGCGTCGTATAGTGTCAAAAATAAAACCTTAAACTCAAATAAAATAAGATTTAAAATAATATAGCGAGAGTAAGGGTCGATCCGCAGGGAATAAGAACTCTAACACCTTTCTTCTGATTTAGACCAATAACCTGTAGAAAATAAAGGGGGATTTTAGAATAGTGATTTGAATGAGAAAAATAGTAAAAACGTAAAAATAAATGTTGAGAATAAATTATGGATAGAAATAGCCTCAAGCCACGCTTTGTCACGACATCTTCGATCACTGAAGTTGATTTTTCTTCGATTTTCCTGCAGGTTACAGTCTACAAGGCCCAACCCTTGTAACTTACTTCTCGTTGGTAGATTCGACTCCCAGGGCAATCCTTGAAGTCAAACTTTAGTGAGTTAGCCACGGCAATCGATGCTAACCCAGATCTGAGTTAGTGCTGGAGAAGCCCGTGCTCAGATATTCGTCTCGATGAGAATTGTTTCCGATTTCGATTCCCCTTAGTGGACCGCCACTAAGTTTGTTCTTAGGGAGTTGAATTGGCTACAAGCTTTTCCTCGTCCCCAACGATGGATCTAAACCACTTCAAGCCGATGCGCGCTCTCGGAATGAAACAATTGTAATGCCTAAAGATTAGGCCGATTGCCTAATCAATTTTGCAGAGAATCTAAAAAGGAGTTGTCAAAGGATTGAAGTATTTTCCTAATCTCACGAGGTTTGTCGGGTTTGGCGTTGCTTTTGGCTAAAGGGAATTTAGTTAAGCATGGTTTGTGAAAAAACCATACTTAATAAAATAAATAAAAATGGAGGAAAGAAAATGGAGAAAAATGGAGAGCTTTATTACTCAAGGAAGAAGAGAACAATGGAAAATGTTTGATGAATAATTCACCCCCAAAGTGGGGTATTTATAGTAGTTGAAAAACCCTAAAAACCTAAGATGATAAATCCTAAAATATTTAAATAAAATTACAAAAGATAAATATCAAAGTTTTGAATTTAAAAGATAAAATTCGGATGATAGGCTATCTTGATAAGTGGACTGATAGGTTATCAAACTTGCTGACGTCATCTTCTAGAAGGTGCTGATGTGGCGCCCAGTCAACATTCATGCCCTGGTTCATGCCCATGAATCTGCCCACGAATTCAGTATTTTCTGCAGCACTTTAACTCGTTTCTGTCATTACGTAACCTCCACAAGAACAACACAAAAACAGCCCAATTAAGTCCTTCAAATATATATATTCAATCAAAACAAGGACTAAAAACATAACCAAAATAAACACTTATCACTTCTCACGCCCCCCTCCTCTACATTGTTCCATGTTTTTTTCTTTTCTTGTTTCTTGTTGTGAATAAAATAACGAAGAACAACGAACAAGAACAAGAAGAACAAAGAGATGAGAGAAAGAGGGAGGTTTGTATTATTCTCAAATATAGACTTGTATACAATGCCTTCAATGAATCATCTATTTATAGGCATAAGAAGTACATAATACATTAAACTCTAATTCATAGAGATAATATTCCTAATAATAAATAAATCAAACTCATTTGATAAAGTTCTAATCATGATAGACATCCACATAGATAAATATTCATAACACTTCCCCTTGGATGTCTATGAAGATAATGTGCCTCGTTAAAACCTTACTAAGATAAAAACCCAGTGGGAAAAAAAATTCTTTAGTGAAGGAAAAAGAGTACACACATCTTTGATACGCATAACATGTTGCCTCATTAAAAACCTTACCAGGAAAACCCATTGGGACAAAACCTCGGTTAAAGGAAAAAGAGTGCAACGCGTATTTACTCCCCCTCATGCAAACATCACAGGAGATCTTTGAATCTTCATAATTTAATCTTGAATATCATTTTTCTAAAGATCGTGAGGGATGAAACTTTAGAGTAATATGTTCCAGGATGTATCCACTTTCAAACTGAGATAAACATCTTGCATTATCTTCACACAAGATAGCTTTTATCATATATTGTAAAAGTAAATCCACATATCTTTTGGATATGTTGGCTCAATGGTCTTAGCCAAACACATTTTTTTGGCTTGCCTCGTGCATAACAATTATTTCTACGACATTTGAGGAGGCATCAACGAATGTTTGAAGATTTAAATGTAATGATCTTTGTATAATCATAGATATTTCTTGATCAACTAATATATAGTGCTTCAAGACCAAGAAAAATATAATTATCTTTATTCACATCCAACAATCTTACAACTATTGGGATACTCAATAGATATGCTCTATTCATATTGAATCTTCTTTAAAATTCTTTCAGCTTATGTCTATTCATAGACAAAAGAAATATATAAAAATGTTCGATCTTCATGTCGAGATAAACTTGATGTCAAGATTCAAGTACTTGTATTGAAAGTACTTCATGAGTTTCCAATTTGAAGCTCTTTAGGAGTTCTAAAATTATCATAATGGATCTTGATCCAAACTCCTTTATAAAATACATAAGAAAATCTGATCATTCTTATAGTATTTTTTCAATTAGTATTCACTAAGGCGATTATACCAAATACGCCAAAATATTCATGAGACATGTCTAAATAATTTTCTTCAGAAATTTCCAAATGCTTATAGCATTTTAGATCCTTCAAGGATAAATATGGATCCACAAATAATTAGACGCATGTAAAATTTTCATAACTGCCAAAGTAATTGCATCCACCATGAAGTAATTAAAACTTTTCATAAATCATAGTTCAAGTCGTATTTACGACTACTTATTTGTGCCTCACTTGCATTACACCTTTAGGTGTTTGGACTGCTGGTCCAAATGCTTCTGTTGGGTTTTTAGGCACGCTCGAATCGATCACCGAAACCGTCAAGGAGGGTTGTAAATGTTTGGTGGTTGAATTGGCTAAAACCGAAATAAAGGTAGACAATTTGCACGAGGATTTTAGAGTGGTTCGACTACTCAACCGAGTCTACATCCACTACCTTAGCACACCACTAAGGATTTCCCAATTCACTCAACAATGAATTCGTCCCCTTTTCCCGGCTCAGGAGGAAACCGTTACAACCCTATCTTTTGAACTTGGCTAAGATAGAACCAACTCTAGTTTTTCTCTCAAGGCTAAACTAGAACCTCTCCCTTTTACAAGGTAGTTTGTGTAAACAATGAAAACCTCAAAAGGTGGGTGTTTACAAGAATTAAGCTCACACGAAAGAGTGAAGGATAAAAACAATAAAATCACTCTCTACAAATATTTACAAGAAAAATGAAGAAAATAAAGACTTAAACTCGATTTCTCTTGAACATTAAGCTTGGATGTTATCTCTTGCATTCTTCAAGTGTTCCAGCCTTCAATTTATAGTCCCAAATGAGTTTGTAGCCGTTTATAGCCGTTGGGAATATTGCCGTTTATAGCCGTTGGGAATAGAGCCGTTTATAGCCGTTGGAATAGTGCCATTTATGACCGTTGGAAATAGTACCATTTATGGCCGTTGGGAATAGTACCATTTATGACCGTTGGGAATAGTACCATTTATGGCCGTTGGGAATAGTACCATTTATGGCCGTTGGGCTATTTCAAAACACACCGTATCGATACGGCTAGGCGTATCGGTACGGGTTTTGGCTACTGGAATTTTGGTAGTTTAAAAACCCTAAGGCGTATCGGTACGGTCCAATACCGTATCGGTACGGTTACTTGAAAATCATGGTTTTGACTACTTTAAATACATTTTAAAACATTCCAAAGCCTTTAAAACCCTTAAACATATTTTCAAGTTGTTTTTGACTAAAAACATATTTTAAATTCTTTTCAATTTAGTCTAAAACATTTTTCAAATATTATATCAAAACCTTAGTTCTACAATCTCCCCCTTTTTGATATAATAAAACCAACTTGAAAAATTTGTTTGGGATTCTCCCCCTTTAACTTTAAAATTGTGAATAAGAGATTAAGATATGAAATCAAATAAAGCTCCCCCTTATTCGTTTGAAAATTCAATTTTTCAAACCATTTCTCCCCCTTTTTGTTATATCAAAAAGAATTTAAAAAGACATTTAAGTTCAAGATAACATAGGAGGCAAAAAAAAATTTGACACACTTAAAATTTTGGTTTTAAAAAATTGGCTCCCCCTTACTCAAAGCGTCATTGTTAGGCTTAACAAATAATCCAAGACCTAAAAAAAATCTTTATGCAAACATATGAATGAAACCATTAGACTCATATGCATAAAATTTTCAAATAATGTCATGCTTGTTTAGATATTTAAATAAAAGCTCAAATGCATGAACATTTATTATCAAAGTAGGCAACCGAATGATTTAAAATCAAATGCATTAAGATTAGAGGTTACCCATCTTCTTTACTTGTGTGACTAGAGCATTTGAGATTCTTGCTTTTCTTGCCTTTGCTCCAACACACCTACAAGAGACATTTACTTGGACTTTGGTATCCAAATTGCTTTGGATCCATTAACATTAACCTCAATGTCTCTAGTTCCCTTAAGAACCCATACTTGCCTAATCCTATAAGATTTTTTCTTCTTTATAGGACAAGTATGCAAGGAATGACCATGATAATGACAATGTGAGCATTTTGTCATTATGGGATGAGATGAATTATTAAAAATAATTTCTTTTTCGTTTGCTAAGCTTTCAAGCTTAACTTTCAAATCAAGATTTTCTTTTTCTAAAATTCCATTGCTTGTTTTTGAAAACTCTAAATCATTTTTCAAAATCTCATTTTGTTTTTCAAAATCCAATTTTGTTTTCAAAAGAAAATCATTTTCAAATTCAAGTTTAGAAATCATTTTCTTAAATTTGGAATTCATGGTCTCAAATTCCAAAAATAATTCATCAAATGCATCTTGTAACTCATCAAAAGAATATGAATTTAATTCATTTGAGTTAGAAGATACCTTGGGCTCATCGAGAGCCATAACACCATCCACCTTTGGTGTTGAGAGGAGGATTGCAAATGATGAAGCAACATCTTTCTTCTCTTCTTTCCCATAGAATTTCTCAAGCTTCTCCCAAATTTCTTTGGCACTTTTGGATGGGGAGACCTTCTTGGAAATCTCTTCACTTAGGGCACAAAGAAGAATGTGCATCGCCTTTGCGTTTAGCTTGGCCTTCGTGTCATTTGCACTCCTTTGCTTCTTCTTCTTCTTAGGAGCTTCCAAGTAACCATCTTCAATGATATCCCAAATCTCAAAATCAAGAGATTTGATGAAATACTTCATGACATTGCTCCATTGGAAGTATGATTCTCCTTTGAAGAGCGGAGGACACGAGATAGAGCGGCCTTCTTCAAATCTTGCCATTTTCTTGAACGGTGGACTTCGAGCAAATGATCTTTACTCCCGGATGTTAGTCCTTCGATGGAGACGAGGCTCTGATACCAATTGTTGGGTTTTTAGGCACGCTCGAATCGATCACCGAAACCGTCAAGGAGGGTTGTAAATGTTTGGTGGTTGAATTGGCTAAAACCGAAATAAAGGTAGACAATTTGCACGAGGATTTTAGAGTGGTTCGACTACTCAACCGAGTCTACATCCACTACCTTAGCACACCACTAATTCGTCCCCTTTTCTAGGCTCAGGAGGAAACCCTTTACAACGATCAAGCTTCTACCCAAAGCCTTGATCAAAACCCTCGAAGCTTTCTACCCAAAGCTTGAAGGTACCCCTCTCTTACAAGAGATAAACAAAACAAACTTAAAACCTCTCAATAGGCGTTTGTTTGCACAATTAAGCTCTCACCCAAAAACCTAAACACTTGAGCAAATTTAACAATGTAAGCTCACAAGTGTTGTCTAAGCAAAGAATGAACAATTAAGCACTAGACAATGTTTTTCACTCATAATGTTGTAACAATTTAAGCTCTTGTTGATCTTGATGCTTGGAGGTCCCTTTTATACTCCAAATTGAGTTTGTAGCCGTTTATAGCCGTTGGGAATATTGCCGTTTATAGCCGTTGGGAATAGAGCCGTTTATAGCCGTTGGAATAGTGCCATTTATGACCGTTGGAAATAGTACCATTTATGGCCGTTGGGAATAGTACCATTTATGACCGTTGGGAATAGTACCATTTATGGCCGTTGGGAATAGTACCATTTATGGCCGTTGGGCTATTTCAAAACACACCGTATCGATACGGCTAGGCGTATCGGTACGGGTTTTGGCTACGGGAATTTTGGTAGTTTAAAAACCCTAAGGCGTATCGGTACGGTCCAATACCGTATCGGTACGGTTACTTGAAAATCATGGTTTTGACTACTTTAAATACATTTTAAAACATTCCAAAGCCTTTAAAACCCTTAAACATATTTTCAAGTTGTTTTTGACTAAAAACATATTTTAAATTCTTTTCAATTTAGTCTAAAACATTTTTCAAATATTATATCAAAACCTTAGTTCTACAGCTTCTATTTTAGAAGTTCAAAGCATCTTTCAACATCGGCCAATTCAATATCTATACTTCTGGATAGATTTTATACAAGATCCTCGATTTCTTTCTTTACTTCTATAGAAGTATTTTATGTAAAATTGTTTGTAAAATCGTTGTCGACAACTTTCCAATTTTCTAGTTCCATTCTCGTAATGACATAACTCATCGAGATCTCTTCAAGATTTCAATCTTTATTTCAGGTACCTGAAACTCTTATAGAGTTTTATTATTTGTTATGTCTTGGGTCTCTTCAGGAGCACCCGCCTCCAATATATGACCATCTCATATTACTTTCTATTTACGAGAATTTTGATCATTGGAACCATTTCAACTATCATGCTTCAGGCATGATTTACATTCTCTCGCTCTAACATGTAATTTAAACTTAGAGCGTTTCAGCTGGTATATGAGACTTAATTACTCTCATTGGGTCAGTAAATATGTCTGGCAGTTGACATGTAATAACATGAATTATCTTATGAACTTCTAGTTCATATACGAGGATCTAGATAATGATAATTCATTTTCCTCTATCCAGCTTATTATTATCTCCCTTGATGTTGAGAAAAATCATGTCATAAATGATTTTCCAATTAATGTTTAAGAATTTAAACATAAAAGGAGACTCGTACTCAATATATATTCTCAACCTTTTTTATTTACCCATTTTGTGCGTTGTGGTGGAGCAATTCATATCGCACATTCAAAAATCATAAAATGGGAAATGTATGGTTTCTGACCAAAAACCAATCATAACGGAGAGTTTATTATAACTCGTTGGCTTGATGCGTATAAGTGTTGCTATATGGAAACACCATATAAATAATAACTCTTTTGTTCTCATAGTTTAGTTATTAAATAGGAGGCATCCAATTGAAATTTTGCTAAACTATATTTTTCATAATCAATAGGCTTTGTAACTATTGATATAGCCTAAAATATAAACCCACTAGCTTTTCAAGACGAATAGTCTAACTGCATAATCTGAATCTTTTTAGAATCAATCTCACAAACTTCTGGTTGTAAGTCGATAAAACAATGTAGATGCATCTACTAAAATCATATAAAACTTTCCACATTTGTGGATATATGGGCCCATATTTCGTTCAGATATGCAAGACATACAGTCTTAACTTCAGTACAAGAACTTTAAGTTCTAATTCTTTTGGTAAGTGGGATCATCTATATCATTTGAGAACAAACAACACAAGAACTTCATGTTCTTTTAGTAAGTGGAATTTAATCAATTCCTTTAAGCAACACAAGAACTTCACGTTCTTTAATAAGTGGAATTTAATCCATTCCTTTGAGAATAAGCACCACAAGAACTACAGGTTCTTTTAATACATGTGCATGTAAATCTCAATAATTTCTGCACCATTATTGATCAGGATGGTCTAACCGATCATGCCAACTATATATATGTGTGTATATATCTCTGAATTTGTAAACTTCTTGTTTACCATAACATGTAATTCAATCTTACTCGTACATGTCTAGTACGACCATCAAAATTGTTCCTTTAAATAGGAATATATTTAGCTCTTTCGGAGCTTTCAATTGAAATTATCTTTTGGTAGCAATATATAGCTCTCCTAGAGCTTTCAACTGACTTTTTGGCTACCAGAACTTATATCCATATTGACTTATTTCAAATGTCAATTGATAACATATGTTATCTATAATTCCCAAAGGGATAGTTTGTGAACTCATATTGCTCTCTTTATGACTTTGACGAGTATAACGCGCTGTGAATATGGAATAAAGTTCCATTTGACAATAACATATTTGCTCAACTAGAGCCTTTTGTGATATTAGTACTTCCGAATATAGTACTCACATTATTCCCTTGCATTTTAATCGAGAAATGCATAACTGTGCACCTTTCAAAATGTGCTTTGTTTCATTTACTTCAGGTAATGAAAATATGTACTTTGTATCATTCACTTCGAGGAATGAAAAATATAAAATATAGCACATCATATCAAGTCGATTATCTATCAGAGATAAACTTTCAAGTGCTCTTCCGAAGTATTGATATTTTAGTACTTTGAGAAATACTACTCATATTTCCCCTTGCATTTAAATGGGAAAAATATTTTTTTATGCTTAAGTACAATATGAGTACTTGCATTATCTGCTAGGCATAAATAGCCACAATTCTAGGCATAAATAGCCACAATTCATTGTATATTTTATTCCGGAAGTAATCATATTCTTCAAATAATAAATAAACATAAAACGTAAATAAATAATATGTGAAATAAATAAACATAAAGCAAACTAACATAAATAAATAATAAATAAAATGAATTAACATATAAAGAAAACCAATTATTCCTGTTATGAGAAAATTAACAATATCCAATTGAGTTGGACCAATAACGCCATAATTATTTTTGCCATAAACAAATTTTGTTTATATTTTATTTCATTTATCATTCATGATTATGGATAAAGTCCATAGTACTTTGGCGTTTTGTAACACCCGTGTTTTGGGGCTAGGAGTTAGTCAGGTTTGTAGTCCGAGTCAATAAAATTAAATTAAAACAATTCAACCTAAATTGTGATCTAATTGGGCTTTGAATAATAAAGGAGGGACCTTGTTGGTAATTTGACCCAAAACTTGTAAAAAAAAAGCAAGACCACTTTTGAATAAAAGAAAAAAAAAGGTATCATCTTCTCCCACACTCCCCTTTCTAACGTTGGAAAGCCTAAAACCCCTCCCCAAACCCTAAAGTCATTTTCCCATTGATTTCTCCCTCATCTCAAGGCCTTTTTCAAAATTAAAGGTATATTCTCATTCTCCTCTTTAATTCCTATCTATCTATGGTTATAGTTTTTAAAACCATGAACTTTTGAAAATTAGGGTTTGATTTAAAGTTTGGGTTTTTAAGGGGTTTTTCATATTGTTTTGATAAAATAAGTTGGGGCTTTGTTTAATCATGTTAAAATACACAATATATGTTAATTTGGTTGAATTTTGATGGATTTCCGAAGTGGGTTCTTGAACCCATTTTTAAGGTGTCAAAAAGTTGATTTTTGGTGAGTTTTAGGTTGTAATTAGAGGGCTGATGGTTTATGTATACTAGGAGGATGTTTTGGAACCTTTTAGATGTCATTTGGGTGTTTAAAAACATAATTTTCTGCTGGGTAACATATGAGTGCGGAAATGGAGTTTTGGAGGGTTTTGGGTGAGTTTTGAGGGTTGTTTTAGGTGGGAATTGATAGCTCAATGGTAGTACTATGGTTAGGGATTGATTTGAGATCATTTGTGGGTGCAATGGATGTTGGAAACATGGTTTTTGGAAGAGACATTGGGGCTGTCCGAAATTGCTAAGTATGGGGTTTGGTCATGACTTGAAACGTTGAGTTTGATATTTGAATTTGTATTCCGGGTTGATATTTTGATGTTGGGCTGATTGAGGATTATTTGAATTGTATTGAGGTTGTTTAGAAGCGAGAGCTTGCGTTGGAGAGGCTTCGGGAAGAAATCCGGAAACTTGAAGGTGATGCTTGCTTGGTAGTTGAGCTTGGAGTAGAGGTGAGTGGTTAATGTTTTTAAATCGATTTTTAAGTGGTTGGTCCAAGCTTGTGGACTAGGTTGGGCTTGGTAGACCCACCTAGAGTTAGGATTAGGGTGGTAGCCTAATCCTAAGCTTTAGTTAGAGACCTTGGTTGTACTCTTTAATCATTGTTATGCCTCATGATGAGTATGTATGATGTGATACACATGTATGTGAAAGTATGGCTTAATGTATTGATTTTATATGCATGTTGATTTCAAATAAATTGTGGATATATGATGAGATAACTGTTCGGTTGACATACATGTGGTGTTGATTTGTGAAATGAGGTTATGTTGTGAATTGTGCATGATGATGATCACGGTGAGTACATGCTAGGCATGGAAATGGGTTGTGAAATACATGTATGTGAGACATGATATTTGATACATTGTATTATGCATGTAGCTATGAAAAATGGATTGCGTTTAATATTGGCACTAGTATGCTTGGGTACAATGATCGATCATTAGGATGAGTGTGCACACAAATTGAGTCAAAACGTACGTGGCCTTGGTGGCGTTAAGGCACCAAGGAGGAGTATGGTGATGTAATATTCCACCGGAAGCTTATATATATTTCTACGTGATGATGAGTGGAATCCCATCCGTAGGGCATGTGGCGATGAGTGGAATCCCGCCCATGCAAGGACCGGTGATGAGTGGAATCCCACTGAGGTAATGTTGTTGTTGGAAATGCGTTCCAACGGGTTATCCGCGTATTCGGGTCATAGCTAGGTGCCAATATGAGGTTGTATGTATATACCAATGTGGGATTATGCTTATGTGCTTATATGACATGAAATGTGATGCCTTATGAATTGATATTTGATGTGGTTAATGCTTTGGATTATGTATCATGGTAAGTTGAGCTTATGAGTTGTAGAGCATGGCATATTGTTGACTATATGTTCATGCATCATGTTCATTTTGGCTTGGCGGACCGGAGGTAAGACCATGCATTTCATCATGGAAATAACTCGTGTTTGGACCCTGCATTGTCGAAGGTTTGTTTTACGAGCTTACCCTCACTAAGCTTTTATGCTTACGCTCTCGTTTGTTCGGCAATGCAGATAAATAGCTTGTGGGTGGCAAAGGCAAGGAAAGGTCACCGAGTGTTGCTTTTGGTGAGCTCAATGTATGAGTTTTAAGTAATAAAATGTAATAGTTAAGCAATGGGATAGGTGTTATTGATTCGAGTTTTGATGTATGTCGTTGTTGGCTTGGATCGTGGATGCCTTGTTCGATTGTAAATATTGCCTATGTTACATGCCATGAATGTCTACATGTTTTGGTTGCTAAGGCATGATATCTTAAGTGCTTGAGTGACCATTTATGCATAAATTGCTCTTTTGTTAAAATGCTATGTATGAATGCTTTAATCCATGTTTGAATGATTCCTCTGGCTTAAATATGTGTGCTTACATGCTTGAATATGCTTAGGCGAGTCGAGAAATGCATCTAGAGTCGAGTTGGGGTCGTTTAAGTTGAATTTGAGGAATTGCAGTGCAGGGGGTATCGATACCCCTGTCAAGGGTATCGATACTCTCTTGCCCAAAGGCCTCAGATTTTGCCTGGGGTATCGATACCCTAAGGGTATCGATACCCTCCAAAGTTACTGAATTTGGAATTTTGAGTAAGAGTAGAGCGTATCGATACGGGGTCCCCGAGTATCGATACGGATCTATTCTGTTGACCAAGGAAGGTTGACCGAGAAAGAGGGTATCGATACCCCTGGTAAGGGTATCGATACGGTCTTCTCGTGTTGACTTCTTGGGTTGACCTAGAAAGGGGGTATCGATACCCCTGTCCAGGGTATCGATACTGCCTGCCTTATAAGCTTAAAATTGACTGTTTATGCATGGCTGTGGTTCGAATGTGTTTTCCTTCGAATGTTTTCCGTTGTTGTGAATCACGTAGGACTTAATATTCATCTAGGCAAGATTAATACAAAAAGAAAAAAAATAGGGTTGCTAACCGAGGGGGAATCCTTTGGGTTTCGCTTCGGTTTTCCCCGTGTGGCTCACTCGGACCGGTCATCCGGCCAGACCGGGACGAGGGGGTTACACGTTTGACAAGTACGAAACTAATGGTTTATAACATCACATTGGTAAAATGATTTCACTTCCTTAGAATGATCTTTATCACTCTTGTCATCCTTATAACTTCGCTACCAGCGGGTAGAAGTATTCTTAAACTGACTATATTTTTTCATGTGTATATTCATAGCCTCGACCACGACCACAAATTTTAATGTGATTTTTTATTCCTTCCATAATATAATCTCACATTCACTTCAAGGAATGGAGTAGAGCCAGTGGGCCTTTAAAACCTTTTTCACATATCCTTATCACAGAGAACAAAGATTTAATCCTCGTACGCGACATTGTTAAACCTGTCCACAAGGTCATTTAAAAACCTCCTTTGAGACCAGTAGCCTCGCAGAACGGGATGTCCAGCCAATTATACTTGGATTATATCGAAATTATGTCTCTAATTGAATAATGATTTACCATGTTTGCATTCACTTCAGGGAATGAAACAGATCCAATAATCGCATGGAATAAACATCATGCTTGCATTCACTTCAGGGAATGCCCCATCATTGATAATTGCATGGAATAAACATCATGCTTGCATTCACTTCAGGGAATGCCCCATCATTGATAATCGCATGGAATAAACATCATGCTTTGCATTCACTTCAAGGAATGTCTCCCATAAAACTTTTTGGATCAAGAAGAATTTTCGTAACTTGAAATTGGGAGAAGTCTATGGTCAAGTTTTTCAACGAAGAAGAAATATTGCTTTCGAGCAAATATAGACTTTATAATAATCTTCTTGTAAATTCAAAATCACCATGATTTATCGCACTTTAAAATAATAATATAAAGAATAAAAATAAAACCAAAATTTACCGATATTGATTTTTCTCTCGTGGACAATGGAGACATAGCATATGACGGAGATAGCTTCTCATAGTCCCTTTATATCACATCTCTTTCCAAGCCATTTAAGCATATCATGTAAAACTCAAAACACGGTTAAAAATATTAACTTTTACCAAATAAAATGACATAAATAATAATATGAAAAATATCAAATATAATCATATAAGTAAAAGTATGAATAAGCATACCGCTAATTAACCCTTTTAGGAACAAGAGAAAACACACGTAATTTACACCAAACGCAACCTCTTCGTCTCTGTCCATTCGTCTTTTGGTTTGTGAGAAGCCACAAATTTATCTTTTTCCAATGTTCGAATAAAATTAAACATACTTCCAAACTTTTCAAAAATTAAAACCAAGTTAAAATATAAAGAGAAAGACAATCGGTAACTAAAAAAATAAGGAGAAAAAAAAACTTATCTTTGGTTCATTCTATAATCGAATTCTTCCCGGTAACTTCTTTTGAATTCGAACGATGAAGACCTCAGTTGATTAGAGTCTCGTGCTGATAACGTGTTGTGAATAAAATAACGAAGAACAACGAACAAGAACAAGAAGAACAAAGAGATGAGAGAAAGAGGGAGGTTTGTATTATTCTCAAATATAGACTTGTATACAATGCCTTCAATGAATCATCTATTTATAGGCATAAGAAGTACATAATACATTAAACTCTAATTCATAGAGATAATATTCCTAATAATAAATAAATCAAACTCATTTGATAAAGTTCTAATCATAATAGACATCCACATAGATAAATATTCATAACATTTCTTTAATTTTTTGTAGTTAATGTTTTTAGTCTATACAAAAACCTTTTCTTTTTTTTTAATTAATATTTTTTACAATAAATTTTACAGTTTGAATTTTTCGAGAATCTTACTTTATTGTTTAAATCATACATTAAATCTTTAACAAAATTCTCATTTTTTCATGAAAACTCAAACTATATTCTTGAATCTCGATGTTTGGTAATAACTTTGTATGTAGTTTTGACTTAGGGATTTTGTTGATGGTGTAAAGATGTTGTAAAGATTTTCTTGAGTTTTGCAGCAAGCTTTAATTTTTTAATATGTTATGTTTGGTTGTTCAGAAACTGATCATGTGATGTTTAAATTTTTTGGGTGGAATCGAATTAGGTCAGATTTTAATCTCAAATTTCGTGTCGAGTTTGAATCGGTAAAGCACAGATAAATGTCCGACTCGAGTCGGAGTCGGGTGGAGGATAGTTTTGCTCGGATCAGGTTTGGGTTGGCCAAAAATTCGACCCTACCCGACCTGTGACCATCCCTATGTAAAATGAATCCAACAAAAACCTTAAACACCAATGTTAGTGGAGTAACACCAATGTTAATCTACAGTCTCCCCCACACAAACATTCACATATATACCCACAATTCTAATGTAAAAAAAAACATATACCCACAATTATGAGGGAAAAAGAAAATCAAACTCAAAGCAGAGCTTCTATCATATCTAATCAGACTTCTTGGGCCGGACCATTTCCCCCTGTGAAACGCAACCGTAATTCAATCACCGTCCGTTCGATAACCATCGGTGTAACCAATATAATGTTGATTACTGTGTTAAAAAGTGGGTTTCGATTCGACTTCGGAGAAAACGACACGACCGTCATTAATACAAGTGCCCCCGGCCCCTCCCGAAGCACCATAATCTTCTTTTCTTTTCCCTTTTCTTACCACATATATTTTGTCAAATGTTTGAAGTGATATTTTTCTAACTCGTTTTTCCTTTCCAACTAAAATAAATAAATAAATAATTGATATATTATTCGGTGTAATCTTTAAGTTTTTTATTAATATTAATATAATTAGGATAAATATTCTATACACAGGCGGTGAAAACTGAAAGTTTTCACAAGCCCCTTAGTTTTAGGGCATAACGAGTTCATAGGTTAAAACCTAAATTCTCACCATATTACCCTAAAAACTAAATCCCAATTCATAAACCCTAAATTATAACTTTAAACCTTAAATTAAAACAATTATCCCTAAATTCTAAACCCCTACACCTAAACCCTATACCCTAAACTAACTCATTATACCCTAAAACTAAGGTGATTGTGGAAACTTTCAGTTTCCACCGCCAGTGTATAAGATATTAATCCATATAATTATATGATAGTATTTGTTCTTGTAATCTTAAAATTTTATATAATCAAAGTTCATTCACTTGAATGGTTGTAGAATCGGACTATTTCAACACACTTGCAACATATTATGACTTTAATTCAAAAGGATTGGAGAAATTATATCATGAGTCATTTCCGTCACGTTATTTATGGGACCAACCAATTAAATACATTCATTTTATTAATTTTTTTCATCTTATCTTTTTACCAAGTGAATATTCACTTAGTAAAAACTGTTTTTAAATTGATTTACAGTAAATATGAGTGAAGATTCACTTGATAAAAAGATGAGATAGAAAAAACTAATGAAATGAATGCATTTGACTGGTTGGTTCCATAAATAACGTGGCAAGAAAAACCAATAATATAATTTCTCAGAGGATTAACATGCCTTTTTGTGCATATTTGTCCTGAGAGTAATAATGTAGCTGAGTGCATGCTTAGTTTGACATTGATTATAAAAATTGCGATGTAAAAGTAATTTTAAAAAGTGTTGTAAAAAATAATTTTGAAAAGTTAAGTTTAAAGTCAATAATCAATTTTTAAAAGTAACTCTTTTTTTTATCAAAATTTAATTATTTTTTATTGATTATTAGGTGGAGAAGTGATTTTAGGCTTTAGCTGTTTAAAGGTAATTGAAGCCTTAGTATAAGATACTAGACTTTATGTCGTTTGTTTTTATAGTCCACAACATGAGATCTTAGTTCTTTTACATGACAATTGTAATAATTAGAAGATGCTATGTCTAATTATTATATAAAAAAGTTCATTTAATTTTTCTCAAAATCGATTTGACGTACTAATTTATCTACTAAGTACAAAGCTAAACAAATTAATATCTAAACTTAATTACTTCCAATTATAATCCAGCCATTAAACAAATTATTATATAAATTATGTGACCAATAAATATTACGTGCAGTGAAAACAATATTTTTTTTATTTATATCTATTTTATTTTGAATTTTTGAGTAAAAAATTTATTTTTATATATATTTATGATTTAGATACATTAAATTTCGTATTTTTTTAATCATAAAAGTCCATTGAAAAGTCTTATCCTTTTATCTCATGACCTATCATTTCTCAACCAAACTACGCCCATAAATATTTATAATGGTGCTCTCATCTACAATTATTTCTAGCCCCACTTCCATAATATGTACGTATGTATATACAAAACAAATACAAAGTCTTTTGTCTTTTTTAAATCGCCCGTTAATATTTTTTTTCGGGTTCTTTGAATTATTAGTAAGTTCGAACTCAATCCCAAATGATCCATTCTCTTACTTTATAAAAAATAAAGAAAATTGGTTGATATTTCATATTATTTCTTTTTTTTTGTTCGAAGGAGATTATTTCGTACTTTATTTTTTTTCTCTGTAGCATACTGTTAACAAAGTTAGAGCCTATTTAAATGGAAATTGGTCAATGGACACTAAAGTTAAAGCCTTGAACAAAACAGTGTTCGAGAGAGTATGATATGAAGCAATGAGGAGTCAGGAGCCACGTTCCACCTCTTCCTGTGCAGCTTGCAAGCTCTTGAAAAGGAGGTGCACTCCCAACTGTATTTTCGCACCCTATTTCCGCTCCGATGAGCCGAAGAAATTCGCCAAAGTCCACAAGGTTTTCGGTGCCAGCAACGTGAGCAAGATCCTGATCGAAGTGCCAGAAGAGCAGCGGGAAGACAAGGTGAATTCCCTGGCGTATGAGGCCGAAGCAAGGCTCAAGGACCCGGTCTACGGTTGTATTGGTGCCATAGCTTTGTTGCAGAGGAAGATGATCCAGCTTCAACATGATTTGACCCTTGCTCGAGTATGTTTGGCTCGGTACACCGCAACTCCTTCCGCTATCGGCGGTACCAATGATCAGGTTATGACGGAACCTTTCGGTGATTTCCCGGCTGGCTGCGGAGGATCTATTGAGAGTTTTAGCCAGAATATTTCATATGAGCTGAATCAGGAAGCACATGTGTGTTGTTTTAGCGAAATTCCATATGTATAGAAGATTTGTGTCTTGTTGATTTGTAGGGTTTGAATCTACTATGTATGTATGTCCCAAGATAAAGTTTGAATTAATATCAGAAATCAAAAGGGTTTGTGTGAACAAGTAATTGATAATATTTGTGGAAAAGTGAAGGCAAAAATATCCAAAATGTAAGGCAGGGTGGTGGGTTCAGTTGGGATAACTGTGCCGCCCAAGCAAAGAAGCATCAGCACATGGTGCTGTTGGGCGTTGGCCTAATTCTTCCCTGCATGAACTATTACTCGTTTACTCAAAAGTCCTATGATATCCCTTCCCACTGTCGGTCTGTGTCCCTGCCCTCTTTGCCACCGGTAATTATCCAAATGTCAGGGAAAAGGAGACTCGAGAAGAAATAAAAATAATCAGCTTGACCAACCGATTAAATGTACTTGCTCACCCTAACTTATCAAACTGAAATGTACGATAATAAATTCATCATTAAAAAATACTAGCATAAACAAGACTATTATTGTATAAACCAAGACAAGTTTCTTTTGGATAAAAATCATATACCTATTCTCGGTGCCCTATTTATGTCCCAACACAAAAAAAGACTACAAAATTAAATTTTAAGCCCTAAATCTAAATTCTAAATCCTAAACACTAAAAAAATATACCTTACTCTAAATTCCATAAACTCTAACCACAACCCCTAACATGAAACCATAAACCCTAAACTTAATTTTAAGCATAGGGCATAAGTAGAGGCACCGAAAAGGGGCAGGGGATTTCCATCTGTATCTTTTACTATTTTCACAAAAAAATTGAAAATCTGATTAAACAAAAAAAAACAATTCAAATCACAAATCACACAGGACTTAAAAGTTAAAACAACGCATGTCCACATCAACTCGTGAAACAGTTTATTGTTAAATATCCATCAACGGGTCATTTCTAATGGTTAAATATTTGTTCATAGATATTCTTATGTACTCTCAATATTTATCATTATAAAATATACTTTTTTAATAAACTAAAGATAATTATAAAATAATATCTGTTCATAGATATTTTTAAGCATATGCGTTTCAGACTAAAAAAATGTTGGTGACCGGTAGAGAGGGAAGGGTGCAAAGCAAATGTACACACTAAAGGTAATTAAAGAGAATTAGCATCTTCATTTGAGTTGCTGTGGATTGAAATTGATGAATCAAAGTTTTCCCGGTTGCTAAAACTTTGATAGAATTGTAATCTAACCAGCATGGCTTACCTACACTTCTTTCACATCATAGTGCCAATTGCCAAACTTGTATTTCTTCCATGACTCAAAAACACATGCCTAAAGGCTAAAAGAAATGGAGGGTTTGATAAACATGATTTCATTAGAACTAGAAAATACAAGAGATCTACAGCAACAACTATTTTTATGTACAACAAATCTTTACACCCTGCGCCTGCTGTTTCACTTGATGAGTTACTTGAAAAACAAAGCAAGACATAGTCACCAGCATTCTCAGCTTCAGCTTCTATTCTCAGATTTCTTCTTCTTCCCTGCATCAAAATGAATGCTAAGTTGCTTAATGAAACAAACTGATTTATTAAGCATAAAAATCTAACTTCTTTTACTTGAAATAGAGACAAATGAAGCAAAATTTAAACTTGGGTAATGGTAAATCAAGCAAATTTTAGAAGACCTGAGCGAGAGAAATGGTTTTGGCGCTTTAATCTCCCCATCTCCAGCTGAGCATCCACGAGAATGTTCATTCTTTGAAACTCCAGATCTTTGGTGAACTCAATTCTCTGTTTCTCCAGCTCCATCATTTCTTGCTGCTTCCAGCTCTCCATCTTCTCATAGATCTCCCCGAACTTCAAAATCGCTCTCGCCAATTCCCTACAGGCAGATCCATCGGACAATCCAACATCCTCCACTCGCTGTTTTTTCCTCACCTCATCGTCATCAAACGAGTTCTCCATCGACTTTTCCCTCTGCGAAAAAGATTTCGGTGTGGGTTTGATCTTGAAAGTAAATCCGGTAAGATCTTTATTGGCGGAGGCGTCGCCGCCGATGAGGGCATCGATGCGGTTAAAAAACGTCCATTTCGAAGGCGGCAGCTTGGCTCTTTCCAGCTTGTATTTTCTCTTCAACGTGTCCATCCGGTTCTTGCACTGGACGTCGGTTTTCTTCGGCTTAACGCCGTCTCGATCGGAGTTAACGGCGTCAGCGACTTCTTGCCAGTTCTTTTGACGGAGGTTACCTCTGTTAAGCCTTAAATAACGGTCTCCCCACGCCTCTATTAGCGTAGATGTCGCTCCGTCGCTCCAGCAGTCTTCGCGACCGCCGCCAGCGGAGGAGTGGGCGTTGTGATCATGAATAGAGGCACCGAGGTTCATGGAGAGAAGCAGCTAACGTGCGCCGGGGGAGGGGAAACGAGGTTAGATAAGGTAAAATGGGAAATGAAGAAGGAATTGGGGGAGAAGCAGAGGATTGGCCGTGCATTTTTACTTTTTTGGGTGACCGGCGGTGACGTTAGCGCTCCGTAGTGGGGTTAGAGTTAGAGATGGGATGGGAATTGGGATGTGGATTATCTTACCAATTATAGGTCCGTGCATTATCCTAATGGTATTCATCTTCTATTTTTTAAACCTGAAAATGTACGTATTCCATCTAATATACTACGGTGATGTTTGGTAAGGAGAGGTTTAGACAAAAATTAGAGATTTGAGGTATAATTAGAGGTTTACCAGTAAAATCTGCTAATATTATTGTTTGGTGAACATCGGATTGAAAGAGCGGATTAGGGTGAAACCGTTAATTTTGAAAAAGCTCATACCCTTACAAGTTACCAAAAATCTCAAAATAACCTAAATTAAATATTTTCTCACCTTATTTATAAGCTAATCTTATTTACTTTTTTTCTTTTTATTATCACATATTTGTACGTGTATTTAAATTTATTAATTAATTAAATTATATTAAAATAATTATATAAATAATAAATTAATATATAAATCATTCGAATATGTTTAGAAAAGTTATATTAAAAATAATTTTATAGATCTAATTAATAATAATTAGATACAAAATATTGATAACTAATAAACTATTCAAACAAGTATGAAATATAATCATGTCATTATATGTCATTTGTTTGTTTAAATAATCTAACAGTTATCAGCTATTAGTTAATTTTACCAAACACTTTTATATAATCAGCTAATACAATCCGCTAGTCAAATCAACTAATGCAATCAGCTATCCGCTATCAGCTAATGTAATCCGTTATTCGCTATCAGCTATCCGTTAATTGCCAAACAAGACCTATTTATTTTAAGGTAAATATTTTGGCCCCGCCCCTGAGTATAACCATTTTTCAAAAATAAAGAATTACAATCCAAACGGTTAGACGAATTAATTTGAAACTGAAGGTTGAATTTGTTTGAGATTAGATTCGATTTTTTGACCTATGGATTATACATTTGATCCTATTAATTTAACTGAAATTACAATGACTTTGAAACATAATTTCTGTAATTTGAGTCCATAAGGTTGAATAAGATGGTTTTAATTTTTATTATAAAATATAGTAACATTACAATCCAAACGTTATTTTTATTAAAGATAAAGCTTCTAACGATGTAATTTACAATACGACATGCCACTCAACTTAACCATGTCTAAATCGAGAAAAACAAAAAAATAAAACAATAGCATGAATCAGCTAAAACCATTAACCTCAAGCACCTATCACAAACAAAGGGACAACTTAAAATCATCAACAATACGATTGATGACCGAGTCTTCTAAAATAAAGAACACAAGTTATACTTCTTGCAAGTCTGAACTCTAAAAAGAACATTTTTTAATTATTCAAATCTCAATTACAATGTGGTTGAAGCCTCCTTGTATAAGCCTCAGAGAAGTTCTAATCCTCTTAAACTTAAGAAATTAAATACAATAAATAAATTTATATTTGACCATGCCACTTGCAAAGGAACCACGTTTCTAATCATAGTCCTAACAAAAAGCTATAGCAGAAACAGAAAATCTGCTCCCAAAAGGTTTAGCACTTCAAAGTTCAAACCTTTTGCAAAACCAAATTCGGTGAACAAGGCATTTCGCATCCAGAACATGAGAAAGCAATCTCATGAATAAGGAAGCACACAATCCTAGTTGATTGTTATTTTCTTAGTACAAAACATGCTTCAATTTTGGAAAGCCTCAGCCATTGGTAGATGCAATTTTGAAGTAAGCAAGAAGATTAGGCCTTATCCTAGTTGAAATGTGGGTTTGTCTGTGCATAAGAATCAAGATATAGGTGGGGAGAAGTAGGCTTGAAACAGACGAGTTCCCAATGTAGCTCACTATTCTCTTTGATAATGGTAACCGGTGGAGCATTGAGAGTGCATAAGGTACGTAACCGGTGAATCAAAGATATAGGGGGAATCCAATAAGTGGTCCATTGGAACAGTGTATGATGTTCATCTTAGGAGATTCTGGTTCGAATCACTTTACCTGCCAGATGTATGTGTATTATCAAAGGGTTAGAAATTAGTATGAATAAGTACTACCTTGTAATTACTTTAGACTATTCAAATAATAATAATTATAGGGACGAAGCAAAAAAACTATTTTAACGCTGCCCTATCCGCTTCGCAAGCCCCAAAATCAAATTTGCCCCAATTTTTGTCACTCAATTCAGACCAGATCTGACCCTAGTAGCTGCCCCCCTCCCCCTTTCTCCTCTCCTTCTTCCAGCCCTTTGTCGAACCCTTTTTCCTTTTTTTTTTCTTTTTCAGTTTTGTTCCTTTACTTCCCTTTGGCGTTCTTGATGGGTTCTGTTGTCTCCGGTCGCCTCGGTTCAAGCTTGAGCACCACTTTTAGAAGAGGAATGATCGGTCCGCTCTGTCGACTCGGAACAAGGAAGAGTGGGTGGAGAGATCTGGTGTTTCCCGGTCCTTTCCGTCCGTGTCTTCATTTTTGTTGATTTTGTTTTTCATTTTTCTGATTTTGCAGGTTTTAGGGATATTGGTGGCTCTTGCTACTCTTCCTTCTGATGTTCTCTTTGCAAGTGATCTCTGGATCCTGCTACCATATTAGGTTCTCCTTTAAAGAGGTATTTTCATTCGAATGGTGCCTCATCCGCCGTCCTGGTCATCTCGGCCCTTGAATTTCTTGTCGGTGTCACTGGTACTTGTCGTCAAGCTGTTGTATGCCCTTTATGGGTGCTGAAGTTCAATTTTTTTTTTCACTCTATCTTGTTGGCCAATGCAAGTTGTTCCTCTTCCCTCCACTCGATCGTGTGGCGGCTCCTATTTTTGTTTCTATGTTTCGGGCTTACTTGGTGCCCCGGTTTGTTATGTTTTCGGTTGTTTGTTTTTGGCTTTCTATGCCATGTTTATATGAATCTTTCCTATCAATGAAGAAGTTTCATATTTGATAAAAAAAAAAGGCAAAAATTATTTTTAGGGACAAATAGAAATAATTTTTTGAACGGTCACAATACAATATTGATTTAAAATTTTATAATGTTCAAGAGGATTAAATCATAAAGTTTTAAAATTTAAAAGACTAAACAAACAAATTTCCATTTAGGAGTCAAGGCCTTGCCTCACCTAGCGTCGTCTCTGCATAAAAATGAGCATACAATTCAAGTAAAAGTCGGTGAGATTTGTTTCTTATGTTCAATTTCAGTTCTATTCATTAAACTATGTACAATTCCGTTACTATATAAAACATATCATACACTTGATTGAGCACCAACAACTAATTTAAATTAAAGTAAACTCAAGCTTCGATTAATTCGTATGACTACCATTAACAAATGATTTCCGATAAATATAAGGTTTGAATCGATTTTTTTGTCCCAAATTACATTCTTTATAATGATTTAATGTATGGTTTGAAGACTACACTAAAACAAAGAAAAGACTGATTAAATCCAAATCTAATTACTTCTTTTAAAGATTATGAAACTAAGTCAATAAACATATTTTTATTCATTACATATTACATCTAATATTTTTATTTAATATCGTCAATTAAACTATTGGTATGGAGGGAAGTTGAAGATTCATATTAATTTAGTATTTCATTCACATTAACAGGTAACAAGATTGAAGTGCGGTGGTTTCAACTTTACGTTACGTTTAAATCATGTCGTTTGCGATGGTGCTTATATAAAGTAATTTTTGTTTGCCGTGGGCAAAATGGCGCGAGGCTTAGGGTCTCTTTGGCATTGCTTAAAAAAGAGCTTTTGCTCAAAATGTGACTTTTTACCTATAAGCAATGCCAAATACTTTCTTTTCGGAGTAAAAAATTATTTAAAAAAGTGATTTTCCATCCAACCTCAAAAAACTAAGATTTCTAACTTTTATGGTGAAAAATCACGTTTAGATGTGAAGTTATTTTTTACCCTTAATTATTAACCCTAAAATTAATTTTTATATTTAATTTAAACTTTTTATATTAATTATTGAGAAATATTTAAAGTTTATATTTTATATTTAAAAATAATAATGAATCTTCGGTTTTTATATTTTTATTATTTAAATTTATTTTTCACATATAATAATATTAATAAATTTCGTGATAATGAAGTTAAACATCATTTAATTTTACTCTACAATATCATGTCTAAAGTAGACATTTTATATTTTTTAAAACTATTTTTTAACAGTAGTGTCAAACACTAAAAATCTTAAAATTAACTTTTTTAAAATTACTTTCTGACAACACCTTTAAAAACATTTTTTAAAAGTAATGCTAAACTGGACCTTAGTCACCCCAAAATACTATTGGGTCATACATGATATAACTGGGTCCTGGGTGACTGTGCTCCTAAATATAACCTTAAAGCCCAATTTACTTAACCCAATGTAAACTCAAAGCCCAATTTCCTAGGCATCTAGGGTTTTATGATTTGATCTCTATTATTTACAGGAACAGGAGGCTCTTCTTCTCATTCTCGCCGCGTAACTCTGAGACTGCTAAAGCAGACGAACATCGAATCCTTCTCGCCATGAGAGCTAAGGTGAGAAAGCTAGGGTTTCATGTTTCTGTTAGTTTCGTTGATTTTGATTGAATTATTTTTGGTAATTTCAGTGGAAGAAGAAGCGTATGAGGCGTTTGAAGAGGAAGAGAAGAAAGATGAGGCAAAGATCTAAGTAGTCTGTTTTTCTTTCTGTCTTCAGATGGGTACTGTTTTTTGTTAAAGGATTTAAGTTCATGCTTATGTTTTAATGGTTTTCTTTTGCATTTTGTGTTGAACCTTGGCTTCTTAACAATGTTATTTAGTTTTAATTTCTTGCGACAATAGAATTAAATGAATCAAATTTAAAATTTTAATTTAGTGCCCCATATTTTATATTAGGATTACGCTTATCAATTACGAAAGCAATAACCCTTTGCATTAAGAAAAATGAAACTCAAATTTAAAAAGAAAAACTAACGTGATTAAGGGTTTTTACCGGTCATTAATGTTTCAATGTAACTCCTAACCTCCTCTTTAATCATCCGTTGCATGATTGTCAACAAACAAGTTTCATCCGTCTCCGCCCTACTTTTCTCCTCACCTCCGCCCTCCCTCTTAACCACCGCTTCTATTGCTGTTTCTTTTTCCTTTCCCTCCGCGGCTTCCGATACGACGCCATCCCCCGGCGGTGACAGTGTCAACTGCATATTGGGCACCACCAATCCTGCATTCTCATGCAACACCCTTTCCAAGCACTGCTTCTTGTTCCCGGAATTCGACTGGGACGCATCCTGGCTCGAGTTTGACTTGGACGACCCTGATGACATCTCTGTTTCTCGTTTCCGACGCAATGTCGAGTTCCAACGGTTTTTTATGGCATTATCAGTACGTCCAGGCAATAGCCTAGCGATGGTGGCCCATTTATTCCCGTGAATAGCGTGTGCTTTAACGATAATAGCATCCTCAACAGGCTGAAAGGGACGGTGCTGCACGGTGGGGCTGAGTTGGTTGTACCACCGTAGGCGGCAAGACTTGCCGGATCTTCCAGGAATTCCGGCGCTTATAATGGACCAGTTCCTGGGGCCATGCTGTTCCACTAGCTTGATAAGGTTATCGTCTTCTTTCGAGCTCCATGTACCTCTCACACGATCACCGCCATCGATCATCTTTATATAGCAATGGAGAAACAGGGCAAGTGTTGTTACAGAGAAAATAGATTTCTCAAGTTAAAATGGAAATGGAAAGAGATGGTGGTGTGAGCCGTGAACTTTATAATAAGATGCGTTAGTTTCTGTTTCTCTTAATATTTAAAACATTTTTATAATTAATTCGGTTCAGTTTGTTACTTGCATGGGGTAGAGTTGGTATGGAAGTGAAAAGGAAGTTATAACTGCCTCTTTTTTTAAAAAAAGGATATTAAATTAAATAAATCAGGCCTGAAGTAGTGGAAGTTACAATTTTATTTTAAAAATTTCATAGAAATAAATGGATATTTTATTTGTTTGGTTATATGGAAGGTACGGGGGAAGAGCAGATGTAACGGGCAGCAGTTATAGAAATAGAGAGCAGGGAAACCGGTGTTATTCTAAAAGGGAGTTTTTTGACAATACGTACGAAGTTAAATTTTTTAACAGTAATGTAAGTTGGTAACTGTAATATTTTCTTTCTTTCTTTTTTGAATATAACTAATATTTTCTTATTTAATAGAAGTTGAGGGTTTGACCATAAAGTTGATAGCATGGTGTGTAGTAGCTAGTAGGGATATACATATTCGGGTATTCGAAATTGCTCGGGCATCAAAAATTCTGCTCATGACCCGGCTCATAAAAAGTGGGTATTTGTAAAAATTGAGTACCTGCAAAATCCGGTACCGGGTACCCTATTCATTTTTTTATATATTTTTGAATTTTTAAAAAATTTTAAAAAATTACATAAAAAACACATAAATTTTAAATTTTCATAATACATACTTCAAATATAAAAATTAATGATTCGATGTTACATGGTTTATTGCCATGCCCGCTTCAATTCTCCCGCTGCTTCATGGAGATAGTATTTAAATAATAGGGTAATCTTCACCAGTGGTCCCTTTCGTTTAGGGTGTGTTTTATTTTGGTCACCAGAATTCAAAAAAGATTATTCTGGTCACTTACGTTTAAAATCGTTTCTATTTTGGTCCCTTAGCCGTTAGTCTCCGTCAGTTTAAAAATTAGTTTCTAATTTAACCTCCAAACTTTCAAAATTTTATTTTTCACCATCTTCCCCAAAAATTATAAAACTAAAACCCGATAAAATTAAATCAATGGCTATAACCCACCACTACAACCCATTTAAAATTAAATATAAAAAAGGATAGATGATTTTTTTCCATCGTACGGCATTTTGGATAATTATATAAATATTTTTAAAAATTTTAAAGTACATAATACAAACATAAAAAGAATTTAGGGATTAGAGTAAAAATACTAAGAAACTAAAAAAATAAAATTTAAAAATAAAATTATATATAATAAAAGTACCGGGTCGGGTACCCGGATATGAAAAAAATTTCGGCCCAGCCCCAGCTCCGGCCCAATTACCTGTGAAAAATAACGTGTCGAGTACCCGGCTTCAAAAATCGGGTTTTTTCATTGTAATACCCGGTAATTTTAAATCGGATAAACGGGTTGACGGGTCAGGTAGTTTGGGCCGGATATTTTTAAACCCCTAGTATGTTGTTTTAATATACTATAAATGGAAAATACAAATGAAAATTTTAAAAAATAATTAATTAGACACTCAACACTCTATTCTTATTTATGAAAAAAAAATTTAATGTATAAGATTATAACCCAATAATCCTTTAACCGGGAATAAAGAAGTCAAGCAGAGATTACCCAACAAATAAATTTGGCTTAAAACATTATTTAATATATATATATATATATATATATATATATATATATATTTTCCAATGAAATATTTATTTATTTATTTTTAGTTCAATATGGTACGTGAATTTAACAGACATTACGCATTTTGATATCATATGTAATTCGTGACTTAATATATTCATTAATGATATTTTTATCATGAATCACAACTTTATTGATTTTGAAAAAATGTTATTGCATGTTATAAATGTCACATATCAAATTCAAATACTAATTACATAACAATTGTTAAATATAAATACCGACAGGGTACAATAGTCTAATTTAAGGTTAAAAAATAATACAACCTAAAATGTTATACTTTTCAACGATATTATAGATTAAATTTCAAAACTTGTTAGTGTCTTTTTTAATGCACTCTAGAGTCACCCACGGCAGAGGCTTTAAGCCACTTCTCAATTCTCATTCAAAAACTGATATTCCTTCAATTATGCTTTTAAATCAAAATTAACAGTATAACTATTCTGAAGGGGCAAGAACCCCAATAAACAAGAGAAGGTAAAACTAAACTATCAACTGTTTTCTATGTCAGTGAGTCTAATGCAATCCTATATCACTTGGAAGGATGACATATAACGGGTCGGATTACAGCTTTGAGATCATCATAAAACCTTTGCTCGGAAAATCTACTAGCTCTTCGCCTTGCTGCTGTAGCTATCTTGAGTCTTTCAGGCTCAGACATTTTTACTATTTTCAGGATTGCATCTGCATACTCTTCTATATTTTCAGCAAGAAATCCTGTTTGTTCTCCATCTTCATCTAAAACAATGTCCATTCTGGGGCCAGCAGAATTATGAGCTGAAGATGGAAGCAAGCAAAATCAGGACAATATAAAAACAATTTATAAACAGAAAAGTAGTTCTGATACGAAAATAAGAAGAAAAATTCAGTTGCCATGAGCACCCACCAATTGGTATGGCTCCTGCAGCCATGTACTCTACAACACTAATGCCAAAATGCTCATCTATCATTGAGTGGATTCCGGCAACAGCACCCGCCAAAAGTCTTACCAAGTCCCTGCATAGGGAATGAAAAAGCTAAGGGTTTGAACGCATACAAGCTCCTAGCAAATCATAAAATCACAATGTGCATAAGAGTTTAGCAATCAGAAATGTAGCAATTATGCGAATGGAGACAGTCGGTTCTCTGCTGATCATAAATTTTTGGATGATTTTCATTTAGAGGAAAACCATCCAATCTTTATGTAATTGTTGAAAGGATGTAGCTAAATTGGCAGTTCCTCCTACCTATACATCACATTTTTATGGAATTCCACATCGTCCTGAATGTTCAATTGCACTGCTTTGTCTTTCAAATTCTGAAGTCTTTCCTCATCTGATTTATTTCGACAACTACCTACAAACTGCAGCTTAGGCCTTGGAAAGTCAGCATCTAGTTTTTTTATGGCAACAGAGAAGGCCTCGAGTTGAAGACTATGTGCCTGTGTCAAAATAATTGAACTGTAAAGAGTTGCTAGAACTAATCAAGGTCCAAAATTGAGACACCAGAACTGTTGAACATTTAGTTTGAAGATTATATAAGTATGTGCACCTTCTCTGGACGAAATTGTGCAACAGATATAATTTTTGGAGTTTCCACTGATCTTTCCAAAGGAAGTGCCTGTTTCAGATGTAAATTGATAAGAAATTACAGATAAATGGCACAAAAAGGACAGAAACATACATAAATGAACTCAGGATTGTGATGAATGATGAGAAACAGAACCTGAAGTCCTGAAGTATCACAAGGTGGATAAACTCGCTTAATACGCTCAGGAATTCCCCAGAGCTTCTCGATGTGAGACTGAGTCCACGAGGAGTTAACCATTACAAGATGCGCACAAGAGCCCACCATTCCATACATCCTGCTAAAAACTGTGTAGTAGATAATTTTGCACCGGGATAGCCACGTGCTGCCAAGGACGGATACAATCAGGATCCAGATAACAATGCTAAGCCATTAGGTGGCTCTATTAATGAACTACACAATCATGATTTATGCAAATCAAGCTTCCCCTTATACGTGCAAAATGTTAAAAGCTTTTCGACATGCAACCATTACCAAAATAAAATGAAAACTAATAGGAAAGAAGAGAATGCGCATAAACTAGCAATGCAAGCAAACAATTCAATCTAGATATCAAAGGCATACTAATTCCTATCACTAAATAAGACCAAAAAGATGATCAGGCAAAAGCAAACCTTCTAGCAATTAAGGCATCGTTATTGTACATAGAGCTTCGTTGACGAACACGAGAAATCATGTCTAGACTGATAGTAGGATAATGAGTATAACAAATAACTTTGCACCCAAATAAACGTGCAATTGGGTATGTGAAAGCGTATCCGCTCGTATCAAAATAGTACAAAGGTGTAAACTTGGTTAAGGCTTCCCAAGACAAATAAACCGATCCCAAGCTTTGACCAATCATAGTGAAATGTGGGTAGGTTGTTTCTTCAATCCATTTTCTTTTATTCAAATGAACCACCTGAAAACAATAAGAAAACTTCAAATTAAACCTAAAGAAAATAAGGGTTTTTTGTTCTTTATTGTGTGTGATTAAAAATGGAATTACTTTAGGGGGATAAATGAGGTGAACGCCAAAGCGATCGGTGGCCCGTGACATTAAGGATTGAGAGGAGGCGTCGTGGTCGCCAGTGAAGATAACGGAATCGAGATCTGGGTTCTGTTCTTGGATGGCTTTGACGGCGCACCAAAGGACTCTCTCTCCGCCGCCGCCATCGTTGGTGTAGGGATGGAAGAATCCGACGGCTGTTTTCTTGTGTCTACGGCGGTTGAGAATTTGTGAAGCGAAGAAAAGAATTATGGCGAGTGGGAGACTGGTTACAGACCAAAAAAGAATCCAATTTATCATGATCTGAAATGGGGAGATGCTTTCTTTACTTTTAAGAGTCGTTGAATCGAGAGCCGAGAGGAGGAAGAAAAGGAAACACCTTGAATTCAAATAGGATTAGGAAAGAGAATAGATACAGCGCCGTTTGGTGAGGGAAGTGAAAAGAAGAATATCCGCCCAAGGCAAGAAGAAAAATGTTGTAGTTTACAGATAAAGAAAGGCTTAAACCAAAAAACAGCCCTCGAGCTATGCCCATTTTTTTTTGGGAGAAATTTTAATGAAAGGCGGACTAATATACGGCTAAGAAACAACGTTATCAGAAATATTGTAAGATAAATAACAAAATAGATAAAGCGCTATCGGATATGTTGATTTAAAATAATGTATCCGATAGAAAATATGAAAAAATATTAAAAAAAATTGGTAACCGACAAACTTAAGTTATCAGTAGGTATCGACACAAACATAACAAAATAGGTAAAATTTTACTTATTTTGTTGATAAGAGTATCAACATATTAGATAGCGCCTATTATGTTATTAAAGTTTAAGCTGATGGGTCCTTGAAAATCTCACGATAACAAAATCGTTAAAATTACTTATTTTGTTGATAACAGTATCAACATATTCGGTTGTGCTTTACCTATTTTGTTTTTAAAATTTAAGCTGATGGGGCCTTGGAAATTCGACGATAACAAAATAGGTAAAATTACCTATTTTGTTGATAAGAGTATCAACATATCCAGTAAATTATTTATTTTAAGTTAATGGGGCCTTGGAAAGTATCTATACTTTTTGAGTAAATTACTTATTTTGTTGATATTTTTGAGTAAATTACTTATTTTGTTGATACTTTCGAAAGTATAAATACTTTCGAAAGTATCTATTCTTTTTTAAAAGTATCGATACTTCCGAGCCACATTGCAACCGGTTACATTGCTTTTTAAAAAAGTATCGATATTTTTTGTTGATACTTTTTTAAAAGTATCGATACTTTCGAGCCACATTGCAACCGGTTACATTGCTTTTTAAAAAAATATCGATACTTTTAGAAAAGTATAGATACTTTCGAAAGTATCAACAAAATAAGTAATTTACTCAAAAGTATCAACAAAATAGGTAATTTTACTTAATATGTTGATACTCTTATCAACAAAATATGTAATTTTACTGGATATGTTGATACTCTTATCAACAAAATATGTAATTTTACCTATTTTGTTATGTTTAACCGGTCACCTATTTAACCGGTCACGGCGTATATTAGCCTAATATTAACCGCATCACAGCGGAACTGCCCGTATTTTTTCTGTTTTAAATATCTAAATTATAGTTTAGGCAAAATAAGTCCCTAAGCTATTATTTATGGTCACTTTAAGTCCGATAATTATACAAGTAAAAAAAAATTATTTCGATTAATAAGATGTTAACACATCAATAAGATTTTTTTGACAAATATATAGTTTAAGTACTAAAACAATAAAAATAACATAATTTAAGTACTTATTTTAACAAAAAATAATAATTTAGAGACTTATTTTGCCCAAACCATAATTTAATTACTTAAAACAGAAAAAAAAGTTATAGTTTGAGCCATAAAGAAACTTGTCGCAACTTTGAAAATGATTTCATTTGAGAAAAACTATATAACAAACAGTTAAAAAAGGCTTAAATTATATTTTTTAGATAAATATTTGAACTGTATTTTAAATTAAATATATGCTTATTATTTTTTCTGTGACGGTATCTTACTGTAAAGGACGTTAATTTTATTCCGTTATCCATTTAAAAATTAACATGTGTCCTATATTTTTATTACAGACATTATTTTAAAAATAAATAAATCTTTCTTTCATTTTCCACAAAACATTAAATTTTCTCCCCAAAATCTTCTACACGAAAATCCAAAATTTTCTGATGAGGTTAAAGCAAGTAGCTCCGTTCCCTTTAATCTTTGTTCTTGCAAACTGGGTTGCTCTTAAATTTTGCTTTAATGTTCAAGAAAATGTTGTTCAATCCTAAGTTTGTTGGTGAAATTCGATGTTGTTCTATTTTTTTAGATTCGTGTTTTAGATTCACTCATCTCTTAGAAAAAGGAAACCGTGAATTTTACAATTTGAATCGGCTTTCGTCTTGTGTGGATTCGTGCTTTGGGTTTTCTCATCTCTTTGAGGAGAGTTAAAAAAACAATGAAAGAAGATAATACTACAAACCGTGAATTAACGTCTTTGGGTTTTCTCGTCTTTAGAAGTTTTTTTGGTACATGTTCGGTCGAATCCAATGACCGAAAGAAGATAATACTACAAATTACATATGCACGAAATCCTCGGCCTACTCTCTACGATCAACCACACTCTGGCTCTTCTAACCAAAAAAGAAACGACAAGAAAAAGAATATTACAAGACCATATCACACACCTAAAGCAAAAAAGAGAGGCATTATTCCAACTTTATCTTCACCCATCAGACGAATGAAAACGAAAGGGGAAAAAAGAATGAAGGTCTCGAAATTGCACCTACAAAGCTACGTGGATCCACTGGCTAGTAAAATATTTCAATCAAACCTGTTATGACTTAATAGCTGCCCATTGGTGGCATGCCATAAGGCGGCATTGGAGGCATTCCCATTCCTCCCATGGGAGGTGGTGGAGCAAAACCTCCTCCCATGGGAGGGGGTGGAGCAAAACCTCCTCCCATGCCTGGCATTGGTGGTGCAGGCAATGCAAGAGGTAGCAACTGAGCATACATGTTCTGCAAAAATAAGGCATTTGAGTTGGTTAGAAGATTGTTAAAACCATGGACAATTAGCTACTCCCAATGGGGTAAAGAATAGTTTTCTAGGAAACAGGATGTTGTTCCGACTTTGGAAGCTTTTATACCTGTTGTGCAATCACGTCCTTCTCTTCCTGCTCTTTTACCTTGACTTCCTTTTGAGCCTCGATCTTGTCCTTGATAAGTTCATCAACTTTGCCAATGTATTCACGGATAAACTGAAAATATAATCAAATTAGGTTCATTATATCTCTAAGTTACGTAATATCTTGAAACCAAAAAACCTTGTAGCAACTAGCAAGGCAGTAAAAAGAAAAAGGCCCAACTAATCAACCCCAGTCAAATGATCATACTTAAAAAAAAAAAAGCAGCAAAGAAATCACCTGCAACAGATACGGGAATGCAAAGTCAATCATATTGTTTATCCAGGCCAGCTCAAGAGCAACATCTGGTCGAATTAAGTCATAACAGACAAAAAGGCATGACGCAAAGCATTCTTTCTTTCCCTGTACATGGAACATTAACAGTGAAATTATATCAATATCAAAATTAACCAGCATACTGTGACAATACAGGAAGAAAGAAAAGAACTTACTGCAAAACATGAGTGCATTAAAAGCTTCTTCTCTGTTTGAATTAAGACACATTTTATATTTTTTCATTTTCTGTTCTGTTTTCAAAAAATAGATTTCATGTCCAATTTTCTAACTTATTAGCAATGTGTTTGGTTAACGAAAGTGAAAAATTATATTTCAGAATTCAGACTAAAATTATGGGAAGTGTTTGGTAAAATACTATTATGTTTTGTTTTGAAATGTAAAAGTGTACAGTGAGTCTATTCTTCATGGCCCCACCCATTTGATGATGATTAAAATATTCATTCCAATGATGATAAAGCGTTTTATATTTGTTACCAATAGGTGTCTAACTTGGTTGGAATAGGTTCCATCATCAGAGTTGACCACATCTGTATTTTCTTATCTTCTCCATTCTCCTTTTTTTTGGAAACTTAGAAAACATCCTTTTCCCCCTTAATTCTCAAAATTGGGCATGCTTTCATTTTCATTGCCTACAAAATATTTCTCTAAATATCTACCAAACATGTTACTAATTTTGCATTTTATTTTTAGAAAATGAAAATAGAAAACACTTCTTCTTTCTGAAACCAAACACCAACAACTATGGTTTTTACTAACACGATTAGATGCACTGGTGGACCAAGGCGGTGTAATACTTTATACCTCTGAGGAGATAACCATCTCAATACCAAACCAGTTATCAGTCGGCATATATTTTATGCATATCTAGAAAGTGTTCAGTACCTGCTCAATGAAGTAAACAAGCAACTCCTCAGCAAGTTCACGTTCACCAGACTGTGAAGCTGTTTCCATTGCGTCTCTGTAATGCTTGTCCTTCTTTGACAAGGCAATTGACTGCTTCCATCTGCCTGCCTTTTTGTAAATATATGCAGCAACACGCCTCATTTCAAGCAGCTCATGTTTCTCAATCTACTCAAGTAATTTGTAGTCAGTATCAGTATCCAAACTAACAGCATACAAAAATGTAAGAACTATACTTCACCTTTTGTGCAAGGCCAATCTGATCAAAATTATCATGCAAGTCAACAGATTCTCTCAATCTATCATAATCTTCTTCCTCGACATAAATCTCATTCAATGCCTCATTTACTGCTGACACATTGTTGCTCTGAACAGCAACCATGTATGGCTTCACAAGACGCAGATGACCAGCCTGAAATTCAAGCATCAAGAAAATTAAAACGATACTAAAGAAAGAAAGTAGCATTTATATCAATATTATGTCATTTTCTGCCAAAATTGAACCTTTCTCATAATGTCAACCACACGAGTGTGATCCACACGAAGTGCGAGCACGTTCAGCATATCGTTGATGAGATCAGGATGTTCTTGCAAGTAGAAGTGGACAGCCTTGTAATAGAGCTCAACACTTGCAGCTTTGACTATAATATCTTTGAATTGCATGTGATCCCATGCTTCAGGAGAGTGGTTCATCACAGTCGTAGCAGCATTATCAAACTCATCATATTGGATATACAAGTACGTAAGTTCCTTCCAGTGCTGTTGCTCATCACAAGCTCTTATCAGCTTGGGGATATTGAGACGAGTAGAGAACAATTTAATGTGCTCCATAAGCTTCTCAGGACGATATCTGGCATAAAGAACTCCCAACTCGGTAAAGATCCCCATATGTGCGCGTTCCAATCCTAAACCACTCTCCATGAGAGAGATCAACTCATTGAAACATCCCCTGTTTTGATAGTATTCACTGACTTCTTCCAAGTCATCCACCTACAAAACACAAAGGTCAAAATCATCGACAATAAATGGTCTCCAGACCAACGCAAGGAGAAGGAAAAGCCAACCGAATGTGCATACATATCAACTTTTCTGTTCTCCAAAGTTGTAATTCAACATTAAAGTGGACTCACCTGTACAATAACATTAAGACCACATATCTGTGCCAATCGGAATTCCTCGGCATCGACACACGCAAAGCAAACCTCCTTCCATGTTTTGGCACTATTTGCCTTTCGTGCTGCATCAACAGCACCTTGAAATTGTTTAAGCCTCACCAGTGTAACAGCCAACTTGGCCCAGTTAGATATAAACGCAAATATTATTTTTGCAGCTTCATATAAGGCTTCATCAAACAAACGATCACCAACATTTTGAAGATTAGCAACATTTGGCATGAGAATGAATTCTTCAATTTCACCCAGTCTATCAATCTTTGCATAGGCATAAATGAGTTCACTATCCACCTTGGGCTCCTTGACCTTCTGCCTAACCATCAGAAGGTACCTCACCAGATCAGGGTAGACATCGGCATCCTCAGACGCTCGGATAACATCGAGGAACTGAGTAGCATCATCTGCACGAATAAACGATTCGATTGCATCGCTTACCAGCCCCTCCCTCAGTTGTGCCTTTGCCACCTGAGTCCAAACAGCATCCTCTTCAACTCGGAATGCAAATTCCACAGCCCGATCAATGCTTCTAATGTTATCCAATAAAACATTGACAGCCTGAACATTCAAGTTGAACTTTTTGAAAATCGAAAATGCTTCTTCGTATAGTTGGGCTTCCACAGCCACTTCTCCAACTGCAGGTCCATCAAAATTATCTAGCCTGTTAATATAATCCATAACTCTAGATGGATCTGCCTTAATAGCTGTCAAAATAAGAAGATTTTGCAGATTGAAGTTTCCACTGAATGCAGAGTTTTGGAGAACAATCTTCTCAAGAAGCTCAATCAATTCATGGGGCAGGTCAGCAGTCATGAAGGCTTTAACAGCTGCAGAGACTTGTTCTGGACTCTTGCTTTCTGGCAAAGCAGTCGACACAACCTGATCAATTAACTGTCTTCTGTATTCATTTTCAGGATTTAGAACCTTCTCCCAAAGATCACCATCCATCCTCTCAACAACATACCTGTGATCATATGATGATGCACCAATAAGCCACTTAAAAACAAAGATTTAGTAAATTATCATAAACAAACTAAACAATTGAATACCTGGCCTGCAATTTGAACAAAGAGTTTTTATTTGTGACATTGATAAGTTCATCATCACATTGTCCTCTTCGGTAAGCCACAACTGCTAGGGTGGGATCACGCTTCTCACAGTACTTACCAACAACCCGGGAGTCATAGTAAGGGTTGGTTGTGAGGAAGTGCTCTGGATTATTATTGCTGTCAATGATGATTTTACCCAAAGCATTGTGGACATGCGTATCTTGGCTTCCCTCGCTCACAAGATGCTCCAAGAACTGTGTCAGTAAACGAAGTCGATTTCTGGCAATCACATGCATAAAAATGAGAATCACATAGTAATCAAGAAGGAGACAAGGACAGAAGATGTAGTGAAAAAATCACCTTTTCTCACATTCCTCCACAAGGGGCTCAACTGGAAGCAAAGAACGGACTGAGAGAATGAGACCCTTGATAAAATCTTCCGGGCATTCATCATCTAGCAACTGCCCTACCACTAAAGGAGCATTCCCTGGGTTCACCTAACGAAAGAAGTAAACAAGCTCACAATTACTTGAGATAAAATTAAATTCATGCAGTATGGCAGTGAACATATCTAGCAGGCGGTAGTACTACTTACCTTCTGAACATAACCTTCAATGTAACGTAGCATGTTATTTGTGTAGAGGTAGTGAGTGAGATCAGGAACAAACCCAAATCGATCACAAACATTAATCAGGGGCCTAGCATCAGGAAGCTTGGCCTCCATCAGAAAGTTCTTTGTCTTCTCGGCATCATAAAAGTTTGATTCCCTGGTCACACGCTCGACTTCCTTTATTTGTCCAGTTTTAGCAGCTGCCTCAATGTACTTAAAGTGTATATCAGGGTCCTCGCTGTCAAATAATCGGAAGGAAACATCATAATTAAGTACCGTATCAGAAATAGCTATGCTACGAGAAAACAAAGGGAAAAAATTATAAATAGCTAACCTTGAGCTCAAATAAGAGCCAAGGAAAAAGTACAATCCTTCATAAGACTTAAATTGCTCAAAAAGTTTTATGCAAGCATCAACACCCAACTGCTCACAGTACTCCTTGGCAACCTGCACAGACATACAACTCAGCCTTTGGGGATTTACTAAACATTATTAGCATACCAATAGACATCCTTTACCTGAACAATTATTTGGAGGTTGCCCCTTAGATTAACCAGCAAAAGGTCCTTCATGCATTCCAAAGCCCATTCTTTTGAAAGAGTACCAAAAAACTCAACAAGTGACTGAAAATATACACAATTAAAAAAATGTCAGGAGGTATTATAGTATCCAAGTTTACCAAGAGATAAAGATAGCAGACATGTACCTGTGGCTCAATAGCATGTGTATTCACAATGACACGTTTAATATCTGTTAACTCAGTGTAATGCTGTCGAAAAGGTGTTGCATTTAATCAAGAGATCTATTAATTCAGTGTAGAAAATCACATAACGGAAATGTCCTAATCTTAATAATAATTACCTGCAGAGCTCGGACAAAGAGACCAGCTTTCTCACATAGTTGTGCAATTCGAGGACGATCATAGTGACTGAACATTCCATTTGCTAAAATAGCATCGGCAACATTTGGAAAAGTTACTAGATTGATTTCCAAGACCTGAATACAAAATAATGGAACTAAGTACATTCTTCTCAAAAGAAAAAAAAATGAAATGAAAATTAGATTAGCATAACCAGCACTTTAAAGAAATGACCTTCGTTTGTAGAAAAGCATGCTCAGGCAGATTAGGCTTCAAAACATCTAGCAGAAATGCAGTAGCCTCCCGTATCAAGTTCCTCTGGAAACAAATGGCAGATATCCAAAGAAAACAAATTCATGAATTTGGTACAGAAAAGTTAGGTTATTTTGACAACCAATCCAACAGCTGTAAACCTGAAGAAAAAGATCAGTAATAGTGTTGTAATCAACTGGACAACCTCCCTCCATTTGAGACATCATCAATCCAAAATTAACGGCTCCCTGCAAGTCAAACAACAAGTGATAAATTATCCCCCTACAAAAAAGTAGTTTCCCATGTAAATTACAAATTCAATCCCATTAAAAAAGTGCATAATACTAACATGTACATCAGAAAACGGTTAAAAATAGAACTCTTAATTTAATCAAAATATTAATGGAGCTGACTTAAAAGATTTTAATTAAAATGTAAAACACATTTCAACATATTTATCAATTGCATATATGATTCAAAACTTGACATGCTTCAACACTTCAAATGGTAGAGACTACAGAAAATAAAAACGGACCTGTGGATCTGTACGAAGAATTGTTTGAAGAAGGAACAAATAGTCAGGAGTGTACCCAACCTGAGTAAACAATTTAATCAGTGAATATTCGGCACATGCATTCACCAAAATATATAGAACAAGTGGGAGAAATAATCCCCAAACATGATAGACTATAACAGAGATCAGACATCATTCAAACCAAAAAATGTCAATGCAAAAGTTTCTATCACCTGCTTTGAGTAAATCAAGATTTTGTCGAACTCCCTCCTTTCTGCAAAAGCTGCAACAACTTTTGGAGTTGCCCTAGCTTTAATGTATATCTTCAGCGCAAGATCATTATCCACAGTCTACCACAAAAGACAAGTGACAATTAGAAAATGGAAGGAAAAAAGATAGCTAAATCAATCCACATTTCTAAGTCAGAAAATAGTTAAAATAGAATAAGATGATAATTCCAGTAGCAGTGGGTACAAATCAAACCTTCACAAGGTCTCCAAGTTCCTCACTACATTCCAATTTATCTTCAGCCAGCCAATTTTCCAGAAGATTTTTCTTGTTTTGATTTACCACAAGCCGAGATAATTCCAATGACTCAAATGCATTGAGCTTCCCTCTTGTTAAAAGTGTACCAAAGTACTGCAACAGTGGTGGAGTCTGCCCAGCTTGCACAGGAACACTCTGCAGCATTCGGGTGAAGGAATTGCCTCAGATGATTCAACACAGAAAAATTAATAATAGGAAGATATTTGTATGATTAAGAAAGCTAAATGAGACCTGAAACTTGGCAACTGTATCAGGTGTGCGAAGGATCCCTTGTGGGGACTCTGCAGCAAGCTCAGCAGCTTCTTTATACTTTGTCTGAGCAAATAATTCTTGAAAACGTTGAACAACCTGATATATCCAAAATCACAGAGTCAACACCCTAGTATACAGAAAGAAGAAAGTCATCAAGAATAAGGATCTAAAAAAATAATAGTTACAATTTATTAACCTATATACATATTACTAACAAGAATTAAAAGTTACCACAAAAGTATCCATTTATTTTGATTGAAGATATATATGATTCAATCTAATTTCCTTTTATGTAATATGGCCAGATGACATCAAAGTAAAGAAATAAGAAGACATAATGCTTTCAATCTCAGCATTGCAGCACAATTGAAGAACTCACACAACCCATGCAGAAAGTTACTGCAAAAGTATCCCTCCCCTTCAACTCCTCCATCTATACTTAGATTTTTGATATTATTTGGCAACTAAAATCTAAAGTAGATAATTTCAGTATTCTCATCTCAATTATCATCCCAATGCAAAGATAACATTGAACATAAAATTACAAATCAATTGACTTACCAGATTCTCCGCACCAGGAAGGTTTCCTCTTTTAGCCAAATTGACAGCAAGCTCCAAATTGTTCAACTGAAACAAAAAGAACCAGTAATATTTTTTTTAATCATCATGTCTGACCTTAGTGATACCAGAAAAAAAAAAGCAGAAGACATTAAACATACTTGACCGCTAACAAATGGTATTATTGTTGCTTCATTTACAGTAGCCAGCAACACCTGACCTCGCCTGTTGATGGCATAAAACCCTCCCACTGATGAAGCTTCAGAGGTTAAAAATATTGGGTCTGGACTGATTCTATTTCTGTATACAGCAGTTGCAGTCTCCAGATCATAAACAAAAAGCAGCCCTAGCTTGGTGATAACATAGATCAAACTATATTTGTGGGAGATCTGCCAATTAATAAAAGCTTCTCTTATTTTCGGCACAACAATATACATTTTACAAGAAAAATCAGTAAAATGCAGGATATTATATATACTACCTGCATTGCAACTGGAAAATCATCTTGAAAATCTGGTGGAAAGAATAGATCTGCCTGTTTTTTTGAAAACGATGGCTTACCTGCCAATACAGATGTTCTTTAAGGAGAAGAAAGATGATAGATTATAGACTGAAAGACGCACAACGTGATACTAGAACTGCTATATCGATTAAAATAAGAATATATGATTTATATCTATGCTTCAACACAAACCCAATCAAAAGTTGAAACTTAAAGTAATCTTGATCAGGATTTAAAGCTTGCAATAGATAAATTTCTAGGATCCTGGATTAAAATCCCACACATATTCCAAAGTAGCGTCTCGACTGAACTTGCCAAAAGTCTAAAGAACTTTTCTAATTGTACTTCAGTTTATTCCATCATTTGAAGAGCCAATGGCAAACTGTTTATTTCTTTAATTTTAATTCTTCAGTTTTACATTCATTTAAAAGGACTTCCAGTCCCCCCCCCCCCCTATATAACAAGGAGATGGAAAAAGCATAAAGGATGGAAAAGTAAACTGACCAGGCTGGGCACCAAGCTCAATTACATGCAACTTTGATGTAATCTGACCAGCATTAAAAGTCTTGGCGGCAAAGGAAATAAGAATAGAAGGATTCTCATTTCCTGGAACCTAATCAACATAAACAAGTTACAAGCATACTGCATATACGATAAGGTGCTCGTTTTATATCAGGGTATATAATATTGAGTGAAAGAGAGCAAGTATAAGAAACCCGACCTTAAATTGTGCGAATGAAGCAGCATGTGCTTCAAGAGCTTGACTACGCTGCTGATCAACAGAAAAAAGTTGCATGTTCCCCTTAACCAATTGTGGCCTCTGAAAGGGACAAGGCATGTAGTCAAAATTGAAACAGTATAGTGACAGAAAACATGACTTTCTATAGACTATAGAGAGAACTTCATAGTTAATAATGGTTATGCAAGGAACTATTCTAATAGTGAACAGAAAGGGGGAAAAGGCAAAGGAAAAGAAAAATAAAGGGGGATTACATAGATGCAAATCCAAAATGACAGCCCAAGGGACAAAATAAATCACCTATATTGAGTTACTAAATTAATTCACAAAGTTCACCCTAGAAGGTTGAATGGTGCACCACACTCGCACAATAACCACAGCAGCTTGAAGAACTTAGGCCCAGTTAGCTTAGAAAATCACAGTTTTCAGTTCCTAAAACTTAATTCAAATGAAGCAACATCCTCTTCTTCACAATGTAATAAGTATCACCTTTAGAAAGCATTAATACGGCAACAACATACCTCAGGTGCACCTGGGGCAATTCCAATCAAAACCAACCACTTCTCAGAAGGGTCACATTTATAGTTTATTATCTGATTGTTCACTAAATTTGCTGTTCTCTCAAACATCTTAACTGGCTCGGAGTCCCCTGCCACAAAAGAAATCATATAGAATTGATAAAAACACATTCCAATAAAAAAGTAGAGTTGCTTGTGATACTAGATAAAGCATCACAATAACATATTACCTTCAATTGACCAATGATACACAGAGGTCTGTGTGACTAGGCCAAGCATTTTTGGGGAAATCCATTTCCAAAATACAACCTGGACAAGAACCCAAGAGAGTTTGTTAAGCTCATGCAATCAAGTTTACTATCAAGAAAAAACAATGAACGTGGAGAGGAAGACAGCCTACGGAACAATATAATGGAAAAAGAAAACGAGACAACAAATGAATTTCACCTGTTCAGGCATTTGATGTGATTTCATTTTCGCTTTCATCTCTATGTTAAATATTTGCAAATGGTCTTGAGTTGTTCCTGGCAGTTGAGCTACAAAAGCAATGTCAAAGTAAGTCCATGATCATAATGCATAGATAAATACAAAACCAAGGGATACATAATAGTAAAGATATTGAATTCTTTCTCCATTAAATTGAAGCAAATTGCAGGAGTGCCAAGTACTTAGCGACCTGTATTTCAAACATATACTTGTTTTCTTTGCAGACACAAATTAAAGCAAATTTGGCTATACAAATATCCAGGCAATTTGTGTATCCATATCATAATCTTGTTTAAGGTATTTTATGATAATATAAATATTGAATTGTTAATAACTCGCAATGTAAAGATTTTGAGATATCTGAGTATTTATGTCGTGTTTGTGCTATTCTTCCATGTTTTGCCAAGTTACATGACGTGTTTTACATTTTTTTCCATGTCATGTTTAATATTGCCAAGACCATGCAGGAACAAACTACAAAATAATCAAAACTGCAGATAAACTGTTCCAGGCAAACTAAACAAACAAATGTGCAAATACATAACCCAATCAATATACTCTGATATAACAGTGGAACAGAAATTTATTAATCACTACAAACACTGTACTTCACAGACACTATGATGCCATAAGCAAGATCCTTCATTAACAAGTATGGCCTTACATTCTTTGTTCATTTTAGAAAGCAAAAACAAGTAGCAAACTAACAATCAAAAGAAGCCTATAAGTGTCTATTCAAACAAAAATTATAAATAATCACAAACAACTATGAAGCAAATCAAGTGATATAATAATAAAAAAAACTGCTGCTAGTAATGGTAACTGACCTTTCAGAGCCAAGATTCTAGAATTCGGATTCATAAGAGCAGAGTCAGCTGTGATAGGCCGTCTCAACGGCTGCATCGGCATGTTCATGTCGATGATCACAACACTATTTTGCGGTGCAGTTTCTCTCACACAAATATACTTCTCAGATTCCATAGTTACGTTCGTGAATGTGATGAACTGAGGATTAATGCCAATGCTTGGCAGCTGCAAAGAAGACACCGTTCATATCACTAAAAAATCTAATTATTTCGAAAGCATAGAGATGAAGTTTTAAAAAATATATAAGCAGATGTTAACTGATATTAGATCCGATAAGGTTTATGAAGTATTAGATTGAGCTTAATAACAAAATACTAACCATAATTCAGCTGAATTTTCAATAAAATCGAATGAATCGAAACTTTGAGTGAAATGAGAAGACTTACAGTTAAGACCTCCTTCATAGCGATGGGAGCGTTCGCAGCCGCCATGGTGGCTCAGATCGACGGAGAAAGATTCACGAATCAGGAGCAGATCTGCAGCCGAGATTGAATCTTTCAATTGCGAGTCAAAACGGAACACCGAGAACGAGGCGCGAAAAAAAAAAGTCTGCCTAAGAGATCTGAAGCAGAGATTAAGAACAGTTGAAAATCCACAGAGAGAATCAAAGAAATGAATATAGAATCTGGGAAGAAGTGAAGGAAAAAAGGAGCAGGCACCGGTGAAAATACAAATGGGAAGAAGGAACAAAGAGTAAATTGCACAGATATATTAAAATAACGAGAGATTTTATTTATTTATTGAATAATATTCGAACGAAAATTCAAAACAATAATAATACTATAATAATTATAATTATACTATTTATTATATTAAACTAATAAAGTTAATTCTTCAAAACTAATAGAGCTATTTTTATAGTATCTAGATTCAATAAAAAATAAAGGAATCACAGATTCAATGCACACGAATAAAAGAGAGAAATAAGGATTAATTCCAAAACAACACATACAAAAAAAACATAGAAATTACAAGTGCAAAAACAAATCATTTTGTTGAGTCCATCGGTAAAGAATTTAAAAATATTTATGAATCTTTCAATTCAAACGAAATGCTTAAGAGTGTAAAAAAATGAGTGATAAACAAACTAAACTATCAAGCAGATTGCTCTGCTACACAGATCTGATTACATCAACAAGCAACCATCAAAGGAAATTAAACTTTCTATGACTACCGACAAACTCAAATAAAAAAATAAGTGTCGTGAGAATCTTTGTATGAGCATCAAACGATTGCAAAATATATGCGAAAACCGTATCAAACGATAGAAAAAATAAATCGCAAAAGTAAAAAAAAATTGTACCACAAATTTAAAGAAAAGCACATCACAATAACAAAAATCCTTATTAAAATAAAAAAAATAAAAACATAATAAATAAAATTAAAGAATATAATAAACACTGATGATTGGCAACTAACATTTAAATTGATATCACTGTGTAACCAACTAAAAATGAAAAAAAAATGGTACTAGTTGAAAGAAAAAACTCGATTTTTTATGAATTAAACATAAAAAACTAATAAAGATTAAATATCAAAAATGAAAGAAATAAAAACTTTAGATTAAAAAGCATATCTATATTTATCTTGACAATGACAGTTAAATTTCTCATAATCATAAATGACATCTTTATACATAAAAACAGATGCAATTCAATAATTTTTGGATTAACAGATATAGAATATCTTGAAAAGACAGTTAAATTTAATTTGTTTATGTTATTGAATTCCTTGTTTGGATTGACTATGAGTATCTGGCTTTTTTTGAAATTTCAAATATTATACTTTTCTCGATGAATTTGAGTGATCTTCAGAAAAACGATTTTATTGGGATTAATATGTTAGTTCAACCTAGTTTCTCACTCTATACAAAAGTATTGAGCTTGGAATGAAATATATTTGTTTAATTTGATCATCACAAGTCACAACTCATATTTTATTAATTTAAATCGTTAAAACGATTAAAAAGGAATGAGTCGTGAAAATATCAATTATATACAAAACTTTAAATATCATAAAAATTGAATAATTTGACACAAATATAAAATGATTACCGTCTTACCGATTCTAATTTCGAACCGCCAATCTTTTGTTTGATCTTCCGCCAGTTGGACTTGGACCCAGCCGTCGACCGCTCAACATAACATACTTTAGTTCCAAGGAAAGTAATTTTTTTGTTTTTTTTGTTTGGGAAGTAAACAAAAGGAACTCAGGCCAGTTAAAGTTCTGGTTTGTGATGCTTTTTTTTATTTATTTACCAAAGTTGGTTTAAGTGATGTTGAAGGGGATTCGGACGTTGTGAAATGGATTCTAATTATCGTTTATCGTTTTACAGTAGTTGTGGATATTAGTTCTTATATATTTATTATTAAAAGTTATTTTATTTTTCCTGATAATAAACTTATATTTGAATTGTAAATTATAATATTCAAATCCATTTATTGTTTACGGATAATGAATTTAAATTTTAGATATCCAAAGATTAATTTATTTAATTCATATTTAATATAAAAAATTAAGAGATTTTATTCTTAAAACAAAATTTTGATATAAACATTCGGAACCGGAACCGGCTTTTTTGTTGGTTGATCGGTTGATGTCTTCCCTTGAGGTAGAACCAGACATGGACAAGCGGTTGGTTTAGATTTGTGACATAAAAATTGTCGGCCCCAAACTTATAAAGAAAAATGTCAACCAACAGCCTTGGCTTACCAAACATGAAATTGAATAATTTAATCATCAATATTTGTATTTTTCATATTACTCTCGGATTGACATCTCGCCAGGGACGGACGCAGAACTTTAAATTAAAGGGTGAACTTATAAATTTTTAGGAAGTAAATTTATAAAAATTTAGGAGGCGAAAATAATTTTTTTAATAAAAAATATATAAAAATTCTAAAAAAATTTAATTCGTACAAAAATTTTAAAATTTTAATGGAACGACCACCCCGCCAAACCCCCCTCAGTCTATCACTGCATCTCGAAATTTAATGTCATGCATCCTTTGCAATCATTTAAAGATAGCAAACAATATGCATTTCGGATTTCTGGTGCGAGATAAATGCAGAATAATTAAGGTCCATACTCCATACTACCAACAATAAGGCAACTCAATGATTAAATAGTTATATCTTTTTCATTTGGGATAAATTCACAAATAGTCACTAAACTATGTTTAATGTTTATTTTGATCATCAAACTTTTCATTTTACAAAATGATCACTAAATTATTAATTTTATTATAAAATGGTCACTGAACCCTAATTGTCATTAAGTAGGATGACGTGACAGTTTAGGTGATTATTTAATAGTACAATCAGTCATCCATATTTATATATTAATTAATTTGGTCATAATTTTAAAAAAATATTAGACTTATTATTTATAAATCCTATTAATTATTTTTTCATCTATAACACTTAAATCATTAACAAATTATGCAATTATTTGGTGTAATTGTATGTAGTATTTTGTTGGATTAAGTTTCAGTTCATTTTTTATCTAATATATCATTGATCAACATCATTTAAATGTATAGAGACTCTATTAAATGTGATAGTCAACTTATAAAAAGTGAATAAATACTCATTAAATATTAATAGATGAAAAAACAACAACTAAGAATGGAAATCCGATTTTGTGTGCCCTGAATTATAGGAGTATTTCAGCTACAATTAATTTTATTATAAACATGTAATTATCCAATCAATTAAGAATTATGTGAGGATCCAATAATTATAAGTCTAAACCTCGCGTAACTAGTTGAGGAATGAACGTATGAATTTGTTTGGCTGGGTGGAAGAGTGAAAAATGAAAGGATGAAAACTGGGGAGAAAAAATTACAAGAAATAAATAAGTTTCTCTATTTGTTATTGCATAAATTTATGCTGCTGCCATTAGTTGCCACTGTTGGTGGGATAACCTGATCTCCTGGATTAAATCCCACTCATGTGTTCATGTTCAAACCATTTGTTTGCTTTCTGCCAATCTCTTCTTGTTGCTCTTCTGCCATTATCTTGCTTCGGGGGTGAAAATCACACTGAAAATTTGTTGGTCTAAAGTCTGAAGGTCACGTGCTCGTTTTATTCTCACCGCACTAATTGTTAACCGGTAAAATAATAACGACTGTAAACGATAAAGGGGCGATGGTTCTAGTGACGGTCAAAGGTGGTTCTTATGTGCTTTTGGTCTGGTAATTTTCTGGTGTAAAAGAGTGATGGAGTCTTTACTCTCTGTTGTCTGACTATTTATAGTGGTTTGAACATGTGTCGATAAAGAGTTGTCGTGATTTTAGTATTGATTGGATGTCCTAAGAAGTGCTAGCTTAGACTGATTTGTTATCAAATGAGACCACGTGTGCTAACACGTGATCGCTGGTGATCGTTCACAAAATGAGTTCGTGAGAGATTATATGTGACTGATACGTGATCACTGATGATCCATCGCAAAATGGGTTCTTGAGATGCACTTTGCATATCTAAAGGTCCGCTTAGTGAAAATACGCATAAAGCGGTTCGCAGGCAGCGATTCGCATGTGGTAACAAAAACTTAACCCTGGTCTTTATTTTGCACTACTAGATAGGATCAACTGATCAAGGAACCAAGTATGACTTACTCATGACCCAAAAACAACTTCCCATCATTCGAATTTGCAAAAACCCAGTGGATTAGTCCTTCAGTGCGGGTCTATTCCATTTTCTTTCAACCTCTATGCCACAGGTTGATTAAAAATAAAAACATACACACAATCAATTGTTCATGATTTACAGGTTACAAATACAATAACCAAACATGACATATTAAAGAAAAAAGTATACATGAATAAACACCTTTATTTCATTTTCCAAAGTTGTCAACATATGGATTGTACAATTTTGTGCATTGGCTTAGGCCAAGTTTTGCTAAGTGATTGATAAAATTTGCATTCCTGGCTCTCCCCCCTTCAGTCCCATTAAATCAAAGGACAAAATTAAAACTTTTTGATGAAAATTTCTAAACTGATAATGCGAATAATGTCTAGATGTCACGAGTTAGCGATGATACGTGTGTAGAGGAATTCGTTCCAAGTGTCCGGTAAGCCGGGAAGGCACCAATGGATACAATCTGCAAAAGTGACCGGATCAGCCTTTTGTTCTGGGGTAAGCATCTTGCCTTGACGGATGGTATAGACCGAGGTATGTGCATCTTTTCTGTATTCCGAAAGGCTCGTAATGTTAATAAAATGGACCTTAACTTTCATGCTTTGCACAATGTTGTTGGCAATGACAAATAGCCTGCGGTCAGTGCCTACGTCTAGGTACATTGACTGGTTGAGAATTGGGGTAGTTTCCAGGGCACATTTGACCCCATCTGGATTGTTCCAATCCAAGCTCCTACATACACATTGATTATCTTTTTGGCTAAGTTACTTAATTACTCACAACACTTGACCAAACAAGGTTTGAAGGGAAAGCAAGTAGAAGAAAATGACAGAAACTTAGAAGGATGGCAAGTGATTAATTACTTGATATGAACAGGAGACATGCTGTTGAAGAAGACAGTGGTTCGATTCGGATTCACATTTTTCTCAACCCATTTAGACCATGTTTTTAACACTCTTCTATACGCTACCGACCGTTTGATCTCGTCATATTCTGTGTCCCCTTGATCGAACGATCCTCGCCTGTTACATCAATCCGAGAAAAACACACACACCCATATCAGATCACATCAGTTAAAGATCAAACACTGATGTAATGTTTTCAATTACTTACAAGACTTTCATAGTGAAAGTGTTCATCCACCAGATGTATGTGTTGAAGACCAAATAGTCCACGTCTTTCCAATTCTTGCCATGTTTGTTGATTGATTCAGGCATGATTATACGATCCAAGATGCTGTGCCGTGTCGGGTCGTCTGAATTTGATTGAACCAGAAAAGGAGCCCAATAAAACTCCACTGTCGCATTGTAGTCCTGAAATTACAAATGTTAGACAATCAGTTCTGATTATTTTCTCATTCCTAATCAAATCAAGTCTTTGCGAGGTGGGAATTTTTACCTCGATTCTGAACACAGATAGAGACCCTGTTTTGTTCAAGCTCTTCCTTCCTGGAGGAGCAGCAGATTGAACCAGACAAATCATGGATTCCCATTGATTTCTGTTTAGTGAATCTCCAACAAACATAAGCCTTTTGTTCCTCAGCTTCTCAAGCAATAATCTTGGTTTGTACCTTGGACCAGAAGAAAAAAAATGTCGGAATCATTTGCATCTTCAAAAGTACATAAAATTCCATTTCAAGAGCTCATAAAGATGGACTTACAAGGGAAGATTACAATCTCTAGGTTGCCATCTCCAATTCTGATACAAAGAATCCTTTCTTCCATTCCTCATGCAAGTAACTTGCCCCGTAAGAAACTCACACTCGTCTTCTTTGTATAAAGGATGTGTTACGTCGTCAAAAACCCATTGTCCGGTGAAGAGATCACAGTCTTCCGGAGGCAATTCGACATCTTCCTCGTCGTCTTCAACGACTGCAGGCACCTCAATCTTTTCTTCTTTTTTCTCTTCTATATTTTGCTCACCATCTTTCACGACTAAGGTTTTCATGTCGTGATCATCAGTTTCCTTAGTTATTTCTTCAGTTGAAGCTTTAAAGCTCAACGACGTTACCTCATTTTCTTTCTCGTTCTTGATAGATTCTTGAACTTGGTTGCCTTGTTGTTGTTGGGATTGCTGCTCTTGGATTTCGCTGGCTTTAGAGGTTGAAAACGGGAACTCCGCTATGGACTTCACGTCCTCGTTGTACATAAAAATCCCAAACAAGCACACAGAGAAAACTATAACAAATATGGAAAAACTGTTGTTTTTGTGTTGCTTCATCGCTCCTGTCTCACTTAAGATCAGAGTTTTACGACGACCCTGGGCTGCCTGAGCCGAATATATAGAGAGAAAAAACTAAAAAGAAATGAAGAAATGTAAATGTTGGGAGAGCAGATAAATTAGGTTTATTTAGTTTAGTTTAACTTGGGGTTGGTGTGAATGCCTTGTCTTCAAATGAAAACTGGTTAGTTCTGGTAGAGGGAGAGTTTCATTCTTAAGCGTCGTTTTTTTAACTTCATGGTCAAATTATGATTTTTAATCCCTTCATTATGACTAAATTTGGGATTTAATTCATATAGTTTAATTTACCACAATTTCACATCTTAATATTTATAACTTCGTTAATTAGTGCAAATAGTAAGAACCGATAATTATTTCGGATAAAATAATGACGTGTTTTTCTTTGAAATCAGTCCTTCAACTCACCACGTTGATCTAATTTTTTTGTGCGCGTATGTTAGATGAGATTTTTTTTTTTAAAATAAAGTTTATTGTTTTAACTATTTGAATCAATTAAACATAGAAGACCGTAAAGTTAATCGCGCTAATTATTAAACAAAAATTCTCGACCCCTTTTTGGTATCTCTATTAATTCTTTAACACTATAAATAAAATTTTAAACCTTAAATCATAATTCTAATTTCTATATTCTAAATCTTAAACCCTAAAATTAACCTACACAATATATCTTATACCCTAATTATAAAGTGTAACTCTAACCCTAATATAAACCTTAAATTTATTTTTTTAATGTGAGAATATAAATAAATACACTAAAAAAGATAAATAATTTCTATTCGTTAATTATATATGTTAAAAGCAATTGTGTTGAAATTAACGTCTATTGTATATATCAAACCGCCGTTAACAAATTAAAGTAGAGGGACTAAACCTTAATTGTAGTTCAATTTTCTACAACTTTCTACCTATCAAAAAAATTCTCTCCCGGAAAGAAGACTTAAGAGTAATTTCAAAGCTTGTCCAGGTGGGTCCTAATCAAAACTAAGATTTGGGAGTTTGAAGTGGAGGGTTGTGGTGTTCTGGTACAACCATTGTCTATCAGAATCTGATATGGAAGCTTTATCAGACATTGAAACTTGATGGCTTTCATTTTCAATTTCAGTTTCTCCCCCTGGAATTCGGAACTCAAAATCAGATGGTTTGAGTGTGTTTCTTATGTGGGGTCAGATGAAATGAAGGGCCCTGATGCATTTCAGAAACTGTTTCCTTGATGGGATTAGATTACGTAGCAAATGTTGCAGAAGATTATGCAAATTAAGATGATCCTTCAATCATTTTCATGCAGAAGCTGAACAGCAGATCAATATTGACATATATCAGATGGAATGCTAGAATTTAATTATGGTTATTAACTTGTCCAAATTGAATACCGGTTAAACATTCAAGTTTTTATTTAACTGATTGAATACCGTTCAATGTAATGTTTAATTAATTTTAAATAAATATTAAATGTAATTATAATAGTTTTAAAAATATAATTAATGGAGTAGTTAATAAAAGTGTAAATTTGAATTGTGTTTGGTTGGTGGAAATGATTATTATAAGGGCCAATAATCTTTTTCATAATTTTATTTATATGTTTGGTTTGAAGTGATTATCTCTTATCATAGTGGAAAAGATTATTACCAACAATAGCATTTTTTTTGGTGAAAATAGTGAAAATATGATTCTCTCCATTTCTTTAGATATTTGTCCGTTTCCATCAAATTGGACAACATCGCCCTTAAACTAATGAGTTTTCTTCATTTAGATCATTTCTATCATATTTTTTTAACAAGAAAGCTAATTATTTGGAGTGCAAATTTATTAAATATTAATTTAATATGTAAATGGTGTTACATATACTCTATTTAAGTACTTTAACATTTAAATTTTTTATTAATATTATATTTATAATATCTATAATATTATTTTCAAATATATTATCTAATATTTACTCCTATATTTTGGGTCTATTGATCTTAAGATATTCGTTTAGAATTATGTTTGCTCTCGTTATCCTCTACCCATTCAACTTGATAGAAAACAAGAGATTGAAGCATATTCAAATTTAAATTTTTTTATGTCGGGGTAGAAGAATATAAACAAATTATACAAGCTAAATAGCACTATATATTTTACATACATTTAAAGTAATATATATTGTGGTGTCATTTTTCGTGATGAAAATGTGATTGTATTTTTAACGTCATTTAATATATTAATTATATTAATAACATGTTAATTATATTTTTTAAAAGTTTAAATGTCACAAAAAATATTGACATTCCGAGAAATTTAGTGTAACGAAGTTTTCATGCAAATATTTTCAATTTAACATAGATCATTTAGCTTGTTAAAAATAAAATATATCATAAGGATAATTTAGTAAAATATACATTTAGGTAATTTTATTTTTCCCAACCAAACATTGAAATCTTATAATCTTGCCAAACAAACCAAACAAGGTAAATGTATCATTCCTAGTAAATAGTAATATGTCAATTAATGTTATATTTCGAGAATCTTATTATCAAAGTTAATCTTACATTCCGTGAATCAAACGCCCTTTAATTGTATGAAAAAAATATAAAACTAGCTGGTTAGAGGCTTAAATATTAATTAAAATGTTTATATATAAATATATTCTGTATTAATGACCTAATCTAATTTATTTTATCTTTTTTATATAGAAAGTAAAAGAAAAAAAGTGGTTGTCCTATTAGGAATTCGACCAATTAAACCATATTAGATTCCACCGACCCATTATCCTACCACTGTCAAGGGAGGAAAGTTTTTGTCACTCTGTGAAACCAACCTCATACAATACCTCCTACTCTATGAGACAAGAGACTCATGCCTTCGCGAACTCCACAAAGGACTCGACTCAATTGTACAAATCAATGTCTCACCTCATAGTTTTTTTATTAAATAAAAAGACATTACATTTTTATGGCAAATATCAAAATTTAAATTCATACGAATTGAGATAACATACCCTTAATCACTCGGTCAATTAATAGATCTTCCAACTCTTAAATTTTTTATTGGTTGAATTGATTTTACACATATTTTATTAATGGTTAGTTTTGAAATACTAATTAAATATGACATGCAACGGATTCTAGATCCAATTGATTGGCCCATTCTATTTTTTTATTAAATAAAAGTTTTTAAATTTTCATAACAAAATTCAAACCTATATAAGAAGGATAATATAAACATTTATAGCCACTAAGCCAATCAAAGGATTTCAGTCCAATCCAATTTTTTTGAACAATATATCTAATAGAAAGAACAAATATATATCATACGTTAGGCATTTTTAAGATGAAATACCAAATTAAACAATTTAATATTATTTATTTTTGGGTTTGAGGCGTACTTCTCTCACTTAGTGGTTTTGAAGGGTGGGTCGTCGCTTTTATTCCAAGCCAAGACAGCTATACAGTACCTTAAAAACCAAGATTTTTACACACAAAAATATTTTTCCATACTCAACGTAGACGTCCATGTAAACACCAATTAATTTGATTCAATATTTCATAATCAGCTATGTCAAATTGTTTAGTGGGTCTATCAATATTGCAAATTTATTTATTTAAACAAAACAAAGACCCCCAAGATAATATGATGTTACATATATTTCTATAAAGTTTAATGTGTTTAGACTGTTTTTCTATTATAATCGTGTTCAGAATATTATTCATATGAATATATTAACAATGATTCATTTTATATAGTATTTCGATATGTTTTACAGTGTTTGTGTTATATATGTTCATATTATACCAAAATTACAAAGTAAATGGTTATAATGCTTGCACTAGAGCTTCGTTTGATAATTTGACTGGTTTTGGGCTTTTTATATGTCCGCTTTAGGCCTTCTACTTAACAAGAATTCTAGCTAGCCTTGGTAAGTTGGGTTTAACTTTGAGAAATTGCTCTATAGCCGGCCATATCGTACATGGATAAAAATCTTATGTCCTTCTTCGGTGCCCCTGTTTATGTTATAACACTAAAAAACACTACAAAATTAAATTATAAGTCCTAATCTTAAATTCTAAATCCTAAACTCTGTACCCTAAAAATACACTTTACCCTAAATTCTCTAAACCCTAACACCAAACTCTAATTTAAAACCCTAAACTCTAAACCTAATTTTGAGCATGGGGCATAAGTAGAAGCACCGAAAAAGGGCAGAAAATTTTCATCCGTAACTTTAATTCCTCGCGTTGGGAGTGCACAGATTACCAAAATTACTTATAAAAACTTGTATGGAAGAAAACAACAAGCAAACCAAAACAAAATCACATTACTATGTTCCATTGGCAAGACGAATTAAACAATCCTTTTTCTTGCTTTTCATGGTTCCCACAAACTTCACATTCGTCTTCCTCCCCAATTCCTATATCCTCTTCACCAATGACCTTGGGAAGCAAAGGCATGACTCTACTGTTAATCGGAAGTCGGAACCGTCACTAACAGCGACATCGATATGCAACGAGTGGTGTTTCTGTCGCCTAAACATGCCACCGGTCTTCCTCTCACTTTACTTACTTTCCCATTGCTCCAAACCTGTCAATGCATATTTTTTCTTATACTAGGAGTATTATCATTCTAACATGTGCCTTAGTGTGCTAGTTAATAATATTAAGCACTTGTTAATATTTGTCTATCAAATTTCTGATTATTTTTTACTTATTACACTAGTTAACCAAACGAAGCTTGAAACAGAAGCAAATAATGAATTAATAGTTGCTTATAGGGGCGTGCATAATTAACCATAACCGTTAACCGGTATAACCGTTGCATTTTATAAGTTAATTAACCGAATCGTTAATGTTAAACGGTTTCGGTTAACCGAATCGCTAAAAATAATGGTTAATAGTTACGGTTACGGTTATAAATTTTGACAAATGGTTAACCTATAGGTTAACTGTTTTTAAATTATTTATAGCATATATATATCGGTGAAGGCCTTGAGTGATTTGATCATAGAGTTAACTTTTGTGGCTTGTGGTACTAACTCATTGAAGTTTCATTTACCTTATGTTTTTTTATGTTAGTTAAACATTCGTCTTCAGAACTTTGATGGTGTATTTCAATGTCCTGAACTTTGATGGTGCATTGCTATGTGTTGAAAACCGTTGAAACTTAAAACTTTAAACTAAGTACGAAAATTTTGTACTGTGTGTTGTGTTGAAACTTTGTAATATGTAGTTACTTTTTTAAAATTAATTATGAAATTAGTGTTTAGATTAATCTTACTATTTAAGTTTTTTTTCTGCTTGTTCAAAAAAAGTTTTTTTAAACATTTTTATATAATATTATCAGAGAGATAGTTTTATTATTTTAAAAAAATATATATAATTTTTTTTTTTACTTGGTTAACATATTACCGAACCGTCGGTTGACCGTATCTTAATAGTAAATCGTTACCAGTTAACCTATTACAGAATCATGGGGCAACAAAGACTTTCTCAATATATTATTATATTTTGTTCATTGCTTTTCCAATTTTTTTTATTAGAGGGATGGAAAAGTATAGGCAAAAACAAGGGGGGAAAAGTGTTTCCTGCGTTATGTTTGTTTAGTGATTACGATTGAACAAAAATTATTGTTTTTTTTTCAGTGTTTTTTTATGCCAACACTTAAAAAATTAGATTATAAACTTAATTTTTAAATTCTAAACCTTAAACTATAAATATAAAAAATACATTTTAGTATTAATTCCTTAAATTCTAACCCTAAATTTTAATATTATTCTTAACTTTTTAATGTGAGAACATAAATAAAGGCACCCTCTTGAATAGAAGATTTCTATTCTTTGCCATTATGATTGTAACTAATTGTACTCGTAACTTCAATATATTTAATGAAATTATATTATTTATTATTGATATAAGAACCAATACAATAACAATAATGTTAACTATAAATTATCATAGATGCATACGTTTTACTAAATTTTATTTTCGTTTAAGTCTTATAATATATGCATTTTTCAAACTAATCATACATTATAATGATATATTTATATTATAATTATCAAATGTATTGTTTATTGTTATATTTTAATTATATATGTGATTCCTAAAAAAATGTTTCTCTATTTTTTTTGAACAATTTCTATCTAAAGGAGAGAAAGTGAAATTTTACTTCTAATGAATATTGAACCTAAGGGTGTTCATTGTTTGGTTAAAACTGACTTAACCAACCAAATTGAAATTTAGTTTGGCTAATCGGTCGGTTAATTAGATGTTAGATGGGTTAACAGTTAACTTTTTTTAAAGTTCGGCTATCGATTAGTTGGGTTCAAAACCGATTAATTAACCCAACTAAATAAGATGCTAAATGCTATTTTATATATTCTTTGTTGTTATTTTGATATTTATAATGTATACAAATTATGTTATATGTGATGTTTATTGTTATTTTGATGTTTAATAATTAGATTCAAAATGTTTTTAGGTATTTTTTGATGTTATTTCGGTTAATTTGAAAATTAATAGAATTAACCGAAAAAAGTTCGATTTAGTTAATTTGATTTAAGAAAAGTTCGGTTCGGATAATTGTTAAAGGAAAATTTTGGTTAATGAATTTTAACTAGTTCGGTTCGGTCGATTAATCGAATTAACCGTTTGAACACCCCTAATTGAACTCACAACCTAGGAGAGAGGAGAAGGTATCAACCGAGAACTTTAACTTAACTACTTGCTCTAGAAATTGTTGACAAATGTTTCTCTAATTTAAAATAGGATGAGTCTGCCACGCTCTACAAACACCGATGAGCACTATTAATTTAATTTATGAAGATTAAAAATTAAAAGGACTCATCGTATAATTATAAATTATTTAAAAATTAAAAGATAAATTAATTAAAATATATTATTTTATTTTTATTTTTTTAAACATATATCAAAATACCTATTTACTTCTAAATTAGAAAACCTTAATTTTTGTCCATTTAAAATTTAAGCCGCCGCCGTTTCTGCCGCATCATTCACTCCCTAATTTTCTTCAAAGAACAATAGAAAAGAAACAACTCTTTTAATAGCTTTCCGATTTCAATCCCCCACACATGCATTTATTCAAACATGTTGAAAACAATTAATTCGTTAATTGTCAAAATTAAATTCCCACACTGCAATGAAAACGATTAGGGTTTGAATAATGTGGGAAAAGTGTGGAGACATGAGTAATTCTGCGAGCATATTTACACATAATTAGGGTTCAAATAACTTTCATGTCGGCAAAATCCAACGATTAGGCGGTAACGACGGCGGCGGCAGCTTAAATTTTAAATGAACAAAAATTATGATTTTGTAATTTAAGAGATAGATAAGTATTTTGAATTATGTTTAAAAGAAAATTAAAAATAAAATAATATATTTTAATTAATTTACCTTTTAATTTTTAAATAATTTATAATTATACGGTGAGTCCTTTAAATTTTTAATCTTTATAAATTAATTTAATGATGCTCATCGGTGCTCGCCGTTAATGGTACTCATCGTCTCATCGGTGCTCGTCGAGCGTTACAGAATTTTCTTTTAAAATAATGCCCGCATGGGTTATTATTCTTAGACTTGAAAAGCGGGATATTAATCACTAGCCCATGCGGAAGCTACGATAGGTTAGTAGTTGTTATTAAATATAATTATAGGATTCATTTCCAATATAGTGGCGGTGAAAATTTTTAATTTCTACAAACACCTTAGTTTTAGGGTTTATGGACTTAGTTTAATGCATAGGGGTTAGGGATAATGATTAAAATTTAGAGGTTAGGGTTTAGATGTTAGAGTTTAGAGTTTAGATTTTAGAGTGATATGTTGAGAATTTAAGTTTTAACTTATAAACCCTAAATTCTATTCGGAATCACTAAATTCTAAACTATTAAACCCAAACCCCTAAACTCTACACCTTAAACTAAAATCCTATATTCTATCAAATAATTATCCATAAATAAATATATAAGGACTAAGATAATTATTTCATGCACAAACCCTTGTGGAAACTTTTATTTACAAGCACTTTAATTTTAGGGTTTATGGTCTAGGTCTAGTTTTAGGTGTTAGTAGATGAGTTTTGAATTTAGGGGTGTGGTTAGAATTTAGGGTCTAGGGTCAAAATTTAGGGTTTATAGGTTAAAACCCAAATCCCTAAGTAAATTACCCAAAAACTAAACTCTAATCTCTAACCTTAAACTCTAAATTATAACCCTAAAGTCTAAATTCTAAACTCCTATACTTAAACCACTAAGCCATAAACCATAAAATTAAGGCGCTTGTAGAAATTTTCGTTTTTACTACCAGTGCATGAGATATTTTCTCATAAAAATTAGTGCGTAAGGTCTTGTATAAACTTTTATTTTGTATAATTGTGTGTATAAATTTTTTTATTTGATTTAATTTTTATAAAATATTAATTGTTGTGAATAAAATAAAGAAGTACAAGAATAAGAACAAGAAGAACAAATAGATGAGAGAAAGAGGGAGATTTTTATTATTCTTAAATATAGAATTGTATACAATGTCTTCAATGAATCATCTATTTATAGGCATAAGAAGTACATAATACATTAAACTCTAATTCATAGAGATAATGTTCCTAATAATAAATGAATCAAACTCCTTTGATAAAGTTCTAATCATGATAGACATCCACATAGATAAATATTCATAACACTCCCCCTTGGATGTCTATGAAGATAATGTGCCTCGTTAAAACCTTACTAAGATAAAAACCCAGTGGGAAAAAAAATTCTTTAGTGAAGGAAAAAGAGTACACACATCTTTGATACGCATAACATGTTGCCTCATTAAAAACCTTACCAGGAAAACCCATTGGGACAAAACCTCGGTTAAGGGAAAAAGAGTACAACGCGTATTTACTCCCCCTCATGCAAACATCACAGAAGATCTTTGAATCTTCATAATTTAATCTTGAATATCATTTTTCTAAAGATCGTGAGGGATGAAAACTTTGGAGTAATATGTTCCATGATGTATCCACTTTCAAACTGAGATATATATCTTGTGTTATCTTCACACAAGATAGCTTTTATCATATCTTGTAAAAGTAAATCCACATATCTTTTGGATATGTTGGGTCAATAGTCTTGGCCAAACACATTTTTTGGCTTGCCTCGTGCATAACAATTATTTCTACGACATTTGAGGAGGCATCAACGAATGTTTGAAGATCTAAATGTAACGATCTTTGTATATTCATAGATATTTCTTGACCAACTAATATATAGTGCTTCAAGACCAAGAAAAGATATAATTATCTTTATTCACATTCAACAATCTTACAACTATTGGGATACTCAATAGATATGCTCTATTCATATTGAATCTTCTTTAAGATTCTTTCAACTTATGTCTATTCATAGACAAAAGAAATATAAAAAATGCTCGATCTTCAAGTCGAGATAAACTTGATGTCAAGATTCAAGTACTTGTATTGAAAGTACTTCATGAGTTTCTAATTTGAAGCTCTTTAAGAGTTCTAAAATTATCATAATGGATCTTGATCCAAACTCCTTTATAAAATACATAAGGAAATCTGATCATTATTATAGTATTTTCTCAATTAGTATTCACTAAGGCGATTATACCAAATGCGCCAAAATATTCATGAGACATGTCTAAATAAATTTCCTCAGAAATTTCCAAATGCTTATAGCATTTTAGATCCTTCAAGGATAAATATGGATCCACAAATAATTAGACGCATGTAAAATTTTCAAAACTGCCAAAGTAATTGCATCCACCATGAAGTAATTAAAACTTTTCATAAATCATAGTTCAAGTCGTATTTACGACTACTTATTTGTGCCTCACTTGCATTACACCTTTAGGTGTTTGGACTGGTGGTCCAAATACTTCTATTTTAGAAGTTCAAAGCGTCTTTCAACATTGGCCAATTCAATATCTATACTTCTGGATAGATTTTATACAAGATCCTCGATTTCTTTCTTTACTTCTATAGAAGTATTTTATGTAAAATTGTTTGTAAAATCGTTGCCGACAACTTTCCAATTTTCTAGTTCCATTCTCGTAATGACATAACTCATCGAGATCTCTTCAAGATTTCAATCTTTATTTCAGGTACCTGAAACTCTTATAGAGTTTTATTATTTGTTATGTCTTAGGTCTCTTCAGGAGCACCCGCCTCCAATATATGACCATCTCATATTACTTTCTATTTACGAGAATTTTGATCATTGGAACCATTTCAACTATCATGCTTCAGGCATGATTTACATTCTCTCGCTCTAACATGTAATTTAAACTTAGAGCATTTCAGCTGGTATATGAGACTTAATTACTCTCATTTGGGTTAGTAAATATGTCTGGCAGTTGACATGTAATAACATGAATTATCTTATGAACTTCTAGTTCATATACGAGGATCTAGATAACGATAATTCATTTTCCTCTATCCAGCTGATTATCATCTCCCCCTGATGTTGAGAAAAATCATGTCATAAATCATAAAATGGGAGACTCGTTCTCAATATATATTCTCAACCCTTTTTATTTACCCATTTTGTGCGTTGTGGTGGAGCAATTCATATCGCACATTCAAAAATCATAAAATGGGAAAATGTATGGTTTCTGACCAAAAACCAATCATAACGGGGAGTTTATTATAACTCGTTGGCTTGATGCGTATAAGTGTTGCTATATGAAAACACCATATAAATAATAACTCTTTTGTTCTCATAGTTTAACTATTAAATAGGAGGCATCCAATTGAAATTTTGCTAAACTATATTTTTCATAATCAATAGGCTTTGTAACAACTGATATAGCCTAAAATATAAACCCACTAGCTTTTCAAGACGAATAGTCTAACTGCATAATCTGAATCTTTTAGAATCAATCTCACAAACTTCTGGTTGTAAGTCGATAAAACAATGTAGATGCATCTACTAAAATCATATAAAACTTTCCACATTTGTGGATATATGGACCCATATTTCGTTCAGATATGCAAGACATACAATCTTAACTTCAGTACAAGAACTTTAAGTTTTAATTCTTTTGGTAAGTGGGATCATCTATATCCTTTGAGAACAAACAACACAAGAACTTTAAGTTCTTTTAGTAAGTGGAATTTAATCAATTCCTTTAAGCAACACAAGAACTTCACGTTATTTAATAAGTGGAATTTAATCCATTCCTTTGAGAATAAGCACCACAAGAACTATAGGTTCTTTTAATACACGTGCATGTAAATCTCAATAATTTCTGCACCATTATTGATCAGGATGGTCTAACCGATCATGCCAACTATATATATATATGTGTATATATCTCTGAATTTGTAAACTCCTTGTTTACCATAACATGTAATTCAATCTCACTCGTACATGTCTAGTACGACCATCAAAATTGTTCCTTTAAATAGGAATATATTTAGCTTTTTCGGAGCTTTCAATTGAAATTATCTTTTGGTAGCAATATATAGCTCTCCTAGGGCTTTCAACTGACTTTTTGGCTACCAGAACTTATATTCATATTGGCTTATTTCAAATGCCAATTGATAACATATGTTATCTATAATTCCCAAAGGGATAGTTTGCGAACTCATATTGCTCTCTTTATGACTTTGACGAGTATAACGCAATGTGAATATGGAATAAAGTTCCATTTGACAATAACATATTTGCTCAACCAGAGCCTTTTGTGATATTAGTACTTCCGGATATAGTACTCACATTATTCCCTTGCATTTTAATCGAGAAATGCATAATTGTGCACTTTTCAAAATGTGCTTTGTTTCATTTACTTCAGGTAATGAAAATATGTACTTTGTATCATTCACTTCGAGGAATGAAAAATATAAAATATAGCACATCATATCAAGTCGATTATCTATCAGAGATAAACTTTCAAGTGCTCTTCCGAAGTATTGATATTTTAATACTTTGAGAAATACTACTCATATTTCCCCTTGCATTTAAATGGGAAAAATATTTCTTATGATTAAGTACAATATGAGTACTTGCATTATCTGCTAGGCATAAATAGCCACAATTCTAGGCATAAATAGCCACAATTCATTGTATATTTTATTCCGGAAGTAATCATATTCTTCAAATAAATTAACATAAAGCGTAAATAAATAATATGTGAAATAAATAAACATAAAGCAAACTAACATAAATAAATAATAAATAAAACGAATTAACATAAAATAAATAAAATAAAAAAAACCCAATTATTCCTGTTAGAGGTTACAAGGGAAATAAAATAAATGGTAAATTATTCCCTTCAAGGGTTATGAGAAAATTAACAATATCCAATTGAGTTGGACCAATAACGCCATAATTATTTTCGCTATAAACAAATTTTGTTTATATTTTATTTCATTTATCATTCATGATTATGGATAAAGTCCATAATACTTTGGTGTTTAACAAGTACGAAACCAATGGTTTATAACATCACATTGGTAAAAGGATTTCACTTCCTTAGAATGATCTTTTATCACTCTTGTCATCCTTATAACTTTGCTACCAGCGGGTAGAAGTATTCTTAAAACGACTATATTTTTCATGTGTATATTCATAGCCTCGACCACGACCACAACTTTTAATGTGATTTTTTATTCCTTCCATAATATAATCTCACATTCACTTCAGGGAATGGAGTAGAGCCAGTGGGCCTTTAAAACCTTTTTCACATATCCTTATCACAGAGATCAAAGATTTAATCCTCGTACGCGACATTGTTAAACCTGTCCACAAGGTCCTTTAAAAACCTCCTTTGAGACCAGTAGCCTCGCAGAACGAGATGTCCAGCCAATTATACTTGGATTATATCGAAATTATGTCTCTAATTGAATAATGATTTACCATGTTTGCATTCACTTCAGGGAATGAAACAGTTCCAATAATTGCATGGAATAAACATCATGCTTGCATTCACTTCAGGGAATGCCCCATCATTGATAATCGCATGGAATAAATATCATGCTTTGCATTCACTTCAAGGAATGCCTCCCATAAAACTTTTTAGATCAAGACGAATTTCGTAACTTGAAATTGGGAGAAGTCTATGGTCGAGTTTTTCGACGAAGAAAAAATATTGCTTTCGAGCAAATATAGACTTTATAATAATCTTCTTGTAAATTCAAAAGCATCATGATTTATCGCACTTTAAAATTGTATTTTAAAAGATAAAAATAAAAATAGAGTTTACCGATATTGAATTTCGTCTCAAAGACAATGATGACGTAGCAAATGAACCAATGCATCTTCTCATAATCTTTTTTTTACGCCATGTCTCTTTCCAACTCATTTGAATACATGTAAAACTCAAAACACGGTTAAAAGCATCGACTTTTATCAATAGAATAAAAAAAAATTATTTGAGACTAGATCAAAAAGTATAAAAGTAGTCATAGATCAAGTTGAATAAACATAACTATAAGTGATGTGATCAAATTATAAACAACCATAGTTAAAATCAAACGACATTTTGATGAATGTATAAACACATCAAAGTAACGTATTCCTTTTGCCTTTGATTCACATACAAAGTAATTGATACAAATAATAAAGTTATTTTATATCTCGAATTTATTCATATAAATTACCATAATAATAATAATAATGATAAAACAAATATATAACAACCACATGGCAACACAATCTTTGAATTGAATTAATTATAAATTAGAATGAAATAATAAAAACTTTGAATAAAACTAATATACTGTGTAATAAAATGTTCCAATTTGTGCGCCCAATAGCATTTAGCCGAAATCCTTGAGGGCTTTAATTCGGTTTGCTTTATCAATCCATCTAATGAAGTACGGCGATAATTTTAATTTTCGTTAATTCAAGAGTTACTTCAAGTATGAATAAAATAATAATAAATTAAAATAATAACCAAATAATAGATATGAATATACTAACTTTTGGAGAATGATAAATCAATCATTATATTAGTATATAAATAAGTAAAACATACCATACTTTCCAAGGTAAGCTGAATATATGATAGATGTAGTCACCAATATCAAATTGAAATTCTTTTCGAGAACCACCAACAATAATCACAGTAATTAAGCGAGCGAGATCGTGCTGATAACGTGTTGTGAATAAAATAAAGAAGTACAAGAATAAGAACAAGAAGAACAAAGAGATGAGAGAAAGAGGGAGATTTGTATTATTCTTAAATATAAAATTGTATACAATGCCTTCAATGAATCATCTATTTATAGGCATAAGAAGTACATAATACATTAAACTAGATAATATAGAATTGTATACAATGCCTTCAATGAATCATGATAGACATCCACATAGATAAATATTCATAACATTAATTATATTATTAAATAGTATGTCTTTTTTTATATATTGAATATTACATAAATAATTATTTAACCAATTAAATGAATCATTTTAATATATAAACATTAATTTAAAGTTCAATTAACTCTTGCAAATTAGATACAGTTTATGTGAATTTGAGATTTGTCCCCAAAATAAACTAGATAATATAAAAAAGAAAAGTTCTATAACTTACGTCGCAAATCGTTAAACACTGCTGAATATTATTAAATTTTTTAATAAAGATTAAAATTACAAGGGAATTAATGAATAATTAGACATATTTTAAACCAAACTTAATTATTTTCATTTTTTAATATTAAATTAACACTATTTTATTTTATAAACTCTAACTAAAAAACCCTAAACAACTTAAATCTTCTTCATCCCCAATCGTCTGTCGTCGCCGCTGACGAAAGTTCTTTTCAGAACTTCCCCTTCAACGTCGTCAATCCCAGCACCGTCGAGCTCCAATCGCGCGTTCGTGCTCCCCTTTTATGTCGCGCCATCAATCCCAACAAACAGGGGAAGCATTAGTTGCAAGCGCACGATCCGAAAGAACAGTGTCGTTCATCGACGTCCGGTGGCGAGATGGTTGAGACGATATTAGCGACAACAGAAGGTGGACTGTGAACTCCGACAACAACTATAAAATATTAGGTTTATGGAGATTTAGGGTGTGTGATATAAAAAATAATATTTAATATTTTAAATTAAAAAGTAAATATTATATTAGAAAAAATGTTTAATTACAAATTAAGTCCTTTATGATTTTAATAATAATTTAAAAATCTTAATAATATACAACGATATTCAGCGTTAATGGTGTTCAACAATGTGCGACGCCCGTAGTAGACTTATCCTATAAAAAAACTATCTCTAAATAACAGAGACAACATATATAAATGTTCCGGAATAAACTAAATAAATATTTATAGTGGAAACCTTTCAATCTCTTATGGTGTATTCATAGTTTTTGGTTTGGTGATATAAATATATAAATGGATGGTTTTATCATCAAGTAATTAATAATGAACAAGTACACTAGAAAAACGTGAATGCGCTTATATAAAATTGTTGTCAATATTCATAATAATGAAACGAGTAGCTTACGATCTGCCTCGTTTCATTTACAACTCTAATAATAATGATGATGATGATGATGATGATCAAAATGTATGATTTCATTATAGATAGAATCATATAAATTTATGTGTTTCATTAAAAACCTTTAATCTTAGTCGAAAGAAAAGAGTACACATGAAAATATACAAAAAAGTTAAACTAAAAATTAAACTAATATAATATAGCAATCAAAACCACCAAACCTACATTTTAAAAATAGCATATTATATTTTCGAGTAGCTTGTGGGCTTTTCGAGTCGAGTATCAAGTAACTCGACTCGGCTCGTTAAGAACTCGAGTCCAATCAAATTAAACTTTGACCGAGTCAGACTTGAGTAGCTCGCAATCTGTCTCGTCTCATTTATATCATAGGTGACCCTACTAAGGAACAAGTCAATTTGGAATTTGTTTTTCATAATTAGTTCACGCACATTAAAAATGTCCAATATAGATAGTGATATGGTTTTTTTTTTATTCATTTTACCTGAAAAATCTAAAACTTAAATATATCTAAAAATATTTCTCAATTCAAAATATTATATGAGTAATACCAATTTTTCGATTTTTTTTCTTTTTGAAGAAGCACATCATTTGGCCGATGATCTATTAAAATATACTTATCATGTGAACAATTAACAGTTAAATGGGTAAATCATTTTGCTCTTTTTCGAATATGTACAAAACTAATTTATCATTTTATCAGTAAAAGGACCAAAGTGTAATCTATGATATACTGCAAAGACTACTATGATATTTTTACCTCTTTTATCAATACTTGCATAAAAAAATACAGTTTATAATTTTCTTATTGATCAAACATAAACAAATGAAAATAAAATACGTAACGCTATCAAATTAACCATTGTTATAATATAAGCAAAGATCTTACATATGTAACACCCAGATTCTGAGGGATTGACCAACCGCCACGCAGTTGTGGGAATTAAATGTATTCACGTGATTTTGTGATGGTCCGTAGGGATTCGGAGCCATATCCCCATGAAAGCCTCCACAATAACACGGTGGTGGCATGGCGAATTCAGCTCCAAAAAGCATCGAAGAAGCTCTTGAAGCTCATTTGTGGAGTAGATATGCTTTTCCTCGATCATTTGAAGCATCGAGTGCCGAAAATCTCGACACGGGTCGTCGGAATCCTTCACCACCGCGATGCTGTTCACGATTTTAGGACAAGGGCTGTGCGTAACTTTGTATGACGACGAGGGCGACGAGGAGGAGGAAGGATTTTGGGATGTAGAGAGTTTGGGTTTTGGTTCATACACGTTGAAAAGTTTAGGGTTTCCACAGCCGCATCTCGCATTTGCTGGTAATAAAGATTTGAACAGGTTTTTCTTGTTGGAAGGCATGAATGGAGGATTTAGTTTTGAATGAAGATGGGATTTAGGGAAATGGTAAAACTTGTTAGCGGATCGTAGAAACAAGAGGGTTGTTGTTGGTACGAGTCCTTTTCAACGTTTTTTTTCTCGCTTGGGAAATAGTATTGGTTTTGAGTAGTAGCTACAAAGATTGATTTGAAAGAGAGAAATGTGATTTGGGGTGAGGGGGTTTGACTTTACTTCTAGGAAATGTGGGACGTGAAACGTGGAGATAAGATTCATCATTCTTTTTCATTCAGTAAGAAATAGGGTAAATGTACATTTTTGGTATATGACATTGGCTTCCATATTCAATTTGGTACTTTACGTGTTTTTTTTTTCCTTTGTTTCAATTAATTATCTAAACTTCTTGATTCAAATTGGATTGTTTTGAATTTAGATCCGTTCGAGTCTAGTGGACTTACGAATATAAAATGATTTTTTGAAGTTTAAAAAATACAAGTATTTTATGGGTTAATATTTGATGCACCGTTAATGGAGTTTTTTCTTTCCACAAGCGAGTTTCAAATGATGTCACATGTCATTTTAGAGGCACTGAAACCTACACACTAAAAATCAAACCCTAAAAATGCATTACTTGTGAAAAACTTTGTTTTTTCCGCTAGTGCATCAAATTGTTTTCATATTTTTATTTCAAATATAATAATTAATTAGACAAAAAAAATAAAATTCATGTATCAATCTGAATTAAGAAATCAAGCTTAGGTACCTAAATGGACTAAAAATCATAAATAGCAAATTGAATCATAAATTTATCTAATTGAAGTTCAAATACCAATTTGAACTTCAGACAAATTCATCTAATATATATGTAGCTTGAGACAAATGTAATCCTTTTTGGGTTCATTTTTTATTCTTAAGCAATACTTTGGGTTTGGGTAGTTAACATCTATTTTCAAGTGGGTCCAACTGTGGTCATTTGGGTATGCCTGTTTCACACCCTATAATCTTATTAATATATACATAAGAACACAGATTTTGATCAGAGAAAGTACCAAACAAACACATCCCAGATGGGAAAAGAAAAGTAATTAATATATTTATATATGAAACAATTCAATAAATTTCCTTATCCATCTTCAATTTCTACCACCAATTATAGTTATAAAAGAGGGATAACCACACATTTAATATTCCACCTATTCTTGTTTTTCTATTTTAGTACCCCATCTTTTTTGGTAAAATGATATCTAATGTTATGTTTTTATTTTATTTTGATACCCCGACCGTTAAAAATAAAAAAAATGATGACATGGCTTATTTTTAATTGAGATAATGACAGTTTTAGTCCCTAAAACTTATACATTTTTATTAATTTGGTCCAAACTCTATCAATTTAATAATCATCTTAAATATTTGAGTTAAAAATGTAAATCTCCATTTTATTTTTTCTTACCCAAACCCTAACCCTCGTCTTATATTTCTATTTCTCTCCCCATCTCGTGTACAAGCTGAGAAGCATATCAGCCCACTCCTATTGGAAAAGGTCAAGATTTTAACCAAAAAAAATAAACAAAGATAAAGTTCAGTGGTACATTAGGTGCCACGGCAAAAAAAAAACTAACAGCAGAATTTCACAAATTTCAAACTCATAGATTACCATAAATCTGATATGGATGACAATAAGCTCTTTAAATTTTAGTTGAATATGAGCAATAATTTCATGTTGTGGGATGTGCTTGTAATTGGTATTTTGATGTAGAAGAACTAGACTAAACCCCAATATCTGAAAAATACTATACAAACTTCTTTTTCAAGTGAATTTTAACATTTGCACTGTTTTATACTAGCTGTAAACTCCATGATCAAATTCCGTATCATACAACTCTAAACTGCTTAGCCATATCTTAAATGGTGATAAATCCCACACCATTTTTTTGGGATTGGTTTCTTGGCACCCATCGCAAATTGGTCTCCACACAGATGTCTAAGCCGGTCCCATACTTAAGTGGGATTCTACATTCATTTGCTAGTTTATTTTAGGTGGAATGAAATCTAAGCAGGTCCAGACCCAATTTACTAATCTTACACTATTTGCGTGTTTGTTTTTGCGGTGAGAGGGCTAAAATCCCGTTCAATTAAAATTTTGTGTCTCGAACGTTGTACTTACATGTTTGGTTGTAAAAATTCAAAATCAATTATGGGCACTAAACGTGATTTTGGGAAAAGCTACATGATAGTAGCTTTTGCGTTTCGTCGTGATTTTTACAGTATATTTTTACACAATGGTGATTTTTAAGAAAAGAAAAAAACTTCCAAATATAAATCACGTTACTTTAAAATCAATTCTTAAAATCACGATGATCCAAAATCAATTCTCCCACCGACACACACGCATTAATGGGGTTAGGGTTTCAGGAAAGAATAAATAAAATGGGGATTTACAGTTTTAACCCAAATATTTAAGATGATTATTAAATTGATATAGTTTGAATCAAAATGATAGAAATGTATACGTTTTGGAGACTAAAACTGTGATTATCTCAATTAAAAATAAGTCATTTCATTGTCTTCGTTTGTTTTTAACGGTTGGGGTACCAAAACAAAATAATAATGTAACGTTAGATATTATTTTGTCAAAAAAATAAGTGTAGTACTAAAATAGAAACGGAAGAATAGGTGGAGTAGTAAATATGTAGCTATCTCTATAAAATACTACTATGAATTCAAGAAAATGAAATATGTAAGTTAGGTTATGGATACGAGTAGAAGGATCTTTCTTATGCCATCTGCTCCTGTTCTATGTACATTTGCTCCATTCATGGTGGAAGTGTTTCTCGAACACCTTTTCCGAGGTCGTATCGCTGACGCCGCTGCAACTGATCTCCCGTAGGAGCAACATCTTTCACGAGGGAATGAACCCAGGACACATCTGGCTCATTGGCATCAGATGCCATCATGTTTGATGTTGCCATTGTGGCGGGAGCTCCAATCCAGTTCTATGTTCAGCTCATCTCCTTGAATGCCCCAATTCAGTTTCCCATCAGGGGAGCTCCAATCAGAAATATTTGAAGACATCATGGTTGTGGAGGGAGCAGTAAGTCCAGCACGACCGGCCATTGCCCCACGGTCTATAAAACTCTAGCTCCGTTTTGCAAATCCAGAAGACCTGGAATTCGTTACTGCTGCAGCCACGACAGCAGATGAGTCAAATCCAAATGTTGAGGGATGCCTCACCGGAGACGACGAGAGGTTTGTCGGGTAGCTTGCACGGAGCTGGTTCATGTTTTGGCGAATTTGAAGCCCAGTTGGAGATTGTAACTGGGTTGGTGTTGCAGATTTGACTGAAAGTCCCTTCAAATTGTTGGTAATGCTTCAGAATATTACCAAAGCTATATCCCACATTGGTTGGGAAAATAGCTAGGGAAGGGTATTTATACCCATGCTTCCTCCATCCCTTGTTGAGTGGGAAAGAACAAGGGACGTCCTTGCGCACTGCCGCTGCCGTCCGGCCGGCTCGGGTCGGTTCGGTTCGTGTTAACATGTGTCTTCGACACGTATGCGCGTGTAAATATTCTTTTTGGAGAAAATTCGTAGGAATTTTCTTATGAACAAAAGAATATATGTGAAAGAATTTTTCCCGTTACCACGACACGGTTCACAATTTTTATTACCGTTGTTTCTCATATTTTGCAGTCAGTGCTAACAGCCGATTTTGCAGTCCATTTTACCAACACAAATGAGGCAGCAAAGATGGATCCAAAACCATCATCGAGATTAGTAGGCTTCAAATCTTCAAGCCTACCGTATTCATTTCTCCAGCAAGATGGGGAGGACAGACTCAATGTCTCATCCATCAGTTGTTGCTGCAGCACTTGGCTAGCATGGTTCTCGAGCGCAAGTAATTTCATTTCCAAATCAAAATCTCTGGCACTAAAAGCAGTCTTTAACTTTGTAGCTGCAAGGCATGTAGGGTGAGGTTAACTTTGTTGTGCCACAAGCTCTCGATATTTGGAGAAGAAGCAGCAGGTGTTGAAGCAGTAGGCAGTGGCAAGGAGGATGAACCAAGTGCTAGAGGGCTCAAATTTGCCATGTCCACTGCATTGAAGAAGAATGATACTTCAGTTTTAAAGGCTATCAGATCATCAGAGGCAGCCAATTCGAGCAATTACATACAGCAACAGTTTTATGCTCCTGTAACTCACCTTCCATTGTGAAAGTTGAGGAACTAAGAGAAGAATGATACGAGATCAGTTGGATTGAAGAAGGTTTGAGGGAGAGAAAAGAGGAGTGTAGAGAGGGTTTTTAAAGTATGGGGTTAGTGTTGATTTGGGTGGGAAGAAGAGAGGAAAGTCTGAGTTATCTTCCCCTTGACATTCCCGTATGTTATGGTCAAACTTCAAAGGGAAGAACTAAGAGAAGGGTCCCTCTTCTTCTTGTTTTTTTTGCTTATTTACAGTTTAAAAAGAAAATGAAAAAAAATAAATAAATATTCTATACACAAGCAAGCGGAGTAAATTGAAAGTTTCCACAAGCACCTTAATTTTAGAGTATAGGGAGTTAGAATTTAGGAATATTTGTTTTAATTTAAGGTTTAGGGTTATAATTGGGTAAAAAATTATATAACTATATAAATTCCTACTTAATCAAATAAAAATTTGTTATATTATAACTTAAATAATAAAAATTTGTACAAATTATAAAAATTTATATAATTCTATAAGGATGTCTCACCCTAAACCTATCCCGAAAAATGAGATAAGGAGATTCCAAGTTGTAAGCCAAAGCCACACTTTCACGCGTTTGGCTTCCCTTTAGGTGGGTCTTGGGTGACATTAACATACAGACAGGGTAAGGATATGTCTTCGCGATTTAGGCTGAGCGTTCGGTCGAGTCGAGTTAAAAAATTTTAAGTTATTCGAGTTAACGTATTATATTTCACAATTCAAATTTTATTTAAATTTTTTCTATAAGAGTCGGGTTTTTGTGTTCCTATACAAATTTAATTATAATTAGTTATCATGTTATGGTACAATTTTTTTAATCAAAAGAACTTAACTTCATTAAACCGCAAAAAGGACAAAGGAGAGAGACCAAGTGGTCCCACCGACGTAGCCTGCAGGCACAAAACAACAAAAACACAAACCATGCCATGCAGCGCCACGAAACAAGCAAAGAACAGCCGAGAAAACACCAACACACCTACAAACCGTGCAATAAAAGCACCTACAGACGCCATACAACCAAGCCCGATCAATGAGCCAACAAAGACAACAAAAACCAAGCGAAAATCCAACAAAGACCAGAGGCAAGAAAAATAAAAAACGACCCAAGGACCACACAGGGCCACACTGAAACAAGCGCAAACAAACCATAAAATAGACTGGGACATCACCGTAAGACACTTCCATCGGCACATCCGTGGATCGTGTTTCCAAAACGATTAAACCTGGACGAATACGGAGCAGGCCAAAAGGAAAATCCCATGTTCCCTTCCCGGGAAAAATTACAGTAGTCGCGCCTGAGAGCTCTATCCAGAGGCAGGCTTCCAATGCATCGTCATTGGTCCTTGTCAAGGCATCACTCATTGTATCACAGATAAGAAGAGAGCAAGAGACTTCTGAACCACCTCTCGTACCTGGTTTATCGCAAGCACATAGAAAGGGATTAACAATCCTACAAGAAAAACCCACATAAACGAAATCAGACCATCTCGTGGAAGGGCTTAAAAACACTGCTACCAACCGCTCCTTCCAATAGTTAATAGCGGGAGACAAGAGCTTCATTCTTGGTGCGGATAACTCTCCCCGGAGTTATCCGCGTCCGCATGAACAGTACCGAAAATACTAAAATTGTCAGCCAAAAAGCAAGGAGGTTGAACAGGTGAATAATTCGGGGTCCTTATCAACGGTCGAAAATGCAGCAGATTAATTTGATCCTTTTTGAAAGCGTTGACAGGCTTGAAAATCTCTGGGCAAAGGTTTGGGTATGATGAGGACAGTACACATGTGTTGAAAGATCCATATTTTTCGGTGTCCTTTTGGACAGTGGGGGATAAATTCCCATCAGATCCATTGCAACCCAGTTGTGATCCTCGGACAACATAAAAGTCAACCTGGGTAAAAAAGCCTGACACCAGCGCAAAGGACCAAAATGCCCTTTGCACCATTCTCGTCCTCTCAAGCCGACCGAAAAGGACAGTCGACGTTAGCTCTATATCATCAGCGGCAGGGAAACCCAGACCGCTCCCGCGTCCGCAAAAATCACCAAGATCCGCTGCTTCACCTTCAAAACCGACCTCTAAGCCGTCCGACGAGCAATTAAGCCACCCAATTTTCCAGACTCTTCTGTCGAAACAAAGGTCGTCTTCCTTGGAAATTTCGACGAACACAGCGTGTAGCTTAAGCTGTTCATCCTTTCCCGTTTCCATATTCCTCGCACCAGATTCAGGGGCCCTGAGTGCACAAAGCGAGCGGCGGTGGGGTTGGCTGGTCATTGAGCCCGCGATGACCTATGGCCAAAGAAAACTCGACGATAATCGCCCCCGCCGTCCCAGAAGAACTCAAACCCGAGGATACGACAGAAACCACCAAACCGGAGCGCGTCTTTACGAACCCAGCACCGATGAGCAGACTCCGGGGAAGACAACGTGTCCACCGGCTTGCTGCGTTCGACTGACGGGGAGAAGACCGAACCGCCTCCTAGTTCGAGCCATCGTCGTTCGAGTATGGGTTTTTGTTGAGTTGATCAAACAATTGCAAATGGCCAAGAGGGGGGTGAATTGGCAATAAAAATTTTGGTGGGAAGAATGAGTGAAAAATAAAAATTGACACAAGTAGTTAGAATGGTTCAAGTTCTCCAAATGAACTCTACATCCACTACCTTAGTTCCACTAAGGATTTTCAACCAATTCACTACTTGAATTCTTCCCCTTTTCTTGGATGATGAGGTAACCTTACAAATTCGATTAAGCTTTCTACCCAAAGCTTAATCCACTCAAATTACAAAGAGAAGTTTTGGTAAACTCAAATGATTCCTCTCAAAGGATAAATGTCTACCCAATTACAATTTCAATCACCCCAAACTCACAATACAAAATGACAATTGAAAAACACTAGAGTTGGGTACAAGGATTTGACTTTGAATATCACAAGGGTTTTGATTTTTGCTTTGATGATGCTTGTAGGTTGAATAGTTGTTGCTGACCTTCAAAGGCCTTTAATTTATACCTCCTCTATTAATTCTAGCCGTTTGGGTGGTTGGGAACTTGAATAGAGTCATTGGAACCCTCTCTCACCACCATAAATGCACTTCTGCAGCTACCCGTATCGGTACTCGGGGAGCCGTATCGATACCTGTCTCAGAAAAGAAAGAGTCGTTGTGCACAATAAATAGGGGTATCGAAACGCACGTATGCGTATCGATATAAGGTATCGAAACGGCTAAGACCGTATCGATACCTTTTTCTCGACATAGCTCACTGTCGATTTCCGTTTCGATACAAGGGTTTACCGTATCGATACGGGCCAACTACCTATTTAAAATTTGGTTACCTAACAACTGACAACAACGGTCGAAATATTTAAAACGACTTGAATTTAAAAATTCATTAAAACCGTATCGATACGGGTGAAGTTGTATCGGTACGCCATTCAAAACTATTTTAGACTTTTACAAAGAAGCGTATCGATACAGATTGAATCTGTTTCGATATGGTGTTTCGATACGGTTAAGTGCGTATCGAAACGAGTTCCGACAGTGGCCAACTTTCTAAAAAAGGTATCGATACGGCTAGAAGCGTATCGATACACCTGGACGGTTTTCAATAGTTTGGCCTTGGAACACTTAGAAAATAGTTTGAGTTTGAGTTTTTCAAATCAGTTTTAAAGTGTTGGTGATTTAAAACTTATTTAGGGACTTATAAAACAATTTTAAGTTTTTCAAATTGATCCTTAAAGATTTAATTATATCAAAATCAAACATAGGTTTCACAGTTTTCGAGGGAGAGCGCGTAATGGCGCGTTCAAATTAGCCATTGCTTATGTTGAAAATGAATCTAAGCTAGTTCCCTTCGAACAACTTATCTGCATAAGCCTATATATGTTTGATTAGTTTAAACAACTTTCTTTAATCATATAACTTATGCATATATTTTTCTTCCTATTTTTTTCATACGGGACATATATTTCTTCGAATTTTTTATATCAATATATGTATATCAAGAAAAGTTGAGAGACTCGACTCTAACTTAAAAATCAGTCTACTAATTATTATAAATTTTGAGTTATTCGAATTTCTATTTTACAACTCAAACTTTATTTGAAATTTTTTCGAGTTGAGTCGAGTTTATGAAATTTCGAGTTTTTTCGACTTGAATTGAGTTGAAAATTTTAATTTTTTTCAAGTTAAGTCGTGTAACCCCCTCGTCCCGGTCTGGCCGGGTGACCGGTTCGAGTGAGTCACACGGGGAAAACCGAGTGAAAACTCCCAAAGGAATTCCCCCTCGGTTAGCAACCCTATTTTTTTCATTTTAAAATCTTGTCTAGATGACTTTTAGATCCTAAGTGATCATATAGCGGAACAACACTCACGAGACACGCAAATGAACTCAATTAAGACTTATACTGCAGGCGGTATCGATACACCTAAGGGGCGTATCGATACCCCCTTGACTAGGTCAACAGGTCTAAGTCAACCCGTAGAGGCCGTATCGATACACCCAAGTGGTGTATCGATACCCTCCCCAACGGTTGACTTCCCATGGTCAAAGCTAAGATGACGGTATCGATACCCCAGAGGCTGGTATCGATACCGAACTGGACAGTAGCTCCAGTGACCAAAATGGTATCGATACACCAGAGGCCCGTATCGATACCGAACTGGACAGTAGCTCCAGTGACCAAAATGGTATCGGTACGCCCCCTCGTGTATCGATACACGATGCCTGAAACAAGAAGGAGGTATCGATACCAGACCTGCCGTATCGATACCCCTGCACAGCAAAAACCTCCAAACTCAACTAAAACGAACAAGACTTGATCCTAGATGCAATATAGGACTTCCCTAGCCCCAAACAAGCACTCATACAACATTTACATACCAATATATAGCCATACAAGCACCCAACATGTATAAACAACAAGGAACTCATGCAAAGGACTCAAGATGGCATTCAAACATTCAAAGATCATGCTTCAACATCCAAACATATAGGTCAATTCTAAGGCACATGGCCAACATTCAAGATAAGCATTTAGGCATGAATTACAAGTTAGACATGGCAACACAAGCCACACAAAAGCGAGTTAACAAGGAGTCTAAGCAAGCTCCTAAGCAAACTAACATTCATCCAACAAAACATCACATATAAAAGAGTCATACAAGCTCATACACAACCCATGCCACATTGCTAACTAGTACAAAATCACCACCGTACTTGAGTCACAGACTTGGAAGCCCTTCTTGCCTTGCCTCGAGCTAACGCCAAGCTAACGATCTGCATTGTTGAACATTGAGAGCGTAAGCTATAAGCTTAGTGAGGGTGCTCTAAAACGAAAAACATCAACAATGCAGGGTTCAAGCATGTTAAATCCTAATCTCACATATATCAAGCATTGACATGAAAGCAAGTAGACCTAGCTAGTCTTTCAAGTGGCATATATGGTCTCTCAATCCTAACAAGATCAATTATCAACATCAACATCATATAGCAACACCATATATCACCAACATATATCATCATCACATACCACAATGTATGAACAAGTTAATTAGCCACTTTAATTACCCCGATTGTGCATATTTATAACTAAACAACACTTTACCTCGGTGGGATTACACTCATCACCGGACCTTGCGTGTGCGGGATTCCACTCATCGCCACACGCCCTACGGATGGGATTCCACTCATCATCCCGTAGAAATATATAAAAAGCTTCCGGTGGAATGTTACATCACCGTACTCCTCCTTGATGACTTAACGCCATCAAGGCCACGTACGTTTTGACTCAATTTGTGTGCACACTATCCTAATGATCGATCATTTACAACCGGTAATTATTTAGTGCCAATTATCAACATCAACCACATGTCATCAACCACACTCATGCTCATCACATATATCCACAACATGATATATATACACATGCACCATATAATCACAAGTACAAGAGCATAGTCATTAAGCACATAGCATTTAAGGATATCAAAAGCTAAGCTATCAACTTGAATTAAATGAAAGTGGCCTACCAAGCACACTTTACACACACACTCAACACATACTCGAACCAAACTTAAAAACAAGTTGAAACCACTCACCGCCCTTCCTTAGCTAAACGATACAATCCTCCTACGAACTCGGATTCGGTCCCAAAGCCTCTTCAACGCTTCCTCTTGTTTCTAGCCAAACAAAACATACACATTACTTCCAAATCAATGCTAAACTCAACCACCAACTTGCTTTGCAAACACAAACCAAATTCCACAATTTTCCCAACCTACATCACATCTCAAAACCCAATTTTCGGACCCCAACAACCATTGGCTGAAATACCCATTTCTAAGCATCCAAATGACTTCCAAACCATCCCAAATCACCCTTCTAACATAGGTAGACTATCAGCCCTTTAATTCCCACATTAAACCCACCTAAAACCCAAGTTTTCATACTCTAAAATCTGCCCTAAAGACCCATTACGAAATTTCATCCAAAATCAACCAAATTAAGATATATAGTGTATTTCATCATGCTTAAGTAAAACCCCAACATGATTCATCAAAACAAATTGAAAAACCCCTTTAAAAACCCAAATCTTAACATAAACCCTAATTTCCAAAACTCTATATTTTTGAAATCTAAGACAATGGTTGGATAGGGGATAAAGAGGAGAGTTGGAAAACATATTTACCTTTCAAAAACGCCTTGAATTGAAGAAGAGAATGAATGGAATAGTAACTTGATGTTTTGAGAGGGTTTGGGGGAAAAGAGATGGTTTCCAACGTGAAAAGAGATGGGGAAAAGGGAGGAAGACAACTTTTTATTAAAGTGATCTAGCTTTTTAAAAGTTTTTGGTAAAATTGCAACATAGGTCCCTCCCTTCTCATTAAAGCTTAAATTGGTCATTATATGAAGTTGGATTATTTTAATTAAGTTTCATTCGACTCGAACTAAACCCGGCTAACTCCTAAGCCCAAAACACGGGTGTTACAACTCTCTCCCACTTAAGGAATTTCTTCCCCGAAATTACCTGACTGAAAGAGATACGGAAACTGCTTTTCCATATCCTCCTTCCTCTCCCAAGTGGCCTCGTCCACACCTCTACGTTGCCACCGCACCTTCACTAACTCAATCGATCTACCCCTCAACACCTTACTGTCAGAAGCTAGGATCTCCACGGGCTCTTCCTCATAAGTCAAATCTGGATTCAATTCGATTTCTTCTACGGGCATAACATGTGACGGATCGGATCTATACTTACGAAGCATCGATACATGGAACACATCGTGTATCTTCTCTAGCTCGAATGGCAAACGCAACTGATAAGCAACGGGACCAACCCTCTTCACAATCTCATACGGTCCTATGTACCTCGGACTCAACTTTCCCTTTCGGCCAAATCTCATCACTTTCTTCCACGGAGACACTTTCAAGAATACCCTTTCACCCACTAAGAACTCAACTTCCTTCCTCTTCAAATCGGCATAGGACTTCTGCCTATCCGAAGCAGCCTTCAAACGATCACAAATCAGTTTTACCTTGTCGGTTGTCCCCTTGAGCAAATCCGGCATAGGTAACAGTTTTTGTCCTACCTCGGCCCAACACACTGGAGTCCTACACTTCCGGCCATACAAGGCCTCATACGGAGCCATCTGAATGCTCGACTGAAAACTGTTATTGTACGCAAACTCTACTAGAGGCAAATGCTTCTCCCAAGTACCCTGAAAGTCAATGATACAACAACGAAGCATGTCCTCCAAAATCTGAATAACCCTCTCTGACTGACCATCTGACTGAGGATGATAAGAAGTGCTGAAGTTCAGACGGGTACCCAAAGCTGTATGCAGACACTCCCAAAATCTAGAAGTAAACCGTGGATCTCTATCTGATACAATGGACTTCGGCACACCATGCAATCTAACAATCTCGCCAATATACAAATCGGCCAATCTATCTGAAGTGTAAGTAGTGTTGACTGCCAAGAAGTGAGCACACTTCGTAAAACGATCTACTATCAACCAAACTGAGTTCTTCTTCGTAGGAGTCAAAGACAAACCCGAAACAAAATCCATGGTGATGTTCTCTCATTTCCATTCCGGTATTCTCAACGGCTGTAACAAATCTGAGGGAACCTGATGTTCCGCCTTCACTCTCTGACACACTAAGCACTTACTCACAAAGTCGGCTACATCTCTCTTCAAGCCAACCCAAAAGTACTCATTCTTCAAATCACGGTACATCTTCGTACTTCCAGGATGCATAGCAAACGGACTACTGTGAGCTTCAGTCAAGATAGTACGTCTCAAATCATTGTCTTCTGGCACAACTATTCTGTCTTTGAAACACAAAACCCCATCGGAACTAAAGCTGTAGTCTGAAGATCTACCCTCGGCTATATCTTGCACGTGAGGTGCCAAAGACCTATCTAAGAGTTGTTTCTCTCTAATCAACTGACCTAGAGTAGGTCGAACCTGAAGCTCGGCTATCAAGCCACCATCTCCGGACAAACTCAATCTAGCAAACATAGCTCTCAAGTCTACGACCACCTTCCTACTCAAAGCATCGGCCACTACATTGGCCTTACCCGGATGATACTCAATAGTAAGATCGTAGTCTTTTAGCAGCTCTAACCACCTACGCTGTCTGAGATTCAAATCTCGCTGAGTCATAATGTACTTCAAACTCTTGTGGTCGGTGTATACTGTACATTTCTCACCATACAGATAATACCTCCAAATCTTCAGAGCAAACACAACTGCAGCTAACTCTATGTCATGGGTCGGATAGTTGCGCTCATGGGTCTTCAACTGTCTTGAGACATAAGCCACTACTCTCTTGTCTTGCATCAAAACACATCCTAGCCCTACATAAGAGGCATCACTGTAGACTACATAGTCCTTCCCGGACTCAGGCTGAATCAAAATCGGAGCTTGGGTCAAAGCTTCTTTCAATTTCTCGAAGGCTCTCTGTCTTGCATCTGTCCACTCAAACTGAACACTCTTCTGAAGTAACTGTGTCAATGGAGCGGCTAACTTAGAGAAACCCTCTACAAATCTTCTATAGTATCCGGCTAAACCTAGGAAGCTACGTACCTCTGTCACAGACTTCGGTTGCTTCCACTCAACAATGGCTTCAATCTTCTTCGGATCAACTCTAATGCCTTCAGCTGACACTACATGTCCTAAGAAGACTACCTCTCGGATCCAGAATTCACACTTGCTGAGCTTCGCATACAACTGATGATCTAGCAAAGTCTTCAAGACAAGTCTCAAATGTCGGTCATGGTCTTCTTCAGTTCGAGAGTATACCAAAATGTCATCAATAAATACAACTACAAACTGATCTAGATACTGATGAAAGATCATATTCATCATGTCCATGAAAGCTGCCGGTGCATTAGTCAACCCAAATGGCATGACTAAAAACTCATAATGCACATACCTAGTCCTAAAGGCTGTCTTCGGTACATCAACCTCTCTAACCTTTAGCTGGTAGTAACCCGATCTCAAATCAATCTTCGAAAAGACAGATGCTCCCCTCAACTGATCAAACAAGTCATCTATTCTAGGCAACGGATATTTATTCTTCACTGCCAACTGGTTCAACTGTCTGTAATCTATACACATTCTCATGCTTCCATCTTTCTTCTTCACAAACAACACCGGTGCACCCCAAGGTGAAGAACTAGGTCGAATAAAACCTCTATATGTCAATTCTTGCAACTGAGTCTTCAACTCTTTCAATTCTTTCGGTGCCATACGATACGGAGCAATCGAAACAGGGGCTGAATCAGAATAAGTCTCAATGCTGAACTCTACCTCTCTGTCCGGTGGTAACCCTGGCAATTCTTCCGGAAACACACTAGGAAAGTCACATACTGTCCGGATGTCCTGAGGTCTAACCTCACTCATGTTAGGGTTCATCACATACGCTAAGTATGCTTCACACCCCAACTCAACTAATCTCTTAGCCTCTAACACTGAAACCACATTGGACAAGAACTTCACGTTCTCACCCACCACTACAATCTCATAGTCATCGGTGAGCTTCAAAGATATCCGCTTAGTCTCAAAATCTATCCTAGCTCTATGCTCCGTGAGCCAATCCATACCCAGAATCACATCGAAACCATAGAAAGGAAGTTTCATCATATCCACTGGAAACACATGTCCCTGAACCATCAATGGACACCTTCGGTACATCTTCCTAACTACTACCGTGTCCCCAAAGGAACTAGTAACACTAACTCCTACCTCTAACAATTCACAAGGCAAATTCAAAGACTGTGCATGCTCACTCAATATGTACGAATGTGTAGACCCAGAGTCAATCAAAGAAAGCAAACCCAAAAACTGTATCGAGAAGTTACTTGCGATCACATCGGTGTCATGCTGCTCCCCGCGCTGAGCGTAAACCCTAGCCTGTCCTCCGCCCTCCGGCTGGACTGCAACAACATGAGCTAAATTTCTCTGACCATCGTTCCTCGGCTGGAAATTACCTCTACCGCGCCCGCGGCCTCTCTGAAAATCATTGGCTCTAGCAGGAGCCTGAGCTGGTGCCTGTCCCACCTGATGTGGACAGTCACGCCTAATGTGGTCTCTAGCACCACAACTCCAACAAGAGTGATAATTTCCCCAACACTCCCCGGTGTGGTTCCTCCCGCAAGTAGCACATGTGGGCAACTTCCCACCAGCTCTCTGGCCCTGGTGGCCCCTACCGTGGTTACCGCCACCACGCCTATGATCATACTGATGTCTGTTGTCTTGATGCCTCTTGGCATCACCTCTATCGAAGTTGCTGGACCTCTTACCCGAACTAGATCCACCTGACCGCCTGGTCAAACTCAAACTGTGCTCCAAGTCCTTGGCCCTCGAGACCAAGACATCGAAATCAGTGTAGTCTGAAGCTAGAGTATAAGTCTTGATTTCTTCATTCAGCCCATAACGGAAGCGGTTACAACGCTCCACCTCAGTAGGTACAAGCTCGGGTGCATACTGACTCAGTCTAACAAATCTGATCTCATAATCGGTCACAGACATACTCCCCTGAAGCAATGCCATAAACTCTCTCTTCCTCTCATCGAGGTATCGCGGATCCAAATACTTCTTCCTGAATGTTGTCTCAAAGAACTCCCATGTAATCTCGGCCTCATACATCCCTGAAGTAACGGTGACCCACCAGGTGTAGGCATCACCCTGAAGCAAGGACTCAACGCATCCCAACTTGCGCTCACCAGTGCATCCCATCTGAGCAAGGATACGGACGGTCTTCTCAAACCATAACTCTGATCGCTCTGGAGTAGCACCTCTAAACTCTTCGGCCCCAAGGCCCCGAAGTCTCTCTAATGGCAACCCGGTGCCCTCACCCTGATGATGAGCTGCCTGACCTCCAGCTACTGCAGCCTGAAATGCTTCGGCTATCGCCTGAACCAACGGAGCTAAGTCTATCCCGGCCGGTCCTTGGCCACCTTGACCTCCTTGTGTTACAAGTCGGCTAACTCCTAAGCCCAAAACACGGGTGTTACAAGTCAAGTTTTGCTCACCCTGCTAACTCGGCTATTACACCTTACTCTTTCAACGCTCTTGTTTTCTTCTTCAATATCACTTACAATATAGTATTATTTATTACAATCAAGTTTAAAATTAGGCTAAATTAGGGATTTATTGTGGAAAAAAACTAGAAAATGTGGTTAATTCAAAATTATTTATGTTTTTTTAATTTATAGCATTTGTCAAAATCATCTTCATAATCAGAGAGTCGAGATGGCAGATGGCTACAATTTCGTGAATTCCGCACCGCACCCGCCTCAATTGAGGCGGTGATAGGTATAAGTTTGGTGGGTAGTGGGCGGGTGTGGATGTAAGAAGTCATACCCGCCGTGGGTAGTGGGTAGGTGGTGGATTTAAGACCTTACCCGCCCCGCATCCGCCCGCCCCGCATCCTATCCGCCATATAAATTTGGATCATTATGAATTTAGATGTAATTTCACAAACTATTCTATAAATCCTAAAATTTTATAGGATATTCCTTGTAATTTATGTTTTGTGGATGTTCTTAAATTTATGTTTTATGTGTATGGTTGCTGCCAGGCGGGTATAGGCGGGTACGAGATAGATAATGGGTGTCCAATTGGGTGGTGGCTGTGGGAATGGATTTGAGAATATACCCGCGTGGGCGGGTGTGGATTTGAAAATTATACCTGTCGTGGGTGGTGGGTAGGTGGTGGATATAAAATTTTTAGGTGGGTATGGGGTTTGAATTTAGAGTCCAGAGTTAAATTTAAAAAAAAAATTAACTGGAGAAATTCCTCTACTATGCATCAAATATTAACAAAATTATATTTAAAATCACCTACGATTTTATTTGGTTTTAATTTCATTTGTTACTTTGGTTTCTCATGTAACTTCTAGCTATGATTTTTGGTCACTAATATAAAAATATATATAATAAAAAAGAAAATTTTGAATTTTGTTAGTTTAAATATACATTTAGTATCTAAATTTATTATGTTTTTTTTTTTAAATCGGAACTTGAAAAAAATTACTCTCAAATTGGCACTTAAATTTTCATTTCATTTATTGTTATGGTACAATTTTGCAACGGTGTTAACTTTTGATGGCATGACAATACAAAATTGAGTGGCGTGTCTATGACAATGTAAGGAATAAAAGTTTAGTACTTACTTCAGAACATAACTGTAGGTACCAATTTAAAAATAAGATAATGAATTCAGGCACTAAATATATATTTAAATTAATTATGCCGTATCAACTAGAGAGAAAAAAAAAAACAAGTTTAAATACTAAATCTATATTTAAATTAATTCTTCCCAACGCAAAAAGACTTCGAAGTTCGACCAAACCAAAAGTATGCTTCCGAAGATCTATTCAAATCCACCCTTACCTATAAATTAATACACCAATGCCAAATAGTTTTCTCCCCTTGGACTTAGGCAAGTAGTCCTGCCCTTTTGAATAGCTCTATTTTAACTTAGAAAAGACGGACAAATCTGGAGATCAAAGGAAAACTGATCAACATGGTGTGACTTAATCACATAAAAGCTAAATCCATACGCCACCTGAAACAGCTATTAGGACTAAAGAGCATCCAAGTATCAACTCAGATTCCGAAATTCGAAAACTGGAAGACTGCATTCACTGCTGCGCAACACGAAAATGTAAGTTATAGTAATAAAAAGTAATAATCTACACAAAGCCTATGCACTTTATGTCACTGCATCTCATTCATGTACCTAAAGGACCAAAGTAGTCGGCTTGCAATTCAAGGATTTTTCAGTACCAAAAGAATTCGCATTCATTTTAGCCGCTGCTTTAAAACATCTGTGAATAAAACCGATCGGGTTAGTCCCTCCCTCCATCGGCTGCTACTGTCTTGACTTTTTCGTGCATGATGGACATTTGTAAAACTTAATCAGTTCGGCCTTGGCTGGTGTTATCTTGACACACTTTCCATGGTACCATTGTTCACAATTGTCGCAACCGATCCAAAACTCATCAGAATTGTACCCTCCCCCGCAGCTGCCACAAAATGTATCACCCTGCTCTTCTTCATCCTCATAATTTTCATCAGCTAACTTAGGATTGATTCTTGGCTGTCCGTCAATTGACCTCTGAGGCAAAAAGGTAAAATTATAAATACAAAAGTAAGCAAATAAAAGACGAAACGGTGATACAGAGTTCCACATTAACAGTTTGAATTGTTTTCATTATCCTCATGAATGGAGAGGGCATCACAAATTCACCTTTGTGTTGTTTCGCGATTTGCTTCCACTCTCCACTGTGGGTTTGTCTTTGACAGGCTTCCTTCCAGTTACAACTTCAAAGACAGTTGGAAGATCATTTATCATGCTGAATAAGCGCTTCCTGTTGAGTTAAAACCACAAAACACATGACTAATAAAGTCCGGTCACAAAAAAGTTTCAGAAAATCGAGAGAGAGAGCATTGAAATCACAGGTACCAACAATGTTGTAGCGGGTGCTAGGTCTCTTGTGAATTGTGATCTTACCAACACAACACATTTTCTAAAATACATTTATATTTAAAAAAAATAAAAAGACATTGGAAAGTCGCACCAACTTCCAGTCTACAATCAGAAACAGATACACGAGAAAGCAACCTTCCAGGTAAAAAATGCGTGCTTGTAAAATATGCATGCATGACAGGGTTGTCCGGCACAAGTAGAACAAGGAGATACCAATTTAAGACCCAAAGCCAAAAGGTCAAATTGGAGATTCTCAACACGACGTTGGTACCTGTGATGTCAAGGTTAAAGTTGATTCCAAACAGAACAATCTCCCTCAATCCAAGCAGAACACTATAAACACCCTGATTCCTATACAAGCTAAAGTTCAGTGAATGTCAGCCACCTAAAAGAAAAAATTCATGGCTTCACGCGATTAAGAAGTGCCATAGTTTTATAAACTCAAAATATCGAGCGAACAATCTGGAAGCAACATTTTAATAATTTAAAGCCTAAATTATGAAGTCCATAAGGAAGGTAATTGGACAAAGAAAGCGTGCAGAAACCACATATTCACGGATTCATATCCAATAACAAACAATATGCTTCATCATTGTAGCAGTCCCATATTTATTAGTCTGGCTCAAAGACAAAATGATCAGAAGAAACATAACAAAACAATGACCCCGATAGAATAAATACCACCCAATATCATCATCACAACTCCGATTATTATCTTGTCCAATTTCAGCCCAACACAACTTCCTTTTATGTCAAATCATACTCTTATACCTCTACGATTAACATATATAATTGTTTAATGCAACTAACAAGAGAAGAAAACTAAGATCATAACCACAATATCAGTGCAAAAATAACAATAAACATTCCAATTCCAGTAGAGGAAAGATAGATGCCAGAACAATGTACCTCTCATTCCGATTAAGTCGAGCTCCAAAGTAGAAAGACACGGAGAGCAACCAACAATCACTATGCACAGCAACCAGTGAAAGCCAGTCTTTACGGTTCATCCCATCTCTTGCAAAATTAATACCCAAGGCTGGCTCAGGGAGCTCCGGTGGAACTTCCTCTGCTGGTAAAGCGACCTCCCAAGCCTCATTTGGGTATCCATACAAACACAAATTCTCCTTATCTAAGCAGCAAAAAATCAAAATGCTTCAAACAAATTTAAAGCTGTGATCAAAATCACAAATTCTACAGCCTATAAAGCACAACTTGGACATTGCTCAGCTGAATTTATCATGTAAAAGAAAATGCAGAAAAAAATGAAAGAAACCAAAAATGTATTGCATATTGCACATGAATGAAACTTCTATCCCTTCTCAGCACCACAAAAAGGTCTAGCAGTCTCGAAGAAGAATGGAAAACAAATTCGTACTAGATGTCTAAAACAAGAAGACAAAAAGTTCAATAAAAAATTCCTCACTAATTTCCATCAACTTCCTAGACTAAAAAGCAACTCATTTGCAATTTTCCCTAAAGAGAAACTCATGATATAGATTGAAAATCCAAGAGCGGATAAAAAAATCAGAATCCTTGGAACAATTAAGGAATATCCATGCAAAGGCAAAACGGAACTCCGCGCTTCAAAGATTGAACCGGATCGATTCTATCAACCGAGAAACTGCTTAGCTCACTCTAAATCAAAAGCATCGCAGAGAAACAGAATTCCGTCTCTATTTTCCTCAAAAAACAAATAAAATTAGAAGAAAAAAAGTTCAAAAAAAAACTTACCCGGATCGCATTGCGAGTAGAAATCATCTACATCTGATCCAAATCACACGAAAGCATAAGCAATATTGATGAGAAAAAAAAAGTTAAAATAAATTCAAAGAATGAACTTAGGGTTTAAAGAGAGGGAAAATCACCATAAGTAAGAGCGCGAACGAGACCAGAGCGTCGAGCGCTATAGTCTTTGAAGATCTCTTCTACAGTGCGAGGACTAGGAGAAGCCATTTTTTTTCCTCCAAATAAGATGTATAAATTATAATTTATTTATTTTTTATGTGTGTAAGAACTAAAAAGCTAGTGTCTTATTTTCGGAAACGGATCGGTCGGTTATTCCCAGAAACGGACTTAATTTTAGATTAAATTGTAATTTTGATCCCTCTGATACTGAATACTAAGATTTTGTTATTCTTTTTTATCATTTTACGAGGGATAGGTATCGGTTGGGTCGGGTTTTTAATCAATTTAAAAATGGTCTGAAAATAAATACTTTAAATCTGAATTCGACCTGGCCCGAATGTATTTTTTTAAAAATTCGACTCGACCCGACCAAAAAATAAATACCCTAAACTCAACCCGACCCAACATATAGAAAAAAATAATTGTAGGGACCTATATGTAAAAAATAATTTTAGGAGACTTAATCATAAAAAATAATAGTTTTAAGGACTAAATTATAACTAAAATTTTAATTTTAAAGACCTAATTATAAATATATACATAATGTATTATTATAAATATTCCTAAAAATTTTAGGAAAAAATTACGCAATTAGTCTCGGGTCAGGTCAGGTCGAATATTTTCTATCCTGAACCCGAATTAACTTCACCCTTAATAAAAATCCAACCCGATTAGGCTGGGTCGGGTCAAAACCCGACCGGTTCAAGTAAAATGTCCATCCCTATTTGTATACCATGTCTATGTTGTATACTTAGCTCACGTACCTTGATCTAAAAAAATTAATTCAGATACTTTTTTATTTTACAATTTTAATTTTTACTCGCCAATAAATATTAAATTTTAAAATTAAAATTGATAAATTATAAAACATAACTAAATTCATAACTTAAGTATAATACATAAATTAATAATATAATTTAACCTAACATATTTAACGGTTGTTGACTGAGTTTAGACTGGAATTTAAATTTTTAAGAAAAACGTGAACTAAAAATAAGTAAATTAGACTATAAAGATTAAATTTACAATTTATACATAATACTAATATTATTGGTATCTAAATTATTTTAATTAAAACGATAATGTGAATTTATGTTGTGTTATGTTGAGTATCTACCTCAACATTTTAACTGTAATAGCAATAGTAATTATTTAAATTAATTAATAATTTATAAAAATAAATTTTAAAATTATATGGCATTTAATTTGATCATAATAAACAAGAGTCAAAACTTAACTTCTCTTATAAAAAATAAATAGGGTTTTTGATTCTCAGATGTTAAAGAGGATGAAAAAAAAGGAAATTAAGATTTTTCGGGTTAATTAATTCAAATTAAGTTTATTATAAGAATAATACTCCCAATTTAATTTAGTCCATTCTATTCTTAACCTTGCTTAATGAATTTAATGCTTTATCCCGTTAAACCAATCAACTATTTATAAATTATTAGTTCTTATCGCAGGATTTCATTTGTCAGTTGGGTGATACTAAAAAACAACTATTATAAAAACAAATTAAAACAACTATTATAAACTGGTTTCAGTATATTTTGAGGGAAATTAATTGGGCCTTGTTTGGTTTAGGTCCTTTGGAAGGACCTGTTTGGTTTTTCAGAGAAACTTACTGGGCTTGTTTGTGGCATTTTGGAAAACACGTTAGGGGCACTGTAGCGTTGGATCATTTATTTTATGGATTTATATCACTTTTAGTTTTCATAAGTGACTTAGTCTTATGTTTTAGAGTTTTATTTTATAGTTTAAGGGTTAGGGTTTTAAAATTTAGGGATAATGTATTTAGGTTTTAAGGTTAGAATTTTCGAGTTTAGAGGTTGGGTTTAATTTTTAGGGTAATATGGTTAGGATTTAGGTTTTAACTTATAAACCCTGAATTATAACCTTAAACTCTAAATTTTAACCATCATCCCTAAATTCTAAACCCCTAGACCTAAACCGCTAAACCCTACATCCTAAACTAAACTCAAAACCCTAAAATTAAGGTGCTTGTGAAAACTAAAAGATTACACCGCTAGTGTATAGGATAATAATCCTTATTTTATACGGCTTATTAAAAAAGAATTATTATACCATACACAAGCGGTGATTTTTTTTTGTTTCCATGAGTGCCTTGATTTTAGGGTTTATGAGTTTAGTTTAGGGGTGTTAGTATATGGGTTTAGAATTTAGGGTTCATGATTATAATCTAGGGTTTATGGTTAAAATTTAGGGGTTGTGGTTTAAGTTTTAGGGTAACATTGTTAGGAATTTAGGTTTTAACCTATACACCCTAAATTTTAACCCTAAACATAAAAATATATCAACAACTCTTAAATTCAAAACTATTATATTTAAACTCATAAACCCTAAACCTAATAGAGAAGAGAAATAAAATGATGCAAATTTTCAAACACCGAAAGAGATTCCACAATCCACTAGGGGTAGGCAAAAATACTCGATCCAACAACCCGAATTTAAAAATATCGGATAATTCCCGGAAAAATTACCCGACCCGGAAAATTTCTCGAGACACGGGCCGAAAGTTTCTCTTTACCGGGTACCCGACCCGACCCGATAAAATTTAATATATTTTTTTTATATTTAAAATTATATTTTTATTTTATGTTTCTTAATATGTTTACTCTAAAATTAAGTTTAATTCCCTAAATTTTTTCTATGTTTGTATTATATTCTTTTAAGTTTAATTTTTTAAATATTTTTGTGTTTAACATGTAATTTTTTTTAATTTTAGAATTAAAAAAAAAAGAAAAAAAAAAGAACCAGGTACCCGAATTTTACAGGTACTCGAATATAATGGGCCGGGACACAGGCCGCTTAATGAGGTACCCGGATGAACCGAATACCCGATTTTCTGGGTACCCGACAATTCCCACCCCTACAATCCACACTACATTTAAAGAAAATTGAGTGACTCGTTAATTATATACATGAAAAACGAAAAGAAAAGAAAAAACAGAACCAAAGGTCCGTCGACAACAAAGACGGTCACAATTATAGGAAATTGTCGCAGAGCACTAATAAACTCATCCAGTAAAAGCGTTGATTTTGTTTTAATTCGTTAATAGTAAATCCGATCATATTACACGAATAAAATTGTATTCTTGATAAATATTAAAATTATATATAAACTATCATATGTGTTATGTGATATATGCATTTTGATTTTGGACAATTGTACACATAAAATTTTAATTTAATTGTAAACATAAAATTTTAATTTTAATTGAATTATATATTTTAAAAATCAATACATTCTATTATTTTCATATTAAATAAAAATAATTGTTTGTGTATATAATATCTAAACGTAAAATGATAATACATTGATAATGCCTCTAGTAATTTATGGGGATGGAATCAAATCAAATTTTTGTGTAATCAATTATACAAAAGTCAAAGTATATATATATGATCAACTTATACTGTTTAAAATTCTTTAAATTTTACACTTTTCTCGGATCGTTAGATGGGGAAATGGATGGTTGAGATTAACTTCGTGTTTTTAATTCCCAAGTGATAATTTTCACATATTTTACTGTTAATCTCATCCATCCGTTTCACTCATCCAACGATCCAAAAAAGGAGTAAAACTTATAGAGTTTTACACAATGTAATTTGATCATATCCCTATATATATATATATATGAGTAATTATACCATGTACTGCGATAGAAATATTTTATTTCAACAATGTCCTAATTTCATGGGTTATAGATTCGGTTTAGGGTTTATACTTTAGTGTTTATCGTTAGAATTTAGAGTTTAGGGGTTATAAGTTAAAACCTAAACCTCTAATATATTACCCTAAAAGATAAAGCCTAACCTTCAAACCCCAAATTCTAACCACATACATAAATTCTAAACCCCTGAAATAGTTCCCTAACCCCTAAAATTAAGTCTCTTTGTGGAAACAAATGTTTCCACCACTATTGCATTATATATTTTCCCTATATATAATATTGTACAACATATGAAAGTTTATATGTAGTTTTGATATATAATTCAGATTTAGTACTACATAGACTTATTATAGGGACGACTCTTTTAAATTAATTTCTTTCATTCATGAATCATGACACTAGAATTCAAACCACTAATATTGTTTAATAAATCTAACTTTTCATCTCATTAAACCATCTGATTGTTTGTTAAACCTAAAATATCTTGATTATTTGAATTTTATAAATCTTATTTTAAAAATCTAATATTACATAGGATAGAAAATAAGTTGCAAAGCCAACGAGACATTAATTTAAGGTCAACTTTTCTTTGTTTTTCAAATCAATTTTCAGAGTCAAAACCATTTTTATACTAAAACAATAAAAAATAAAATTGGGAAATAAGTTTTGTAATAAAATGTTTTTCAAATCAGCTTTTGGCTAAGCGGAAAAAATATTTTTAACTTTTGGATAGAAAAAAGTTATAAGAAACTGTTTTAGACACGTGTAAATCTTAATTCACACGTCTGTCAATTTTAGGAGAAATTATTATATGGTCCCGGATCACCACGTCATCTATGGTCTCTATCCACTAAAAATAAGCCACATAATTTTTTTTCCATATTATTATTTTATTTATAATCAATTTCTATGTAATCACCCACTCTCTATTTACATGGCTTAAAAAGATGAAGATTCATCCTTGGAAAAAAATGACATGAAAAATAACAAATTATGTGGTTGATTTTTACTGGGAGAGACCATGAATAACGTGGTGGTCCGGGACCTTGCAATAATTTTTTCAATTTTAGAGTTTACTAATACTATGTTGCGTCTGAGTATAAATATCTCTTTTTATAATACAGTTTGGGTATCATTTAACTTTTTTTTTTCTAACCTCAATTTTTGTTTGATAGGCCAAATGAAGTAACTAGTAAGTTTCGAACATTGATTCTCAATTCTCATCATTCATCAAGGTTCTAATGAATACTCAACCAATTAAACTTGAATTTTAATCTTTCACGCTATTGTATAACCTATAATATTGAACATTTCCAATTAATAAATACCATTTTTCAACTTCATTTTACTTGTAGTAGTTTAAAAAGATGGATGCAAGTAAAGAGTAAAATTAGGACAAAAAAAACTGTAATTGTCACATTCTTAGAGAAGCAAACAACATTATAATTGTCTGGTTGCATTGCATGCGTAGATTTTCAGTTCTTCCATATGGATAACATGTGAAGCCTGTGTGGACAATAAGTTTCATACAGTTCTGTTTTGTCAGCCCAAAAACCAAGTTGTGTCCTTTAGATGAATCTTATGTTTGCAAAAAAAACAAAATGATAACAACAAAACTCGCCACTTTACATTAAATTGGGAAAACAAATTAGTGGTTGAGATTTAACGAACAAAAATAAAGTAGACGAGTTCGATCAATACTTTCGTTCATGCATTTAATATAATAGAATAAAGCAAACCGACGACTTTAATTCTAGTGTATATAATTATAAAGAACAAAGAATTGGAGCAATCAAACTCGTACACAAAATCCTCATCCAACCATAATTATATTTATCTTCAAGCATATTATTTTAAAGAATACAAATAGTCATTAAATTGCTTTAAAATATTTTTTTAGTTATTGAGATTTCAAAAGTTAAAAATATCATATTCTCAGTGTCTTAGTTGAAAAATGGATGATATTCATCTGAAGAAGTACATGTTTAAATCGCTTTGTCCAGTGTTCACAAGATGTATGCTCATTGTCAAAAGGTTAAGAATATGTACGAACAAATACTACATCGTAATCACATTTAGATCATTCAAAAAAAGTTAAAAATGATCACTCATAACATTTTTTTTAACAAATCATAATTCTAATCTTATTCATATTTAGAGGGGAGGGGAAGTGAAACTCTAAGGGAAGGAAGTGGATGCTCCTAGTGGGTATAGAACCTATGACCAATGGTGGAGCCAAGATTAAATATCAGGAGGGGCCAAAATATTGAATTAAAGAAAATACAATAACTTATTAGGTATTTAAACTCAAAATTCATATGACAATGTCTAATTTATTTAATATTTAAACTTATAAGGATCATGAGACTATTAGGGGAGCACCATGAGCGACAACTCATGGTCCCAACCAACCTATGGCCCCTAAAAATTAATTATTCTTATTTTTAATTTATCAAATAAATAAATAAATAATCTAATATTAATTTTAATTCTCTTTCCAAATCTCAAATTTATTTATTTTTTTGCCAAATTTAATTATATATGCATTCTTCTCCAGTCTAACAATAAAAAAACAAATGATATAATATTTTTTTATTTTTTTTATTTATTATTCAAAATCAAACTCCATATCATACCTACAATTCAATTCTTTCAAATTTTCTTAACAAAACAATAAAAACAATGTGTTTGACGATTTAATCATGTTTCTATAGTTTATTAATGAAATATTAAATTAATAGTTTGAAATCACATTTGGCCGGTTGGCCAAGTTGCTCATATTTGTTCTCATATTTTCTTATGTCATGGGTCCTAGACCCACTAGGAGCACTCTCATTCCTTCTTTTAGAGTCATTTTCTCTCCCCCTCTAGGTAGAATTATATTAGGATTTGTCAAAAAAATGCGATTTTTTTCGCTCTATAAGGCTTTATTTTTTAATTTTCGCTCGGGCCTCCGAAAATGACCGAGACTGCCCTAATAAAGACCTGAATTGTTATTAAACTAAGAAATTTGAGAATACATACCCATTATTCTTTGGTTCAGCCCTACTTGATTAAATATTCAATAAATGAGTGTAATTTTTAATTTAAATACTTATTTTTGTAGGGGCTAAAATACTATTAAACTAAAATTTATCTAATGTATAAAATTTTTAACAAACGTTGGGGCGTCTTTGGGCCACAACATAATTTCACCACTACCCATGACATAAGAAAATACGAAAGAATAATAATGAGCAATTTGACCAACCAAACAAATATTCTTGCTCAATCATTTATAACAATTGAAATTTTATTGAAAAAAATATATTATTAATAAAGTTTAGTGATTGATTATGACGTGGAGAAATGAAATGTGATCAGGTAGGATGGGGGACAGTAGATTCCTCCTCTGATAGTAATAATAATTAAGCGACAGTGGTGATACAGAAGCCAAGGTTGTCTCTTCCGATTGGCTGATTGCATCCAAATCCAAAGAAATTTCCCACCTATTTTTATTCTTCACTTTCACTGTGTTCTTCTTCTGCGTGTCTTTTACACCATCACCTTTCTCATCTAGCGCGTGCAAACCACTCCCAGCTCAAATCTCTTGAATAAATGCACTAACAATCAACATTTAATTTTCTTATTTTTTTAAGGGTAAACTACACCGCTAGTCACCTGACTACTATTTTCTTATTTTGATCATTAAATTATTTTTTAATAAATTTGTCACTAACGTTATATATATTTTTTATTCTGGTCACTGACCGTGAAATTTATGATAAGTTTTAACGAAAATGGTGGTGTGAACTGGTGTAATAACAATTTTAGTGCCTAAATTTACATATTCTATCAATTAAGTTCTAATTTGAAATAATTGAACAAAATTTTGGGTCAAACCTCAAATTCCGATTCATTTTTTCCTAAGTTTGACTGCGTGATGCAAACTAGGAGCAGGGATGACGATTGGAAACTCGACGGTGCATTACTTTATAACGACGATTTTGAGATAGATTACTTTCGAAAGTGATGACGACAACAACGAATGACTGGGGAAAATGAAGATTTTTTTGTTTATGATTTGTTGGTTAGGGTTTGTAAAAGAATATACAAATAATAATTTAAGGGTAACTATATCATGCACTGGCGGTAAATTCTGGAAACTTTTAATTTCTACAATCATTTTAGATTTATCGTTTCTTGACTTAATTTAGGGGTTTAGGTTTAAATGTTTATAATGTAGGGGTTGTGGTTAGAATTTGTGGTTTACACCTTAAACCTAAACCCCTAACATATTATCATAAACCTAAGTTCTAGCATCTAAACCCTAAATTCTACCATGCAATATAAATTTTAAATACATAAACTCTAAACCCTAAATTATGTCATTTAAACCCTAAATTGTTTATGATTTTTTGTTAGAGTTTATAAAAAATATGCTAATAATAATTTAAGGGCAATTAACTAATTATACCATGCACTTATGGTAGAAAACTGTAAACTTTTAGTTTCCACAGTCGCCTTATATTTATGGTTTGTAGACTTGATTTAGGGGGTTTAGGTTTACATGTTTTATAATGTAGGGATTGTGGTTAGAATTTAGAGTTTAGGGTTTATACTTTAAACCTAATTCCCTAACATATTACCCTAAACCATAAACTCTAACCTCTAAACCTTAAATTCTATCATGCCTTATAAATCTAACCACATCCACACCCACTAAATTCTAAACCCATAAACTCTAAATCCTAAATTGTACCCATAAACCCTAAATTTAAGGCACTTATGGAAACTAAAAATTTCCACTGCCGATGCTTGAAATATTTTCCTATAATTTAATGTTAATTATCATTTCTATTACTATTAAAATATAAAGATAGTTAAATTTGGTTTAAAATACGTTTAATTTCATGTTAAGTCTCTTATATTTTAATAATAATTTAAAATTTATTAAAAATCAAATAGTGTATAGTGTTAGTAGTGTGTAATGATATGTGTCGCTCGTTTTAGACTAATTCTAACCCTATATACTTATAAAAACAAAAACATATAAAAGTTGGTACGATGATATGTCGAGTTGAGTAATTTATATTGTGAGTCGTTTTATAAATATTATGTAAAAGAAAATAAGTGATGACCGCATGGGAAGGAGATGTATTTTTTTTCTTTTGATTAAAAATAATGAAATTCATTAGAAAAAAAAAACAAACAGACACAGAAAGTAAAAGCGAAGTCTACGAACGATGGGTTCATCAACATTTAGCAAAGAAAGACCTAAAAAGATGAAAAAGAAAAGTGCCTAAGACTTCGATTTTTTATTTGCAGTTGAGGTGCAATAAAGTTGTTAAAAAGAAAAGTGCTTAAGACTTCGATTTTTTAATTTGCAGTTGAGGTGCAATAAAGTTGTTAAAATAAAAAGTGCTTAACACTTCGATTTATATTTACAATTATTATATTTTTTAAAAGATATATTTATAAAATATATAGTGCATACATTGATAGGTCCAAAAATTCTTTCATTTCTTTTATGACAGGGAACTAATGCACCGTATCTAGTTCTTTAAAATGTAGGTGCAAAATAAGTTGGTTATTCAAAATAATTTTTAAAAATGTGTGTATGAAAATCAACTCGTATATAAAATGCTTTGTGATTTTAAACCCTATATTTAAAAGTTAAAATTTTATTTTATAGTCAAATTAATTATCCGGGTAGAACTTTTATTAAAATTTATCAATTTAATATCCATACTAATAGATCGTTTAATCAAATTAATAAAAAATTAAACACATCAAATTAAAATATGATGTCAAGTGATATGACATATAAAATTATGAATTTTTTTATATTATTATGATAAAATTTTGATACACATGTTGTGTACATTTTACACAAATTTACTTATTTACACTATAATTAAATCTTTAACATTAAACCCTAAGCTCTAAACTTTATACCATAATTTTTAAACACTAACATTATAGAAAAATCACAATTCTTCATAATTGTTTGATCGGATGGTGTGATGAATTTAGGTCTTTGGGTGCCATTGATCGTGGTATGGCTGAGGCAAGATCGCAAGGCTATTCGTTGATGCGCGTTTCGGGTAATCAGATTCTGTTTATGTTTGAGGAATTGGCGAAGAGGGAGGAAATATGTGCTTCTGCAATGATGTCGAATTGGATTGCGAAAATTGAGCCATGGTCAGCGAAATTGGGTTTTTATTAAACGACGTGTTTGACTTGCAGTCTTTGGAGTGTTGATTAATGCTTGGACGAAAGAGACATTTCATAATGTGGCCTCAGTATGAGGATGTTTTGTGGAGGTGGAAGATAGTGTTACCGAACCGAAGAGTTTCGAGAGAGATTGTATGCAGGTAATTTCGTCGTCTTTGTCGAGAATTAAAGATGACATAATTTTGCGTGTTGATGGTAAGGCGTATAAAATTTATGTGTAACCTACACGGGGAAAACCGAGTGAAAACTCTCTAAGGAATTCCCCTCGGTTAGCAACCTTATTTTTTTTTTCCATTTTAAATCTTGTCTAGATGAGTATTTAATCCTATGTGATCATACAGCGGAACAACATTCACGAGGCAAACAAACGAACTCAGCCCAACATCTTACAGCCCAAATTTTAAGCTTTAACTGCAGGCGGTATCGATACCCTTAAGGGGTGTATCGATACCCCCTTGACTAGGTCAACTGGTCAAAGTCAACCCATAGAGACCGTATCGATACACCCAAGGAGTGTATCGATACCCTCCCCAACGGTTGACTTCCCACGGTCAACGCCAAGATGACGGTATCGATACACCAGAGGCCCGTATCGATACCGGAATGGACAGTGACTCCAGTGACCAAAATGGTATCGATACACCCCTCAAGTGTATCGATACCCGAGGCCTGAAACAAGAAGGTGGTATCGATACCGTACCAACCGTATCGATACCCCTGCTACGAACTTGCAGGTTTGAGCTGATTTAAGGCACAAGGAGGCCCTTAAATCCCTCTAAAACCCCAACCAACACACTAACATCAATCCTAAGGCAAATCAAACATAAAAGCATGCTTTAACTTGAAAACAAAGGCACAATCCAACACTAGATGATACACAAACCATACAAACAACATAAGCTTTCAAGCATGGCCTTCCAACAAAAGGCATTCCAACATTTAAGGTCATTCATGGAACTCAAAAGCCTTAAAAGGCACATGATAAGCATACAGAGGTTTGCACTATAACAAGGCAACCTAAACGTCTATAGACATACCACCACACACAAGCATACATCAAAGCATAACATGTTTTACAAACCAAGGCCAAATCAAGACATCAACATACACCCAAACTCAAACAACAATACCTATCCCATTGCTTAACTATTACATTCCATCACTTAAAATTCATACATTGAGCTCACCAACGCAACACTTGGAGGCCTTTCCTCGCCCTTGCTACCCACAAGCTATTGATCTGCATTGTCGAACAAAAGAGAGCGTAAGCATAAAAGTTTAGTGAGGGTAAGCTCATAAAACAAACCTTCGACAATGCAGGGTCCAAGCACGAGCTACAACCAAGATAAAATGCATGATCTTACCTCCGATCCACACGAGCCATAATTATAAATGATGCGTGAACATATATTCAATATCATGTCATGCTCAACATGTTTAAATCCACAACATATGAAATCACATATATTAAACCATGTTAGCAACACATCCCAAATCACATTGGCTCACAATTAATCACATATTGGCAACATAAACCACAATCCGTATTGGCACCTAGCTATGACTCGAATACGCGGATAACCATTGGAACTCACATCCAACAACACAACCATTACTTGACGGTGGGATTACACTCATCACCGTTCACGCGGAGGGGATTCCACTCATCCTCACGCCTCATTTCACGCGGAGGGGATTCCACTCATCCTCACGCCCGTCGATGGGATTCCACTCATCACCGACATATAAATATATAAGAAGATTTCCGGGCGAACCCGTACTCCATCTTGATGACTACCATCATCAAGACCACGCGCGCATTTCGACTCACGTGTGCACACTAGACATCCTAATGATCGATCATTTGTACCCAAGCATACTAGTGCCAATACTACACATTTCATTAATCTATCACAATATCAATCCATAACAACTTCTGTGCTTAGCACGTACTCACCATGACTCACCGTCATGCATAAACCACATTTCCATGCCTAGCATGTACTCACCATGATCTTCGGATCAAGCAATCACCTCTTAATCTCATTTCACATGACAACACCACATGTACATCATTAACAACCATATCACAACATATTTTGCACATGTGTATAACCATATCATATCTATCATCAACATGCATATAACAATGCATCCAACATGCCTCAACATACATGTATACAACATATACATAATCAACACCAACACAATTTAACACGAGGCATATACAACCATTAAAGAGTGCAACCAAAGTCTCTAATCAAAGCTTGGGATTAGGCTACCACTCTAATCCCAACTCTAGGTGGGTTTACCAAGCCCATCCTAGGTTCACATGCTTGAACCAAATACTCAAAACCATTTTAAAAAAATATTTAACCACTCACCTCTACCTCCAAGCTCAACTACCAAGCAAGCATCACCTTCAAGTTTCCGGATTTCTTCCCGAAGCTTCTCCATCACCAATTTCCGCTTCTAAACAACCTCAAACACATTTCAAACAATTCCAAATCAGCCCAACATCAAAAGACCAACCCGGAACACAATTCAAATTCAATTTACAACGTTGCAAGCCATGAACAAACCCCAATATTTGCAATCTCGGACAGCCCCAAAACCATGTCCAAAAACCATGTTTCCAACATCCATTGCACACACAAACAATCCCAAATCAACCCCCAACCATAGCACTACCAATAGCCTATCAATTATCACCTAAAACAACCCCCAAAACTCACCCAAAACCCTTCAAAAACCCATTTATACCCAAATTCGGGAATTTGCATAAAACCATGTAAAAATTAACTATGTTGGACCTTATGGGTTAATATTAACTTATCTATCAATAAAGAATCAAAAGCTCAAGCAATGAATGTTAAAGTTTGCATCTTTCTCTTACAAAACCCAAAAACACAAAACTTTAAATAATGCATTTCAATGAAAACTAAAGGCATGGGAAGATAGAGGAAGTTGAGGACAACATGAATTTGTTATTACCTTTGCAAGAACTCCAAAAATGAGGGCAAGATTTGGTGGAAAGAAAATTGAGGGGAGGGGGAGGGAGGTTCACGTCAAAAAGGAAGAAAGGGGGAAGATGATGGCATCTTTTTTTTTTCTTTTGTTTGTTTGAAATAAAATATAAAGGGAATGGGCTTATTTGAAAAGTTTTCCTTTTTACAAAAATGCCATTAAAATGGCTATTGGGCTTGTCATCCAAATTTGGTCCAACACTTTAAATTAAATTTAACAAAACAAAACCGGAATATTATTTTATTTATTTATTTCTCCCGACCCCTAAACCCGGGTGTTACATTATGTTAGAGAGTCATACATGATCATTTTGCTCAATCTTTTTTTGTGATTGCGAAATTGAGGAGGCTGAGAGTTTCCATTCTGATTTGGGTGAGAGTGACGAACAAGATACTATTGCGAGTAATGAGAGAGGTTCTGGGTTGGGGATGATAATGTACAAGTGCGAGAAATAATAGAGGTGACAAATTTATGGAGGGATGCCAACACCAGTTCAATGATAATGAGAAATGCCCAAGAATGGGGAAAGGAGAAGGAAGGAATGTGATGACGAATGACACCAGGTGATGATTTGGAATGATAATGTATTGTGGGAGGAGAAATTTTTATCGTTTCATGAGAATTCGATTGAGGAAGAGATAATGTTGCAGTCTTCTAACAATAAGGAGGTAGTTGCCTTATCTAGGACTTTTACGGATGAGGATGACATTGAAGGGATAATGATAGGATCCAAGTCGTTGGCGTAGATAAAATTCTTGAGTATCATCCTGATGCATTACCATTGGCTGTTGAAACGTCTAGAAATCAAGTTATGCGTGAGCTGAAGGATTGTGTTTTTAGGGGTCTAGGTGAAGAGGATCATTGTGCAACGATATACTCGGATGAGCGAAGAGTTGCTATAGAACATATGAAGAAGAGAGATCGTAGTCGAGCAAAGTCGCAAAAGAGTAAAGTGTTTGCTAATTTGGTTTGCTGAGTTTTTGGTACTTTGTTGACTCAGGAAGGGTCGATATGCATTAGGTACTAGTTTGCAAGTTAATAAGTTGAGATGATTTGCTGGTGGTTGTGCTGCGTAAGAGGGGGTCAAACAGGTTCGGGGAATGATTTTCTTGAGCTGGTCCAATATACCAATTCGTGTATGTAGTGTCTGTGTGTGCTAGAGGATGTTGTGTTATGTTGGTTGGTGTTGTTTTGTGATGCTTGACTTATTTGAGATTTGTTTTTAATTGAGATTTATTTATTTACCCGTTTGTGGATGATGTTTTGGGGTTCTATTTTAAGTCATTTCGTGGTGTCTTGTTTCGATTCTAAGGGTTGTTTTTCTTTGTTACATGATTATGTTGTACTCTTTTTCTCTATTTAAGATTATGGACGTTTTTAATGAGACACATGATCTTGATATAAGTATATATGATGTCCATCAATAAAATCATATTACTAACAAAAAACGTCGCTTTAATATTAATTGACATTATATTTCGAGTTTAGTACCGAACTATTCTCTCAAAAATATTATCTAAAATTCTTACAACTTAATCTATAATCATTGTAAGGTAAATTTTAAAATATTTTTATATAAAACATTTATTTCGTTTATAAATGTGTATGATAAAATTTAAAAATGTATTATTGAATTAAAACAACTAATTTTGGATAAAAATATAAATGTTTGTTTAACTTATTTTATATACAACCATATATTTTGGCTCCATTATGCAATCCAGCGTGATTAGTCCGAAGAAAACCTCAGAACACTCCCAATTTCCCAAATGAGATATAAAAAGTAGAAACTAAAGGAAATTCAGCCATCAGTCGCCTAAATTAGCGCGTGAATCAGCGTCACTTTCTTTCATTTCTTGTTTCTCTGGACTTTCTCGAATCAGTGCCACTACTCTGATAAAACTGCTTATCTAAGAGAGAAGAGGGGGGAAATCTCTTAACCAAAGAAGAGAGACATATTTTAATTTTTACCCGTGAAGTGACAACCGTATCTTACGAACCGTTCCGGTTCGTGTTTAAACCCCGTGCCTATCTTAGCGTAATCATTCGATTTTCGATGGCTGAGTTGACTCAGGCCGAGATGTACTCGACTCGGTCGTTGCAAGTATGGAGAGCGCTTTTGAACTGGCTGACCTTTTTCTATCAGATCTTTGCGCAGATCATCACAGCTGTTGGCCAGTATCCTCTGCTTTCTTCTTCATTTTCTTCTTCGTCGACGACTTCGACTTCAACGCACCGTTTCAAGCCCTTGCCAGGTGTTGACTCGACTGCAATCGAGCCTCCCGCTACGGTCGAGATCGCTGCCGTTTTGGACTCACCTGTTCCGGCTGATGAGGACCGCGTCAAAAAATTCACGGTAGTTTTTTTTTATATATAAAAAATTCCCGTTTTCTCTTATTATGTTCTATATTTTGTTTCAGATTCGATGCACTATTAATTTGAAGTTTTCCTTAGAAACAATTGTTTTTTAGTAAGAACATATATTTTTTTTAATTTTGTTAGAAAAATAGTTAGCTTTGTTGAACTTAATTTGCTTCAAAATAAGCTTCGTTAACTTCTTTGAAGAAGCGGCTAAGTATTTCATAAAGAAATTAAAACATTGTTAATTTGTTATGGACGTAGACTTGTAGTTCTACTCAATTTAATTCAATTTAAGCATGGAAAAAATAAATAGGGAACTCAAGCAATTGATTGATTGGGTTATCAGTATTACTTTGGGAGATGCAGAAGTATAGGAAACAGAAAAGCAGACTGCAGTTTACTTGAGCCAATTCAGATGGGTTCATAACTTGTAAGCTTTTTTTTTTGTTCCTATATGTCAACTATATTATCCGGACCTGGGTGAGTGCCAGATACAAGCATGGATATGTAGGCATACTTGATGTTAATAGGTTTTCTTCATATATTTGGAAGATCATACCTTATACACATGCCTGAATTTGTTTACATAAATGTTGAACACCGATACTTTAGGAAAATAAAGAGTCTGATTAACATTAGTATATCATCTGATTTGGGAATTGAATCAAATAAAGTCGACTTAATAAAACTGCTTATCTTTATCCCCTTATTTTGGGGTGTTTAAGTTCTGTTGAGAAGCATTACCCTCGAGGGGATAAAGATGTTAACTTCGATTACCTTAAGGTAAGGTTTGAAAACAGGTGAAAATCAGAAAATGTAAAACAAATAAAGGGATCTTTATCTAAACCTGGTACAATATGAACTGAGCAAATTGCTGGACTCTTTATACGTCTATAGAAAAATTGTTTTAGTCAAGGATCAACTTATTCAAACTCGACTTAATTAAAGTTCATGTTAACTAAATAACTTGGAATATTTTAGTAAGTTTTTTAAAATTTGTTATATAACTTGTCAGTACGTTTAGTTTGCTTAAAATATATATACATATGAGAAGTATAATCCATGACAGGATAAAAATATCAACTTTGATTACTTTAAGGTAGGGTTTGAAAACAGGTGAAACTGTAAAACAAAATGAATAAGGTGTATCATGAATATTTTGATTGTTTGTTTGGTGTATTATTGTTGCGGAGTTCTATCTAGGTCTGATTCATGCTCTTGCAGGTAGTTCTCGACTTGGATGAAACTCTAGTATGTGCATATGAGACATCTAGTCTGCCACCTTCCCTTCGTAATCAAGCAACAGATGCTGGATTAAAGTGGTTTGAGTTGGAATGTGTAACTTCGGACAAGGTTTGTTATGAATAATAATCGAATCTCTATTTTAAATGATGACAGTTCTCATGTGGGTGCTTTGGTCTTTGAAGGAATGTGAAGGGAAGCCTAAGATCAATTACGTTACGGTGTTTGAGCGTCCAGGGTTGCAAGATTTTCTAAATCAACTAAGTGAATTTGCTGAGCTTGTACTATTTACTGCTGGCCTTGAAGGTTTGCTCATAGTTGTGCATTGTTTTATTTTGAGCTTATTACCCACTTTTTTCTTATATTTCTTCCTTTCACTACCCTCTTTCCTGCATTATCTCATAACTTCTAGTGGCTGCCCACAGGCTATGCTAGACCACTTGTTGACAGAATTGATGTAGAAAATCGATTTAGCCTTCGACTTTATAGGCCTTCTACAATTAGTACGTAAGTATGCTTCCTCCACATGCTCCTTTTGTAATTTCTGGCCTGTTCTCTCTATGTAGACTAAAATCAATGAAAACTTTTCATCTTTTGCATTGCACATTTCTTGCCTTTGGAATTATACTGATACTGGTTCTTTATATTTCATTGCCTATTTATCTGCTTGCCCGTGTATCCTATCCTATGTTAAATGGACCTTAGTCATGATATATAGGGGGGACTCCTCTTCCTGGGATATCCATGTACAAGGGCCAAAACCTGCACATATATTCCTTCCCTTTTCCCCCTGCTGTCTTTATGTAAGACGACTTCAAATTTCTAGGCAACTTGAATCTCGAAAAGGACATGTTTTGGAGTTTTGTTTAGGATTTTATTACTTCATTTTAAGATGTGCTAAGGTGCTTTCAATTAATGTTTGACAGAATGAATGTGTCTGTGCTGATGTTAGTGACTTGGTATTTTCAGTTTTGTTTGATAAAGTTTAGGTAATCATTATTAAGTTGTTTACTTTTCTATCTATAAAATGAAGGGTATTTTGTTTACTTCAGGTGTTCACAAACTCCAAACATGCTTTATGCCAAGCTTAGATGCTTTAGAGTGAATTTGTGCTTCCTTTATGTTGGGTGCATAAACATACATCTCGGTGATTATATGTCATGTTCCACTGAAGATTTTGTTGTTTCGTTGGGTGAATTTTTTCATCTGACATAAACAGGGAGTACCGGGAGCATGTGAAAGACCTCTCCTGCCTATCTACAGATTTATGCCGAACCGTTATTGTTGATAACAATCCTTTCAGTTTCCTCTTGCAACCAGTAAATGGGATTCCATGCATCCCATTTTCTGCAGGGCAGCCACATGATACACAGGTACCGTCATGATTTGCATTGAACTAAATCTGTTACCTTCACGCGATATCAATTTGTATAGATCTGGGATGTCTGCTTACTTACAACTTCTACATCTGGTTTTATGTTGAAAAGCTTCTAGATGTCCTTCTTCCGCTTCTCAAGCACCTTTCTCAGCAAAAAGACGTAAGACCAATTCTTTACGACAGGTTCCACATGCCTGAATGGTTTCAGAAGCAGGGTATCCCCTCTTCTAGTTGAAAAAGATCATAGACGATGCCTTCAATTCTTCTTGGTACTTTCTGTGCAAACCTCTATCATCCAAAGGCAGCAAGCATCTTGTTATATTATTCATGACCTTTGTATGGCATCGGAATTCTAGAGGTGCCAACGAATGCCACCAGAGACCTGGAAAACGATGAATGTGATGATATTGCTTATTTGATTAGGTAAAACTTTTATATATTTAGATGAAGATATGCTAAAAATTCTTGATTCTCAGTGTAACATTGTTTATAAGCTTTGCGGTTCTGTTGGTTGTTTATGTATCTTTTGGAATTTTGTAAATTTGTTCTCAAGCAATGATTATTTGTAGTTCACACATCATTTACCATGCTGATTTCTGTACTGCTTTCCACATAATATGCCAATTGCATTTACCAGAGACCTGGATTAACGGTACTGATGTTATCAGGATCTAGGGTTAATATTGGTTCCGGATATGTATTGGCATGGTATACTTGAATTTTTGTTGGTATTTTCGTATGAACATACCGGTACTTATAAGAGAGAAATGAAAACGGGAGTATGAACGATACAGTTAAAGTTAGCCAAAACAGTTTTTCTAAATGATCCAGTTATGCTGCTCATAACATATTTGTTATTTCGACGCAAGCACCATCAGTTTTTATACACACATGCTACATATGACTGGTTAAATAGGAGCTTCTGTAAAATGCGATTCGAATTAGTGAGGTAATAGGCCGGTGATTATAAAAAATACTGTAGTACATTCTTTTATGGATTATTATTTTATACACTGGCGTTAGAAACTAAAAGTTTCCACAAGCATTTTAGTTTTAGGGTGTAGGATTTAGGGGTTTAGGTGTAAGGATTTAGAATATAGGGACAATGGTTAGAATTTAAGGTTTATAGGTTAGGGTTTAGTTTTTAGAGTAATGGTAAGGATTTATGTTTTAATCTATAAATCTTAAATTATAACCATAAACGGTAAATTTTAACCACAATCTTTAAATTCAAAACTCATACACCTAACCCCAAATCATACTCCTAAACTAAATCACTAAACCCTACGTCAACTTATTAAATAATTACCATTCTTTTATATTCAAAGGAGGCAATGTTAGTTGTCAGACATTAATAATGCCAACCAAACTTGATATGAAATTTACTTATTATGTGAACCTTACCTTAAAAATAAATAAGGGACAATGTTGGACCAACAGGATAGGACAAGTATTACACTTAGAAGAGAGAATCTCCATTGAACTTCGCTCCCTGTAATTTGAAGCTATTTCTTTCTCCATTAAGAACAAATATTATGTTACTTTCTGATGTTTCTATTTATTTTTTATTATTAAAAATTAAATTTTAAATTTTAACTCTAATTTCTAAATCATAAAACATTAAACTCTAAATCTTAAAAATAAATCCTACACCATACACCCTAATTCTAATCCCTAAACTTAATCTTTTAATATAGAGACATAAATAGAGATACCAAAAGATTTCCGTTCCTCTATTAAACTCACTAAGTTAAAAACATCTGAATTCATTTTATCTTCTCCAAGTCTTATCCATTACCAAACATACACAGGCAGGTAAGAAATAAGATGATGGCGTGCCAATTCTCAGCGAGGACAACTTAGCAGTGGCCACGTGAAATAGGGATGCAGGTTTGGTTTGTTTAGTTTTACACTTTTAGTTGATAATAATTCTTTGCAAAATTGTAGGCAATTTGATTGGGAATGTCCAGCTTTCCCTGTCCTGAAAGCTATACATTTAGCTGACAAAAGCAGCCTAAAAGCTACAAAACATACATATATACACATATATACAGAGACAAGAAGCAGCAGCACCTCCTTTTCCAGATACTCTTTCCACTTTCCTCTCTTATTTATTTCCATTACAAAGAAGGGTTGAGCCCTGTAAAGACAAAACCCTAGCACTTGTGCTGATAATTCTGAGTTTGAATCTTCCCTTTTTTCCCCAACACGACAGAATGTGACGAAGCTGTAATGAAATGGATTCGGAACATCTCACATGGTGATTCATGCATGAGTCATCATTCTGTGAAACAAAGAAAAATTAGTCATTATTCCAATCTCTCTAAATATTTTTGATATATTTATAATGACGTTAGTCTTTTTTTTATTAGGTTTAATCACCGATTTTCAATTCATTGGTTGATGTTAGTCTTGTTTCGTACTTTTGTTTAAAAATACTAATCCATTCATCGACACTACTAATATTATTTTGGGTCAAATTTTTTGTCCGAGTTCACTAAACACAGTAAGACCCACCAGCGGTGGAACTCAACATTATTTATTGAGGGGTTTATTTAAAAATATTTAAATTTAGGGGTGACAACAATAGAAACTATAGATTTTTAGGAGATTAAAATACAATTTTGTCATTCCACCAACTTAAAACTTCTTCTAATTTTTAAAAATTTAAAAGGGATCATAACTCTCGCCAGTCCTCATCAAGTACCGCCCTGAGACCCATGTCGGTAGAGACGAAACAACAACAAGCTTTGAAGTTGTGTCTCTTAAAAATTATATTAAAAAATCATATTATTACTTATTTAGAATCACAATTTTTAATTTAGTTGTATTTTTTTGAACAATAAAAATTTATTAAGTTATATTTAAAGTGACAAGATTACAAAAGAATCACACCGCAAACATTAAAATACAAAGCTCAATAAAATTCAAAAGGGTGCAAAATACATAAAGAACAAAATCTATCACTTTGAGAAAAACTTGTACAATCTTCTGAAAGAAATTCAGCAATCAACTATTTTGACCAGAGTGCTCTATGAAGAAAATAAAATCTCTTGTCGCTTGTTTTTGGCATATTAACAAAACTACAAAAGAAAATTATAATCATAACAAACCTCAAGACGATGTCACTCATGCTTTGTTAGACAAGGTTGGATGATTGGACACATAGCAATGAATAAGTTGTGTAAGCGCAATGCTACATCTATCCATTGGGTTATCTACCCAACTAAGGTAGCATATAACAAGACAATTAATAAATTTAATTCATTAATGCATTAATAAATAATTTTTAAAATTATAAATGCAATACAATTAATAAATTGATTAATTGAATTCCATGTTATTAAGCTAAATAATTAATGTAATTGATGTTAAAATAAAAATATTAAGTATATTTATATTTTTATATCTTTTGTAACAGTTTAAGGTAATTACAAAATATTATATGGTCATATTTTTTCTTAATCATTTTATAGCGCACACACTTTGCATATAGTGGCATAATTTGGTGAAAGAGTTTGTGGGGTCAATTTATTTTTTCAAATATAGATTTAAAATAAAATTTTTCAAAAAAAAAGTTTAGTACATTTTAAAAAAATAAGTTTTAATTAAAAATTTTAAAACTTTAAGAGTCTTAATGAGAACTTTTAAAAATATGAGAATAGATTTAATTAAAAATATTTAAAAATTTAAAAATTTAATATAAACTTTTAAAATTTTTGAATGGTCAAATTAAATGTTTTAAAATTTTAAGGGACTAATTTATAATTTTTCAAAATCTAGTGGGGTCATGGCCCCACAAGTCTTCACTACTTTCCGCCACCGTTTGCATACAAAGTTGCTCGAACCTGAGTCTCATAACATGAATATTATCCTCTTTTCTGTCGGGACTACATGCTGAGTTCCATTTTTTATGTAATATCTAAACTATCTAAATCTCTAATCCTTAAATTAAAGTATAATATATGCATAAACATCTTCTAACTCATACTTAAATATTATCAAAACAATCGTACCAACTAAATAAATACTTAATCAAAAAAACTTGCATCCTAAAATAAAACCATGCAATTGTAATTTAGGTTTAAATGTAAAATATAGAATTTAGATTAGTTCTCTTGTAATTTAATAGCTTAGGATTAGGGGCAAACAATATCATAGATAATTGAAAAAAAAACTCTCGTTTTTTAAATTTGAAATTAAATAATTTATTATTCATGTTGTGGAGTTAACTTGAGTAAAGAAAAGCTATAATTAAATAGTTTCAACTTGAATTCATTTTTCTATTGATTTTTTTAGATACTAGTCATATCTAATTTATTGTCTATGTATAAGTAATTAAAAGTAAAATTCTCATATTATTATCAATATCATAATGTATTATTTATACCAGTAAAAAATCATGAAAAAATTCATAAACATGAACAAAACTTATAAAAATGAAGAAGACATATTTATTGAGCAGAATTTATTAAGATTGATATCAGATATTTATTAAGTATATAATTTAAATAATTTATTTTTCACTTAAGTTGTTATATCAACTAGGTAGATGACCTAAAGAGTATACAAAGTATTTTTCCGTTGTGTAAATAAACATGAATAACTCAAAGACACGACCTCTTTTTGTTAAATGTGTAGGATAGGACTTAGGAGGTGAAGCCACCAAATTAGGTTTGACCTGCATCGGACATCAACATATTAATAACAATTTATTGCATTGCATTAGAATGAATAAGTGGAACATCGTTGGTGAATGCTGTTTTGGAATTTATTACCTTAAATCAATGTTGTAACAACTATGATTACCTTTTTAAGAGGTCAGGGCCCCTCCCCTTTACCTCTATAATCAATTGCTTATTACAAATCTATGCATTTGACTCGTGATGAAACTAAAAATTTAATTAAAGGGTGTTATTTTTTTGAACGATAAAAGTTAATAATTTATAAAAAATATCAATTCATTTATAAAAAAGTGTCAGTTATATATATATATATATTTTTTAATTTTTATATACATTTTATATAAAAAATATATTTATTTTAAAATTTTAAATGTCAACAGACACCCTAATTATATATGTGGCTCTGCCCATCAGCTAGTAGCTATATTATTTCATACTCAAAAAAACCATAATCATGTTGTGTTTTTTGGGTCAACTTAATTCATCATCATGAAAATGCCTCTTATCTTTTCCTTCTTCCGATAAGTAAACCATTTCCGTTCTAATTTATATATATAGTGTAAAATTCAATTACTCTTAAAAAACGACTAAAATTATTTTTTTATTTTTTATGTGATAATCTTCTTATTAATCTCAATCATCTATTTAACTTCATCCAACGATCCAAAAAAGTGCAAAACTTTCACGTTTTACATGGTGTAAGAGAATCTTATCTATTTTCGTAATGTTATATAGAGAGATATGATTCACTTACATAAAACTCAATTATTTTTATATTTTTTTTGAACCGTTGGATGAGGATAAATAAATGACTAAGATTATTTTCTTATTTCTTTTCATGTGATAATCTTTACATTTCCTACTATTAATCTCAGTTATCCATTTATATTTATTTAACAGTCTAAAAAATATAAAATTTTCAAATTTTACATAACATAAGAGAATCATGCCTCGTATTTATGTGGGAGTGTGTATAAATGGTTAATAATTATACATAATAACAACTTATATATGTCTCTTATTAGTAAACTTATATACATAATGAATCTTAATAATGTATCATTTGTGGGTAAGGACTGAATAAAATTCCATAATGTTCTCCCAAAATCCCCATGTTTCACGTCAGATCATCATAAGTTCTGTTTTGTGCCTGAAAAATCAGGGCATCTTGTCCACGAGGAAAAGTAAGTAGATTAAGTTAATTATTATATAGACTATAGTTTATTAAATACCATAAATAAACATTTTAAAGACAACATGTTTTGCAACTACTACTACTTTGACTTATATGTACAATACTAACGAGAATGTGGGTTAAAATGAATTATTATATTCCCTCTGCCTCATTCAATATGTCTAATATTTACATTTTTCGGTTAAATTTTTTAACTTTAACTCATTATTATTTAATTTATTATTAATAAAAATGTGAAAAATATGTTTTAAAAACATTCATTCAAATAGTTTAAAAATATTTTTTTATAAAATTTAATTAATTAAAATATTTAAAATAATTATAGTCAAAAATTTTAAAAAAATAACCATAAAAAGTCAATACTAAACATATTGAATGAGACACAAAGAGTACTAATGATAGGCATGTTTTACCTTTATAGAAATATCCATTTCAGTTATATCAGTCTAATCTATACTTTCATGAGAAATATAAGTAAAATTGGGATTAAATATTGAATGGGATTAGTTTGTTTAATGTTAAAAGAAAAAAAAATATTAAGTATTCGTTAAAAAAGGCCTATTAGGTATTTATATCTAAAAATAAAAGAAACAATATTTAATTTAACTAATATTTAAGTATCTCTCCTCTCAATTTGATAGAGATAAAGAGATTTAAGAAGCTTCAAAATTTGCTCATCTCATTGTGTCATGGTAGCAAAGGTAGATATTCATCATCCCTTGCGACCCGGGTTTGAGCACCAGTAATGTATGATGTGTGTGCCGTCTTTTAAAAGACTAAGAAAGTTGAACAGATGTTATCCTTGCATCACACTAGCATATTCAGAATTTTGATGGTATGTTTACCTCCATAGAAGTTTTTCACTTTTCTTTGTTTTGGGCTATAAGAAATTTGTGTAAATTAGTCTCATTATTTTCCTTTATGGATGCGTTATAATTATGACATCTTATATGGTTATAATAAAAATTCAGTGGTCATATTTAAAAAAAATCTCAAATACCTTTTGGATTTTTCTTATACCTTCAAAGATGTCCTACTACTTTAATTAGGGGGTGTGTAAAAAATATGATCTGATCAATATGATTTATTTATTCGTTATTTCATTTCGAAAATTTGGATATTTGATTCGTTTTTTATTTTTTAGATAATTCGGATTAGATATTTAAAATTTATAATTTGATCTTGCTATATTCAATATTTTTCTAGTTATATATGAGAAATCTAAAATTTCTATGGATTGAAATCTTGTTATATTCAATAATTTGTTAATGTTATTTTAAAAAATTTAAGATTTTTATGGATAGAATCGTCAAATTCAAAATAATACTTAATTCAAGTCATAAGTTTAAATATTTATATATCTAAAAATTTAAATATTTAATTCATTCGAATCGAATACGGATCGATAATTTACCGATCCGAAATCCGAAATGCACTCCCAAACTTCAAGTGTAAAGCTAAAAAAAAAACTTTAATTATTATTAAAACGAAAAAAATAATACTCCAAGATCTTAAAAGAAAATAAAAAATAGCAGTTACATTTTCATTAATAATAATGATGATAATAATCGTCTGGTCCCAAACACGGCCGTTGTTTCCTTCAACGCTCTAAAAACCTGAAGTCGCACCTTTTCAAACTATTTCCTCTCTTCTCTCTCGCCAAATGAAGCGGACGGACGGAAACGCCACCTTTTCCGCCGTCAAGCTCGACTGTTTTAAATGACGAAACCATACTCCAATTTTCTTTACGCCGTTAGTTTCTATACCGTTATCTACTTACCGCCGTTAATCCATGCTTTGGGTTCTGGCTCAACGTTCGCCATCGCCTACGCCACCGCCACCGTATGCGCCATCGTAGCCGCCGAGCCGGCACAACGCATTATCTGCTACCGCGCCGGAGATGCTTCCTCATTTTCTGCCTCCATCCTCCCTAACGTCTCTTACTCCACCCTCGCCGGTGGCCAAACAAGCATTTGCGCCCTCCGTTCCGGTGGTTACACCCTCCTCTGCTGGGAAACAAACGCCCCAAAATTTCCCGTCAAACGTCTGTACTATAACAACACCATTTTGCTACAATCACTCTCCATTGGCGGCGGTAAGATTTGCGCGACGACGAATACGACGCCATCCGTGTCCTGCTGGAGACCCGTAGGAAATGATCGGAATAGCACCGATGAGCCACTCAATGGCAACTACACCATGGGTAAAATCACATCCGGGTTTGGATTTTCATGTGGGATTGTTTTGAGTGAAAACAACCGGGTGACTTGTTGGGGACGTAACTCAGTAGGCAAAGACATTGAAGAACAATTCGGGAACTTATCAGTCTCGAACATCGAAGCTGGGTTTTCCCATGTTTGTGGAGTGAACTCAGCTGGAGATTTACTTTGTAAAGGCGATAACTCAAAGGGTCAATTAAATGTTCCTTTAAACAAAGGTTTAAACTTTGCTTCTGGATTAGCTCTTGGTGAAGGTTTTAGCTGCGCAATAAGGAGATCGAATGGTACAGTTGTTTGTTGGGGTTCCATAAACGAGACCTCTGTCGAAGGAATCGAGTTGGAATCCATTGTTTCAGGTTTAAATTTCACGTGTGGATTAACCACTAGGAATTTTTCAATTGTTTGTTGGGGTCCAGGGTGGCCTGGAAACAATGGCTTAGCTTCAAATGCTTCTGCAAATGAGTTGCCTTTTGGAGCTGTGATTTTACCAGGGCCTTGCGTTCAATCCCCTTGTAATGAGTGTGGATTATATCCTCAATCAAGTAGGCTTTGTTTTGGCACTGGTAACATTTGTAAACCTTCACCTTGTTTCAATTTCACCACCCCATCACCACCGCCGGCTTCACCGCCGGAGGTTTTGAAGCAGTCCTCTCCATGGAGGAGAGGGTTATTGGCTTTTCTAATAGTTGGAGCGGTGGGAGTTTTTATGGGGATTTGTAGTATTATTTACTGTCTATGGACTGGTGTTTGTTGTGGGAGAAAGAAAGTGCATAACTCTGTTCAGCCAACAATCACTAGAACTGGTTCCAATGGTTGTCCAGGATCAAACAACAGTCCTTCATCGAGGTCATTTTCGATCAGACGCCATAGCTCGAGAGCAATGAAGCGTCAAAGAAGTGGAACATCGTCCAAACATGCTGATAGAGCAGAGGAATTCAGCTTGGCCGAGCTTGCTGCAGCTACCAATGATTTCTCGCACGAAAACAAGATCGGTGCCGGGAGCTTCGGGATTGTTTACAAAGGGAAGTTGTGGGATGGCCGTGAGGTTGCCATTAAAAGAGGTGAAACAGGTCAAAAAACCAAGAAATTCCAAGAGAAAGAGACGGCATTTGAATCAGAATTGTCATTTTTGTCAAGGCTTCATCACAAGCATCTGGTTAGGCTTGTTGGTTATTGTGAAGATAAAGATGAAAGGCTTCTGGTTTACGAATACATGAAGAATGGTGCAGTTTTTGATCATTTACATGACAAGAACAACGTCGAGAAAAGTAGTAGTTTGATCAATTCATGGAAGATGAGGATCAGAATCGCATTGGATGCGGCCCGGGGAATCGAATATCTTCACAATTATGCAGTTCCACCTATAATCCATAGGGATATAAAGTCTTCCAACATATTACTTGATACGAATTGGACAGCAAGAGTTTCCGATTTCGGACTTTCCTTGATGGATCCAGAATGTGACCGAAATTACAGACCGATGAAGGCGGCTGGAACGGTCGGTTACATTGACCCCGAGTACTATGGCTTAAACGTATTAACAACAAAGAGTGATGTGTATGGACTTGGAGTAGTAATGGTAGAACTTCTTACGGGGAGAAGAGCTATATTCAAGAATGATGAAAATGGTGGCACACCAATAACCCTGGTGGATTTTGCGGTGCCTGCAATTATTGCAGGTGAAATGGTTAAGGTGTTGGACCCAAGGGTTGGACCACCAGAGCTTAATGAAGCTGAAGCAGTGGAGCTTATGGCATACACAGCAATTCATTGTGTGAATTCAGAAGGCAAAGAAAGGCCCATAATTGGTGACATTGTTTCTAATTTGGAGAGGGCATTGAATGTTTGCGATGGCAGCCATGGGAGCATCTCTAGTGGTGCATTGTCATTTCTTTCAGACTGAAAATTTTCCAACTTTATTATCATTTGCTTTTTTCCATCAATGATTTATCTAGATATACTTCATTTTCAAATCTAAAGATGTTTCATCTTTTAGAATTTTTTTTACCCCTCCATCAACATTGTGAGTTGTTTGTGAGCATTTTTTGGCTGCCCTCCTGGTTCTTTAGGGTTCTGGGCTGACTAATTTGGATCGATTCGCGTTGCACAATTAACTTTAGTGAATGAGCCTCCTAGCGGAGATTCTCTGCATACTTAAAAACTATTTAAGCGCGATACAAAAATGCTTACCACTTGACTTACTCGTTGGTGAGTTGTTTGTGCACATTGACACAAAGAGAAACGAGATGTGATTTTTAATCTTACTTTTATTTTTGGGTTTGGATTCAAATTTGACCAATTGGGTTCATTTCACACTGAAAAGGGTACCCAAGGTTTTGTCAAACCCATTAACTCAAATGGTCCAACAAACACAATGAAAAATTGAGAAAGTTTTATGTGAAGGGAATTGACTGAATTTCAAGGGAAGGATGATTTGGATAAAACTAGGGGTTTGGTCAATACAATTATGAAAAAAATTGTTGAATAATGAGGGTGACCTACCCCTTCCTTTTGCCCATACGTTTATTCATTAGTGCAAGTGTGGAAAGTGTTAGCAAAATCAGGAAAAAGGTGCGATGAAAAGTATGAAACTTTAGCGATCTACTAATTAGTCTAGCGCTAAAGATACTCATATTAACTCCGTTTTGTATAAGTTCAAATACCGGCATGAAAATGTAATCTCTCTATTTAAATAAAAAAAAAGTATGAAACTTCATCATCCATCATCTCTACTCTGCACATTGATGAAAGCAAGTCATTCAGCCATGTATTGTCAATGGAACTCTCTCCCTCAAGCATTTCTAGTTGTGCAAAATGTGAAAATCCCATTAAACAATAATGGGTTTTGGTGATAAATAAGATATTTGGATTGGATATAAGTATAAGTATCATAGCCTGATTGAACATTAAATACTATATCAACACAAAGTACCAATTTGAAATTTCTTTTCAAGTTCAGGTGCTATTTTGAAACAATTTTTTTTCAAGTGCCATTTTAAAAATGCAGAATTCATATATCTTTGCAAGAATCAACCATAGTGCACTAGACTGAATTAAACTCTTCATAGCTTTGCAAGAATAACCATAGTACTCGAATGTTATAGCTCAAGTCTTTCCTAATTTTATCTATAGAACTTTATCATCCTTTAATTTCCATGGGATTTGGAGATGATGATCTTAAACAGACCTCTGAACTCTAGTCCCATTGAATAGCTCGGTGAAATGTCCATTCGGACGGATTCAACGTGGTTTCCCCATCAGCGGCAACAAGATCATAAGGCGAGTCGTCGGAGAATTCAGTCGGCATGGATTTCCAGTGCAGAGATGGATTCCACTCCGCTTCTTTCAGTACTTTTAGTATCTCCTCCACCACTATTTTGCTCCCCTCAGCTGATAGATGAACTCCATCTCTGTTGAAAAGAAGATATTCGATAATTCGGTTTCGAGATAAACTTTGAAAGAAACAATCCAACTCCCACAACAGTATAATTACAGTTTGAAACATCTAAGTTTCAGAACTACAGAACACAAGTGGATGCTGATTCACTAATAAAGCCAATGAACTTCAAAAATGTGATTGCATCAGGAAAAAAAAGATGGACTGAATTGTAGACAGGAAAACTTACGTGAAGCAATCGGTTTCCCAATTATCTCTTTGTTGAAATGCAGTGAAAAGATCAACCACCTTAATATCCAATTCCTGGCAGAGCTTTATACAAGCTTCAGAATACGTCTGGCACAACTCATTTGTTCGAACAAGGTGGCTAAAATATTCACTGATTTACCCAAGGGACGTCTTAGATTGACGATTTGCAATAAGATATAAGGTGGGAAAATAGGCATAGAAAACATGTGTTACATTACCTTGTGTTTTTATTTACTCTTTCTTCATCAACAGGAGGACAAGTAAGAAATATGAGGCGCGTTGAATCCGAAAGGCTCTGGTTTCAGAAAAAAAAATAGAACGAGCATTGCATGTTACTATCAGACAGTGAAATAAGTTAACGCTGCCACCTAACAAAGACAAGCAAACAAAGGGAAAACTGAAATTTTGAAGCACTTGAAAGTTGAAACCATTTTCTCCTTGGCCGTTGCTGATTCGAACATAATCGAAAGCTCTAAATTCACAGTGTTAACTTGATCATGCTTACAAGCTACAAGCTTTCAGGTCATATATTGAAAGTATTGCTTTATCACTCCTAGATCACTCAGTTTCCTCTTAAATTCAACCTCAACTGAGAGATATGTTGAGATTTGAGAAAATACCTTGAGATGAACTGCTATTTTCCTCATGTTGTCGATATATTCGGGAAGTGGAACATGAGGGCCAAGGTCGGATGGATGAGGCCCCATCGAATCGTTACCGCCGAAATAAGTAATTATCAATGAAGGCTGATTAGATTCATCCTGTAACATACAAAAGAACAGAACAGAACTACGGTGTTAAATTCGAATCATTTCGAAAAGATAACACCTTACAAATCTAATACCTATATTATGATCAATAACAATACACATACCGTGCTGGCTGCTACCTTAGTTTACTGCTTTCAAAAAACTCAAAATATTAAAGGAAATAAAACTTGAATACCTTTGGGAAAACACGATCGAGCACCTCTAGGGCGCGCCGTGAATTCCACCCATAATATCCTCGTAAAAGTATGTCAGCCTGCGGAAGGATAGCAAATAAAGCTGCATAAATTTTGTTTCTAAATTTGCAGAATTCCCCTCCTTTAATTCATCCAAATTTGCAGGCATAAAAACTAAGGAAGTAAAACCCAGAAAAAAGGAAGAAAATACTTTGCGGGCATAGACGTCAGCAAGAATAGCACCCCATCCACCATTGCTGAAACTAAGTTGAACAATGGAAGATCCAAAGAGGATGAACTGAGGCCTGAGGGGTCCCACCATTTTTCTTGTTTTTCACTCTTGGGATGCTTTTTGCTTCCCTTCGATGTCAATTGGAGCCTATATCAGGCTTTTTCTCCCCGACCGCTTCTTCTCTGCTGTATTTATGACGATACATGTTTCAGCTTTGCTTGGTAGTTGGAAAATCAACTACACTCACCTTTTTCTTAATTTTCAAATCCCAAAGTACTAAATTTAAATTTTAAAAAATACATTTCACACTCAATACTTTAAATCTAATTTATTTCAGTGTTAAAAATAAAGTGAAACAGAAAAAAAAGACAAAAAAAATATTTAAAAATAACAGTACATAAACTTTTTTTTATAATAAAATATTACATAAAATTCTGACAAATTTAAACCAGTATTGTATCGGCCATTTAAGCATGTGGGCACTGCCTGTTTGCTCTAGAAAGTGCAGTTGTGTTTGGCCGCCTAACTTTTATGAATAATTATTTAAATATTATATTAGATTTTTTTAAAATATGTTAATGTGATTATTAAATAGTATTTGTTTATTTTTTTAACCATTTAATAACATGATAAATTGAGGATTTTCTCTTTGTAACCAAACATATAATCTTATAAGGAGTGGAGTAATTAAAATGAAAAAAAAAATATCATTCAAATTTCTATTTTTGGTAAATATTTATCAGTAAAACGTGTTAAGGTGCCAATTGCAAATATATAAAATATTAAAGTCACCAAAATTGTGGGTATCTTTTTGTAGAACTATAATAGAAATCTTATGTTTTTTTTCCTATTTATGCATTCTACTAAAAGTAAATTTAAAGTTTAAATCTAAAATTTAGAATTAGAGTTTATTATTTAATATTTAAAATTTTAAATTTAAATTAATATTTTTAGTGTTAAGAACTAAATAAAAACACACAGAAAAAGAGAGAGAAGGTTTTTGTTGGTATAACTGGTGTGAGTATTTATGCAATGGGGAGGAAACGGATGGGAAATGATGTAAGCAGAGGGCAAGGTGTGGGCCAGCACTCTGCAGTCATATTGGTAAATAACCCACCAAACTTTGCTCACCATAAATGAAGGTTTTAGCCCACTTCTTAAGTAATACTGTATATTATCGTATATAATAGCGCTTTTTCATCCGACATATGAAAAATAATTAATTCTTGAAATATGTCTACTCCATCATTATTTTTTAAAATATTACTCTATCATTATTTTTCAAAATTGTGCTTTTATGGTGAATTCGAGTTTCATAGAAGTTGAGTTCTTTATTGAGTTCGCTTGCCTACATTTAATAATGATTGTAATTCGACTCCTATAATATTATTTTTCTTTTGTTAAAAATCGATTTCGTTACAAATCGACTTCCATTCATCATTATTTAACCACAGGTTTTGTGAAGGGTCATAGTTTTAAAATATAGGCAGAGATAGACGCATAATTTTTATATTAGTGGTGAATTTATAAAATTCTAGAGAGATAAATTTATAAAATTTTAGGTGGCGAAAATAGATTTTAAATAAATTTTTTTATTTTTTAAAAATTATATATAAATTTTAAATTTTCAAGAGAACCACCGCCTTCCTTCGGCCCCGGTCCATCTGTTAGGGTAACAAATCTAGTGAAGAACTTAACTCCTATGAGACTAATGTTTGTCATAAAAAAACACATTATAAGAAAATAATGTTGGATTTAACATATTGTGAAGATTATTGTCTTCTTTTGTAATACTTTGATTAAAAAAGTCATATACTACCATATATATTTTTTTAACTTTACCATAAAAAATTACCCTTAATGAATTTTTGAGTTTGAGTTCTACCGACTGCATATTATGTATGTTTTTTTGTTAAACTTCATTATATGTGAGTTATGTCCGGAAAAAAATTAGTTTTTAATTTGTTTGTATGTTTAATTCTCTAATTTAATGTTGTCAAATTTATTGTATTATGGTTTCTCGTGTGAAGCCATAATTTTGTAGAGCCCAAATTTGTATTATAAAATTTATGGGAGCATGAATGCAATTTTACTCTTTCTTTTATTAAATTGTAGTTTTACTGTTTTAAAAAAATAATAAATCGTATGTATCTTTAATTTTGATGGGTCAAAATATAATTTTATCACGAATTAATTTATAATTCTAATTTTTAAAGAAACTTTTCTACAATATTATCATTTAGGGAGACCATAACTCTTGTTAGCCCCTATCATGTAATTTGTATTTGCAATTATCACTTAACCTGTGAAATAAAAAAGTTACGTCTTTTTTTACCCGAAAAGTTATATGTTCTTACAATATACTTTAAAGGAGATAAAATAAACATTTAACATTTTTAAATTATGATTATAAATAGGAAAATTCTACAACGTGTGACGAACATTGCTGAACACCACTAACGATGAACACCGCTAAACACCATTGAATTTTTTTAAAATTTTAAAGGACTAAAATTATAATTAAAATTATCTCTTAAAAAAATAAAAGTCAAATTTAATATGTACTTTATAATATTTTTTAATTGATTAGAATCAAATATATCCAACTCTCCTAAAACCTAACAAAATCAATCTCTTAAAAAAGTAGAAATCAGTTTATAATTTTTTAATAGATTATAATCAAATATACCCAACTCTCCTAAACATAAACCCTAACAAATCAAATATACCCAATTTTAATTTTCCCCAATTTAGAATTAGAGTTCCTAACGAATCAGTTTACAATTATCTCCTATTTCTCCAATTTTGAATTAGGGTTCCTAACGAATCAGTTTACAATTATCTCTTATTTCCCCAATTTCGAATTAGGGTTCCTAACGAATCAATTTACAATTATCTCCGATCAGTGTTTGAATTTGTTAGGGTTTAGGTTTAGGAGAGTTGGGTATATTTGATTCTAATCTATTAAAAAATTATAAATTGATTTCTATTTTTAAGAGATTAATTTTGTTAGGGTTTAGGAGAGTTTGGTATATTTGATTCTAATCTATAAAAAATATTATAAAGTACCTATTAAATTTGATTTTTATTTTTTAAGAGATAATTGTAATATAATTTTAGTCCTTTAGATTTTTAAAATTTTAAAAAATTAATAGTGTTCAGCGATATTCATTGTTAGTGATGTTTAACAATGTTCGTTACACGTGGTAGACCCATCCTTATAAATATCATGATCCTTTTAACTCTTCAAACCTAATTGAGTTGTCTTGATTTTTTTTATCAATTTCTCTTTTTATATTTTTTTGTTTAGGAGGTGGGGACGAAGTTATGTAATATTTTTGTATAATAATATTTTAAGTTAATTTTAATTTAAATATTAGTTAAATAAAATTACTATTTATCTAAATTTTTAAATTTAAAAGTTTTAATAAATTCTTATCCCTAGAAATATTTGTTCCTAATTTTATCATTGTAAGAGAATAAAATTGTCGATCATATTGTCATCCCAATGTTTTCGTATTATTTTTTAATAGGTTTCATCTTTTTCTTACAAAAATGTTGATTTTTTTTGCACTTGTATGTACATGTTATCGGTTTTTGTAGTATACCTCCTCTTTTGAAAGTTGATTTTAATTTTCAATTAGTGTTTATTCGATTATTTTGTTCATCTGCATATGATATGGACTATCGAATTGGTTATCTCATATTAATAGGTGATTGCAAATTGTAAATTATAATCACACCAATCGTGTCACGGTTGAGTTATTACAAAGTTATGTGTATTTATTTTTAAGTTAATAATAATGGTGTTTATTCTTTATCATTGATGGTGTTTGTTTACATCTATTTTCTTCGAGATATTTGGTTAAAATTTTCAATTATTTCCTTGTACGTCTTATTTTAATTATTTAGTGACTGATTTTTATTTTTCAATGATTGCAGAAAAAAGACTATTTATTGTGATTAGCCTATTTTAATTTTTGTATACTATTTTATTTTTTAATTACAATATTTTCTCTTCATTTATTCAATAAAGCAATCTACTCTTATTAATTAAAAAAACATCAAATAATTATCAAACCAACAAAATCTGAGTATATTAGACTTGGTCCATCCATGATCCATCCCTTTTTCCAATCCCTCTCACTTTGATAATGAAACCTTTAATATTAATGAAAAACACATAAGGTTTTAATAGAAACCAACTAAAAAAATCAACAATGATTAATGAGTAATAAAGGTTTTAAGACATTCGCAATAAAATCTGGTTGGTTAGTCCATTTCATTTGGCTGCATTTATGATCCTATATTGCTTCAATAGTCCCCTCGACCTCTCCTAATTCCTAACAAACAAATTTGATATGTGGTTGGGACTTGGGAGAGGATGACATAATTTGCTTTTAGCCAACCCTTCGGAGGAGGACACTATCATTCCTCGTTTAGAGGTCTCGATTTTAGCCAACACTTTTGAATCTTTGATTAAATCAATACCCTTTACAACATTGTTCCAATCCCAGGATAGATTCTTACAAACAGGAGCCTCTAGAAGATAACTGTATGGAAAATTAGGGGTGTTCAAAAATACTCGATCTGATCGACCCGGTTCAACTACCCGAACATAAATAATCGGGTATTTATCCGGACCGGGCCCGGGTCACAATATTCCAAATTTTTGGGTACCCAAATATATTTAAAATTAATATTTTTATATATTCAATATATATTTTATATTAAACTAATAAAAATCTTATTTTTTTATATTTTATATTTAATAAATACATATTTTATATTAAACTAATAAATACATATTTTTATATTAAACTAATAAAATATTTTTTATATTAATATATATATATATATATATATATATATATATATATATATTATATTATATTTGGGTACCCAAGTACCTGATTTTCTGAGTACTTGCAACATCCGAGTACCCGATAGTCAAGTACCCGCAACATTTGAATCGAGCACGAAACAATTATATGATTAATCGATGATCCGTGTACACGAATTTAAACATCCATATAAGAAATAGAGCCCTCTAAGAACATAAGCAAGCAAAGAATTAGGCTCCTTTTGCTTTGAAATGAGGGCAATTTGCTGCAATATTGCACTTGAAAAAAATATTTTACGAAATTTTACACTTTATTTTTTATTTTATAATTTATTGTATTTATTATAATCTCATTAAAAGTTGTCAGGATTCAGAAATATATGTCGACTTCAGGCAAATAAAAATGAAAACAACCTGAAGCCAGGGGATTACATGCCGACTTCAGACAAATAAGAGTGAAGCTAGCCAACCTGTTGTCATATTGATTTCATTCATAATACATATCACTTCAGCAAACTTTATTTGTTACCGTCCATTGATTTGATAGAAAGTTAGAACAATCATAGATTACAAAAAAAGGTATATCAAACTTTGAAATAAAAATATCACCAACAATATTGTTGCAATTTATCTATTTCTATTGTATATTAAAATTTTAATTAAATTAAAAATGAAATACAATTAAAAAAAATTTATTTTTTTTAAAATATAATAAATTTTATTATATATATAAATATATTTTTATATAATCCTTAAATAAAACAACTACAAATTAATAGTTTAAAATTGAACACGTAATTAATGAAGTTATATATAAATCAATACTACACCTATGATTATATGTTAATTTATTTTTAAAATATGTATTTTTTATTAAAAAAATATTTTGGTTCATCTATTCCATATGTATGTTTGACGAAATTTAATATATTATTAATTTCTTGCATACAAAGCAATAAACCCAGACATTGTTGAATGCAGCTTTTAAATGCAGAAAATTATATCTTACATTGTTTAAAGACAGCTTTTAATTCATTATCACTTGTCGTTTCGTTTCAGTTGTATTTAATTTCGCATCCAGCAGACAAAACGAAGCGTTTTGCTGTTGTTGTTTTCAGCTTAGCCCATTCATGTTCTTAATGGACTAACAGTGAGGTCTGAAGTCTAAGCCACTCAACTTCACTTCTTGGGTTTGAGCTGACTTCTTTTTCTTAATGGGCCATTTACATCCACAAGTTACACACGTTGACTTAATCATAATTAGATTTATCAATTTTTTCGAATTTAAAAATTCGATCTAAAATCTACTAATTATTCTAGTGATTATGGATGCTCATATTGCCTCATTTTTATAAATTGTCACGTCATTTACGTTGAGAATATAATATTTTTCTATTTAATAAAAAAACCGATCCAAATAAATATCTTACGTTGGAGACTTGGAGTCTAATGGATAAAGATTAAATTTACATTTTGAATTAACATTATATTATCAGAAATATCTTTGGTTTGAGAGGTCATCAATTATGTCCTTTATTATTTTAACACGAAATGATTTTAAAAACAATTTGGGTATTAAAAATATTTAAAAGGATTTGGATAAGATAGGCATAGCTCATCTCCAAGTAAAAGATATAATCTTTTTGGATGCAAACCCACAATCATTAATTTAATTAATAAATATCTTATCAATAAACAAGCAATTTTAGTGAAATGTGTTTTCAAATAAAATATTTTAATGTGTTAAATCCAATATATAGAGTAATTAAAAATAATAGTAAATCCAAACAACAACAGAAATCTGCAATGCAAGGAAATTCCAACGGCTTAGCCATGATTCCAGAAGGAGCCGCATTTTTTTAATACTACCATTTTCTGGAGCAGGTTTGAAGAATGCTTCACGTTATCACTTATGAATTATTATTTTGTTTTTATTTTTTTTCAATTAGAAGATGTCACGTAATCTCTTACGTTGCAACACTTTTTAAAAAAAATTATACAAAAGAAAAGATAATATACTCAAAATTTAAGTAATTTGATTTAATTTGAACTATTATTTTCTTCATGGATACGAATAGTTTTGGATAAATTCTAAAATAAAAATTATGTTATAAACATGGAAAAGGCAGGAGATTTTTAGGGATTGGAAGTAAGTTATAAACTTTTAAAGTGTAAAATATAAATTCATCATTGATTTACATTTGTTGCACTCGTCTTTGAAACTTACAAGATCTCAAAATTTATAACTTTCGCCTTAGTTTTCTGAACTTTTTATTCTCCACACTACTCCTCAGCATGTAATGCACTATAGTATCTAGAACTTCATTCTCAGAATTACACTCTATATTCAATTGTCGCGCCTTGACATGACAATTATCAAGTTCACTTGATCCGACAACTCAACCTACTACCTGACAGGCGAGTCTAGTTCGTCGACCCATCAATAATCATCATGACGTTAGATTTAACATCCTCATCAAACAAAGTTGCAAGCACATAATAAATATCTCACATCTTCAAGATATAAGAGAGGATGAGAGAAATAAGAAGAACAAACTTACAATGATGAACCGCTTAAAACTGTTATAATTACTTTAATTTCTATCTCTATCTTACTTGTCCTATGCCCATAGGCATCAATTAAATCTTTTAAAATAATTAAATTAAATTATTATTATTTAAGGAGCCAAAAATATTATTGCACTATTTCTTAAAGTAAAAGCTTTAACTTTTGAAGGAGCTAAACTAAGATTTAACCATTTTATTAAGATGCTAGTATTCGTGGATGCTTACAATAATCGTATTAGAATTATATATAATTAGATTTCTTTTCAACTGTAATCACAGAGAAGTAAAATATTACACAAATTATAATTAATATTAAGATTAAACCTAGAGATAGATTAAGATTTCGTTCATCAATATTTTTTTAACGGTCGTTGAAACGCCAAAATAAAAAATAATGTCGAACAGTCATAAAATGCATACTGAACAAACATTTTCACCTATAATTTAATGTCCAAACAGACATTTCACCACGACTGAAAACTCAATTTCCTTACTATCGGGCGTTCCATCACAACAACCGTTCAATAATCCCTGCTGAACCCCCGGGCCCTAAGATGATTCTGGTGCAGACCAGATTGGTCAACGTGCGCGGTCTGCTGATAATCGAGAAAGTAACAAGCTCAAGTTTCGGTTGAACTTTGACCGTGAGCCCGCCAAGCCGGATTTCGCAGGCAATTTACTCTGACCCACCCACTCTTGTATCCCTTCTAGAAACCAAGCTTAATTTATCAAATGGCTGCTCTTAAACACACACACAAATCAACATGTGCCTACTTAGATAGAATATAAAACAAATTAGTTGGAATTTATTTTTTTAAAAATATTTTGTTGTTGTTGAGAATTGTGAAGAATGTGTTGCAAATTGTTCATATTATTTTTAGATTATTTTTTTAAAATCTAATTCAATATAACGATAAAAGTATATTATAATATATCTTCACCTGTAAAACAGTCTAAAACTCAATATAACTGCAGTCATTTATAACAAAACTTAATCTCCACGAAAGGCTGCTAAATTTATTCAGTTTTTTTTTTAGTTATCTTTGACTGTTAGGGAATCCAATCACAACACGCTGTTATCGGTGTACTATAATGTCTAGAGAATCTGAAGGACAGAATTCTGCATGTGATCACATGATCCTAAACGGTCGGTTCCACCATACCCTCCTCATTTCCATCTGCTCATACCAAGAATATTTTTTTCCCCGCGAATGAATCTTTTTAGCCCTCGATTTTATTCATTCTACCTTTAATTTTTATTACATTTTTTTCAATCCTCTAACTTTTATTTTTTTCAAATGGATCCAAACTTGATTGAGCAATAATGAACGGTTAAGCTAATAACAACTATATTGTCTTTAATAGAATGTTGATGTAAATTATTTTATCATTTTCTACCACGTCATCAAAAAATGTAGAGGTATTGCATTTTCATGCCAAGATTTGAACACATATAAGACAAGACAATATGTGTATTCTTAGTCAATAAGCCATTAGTAGTTCCCAAAACAACTTGTCTTTGATTTTTTTTATGGTGTATTAGAAAATAACAAAATAACCGATATCAACTTAATCACGCTATTATTTTCCTGTCACACTTGGGTCACTTTAACAAAAATAAAAATTTGAGAGCCATAAAAACACCTTAAAAGTTTAAGGGTCCTTTTGTTTAAAAGGGTTAATGGTTTATTTGGTCCTTAAAGTGTATCACTTTTTCTACTTTGGTCCTTAAAGATTTTTTGGACCAGTCATTAACCACAAAGCTTAGGTGAGATGGTAAGAGTCTCTCATACCTTAACTAGTGATCGATGGTTCGACCTTTGCTCTGGGCATGAAGTAGTTTTAAAATTTGTGGCCAGCGTATACCCCTATATCTAGGACTAAGCACGATTAACCGAAAAAACTGAAAATGATCCAAACTAAGGTGTTTAGACAGTATATGGTTCACAAGTTTACGAACTATGGTTACCTGATTTGAACTAAATTTGAGTTTTATTTAATTTATAATTATTTTTATAATGTAAAAATAAGTATTTTATACCTAAAATATTATAAAATACTATAGATGCATTATTAATTATTATTTTCTACTTAAAAAATAATTTTTCAATAAATATTTATGGAAACACTAAAAAAGATTAGTTACTGGGATATCTCTAAAGAACACCTTAAGAAACCCAAAAACTTTACCATTTAATGTTTAAAAGTCATAAAATAATTTTTTATCAAAATAAAATAAAAATTTTCAAAAACCAAAGTTAATATTAAAATTTAGGTTAACCAAAACGAAAATCAGTAATTACTAAAATAATTTACTGAAACTGAATCGTCTACACCTATCCATATTTATATGGGTCAACAGAGTGTAAATGATTAATCACTAGGCTCGTTCCATTGAATACCTTGTTAAATAAATAAAAATTTATTGATTTGTCACTAAATTGTACTCCTTTTCCCACTTTAACCCTTAAAATTTCTTTAATATTCTTAGCTTATAGTACTTTAGGTCCTTGTCAATTTAAGTACTTGTCAAAATAAATCTTCATTGTTCTTTAATTTTCAAGTTCAAATATTAATTAAGTCCTTATTAGCTTTGAAACTAAACAATGTAACCCCTCTCAATATTTTATCTAATTCTACCTCTGCTTTTGTCTTATGCAAAACAATGATACCTTATTGATTAAGTAAATCATCAAATAAACATTGATAAATGAAGCCAGTTTCCAAGATCTTCAGGAAAAAAAATCGAGATATCTGTCTTGTTCGTCAAATGGTATCGGGGTCAAACGAATCTAAAGCATATTATCAAAACAAAATGCTTTCTTTTATCATAAGTTGTATAAATACATTGATTTTTTTTGAATAAAACATTAAGAATTTTCATTGTATTGAAAGACATTGTCAATATTTAATTTTATAAATTTGCTTGATAATCTTATTAAATTTTTACTTGGTGGCAAATTTCAAACAAAAGGTTTTTGAATAGGGTAAATAACTAGATAATTATTTATTGGGTAAATATCATTTAACATTATAAATGTTTATCATTTTTTTGAAAAAAAAAATTAAAGATGAATTATCTCTTTATTTTATCCAAAATCACATAAAATATCATATTAATAAGATTAAAATTGTGAAAAAATAACTTTCAAAAACAAAAAGTTACCACTATTAAACAATACAACTATTTACCTTAATTTTTGTTTACATAACAAATAATTTTATAATATAAATATAATATTTAATTTCAACCCTTAAATTTAAATTGTATTCAACAACGATAAGTTAAACTCAAAACTTTAGTACATATTATAAAAAAGAAATGGCTTAATGTCAAAATAAGTGTCCAAATTAATATGTTTTCCCCTTTTAAGTGTCTAAATTATTTTTTCTCCCTTTTAGGTGTCTAAACAATTATTTTTTGTCCTTTTTATGTGCCCAAACTATCATTTTTTATCTCTTTTAAGGTCAAATCGATGCACATATTTTGACCAAAAAATAATAGTTTGGGCACCTATTTTGAAAAAAAAAAATAGATTGAACACTTAAAAGTGACAAAAAATAGTTTAGGCACTTAAAAGTTAAAAGCGTGGTAATTTGAGTACTTATTTTAATATTAAGCCTAAAGAAATTAATTAATATTGAAAGTTCCTAGTGGTCCTTTAAATACTCTCTATATCGGTATTTCCGTTAACAAGGCACTTTGTAACACTTTGTAGACCAGATAAATCATATATTGAATGGATCTTATATTTTCCAGTCCCTCTTTCTTCCTCATAACTTTCTAAGGCATTTTTTCTAACCAGCCAAACAAAGAGTTGAAGGGGGGAAAAACAAGAGATGGGGTTTTCAAAGGAAGAGAAATCAAGAAGGATATGGAGAGGTGTTAAAACTGTGGTTTTCTTGATAACATTGGCGTTTTCTTTTCTTGTGTTTTCTGCCCCAGTTTTTCTTGTTATTGCTGATACCATTTTGCCTTGTGCTCTGCTTTCTGCTTCCCTATCTCCTTTATCATTCGAAACCCTCTCTTCGTATTTCGATAACTATAATTTCCGATACTCTCTCATAGATATCCCTCTCATATCTATCATCAGATCAGCTATTATAATCTGTAAGTGCATATAAAAAAACCAGACCAGATCAAATTCTGGCAAGAGTTGTGTGAGTTGTGTTTTATTGAGTGTTTTGTTTTGGCAGGTGTTTACGGTTTTTGTGATGGGCCGGGGCTTTCGAGGGGACCTTACCTTGGAATCACAACGATTTGTTCAGTTTCGTCTTTGGTTTTTGTTTCATTGAAAGCTTCATTTGTGTTCAGTTCGAGTACTGGGAAAGGGTATGTTCCGGCCATGGAAACTGCTCTTTTCATTTGTTCAATGGCGATGGCGATCGGTCATGTAATCGTGGCATATAGAATAAGTTGCAGAGAAAGAAGGAAACTCCTGGTCTACAAGATTGACATTGAAGCTGTAAGCTTTTTTTCTCTCTCTCTAATTCAACATTTATGAGTTTCAGATTAAATTATTCTCATAACTTAGAAGAGAAGTGGTCCACAAATTTACACCAAAACTGTAGAAAGTTTGAATTTTGTGCTTCTGGAAAGTCAAAATTTTAATTATATAGTGTCTCTGAATTTTGACCAAGTCGTTGAGGAAAGCTAAAAACTGAGAGTGACCTGAAAATTGGGATTAATGCCAAACCCTGCTTATGGTTGTTGAATCATCTTTAGGTTGTTCTCGAATAAAAATCTTCTGAGTTTTTTTTAGTGTTTTTATTTATGCTAATACACTAAAAAAAATTAGATTTAGGGTAAGAGTTTAGGATCAGGGTCTAGACAATTGGAAGTAGGTGTATTTTTAATGTTTATGGTTTATAATTTAGTATTTAAAATTATGACTTAGAATTTTTTTTATTGGGCATAGAAAGAAACACCAAAAAAATAAATGCTTTTTGCCGGATGTTTTAATGTTGGTTGCTAGTTTAAGTTGGGTCAAATTATTCGCCTCGTAATGAACTTTAACAATAATCGATTCGAATTAATAACTAATGAGTTGAATTATGATTAATTTTTTTTTTATCGTTTTGGTTCCTCTAATAACTTGGATATGGACTGCCGCCCATACGGGATTGGAGGACAATTTTATATATGATGATTCATTTCACATGGCACATGCAATAGGCAAGCGTGCCCACATTCTTCCTATGTTTACTTATGAATACATGAATCAGCAAGAATTGTAAATTCATTCTCTGCTTTAATTCCTTCACATGGTTTTCCTCCAGAATTTTGAATTGATCAATGTTCCACAGATTTCAGCTTGCAAGAACGGGTTTCCAATGTATCAGAAGCTTCTCCAAGATGAAAGAGGGAAACTTTATTCAGAACTAAGATTAAAATAATTTCGGCCGGAACGAAAACGGCGGTAACGGTAAAATTATTATTCTAACAACGAGACTGAATATTGTACGCTGTTGTGTTGAATTTAAATCAATGGTGCGACAATGTGCTTGGAAGCAGAAGCAGCTACAATTACGAGAGGTAAGAATACATTTATAAATAGATATCTTGTATTTTTAAAATAAATCAATTAATAAAATCCATTGTTTTTGTTGCAAACCCCATGTGCTAACCTGTTAGCTGATGTGGCTAATGTGATGGAAAGCTTTAAAACCATAACCATCATTTTAAAAAAAAGACAAAACCAGAAAGCAAATTAGATTAATTTATACAAATATTTCATCTGTTAATTACATAAATGACATCAGATAACTAACCTAAGCTTTTTTATGCCTGCTTTTGTTTGTTTCCTTTCTGCAGATTTTATCTAAAACAGTCACCTGGAAAGCTCAACAAACAGCTAGCTAACTACTAGAGCAGTTTTACATATATATATATATTCTTTCATGATTTTAAGTGTACAGTTTTGTATTGCATGAAAATCAGTCTTTAAAATAGAAAGGGCCAAGGGGAGGCAGAGAGCTACAAGGCAGAACAGTTCTAAAGGATTTCATGAAATTTAAGAGCTTATTGAATTCATAGCTCTATTCATTAGGGATATTTATAAGTTAATGTATAAAAGCTCCGTGTTACTATGCTTGCGCACACGGACGCACACACGCACACGCATACATGTCATATTATATGTATGTGTTTGTGTATAAAAGCTGACTGAATATAGTATTACTGTAAACCTTACTAGCTTAAAGGACTAATATTGCAATACAAGAGCTGCGTTTCTTTCACATCGAAAAACCAAGCACACGACATAAAGCAAACACACAATCATACAAAGTTACTAAAACAGTAAGTTTTTTTAACATGGTTCATTTACACAACATGATCCGAAGCTACCCCGGATTCAATCATCAGCTTCTTCGTCCTCCTGCAATTGCAAAGAAAGGTTACCATATTGAAGAACTTTGGCACGAACCGGACTAGGAAAGTGTATTTAGCTTAAAAAAGCGTACCTCACTTTCTTCATCATCCTTGTCATTCCCTTGGGATTTTGACGATTCGGACTCCGCTTCTTCCTCGTCATCAGTAGTTTCCTGCATTAGACAGGATAATGTCAAGAGAAATCTATAAGAGGATAAGTTTTCGAGTACTGAATGACCGTAATTTACCTGTTTCTTATTGTAGGCTTCCATGAGCTTCTCATATTCCGATTTCCTTTTAGCTGCTTTTGCTTCATATGGAGCTTTCTCCTACCAATGGCAATCAACAGAGAAAGATTATGTAAGGATTTAAGGCCGATTCTCGAAACAGTTAAGTATGAAACAACAGATTAAGAAGAACTTACAAACAAGTCTATTTTCGATTTTCCCATAACTAGTTAATTTGACTAATTTATTTATGAGATAAATTCACAACTCGCCACATCAACCAGGAGATGCAATACCATGCATCTATGTTCCCTGTAGTTTATACCAGAATGACATTGGTGTTACCATGCCATAACAGTCCCAAAGTCGTCGAACACGTGATCGGTGCATAGCCGAGTCGAGAGGAGCCACAGTGGAATTTTTATGCATCACCTTTACAAACAGAATCTATGGTCTTTTCCAAGTTAATGGCAACCACTGGAGGAGTCATCAACATAATTCCTTGTCCATGCAAATCACCAACCAACACAAGCAATTTTAGGTGAAAATCTAGAAACTTACTGCATTCGACATCGACTTCCACTTCTCTCCCCCTGCTTTGCCCACCTTCAGCACAATATCCGGTAATGAAATCATTTGAACAGTCCAAACAAAGGGACATAAACAAATGAAGTAAACATATGACAGCAGATTATTACTTACAGCGGAGACGGCCTTCACTTTGGGATGTTCTTGTTTGTAAATTGTTCTAAACTCTTCCCTGCAAATCAAAATCATAGTTTGGATTATATCTGTGCATATGAACTGAAAGTTTCAAACTTTTTGTTACAATGAAACTTACAGAAAAACAAAGAAAGCAGTGGCAGGTCTCTTTGGTTTACTCGGGTCTTTCTTGGCCGATGTTACGTTCTTTGAGCGTTTTTGGTCACTCTTATCAGCCCGGCTTGCCGCCTTTCGCTTCCCGACAATCCTAGAAGCAAAGAAATTCATACATGATCCATATCTTGTCTGAAATATGCAACATGAAACAACCAGAATTGATGAACTAAAACGCAATATATAAGACTAATGTTACAAACTTGTCCTCAGCAGGTTTTTTTGCTTCCTTGCCGTCCTTCCTTGTTGCAGCTGCTCTGCTCCTTGTCGGCTTCATTCTTACAACAACAACAACAAAACTTCCTGAAACGGAACCAAAACGACATCATTAAATAGAAATCAAACAAATTGATGTCATAAATCTGGGCTTAATTGATCAACATGAAAGATTACTTTGAATTAGTAAATTAGGATTGATTGAAGTTCCAGGATTATTGTGCTTAAAGTAGTGTTCTTTGCAACAAATACTGCATACTTTTAACAAACAAAACCCCCCAAAAAAATCTGTGGAAAATTCCAAAAGAAAGGAATTTAAAGGCCACTAAAAGGTAATAAATTTCTAGGAAACAAGCTTCTGATAGAATATGAAAGTCAAAGAAACCATAGTTGCTAGCATAGTATTATCAACAAAAACCAGAAAGAAGAATATATAATTTTCCCCCCAAATGAATGATTAAAACTATGAAAGCAAATAAGCAGCAATTAAGAAAAACTGTATATATTAGATCAGATAATATGCATAAATTTGTAAAAGAAATAACATACCTCTTCAATGGAAGATAAATTAAAAGAAGAAAAAAAGCAGAGAGTAGCAGGAAAGAGAATAGCACTAACTAAATGCAAAGCAAAGAAAAAGAAGGAGATGGCAAGAAGATATTTGTGAGGGGGTCCATTCAGGTATGTTATGTAAGTTTGGTTCCATTCAATTAAAAACCTGATATTTAATTTAATTGATTTTAAAATAATCAGTTTGATTAGTTTTTTAAATATGCTGGTGCTTTTTTAATAAGACACACACGGTATAAAATTAGTGCTTGAACCAGGATCATTTGAATGAATTACATCATATCTTACTACTAAGACAATAAGGGTGAGTACAATCTAATTAGTTAACAAATTAATTTAAAAAGATGTGTTAGTTTATTTATAATATGATATTTTTTAAGTGTTGTAATATTATTAAATAAAAAACATGCACATATATCATGTTTAGAAAAATTAAATATAATTAAAATGTTTAAAAGCATAGATTTCAAATCAACGACCATTTAATCTAGAAAAAAAATGTTTTGTCCCTTTTCGATACTCCTTCTATGCCCTAATATTAAAAAACAATAAAAAATTAAATTTTAAGCTTTAATCTTAAAATTTAAATTTTAAATCTTACACCATATACCCTAAAAATACACCTTAACCTAAATTTCCTAAACCCTAACCACAACCCCTAACTTTAAACTCTAAATCATAAACCCTAAACATATTTTTTAGTGTGAAGCATAAATAGGGGCACCGGAAAGGGGCATGCGATTTCTATTCTGGTCTAGTGGGATGAGGCCTGTTGCGTGTAAAAGTGTCTATCGCAATGTAGTACAAGTGTACACGACGCAAGTAGTAAAGTGATACGGAAGTATCGGATATCGTCTCCACAGGGACTAGGCTAATAGCTTCACCTTGGATTACTGCACGAGATGAAAAAGAATAGTTTAAATTGTTGTCACGAAAATAATAAAGAGAACTGGAATTTAAGAATAACGAAATCAAGATAGAGAGAATGGTCCGGTATTGAATTGCTCAGTAGTGTAGGTGTTGCATAGTCTAGGAATATCTGTTCTGTCGTCGCGCCTGTCGCGGCAGCACCTGCCGCGGCAGCAGTCTGTTGGTTATCGCGGCAGCGATTACTCAACTCTGTACTTCAAGCTTGGCAAGAATCCCTGCTGTGCCTTGGCCTATCCCTAGGTCCAAGTCTGTCGATGAACACGTCTTTGATGATACCTCCCGGCGTGAATCGAAGGATGAACACCGATGTTGTTGAATTCTTCCTTAGCCACTTATCCTCGTCCTATCCCTAGGTCCGAGATAGTTCAACCATAAACTGAAGAACCCGTACTTATTCCTTTCGTATACTTAACTCTCCCGATATTAAGTAAATAGATAATCTCACAATGCTCTCCCGATACTCTTGCAAGATGTTGAAAACCAGAATAAGCAAACTTAAAGTAATTTTATTGAACAGAAAAATTCCTAAAACAAATGCAATCCTTGCAACTACTTTACAAATCAACCCGTGGCCCTAGGGAAAGTTTAGAACATGTTGAGGAAGGGAAAAACGGCTAGGGTTTTGGGAAGAAGGCTAGAGAATATGGTGATTTCCTCTCCTAGGTCGAATTACATGCCTTTATATAGGCCTTGAGTTCAAGTTTTCTAATATGGCAAGAATACAAGTTTAAATTAAAGTACAACTCTATTTAAGACTAAATCTTCAGAGCATAAGTCTTTAATTCGTCCTTCCTTCCTTCTTGGAATTTCTTCCTTGAACTTTGGGCTTGGCCTTCATTCTGATCTAGGGCTTGGAAAAATATAAGGGTGCTCCACGATAGATGGGCTTAATTTTCTCTTTCTGTCGAGGCCCACTTCACTATCGCTGTCGTCCTTGGCTGCCACGGCAGCGGCCATGGCAGCATCGTCCTTCATGTTCGCACATCCAGTTCCAGCTCTGCTTCTTCACTGCCCAACGTCTACTTCTCTACTGCCCTCCATCTGCTACAGCAGCCACCTGCAAAAGTAACCAATTTCAGCAGAAACTGTGACATTTGATATATTTGTGATGTAAAACTGAAATTTAACCTAAATGCAATGAATTATGCTTGAATGCAGCAGAAATATAGGTTAAATAGGGGGTAAATTATAGAACTTTTACACACTCAACACACCCCCAAACTCAAGTTTTTGCTTGCCCTCAAGCAATTCAGACCTAAAAAAAGAGAAAAAATTTTGTTTGGCTTAAAACAATGAACCTTCCATTACCTACCATGCATTCCCTATTGTAAGCAACACCTTGTCGGATAATTCAGGATTTATCTAGAACCATGCTATAATTCTCGTGTAGTGTGTGCATGCTTTGTGAACAATTATATGCCTAGACTCACTTAGTTTACTAGAATAGATGAAACTTCTAACTTGAATTTTTATGCCAATTTTTCATCTTTTTGGAGGCAATTCTTAGGCTCCTTTAGTTTTTATGCAGACTCGATTCTATTTCTCAAGTTTAAGTTTGACTAGAGCCGGTTTTGGGCACCTCTAGCTAACTTCCTAGAGCCGGTTTCGGGCACCTCTAGGTATAAGAGTCTATTTTTCTTAACTTCTTTTCCTAGAGCCAGTGTTAGGCACCTCTAGGGGCTATTCAAGTATTAAGCTTTTCTCTATTCTAGTTTACCAGTAAAGTTCTAGATAGTATAAAAGTCACAAATTGTGTTTAAGATTCAGAACTATACCAAGGCTCTAAACTGCTCCTAAAACTATCCTAAAGGCACTGCCACGACAGAAGCTGTCACGGCAGGTAAGTTCAGTCCAAAGACTTAAGCCAAAAATTTCATTTTTTAAGCAAAAATAAACTAAGTAAAATACACAATTTTTTAAACTTAAAAGACTCCATTAATGGAGGGATGCCACCCCCAAACTCGAGGGTTGCATTGCCCTCAATGCAAATGACAGTTAAAAGAAAATAAAAAGTACATCACAAAATATCAAAAGGCAGACAACAATATAAGATGAGAAACTTAAAATTTAGGCGCTATCGTTGCCGCTGCTGCTGAGCTGGATCTGCCAACGGGCAGGGACCTTCTTGGCTGGTGCTGGCTGGCGGATGGGAGAGGCAGGGGTATTATTCGTTTTGGCCTCCCTTGGCGGTTGAATACGAGTAGGGGAGATATGGGGAGGTTTCTCCACTACCTGAACCTCGGAGCTGCTGCTACTGCCACTACTACTGCCGCTACCGCTATCTTCATTTCCTTTGTTCGCTACTGTTTTATGCCGCTTTACTGGTGTGAACTCCTTGGACAAATTCCTCTTGACAGAGGGTTCGTCGTCGGATTCCTCCCAAATTGAGGAAGAGGAGAAACCTGCTATATAGGCGTCGAGTTCAGCCGAAGGCATCATTCTCTTGGTTCACCTGGCAGATGTGTCGGCTGTGCGGCTGCCGCCTGCAGCTATTGTGGCAGGGGTCGGTGTTGATGCAGTAGAGGGTGTTTTGGGCATGGCAGCAGGGGTAGGGGTATGGGTGCAGCAAAATATTGACTGGGGAAAGTAGGGAACACAGCATCAGGGAAATTTAAAGAGGTTTGAATAAAGTGTACCGTGGCAGTGGTGAAATCTCGGATGAAGCTCATGAGGCCTAGTTGTCTTTCCTCCAACTTTTGTATTGTAGCAAGGATCTGGGAGGAGGTGTCAGCTGGAGGTGCTGCTGCTGTAGGCTGCCTAGGTTCTGTGGCAGCAGGCTCGATGTCGGTGAGTTCTGTCGGCTCTACTGCTGTGGCAGTAGGGTCGAAAGACGACAGCAGTGTGGCAGAAGTAAGTTCCATCAGGCTGAGTATGTTGCGGTCGGTCCAGCCTTTCCCTCGAACTCGTAAATCGTCGGCTACCTCCGGTACGTTGTGGCCGCGGTAAAGGGCAGTGATGAGATATAGGTAGAAAAGTGGTCCGGTTGGTCGGTATGCGCAATCCAAGATGCCCTCTCGGACATATCTGCCAACGTTAATCAGCCTCTCATGTAATATGGAATGGATGAGGGCTAACCTGGGTTGGTCGACTATTGTATTGTGAGAGGAGGGCATAATCCGCTTTTTGATGAAAGCGTTCCAAAGCTTTGCCTCCGGGGTTAGCTGGACTCTCTTCATCGTCCTCGGGTTTTTCGGATCTATGTTCCACTCAGTACCCTCGTCTGTGAGTTCTGCCATCACAACATCGTAGTCGGCAGGCTCTAGACTCTCGAGAAATTGTTTGTGGATGTCCTCGTTTCTGCCCACATAGAATCCAAAAAGAGTGTTGATATACTCGGGCTCGATCGGTACCTCTTTTCCTCTTACGGTGACTGCTGTCGCGTTCCTGCTGCCGATGGCAACATAAAAGTCTCGGACGAGAGTCACATTCATCTCCTCTGGCTGTTCCGCGAACATCTGCCACTTAAGGGCTCTAATTTTGCTGGCTATGAACGGCTGCAGCCCCAGGTTCCCCGTTCTGGAAGTGTAGATAAAACCCTTCTCCTCTCACATGTCACGGATCTAGAAGGATCGTGGAGTTGATGCTGCCGGGGCAGATCCTGAGGCAGCACTTCTGCGGGTGTTTTTAGAAGACATGTTGCAAGGATTGTGTAAGAAAATGAAAACAAATAAAAATTCTAGAGAAAGCAAGTAGGAAGAGTAGAAGTGAGTGAAAAATGAATAGTAAACTGGGGTTTATATAGGGGAGAGTTTGCTGCCCGTTGGAGCTGTAACGGCAGGCACGAATAACGGGGCCATCTGTTACGCGGTTTCTGACGCGTCTGTCACGCGTTTCTATGTCTGCTGCGCGTCTGTTACGCATTTGCGTGTCTGCCGCGACAGCGTGTCGACAGGCTGGATTTTTCGCGTCTGTCGTGGCAGCTGTAACGGCAGGTTCCAAAGTTGGGCTGATGGAAAGATGGTGGGCTGAAATCACTTCTCCTCTTCTCCTTGTCTCCTTTATTTCCTAAAAATAAGATAATAAAAATAAAAACTTTAGTTCCTAAAAAATTAAAATAATTCTAATTACCTAATATATATAATAAAAATAAAATAAAACTTAGGTTAAATTAGGGATGCCATGAGGGGCATCTCCTAAGGTAACCACTTCCTGCATTCTTGGGGCTTCAGTCCCCTGATAATGCTTTAATCGTTGTCCATTCACTTTGAATTTGTGCCCGTCTTTTAAAGATCTGATCGTGATGGTACCATGGGGAAAATCCTACACCACTTGGAATGGGTCAGACCATCTAGATTTCAGCTTCCCTGGGAAGAGTTTCAACCTAGAGTTAAATAACAGCACAAGCTGCCTTGGGCAGAACTGTCGTGGCAGCAACTTCTTGTCATGCCACTTCTTGGTTTTGTCCTTGTAGATTCTTGCGTTGTCATAGGCCATTGTTCGAATTTCTTCAATTTCATTCAGATCAAGTAGCCTTTTCTGCCCTGCTTTTTCCAAGTCCATATTAACTGCCTTGATGGCCCAGTATGCTCTGTGCTCAATCTCAACAGGTAAATGAAATGTTTTCCCATAAATCAGCCGATAGGGTGACATTCCCAATGGTGTTTTGAACGCTGTCATGTAGGCCCATAATGCATCATTGAGGTGTAGAGACCAATTCTTCCTAGTTGGCTTTACCATCTTTTCCAGAATATTCTTAACCTCTCTGTTGGATATTTCAGCCTGTTCATTGGTTTGAGGGTGATATGTTGTTGCTATCCGATGTTTGACACCATACTTTTTCAAGGCAGCAGCTATAACCCTATTGTCAAAATGCCTCCCTTCATCACTGATGATCGCCTTAGGGATGCCGAATCTGGAAAAATGTTTTTATGCAAAAACCTCTGAACCGTCTTGGCATCATTCTTCTGAGTGGCGATTGCTTCAACCCATTTGGACACATAGTCCACTGCCAGGAGGATATATAAGTTCCCACATGAAGTTGGGAATGGTCCCATAAAATCTATCCCCCACACATCGAAGATCTCGACTTCAAGAATATTTTACAGCGGCATCTCGTGTCTCCTTGAGATGTTTCCAGTCCGTTGACACTTGTCACAGTTCTTGTAGAATGTTTGTGCATCCTTGTACAATGACGGCCAATAAAATCCCGACTGTAAAACCTTGGCAGCAGTTTTGTTACCTCCTAAGTGTCCTCCATACTGTGAAGCATGACAATGATGTAGTATAGCTTCCTGTTCATACTGTGGTACACATCTTCTAATGACCTGATCTGCACAACATTTGAAAAGAACAGGTTCATCCCAATAATAATGCTTAACATCATTTTGGAACATCTTCCTAGCTTGATAATTAAGGTCAGGAGGGGTTATTCCGCTAACTAAAAAATTAACGAAATCAGCATACCAGGGGAGTTCATAAAACTTACCTGCCGCCATGGCTGTCGCAGCAGTGCTTGCGGTAGCAAACAGCTGCTCATCAGGGAAGGTCTCCAGTATGTGTGTCTCGTCTGCCGGTAGACTCTTTCCCTTCTCTAACCTTGACAAGTGATCTGTAACTTGATTCTCTGTCCCCTTTTTATCCTTGATTTCAAGGTCAAACTCTTGCAGTAGCAGAATCCAACGTATCAGTCTAGGCTTTGCATCTTTTTTGGTGAACAAATACTTCAATGCAGAGTGGTCTGTGTGGACTATAACCTTCGTTCCAAGTATATAAGAACGGAACTTGTCAATAGAGAATACCACAGCTAATAGTTCATTCTCTGTGGTAGTGTAGTTCACTTGGGCGTCGTTCAGTGTTTTGTTGGCATAGTATATGACATGAAAGAGCTTGTCTTTCCTCTGCCCAAGTGCTGCCCCGACAGCATAGTCACTAGCATCACACATAATCTCGAATGGCAGTTTCCAATCTGGTGCCTGTACTATTGGGGCTGTTACCAGCTTTTCTTTCAAAACCTTGAATGCCTCAGTACATCCAGCGTTGAAGTCAAAGGGACAGTTCTGCTCCAAAAGATGGCATAAGGGCTTCGTGATCTTCGAAAAGTTCGTAATAAACCTCCGATAAAAACCAGCATGCCCTAAGAAACTTCTGATTCCCTTGACTGTGATGGGTGGTGGCAGCTTTTCGATTACTTCTATCTTAGCTCTGTCGACTTCTATGCCGCGGCAGCTAATTTTATGGCCAAGGACTATCCCTTCATCCACCATGAAGTGACATTTTTCCCAGTTCAATACCAAGTTTGCTTTTTCACATCTCTCGAGCACTTTCTATAGGTTGCCTAGGCAGCTTTCAAAGTTGTCTCCAAAGACTGAAAAATCATCCATAAATATCTCTAGGAAATCCTCCACCATATCGGAGAATATTGCCATCATGCACCTTTGAAAAGTCGCTGGTGCATTGCATAATCCAAATGGCATCCTCCGAAAAGCATAAGTACCGTATGGGCATGTGAACGTCGTCTTTTCTTGATCTTCCGGTGCGATGGCTATTTGATTATAACCTGAGTAACCATCAAGAAAATAATGGTAAGGCTTACCCGCTAATCTATAAAGCATTTGATCAATAAAGGGTAAGGGGAAGTGGTCCTTCCGAGTAGCTTTGTTGAGCTTCCGGTAGTCCATACAAACCCTCCAATCGGTCGCAGTCCTGGTTGGGATTAGCTCGTTTTCTTCATTGGTTACCACGGTTATCCCTCCTTTCTTGGGAACGCACTGCACCGGGCTCACCCATTTGCTATCCGAGATGGCATAGATTATTCCAGCATCTAGCCATTTTATGATCTCCTTACGTACCACCTCTCGCATAACATCGTTCAGACGTCTTTGTGCATCAATTGTCGACTTATGATCATCCTCTAAAAGGATTTTATGCATGCATAGTGCCGGACTGATGCCTTGGATATCAGCTATCGTCCATCCAATAGCCTTTTTGTGCTGCTGCAGCATCCCTATCAGCTGTTGTTCCTGTTCCTGCATCAACTTGGAAGAGATGATTACGGGCAACGTATCATTTAAACCAAAGAAAACATATTTTAGCTGCCCTAGCAAGGGCTTAAGATCTAGAATAGGAGGCTCAACAGTTGATGGCTTTTGGATTATATGGTTATCCGAGGTATAGTTTAAGGGTTCGAACAACTTATCTAGACGATTGCCTATCCAATTTACATCCTCTTGATCTTCAGTATCAGATGTATCAGATTCTGAGGAGCTGCTGTCGTCGGTGCTGTCGTGACAGTCTTCTAAATGGCTGCTGGGGCAGTGGCCAATTTTGATGTCGTGGCAGCCCGACCTGATGCAGGGTTGGTCAAGGGTAACTTCAGTGATAGCCTTGCATTTTTCTTCTGCATCAGCATGTTTCATTGCTTGGAGAACATTCAGCTTGATCTCTTGATCGTTCACTCTCATAGTGAGTTCTCATTTTTCCACATCAATCAGTGATCTTCTTGTGGCTAAGAAGGGTCGCCCCAAGATGATTGGTGCGTTTTCATTTGCTTCACAATCTAACACAAGAAAGTCAGCAAGAAAAATAAACTTATCCACTCTTACCAGAATATCTTCAATTTTTCCTTCCGGGTGAACGTAAGAGCGGTCTGCCAGTTGCACTACTACTGTTGTGGGCCGAGCTTTTCCAATACCTAACTTCTAAAAAACAGATTTGGGCATTAAATTTATACTAGCACCAAGATCACAAAGTGCCTTACCCACAAATTTGTCTCCGATTATGCACGGTATGATGAAACTCTCAGGATCCTTCTTCTTCTAGGGCAGATTCCTGTGCATAATACTCATGCATCCCTCTGTCATTTTAACCGTTTCAAATTCCCCAAGTTTGGATTTCTTCGACATAGCATCCTTGAGAAATTTGGCATAACCAGGCATTTCCCTCACATCATCTAACAATGGAATATTGATATGGACCTGCTTAAAAATATCATAAATCTTCTTAAGCTGAGATTTCTGTTTCAATTTCTGTAACCGCTGAGGAAAATGAGGTGGAGGACGATAATCAGCAATACGTCCTTCCCACTGCATTCGGATCTGAGGAGGTTTAGGTTCTTCATCTTTCTCCTCTGTACCTTCTACTGTCGTGACAGGTTCATCGGCAGCAGGCTGCTTGTCGTCTGTTGGGGCAGCGTTCTCGGCAAGTGACTCCAAGACTGGTTCCTTAACTGATTCAGCTTCCTTCTCTGGCCCTGTTAATTTCTTCCCACTCCTAGTAGTGATGGCTTTACACTGGTCATGTGTGGGTTGTCTAGCGTTTTCAGTATTGCTAGGAAATCCTCCATTCTGCCTCGGTTTAATATGCTGGGAAACCTGACCCATCTATGTCTCCAATGATTTCAGAGTAGCTTCATGATTGGTCATCCGCATCTCTGTTTTGTCCATTAATGTTTTTGTCTTCTTGACAAAGTGATTCATGTTCTCAATGTAGGTTCCTGTTTGAGACATAAATGTAGCCAAAGTCTGTTCCAGTATACTAGTTGTGGCAGCTGGTGGTTGTTGTTGCTGCTGCTGCGGTTGCTGCCGAGTCAGTAACCTAGGTCCTCCTTGGTTCTGAGTATTCTGTGCTTGAAGATTCAGAGCATTATTAGGATTGCTCCAAGAGAACTTGGGATCCTTTCTCCAGTTGGGATTGTAGTTGTTGGAGTTATAATTATGTTTATTGTAGTTCCCAACATACATCCCTTCTTCTAACTGTAACGGGCACTCATCCGAACTGTGATTTCCATCGCAAGTTTCGCATACCTCCTCAGCAGAGTAGACATGCTGTGAATCTTCTTTCAAGAGCTTTTTCGCATACCTCTTCTTGCTGTAGGAAACTGTTCCTCATTCTTCGCCAGATTTTTCAATACTGCCATTGCCTCATCTGGATCTTTGTCCAGCAGTAATCCATTTGTTGTTGAATCAATTCTGATACGAGTTTGTAAATTGGCAGCATTATAGAATTTAGTTACCTGGCTCAAAACGGGGAATCCATGCATCGGGCAGTTCCTTAGAAGAGTGGTAAATCTGTCCCAGGCTTCGTGCATTGGCTCATCGTCTTCTTGTTGAAAAGTAGCAATTTCGTTACGTAATCACTCAGATAAGTGTGAAAGATTAAAACGAGACAAAAATTCACGAGTTAAATCTGCCCAAGTTCGTATTGAACCCGACATTAGTTTATTCCACCAAGTCTTTGCCCTGTCCCTCAATGACTGAGGAAATAACCGAAGCCTCAGTATCTCCGGATTAACTCCTGGTAGTCTAAACGAACCACGGATTTCCTGGAACGTTTTCAGATGCTCCCTAGCATCCTCTGTAGCAGCACCACTAAATTGGCCAACGTTGTTAATCATGCTGAACATAACAGGTTTCAGCTCAAAGTTGTCAACATCTACGACTGGCAGGGTGGTTTCTAGTTCTACATGATCATTGAGCATGTAGTCTCGGCATGACCGGCGTGCGGCAGCGACAGGAGGATTGGCAGGTATTCCTCCATCTCCGGTAAGATTGTTATTATCCTGGGGATTATCTTGGTTGTTCCTTCTTTCTTCACGTCTTTCGTTCACCATTGCTTCGAGTTGTTCCTCCAAGTATTCGTTCCTTTCAACGAGGTAACAGACTCTTTTCTTGAGATTAAACGTTCATTCGGGTTCAGGATCTAACTGGTACTCAGGCTCCTTCCCACGTTGAGATCTGTGCATACGCAAACAAAAGACCTTGTGAAAGGTATAGGTTGAACAATCCAAGTATAAACAGAAAAATAAAATGAATGCAGTAAAAGGTAGGGTAAAGTTATGTTGCTAGTCCCCGGCAATGGCGCCAAAAACTTGTTGCGTGTAAAAGTGTCTATCGCAATGTAGTGCAAGTGTACACGACGCAAGTAGTAAAGTGATACGGAAGTATCAGATATCGTCTCCACAGGGACTAGGCTAATAGCTTCACCTTGGATTACTACATAAGATGAAAAAGAATAGTTTAAATTGTTGTCACGAAAATAATAAAGAGAACTGGAATTTAAGAATAACGAAATCAAGATAGAGAGAATGGGCCGGTATTGAATTGCTCAGTAGTGTAGGTGTTGCAGAGTCTAGGAATATCTGTTCTGTCGTCGTGCCTGTAGCGGCAGCAGTCTGTTGGTTATCGCGGCAGCGATTACTCAACTCTGTACTTCAAGCTTGGCAAGAATCCCTACTATACCTTGGCCTATCCCTAGGTCCAAGTCTGTCGATGAACACGTCTTTGATGATACCTCCCTGCGTGAATCGAAGGATGAACACCGATGTTGTTGAATTCTTCCTTAGCCACTTAACCTCGTCCTATCCCTAGGTCCGAGATAGTTCAACCATAAACTGGAGAACCCGTACTTATTCCTTTCGTATACTTAACTCTCCCGATATTAAGTAAATAGATAATCTCACAATGCTCTCCCGATACTCTTGCAAGATGTTGAAAACTAGAATAAGAAACTTAAAGTAATTTTATTGAACAGAAAAATTCCTAAAACAAATGCAATCCTTGCAACTACTTTACAAATCAACCTGTGGCCCTAGGGGAAGTTTAGAACATGTTGAGGAAGGGAAAAACGGCTAGGGTTTTGGGAAGAAGGCTAGAGAATATGGTGATGTCCTCTCCTAGGTCGAATTACATGCCTTTATATAGGCCTTGGGTTCAAGTTTTCTAATATGGCAAGAATACAAGTTTAAATTAAAGTACAACTCTATTTAAGACTAAACCTTCAGAGCATAAGTCTTTAATTCGTCATTCCTTCTTGCTTGGAATTTCTTCCTTGAACTTTGGGCTTGGCCTTCATTCTGATCTAGGGCTTGGAAAAATATATGGGTGCTCCACGACAGATGGGCTTAATTTTCTCTTTCTGTCGAGGCCCACTTCACTTCTTCCCTTCACTATCGTTGTCGTCCTTGGCTGCCACGACAGCGGCCATGGCAGCATCGTCCTTCATGTTCGCACATCCAGTTCCAGCTCTGCTTCTTCACTGCCCAACGTCTGCTTCTCTACTGCCCTCCATCGGCTACAGCAGCCACCTGCAAAAGTAACCAATTTCAGCAGAAACTGTGCCATTTGATATATTTGTGATGTAAAACTGAAATCTAACCTAAATGCAATGAATTATGCTTGAATGTAGCAGAAATATGGGTTAAATATGGGGTAAATTATAGAAGTTTTACACACTCAACAATGCCCTAGATCTTTTAAGTAAGGTCAGGGGCTCAAATCCTGACGTTGGAGTAAATTGAGTTAAAATGGTCGCCCCAGAATAAACCTCTATAATATTTGATCTAAATTAATCAATCAATAAATTAGATTACAGTTGTTAAAAAAGCATAGATTTCAAATCGACAAACATTGATTAAACTTTTTGAGCACGAAAAAATGGTGTTTCTCGTTGTAGAACAACTTGATAATTTGGTTAAAAGGAAACATAAGCAAAAAAAATGACAAAAGAAAAACTTTCATTAAAACTAAATCCTAATTGACATCAAACTTTCGAAATGATCCCGGGCAATTTCTTCCTCTCTCCACAAATATAAAGATTTATGAGTTCTTTGGGCCAATTCCGACAAGCATGAACTTCATTGATGTTGAAGAGCTTAATTGGCATGAACTTCAGTAATTTAGAATGGGCCGATTACAATAATGATTTATAAGCCTTTTGGGCCATTATCCTTGAATTTGCTGTCCCATATTTGATGAGAGTAATGATTCCATCCTGAAAAACAAATTCATGAAATTCAAAATTTATTTAATTGCATTTCGATTTCTAATCTTAAAGATATGAATTAATTGAATCGAAAATATCGTCCTAATAATGAATTTTTTTAACAACAAATAAAAATACAACACAGAATTTTTTTTTTACCAGAACCAAATACCAAACCCAACCAAACTTTTGAGACACAAGAGTCAATCCACATAATTATGGAGGATTCCGTTTGGTGAGAATATGATAATGAGCTTGGAAAAGTGTGACGTGTCATTAATTTTTTTATTCATAAGTATTTAAACTATTAATTCATCAATCTAAATTAAATATTATAAAATTTATTACGAGACAATCATTTTAAAATAATTTATTTCATTCATAACGTCAAAATTTAATCATTTAACCTTATTTTTTTCAATAAACTTGCACATTATTATTTATTGACTTCCAAATTTTACTTTGTACTACACAAGAACTTGTTCTTAAAAACAATATAAACAGTTTGTTATATGAATATATATTATTGGCTTAAGGGTATCATAACCCTTTAAAATTTTGAAGGCTTTATACTCCAAATCGACAAACGTTGATTAAACTTTTCAAAAACCAAAAATGTTGAAAAACAATTTTTTTTCACCAAATTCAACCTTTATACTTCAAAATTTCATGATTTACCCCTTTGACCAACGTTGACTGTTAAATCTAACAATACTGTAGTGGATCACATGGCGATAATATCTAAAACAAATTATTTTATTTAAAATAATCCTTAAAATTTCTAAAAGTTCTATAAAAAACTTATAAAAATTATATAGAAAAAGTTTTCTATAAAATCTGTAAATGTCGCACAACAAAACTGTAGTGGATCACATGGCAATAATATCTCAAGAGAAAAAAAAGGTAAAAAATTGACGATCAACATTCATCAAAAGGCTTACTTGATGAAATTTTGGAGTATAAAAGTTTAATTGGGTGCAAAAAAAAAAAATAAAGGCTTAATTGATTTTTTGTTTTTAAAAAGTTTAAGGGCTTATGATACCCTTAATGTCACTATCATTGACATCAATTCACTTAAAAAATTATAAACAATTGATTGCAAAGAAAGATGAAAAGTATAAGTCTGTTTTCGTTCTTCGTTTTGTATCGTATTACGTTTCGAGTAACTATGATATCAACTGTACTAGCTGCTGTTAACGGCTCACCATTGATTGCAATTGCAATTGCAAAGAAAGATGAAAAGTATAGGTCTTGCTTTAGTCTCCTTTACTCTACCGGGAGAAACAATAAGCTTCGGCAGTCGGCACCACTTGTAACTTTTTCAGTTGAGCATATAAATAAAGCATCTTGTAATGTAAGTGCGTGATGCTTCAGATATCAATAAAGATTGTTCTACTTTACTTCATAGAAAGGTAAATTTCGTAAATTATTATTGAATTTTATTCTCAAACTTATTTTGGTCATTAAAGTTTTAAAACCTTTAATTTACTCACTAAATATTAGACATTAAATTTTTTTGTCACTCTCCCGTTAACTTTTCGACATCGTCCATTTACTGACGAATGAATGAACTTCTCCAAGATTCGAATTTCGAACGATGGAAAGTTTCATTGACATGAGGGAAGCAAGATACTGAGAAACGAGCTCCACCCGACGATAAAGCAGGGAGATTGGCGAGAGAGAAGTCAAAAGTTTTTGCTTGATTCGTGGACTTCGGGACACTTTCCGACGAAAATGGAGGTCAAATTCGGACTTAAGGGGCGAGACGAAGTGACTGGTGAAATTTAGTACCGAACGACGACGACAGTAAAAGGTGGAGTGACTAAAAACGTTCAATGGCTAAACTTCAGTGATGAAAAACGTTTAATGTCTAAACTTCACTGAGTAAATTAAACGTTTTAAAACTTTAATGACTAAAATAGATTTAAGAGTAAAGTACAGTGACAGTAAACGTAATTTACCCAAAGTAGAATTAGGTGTGGATAGCAATGTTGACTCGGGTTTTAGTTTTTGTTTATCTTATTTGTATCCTAAATTATTAGTGATACAAGGTATTGTTTCACTAAAAAATGATAAAAATAGAATATAAGGATGATAGAATTCGACCAACATTTGTCACAAAAAAAAGGAATTCGACCAATAAAAAACAAAGGCACAAAACTTACAGGGTTAACTACACCACATGCCACTCAATTATGACCATTGACTCGAAAATGTCACCGAACATTAAAAATATAAATCTAACACTGAATTTTAGTTGTTGACTCGAAAATGTCAATTCGTCGTTAACTCTTAACATTTCCCTTAAGTCAAAACGATGTCGTTTTGGTGCGGCTGTGTTGAAGCCTAATTTAGCTCAAAACGACATCGTATTGTTGGAGGGAAAATATTAAAACAATACTCTTGGAGGGATTTGAACCCATAATCTTCAAATTCAATGGCTAAGCTTTAACCAAAAAATTAACATTACGTTATATAATATTTTACCACAAATATTATATATCTCAAACCACTTGAGATTAATTCAAATTATTTTATAAAATAAATAATATATAAATAAAAATATATTATTTATATATTATTATATATTATTAATAATATATAAAAAAACACTAAAGCCTGAACGATTAACCCACAAACCCAAGCTCAAGCTCAAGCTCAACCCTCAAATCTAAACCCCTAAACTCTAAAGTTTAGGGGGTTTTATATGTTATTTTTATAAATATTTTAGGTTTTTTTATAAATAATATATAAAAATAAAAAAAAATATTTTTATTTAAATTATATAAATTTATCCATTAGGTTCAACGAAATTATTTTATGAAAAAAATAATATTATAAACCATATCAATATATAAATAATATAAAATATATTATTTACATATATATTGTAACCCCTCATCCCGGTCCAGATGCTTGACCGGTCCGAGTGGGCTACACGGGGATAACCGAGATGAAACTCGTTAAGGCTCCACTTCGGTTACCGACCCTAGGAAAAACTTTTTCATTTTATCTATCTAAATGCATTAATTAAACCTAAGTTGAAGCCCAACAACAAATCGGGCCTAAGCCCAGCCCTTGAAACCCTTTAGAGATTTTAAAAAGCCCGAAAATTGGCATGTGTTTCGAAACAGTCAAAGCCCGTTTCGAAACACCAGCTCCAGTTTAAAAAGTCAGACACCCGTTTCGAAACGCATCCACCCCGTTTCGGAACAAGGTCTCATTTTGCCTTGCTGTTTCGATACCAGTTTCGAAACGGCAATTCCAGTAGCCTAAGTGTTTCGAAACTGGTTTCGAAACAGGGGCTTACAGTAGCCAAAACGTATCGAAACGAGTTTCGATACGGGGGCCCTGGAACTACACCCGTTTCGAAATAGACAACCCGTTTCGAAACACCTGCTGTGTACAATTTCCCAAGATCAGTTTTAGACATCCCCAATTGATTTCAAACGTCTGAAACGACTACACGAAGCATACAAATCATACAAGTACATTCTAGAGGCATGCATCCTATAGCAACAAACTCAAAATATACAAGATATAAGATAGACATCCAAACACGAAATCATACATAGCATTCAAGGTTCATATTTCAAAAGGTCAAATTAAGGTAGGCAATCCACATAGTTTACAAGCAAGGCATACAACCAAAAGCCAAAATCAACATAACATATGTAAGGAGTCTAATCATGCTCCTAAACAAACCACACTTAACATACTTCAAGGCATTACACCACAATTACATGTCCCATTGCTTAACCATTACATCATAACTAAAAATAACCATACTTGATAGCTAGGCTAGCACCACAAAGCACACTTGGAGGCCCCTTCTTGCACTAGCAACCCACGAGCTACTGATTTGCATTGTCGAACAAGAGAGAGCGTAAGCATAAAGCTTAGTGAGGGTAAGCTCTTTAAAAACAAACCTCGACAATGCAGGGTCTAAGCACGAGCACAACCAAGTTAAATGCATGTCCTTACCTTCAATCTTCATGAGCCAAAATGTCAATGATGCATGAAAAATTATCCAATAATATGTCATGCTCAACAAGCTCAAGTCCACGTCATATGTAAGCACATATAATCATCCAAATAGGAAAATCACATTCCACATCACATTGATACACATATCAATTCATATTGGCACCTAGCTATGACTCGAATACGCGGATAAATACGTTGGAACTCACATCCAACACAACCATTACCTTCGGTGAGATTACACTCATCACCGGTCTCGCGGAAGGGATTCCACTCATCCTCACGCCCCGTCGATGGGATTACACTCATCGTCGACTAACATAAATATAAGAAGAATTTCCGGGCGAACCCGTACTCCATCTTGATGACTACCATCATCAAGACCACGCGCACATTTGGCTATCGTGTGCACACTAACATCCTAATGATCGATCATTTGTACCCAAGCATACTAGTGCCAATACTAACACAATCCACAACATCTCATATCACTTCTGTGCTTAGCACGTACTCACCATGATCACAATCATGAACAATCCACATGCATATCACAATGCATCCACATCATGACTCAACATTTATGTACAACACATTATACATAACACCATAAACACATATCATCATGAGGCAATAATATCAATTAAAGAGTTCAACCAAAGTCTCTAATTAAAGCTTAGGATTAGGTTACCACTCTAATCCTAACTCTAGGTGGGTCTACCAAGCCCAACCTAGTCCACATGCTTGAACCAAACACTTAGAAAACACTTTGAAAACATTAACCACTCACCTTCACTTCCAAGCTCAACCACTAAGCAAGCAACACCTTCAAGCTTCCGGATTCACTCCTGATGCTTCACCAACACAAACTCTTTCCTCTAAACAACCTCGACACAATCCAAACAACCTCAAATCAGCTCAAACATCAAAGTAGCTAACCCGGAATACCATTCAAACATCAAACACAACAATTCAAGCCATGGACAACCCCCAAAATTACCAAACTCGAGCAGCCCATAAACCTCAACCAAAACCCATGTTTTCAACATTTTTAATACCTCCAAATGATTCCAAAACAACCCCCAACTATAGTACTATCCTCAGCCCACAAATTCCAACCTAAAACAACCCCAAAAACCACTCTAAAACCCATCAAAAACCCCTTGGAAACCCAAATCCAGGAATTTTTGCAAAACCATGTAAAAATCATATATGTTGGACCATGTGATTCACAAACATCATATCTAACACTATTAAATCAAAACTTTAAGTTAAACACAATAAAGCTACCATTTTTATTCAAATCCTCTAAAAACTCAAATTCCAAAACCTTGATGAAAATGAATACTACTTGTACTTTTGAAGAGAGGAAGTTGAGGACAAGTTGGAAATGTATTTACCTTTCAAAACCGAGCTAAAATGAGGGAGAAAGGAGATGGAATAGTGAAATAGGGTGAGAGCTCTTCTTGGTCGTTCAAAGGGAGAAGATGAATAGTGGAAAATATGAAAAAATGGGTGTTTTTAATTGAAAATGGACTTTTTAAATTGAAGTCCACTTTATTACAAAATGCCATTAATGAATGGCCATTTCTCCTTTACTTTAAAATCCATGTAATTTGAGTTTCATTTCAATTTAGTCCAACAGTAAAATGTTTTGTTGGGTTGTTAATACGCTCGAATCGATCACCGAAACCGTCAAGGAGGGTTGTTTTTGTTTGGTGGTTGAATTGGCTAAAATCTAAATAAAGATAGACAAATGACACAATGATTTTAGAGTGGTTCGGCCTTCTAACAAGCACCTACATCCACTACCTTAGCACACCACTAAGGATTACCCAATCCACTCAACAATGAATTTGTCCCCTTTTCCCGGTTTAGGAGGAAACCGTTACAACCCTATCTTTTGGACTTGGCTAAGATAGAACCAACTCTAGTTTTTCTCTCAAGGCTAAACTAGAACCTCTCCTTTTACAAGGTATTTGTTTGGTAAACTAAATACCTCTCTAGGTGGGTGTTTACACAAATTTAAGCTCACAAGAGTGTACAAAGAATTTACAATAAAGCACTCTCTAAAGACTATGTACAAGAGAATAATAAAATAAAGATTTAGACTCTAATTCTCTTGACCATATTGCTTGGATGTTGTCTCTAACCTTCTTCAAGTGTTCCAGCCTTCAATTTATAGTCCCAATTGAGTTTGTGGTCGTTACTAGCCGTTGGGGATGATTTGGAGCCGTTGAGGAATTTATTTCCCTTCATTAATGCTGTTCTGCAGCCTTCCGTATCGATGCGCTTGGACTCGTATCGGTACGGCCTTCATCAGAAACTAGCCGTTGGGCTCTTGCCAGCCTAGGCGTATCGATACGCTTGAGGGCGTATCGGTACAGTTTCACTTTTAAATGACCGTTGGGAAATAGCCGTTGGGGTTTTTGGAAAGGGGATCGGTACGCTTACCAGACGTATCGAAACGATCCCGATCCATATCGAAACGGCTAAGCCTATTTCGATACGGGTTTTGGCAGCGACCAAACTGGGGCAAAAGGGTATCGATACAGGTTGTACCATATCGGTATGGGTAGCTTGAAAACACAAGTTTGGCTGTTTAAAATCATGAAAAAGTTTTGCCAAAAACCTCTTAAAATACCTCAAACATAAATTCAAGTTGTTTGAACTTAAAACCAAGTTTTAAATTCTTTTCAAATTAGTCCAAACCATTTTTCATTTATTATATCAAAACACTAGTTCTACAATCTCCCCCTTTTTGATATAATAAAACTCTCTTGAAAAATTGTTTGGGATTCTCCCCCTTTAACTTTAAAAATGTGAATAAGAGATTAAGGATATGAAATCAAATAAAGCTCCCCCTTATTCATTTGAAAATGCAATTTTTCAAACCATTTCTCCCCCTATTTGTTATATCAAAAAGAATTTAAAATATTAAGTTCAAAAATAACACTGGAGGTAAAAATTGACAAAAATAAGAATTTTGGTTTTAAAATGGCTCCCCCTTACTCAAAGCATCATATAAGGCTTAACAAATAATCCAAGACTTTTAAACAAAAGTTAGATAACCATAATGTATAAAATAAAATCATTAAGCTTAGAGGTTACCCAATCTTCTTCTCAAGTGTGATTTGAGCATTCTTTGATTTTTCTTTGCTTGTCATTGCTCCAACACACCTACAAAAGACATTCACTTGATTTTTGGTATCCAAATTGCTTTGGATCCATTTACGTTAGTCACAATGTCTTTAGTTCCCTTAGGAACCCATACTTGTCTAATCATATAAGATTGTCTCTTCTTTATAGGACAAGTATGTATAGAATGACCATGATAATGGCAATGTGAGCATTTTGCCATTATGTGACAAGATGAATTATTAGAAATGATTTCTTTTTCTTTTGTTAAGCTTTCAAGCTTAACTTTCAAATCAAGATTTTCTTTTTCTAAAACATCTTTACCAGTTTTTGAAAACTCTAAATCATTTTTCAAAATTTCATTTTGGTTTTCAAAATCCAATTTTGTTTTCAAAAGAAAATCATTTTCAAACTCAAGTTTTGAAATCATTTTCTTAAATTTGGAATTAATGGTCTCAAATTCCAAAAACAATTCATCGAAAGCATCTTGCAACTCATCGAAAGAGTAAGAATTAAGCTCACTTGAGTTAGAAGATACCTTAGGCTCATCGAGAGCCAAAGCACCATCCACCTTTGGATTGGAGAGAGGGTTTGCACATGATTGATCATCATCTTTCTTTTCTCCCTTCTTGTTGCCATAAAGCTTCTCAAGTTTCTCCCACAATTCCTTGGCACTTTTGCATGTGGAGATCTTCTTGGAAACTTCTTCGTTAAGGCCACAATAGAGAATGTGCATCGCCTTGGTGTTTAGCTTTGTCTTCGTGTCGTTTGCACTCCTTTACTTTTTCTTCTTCTTTGGAGCTTCCAAATACCATTCTTCAACGATGTTCCAAACCTCATAGTCTTAAGACTTGATGAAGAATTTCATGATATTTGCCCATTGGAAGTATGTTTCTCCTTCGAAGAGTGGAGGACACGAGATAGAGCGGCCTTCTTCAAATCTTGCCATTTTCTTGAACGGTGGACTTCGAGCAAATGATCTTTACTCCCGGATGTTAGTCCTTTGATGGAGACGAGGCTCTAATACCAATTGTTGGGTTGTTAATACGCTCGAATCGATCACCGAAACCGTCAAGGAGGGTTGTTTTTGTTTGGTGGTTGAATTGGCTAAAATCTAAATAAAGATAGACAAGTGACACAATGATTTTAGAGTGGTTCGGCCTTCTAACAAGCACCTACATCCACTACCTTAGCACACCACTAAGGATTTCCCAATTCATTCAACAATGAATTCGTCCCCTTTTCCCGGTTTAGGAGGAAACCGTTACAACCCTATCTTTTGGACTTGGCTAAGATAGAACCAACTCTAGTTTTTCTCTCAAGGCTAAACTAGAACCTCTCCTTTTACAAGGGATTTGTTTGGTAAACTAAATACCTCTCTAGGTGGGTGTTTACACAAATTTAAGCTCACAAGAGTGTACAAAGAATTTACAATAAAGCACTCTATAAAGACTATGTACAAGAGAATAGTAAAATAAAGATTTAGACTCTAATTCTCTTGACCATATTGCTTGGATGTTGTCTCTAACCTTCTTCAAGTGTTCCAGCCTTCAATTTATAGTCTCAATTGAGTTTGTGACCGTTACTACCCGTTGGGGATGATTTTGAGCCGTTGAAGACTTTATTTCCCTTCATTAATGATGTTCTGCAGCCTTCCGTATCGATACGCTTGGACTCGTATCAGTACGGCCTTCATCAGAAACTAAGTCGTTGGGCTCTTGCCAGCCTAGGCGTATCGATACGCTTGAGGGCGTATCGGTACGGTTTCACTTTTAAATGACCGTTGGGAAATAACCGTTGGAATTGTTGGAAAGGTGATCGGTACGCTTACCAGACGTATCGAAACGATCCCGATCCGTATTGAAACGGCCAAGCCTGTTTCGATACGAGTTTTGGTAGTGACCAAACTGGGGCAAAAGGGTATCGATACGGGTTGTACCGTATCGGTACGGGTAGCTTGAAAACACAAGTTTGGCTGTTTAAAATCATGAAAAAGCTTTGCCGAAAACCTCTTAAAATACCTCAAACATAAATTCAAGTTGTTTGGACTTAAAACCAAGTTTTAAATTCTTTTCAAATTAGTCCAAACCATTTTTCATTTATTATATCAAAACACTAGTTCTACATGTTTGTTTTGAAAATAAAGAAAGACACAAAGTCCATATAATATATAATATTATTTAAATATCATTTTCGCCCGACCCCTAAACTCGAGTGTTACATATATTGATATATATATATATATATATATATATATATATATTATTTTTATATTATTTATAGGCTAATGGGTCACTTTTGCCCTTGTAGTGGACTCAATTTATCGATTTTGCTCCTATAGTATTTTCGCATCAATTTAGCCCTTGAAGTAGTCCAATTGCATCACTGTTTGCCCATTGACCGACGGAAGCCAACATTGACCGTTACGATGGTGACTTGACAATTTAGGATAACGTGGTAGAGGGTAAATTTGATTTTTCAAGTGAGTTTGAGGGTAAAATTGATTTTTGGTTGAGTACGAGGGCAAAATTGATTTTTAGGTAAAAATACGAATTTAAGAAAATATTAAAAAATACTAAAATGATGTAAAAATATTTTATTAATATATGGATAAAAATAATAAAAATTAAAAAAATCTAAAAATCTAAAATTAAAATATCAAAAGCTATTAAATTATAAATTATTCAAAAATCAAAACTTAAAAATAAATTTTACCCTCTAATACTAATTGAAAATTTTCAAACCCTAAAAATTTCAAACTCTAAATTGTAAATCTTAAATCATAAACCCTAATTAAAAATGTTATCAATATAAAGTGGGTATGAATCATAAAAATATGTATATAAATTTAATCAAGTAAAAAGTTTTAATTTTAGAGTTTAAGGTTTGTGATTTAGAAATTAGACTTAGAGTGTAGAGTTTAATTTTTAATATTGAAAGATAGGATCACCAAAAAGAGTAAAAGATTTTTGTTCAATTGAGACAATCACATTAACCGTACTTTAGGATTCTTTCTTTCTTACATTTTTTGAAGAGAAAGAAAACCAAAGCCGTCCATTTTTTATGAAAGTTTTTATATTTTTTAATACTTTATAAATATTTCAAAATTTAATTATTGAATAATTTATAATTTATTAGCTTATGATATTTTAATTTTATAATTTTTACTTATTTAGAGATATTTTTAATTATTTTATTTATTTTTATTCATATATTAATAAAAAATATTTTTTATTATTAATGTTATTTTAAGATTTTTGTATTTTACTCACATTTTTTTTTTCTAAAAATCAATTTACCCTCATACTCAACTAAAAATTAATTTTACCCTCGAACTCGCTTGAAAAATTAATTTTATCACCTGTCACGTCATCATAAATTGCAACGTCACCACCGTAACGGTCATCGTTAGCTTCTGTCAGTCAAAGGGCAAACGTGATGCAATTGAACTACTTCAAGGGTTAAATTAATGCGAAAATATCATAGGAGCAAAATCGATAAATTGAGACTATTATAGGGACAAAAAGTGACCCTTTAGTCTTATTTATAATATAAATATAATATTAAAAAAACCAAAAATATTCATAAAAATAATATATTTAAACTATAAATAATATATAAAAACCCTATATACCAAATTTTAGACCCTAAACTTCAAAGAGTATTATTTATGATTTGAGGTTTGGAGTTTCGACTTTGTGGTTTAGAGTTTTTATATATTATTTATAATATAAATATATTATTTTTATGAGCATTTTAGGCTTTTAAAATAATATATAAAAATATAAAAAATAATACCCTTATATATATTGATATATATGTAAATAATATATTTCATATATTAATATTATTTATTTTATAAAATAATTTAAATTAGTCTCAAGTGATTTGAAATATACAATATTTGTAGTAAAACAATATATAATGTCATGTTGGTGTAGTAGTTGAGGGCCTGAGGCTTAGCTCTTATATTTGAAGGTATTGTGTTCAATTTGTGCAAATACATATTTTTAATATTTTTCGTTTTGGTATAAATTAGGCTTAAAAACAGCCACACTAAAACAACATCGTTTTGATTTAACGGGATCTTAAACTAAAATTTAGTGTTAAATTTGTATTTTTTCTAAAATTCAATCATATTTTTAAGTTGGTCATATTTATATACTATAGTTGAGTGATATATGGTGTAGTCGTGTAGACAACCCAAACTTATATTATCCGTAGAATACACGTCTTGGGAGTTGGGATGTTCTCAGTTCTCACTTTTCAGGGAAAAAGGGTAAAATAAATGGTGAAACGTGATAGCTTCTTTGGTCCACATTTCTGGTTAATTGAACAATTGATGACACCAAAGCATTAAGCAAAACAACAGAGAAGGAAGCCAAGCAGGCCAGCAAGGCATTCAAAAACAAATAATTTCAAACCATCCCAAACTCCAAAGCTATATCCCTTTCTTCCCTTCCTTTCCCTTCACTTATAATTTCCCCTTTTCTGGCATTTCACACGCAATCCATTTAATTTCCTCATTTCTGACTACCCTTTTCATCATTCATCAATTATTTCTAGATTTTCTGTGATAATCATATCTCTGTGTTCAAAGTTTTCATTTTTTCTTTCTTTTGAACCCCCCAGAAAAAGAGTCTCTCTTTGTACTTTTCTTCTTTTTCTGTGTTTTGTAAAGATCTGGTTGGTGGTGGATACATGGGGAGGTTATTTGTGGTGAATCTTGAAGGGAAGGTTTATAGCTGCAAGCACTGCAAAACCCCTCTTGCTCTTTGTGATGATATTGTCTCCAAGGTTGTTCTTTTTTTTCTTAAATTTGATCCCTTTGACTTTTGTCTGAAATCTTCATCTGGGTGTTTTTAATTTTGTTTGTCTGTCCTGTGTTTAATCATGGCACTGAATTTATTAATGCTTACCAGGATTAGTATTTATAATCAATGGTTCCTTGGTTGATTAAATTGAGTTGAGCCTTCTATCATTAAGCTAGGAATTTGGTATTCCATTTGATTTTTCTTTCTGGCTTTATGATGCATTGGAATTAGTATTTTGTTTTGCAAGTTCAATGGTTCTTCTATGTTAGATTTATCAGAAGTAAACTGGATGCTGGGAGGATTTCAATTATGTTGCTATCATCTCCTTTTAGGCATAGATGATAATTTGATGTCCTTTGCAAGGGCTTGGCGCTTTGATGATAGCAAATTCTTGGTATTTTAATACAAACATGATGTTAGATGTATTTTATTTTGTTTTCATAAGGACTTGTGCTAGAGATTAAACCTACTATGTACTGTGTAAATGTTATTCTCAATCATGAATGTTAGATTTTGCATATTTGGTTCTGTTATAATCGAGACTTTATACAACCAACAGAGTCGTAAAACGATGCTACTATGAAGAAGATGGTGACTGTCTTATGCACACTCCCTAATTGCTTGAAAGTTAAAATGCTTATACTTGACTTAGGAACTGGTTAATTGAAAGTATTAAGTTGTTATATATTTCACATGCATATTGGTGTAGTTAATTATTCCGGGTTGTTTTTTGGGTTACTTTCACATCCGTACTAACGATTTTCATGGTGTTGGAAAAATAGTGTTTGGGGTTCTCTTATAAGCATAGTTTGTAACCATGTGTTTTGCCTTTGTTGTTTTATTCAGTCCTTCCACAGCAGGCATGGGAAAGCTTATCTCTTCAGTAAGGTGTAAGTTTTCTCGGTTTAGAGTTTAGACACCTGATTGGTATTGTTAAACAACTACTCTAATAGTTACCTATGCCATAAGGTGTCGGATACTTCTATAAACGAGTAACGATGTGGTTCTCAAACTATGTTGTACTCATAATCTCGTGCTTGACAGATGACGAAAAAATGTGCTTGATGAATTCATTGTTGGTTCTAGTAATTTGCTTTGTTCGCTTAGAGCAAGGCAATGGCATTGCATTTTCAAGGATATATATATTTCAAGTTATCTGTATAGAATGCTTGTTTTCATATGTAGTTTTCACCTCCCGTTGTTTCTCAGAGTAAACGTTTCTTCCGGAGAAAAGGAAGATAGAATGATGATGACGGGGTTGCACACCGTGGTGGACATCTTCTGTGTTGGATGTGGATCAATTGTGGGGTGGAAATATGTAAGCTTTTTAGTATTGCATTTTCGAAATTCATGGTTTATTGTATCGTTACTCGTTGCTGTTATTTACTAGGATTGTTTCTTTTAGGATTTTGCCCATGAGAAGAGTCAGAAATACAAGGAAGGAAAATCCGTCCTTGAACGGTGAGTGAATAAATCAGAAATATAGAAACTTCGATTCGGGTTCGGGAAGGAGGTTCTTAACAGAGCTTTCTGGATCTTGCTATTGAACAGGTTTAAGGTGTCCGGTCCCGATGGAAGCAACTACTGGGTCAGCCATGGTAGACACGTCGGTGGGAGTGATGCAGACGATGTCTGATTAACAAATGAAATATAGTCAAATTCGAAATTGTACATTCTTTAACCCCTTAAATCTCATTCAACTCTCATATGAATCCTTAAGAACCAGACTTATTTAAGCAGCTTGTTCAACTTTATGTGAAAAAAAAGGAACATGGTTGGAAACATTGAATTGTTGATTATGTTCTAGCTAATGTCCAACCCTTGTTACTAATATATTCGAGCATGGTTATGCATTACGAGGATATGATATTCTTCGAATATATCATTTTTTAACATACAATTGATATAATGTTTATACTATTTAGATCCTTTTTCGCCCATAAATCGAATGAATATAAAACACATGAATGACATAGATAAAATAACTCCATATACCTTAAAACTAAGGCGTTTGTGGAAATTTTCTATTTCCACCGCCAGTGTGTAGGATATTAATCTTATATATATAGATAGCTTTATCAGGTGCATAATTGAAGCACATCGATGACATAGATTTTAAAATATATTCATTTTTGGATGGTTACATGTTTGCTTGACATACGCCACTTGATGAAGTTGGACTTTGCCACCACCATTATCATGTCACGTGTATTGTACATAAAGTTTTTTTTTCATTCATTATTTATGCCTTAACAGAGGGCCCCATTAGGACCCTATTGCCCCAATAATTAGGCACCAACATGTTGAGGTGCATAATAGATTGATACTTGACCTAACCATGGATTTACTAACTTTAGTAGCTCAAATAATCCAAAACAACCCCTTAAAAAATATGTACATGTTGAGTAATAGTATTTTTATTAAATAGAGAGCTTTCGTATTTTAAAGATAAATATTAATATTGAATTCGCATAAGATGTGATAATTCGACTAATTAATGAATCTCAGTTGAATAATAATTTTAACCCACAGTGTAAAACCAACTAAAAGAAATTGGCTTGATTTAGTTCTTAAGAAACACAACAAGAAGATAAAAAATGATAAAAGAAAAGTGTGTTTATATAACCACTATATTTATCTATGTAATTAATTCAATCTCGAATAATTTTAAAGCACTTATCATTTTTATTGGTTTGATGCATTAATGATGTCCTTGAATCCTAAATGATAATGATTTCCTTTGAATTCATGGTGTATTTTATATTTCTATATAAATAAATACAATTATTGGATTACGGTTGAATAGACATTAATTGGAACATATAAAAATAAAACACGAACTATTTGAGACAAAATATTATACAATTGAAATTTTTATACAATCACTTCGTAACCCGCTAAAAATTAGATGTAGCTGTCTTAAACAAATGATCAACTAATAATAATGTAATGAAAAATATGTAATTAACCTAAAAAAAGTTGAGGAAGCATATATATGGCTAGTTAGTTAAGTTGCTCATTTTTGTTCCTTCATATTTTTTTAAGTCATAGATTTTAATTTATTTAAAATATTTTTTTTTCTTTCCGCTAGAGTCCCTTTTTCCCTCCCTTTAGGCATAAAAGTTGGCCTAACGACCCAATTTGTATAATAATAATAAGGCTAAACTACACTAGATGTCATTAAACTAGTACCAATTCATTTGAAAATGTCATCGAACTTCGAAAATGTTCTAATATAACACTAAATTATATTTTCTAACTCGTTTATGTCACTCAATCCTTAACTCTTAATTGGACGTTAACTCAAAACAATGTTGTTTTGCTAGAGGAAAAAAATAATAACATACACTTCAAGGGGTTTGAACACAAAACCTTCAAATGCAAAAAATAAGGCATAACCACTAAACCAACATAAGAATGTGTTATGTTTTATTACAAATATTATATATATTAAACTACTTGAAATTAATACAAATTATTTTATGAATGATATTAATATATAAATGATATAAAATATTATATATATATATATATATATCAATATATATAAATTTTTATATATTATTTATAATATAAATATATTATTTTCAAAAAATCAATATATTCATAAAATAATATAATTATGTTATAAATAATATATAAAAATTTCCTAAACCATAAACCTTAGGGTTTATGATTTGAGGTTGGGGTTTATAGTTTATGTTTAGTTTTATGGGTTTTATATATTATTTATAACATAAATATATTATTTTATGAATATTTTGAGTTTTTTAAATAATATATAAAAATAATATATTTTATTTATATATTAATATTGTTTATATTATTATTTATTTTATAAAAATAATTTGAATTAATTTCAAGTAGTTTGACATATATAATATTTGTGGTAAGCCATTATATAATCTCATGTTGGCTTAATTATTAATATTTAACATTTGTATTTAAAGGTTTGGGTTCAAACCCCTTAAAGCTCATGTTTTATTATTTATTCTCCAGCAAAACAACGTCGTTTTAAGTCAAATTAAACTTTAAAACAGTCACACCAAAACGACTATGTTCACAGTTAACGTCAAAGTTCAATGTTAAATTTAAATATTTTTTAAGTTCAATAACATTTTGAGTCAATAATAATAATTTAGTGGTATTTAATATAGTTTGCCATCCTAATAAATATAAAACGGCATATATTAGTGACTACTACAACGGAGAAAGCATATCCGAATTCTTAATTAAAGAGACCCGACAATTAAGACCAAGCCAAGAATTCATAACTTTGAGTTTGACCAATTTGCATGGATTTTTCAAATAAGATAACGTTTACCTTATTTTTGAATAATAAAGTTTAGTTAATCCGATTAAGAACTGTGGATGTTTATTATATGAACGTTTTTTAATCTAATTTATTTAATTTGTATTGTTAAAATTTAATAGGAACGTAACGTCTCATTCTTCAAAACTAAGGAAAATAATTTGATGCACTAATGACACAAAACAATATTTTACACGAGCAATGTATTTTTAAAATTTAGAGTTATAATTTTAGAGGTTAAAGTTTAGTTGTCCTAAAATAACACGTGACATTATTTAAATTTCGCTTGTAAAAAAAAAAATACTGACGATAAATTAAATATTAACCCTTAAATTGATTAGTGGTTGATATACTAAAGTTTCTAATATCAAATCATATCATTCCGTTTCTTCATTTATACTTTAAACGTAATAATAATTTCATCTAATTAAATGTTGATTTAATGCAATATAATTATATTTGGAAAAATCCTTATTAATTCTACACACTATATTTCTTATAAATAATTTAGATGTTATTAAAAGAATCAAAGAACACAAATGTCAGTTTATCTGATATGCTAAAATTTAGAATTTAAATTGTTGGTTTCACTCATCACTCATACTTAGATTCTTAAGTGTGTAAGTGAATAGAGATAACAAGTTTAATTTCATGTTTCTTTTCTATAGCGTTTTATCTTGTCCATGTTGTTGCAATTTACTAGACATGTTTTGTTGGTATGATGTTTTGTTCTCTATTTTTATTTAATTTTCCTTTGTTTTGTTATTTTTTATTATATTTTTATTTTGTTTGGGATGTTTTTCTATTTTATTTTTAATAAATTAAGCCGACATCTTATTTAAAAAAGTGACGGATATGGACCTTTTAGAAAGAAAAAAAAAGGACAATGTTGCATTCGGAAGAAATACAAATTTATTACTATTAATTTAATATGATTGATTGGATTTTTACATGATATTAATTATAAGACTAAAAGTGTTATCGCTTTAAAAAGTTCCATGTCATGAGTGACTAATAGTGCAGTAAATTTAGACCTATTAACAAAGCATTATAAAATTAGAGGACCAGTTAAGGCCAAGTTGAAGTAAAATGATTAAATCAAAATTTTCGTCATACTAGAAGGACTAAAATCAGAATTAGACCACTTAAATTCCCCTAAAAAAGAAAATATTTAAAAAAGAGGGTTATTATCGTGATTACCCATCCACCTAAAAGCGAAAACCCCGAAAAACGTAGCCTCTAAGGGAGGGAAAAGAAAACAATGAGAGCTCCAGTTACAGTTGTACCGTCATTCAAGATTTCCCTCCATTTCCCATTTAACCCTTCCCTCCATCCCCTTATTTACTCTCTTTTGCCACTCTCCGCCATTGTCGTTTCCCTCCTCAATATTCCCTCCTCTTCCTCATGTCGTTTCGTATTTCTAGCTCCAAAGCTCAACCTAACTCTTCCAATACGCCGCGTTTTGGAGCACTTTGATACGTGAGAGTAATTCAGAGGAAGGTGAACATGAATCGGAGCTTTAGGGAAGAAACGGTTGTGCAAGTGGCGGCGTTGAAACAACGGCAACAGTTAAGAGCTTCGATGATGAAGGAGAAAGAAGAAGAGCTCGCATTGTTTCTCGAGATGCGAAGACGTGAGAGAGAACAGAGTAATCTTCTTCTTAATCATTCCTCTGAAGACTTCGATGCTCCTTTAGGTGAAGTTTTAAAAATTTCTTAGTTTTTAGCTTCTTTTTTGCCATGTAGTTTTGATTTTGTTGCTGTTGTTTTCTTAATTTAGTAGTTTTTTTAAAAATTGTAGGATCTAAACCTGGAGCTTCACCGGTAATTAGCCTTTCGGTTTCGACAACTACTCCGACGAGAAAGACGGGTGGTGCCGCTGATGATTTTCTTAATTGTGATAGTGATAAAAACGACTATGAATGGTAATTTGCTTTGATTTTTTGTTCTTTATATTTTAAATTTAATTTATTAATAGGTAGTTTAACGGAAAGCAAAATGCAAAAACTGCCTTTCAATTTTGAAGTGAATATTTTCTTTTTTGTTAAAGGAATAATGATGTTAGAATTGGCTTTAAAATCCAGTTATTTTTTTTTATTTCTTATTAATTGTACTAGTTTTTTAAGAATCGTAGTAGAAGGAATTACCAAACAATGAGGAAGTCGGAGGAACTATCAAAGACATTCTTGATTTTATCTCTCATAGCTTAGCTTACTTTTGCATTTGGGTGTTAATAAATATATACATATATATGTATGTATATATTGGTAGGTTTCAGTTAATTTGATTAAACTGGGCCGAAGGATTAATAAGGCAGTAAGAAGAGAGAGAGGAAAATAACAAGAAAGGAAGATGATAATTATGGATGGCATCATTGGCATGTGTGATTGATTAAAGGTAATAAGTTGATGGTTGTGGATGAGCATCTTTTACATGTGCCCTGGGGTCACCAGCAGCAACTAGAGCGTTTGTATTTTCTAAACTTTGGGTTGGCATGGCAGCCTTTTGTTTTGGCTGCTTTGAAGTAAAGTATTGATGACGTTTTGTACCCTGAACTGAAACTTCATTTTCCTAGCTTTTTGAATCGAGTTGAATCATGTTTCATTGTTATGAGCTTCATTCCTTTCATCTTTCACAGTCCAACTCGATTAGATCTAGATGCCATTTTTATGAACCCTATTATATTTCTTTACTTGTTGCTTTTCCTTTGTTTCTCTAAAGAAGATAGAAGGATGTTAATTGTTGCTAATACTTCATGGACAAGTCTATGCTAATTGACTCAAAATGATTAGTTCCAGATTTACGAAAGAAGGCGAATGCTCAACATTTACGCCAAAGATTTAGATGACTGATTTGTATATTGTTTTTTTGCAACTAGCTTTGGAAGCTTTGATATAAATAGTGGAATGTCCAATATAAGGACTGGACCGTGAACTTCTGGAAAGTACTGATACTTGGTGTTGGTGGCTTGGGTGAATCATGGTCTACCGAAAATTTGATTACCTCAAATGAACTTTTATTCATTTGCTGCAAGGATTGAAACCCTTAACATTTCTTACAGTGTTAGTTTTGTGAGAAATGTTGAACTGGTAATAAGTTCAGGAGAATCTTAATTTACTGAAACGTTGAAAGATGAACTTCTGCTGTATACATGCTTGTCTGATTTGACGGTCAGATTCTTAACACGATTTGTGGGTTCATGTAGTGAATCTTAAGATATACATATCCTTGATGTTAAGAATGCTAAAGGATTTTGAAATACGGGTTTTGCTTCCAAATTTGATTGTAAAAGTTTTTGGATGAATTCCCACTGGTCTTACTCTTGCTTCAGCTTTGAACCAGTCCTTTTTATTTCCCACATTAATGTGATTGACTGAAAGAAATTTCTTAATATGATGATATTAAACTGAAATTTTCTTCAATTTCAGGCTGTTATCACCCCCTGGTACTCCTCTTTTTCCTTCCTTGGAGATGGAATCACAAAAGACAGTATCGAGTCAGATTGGCACTCCTAAGACTCGCCCGACTGCTGTTAAATCTAGAGTATGAAAATTTTCTAGCTGCTATAATATGGATTGCATACCTTTTGAAAAGTTTAGATTATTATATGTCGTAGTAATTGCTGGAACAGGAAGTTATCCTGTCCCACATTTATTAAATGGGAGTCTGATTTCCTTGCAGGCCTTGTTGAACAAAACATAGCCCTTTCTGGCCATTTCTCTGTGAATTTAATTATTTCCCACCAAGCTTTTAGATCAGAGTGTGGCTAGCTAGGAATCAGGAAAACTGAAAGGCTATTAATTGTTGTATCTACTTGAAACAGCTTCTTCTTTTAACTAGGAACTGACATGAATTACTTCCTGTTATTATCTTGGAACTCCTCAATCTTTCTTTCTCAACATGTGTTAGGACTTGCCATTAAAATTAATTAATAAAATTTCACTCCTTAGCAGGATCATTATTTAAGAAGCGGTTTGAAGTTTTAAGAATCTTTAGACAAGTTAAAATATTGTATGATCTGTATTTTCAAAGTTTTTTAATTTTATTTTGAAGTCCCTAAAAGGTTACTTCCATGGCTTTGTTATGTTTTTAGACCTTATAGCTTTTCTAATAATTGGGTTCATGGACTTATTGGCAATTGATTTTTGTTCATTGTGTTTATAGGTAGCAAGTCCCCAGCTAGAGTCTTCTGCAAGGGGCAACTTAACACTGAAGCAACCGGCTTTGTCCCCTGGGTCTGCTGGGATTCGCAGGCCATCTTCCTCAGGGGGTCCAGGTTCAAGACCTACATCCTCAGGGGGTCCAGGTTCAAGACCTGCAACACCTACTGGACGCTCTACATTGACTGGAGCATCTAAACCTATGAGATCATCAACGCCAACGAGTCGGGCCACATTAATCTCAACTAAGCCCTCACTTTCTGCAAGTAAGCCTGTAACATCTGCAACTAGGCCTGCAATAAAGGCTGTAACATCCACGATGAAGCCTACAGTTTCTGCAGCCAGGACTGCATCTTCTGCTACTAAACCTGCAGTTTCTTCAAGATCCTCCTCACCGACAAGGTCCACAGCTAGGTCTTCAACACCAACAGCAAGACCTTCTATACCTTCATCCAAACCCATATCAAGAGCAGCCACACCAACTCGTCGACCATCGACTCCATCAAGTGCTCCTAATATATCTGCTCCTGCAACTAAGTCATCTCCTTCTGTTACAAAGCCAACACACGCAGCATCCAGAAATTCTGTGCCATCACATGGTGCCTCTCCAACGGTAAAATCTAGACCATGGAAGCCTTCTGAGATGCCTGGTTACTCACTCGATGCTCCACCAAATTTAAGAACAACACTACCTGATAGACCACTTTCAGCCACACGAGGTAGGCCGGGAGCACCAAGTTCTCGATCTTCTTCCGTTGAACCAGGTCCTACTGGTAGACCAAGACGACAGTCATGCTCTCCTTCAAGAGGCCGTCTCCCTAATGGTGCTATGCTGCATGTCAGTGGGAGCTCCGTTCCTGCAACAAGTCGTGGGTACTCAAAAGTTAGTGGCAACGTGAGCCCTGTTGTAATTGGAAATAAAATGGTCGAGAGGGTAATAAACATGCGGAAACTGGTACCACCAAAGCAAGATAATAAACATTCTCCTCATAGTAACTTGTCTGGGAAGTCTGCATCACCGGATAGTTCAGGCTTCGGAAGATCACTTTCAAAGAAATCACTCGATATGGCTATAAGGCATATGGTAAGTAACTCTAAATGTTTTCTGTGGCATTGTCTTTTACATTGCTTGAATTAGGACCCAAATCCTCTATTTAGTTGTTCATATTTGTAGGTGGATGATACATTGAGAAATTGAAAGTTGAGGGGGAACAATTGAATTAATTCTTTCTATGATTTCAATATTATCTTGAGCAGGATATAAGGCGAAGCATTCCTGGTAATTTACGGCCATTGATGACGAATATTCCAGCATCATCTTTGTACAGTGTAAGATCAGGTCCTGCACGGGGCAGAACAATTAGTGTCTCGGATTCCCCTCTTGCTACAAGCAGTAATGCTAGTTCGGAGCTTAGTGTCAACAGTAACGGAAATTGTTTAGACAGGAGCGAAATACGAGATGATATAGGAAGTGAGAGAGGTGCAAGATCCCCTGCCGACATTCATGCCAGATGATGGTAAGGGTTTACAACCAATATGTCCATATATTTGTTTTAAATCTACAATCTTTGACACTTGGAAGAGAAGCATTTCCAAGACGAGCGTCACCGGGATTATATTCGGATATCATTGCAAAGCTAATTTGCGATTGATGTATTATTTTAGGGAAACTGGATTCCAAAATCTTTCTTCCCCATGTCTTACATTGTGAGTTGTTGAGAGGTAGCTTTGATATGGTGAAAGCTTATGAAATTGAAAACTAGGGATCAGCTTATATCTCTCCCCAGTATTCCCATTTCCCAATTGGAATAAGTCACTTTTGAGATAAGGTTATAGAAGCTGCAATTAGCTACCACTTTTGGTTATCCACTTATCCTGTTGAAATATTCTCAAGGGTGCATTCTCTTGCACCGATTTGATACATCTAAAATGTTAGAATGTTTGTTTGTTTTTTCTGCAAGGAGTTTTGCCATTTCCGTTAATTAATTGTGTTAAGAAATTATTTTAGAAATGGCTTTTTTCTGGTTAGTTCAATTCGAGTAATTTGGTTTTGGTTTTGGATTGATTGAAAAAATGGTTTAAATCTTGTTTAGTTAGTTGGTTAGGGAAGAAAAGTATTTTCAAAGAACTCTTCTCTGCCTTCCTCTTTCATGTTCAATTTTCCCCTCAAATCAATTCTTTTCTTAAGTTTTACCACATTGATATGTTCTTTTACTTCTTTTTTAGAAGGAAAATACTTTGATGCACAAGCTGTGTAAACTTTAGTTTACACAAGCCCTTTAATTTTAGGGTTTAGGGTTTAGGGTTTTATGTTAGGGTTTAGGGGTTTAGTATGTAGGGTATATAATTTAAGGTTTATGGTTAGAATTTAGAGTTTAGAGTTTAGGGCTTAGGGTTTAGGGTTTAGGTTGCTAGGGTTTGTGATTTAGATTTTAAATTTTATAAAAGGATTGTGTAAAAAAAATTTACACAGCTTGTGCATCAAAATAAAACCCTTTTTAGAAAGGCAGTCCACGAATGAAAAAAGCTACCCTATGTTAAATAAATATCAACCCAATAATATATAACATAATGTGAATATAATAAGAATATGACATGAATAAATAAATTTATAGAAATTAAAAAATATTAAAAATTATATAAGTATATTTACTTTAAAAATATCGACAAAACAGAGCGTTATTAAATATTTTTCATTAAATTATGATAATTTTAATACAACATAATATCACACATGGACAAGTAAAAAATAATTAAAACCACACAATAACAAAAGATCATAACACAAATAATACAAGCACGATGCTAATAAACAAAATAACGTGGATTCGAGGATATATTTGAAATGAGATTTTGGAATTTTCAAATTTTGAAAATTTGAACTTGAAAATATAAAAAAATGGAAGAAATTTGAGTTATTTGAACTTTGATAAATTCTGAAAATTGAGTTGAGCCTTCTCCAATGTTTTTAAACCTTTTTTTTTGTATAGGGCTTTATCCTTTTTTACAATGTTATTTCTTTCTTTAATTTTACAATAATTGAAAATGACAAATCAGAAAGTATTTCTATTTTTATATCAATTTTCATCATTGGTTTTTTGTTTGAATGATATAAAATTTGTAGTTGTTATTTTTTTGAGTGACATAAAGTTTGTAGTTGTTATTTTCTTTAAGCGACATAAAGCTTGCAGCTATTATTTTCTTTGAATGATATAAAATAAAATATTTTGTTGTAATTAATTTTATGTTTTTGTGTAGGTGAAATTTTCATCGAGATTTTTTTTCTTTTCTCATTTTGATAATTGTAATATAAATATTGTCATCAAAAAAATTATAATTTTGATCGAAGATAATTGAGAATCTATATATTTTTTAATTCATAGAACAAAGTATTTTTCTCATAGTTTTTGTGTGTTCTATATCTTTATATGATTTATTGAGTTCTTTACCGAACTCTGTTAATGCAAGTTGATATTAATTTAAATGTTGTCGATTGTTTTGGTGTAAGATGGGATGCCAGGTGAGTAGTGTACCGAGGTGTTAAAGCGTGCTCTGGCGCGAGTGAGAATTGCTTTGGTATTTCTTTTTTCAATAAATCAGAGTGGCGCAGCGGAAGCGTGGTGGGCCCATAACCCACAGGTCCCAGGATCGAAACCTGGCTCTGATATTTTTGTTATTTCTTTTTTCACTGCATGAATTCATTGATATGGGAAGCTGAAAAGTTTCCGACTGTGGAAATAGAAATGAATTCAATCTGATATTGTTCTTCTTCACTCCTCTCTCTTTTTATCACGTTCTTTAGGCCTCAACTCTTCGACCCCAGAATTTAATAACAAACCTCCTTTGCTAGCGAAAGCTTGATAGTTTGAACAAATAAACAAACAAGTAGAGAGAATTATTTTCTTGCTAAAGAATTAAAAAAAAAAACCATTTGGATATGAATTCTGGGAATATTCTCCTAAACACACACTAATTTTAACATAGAAAAATTATGGTGGGCTGTTAAAGATTTACGAACTTTACACTTCGGATGTTCTTCAATCTTCAAGCACATATCGGTTTCGTCTTGCACCAAATGCTAGTCTCTGCATCATGAGGGCAGCCAAAAGCACAGAAATAAGTCTACTTTAGGACAGTAGAGGTTAAATATTTTATGTGGAGAAGTTCGGAAATTATGACAAATAAGAGAAATTGGCTTCACTTCTTAACTGAAAATATCTGGGAGTAAGCTTTCAAACCAGTGAGGAACCGGATATAAGTTGGCTTCCATGATCCACTTGCTGGGATCGACCTGATATTCGGTACAAGGTAGTCCGCAACCTGTGCCCAACACCAAATTCCACAAAACACAACAATATTAAAGGCAATACATGAAAAAAAGGAAAGAACAAAAATGAGTATAGAAGGCTGAAGGCTAACTTCTTACCAAAGTAAACCAAGGTAGGTTTTATCTTATGTTACTCGGACTTAGATATGAATGTCGAACACATGCATCTTAACTTTATTCTTGTAACAATCTTTTTATTTTTGTGAAATTTATCATACTTGGAATCTTATTTTAGCTGAGGCCTTCATATTTAGACAGACTTCAACCCCAAATTTTTTCTCCGATGTGATAAAGTTTAATATCCGACATGTCGAAACTAAAAAGATCTTAAATACAAGAACCATAGATTAAGCTTGTAGATCGCTACCCTAAATCTTACCACTTCAGCTGGTTCTGCTAAAACATTGATGAAAAACTTGGCCTGAAAATGGCAAAATATTAGAAAACTTCTTCTAAAAACTGAACTAACACAAGAAGCATATGAAGCATAGTCAACCTGCTTTGTGGTTGCACCAGACATTAGAAGATCGGTTGTCACCATTCCCGGCTGAAAGGTAAAAGAGAAAAACATGACCATAAGAAGAAAAAAAATTGAAAAATCTAACAGATATAGATAGCATCTATGTTAATCGAACTCGAATAAATAAATACTAGTTAATCGAGTCTACGAGACTTATTTTACCAACCAAACTTGAATATTAATTTTACCAAATTGAGTCGAATGAAAAGAATTTTGAGTCGAGTCATATAAATCTATTGGAGTTGAAATAAATATTTAATTATATTTAAGTATGATATAGTATGTGTCCAACATGGATATGTTCCATTTTTTCTTTTTTCAGGATTCTCATGTATTTGAACTTTGAAGGGTCCAGGGAGGATCATATGCAGAACATAGATACTTCAAGAAAAATAAAAAGTCGGAGCAACATAGGATAGCCTTCTTCTTTTTTTCCTTTAGTAAAAAGGGAAGCATTTCTAAAAATCAATTACAACAAGAGCTCGGATTTAGGTAACAATGGAGGATGCACAATCACAAAGGATGACAACAGAGTAAAGAAATAACTCTTTCATGTTAGCACTGTAAACCAAAATACCAAATTATGAAATAAAGCTTAATACTATTCTGTACATTCCTATTCACCTCAACACCTATTCACTCAAGGCACACAATTTACCAAACAGCAGATGGAGGTATGCATTCTTCTCTCCCCCTTCAAGTAGGGGCAAAGCCAGCAAATTTGTGTTGGAGCCGAGATAAATTATCAAATTTCGAGGGGAGCAAAGCTAAAATGTTTTGTGTTACGAAGGCCTAAATTGAATTAATAATCTTTAAGATGGGCTAAAAAAATTCATTTCACCAATGGGCTAAAAGGGTTTAATTGCATTATTTATATATTTTTTCCTTTGCCTCCTATGCTTTATGTATTATTGCTGATTAGTTGCATACCATGGACCTGAAACTTTGGGTGATATTTGACTAAGGTCCTTCTGACTAAAAGAAAGTCATGCGAGACCATGTCTAAATTGTTTAGGCATATATCGAATTGAAAGTTAGAAATATAGTTTGTGTAAAAAAATTCTATTATGTTTAGCTTATTTGGTATTCTGTTTTACACATAATTCTGTGTGCAACTCTAATTTATATAGAGTAAAATCTGCAAGGGACTAATATGAAAGCAACAAATTTAGCCTAAAGCACATATGTATCGGGCAGATTTAAGATCAAGACGGGATAAGAATATAGGAGAAATATACATGCATCATTGAAATGGAAATTAGGTTATTGTTTGATGTAAAAACGTACCGATAGATTATGTACTACGACATTTTTAACATCTTGCATCTTCAGTTCAGCCTGTGAATAGGTTAAAAAACCCATCATTACAGATTAACTTCCGTAATAAATGTCCTTACCAACGGAAATACACATTATAGTCATTGACAACATTGTTTACATGAGTTGATTTGATTCACATAAAAAACATTACAAGGAAAAATAAAAGAATAATAATCTATTGACAAGATTCAATATGTGTGTTCACACTCAAATGGAGCACATGATGCCTACAATGCTCATTTTGTCAAAAACTAAACTATTCCTCTTTGAAAATCAGAAGTGAGCAACTTGAGAAATTCCAAACTTAACTCCACATCCAATCATTTTGGGGGGAAAAGATGCAAGGAATTTTTTTACCGAAGACATTATGTCAGCTCAATGTTCATTTTTCTGCCAGCCTCACATAACAAGTACAAATGGCATATGATTTGTCATTCTCCTACATGCATAAAATACAACCTGGACCCCACTTTATTTCCATATCTACAATTCTCCTGCATGCATGCACATGCCCTCACATATTATAGCCTATTTGACAATGACGATGATGAACTTTGAGCCTCTTCATAATAAGTTATCAACCGAAAACAAAGTCCCTCTACTTAAGGCACTTTAGTTAACTATCATACCCAGACTATCACAACCACATGGCGATAAGCTTTTTGTACCCCATTAGAAAATATGCCGTTGAAATAAAAGGAACCTCAAGATGTTTCAAGAAGGAAATATAGACAAAGTAATGCTAAATTGTCAACATGAACAAAAGAAAACAATTGAATTAGTTTCATCACAAGAATTTATAGACTACAAGGCACTATGCAAGACAAGTTGAACATGTACCTGCAGTGATTTTGTCAAATGCACAGCGCTACGTTTGGTTGCACCATATGCAGCAAACCTAAGGAAAAAGAAGATGGATAATCAAACAAGGAAAAAGCGGAATTGTAATATGACAAAGTAATGCATTCGCATGGGTGGAGGGAAGTTAAGATATTTAATACATCCTCCTATGTTCTTAAGCTGCAAAAACAGGGAGAAGACTCTATTAGCATTACATAACAAAATATTTTAATATAATTTTCTTATCCTAGAAACGACATGCTAAGAAAGGCTTGTATGATCCTCCGTGAAACAAAATGCTCGAAAAACAGTATCACTTAAATGAAGCATAAAAATTCAACAACCCTGCTGTGAAGTAGTGATAAAGCAAGATATTGGCAAACAAAAGGCATTACATAGGCAATTGGAAATAGTGTAGTGATCAGATAATTTAAAATTGCCAAGAAAACTGGGTTAGATTACCAGATGATAAGAAGCTGAGAGAAAGTTATGGCAGGGCACAATGCAAGATATAGAGATATTCACTTAAACAACCCAATATTTCTGGCCTACATTACAGTACTTTAGAAGAGGAATACCTAGGGGTTGGTCTTCCATCTGAACCAGCTCCATCAATGTTGAAAATATGACCACCTCGAGGCTGTTGCAACGTCATCTTGATGGCCTGTGAGACAACCATGCATCATAACAGAACTAAAACAGTGCCAAGCAAGAAAAAAATTGTGTTTTTACCTCTCGACAACAAATCATCAACCCAAGGGTGTTTGTAGAAACAACTTCACTGCATAATGAAAACCCAAATTATAAATCATTGAAAAAACATGCCGAAACTAGAGCCAAAACAAAAAACAAAGAAAATACGGTATGGTATGCTCACATAAGATCTTCATCTGATGCTTCTGCCAGTGGTTTATAACTATAGGCATTGGATCCTGCATTATTAATCTGCATCATTTTCAACAGAGTACGATTATAACATCGAAGGAGAAACATTGCCAGAGTAATATGTAAAGCTTTGTACAAAAAAGAATATAAAACATCAAAATCAAAAGGAGGGTAAATCAAAAAAGAATATAAAGACACATGTAACAAAAGCATGTGGCATGATTTAGAACCCAGAGTTGAGGTACGCAGCAGCAAACGTTAATATTTTGGTACAAGTTCAAATGGAAAGCGTGCTGAAAGCACACTTTTTGCTCGTAAAAAAATCAATTTTCTTTGCATCAAACTATAACAGATGGCTCCATGGCTTATTCCAAACAATTATTTGCATGTTTAATACACTATTGAAGTTCACTCTCAAGTCTGTTTCAAATGGCAGCAGAAACTAAAAGAATCCATCATCAAGTTTCCACCTAAATAAAAATGAACCATAAAACATACATGTAGAGGGACCAAGATTAAACATAAATACCCATATGTCAATGTATCCCAGGTTCTTTTGAGCGAATAAAACTAAATTCTTCACATCCTCTGCCTTTCTAACATCACATTGGGTACCCTGTGAACCAGATTTGTTCAAAGCAGCATTAAGCTAAAATTGGAGAAAATATCTGTGTGAAAAATGAAGTGGAAAGTATGTAAGAAGAATTGGGAAGCCATAAAAACAAGTCATAGCAGATGTACCCACACACGTTCCCCATATTCTTCTCTAAGGCTCTTAACAGCGGATTCCACCCGTTCAGCTGTCCAAAATTAATTGAGCAAATGTAAAACTAGTTTAACAGCTGAAAGATAGTAAAGAAAATATGACCCAAGAACAGAAAATATTCAACCGGAATATTATTAAACAGACATTCAAAAGATCAACAGGGGAATACAAAACACGACAGGTTGGAAAGACCAATTATGTTAGTAGTCGGCCACCGGAAGATAAGGCCTGCCGCAATATGTTCATGGCCGAACAACACATGACAAAAATCTCAATTCTTCCTGACCATGATACTCAGACATGAGTTTAACAAGGGTGTTGAACATGTGTACTTCAAACTGTACCCAAACAAAATGAAGAATGGAAGTAACAAATCTCTCTGATACCCTTAAATTTGATATCTTCAAGGTAATAATTATTTTTTCACAACATTTATCACATGAAATAAAAAGTAGTTAACTTTTAGCAAGTTAAAATAATAGGTAATATATATTGCAATGAAGCATAAGAGCATTTCAGTGATGAGAATTGAGACAAGCAGTAGAAATGTTACCAGATCTTGAACAAATTATGACATTGTCACCAGCTACCAGAAAATTTTTCGCCAAGGCATACCCTATTCCTGAAACCAATAAATTCGTTCATAGCTTTTCAGAAAAAAAGATAGGGAAATCGTTTAAAAACGTTTACTTTGGCTTATTTAAAGCTGTTTCTACAGATTATCTTCAACCTAAGCTTCTTCCAGTCAAGAAAATCCAGACCCTATCCAGTATCCACACAAAAAAATTCAGTAGCAATGTTTGGGTAAAGAAAAAAAGAAACCTTTGGTTGAGCCGGTTATGAGAACATTGTAAGGCGGAACCATGGGTTGTGTTTGCCCATTGATGGAAGCTTGAGCTTTTACTAGGAGTGGAGAATTGGAGGAGATGGTTGGAGTTGGAGAGGAGTGGTTCTTTTGAAGTGAAGCATTAGGTGTTAGGCTGTAAGAATGAAAATGGGTGGGTTTGGAGATGGGAGAGAAGATAATTGGATGAGCCCTTGAAGACCACAAATCAGTGAAGAATTGGCAAGTTGGAGAAGAAAGTGCAGCGGCTGTGGGTGTGGCCATGGATGATTGAGTTTCTATGTTTGATTCATTAGCTCCAATGCCTTGTGCCTGTACTATATCTGCTAGTGCCTCATGTTTACCCACGTGTCGTGCTGCCACATCAAAACCTTGACAAACCATATTTAGAGAATAAAATTCACTTTTCCCATTGTAAGAGATTTTGATTAATGTTTATTATTAGGGTAGGTAAACTATGTTAGTACCACCAAACCAACTTAATATCTTTGATTTGTTTCTAGCACAAATAATATATATTAATGTAGTTGATAATATTAATTTAATTTATTTCATTATATAAATAATATGAATATATTATAAAATAATATTAATATAAATATAATAACATATTAATATATATATATATAACTAATAAATAAAATATTTATATTAAATAAAAAAATATATTATCAATAATATTAAATATATAAATAAATAATATATTATTATAAAAACTAAAAAAACTAATTTTTACAAAACCTCATAATTTCCAAATTTTTCAAAAAATTCCAAAATTCACCAAAACATTAAATTCTTACTTATATACCTTAAAACCCTAAACTATAAATTCTAAACTCTAAAATTATAAACTCATTAGTAGCCAAAATGGATGGTTTTGGGATTTAAGCTTTATGGTTTTAGTGAGTTTTTGGGTTCTTTTTATAAATTTTCAAAATTTTAGATTTTTTAAAATTATTTTTTTAGTTTTTATAATAATATATTATTTGTTTATATATTTTAATATTACTCCATTTGTTTATGAATAAAATGTTAGGGTTTAAGGTTTATAGTTTAGGGTTAAGGCTTAAGGTTTTGTTGGATTTTATGGATTTTGAAAATTTTGAGGGTAATGCTATTTATATAGAGTAATGTTATTTATACGATGAACTATTTATACGATGAACTGTTGTTTGGAATATATAGAGTAATGCTATTTATACGATGAACTGTTGTTTATATATTTCATATTATTTATATAGAGTAATGCTATTTATACGATGAACTATTGTTTGGAATATATAATATTTGTGCTAGAAACAAATTATAGATGATAAGTTGACTTAGTGGTTAAAATGTTGCTTTTGTTTCTAAAGATTTTAAGTTCAAATCTCATTAAGTGCGTGACTTTTCATATTTTTCTCTAGTAAAATGACGTTGTTTTGGGCAATTTAGTATCAAAATAGCGGAACCAAAACGACGTCGTTTTGGTCTAGCATCTAAGTTATCACGACGTTAAGGACTTAACGGCGCGGTGGTATAAACGAGTCGAAAAATAAAATTTGGTGACAAATTTAAACCAATTAAAAGATTGATGATAAAAACATGTTACACCCAATAATTTAGTGGTACATGACATAGTTTACCTTATTATTTATTTTAGTTTCAAAATTCAAACCGATTATTTAGTCAAAAACATTCAAACCGATTATATAATATAGTTAATCATTTTTTTACCTTTCAAAAATAAATTATATTAGTTTTTAAGTCAGAATACACTTGAATAGTAATTAATAAAAACTGATATTAATTTAATAATAATCGAACCGGAATAGAATCAAAACAAATCAAACTAAATTGATTCAACTAAAAACGATCCGAACTTAAAATTGATTTTAACCTGAGCTCGAAACTATTCAAATTTGACACAATTCTAACATAATATAATTTGAATGGAATGCGACACGTATTTGAAATAAACTTAAATGGTTGAAATCTAAAATAATTCAAAGGGACAATAATTTGATGAATTTATCCAAATACCACATTAAAAATTATTTTTCTTTCTGACACTATGTAAAATCATTTCTTGATTTAACGCTCTTTAAGTGAACTCATTTGGGTTAAAATTTCCCAATAATTCAACTTTAAAAATTCGAATCTTAATTTTTTATGACTAGAATTTAAAATGATTTAAATATGAAATTAATCCAAATCCGCAATGAATCAAAATTAACACGTTTAAAGCAGATGTGACGGCCCAAATCGATGTACGGATGGTCGAATTTTCGCTCCGTCCTACAAAACGAACATAAAAACCCAGAGACGGTGTTCGCTTGAGGTTCGAAAATGGCGTTCAGATTGCCTCCAAAATCCACTCTGACCGCCTCCATTTCCCATCGTTTCCTCCGTTTCCTGTCATCTCCTTCCCTCAACCTTCCCAAACTGGAGCCCTCAAATGAAGCCGACAGCCTTTCCCAAATCCTCCTCACCCACCACAACCCTTTCCACTCCATGGAATCTTCCCTCCAAATCCACGGCGTCTCCCTCTCTCCCTTCCTGCTCCACCAGACCCTCCTCCGCCTCCAACACTCTTCCAAAATCGCCCTCTCCTTTTTCCTCTTTTCCAAATCCCTCCCTCCTCCCCCCTCTCCCCTCATCTCCACCACCTCCTACAACCTCGTCATCGACATCCTGGGGAAAGTCCGCCAGTTCGACGTCGTTTGGCAGCTCATCCTCGAGATGGACCAGTCCGACATTTCCCCCGATTCCTCCACTTTCATGATTCTAGTCCGTCGCTTAATCGCCGCTGGCTTTACCCGTCAAGCCATTCGCGCTTACGATGATATGGGGTCTTTCGTTACTGCTGGAATCGACACTGACAGTGACAATCACAGCCAAAACGATTCGTCTTGCTTCTGTTTCCTTCTCGATACGCTCTGTAAATACGGCTACGTGAAGGTGGCTGTTGAGATTTTCAACGAAAGGAAATCTGGGTTTCGCGTTGATTCGAAAATGTATACCATCTTAATAAGCGGGTGGTGCAAGATTGGCAGAATCGATAAGGCGGAGAGGTTTTTGGATGAGATGATGGAAAGAGGAATGGAACCCAATCTCGTCACTTACAACGTGATGTTAAACGGGATTTGTAGGAGAGCCAGTTTGCATCCTGACGAGAGGTTTGATAGGACAATAAGGAATGCCGAGAAACTGTTCGACGAAATGCGCCAACGAGGGATTGAGCCTGACGTGACAAGCTTTTCAATCGTATTACATGTATACAGCAGAGCGCACAAGCCCGAGTTAACGCTCGATAAGTTGAAGTACATGAAGGAGAAAGGTATTTGCCCAAGTGTGGCTACTTATACTTCAGTTATCAAGTGCCTTTGCTCGTGTGGGAGGCTCGAGGAGGCGGAGAAGTTGCTCGGTGAGATGGTTAGTAATGGGGTTAGCCCTTCAGCTGCAACTTATAATTGTTTCTTTAAGGAGTATAGAGGCAGGAAGGATGTCAATGGCGCTTTGAATTTGTATAGGAAGATGAAGGAAGACAAATTATGTGAATTGAGTTTGCATACATATAACATCTTACTAGGGATGTTCATGAAGTTGGATCGAATCGAAACCGCTTGGGAAATATGGGATGATCTTAAAGGAATTACACCAGGGCCTGATTTAGATTCTTATACACTGTTGATCAATGGGTTATGTGAGAAGCAAAAATGGAGAGAGGCATGCCAACTGTTTGTGGAAATGATAGAGAAGGGTTTACTTCCTCAAAAATTAACATTTGAGACATTGTATAAGGGTTTAATACAGTCTAATATGTTGAGGACCTGGAGACGGTTGAAGAAGAAACTTGATGAAGAATCAATAACTTTTGGTTCAGAGTTTCAAGATTATCATTTTAAGCCATACAGGAGATAAGTTCACTTCTTGTTTTGGTTTATTTGTATGTTAATTGCTTTTGCCAAATTATTTTAAGGTTCATAAATGTCAGTACAATGGCAAATTAGACCAGTCAGATTGGTTTTGGATTGAATCAAATTGAGTCTTAAATTTTCGGATTCATGTCTTCAGACTTTCTTATACAAATGCATCGTATTATATATATGGCAGTTAGAAAGCAGCTAAAAAGTCTGAAGAAAGTGGATATATAGAAGAAAGTAAAATCAGGACCTAATACCAACATGTTGCCAAATGCTAACTGCCTAAATCTACAAAACACCACACGATTTCTACACCATCAAGAACCTAAATCTAATGAGAAGATGGTACTTTTCGTACCAGGATTCAAAATACCAACCAAGCAATTCCAAAGGCAGACTGATGACCAAATTCAACACAATCTAGCTGCAAGGATTATACCCTACTATCAACTAATTGATTTCTCCAAACTCACCTTGTCTATCACAAACACTGTCCAAGCAGCTTTAGAGATTATACTTCAATTTTCCTTGATCATATTATACTCTAGGGGTGTGCAAAATAAACTGTAACTGTTAACCGCTATAACCGTTAAATTTTATCGGTTAATTAACCTACATTTTAAGCTTAAACAGTTTCGGTTAATGGTTAACCGTTATGAAATTATTTAGACATAAAATGAATTTGTAATTAGAAATATTTTTTTTCTTAAAAATTTTAATACAATATTTATCGGAGAGATAATTTCATTATTCTCAAAAGAATTAGTGAACATTTGGGAAAAAAATGTAATAGATTACAGGTTAACCTGTAACCGAATGTTAAGTAGTATTTAATCGCTATATGATTAACCGTTTAAAAATTGGCAAAATGACAAAAGATGCCCCCAATGTTTGTATGTTTTGTCATTTGGCGCCCTATTCTTTCCCTCAACGTTTGCTTGTTTTGTCATTTGGTCCCCTATACTTTCTTTTAGTCCAAATATGCCCCCCAACGTTTTATTCGTAGTCCAAATATGCCCCAACGTTTATTCCAAATAAACAAATAGTTTAAGAGTTTTTAAATAGTATAGCTCAAAAGGCTATTCAAATGTGTGTACACATCAAAAAACAGCTTCTTTTTACACTAATGAATTGCCCTTTCCAACAAGCTTGATCTCATTTTTTTAAATAATTGATCCTACTCATGAATGCTCGAAAGAAAAATGTCAAAGCAACTTTTAGTTCATAAACTTGAGATCGTTTTTATAATTTGGTTATTAAAATATTTTTGTCCATGTCAATTTTATTTTTAAAAAAATTAATTTTTTAATTATTTCAATGACGTGACATTATAAAATTACATCACTTGTTATAGAATTAGTGTCACGTTATTTAAAGGACTAAAATTTAAAAAATATATATCAAAATTGAGAATCGAAAGTGAACGAAGTAAAAGTTAGAGGCCAAATAAAGGAATAAAAATTCTCTGCTTCTTTTCGGTGCCCATATTTATGCCCCACAAAAAATAAGTTTAGGGTTTAAAGTTAGGCGTTGTGGTTAGTGTTTAGAAATTGTAGGGTATGATATATTTTTAAGGTATAGGGTGTAAAATTTAAAGTTAAAACTTAAAATTTAACTTTTTAATGTTGAACATAAGAAACACCGAAAAATTACATAACATTTTTATCCCAAATAAAGTTATCAAGTTCAATAACTAGAATTTCCTTATCCAAAGAAAAAGGTTGGGAAGAATTGACGTTCAGCGTTACAAAGCACGCCCATGTTTAGTTCAAATCTTAGTAAAGGGACCCTTTTTGCATCATAGCAAAAAAAGTAAACAAATAAAAAGTGAATAAAATGATTAACACCATCATGACATAGACCCATGTGCACCACATTGTTTTCTCTTTAAAAGAATTATGCAATTATTCACTAAAAGTATTATAAATTTAAAGCAGGTGAAATTATTGTAAATATTAAAATTTAAATTTAATTTAATTTAATTTTAAATTCACTTTTTGTTCACGTTTCATCAAAGCACGCTTCCTTAAAAAAATAAAAATTGATTTCTATAAAGTTTGTGTTGGGTTTTATTCCCCAAATAAATAAATAGGCAAAAAAAAACAAATAAAGTTTGAAAATATTCCATTTTGGTTGGACAATAGGTTGCCTTCCATCTCACATTCACATTGCTTTTCATTTTTCAATTTAAAAGAAAAACAGCTTCGTATTAAGCAATAAAGATGCAACTTCCCATTACTCCCATTTTTTTCTTTGAGATGATTACTTTCAACAAATGTTTTTTAAATTTTTTTATCAAAAATTTTCTGATAACGATCTTTATGCCGTTGGCTAATTTCTAGTGTTTATACTAGTTATAGATAAATAAGATTTTTCTCTTTTGACGAAGAATCATTTATTTCTTTTAAATTTTATTTTTTTTCTTTGTTTTGTTTTGTCAAAAATTATTTTTATATCTACTTTTCTGACTATATTTCCTCTCCTTGTATGATAGTTTGTTTCCATTGACTAAACAAGGACAGATACGGAGAGAATACAACCATTCATAATAACTAATTATTTGTAATGCAAGGCAGAGCAAAAGAAGAAATTATAGCGAACCCGAGGATGCGGATGCCGACCAAAGTATGATACAAACTTAAACAGATGCTATATGTAACAAAAAGGAACGGTTTGGCCTGAAATCCGAGTTTTTAGTTCAGTGGTGTTTCAATGAGGGGGAGGGTGGGCATTGGTAGCACTTGGCGAAGAGTCCGAATGTATCGACTTGCTTGATGAAATTCGCCATACTAGCCCAACCTCCTAATCCAAAGCCAATTACAAAGACCCAAATCACAACAAATGCGTTCACTGCATAAACCGCCGTCCAGCTAGGGAGGAAGAAAGGAGGCTTCTCAGCTGCATTCTGCACACACAAGGATAACCAAAGGATCAAAAGTAGGTCGATTGACGATTCTTTTCAAAGGTCGAAAAAGGGTAGTTCCGAGGTCTCGTAAGCATCAAAATCATCTACATGCATGTGTACCAAACTGGTTTGATAATAAGGCAGGCTAGCAGTATAATTGTAGCATTCGACAATGCCAGCCGGCCAGTACAAATATTAGGCAAGAAATAAAGTGGACCATTTATGTATTTACCTGTCGAGCGGAGGCTGATTTATAAGTGAGCATATGAGCCAGGGCAGGGATGATGTAGACAGTGAAGCTGACTAGAAGAGATCCAACAGCCGAATTGATGGGACCGAAGAAAGGAAATATGATAGCCAAGAACCATATAGGTATCACCACAGGTACTCGGCATACCGCCCTCAAACATATGCTCTTTGTGTCGTGCATCCCCACCACTTTCTCCCACACGAAGTACAGAGGCGTACACGCAAACCCGAATGTAATAATCTGTGAAATTAGAGAGCCAAAACGACAAATCCTCTGTCAATTCTCAATATTCTGAATTAAGACTTTCACAACATAAACATCGGTCTCAATGACATCCACAAACCTGGTGGATTAACATTAAGATGACTGCAACATCACGCCATCCAGAACGCGGAAGGAGCGAAAATGCATTGGAATGATTAAGTAGTTGATCACCGAAAGCCCAGTACACAGCGGTAGCCGATGGAATCGTTAGAGTGAACACATAGAGGGTGGCCAGTAGATATATGAACTTGAATTTTTGAGGCTTCCACATTGCATGCATAATTTCCCTGTACTCATCAAATTTTTCCCCAAAAATTGTAAAACAAAAGCTGCTAGTGATATCCTACCGTAAGAAACGTATTTTACTACAGAATCATAGTACAGTATAATGTAAAAGACTTACACGGTGACGGCATGTCCGCCGAAAGTATAGAGGATATTGGTGGCACCGGTGAAGTACAAAACCAACTTAGTTGGACCATGGTGAGTTACACCTTCAACCTGCATGACAAAAACAACTTGAGTTAAAAGGTTGTAAGAAAAGATGGAGATCAAATAAAAAAAAACATGGGAAGATTAGTTTGTAATTTTTATACCTGGCCATGGACAATTGATGCAATGGTTAAATACCAGGCAGTGTAAGTGGTCATTCCAAGACCCAGAAAAGACCAGATTCTATAGTTATGAAATGAAGGGATGAACACTGTGGAGGCACAGCAAGCTCCAAAGATGTAAGTCCATGTCCTCTTGTCTAATTTGTCATTTATATAATATATGTTACTGTAATCAACTCAAAAAAAAACACAGAAATTAGTTTATTAATTCATCAAAACTAAAGATTTTAATTAAAGAAAAATATGGGACCTGGCACAGGCTATAAGCTGAATGACAGATCCAAAGAGAAGAAAAGTGCAGTTAAAAGCCAATCCTACAGCTTTCCAGTAAGGTCCCAATAGACCATCCAACACTTCAAACCACTGCAATTTGAAAGAAAAATAAATAAAAATTGTACATTTTTTAATTTTAGAAATAATGGAACTTTGATCCTTGAAAGCTAACCTGTATGACATGGTTCTTGAAGCTGACATTCTCTTTCTCCTTTCTGTTTCGGTATTCAATATAAAGAACACTGATGAGATAGGCAGTCCAGCTTCCAAGAACACCATAAAAAATCTGCAGAATAATCCCAGAAAGCATTCCCATTTGAGAGAAAGAATACGGCAGGGTTAATAGCACTTGAGCCACCTGCAAGATAAAGAATCTTTATAAGTTTTGATTTTTTTTTTTGAAACAATTAGTGTTTATTTGTGACTACTTCGGTTATAATTTTGAGTTGGGATTTTAGTACCTGATTGGAAGCACAGCTAAACCAGGCATCATAAACAGAACCGCCATGCCAAAGAAGGCTCTTAGCACTGAAAATGGAATGGCCTCCATTTTCTTCATCTTTCTCTTCATGTTCACCTGGCTCATTTAAGCTTGTAACAATGGCTTCTTCTGCTTGTTTCTCTCCTGCCATTGCTTCACCTTCCCTAAAAGAACAAAAACAGAGTAACAATTAAACCAAACCCACCACCCAAACCCAAGCACAAAACTTTAGAAGTAGAGAAAGGAGCAAAAAAAAGGCAGCTTTTTGACAAATGTGAGAGTAGCCAAAATCAACTTCAGCACCTTCTTTAACTGATTCCCTTTTAACCTCAAAAGAAACGAGTAAGCACTAGTATTTCTTTTCACACTCAAAAACCCAACAAGCAAAAGAAAGAGCCTTGTCTTTCCCACCATTGAAAAGGTTCTTTTTTTATCATGAATACTTTTGCTTTGAGATATTTGTCAGAGAAAAACAGCACCTGAGAAAACGAAAAAAGGGTGTAAGCCAGTGCCACAGCTACTAACCAGGAAACTATGAAAAGCTAGCTCTTTGCTTTCTTCTCTCTGGTGTCTTGAGTTATCTGTTAAGAATCACGTTAAATGGGCACGTAGAGAGAGAGATTTTTTAGCTGATTTTTTAGGACACTGTTTCATAGTCTTTGATTGTTGTCATTGTTACTAAAATGATCCTCTGATGCTTAAAATTTGGGATGTAAATCGTCTGTTTTTATTCTCTCACTTTAAAATAGTAGGATTAAGATTTAGAATTTAAGGTTAGAGATTAGAGTTTAAAGAATTAAAGATATTGTGTATCTTTTTAGAATTTAAAATGTAAATTTTAAAATTAAAATTTAATTTTTAAATATTTTTTAATGTGAAGCATAATTAAAGTACAGAATTTTTACCATGGAATATGGTAGGATAAATTGATTTATTTATTTGTCGGTTTACGTATTGATCCAAATCTTAAGTAGTCGTGCCAAAACAAATGTTTTGCTTTGAAGCCTTTTCTTGAAAAGACGAAAGAATTGATTTACTTGAAATCAAATATCATGGCAGACAATAGTAAAAGATCGTGAAAAGATAATACAAGTAGTTAAATCCGTCGGTTCGATTAATCAAATCAATTTTTTTTTATCAAAATCAAATTATTTTTTAATTTTTAAATTAAACTGAATAAATTTGGTTAATTTGGTCGAATTTTAAATTAACTGAAATTTAATATAATTTTTTTGGTAAAGTTGAGAAATTATCACTACTCTATATTAAAATGGTTTGAAAAAAATAAAGGTTGATCAATAACCGAAGTTTGAAAAAAAATAAAGGTTAATTGATCTTACCAAAAATTACATGACCGGTTAACTGAAAAAAAATTGTTCGATTAGTTAATTGGGTTAAAACGAAAGTTTGCACGCACTCCCCTAAATCTAGAGTAGTCTGAAATATTTTCAATACTAAACAAAAACTAAAAAATGTGCCGTTGTAGAAAAAAAATATTCCATTATTTTGAACAAATAATTTTATATTTTGTTAATAAATTATAATTTTTATTGTTTTGTTTAGAAAATATCTTAAATCGTTGTTAAAAAATATCTTAAATACAATTAAAGAGCAATCACTAACTTACAATATTACCATTTGAAAAATTACTATACATTTAAACATCTAAAAAATTACTAAACATCTTAAATTTTTAATACGATCGAAACACAACTACAACTACAATTTAAATCTCTAGTCTTCAGTAGACGGGTGGAGAATAGACTAGATGCAGGCAAACATGATTGTAGTAAACTTTACTCTTTATTATTTTTTAGTTAGTTTGATATTTAAATATTTATTTCGTCTATCATTATGGCAATTTCATCCGAATCCGATTCGATCCGAATGAATTTATCCGATCCATATTCGATTGAAAAAAAATCTGAATATGAATTCGAGTAAAATGTCCGAGTCCTAATAGGAGATGGGTTGGATATGGATCATGCCAAGATCCGATCTGAATCCGATCCATATCCGAGTCCGAATCAAAATATTTAGGGCTTTTAACTCCTTAAAACAAAATATCATGTATAATATTTACATTAAAACAAAAAGACAACATAAATAAAGTAAAAAAGTTAAACTAAATACATTAAAAGAAACATAACTACATATATTTTTAAACAAGAACATAAATGTATATATTAGGTAATTTGGAATATTAGTAAAAATAAATTAACTTTATATATATATATATATTAAAAGTAATAATAAAAATATAAATGTCTTAAGAATGTATCTTAAATAATGATAATATTTATTATGATTTATATATATTAATTAACCTTAATATAGTATAATATATCTATTTATAACATATGCATGTATAAATAAATATGAAAAAAAACAAATGCAAAATAGAAAATTAAAATAGAAAGCAAATTAAAAACATAAACAAATAAAATTTTAAACAAACAATAAATGTAAATAAAATAAATACAATGGAGAAACAAATAAATGTAAATATCAATGAATTACTAAAATTTTAAAAAATTAGTGAATGAAATAGTAAGTAATGTGCAATCGATAAATAAAGTTATAATATATTATGCTAAAATTATGAATTAAAATAGAAAATTAAAATAGAAAGCATATTAAAAGCATAAACAATAAACACAAAAAATTAGATGTAGTCAACAAATAAGAGATAAAAATGAACAAATGTAGAATTAAATAGCATAAATTAAATGCGTAAGAAATTAAATATACAAAATTATAGACTGATTTGCACGAAAATAAAATTATTAGAGGGTCAAAACACAATATACCCTAAAGAGGCTAAAATTCGCGAATCTACCCCTCAGCCTTAGGTCAAGACTGGGGATGAAAATTTAATTCGAATCCAAAAACTCTGATCTAAATGCGGTTGAAATAAATCCGAATCCGATCCGAAAAAATCCGATCCAAAAACAATCCGATCCAAATCCGTTTGAAAAATCTGAATCCAAATCCGAAAAAAAATATCCGAGTCCGATTGCAACGGATTCGGACTTAAATTTTATACAATCCAATTCAAATCCGATCCATTGCCATCCCTACTATCATATTAGTCTCTCGACCATTTCTGAAAGTTAAAAAATGTAAAAATCATAAAATATAAAAATGGTCAAGCTGTCAAGCGTATAAAGATGAAAAATGCAAAACAGGTGAATGAAAACGATGGAGCTCTCATCCAGTGTCGGAGCCAAAGTTTTGTGGGGAAACTCTTTTTGTGAGTCAAAAAGTTTTCCCAATTCTCAATCATCCGTTTTTATAACTTATAAGCTTCGCCCTATCATTGGCTGTGTTAGTGGGTGGAGGTATATTTATATTTAACTTTAATCTTTTCTTTTGTAACTCAACGAATGATTTTAATTAATAATCAACAGGGACAGAGCTCTTTAGGGACTTAAGGACCTCTGCCTCTATTATAAAATTTAATTATTTAATATTTTAGTTTAATAACAATTTGTTCACTGTAAAAAAATATAAGAAATTACTTAATATATAATTAAGTAGGCGTTGAACTATGTGTGTAATTGAACCGAGCTTGAACGAATAAAGTTTTGTTCGTGTTCGTTTATTTATATCTGAATGTATTCATGTTCGGTTCATTAAAATTTTTAATATCATGTTTGTGTACGTTTATTTATTTTTGATGGTGTTCGCGTTCGTGTGTTTAACGTTCAAGAACATGTTCGTTTAACGTTCATGAACATATCTGTGCAATGTCCGCGTACATGTTCATTTATGGAATGCACCTTTGTTCGTGTTCATTAGTTTATTAAACGAACATAAAAATTTGTTCATACTCGTTCATTTAGCTTAATAAACGAATGTTATACAAACGGTTCACTAACAATTTGTCTAACGCTCTGTTCATTTATACTTCTATGTAGAACTAAAGAATAATGAGCATGTATCCTCAATTTTTTGGGTCCAATAACAACTTAGGTCCTTTTAAATTTAAATATTAAACAAATTAGGTCTTGCCCCATGAATTTTGATTTTAAATACGCAATAAGCCCTCGCATTTTTGAAATTCAATATTTTGATCCCGATCAATATTTGATCTTGGCTTCACCCTTAAGATACAGATTCAATTTGTCTGCAAGATGTGTGTTAGGGGTGGGCAAAAATACCCGACCCGACGACCCGAACTTAAAAATACCGGGTAATTCTCTAAAAAAAATTACCAGACCCGAGAATTTTCTCGGGACACGGGCCGGGATTTTTAAGTTACTGGGTACCCGACCCGATAATATTTAGTATATATTTTTTATATTTTCAATTATATTTTTATTTCAAGTTTCTTAATATTTTTTACTCTAAAACTAAATTTAAATCCCTAAATTCTTTTTATGTTTGTATTATATATTTTTAAGTTTATTTTTTTAAAAAAATATTTTTGTGTTTAATATGTGACTTTTTTAAATTTTAGAATTAAAAAAATAAAAAAATAGGCGAGTACCCAGATGATATGGGCCGGAACACAGGCCGAAGATTGAGGCACCCGGATAAACCGGGTACCCGAAACCCGAGTACCCGACAATTCCCACCCATAATGTGTGACCCTTATCAAAGTGTTAAGAAAAAGTATGAGCATGCTAAAATGATTTATATAAACTAACTAAAATTAATAAATGTATTTGTCTATTAACATAAACAAATTGAATACACCTGTAATTAAACTTGTTCGATAATAAATTAGCATATTTTTTTTGTTCATACTCGTTTATTTAACTTAATAAACAAACGGTGTACAAACAATTCACGAGTAATTTATCCAACATTCTATTTATTTACAACCCTAACATCTTCCCATAATTAACTTATTATGATTTGTTATCAATTTTGTTAAGTGATTAATTAGTGGGGACGACAAACGAATGACCATAATTGTTGCTAGCGAATCTATTTGATTAAGGGTCAAATAAAGCATAGGAGATTAGGAGGCCGTGCTTTTGTGCCTTCAAAGAATAAAAGTCCCCACAAAAACGTGTTTTATGGGCGGCTTTGATTACATTAATGTCCCTAAAACATTTTTTTTAAAAAAATGGACAAAATTTAGGGCACGGGATGGCACATTAGTCATTAGTTGTTCCATTCTTTTCGCATAATTTATAAACTTGTGTTGATCTGTTTCAAAGAAATGCTTATAATTTCAATATTGGGTCAAAAGTTCTTTCGCATTACAGAAAAAAAAACTTGAGATATTGCAAAGCGTGGCAATTAATTAAATAAAATGAATGATCTTAAAAAAGTCCAAAGTGCCGAAAGGCAACAAAAAGCCAATTTTATAAAATCTAATCTGCTTTTTCCAGGGGATCATGAAATTAACAAAAATACTGATATTCCCTTCTATCAACCATCTTCACCAAAATTTAGCCCTTTCTCCTCTGCAGTATCTTTCTCACATGACAAGCTTTTCTTTGTTTATGAGAGTTTGTGCATATTTGTTAATTCCGATAAGAACACGAAAATCCAATTCTATTATTTCGAATTCAAATTCAATATAATTCGAATGTTTTGAAATTAAAAATAAGCAATAACGGCATTGATTTTAGAAGACGATATTGAATTGCCGATTTAAGATTATTTATAATATTATAACATGAATTTATTCTAATTTAAACGACTTTCTCTAAGTACATATATTATATATTATTTTTCACATGTGTGAGAAAGATTTGTAATGTTATCTAATAAAAAATATAATCTAAAATTCTAAAATATATTTCTAATATTATTTTTAAAGAATTAATTTTTAAGGATAAAGTTTTGATAAGAGTATAAAGGAATCATGAAATTGATGAGAAGAAATAATTGACAAAATATTACGGTTGAAGGAACAATTTGAATAAAATGCAAAGTTAAGTGATTAAATTGAAAAAAAATATTTGTGTTAAAAATATGAATTGAATTTAAATAGAAATTATATAGTGATAGTGGAGCATGTGGTTTAAATTTGATTAAAATATACTTAAAACAGAGGAAAAATTGAATAAATGAGGAAATCATAAAAATTCATGGGCTAAATTAAAAAATATAAAATTTATTTTCAAAATTATGAATCGAAAGTACATGGGTATTCTACAGTGACTTAGGAGCATGATGCTCAAATTTGGTTAAAAATGGCATAAAAGGAATGAAAAATTGAAGAAATGAGAAAATCATACATAGCCGAGGGATTAAATTGTAAAAGGTAAAAATTTAATTTTGAAAATGTGACTTAAAGCTAAATGTGTATTTTATATTGGGTTAGGAACATGTAGTTTAAATTTGATAAAAAAATCAACTTAAAATAAAAGAAGAATTGAAGAAAAAGAGAAAATAAAGACTAAATTGTAAAATTACAAAATTAACTCGAATAACTTAAAATTAAAAATATAATCATTTTTTTAATCGAATCATGTTTTATCACCCTAATCAATGTGAAACAAACTTCAGCCTTAATATAATGTCTAAGATATATTCCCAATCATAAGTGTTGTTTAATGTTCATAATCTCTATAATTATTCTTTAAAAAATTATCGATATTTGATTTATTTTACAATTTTTTAAATTCTCTTAATCACTAAGTTAAAGGATAATGTGTTTTACTTTTTAAATTCTCTATCAAAAATTGTGTTCGGGTCGAGTCAGGTTTTTGCCACTAATTGTGTAATTTTCTCATAAATTTTTTAGGGATATTTATAATAATACACCCTCTTTATATATATTTTTATAATTAGGTCCTTAAAATTAAATTTTTTATTTATAATTTAGTCCTTCAAATTATATTTTTTTTACAATTAAGTCCTTAAAATTATTTTTTTACAATTAAGTTCCTAAAATTAATTTATTTTTTATAGGTTGGGTCGGGTTTAGTATATTTATTTCCGGGTCAACTCGGATTTTTTAAAGAATGTGTTTGGGTCGGGTACGGGTGGGCCAATAACCCAACCCTACCCGACCCGTGCCTTTCCGGAAAGGGAAAATTTACTCTTAATAGATTTAAAATCCATTACTTAAAAAAGAGAGGGTATCAGAACTTTAATCATTTGCTTTAGAAATTATTGACAAAACAAGTTTTGAATACACTCAAACTCACTTTTTTTTTTCATGTTACAATAATCAAACTACGGCTGATTCGAATATTATTAATATTAAGATGGGTGAAATAATGATTATAGCCTAATTGTTAAAAGAAACCCAATCCTTAGCCGATAAAAAAATGTAATGTTTTCAGGATAATTTGTCTGCTTGCATCAAAGTGGATTTTGTTTTGAATTCATAAAATAAGCCGTTAGAAGTGAACAAAAATTAAAAAAAAAACAATTCTAAATCTGACCTTAAATTTTAAGTTTTAAATTTTAATCCTAAACCTTAAAAAATGTTTTACCCTAAATATTTTAATCTTAACTTTAAACTTTAATCATAAAATCTAAATCTAAATATTCCATGTAAAACATAAATAAAGGCATCGGAAAAATGCAAAGGAATTTTTTCGTCAAAAAATGTATATTGGCCTATCGTTTAGATTCTTTCATTCTCTTAATTATTTCCACGTTTTTCATTAACAATATACCTTTGCGAGTCAGATTGATTATGGCAAACAACAGATTAACAACTTTGGGATTGAAAAATCAAAGATTCGAAGCAAAAGTTTGCGTGAAGTAACTCAGTGGGATTCGTCAATCATTTCGCATTATCTCTCTTTACTTTATTAAATCTGTGATATTGGGTTGAAAATGATAATTGTAGGCCCTCAAACTCTGGAAAATGGGTTCCAGCGACAATGTATTGTTAATGGGCTGCAAATCCTCAAACCCAAAATGAGTAACACAAAAACCCTAATTTCTTCCATATATAAACCAACAGTAGCCCTAGACTTCACTTTTACTACCCTCCGGTTCTTCTGCATCAACAATTCTCAAATCCAAACAGAGGTTAAAGAGACGGCGTTGATTGCCTGTCCGCCTTGACTGACCCTCCGGCATCGTCTTGGCCCTCGATTTTGCTATTCTAAAACCTTGTTTCTTCATCACTAACCCTCTGTAGAAAATGGCAGTGAAACCCTCCAAGGCCGACAAGAAAATCGCCTACGATGCGAAGCTATGCCAGCTCTTAGACGACTACACCCAGATCCTAATCGTCGCCGCCGACAACGTGGGTTCTAACCAGCTCCAGAACATTCGCAGGGGTCTCCGAGGTGACTCCATTGTTCTCATGGGGAAGAACACTATGATGAAAAGGTCGATTAGGATGCATGCTGAGAAGACCGGGAACCAGGCTTTCCTTAACCTTATCCCTTTGCTCCAGGTAGTTTAAAGTTATATATCAATACATAAATGTAATATTGCATTTTTAGTGTTTGAAAAATATGTTAACTGGTTTTCTGGGGATTTTTGAAACAGGGAAATGTGGGATTGATCTTTACCAAGGGTGACTTGAAGGAAGTCAGTGAGGAAGTTGCCAAGTACAAGGTATGGTATTGTTGCTTTCTTTTACTAATCGAAGTTGGAATATTAGAATTTTGGATTAATTTGTAATTTTTTTTACTGATTATGTGAATACTTGGATACTAAAATAATTGCCTTTACTATAATTTAAGAACCCATAAACTTGTTAAACATGTTTAATCATAGGGAGTTGAGGTTTAGTGTTATGTCATTTAATATTCTTGTGCAGATACCGAAAAAGTATGAAATGTAAGACACATTAAGCGTAGGTGTCTGTTCTTTTTCTTTGATAGAATAGCTAATTTAGTAGAATTTAAATTCTGTGAAATCTCATAGGTGTTATTTTTGCATTTATAGATCCTTTTGGTATCATTTGTTAATGTATTTTAAATGCTTACTTTAGCACGTATCTTTGTTGTTTACAAATTTATTAGTATTCAAATTGTTAATGAATTCATTGGATTTGATATCATATTCTCTCGTGAACAGGTTGGAGCTCCTGCTCGTGTTGGTCTGGTTGCACCCATTGATGTGGTTGTTCCACCAGGCAACACTGGGCTTGACCCATCACAGACCTCTTTCTTCCAGGTACTGTCACTGTTATTTTTTCAGTTGTGTTCTATCTGATTCCATGTGCTACTTCTTTGAGACAGTGCTAAATTATGATCGTTGCTGTTCTGTTATGTTTTAGGTGCTCAACATCCCAACCAAGATTAACAAGGGTACTGTCGAAATCATCACTCCCGTGGAGCTTATCAAGAAGGGTGACAAGGTCGGCTCTTCTGAGGCTGCACTTCTTGCCAAGCTTGGAATTAGGCCCTTCTCATACGGTCTCATTGTCCTATCTGTTTATGACAATGGCTCAGTCTTTAGCCCTGAGGTCCTGGATCTCACCGAGGAAGATCTTATTGAGAAATTTGCTACTGGTGTCTCCATGGTTACTGCACTGTCTCTAGCCATCTCGTACCCAACCCTTGCTGCTGCGCCACACATGTTCATCAATGCGTACAAGAATGTCTTGTCCGTTGCAGTTGCAACAGAGTATTCTTTCCCTCAGGCTGACAAAGTGAAGGAGTACTTGGCGGTATGAGATTGTCTTAATTATCTGGTATATTATTGTTTTAGTTCCTATAATGGTATGAGCTGACTCTTCTTGTTGTGTGCCATCCAGGATCCAAGTAAGTTTGCAGTTGCTTCTGCCCCTGTTGCTGCTGCTGCTGGCTCCGCTCCTGCTGCTGCAGCTGCTGCGGTGGAGGAGAAGAAACCAGAACCTGAAGAGGAGTCTGATGATGATATGGGATTCAGTCTCTTTGACTAAGGTTGGATTACTTCGCATAAGATTATGAAGTTTGGGTTTTGTAAGACTCTTATGAATTACAATAGTCTGCTCGGATTACTTCTCTAGTTTCATTTTGTGTACTTTGATTGCTTTTAAGCTTTTTGGATAATCTTAAGTTTATATAGTGGTAATTTGAATTATGATTTGCATGGTTTGAAAGTAATGTTGGATACCTTACATATTTGTTTACATATTTGGTCCTAGGATTCAAAATCTAAGGTTAATTACGTACATTACTGCCCTATTGTCCTTTTTAATATCTTGAAAATATATAGACTTTTTAAATGTTTTATTTCCCATATTTATAATATCTATTTAACAACCATTATAGGGGTTCTATACCATTTCTGAAATCAACCATTAGAAATCCGCTAACAAGCTTTTAGCTCAGTGGACTGGTCCATGTGTCGCGAGAGTTTGTAGAAGTCTTAAACAACATTATTAAAATTTAGTAATTTTAGTAGATTCACATATAAATTCGACATGGATAATAAATAAATTCAAATTTTAAAGTACTTGTGGAGATAATTAAAATGAAATATTTAGAAATTATAAATATCCCATTATGTCTGATTAATTACTATTTACCATTGATGTGAATACCGAAAAACAAGATTATGTTTGGTGTGACTACAGCCTCACTAGATGAACCACCTGATTTCTGGGTAAGTGTTATTTAAAAGGATTAAATTGATAAAATAATAGGTTTTATAGATAAATTGTCCAAAATATAACGTTTTCATGTGAATGTTTAATTTCCTAAAAAATGAGAGATAAAGAAGTTACACGGCATATATTAGGGGTGATAACGATCCGAGTCCGAGCCTGGCCATGCTCGAAATGAAAAATTTTGCTATAATTTTTTTTATATAAAATATTCGTTAAAAATTCCTTTCATAACCAACGCTAAAACAAAATTCAATGACCGGAAAAGAGAAAAAATTCTAAAAATTAGATTAATCCAAATAATCAATAAATATTTTTATAATACAAACACATAATTAAAAAAAACAAAATCAAACAACAATCAACTAATGAAAGAAAATACAAACACATAATTTATTTTAGTGCATATGTAGATTCCGAGCCTGTTCACGAGCTTTTTAAGCCGAGCCTGGGTAAGCTCGGCTCGGCTTGTTAAAGTTTTGACCCGAGCCCGAGTCGAGCTCACTCGAGCCGAGCTTTGACCTAGCTTTGATTGAGCCGAGCCCGAGTAACTCGCGAGCCGGTCATGCTCATTATCACCCCTACCATATATTCTCAAATAATGTTGATCATTAATAACCACCATAAATGTCGAGAAATCAAATAAAGTAATGTTATTTTAGAATCTGAGGTTACCAAATACACCCTTGATAATTTTACATTATCACAGTCATGTAATATTATTAATTAGTTTTAATTTTATTCCGAAATTTGAAATTACCAAAAATAATGTCAGATAAAAGTAGATAATTTTATTTTGAAAGTTTATTCAAACTAAGCAAAGGCTTAAAGATGTAATTTTCCATTCAAATGGGACGTAATTTATTGAAATTCATTAGTCGAACTTTTGCAGTTTTGATAAACTCATTAAAAGATAAAATTTTAGCGTGTCTACTACTTTTACAAATCGACACAGGACTCAGGAGAACGATACAAATAACATCCAAACTTTAAATTTTTTTAATTTATTATATATATTTTAATCCGTATCATTCGTATGATCGATATATCAGATTAAAACTCGAATCTTATATTCTCAAATTAATTAAAATAAAAAGGGGGGCTTTATCGTTTCTTTGCCGGTGGAAATGAGGCAATTGAAAAAGACTGGTTGGGATAAAGGTTTTGAGCAAATTGGCAAGATTTTCTTACAGTATTCGGATATGCTCAAATTAATAAACCAGTGCCATACTTCTTCGTTGTCTTTATTAAATTATTGATTTTCGCTTCGGAATTTGAAACATCGTTAAGGATAGTAACATCTTTAGTCACATCCGATAACGTTGAATGAGCCTTGGAGATTCTTCCTTAGAATTTCAAGTTTATTAAATTCTGGATAACTTTTGTATGAATTTTCTGAACCAAAAACAAAAGTTGGTATATATGATTTTTGAGTTATTATCTCCTATTTTAAAATTTCTTAGAAAAAGAGAATGAGAATATAAATATTAGTTACTATTATGATTTAGTTTAAAACCATAATCAGAGTCAACAATATTTGATTAAAAAGTTGGTCTCATAATATTGGTTTGGTTAGGCTAAAGTTTGGTGTAATACAAATCACATAAAATTGCATTAGGTCCAAGGTGTTTATTTTTCTTGGTATTAATTAGGACACTGTGTCCTACAAGTTTAGGTTTCTAATAGTCCAAAATTTTAATTAATCAAGGATCCCTTTTCTGTGGATTGTGATTCACAATTTGAATGACAAGAACAAGTGGATGCCCAAACTTTCACAATTTTTCCAGAATAAATAAATATTTGGGTAATAGACTTGATAAGATCAAATCACTGGCCTAGCTTTAAGTGGTTCGAGATATTATAGTGGGTATATGAATTAATTTATATGCGATGAAAAATGTTATGAGCCAAAGTATTATAGTAGTCTTTGTATTGTTTTTTAATTATATTTTGGCTTTTAGTGAAAAAGTAGATAAATTATTTTTTATGTTTTTTAGGTAGAGCAAAATTCTAATAAATTTACATCTATATTTCTATCTATTTTTAAGTGTTAGTGTAACATATTCATACACAGTGCAAATCACATGAAAATAACTCATGATTAAAATAAAATTTAAAGACTAAAAACTAACTCACCTATTATATATAGTAAATGTTTGGTAAACAGCTTTTTAAGCTAAAATTAGAGGTTTGAAGTATTTTAAAGGTTTGACTAGTCAAATTCGCTAATTAAGATGTTTGGTAAATAAAGGATTGTAATAGCATTTTGAGGTGAAACCTCTCATTTTGAAAAAGCTCATTTTAGGATAGAAGACTTGTAAAGACTATTTTGTCTTTGATAATTATAAAAAATTTCTCTAAATAAAATAAATTTGATTAACTAATAAAATTTTAAAAAATAATTACATAAATAAGAAATTAATATATAAATTAATATATATACAATAATAATTAATAAATTATATTAAAAATATAATTTCATAGATAAAATTTAATATATACATCTAAATTTAATAATTATTATTTTTTTATAAGATAAATTTAATAATTATTAAAATTATATTAAAAAATAATTTATCAAATAAAAAAATTAATATGTACATCCTCGTATATGTTAAGTAATGATATTAAAAATTAATTTTCATAATTTAATTAATATTAATATATACAAAATATTAATAACTAATAAATTATTCAAACAAGTATCAAATATAAGCATGTCCTTATATGTCATTTTGCTTGTTCAAATAATCAAACAGCTATCAGCTAATGTAATCCGCTATTCGCTATCAGCTAATTGCCAAACATGACCATTATTTATCGACAGAAAATAAAATAAAATCCAAAATTCTGAAAATAATTTAACACTGAAAATATTGTTTTGTTTGAGCCAATATATCCACCGCTGATAGTAGTGACTAATTCCTTCGGCGCGAGTGCTCTCACTAAGAGGTAAACTGTTGGACATGAAATGTACTCCATTAAAAAAGAGTTTAATAATTTGAAGATATTTACTATTTTGGGTTTTTAATATTTAAAATTTTATTTAAAAAATATATAAAATGGTAAATTAATTTCTAGTCCTTAAAGGTAACCATTCATGTCCATATCCCATAAAAATATATAAATTAATTTTGTATCATGAACACACAAAATATGAAAAATAGCAAATCAACACTTAAAGGACAAAATTTTGGTTAAATTTTAACGGAATGACCACTTTGCTCAAGGCAAAATGCATAAGAGCCAATTTCTTCTTCTTCTTCTTCTTTCAATGGAATGACCAAAATGTAATACAATATATAATATAAGGACTGTTAAGATACTTTTACCAAATATAACTTGTTTAATAAGTATAAAAATAGCATAATATTATAACACGTTTCATATATGTAAATATCCATATTAGGAATTTAATTTATTTAATAATTTTAGTGATAAACATGTTTACGTTAAAAAAAAGTAGACATGAAGTGCACACATAAATTATTAATTTCATATTCAATGGATGTGTAGGCGGGGATAAAATTTTCAACATCGGATGAGTTCCACGAGCTTACTTAAACATCATGATTGGCTTGAAAATATAGAAAATTAAATTAATTATTTTTAACATTTAATAAAAATATATTTGAATAATCTGAAGTCGTCTATTCTGAACTGGAATCAATTTAAACATATAATAATATAGTAACCTAAACTTAATACTAATTGAAATTTTAATTAACAATTTTATTTAATATCAAATATGAAATGATCCAAACTTAAAATAATTTTAATTGAAAATGACTCATTCTTCCGGAATTTAAACTTAAAAACTAAAGATTAAAGTGTCTTTCGGTAACTGCAAATTATGTTAAAGTGCATGTATAATCCTCAAAATTAAGAAACCTAATTACGTTCATGCATATAAATTAGTTCAATCCCAATACAAACACAATGATTATGTTTTGCTTTATTGATTAGTAAAAACACAAAAATTAATCAAAATTTAAAATTTATGATAACCTTTAGAAAGAAGCTGTTAACAAGATGAAGGGTTAAGGGTGGACTCTTATTTGCCTAATTATTTACTAACATTTGGGTCCCCATGAAGTTTTATTTTATTTTTTTTGGAGGCAAATGGGAGGCACTTATTGTTGAATGCCTATCCACTACTACAAGAAGAACGTGTTGAAACTTGAAACGAAGAGGCAGTCCGGTCGTACCAAGTTGTCTTTTGGTACTTTATATGTATTCTTTATTTAATTAATTTATTTAGAATACCTTTTGCTTCCTAATTTAACTACTTTATTATTAATATTAGCAGTTACCTATAAAGATGATCCATGCCGGTCTTCTTTCTTTTTTATTTTTTATACAATTAAAAAAATGTTATTAGGGTTTACAATTTTATAAAATTCTTATAAGATCATTTATGTCGGCAATTAAATTAAGATTAATCAACAAAACACATAATATTAACTTGATTTAGGCAAATATACGGTGAATTGACTTTTTTTTTTTGAAAAATTTGTATTTAGGGTGAGACTGAGTGAAAAGTTACTTTTTAATGAGTATCAAACTCGCAACCTAGAGAGGAAGAAATGTGTCAACTAAGAGCTTTTAACTACATACTCTAGAGATCATTGACAAGGTGAATTGACTTTTAAAAATTTATCCAACAATATTTATAAAATAAAAACATTTAAAAAATAATCAGTGGTTGAATTTCTTACCAAATCTTATCTCCAGTGCTTTAATTCTTTACAAATTAAATATTTTACTTAATCTACTAAACATAAATAAGAAAAATACATTTCCAAGACATCGTTTAACTTAAACTTTTACATAAGCTATAATAAACTCTCTTATAACCCCTTAAGCCTCTCTAAAGGATAACTGTTTGCTAAATTCAAGCTCAAATATTGATCGGGGAAAACGTTTAAATATAATGTAAAAATATTTTACGTAACGTTTATGTTTGGAAATCGTAATTAAACATGATTAAATTTAGTATATATTTAATAAAAAATTTAAAATTTAATATGATAGTTTGAGTTTTTAATGCGGACAGTCACTTAGTTGACATTGTAATTTAAAATTTTAAGTTATGGCTAATCTAATTCACTTATTGTTGTCGAAAATATTATAAATGACATCTTTGTCGAAGCTTACATTTTGGTTGAAGATGAGTATTTACATTAACATACAGATGTTATTATAGACTCTCTCTTTCTCCACTTAAATTAGAGAGGTTTTTAACGAGACCTATAACAGTATTTCCTTTTGATAAATAAAAAAAAAAAGCATACAGATTGTCTTCAAGATTAAAATAATTTCTTTCTATTTTATAATATGGATTCTTATATTTTTATATCACGCGGTTGTTGATCCTCATCTATAATTCGGTTAAACGCTTGCCTATAAGAATCGACTAAAATAATATTTAATTGCCAATTTGCCTTCTTATAAACATCACTTTAACCGATATTATTACACGCTGATCGACATTTATATACAGTTAGCTTGCTTATGTCGCTTTAAGGCGGTTTCGGTTTCTTATGAAAATCTCTTCTTTTTTTTTGAAAAGTGATCTCTTCTTTTTTTAAAGAAAGCCGACTTTGAAGACTCAAGGCATTACACGTTTAAATGCAATATTCAAATTGAATTATACCGTTAGATTCCGATAAATATGCTAGCAATTTGCATTTTTATTATTACTTTTTTTCTGAATAAAATGATTACTGGGTTATCAAATCAAAACACGCTGTTCCAATGAAATAATTGATAAGTTTGAACTTAGAATTGAAAAAGGATAATTTTAAAATGGAGGAGACAAAGTTGGCAAAAAATGGCAACCGAATCGGATAATAATGATAAGAAAATTCAGACAGGACAATACAAACAACAAATCTCTTACATATTCTAAATGTCTGGGCAATAAAGAAGAAATTGACTCGACAACGATCATGCTGTGTTCTTCACATGTTTCACCATGATAACTTTTTTATCGCAATTTCAATTTTTAGATGATGTTTATTTTGTTGAAACCAGAAACTTTTATTTTAAAATTAAAAATTTGTCACACGCATTTATTATGTATGATACGAAGGATGAAAATAAAAAAATGTTAATCTAATAATTAAGATTCAAAATAAATCTTAGTCGTGTGAATAACAAATTTTCTATCTCCCAGATATAATAAAAAGTAATATTTTTTTAAACACCATCGCCATCAATTCAGGCAGAACGGAAGTGGAAAGTGATTAGTAAGTTAAAGGTAATGTAATGCATTGAATATGGAAAGCTGTTATTTGGTAATAATTTATTAATCTCGTGTACCAATACCATCCATATCCAGCTAACTTATAGCTTATCCTTACAGCAAAGAAGCATTTTCTTTTTCATTTTTCCTATCTAAATTAGGCTCCATACTTTGAACAAAAAAAAAAAAGGCTCGATACAGAAACGATTTTTTTATTTGAAATTTTAATAAGCTACAAAGTGGATAAATGAGGGGAATGGGACATGATGCATGTTGTGACACATGGCCCCTTGAAATCAGCCTCAAAATATGCTCCCTTTACAGGAAACCTCTTCATCTCCCTCTGAATGTCAATATATAAAATATTATTTGTTCCATACTTTCAATGACTTTCTTTTTCTTTTTAGTTTCACTAACCGGATTATATACCTAATTTTTCTTGTTTTCTCACACTTATGTCATATGATGTCAAAAATAATTTTAAAATACATAGTTAAATGATCAATATATATTAGAAATAAATGAAATTTACAATTAAACTTGTCTTAGAAAAATTGTTTATGATAAATCCTAAAATGTCAAGGATAAATATTCTATACACAGAAGTTTCCACAAGCACCTTAGTTTTAGGGTATAAAGAGTTAGTTTAGGGTATATGGTATAGGGATTTAAGTGTAGGGGATTAAAATTTAGGGATAGTTATTTCAATTTAAGGTTTAGAGTTATAATTTAGTGTTTATAGGTTAAAACCTAAATCCTTACCATATTACCCTAAAAACTAAACATTAACCTGTAAACCCTAAACCTTAAATTAAAACAACTATCCCTAAATTCTAAACTCCTACACCTAAACTCCTAAACCCTATACCCTAAACTAACTCCCTAAACCATACAACTAAGGCGCTTGTTTGGATATTAATCTGAATGGCAATACTCTACGGTTAAAACTTAAAATACTTGTTTGGAGAATTTTATAAATGTACAAACCAGCCGTCAATTGTGTTAATATAATTTAGAATATATAAATATTTTCACAAATCATTCGGCGGCGAACAAGGGAATTCAGTGGCGCGTGGCGAAAATATCAGGAGGGGCATTTCGGGGCACCGCCAAAGGAACCTGATCGGCACGCCTGGAAAGCCGACAGGTGAGAACGGGGAAAGAAGCACGTGAGGAGAAGGATGGAGAGTGGTCGAGCCATAAAACAAAAAGCCACGTTTTGTTGTGGACGCGTTGGAGTAAATTATGGGCAGTGGGATCCATAAGGGCCAATAGGAGTGCGCAACGTGTTGTGATTAAAGATGCGGCGGCTTTTGGTGGGTGTTGACCGTTGATGCGTTAAATGCGGAGATTGAGTCCAATTAAACTATGCCCAGCTAGAAGGATGAGAAAAAACTTGGAACACTCGATTCAAGTTTGGCAAAGGGCAAGAAAGGCTACAACACAAAACTAACTCTTATCCACAATCGAGTTGGTTTACGATAAGATTACTTCCACTTTTGTATAGTTTCAAAATTTTAATTTTAATTTTATATTTTTATATTTTATTATAATTTAATTAGTATTATTGTTGGTACAACACATAAAAATATATAATTGAGTATGTTTAAATTTGTAATACCCGGTGGTTTATGAAGGAAGAAGAATCTAGATAATATATAATACACGGCGTTTAAAAAATACTTTGAATTTAAAGTTTAAATCATTCATATTTGTCATTTTAGATGAATTATTGCGTAATTTAAAAATATGATATTTTAATTTAAAATCATGTTCTTATATTAAAAATGTATAGTAAAATTAATGTCTCGTTTTGATATATTTTTTGAAAAATTTTAATTCTAATCTTACTATAAATGAAAAAGAAAACTCTAAAAGAAAGATAATGATGTTCTTAGTGGGTCTAAAATACATGACCTAAAAAAATATAAGGAACAAAAATTAGTAATTTGGTCAACCCACAAAATATACTTTATACTCTCAACATGATATTTTAATATCATATTCTATTGAACACCGACATTCTTCTCATTTAAAAAGGCGAGAATTAAATACATTTTGTATTATAATATAAAAACTTATATAGTATTTTTACTTGTAAATAACACAAATCAAACTGAAAATGACGTCACAATGGAAATGTTCTTGTATCCACTTTGAGGGGAAAAATATGGTCTAGTGACCTTTTAGTCCTTAAATTTATAAAATTATCATTTTATTTTTTTCAATTTGTTTGACCTTCCAACTTTTAATTTTCATCAAATTAAATTAGTTAACGGAAAATTACTAGATCTGTTCAACTAATTTTAGTTGTATTTTTTAAAAAAGTTATTAGACGAACAAAATATTGTTAATAAATTGTATTGTATGATTCCTATAATATAAAAAATAAATATTATTAACTTATGGAAAATTTTACCACGCTCGACGAGTACCGATGAGCACCACTAACGACCAGGGCCGGACTTGGGCCGGGGCAGCAAGGGCACCCGCCCAGTGCCCATAAATTTAAAAAAAATAGTATAATATATTCATTATTTTTTTATAATAAAAAAATTGTCTAAGTAAAATGATTGGGCCCATAAATTTATTAACCTGTTAATTGACATTTTAGATTTTTATATTAACGGTAATAATGATTCTAATTCCCACGAAACACTCATTAAATATATCTTTCTGACAATCCAAAAGAAAATCTAACTAAATTGTTAAACTACCATCTTCCCAATTCCCAGCACCATCAATTTACCATATTCCAGATTTTTCATATCAATTGATAATTTTTTAACGTCATTTTTTTCTCTTTAATACTCATTGGGTGGAAAAAATTCAAGTATAATTAATCTTTTATTTTCTTCTATATTTTGCAACTTATCTGAAAATTATTATTCACTTTTTAATTTTTCATATTTCTCACAACCACAAAATTACAATTGCTTATCATCAATCGTGGTGCTTGAATCCTATTAAAATTTGTTCTTAAAATTTTTGGTAAGATCATGTTTTTATTTTTTTTCTTATTTTTATACATTTCTAAATTATAGTTAAGATTGTTCTTTTATTTTTGTTTAATAAGCTTGAATCTTTTAATATTTGGTAATTTTTTAAGATGTGATTCAAATGCTTATTATCTTTTTCATATGTTTATAGGTGCTATTGTTTTAAAGTTTAATCACCGCAGTGTTACGAATTTAGTATATAAATGTTTCGATCAAGGATCTTCCCATTTCACAGGTGCTATTGTTATAAGTATTTGTATGCTTAAATATATTTTTGATATTTTTAAGATCGTAATGAATTATTGTTTGTTTAATTTAATAAATATAAATTTTATATTATATATTTCTTAATTTTTTATTTTAAATTAGGGACTCATTTTTTAATTTCGCCCCGAGCCAAAAAATAGTCAAGACCGACCCTGCTAACGACGAGCATCGATGAGCACCATTAATTCAATTTATAAAGATTAAAAATTTAAAGGACTTATCGTATAATTATAAATTATTTAAAAATCAAAAGATAAATTAATTAAAATATATTATTTTATTTTTAATTTTCTTTTAAACATGAATCAAAATACATATCTACCCTTAAATTACAAAACCTTAATTTTTGTTCATTTAAAATTTAAACCGCCGCCGATGTTGCCTAGTCTCCGTTATTGCTCTGCATGACCATCGTTTTCCACCATTAAACATCATTTGAATACCATAAAAATAATTTTAAAACCCTAATCGGTTAAGGTTTGGAATTGTTTGAATGATTTGGAGGGCACTGGATTTACAAGATGATGATCATCGGTGGTATTAAACACCTATTGGCAGACTCATCGGTGGTATTTCCATGCAATATTCATTTTATTTTATTGTAAACGAAGACTCTCTAAACTATTCAAAATTCCGACCTATAGGGCAACGGCAACGACAATGGTTGTGTCTGCAGTAATGACGGCGGCGGTAGCAATGACAACAACAGTTTGAGTTTTAAATGAACAAAAATTAGGGTTTTGTAATTTAGGGATGGATAAGTATTTTGATCTATGTTTAAAGTAAAGTTTAAAAAATAATATATTTTAATTAATTTACTTTTTAATTTTTAAATAATTTATAATTATATTATGAGTCTCTTAGATTTTGAATCTTTACAAATTAAATTAATGGTGCTCATCGGTACTCGTAATTAGTAGTGCTTATCGGTACTCGTCATTAGTAGTGCTCATCGAGCATGGCAGACACATCCTTAACTTCAAGATTATGAGGATGTGTGGAAAACAGGAATGAAAAAAAAAAAGGTAAAAGTAGTGGATATTAACATGAATGTCTTGTTTTTTTGTGGTTGAACATAATCTAAAAAAAAGATAAGAGGATATCATCATATTCTTAATGTTTCTTACAACTAATGTATATCACAAACTAGTGGGTTTTTTCTTTTTCCCTTTCTCATGCCACAGCCACAAGAAATAAAATAAATAAATAAGATTGTAATATCTTAAATCAATATTCGTAAATTACTTATCAAGAATCTAACGTGGAAAATGAAAATTCTAAATACGATTTTAAAAATTATTTTGTTAACAGAGCGTGACAATGTACAAAATTAGGTTCGATTAATTGTATTAAAATATATTGATTGACCGATAAATTCAGGTTGTTGACTCTTCAATCCTAAACCGTACCAACTAAATCAAATAATCAAAAAAAATTGGTTTGATTTAGTGATATTTTCTTACTTCATTTATTAAAATATTAATTTTAATAATATAATAATTTTAATAATTGTTTAATTGTGGATAATGCAAAAAGAATAAAAAAATAATTTAAGAATTCACGGCTTCTGGTAAACTAACACATAACAAAAAAAATTAAAAATCAAAGGGGTAAACAAAATCTTTGAACCATATGATATTCCAATACATAAAAGTTACAAATATTATAAATAATCGATCGGATCGAATAGCTAAGTTTTTTTTTTGTTCAAAAAAATAGCTAATCTTTGAACTATATGACATTCTCTTTGTTTAATTTTAGTTAAATGCCATTCTAGTAAGAGAACATAAAATCTGGGCAGCTCCCCCCAGCCCCAAAAAGGAAAAAAAATTATGGGCAGCTTTCCAATCAATCAAGTAGGTAGGCTTTAACATTCAACCAAACAAGATGCGGTAAAACTGAACGAAGATCTTCCTTGAAGGGGGTAAACCGACAATGGCATAATAGTAAATATTTGATAACGATAGGCGTAATTATTGGACAATTCAGTCAGCTAGGCAAGCCGTCAACATTTGACCAATTAGACATGCCTTTTTATTGGAGAAATTATATTATATACTCGTCACATTTGATCCAATATTTGACATATTTTGAACACACCATTTTATTTATGATCTCAACTAATAAAAATAATTTATTTTATTAATTTTTTTCTTTAATTATTTTACCAAGTGAATCTGTTATATTGTAAAAATTGTTTTTTAAAATTTATTTTACAGTAAATATGAGTAAAGATTCACCTAGTAAAAGGACAATATAAAAAACTAATAAAATATATAATTTTTATTAGTTGAGACCATAAAAGACATAACAGGACGGACCTATGATATAATTTCTCCTTTCCACCACTTAGGATATAGTTCCAACCATCAATTTTAATACCTTTGATTTAAAAAATATATATTAGGAAGATCTCTTCTCCTTTGACTTTCTATTTAATATTTACTTTGTCGGCTGTTTGGCCTGCTCTTCGTCAGCCGCTTGGCACGTTCTTTGTCTGCCTCTATGGCATGTTGATATTGAAGACGTCTTCAACCTGGTGAATGCTACAGTTGAATCTTATCGCACGATCTTGCATGGATTGGTTGTTTATGGAGTTAACCAAGATGTTTTCACTCTTTTTGTTGATTGGAGTAATTCAACGATCTGCGCTCTACCAGTGAGCACTCCAAGATTTCGCTATGGCGATAGATTTAAAGAACACCGATGAAGATCTTATGAGAAGATTTAATGTTACTATTCATGTTTGTATACCCTTTGCTCTTCTACGTTTATTTTTTAAGAGTATACTTATATTGTACTTCTTCTCATTATTTTAATGAAGTTTAGTGTTTATTCAAAAAAAATTAATATTTACTTTTTTTCCTTAATCAATTTATTTTTCTTTACCGATTTTTACCAGCCATTACATTCTTGGTTGTGTTGTCTGGTTTCAGTTTTTTATAAGTAAGTGAAATATTGCCATGACATTCAAGTATAAGCGTCAATTCATAGGCACATGCCATACTTTAGCTTTTGTTGCTCCAAGCAAGAGCCTTTCATTTTGATCAAAAAAAAAAAAAGAAAAGAAAAGCAAGAGCCTTTCATCGTAAAATGAGACCTGAGGCATACAAAAAGTATACTGAAACCACATTTAACATGTCTACATTAGCATTAAATATATGGCTTATGCCTTCGTTTTAGCTTATGTTTATATTAATCAATTAAAAATCATGCAAATGAAGTGCGTTTATATACAACTTCCAGTAATAAACTTGTATCTACAACGCTCGTATATTTTCCCCTCCTAAATACAATTTCAACGTGGCAACAGCTTTGACAGCTCATCTGCCAGCTCAGCTGGCAGATCATCATTCAATTTCGTATCATGTATTTATCAACTATTTCGATTAAAATATTATGGTCATAAATTTTTTAATTTAATTTTTTCTATTGAAGACCTTAAATTTTTATTATTGTATATATACACCAACATATATTTTTTTCTTTTTGAATGTTAATTTGGCCTAAGGCTTATGTTTTTGGACAAATTTAATCCTCAGACTATCTTAATAGATTAATACAATTAATGCTTCAGAAAAAAAACATTTTTTATAGTATTGATGCAGAAAAAAACAATTTTCCTTAAAATTAAATCTACAGGTGTTTTATAGTATTGATGCAGAGACGGAAAAACAATTTTTTTTTAAATTGTGTTTGAGAAAACGCATGAATGAGACTGTTACTGTAAAAATAAGTAAAGTTTAGATTAGTTGTAAGAAATACTCCTAGTAAAAATTAATGGAGCGTTTGGCTTCCGGTTTTCACATCGACACTCGAAAACGACCACAGTTTTCTAATTCCTTCTCACCCACCCAAAAAAACCACTATAACGCTTCCTTTGAAAAATCCATTTCGGATAAGCTTCCTTTTTTATTTTTTAATATTCTTATTTTTCCACCGAAAAAGTATTTTTTTTTTATAAAAAGAAATCTTCCCTTCTTACTTAAGCGCCCGCCTTATAAATACCCATCCTCTTCTTTCTCTTCGGTCAAGAAAATCACAAACTTGAAAACTCAGCAGATTTAAAAGTTTCATTATTTTTTGCTTATTTTGAAGAAAATGGTCGATCTCGATTGGAAAGCAAAGATGGTTTCTTCTAACATCCCAAACAAATCCCCAAAGCTCTCCAACAAACTCCAGGTTTCAATTCCGGCGCCGTTTCGTATCTCGAATGTTCCCTCTCCACTTTCGACTTCTCCTTCGGCTTCCAAAGCTTATGACTATTATCTCCGGCTCCCGGAACTGAGGAAGATATGGGAGGCAAAAGAGTTTCACGCTTGGCAAAACGAGAGCGTTTTGAAGCCGGCTTTGAACGCTTTGGAGATCACGTTCCGGTTTATTTCGATCGTTTTGTCGGATCCTAGGCCGTATTTAAACCGCCGCGAGTGGACGCGTCGACTCCAGTCACTCACCACGAGTCAGATTGAAGTCATCGCTATGCTCTGTGAAGACGAAAACGACGATAAGACCGCCGCGGGAACGGCACCGATCGTTGATCTGACGTCTTCGAACGGTGTTCTAACACGAGAGAGCAGCTCCGCCGAGGTGTGGAAGATCCACGGAGAAACGACGGTGGTGAACCGAACGAGCGAATCCAGCTTGTTGCCTCGGCTCGCCACGTGGCAGAAATCCGAAGACGTTGCACAGAAAATCCTCTACTCCATCGAGTGCGAGATGAGGCGGTGTCCCTACACTCTAGGCTTGGGAGAGCCGAACCTCTCCGGCAAACCGAACCTCGATTACGACGCCGTTTGCAAGCCGAACGAACTCCACGCACTTAAGTCTAGTCCGTACGACCACATCGACAACCCCGAGAACACAACGTTGTACACCACGCATCAGATTCTCGAATCGTGGATCCAAACGGGTAAACAATTGTTGAAACGCGTCGTTTCGAGGATCGACGCCGGAAGCTTCGAAGCGGCCGCCGGCGATTGTTATCTAATGGAAAAGATCTGGAAGCTTCTAGAAGAAATCGAAGATCTCCATCTCTTAATGGACCCCGACGATTTCCTTCACCTCAAAAGCCAGTTGCTGATAAAATCGGTCAGCGAAACGGAGGCGTTTTGTTTCAGATCGAAAGGGCTGGTTGAAATTACGAAACTGTCCAAGGAGTTAAAACACAAGGTACCTTTCGTTTTGGGAGTGGAGGTGGATCCTAAAGGTGGGCCCAGGATACAAGAAGCTGCTATGAGGTTGTACACCGAGAAAAAGGAGGGTAATAAGGTCTCTCTGGTACAAGCATTGCAAGCAATAGAAGCGGCCTTGAAACGCTTCTTTTTTGGGTACAAGCAAGTGTTGATGATCGTTATGGGGAGTTTGGAAGCAAAAGCGAACCGGAGTTCGGGCGCGGCGGACTCATTGAGCCAGATATTCTTGGAGCCTACTTATTTCCCGAGTTTGGATGCGGCTAAGACGTTTTTGGGCGAGTTTTGGAGTCATGAACAGGATGGATCTCGGTCAACGAAGTGATGATGACTCGGTGGTTTGGTTGAAATTAAAATAATAAGAATCTGAATTATTCTTTTTAAATGTTGATATGGGGTCAATTACTGTTTTATACTGTAAATGTTTTGTATACATTTTTTGTAAAATGGGTTGTGACGAGTATAAAATTGAAATCAATTTCTTTAAAAAAAATCGAAATTCTGTATTTATGTAATTTTTGTTTGAATTACAAATATAAGAATCAGAATTATTCCTTTTCCGTTGTTGCCGAAAATTGATGTGCGTTAAGCTGGGCGGCCACACTTCCGTCGATCTTAGTTGTGTGCAACTATGAAGTACGAGTACTTAGATCTAATGTTGTACTACGTATATTTTCGTATCAGGAATTTATTAGGTATTCCGTATTATTTTATCTCCTTATTTTTTTATTCCTTCATTCTTTTTCGGTCATTTTTTTGTTTTTTTTTCTCTTGCAGACATAATTTATTTTACATTTATTACACTCTTACCGTACTCATACCTTTAAAAATTATCATTTTTTCATTTTTGTACTTATATTTGTGCTGCTCGTTTTGAGAAGGAAGTGTGTGGAGTGTTGAGTAGATATCTTCTTCTAATTCTGGCTTAAATAAGTAGACACCCTGATATAAAACTATCCCTCAAATCCAATTGCATGAAATGACTTAATTGAGTTATTACGTGGCTCACAAACTAAGCAATGCAACTTCTTTCTGTTGTGGGAATTATTTCAGTCGAGTAGAGAAGAAAGAATTATAAATTGGTGTGGGTCTAGGATTATAGCTTATTTAAGTTACATTATTTTAATAATGCATTTTTATAGCTTATATAGACTAATTTGTTATAAATGTTTTAATCGATTGTCGATGAAGCATGATGATATTGACGGTGGATGAAATGACTTGAGTTTTGAGGTGCACTCCCATGATAACGAGTTGGATTTTTTTTATCAACTATAAAGGTAATTACATTTTTAAGGTAAGTAATTCATATAAAATGAAATAACTACAATATCTTTAGCCAATCATATAATTAATGGATCTCTATCATAAATTAATTTTTAATTTTTTAAGCATGCGAGAACGGACTGGTGATAAGAGTACCCTCACTTGATCCACTCCCTTTCTCTTAGGTTCTGGCTTCAAAACCCCTCAAGAGCATTAATTTTACCTAGATTTTTCACCTCCCCTCTAAGTAAAAGTAGAATAGATTTTCAAAAAAAATTATTTAATGATTATAACTTTATACATCGTCAATGAATCAGATGATGTCACATCATAAATTAAATTTATTTATATTTTTTTAAAATGTGTTACTATCTAATTCATTAATAGTATAATTTTATTTGTTGTCGGTACAACAAATATTCTATTGTATTTAAAAGTTTAAATTGATACTCATTTTTTTATAAATGGTAATTAATATTATTGCATTATATACTCCTATTTAAATGAAATAATTAAAAATTATTATTTTTTAATCGAACGCATGACTAATAAATATATGGGTAAACTACATAAATGACCACCTTATTATTGCAAAAGTTACGATCTGACCACATTACTTTTTTCGTCACAATTAAACCACTAAACTATTTAAATGGTATCAATGTGACCACCAGCCGTTAAAGTTAACGGTAGGGTGATGTGGCAGTTAAAAAAATAAGGGTATAATTACACATTTTGTTCTCGTTATTTATAAACTCTATCAATTTAGTCCTAATTTTAATTTAATAAAATAAATTAATTATTTAATTAGGTGTTGACACGTGTCAACACCTTATTGGAGGAATTTAATTATTTATATATAATTTAATTAATTTATTTTTCTCCTCCATCGGACAATACCGAATTATAAATCGAAACAAACGGTGTACATACCGTACTTCCCGACAATACCGGCCTTCTTCTTTCTCTTCGTCTGCACAAAATCAAAGAGGATAAGAATTAACATCAGCTACTGAGATGAACATACGAATGAATAAGGAAAATCAGTGAATTTGAGAAATAATGGGAAACAAAGCAGAATCAGTGAAGGAAAGTGTACCATTTTGGAGAGCTGCGGAGTAAAAACCCTAGAAATAAGAACCCAGTCGCGAAGCTATGATGGGCGGCTTAAAATGTACGAGGAGAAAAATAAAATCAAATACACACCAATGCCACTGAATCTCTGACTTGTTTTTTTTCACACACAATTAAAAGATAGAGCTATTTCATTTCTTTTATTTCATGGATAGATTCTTTAAGCTGTTGCAATGGGAACAGTTGTTTCCCTGGCTTTCATGGCTTCAAATCTGGGTTCCTTGGCCTGGAATTTCAGCCCTGCATACAACTTCATGTAGTCTTCAAACACAAATTTGGGGTACAATTGTTTGTTCTCCTCAGCTTCCTTCTCTACCAGGGCCGGTGCCGGGTGGATAACGGCGTCGCCTCCGGGGTTGCAAAACGAAGCAATCGACATGCGAGCTCCGTTGGTTTGGGCAATCACTCGGTGCTCCACACTCTTGTATTTGCCATTAGTGATCACCTCAAGCTGGTCTCCGAGGTTGATGACGATGGAGTGGCGCATAGGGGGGACATCCACCCACTCACCGTCTTTAAGAAGCTGGAGGCCGCTCACCTGGGCGTCTTGGAACAGCAAGATGATGCCGCCGACATCGGTATGCGCTCGGAGTCCCTTGATTTTGTCCGGTGTCGGGCATGGCGGGTGGTTTCTAACTTTGGTTCCGAATGTCGGACCTCTCGTCCCGTGGAATGCATTTTTTAAATACCCTTTTTCCAGTCCCAAATTCTCACACAACAAATCCAGGAGCTCCTCCGCTAGCTTCTCCAATTTCAGTGCAAATTCTTCATCACTTTCCTGCATTGTTTTTCAATGCCATCATTATTTTCCAAACCAATCACCATTATTCTCCATTATATATATGTATATATAACATACCTGTATTCATGGGTTAGATCTGGAATTTCAGCCATGTTAGATTCAGGGAGATGGCGCAAGAAGAAGGTGCTTTCCCAGTCCATATCATATCAGTAACCTCGGCCTGGAGACCTTCAAGGGCCTTGCTTGCAACCAATTCCTTAAACCTCTGTTCCATGCATTTCTTGTAATGCTCTTTTGTCAATCTTTCAACAGTGTCCAGGAAATCATGAGAAATGCCATGGTCCAGTAAAATAAAATTATATTGTAATAAAAAAAAATTCTTCATTTTTCTTCAAATGAGACTGATGAAACGAAAAGAGTTATTTGTCCGATGGAGGCGAAAAATAAAATAATTAAATTATATATAAATAATTAAATTCCTCTAATAAGGTCTAATTAAATAAATAATTAATTTTATTAAATTAAAATTAGGACTAAATTGATAGAGTTTATAAGTAACGAGGACTAAATGTGTAATTATACCCTTATTTTTTTTAACTGCCACGTCACCCTTCCGTTAACCTTTAACGGCTGGTGGTCACATTGATACTATTTAAATAGTTTGGTGGTTTAATTATGACGAAAAAAAAATAATGTGGTCAGATCGCAACTTTTACAATAGTAAGGTGATCATTTATGTAGTTTACCCTAAATGTATACATATATATATAAATTTCTCTTCACAAACCACTTTTTTACGGTACTTTTAAAAACACTTTTCAAATATATTCATATAAAAAAGTTTTCATTCATCTACATCGAAGGTATGGAAAAATACAATATATGTTTTTATTAATAATATTAACAATAAGACATGAAAAAGTAATATAAATATAATAAAAATACACAAATATTTTAAAATCTATATGTTGAACACAAAGGCTTGTTTGTCACCATTTGTTGCATTATATAAAAGTATATGTCATTGTGACTTTGATGCCGTGTTATAATAACGTTATATCAACGGCATCGAATGTACATTATTTGGGATCCTAGAATTGGACGAACCAATAAAACTTTTAAGGCCTCGTCCCAAATCCCAATATTATACAACTCGATCCAAAAAAGTGTTGAAATGTACCTCAACTGCTGATTGGGTGAAAAAGAGTGGAACACTGAAAATCTAAACGAAGGGGGAACTCCAGCATCACCAAAACCAAACATTCCGGCTATCGATAGCCTTGAGCGAAGTAGAAACTAAGGGCATCCGCCCAAACTCCGCGGCGAATTTGTTAACACATTCGGATCTTCTTTCACTGTGACCTCCCAAGCTGCTAATTCCAGTTGAACCAATCTCGAATATTTTACCTATTGGTTGAAGCATAAAATTTTAAGTGGATATCTTTAACATTACAGTGATGTTAAAAGCCTAATGGAATTACAACATGCAAAGCTTGCTCATAATTCAGTAAAGGCTTAATGCACAAAATAGCCCCTAAAGTTTACCACTTTTCCCAACTTGGTACTTAACGTTTCATTTGGGACGTTAAGCCCCCTAACGTTTTTACCGTTACCCATTTTGCCTCAAACCGTTACTTTTGCCGTTACAAAAAAGTTTTCAACCGTTAAAAAAAATTTCAACCAATGAGATTGCGCCACATCAGCTCCTCTTTGATAGAGTAACCCGCCTGATTTTATTAAAAGGGTAAATGCCATGTCAAGTCTCCTATGTTTATTTTTTTATTCAATTTAGTCACTGAAAAATTTATTTTTACCTAAAATTGACCCCTATTTGTTTCTATTTTTTTTAATTTAGCCCAATATTTGTTATTAATAATAATATTGTTTTATTTAAATGTTACTATTTAATAAAAAAATAAATTAAATATTTTAATAATAAATTAGTAATTTTTGATAAATTAATCCTTACTAATTTAATATTATATTATTTTTTGCAATTCCAAAATAAATTAGATTTATAATTTAGACCCATCAAAATAAATTTAATGTTAATCTTAAATAGTTTCCAATTACGTCCCAAAATAAAGTAATTTTATACTTTAGTCCCATTACGTCCTAAATTAATAATTTGATATTAATTTAATATTAAATTAGTCTCTTAATTTATCTAATTTAACATTAAACGATTTTTATATAAATTACATTTTACTAATTTAAAATTAAAATATTTTTAATAAAGATAAATTAAATTAATTTTTTAAGATTAGTATTATTTTCTTTTAAAATTACTAAAAAGCAACTACAACATCAAATAAATTGCAGGAGACACATATATATACCATGAACTACGACGCATGCAATTCACATAAATTGATTCTTTTGTTGGGGATTTGCAGGGAGATTCGTTGAAATTGAAAGTTAACAAACTAATAGAAAATTATAGTTCAAATTTTGCTCAAAAAATAATACAATTTGAATAAGTAATTATTTAGGGTCAATTTCAAGTAATTTAATTTATCTAAAAAATTACAAATTTAATAATAAAATATTTATTTTATTTTATTAAATATTTTATTAAACATTAACATTTAAATAAAATAATATTATAAATAATAATAAATATTGGACTAAAAAGAATATAATTTGAATAAGTAATACTAAAAACAAATAAGGTTCAATTTTCTATTATTTTGGGACGTAATGGGAAACTATTTAAGATTAACATTTAATTTATTTTGATGGGTCTAAATTAGAAATCTAATTTATTTTGGAATTAAAAAATAATATAATATTAAATTAGTAAGGATTAATTTAACAAAAGTTACTAATATAATATTAAATATTTAATTTATTTTTTATTAAATAATAAAATTTAAATAAAACAGTATTATTATTATTAACAAATATTGGACTAGATTAAAAAATTAGAAACAAATAGAGGTCAATTTTAGGTAAAAATAGACTTTTCAATGACTAAATTGAATAAAAAAATAAACATGGGAGACTTGACATGACATTTACCCTTTTAATAAAATCAGTCAGGTTACTCTATCAAAGAGGAGCTGATGTGGCGCAATCTCATTGGTTGAAAATTTTTTTAACGGTTGAAAACTTTTCTGTAACGGCAAAAGTAACGGTTTGGGGCAAAATGGGTAACGGTGAAAACGTTAGGGGGCTTAACGTCCCAAATGAAACGTTAAGTACCAAGTTGGGAAAAGTGGTAAACTTTAGGGGCTATTTTATGCATTAAGCCTTCAGTAAATAACCAGTTAATTGAAAATGAATTAGCATCAAATATATGGAAGAGAGCACTCAAGAAAAAGCATAGTTTGAGAGATCAACCAAACCGAATATCGTTACTGCATAAAGCTTTACCATTCATTTGCGGAAACGAGTTAAATTCACTAGTGTATATATATAGATCTCACTGTAGATAGGATTCCGAACAATCGATTAAAATACAGTTTTTATAGGATTAAGCAATAATGGTATGTCTACAGGTTGAGAAGTGTAGCCTAAGAGACCATAGTTTTTATAGAAAACATAATCTTTATTGTGTCCTCCATTTCTATTCATATGCAATTTTAGTTCTTCAAGTTGAACCAAACTATGATACTCTAAACAAGTCTACTCTGTCACAGCTACTTCATTGATGGTTGATTTGCTCTCTGTAAGAACAATCCAAAACTAGTATCCATTTTTCACCATTTGTCAGTAATGTGTTAACTTCTATTTTAACGTTCTTTTATGCATTTCCAATCGTTTTTGCATATAGAACAAGTTCAAAGAAGTGAAAGAAAAATGGAGCAAATGAAGAAGGGTCCTTTAGATTTTTACCTTTCACCCATATGGGAGGAGCACCTGTGGCATTTGCAACGAGAAAAGACATTGCAATATCTTCACAATTCCTGGTGAATCCATCCTAGGAATTAGTATAATTATAACATGCATAAAATGTCTGCAACGGTAAGTAAATAAACAGCTACCTGTTCCGGGTTACGTATTCTTTAATTGATGCAGGCATCTCGTCGTTGTAAAGTTTGAGGTACTTTTTGTGGAAGAAGGCAGCCTTTGAGAGTACCATGCTATAGGTACCACTCCACCAAACAGACCACCATCCACCATATATGTACTTATCCTCGCCTTCCTGCATAAAGATGAGCAAATCAAGATGGCACTTTTGACTAATTTGGATGTATAATCTATACAAGGATCATTTGGAACCAGGTAACATAAACATTACAAGTCTATAAACAAATAGAAGTTCAATCAAATTGGAGCTTCATTTACAATCCCATTTCATCCCCAAGGCATAAAAATATTCAGATGCTTGGCATCAGAAATAGGTATATTTCCAATCACAACTGCATACCTTTTCATTCACCCAATGCATACGGGGTACGTATCCCACCATCGTATCGGGCGCACTTTGCCAAACAGTGAAAGCAAATTCTACCGAAGAACAAGGAAATATAACATCATCATCAATAGAAAAAACCGCATCCGTCTTCAAATCCTTAATGTCTTTAAATCTGTTGTTCAAGCTATCTTTGTTATTGATATCAACTATCAATTCAATTTGGTGACCATTTCTGGAGTTCATATCTACAACATGGTTAAGAAATCTTTTAAGAAAATCCGATGGAGGATCCGGCTCACTCCATACGATATGGATAGAGTCAAGCCTAGGGCATGATGCATAGTGTGAAATTGACTTCTTCAAGAGATCATATCTTTTCCAAGTATTCATTACAATCGCATATCTGCCCCTGTACAAGAAAGATTGCACAACCCAAAATGAACGTTACCACTTTGTCACCAAAATTCTCCAAAAACCAGGGTAGATAATTGTCTCCAAGTGGATCAAACTAAGATAGTCTGACATGTTCAGGGTATCAAAATCCTTCTATCAAAATTTTAATGATCTTAAAATCATTTATTAATTTGATATTGACGTGTCTTAATATACTTCACTAATAATGTGCTATCAGGGTATCTAATATAAATCCTTTATATTAAGTATCAAGACCTGATAAACACCAACAAAGTCCACAGCTTTAAGTTTTAATTTTGAATACCAATCACTTGTCAGTATTGCGGTAATAGTTTTAGCTGAAACTGGTTGAAGTTCAGATATGACTGTTTTCTTTTTTATGTTTTGAAGAAAATGTTAACCATAAATAGGATCTTAATCGTTTAGTTCTATTAAGAACTCAGCAATATCTGAATTATTATTAATTTTTGTGGAAAAGTCTGAATTAGATCGGTGAAAAATTTAAAACATGGTCAATTATTAACAACGCTCCTAATTTATATACTAGAGTTATTTAAGTTCTATTTTCTACATCTAAACTCGGAAAGTACTCAACAAAATCCGAAAGAAAATTAACAAACTAATTATCTAACACTATTACAAAAATATAAGATTCGAAGTGCAAGAGTTTATTAGTTACGAAACGCACCGTGGAGAAGAAGAGCGGTCGAGCGAAGCAACGCCACCTGTCCATCCCAACAAGGAAAGAGAACTGCCGCAGTTCCGGTTCGCGACCGCGAGTAGAGTCAACGCCACGCAACCACAGAGTAGGATCTTGATCTTCACCGATCTAAGAGTCGCGATCCCAGCTTGACGTAACTTTAAAACCGTTCGACGGTTAATCGCTGAACCGCCTCTCATCTCATCACCTTCACTCTTATTCCTCAGTCCTCGCTCTCTTCCCTTTTCTAAGATGAAAAAAAGAACCTAGTCGGTCTGAATTCGGAGGCGTGACTCTGAATAGAGCCCGAGTCAGGACACGGGAAGTTTCAATCGGCTACTATTTATTTGCTTCTTCTCTTTTTTTATGTATTTTAGATTCCGGTGCGGTGAGGAGCAGAGACTGTTGGAGGTCAAGGAAGTAGCAGAGTCAGTTAAATGAAGAGGCGGATAAACGGGAAATTGTCTGGAAGCAGAGACTGTGGGAGCTGCTTCAGTGATGTCAAGTCAGAACTCAGAACACGGGAAATTGTCTGGGAGCCGTTAGATGAAAACCAGATGGTTAATCACAGTCGCTAAGTGGAATAATAAAACCATTTTTGTTTTGGTATGTGGGACCTACCAACCAAGTAGGAGATATTCGATAGTTTTTTTAGTCAATACGAATTACTCAATCTATAGTTCCTTGTGGTGATGGACTGATGGTTAATTGATAAAGCCGTAAATAGGAGATTAAAAAATTCCAGGACATGTTGGAAGAACTGAATTACAAAATTTTAATTATTTATTTTTTTTGTAAGGCTTAATATCTAAATAGATGCTCAAACTATGCTTGTAGATCACTTTTGGTGCCTAAATTATTTTTAACTCTAAATAGATGCTTAATGTTTTAATTTTGGTCATTTTAGGTGTCTAACCGTTAACTACCGTTATTTTTATTAAAAATATATTTTATTATTTTATTTATTTTTAACTTAATTTAAAAAAAAACCCTAAATTTCCCAAAACTCAAAAAATGGCCCCAAATTCGAAATCCCTAACTCCCTCGGCCGAACCCACCGCAAATAGTTTTGCCGCTGCCCCCGTATTCGCCGCCGGACTACCAAGATCGTTTCTCCATCCACCCATCGCCGGTAAACGACGGTAGGTGTGTCGATCGGCTTCTTAACATCGAAAGAAGCCAAAATCGCGAATGAAAGTCGTCGGCACACCTATCGTCGGTTATCGACGATGGGTGCTTGGGAGAAACAATCGTGGTGGTCCGGCGGTAGTAGTGGTGGCCTCTAGTGAGGTAGTAAACGGCGACATCAACGGTAATTTGGGGTTTTAGGTAAGGGGTTTGGGACTGTTTTGTAAAGATTTAAAACTGTTAATTTTTTAAAAAAATTAAATTTTTAATTTTATTTAAAAATTAATTAAAAGAAAATAAAAATTAAAAACATGCCACTTGTCACAATTTAATTGACTAACAATTTTTTATTAACGGTTAGGCACTTAAAATGACCAACATTAAAATTTTAGGCACCTATTTAGAGCTAAAAATAGTTTAGGCACCAAAAGTGATCCACAAGCATAGTTTGGGCACCTATTAGGATATTAAGCCTTTTTGTAATAAAAGAATGGCACTCTTGGTTCGAATATCATATTTTTTAAATAATTTAAAGATGGGTAATTGTTCTATACACAAGCGCTTGTGGAAACTTTTTTACACAAGCGTCTTAGTTTTAGGGTTAGGGACTCCGTTTAGGGTTTAAAATTTAGGGGTATAAGTGTAATAGTTTTGAATTTAGGGATCGTTTATAGAATTTTGGGTTTAGGGTTAAAATTTAGGGTTTATAGGTTAAAATCTAAATCACTACCCATATTACCCTAAAACTAAACCCTAACCCTAAACCCTAAATTCTAACATTAAATCCTAAATTCTAAACATGAACCCTAAATTCTAAACATTTAGACTAAAACCCATAAATTTTAAACCCTAAACACTAACCCTAAACCCTATAATTGAGGCGCTTGTGGAAACAAAAAATTTCCACCGCCAGTGTATAGGATATTAATCCTTTAAAGATTATCATATTTATTTATTTTAAAAAAAAAACTGCCGTTAACCGGTCTAATAATTTAACCTGAAATATGCGGTTGGTAATTATAATTAATCTTACCTTATATGATACGTATTTGTTATGTTTGGAATTATTACTGTTCCAGGATTCCTAGCTACCCCAAATATTTGTTTTTATATAAATTTTGGAATGGTTTGTTTGTTTGGTTAATTCTTTCACTATGATGGCCTCTTTCTAATTATTATATTTAGAAGTGGTAGATTAACATAAATATGTTTCGTCTATTGAGAACCATATAATGGATTTAGGATGAGTCTACCACGTGCGACGAACATCGATGAACATCACTAATGAAATAAATTTGGTCCTTTATATTTATACAATATATCAATTTAGTCCTAATTTTAATCTAATAAAATAAATTAATTATTTAATAAGACGGTGACACGTGTCACCACCTTATTGGAAGTCTTTAATTATTTTTAATTAATTTTCCACCTCCAATCAGGTGGTGACACGTGTCACCCAATTGGAGGTGGAAAAATGAGAGGAACAAAACGCCTCCATCAAGGATCGAACCTGTGAACTTGGAGCAACCAAGGTTTGTGTTTGCCACTAAACCAAGCACACTTTTGTGTTATAGGGTACAACATTTAATATATGTGTTTAATGATTGTTAATGCCTAGAAAAATGAAAGAAAAGAATATGCACTTGGGTGGATTTGAACCAGGGACCTTAAGATGCAGAGCAAAAGTGCTTGCCACTGCACCAAGTGTATACTTTGTGATATGTTGTACAACATTTGATATATGTCTTATATAATTTTTAATGCTTGGAAAAAGGAAGGAAATGTAATTTTAAGAAACTCGAACAGAATATTCTTATGATGCATAAAAACATCTAAACCAATTAAATAAATCTAATAACTAAATTAAAGTTAAAAATATTTTGTATATATTTTAAATTATAGTTAGTGCACGATTTAAAATAAAAAAAATTAATATTATTTTTAATTTTTTAATAGAAAAATCATTTTAAAATTTTTATATTTTAATCTAAATTTAATATATTTTTTAGTTCCAGATTTATTTTTATAATTTCACGTATATAATGATTTTTTAACTTAATTAATAATTTTAATATTTACTAAAAAATTAATTAAATTATTATATATATAATTATATTAAAAGAAATTAAAAATTATATTAAATTCATTTAGCGAATTCAAACTCACAAACATAATTTAATATTCTTAACTTTAATTTAGTTATTAGATTTATTTAATTGGTTTAGATGTTTTTATGCATCATAAGAATATTATGTTCGAGTTTCTTAAAATTACATTTCCTTCCTTTTTCCAAGCATTAAAAATTATATAAGACATATATCAAATGTTGTACAACATATCACAAAGTATACACTTGGTGCAGTGGCAAGCACTTTTGCTCTGCATCTTAAGGTCCCTGGCTCGAATCCACCCAAGTGCATATTCTTTTCTTTCATTTTTCTGGGCATTAATAATCATTAAACACATATATTAAATGATGTACCCCTATAACACAAAAGCGTGCTTGGTTCAGTGGCAAACACAAACCTTGGTTGCTCCAAGGTCACAGGTTTGATCCATGATGGGGGCGTTTTGTTCCTCTCATTTTTCCACCTCCAATTGGGTGACACGTGTCACCACCTGATTGGAGGTGGAAAATTAATTAAATAAATTAAATAAAAATAATTAAAGACTTCCAATAAGGTGGTGACACGTGTCACCATCTTATTGAATAATTAATTTATTTTATTAGATTAAAATTAGGACTAAATTGATATATTGTATAAATATAAAGGACCAAATGTGTAATTATACCAATTTTTTTAACAGTTTCGTCAACTTTTTCGTTTTTTTAACGGCGAGTGGCTTAATTGGAACCATTTAAATAGTTAAGTGGTATATTTGACACAATTAAAAATATAGTGGTCAAATCGACACCAACCCTATAGTTTGGTGGTCATTAGTATAGTTTACCTAAAAATAATTTAACCCTCAACTTAAAACCCTAAACTATTAAACCTTAAACACTTAAACTCTTAAACATATACCCTAAACCATATACCATTAAAAATAATTTTACCATCGTCGATTCAATTCAGCTTTTGATTTGTCTCATATTTGCAACATTCATAAGAATACGATTCTTAGGTTAAATTAAATTTAAATCTGAATCTGAATATGGTTTTGAATCCAGGGATTACTCATTGAGAAATGCAGCTTCAACAACTTATGCTCGAGTATGTGCACCGTATCACACATGGGCCGTAAGGATTGTTGTTTCTGCCGGAATGCATACTCTTCCGACAAGGGAACAACTTTTGCAGAAACTCAACGAAACATGTGATGAGTTTTAACATAAATTTCCCCCATGTTTTTTTAACAATTTGAAGTTTTTGTAAATCTCAGACATACTTATATTGTACAACGTTGTGGTTGGCATGCGGCAGATCATTCGGCGAACAAGAAAACGAGAAGGTATATCAGAGCTTCGAGGCTAGTGATAGATTACATCGATGATGGTGAAATTATTTTTAATGATATATGATTTTAAGGTATATGTTTAAGAGTTTAAGAGTTTAAGGTTTAATAATTTAGGGTTTTAGGTTGAGGGTTAAATTATTTTTTTATAAAGAATAGGGTAAAATTGAAATAATATTTAAATAATGAGGATTTAATAGAAATACGGAAATAAGTGAGATACTAAATATATAGTTTACCCTTATTAAAAAAATAAAATTTTAATATATATAATAAATAATTTAATTGAATTTTTAAAATAATTATTAATTGTATGATGGGTCCTTGAAATTTTAAATCTTTATTAATTAATTTAATGGTGTTCATCGGTGTTCATCATTAGTGGTGTTCATCGATGTTCGTCGCACGTTGTAGAATTTTCCATGAATTTATCTCTTAATAAAATTTTGTAGAGAAAAAATCGTTAATCGATGTGAATTACGTAAATAAATTTATTTAGATTTTGATTTTTTTCGTGACTCATTCTATACCAACTAGTTAAAGCACTACTTGTCACAATTGCGCCAGCACTTTTTTTATTGATCTTATAGACCAATTAAAACGAGTTGAAATTAAGATTTTTTTTTATGATGAATGCAAATTAAGAAATTATTTAGTTGAGTTTGAATAAGATATATTTAGAAACACCGCAAACCCCAAAGGCATCTATGTCTGAAACTTTGAATATATAGACAAATGTTGAAAAGGCAAGAATTTAACAGAGCTATAATTGTCACTTAAAACTCATTTGAGTGAACGTAAAACTTCCACCACAGCAACCCATTTTGTCAAAATAAGAAAATTCTGTCACGAGTTTTATTCAATTTTGACCGAAAGTTATATAACGCTATTGTTTGGTAATGAAAGATTTGGGCAAAAATTAGAGATTTGAGGCACAATTAGAGGTTTGACCAGTTAAATGCACTAACATTGTAGTTTAGTGAATATCAGATTAAAAGAGCGGATTGAGATGAAATCTCTAATTTTAAAAAAGTTTATAATATGAACTTTTTGAGATTAGAGTTGTAAAGACTCTTTTACCCTTACCAGTTACCAAAAATCTCAAAATAACCTAAATTAAATATTTTCCCACCCTATTAAGCTAATCTTATTTACTTTTTTTCTTTTTATTATCACATATTTATATGTATATTTAAATTTATTAATTAAATTATATTAAAATAATTATATAAATAATAAATTAATATATAAATCATTCGAATATGTTTAGAAAAATTATATTAAAAATAATTTTATAGATCTAATTAATATTAATTAGATACAAAATATTAAAAAGTAATAAACTATTCAAACAAGTATTGAATATAATCATGTCCTTATATGTCATTTTGTTTATTTAAATAATCTAACAGTTATATGTTAATTTTACTAAACACTTTTATACAATCTGTTAATTAAATCAACTAATGTAATCAACTATAAGTTAATGTAATCCACTATCAACTATCCGTTAATTGCCAAACAAACAGGGCAAACATGATAAATAATAAGCACCCATTCACTCTTTTAAACTCTTGAGTTGGACAAGGGTTGGCAATGGGCGGTGCCTCATTTCATCGTCAGCTCACTTATTTGTGGCCAAAACTGAGCCAACTCGGTTGCATGAGCCACCTCCTTTGTCCTTTTGTAACAAAAACATTCCAACGGCTATTCGCTTCATTTTTTCCAATAAATAAAAACATAATTAACCAAAAAGATTAGATATTAAATTAAATCCCAAAGAAAAAATGACAGAAAAACGATTGGTCGGTCATAATTCATAAACAGCTAAAATTTCAATTAATTATACTTAGCTTAACCCCACCATTTTCTGATCAAACTTGGCCTATAAAAAAACCAACCGATACCAAGCTCAAACGCAGCATCAACCCCAAAATAATACTTATCAGAGTTTTCAGTTTTCTTCTTTTTGTTTAAAAAATGGAGGGCAAAGAAGAGGATGTTAGATTGGGAACCAACAGGTTTGCCGAGAGGCAGCCCATTGGGACGGCGGCTCAGTCCCAAGACGAAAAGGATTACACCGAGCCACCACCGGCACCATTGTTCGAGCCCGGTGAGTTGATCTCTTGGTCATTTTACAGGGCTGGGATCGCTGAGTTCGTTGCTACTTTCCTTTTCTTGTATATCTCGGTGTTGACCGTTATGGGCGTTGTTAAGGAACCAACCAAGTGCTCAACCGTTGGGATTCAAGGGATTGCTTGGGCCTTTGGTGGCATGATCTTTGCTCTCGTTTATTGCACTGCTGGAATCTCCGGTAGCTCCTCTCTCTCTCTCTCTTGTTTACTTCAAATGATTTTCATATAGTTGTTGAAATATTGCGAATTTGTGATGGTGGTGGATATATAGGTGGTCACATAAATCCGGCGGTGACGTTCGGGTTGTTTCTGGCGAGAAAGCTGTCGTTGACGAGGGCTGTTTTCTACATGGTGATGCAGTGTTTGGGAGCCATATGTGGTGCCGGTGTGGTTAAAGGGTTCATGGGAAAGAGCCGATACGGTGCTTTAGGCGGTGGAGCCAACGCTGTGAACTCTGGCTACACTAAAGGAAGTGGCCTTGGCGCTGAGATTGTTGGTACTTTCGTTCTTGTTTACACAGTGTTTTCAGCCACTGATGCCAAACGCAGTGCTCGAGACTCCCACGTCCCTGTAAGCTCATTTTCTTCAATGGCGTTTATTTATTTCGAGCCCTTTGATTAATGTTGATCGTATATTGAATGGTGTGAAATGTGAATTTTTGAAATTGTGGTGGTAGATTTTGGCACCATTGCCAATTGGGTTCGCAGTGTTCTTGGTGCACTTGGCCACCATCCCAATAACTGGAACCGGTATTAACCCAGCTCGTAGTCTTGGTGCAGCCATCATCTTCAACAAGGACAAGGGCTGGGATGACCATGTATGCCTCTAAACTTTTCTCTTTATTTTCGACATATTGAGTTGACATTTAATGCCAAATATGTGATACTAATAATTTGGGGACTTAATTAAAATGTTATAAAAATTTGGATTAATTTAAACTTGACTCATAATATGAGGTCATCTTGTACAATTAACTCAATATTTTTGCTGATGCTGATGTTTGGTGCGCTTTGGTTTCATGTTGAGAGCAGTGGATTTTCTGGGTGGGTCCATTCGTTGGGGCATTACTAGCGGCTCTTTACCATCAAGTTGTAATCAGAGCCATTCCTTTCAAATCTAAGTGATGAGATCAACGTTCAGGATTGTGATCTTAAGATAATCTACGGCCAAAAATAAAAGAAATCCCTCCCAATTTGCAAAGAAAATGTAATGTACGTCTCAATTCAAGGGGAGCCTTCTTTCCTGTTTACCTTGTTTGTTTATAAAGTAATCGAGCATGGTATTTGCTGTGATTTGTGAAATCTCATTTTCTTCTAGTACCCATGAGTGATGAGGGGCATGATAAGTGTTTTAACTCTACTTTATGAAACTAACAACTTAGCCACAAATGTCTTAATAATCGGGTTTAGGGGTAAATGAATTGAGTTTGAACGAACAAGCACCAGCGGAGTTATAATTTTCATATAGTGGAGTTAGAGTGCAATATGGGTATGAGAAATTCCCATATTACTATTGTTGACCCCATAACTCAACAAATTTAGTGGGTCAATTTTAACATTTCATACCAAAAAAACTATGATACAATTATAATATTTTCGTATAATTAATTACTTTTTAGTGGGCTCAATTGCACCCTAATATTTTCATATAGGTCTGCCCATGCGAACAAGGCTCCATTCGTGTTCGTTTATTTATTTCTTAAAGTGATTGTGTTCATTTAAAATTTTAATACAATGTCCGTGTTCATTTGATTATTTTTTAAGGTGTTCGTGTTTGTTTGTTTAATGCTCACTAGCATGTTCAGTTATATGTTCGCTAAAATTGTGAAATTAAACCACTAGTCCTTATGCTCCTTAGGTTCCACAGTTTGAAAAAAAGTTTACGTTGTGTTCAATTTAGTTCATACATTCATCAATATTTAAAATGTAAAAAAAGAAAAAAAAATAGAAACCGGGTAAACGAGTCGATAAACAAACTTGTTAAAGTGAATATAAACGAACCGAACACATCTCTGTTCGTGTTCGTTTGTTTATTAAATGAACATATAAAATTTATTCATACTCATCTATAAACCCTTATAGTATTTAGTATACTCAATCCGTTTAAATTATTCAATAGGTTATTGTATTGTAAGTTGAAGAATGAATGTTTCTATTGTAAAGCTACGAGTAATTTTTTTAAAAACAATTTATACCTTCGAGTAATTTAATTGTGATAAAATTCAAAACGGTGGTAACCTTTAACGTTAAAGAAATATTGTTGGTTTATTATTTAAGTATAGGGTTTATAATTTAAGAATAGGGTTTGAATTTAGTATTTAAGGTTTATAAGTTAGACTTTAGTTTTTAGGGTAATATAGTAAGGATTTAGGTTTTAACCTATAACCCTAAATTCTAACCCTAAACCATGAATTTTAACAACTACCTCTAAATTCTAAACCCCTACACCCCTAAACTATACATCCTAATCTGAATTTCTAAACCCTAAAACTAAAACGCTTATAAAAACTTTTAGTTTCTACCCCCTAAACTATACATCCTAATCTGAATCTCTAAACCCTAAAACTAAGACGCTTATGGAAACTTTTAGTTTCTACCGACAGTGTATGAAATAATTATCCTCATTTGATTGTCATTTTAAAACATGATAATATATTAAAGGTATTTTTTATGATAATGTATTTATCCATTGTTATTTATAATTAACAACGACATATTAAATTTAGAATTCTACATATTTATTTTAAAATAAATTAAATAATGTAATCCCAAGCTCATACCAAATTTTGGTTTTAGATAGTAGTAGATGCTACCTAACCAAACCAGTTTGTCCCAAGTCTCAACAGTTTCCACTTGGCTTTAGACCAATTGTATTTTCTGTATGTAGTCTTAGCACTTAACAACAAGTCATTTTCAATATATAAAACACTACTTAATGAGACAAATACCCAGTCCCTATGCCATAGCCCTGCCTAAATAGTAAATACAGTAGATGTAGATAAGCTCGGGGGTCAGATTTACTAATTCATTTTAATATAATCATGACTTTGATTATTTTCTAAAATTAAATTGAGTATACTAAATACTATAAGAGTTTCTAACAACTATCAATTGAATCGAGATGATGCATTATTTTTTAAAACAATATTTAAAGTTTTATATTTTTGATGTTGTGAATAAAATAATTTTATTAGAAATACTATTTTAATAATAAAATTTTATAGTATTCGATTTAAATTAATCCATCAATAATTAAATATTGGTTGTTATAAAAAAATAGCATCTAATTTATTGTGAGCTATGGACCAACAGTGAGTACAAAGCTTGATTAAGCAAAAACAAATAAGCCGAAAGTTAACTAATTTAACTCATAAACCTTTCACTTTATGGTTTAGGGATGCATCTGATAATTTGAGGCTTTATAGCCTTTAGGAGGAGGAGGCACTATATTTTGAGTTGTGATCTATGGTTAAGTAACTTAATCATTGAATGAAAAAAGAGAGCATTTAGTGTGTGTTTTTAACAAGTTTAGTTCATCCGTTATAATTTAATTATTTTTTTAATATTTCTACTTTTTAAGATGTGTATTTTCAGTTATGTGATCAATTTATTTTCCATTATCTTTATATGATACTTTGACGCGACTTATTTGTTTAAGGCATAAAGTTAAAAAATGTCCTTAACATTGACTGAATAGTTATTTTAGTCTTATTTTTTTAATTAATTTAAACCCTAACGTTTTATCATGGTCAAAACAACTCCTTTATGGATGAAAAATATTAGTCAACTGACGATAAAATAACTTGAAAAGATTTTACAGAACGACGCCTCAAAAAGGAAAAAAAATATTTTATATTTTATACAATTTTATAAAAATATTAATTATATGTGACTTTACAGAATGATTAAAATTTTAATGTGTATAACTCTAGGGGTGGGAATCGGGCGGTGCGGAAAGGATTTTGCATTACCCACTCTGTCCCCAACACTTGCGGGGCGGTTTCAGGGAATTCTCATTACATGTTTCGGGGGTTTTTTCGTCCCCGTCCCCATACCCATCGGATCCCAACGGTTTTCGGGAAATCCCGTCCCCAACAAAATCAAACAAAATTTATTATTCTACTAACAAAAATATATTGTCAATTTTAATTTACAAGTCATATATTCAATACATTTTTAAAAAAATGTGATCGAAGGGGAATAAGGTAAATTGAGAGCTAAATAGATTATATACTCTTAATTAACAAAAAAAAAGTAAATTACTAGAGAGGTCACCCAAACTTAATAAGATTTAAACAAAATGCACAAATATCTTGATGGATTCAAACATTGATAATAAGATAGAAAAATATACAGATAAATGAGAGTTAATTATATATATTTAAAAATCTTGTAAAATATCGAGATCCTTGCGGATATTTTTCCGGAATCCCCACGGTTATTTATACGGTTACGGTTCGGTTTTCTCCCACGATTCGGATATCGCAATCCCCGTCCCCGTCCCCATCCCCATTTGAGCTTCGATGATAAAACTTCTCCATCCCCGTCCCCGTGAATGAAGATTTCAGTTATTCCCCATCCCGTCGGTTTGCATCCCCATAATTTTCGGATATTCCCCGACCAATTTCTACCCCTATATAACTCGCATGAATTGACTTTAACACTTTCTAAAAATAAACAGTATAAATAATCAGATTTCAAGTGTAAATAAAAAAGATGCATGGGGAATAAATTCTGGCTTTAAAGTGTAAAAATAAAATTTAATTATGTTATTAGTTGATTAATTATACGTGATTTATATTTTACATTTAGGGGCATTTGGTTCGCGGAAAAGATCATTACTAGGGGGAATAATCTTTTCCGGAATCACATACCCACGTTTGGTTCAAGAGCATTCCCTCCTAGGGGGTAATAAAATATTCCCAACAGTAGTTATTTTTGGGTCTTTTCCTGGGAATGTCATTCCCTCCCTTTTCTTAGGTATTAAACATTTCCCTCCCCTTTGGACAAGAATACCCCTAAAAAATATAGTTATTTTAAAATAATCTTTCCTTTTTGTATATAATTACACAAGTATAAATCTATTTTATTTTTTAGTGTTTTAGGGTTTTAATACTTATTATAAAATAATATGATGCATATAAAATAAAAATATATCAGATTTTTATTTTATTTCGATTTTTATATATGTGTTTGATTCAAATTTTATTATTGACATGTGTTTTATTAATTTATTATTTAGATCAATTTTCAAAAAAGGTTTTCATATTATATTTTTTTATATTTTCTATGAACTTTTATGTAAATATTTTGACTTTAATCTTAAAACTTCAGTTGGTTAAAAAAGAAAATATATTTTAAGGACAATTTGGTAAAACATGCATTTTCTTATCTTATATTTCTTCAACCAAACAATGTAATCTTACATTCATGCCAAACAAATCAAACAAGGTAATACAACATTCCGGGTAATATGTTAAGTAATATAACATTCCGGTAATCTCATTCCCAAAGGTAATCTTACATTCCGTGAACCAAACGACCCCTTAATGTTTAAATTTTACCAAAAAAAAAACACCTTGCATTGCATCCATGAGTGAAAAAAGGAGAATAAATGGATAATATCCGGGCCATGAAAAACAGGCCGAAATCGGGTCCAGTATGGATAATCGGGCCGACATTGATCTACAAGATTGATAATAATATTTCGGACCATATAAATAACTCGAATCGTTTCTCCCAAACCCTAAAGTCTACTGTCTTTCTGTTATTTCCCTCTATAACCCAAAACTAGAAGATCGGCGAGGCAATATGGCGGCCGGAGATCTCACCGTTTTGCAATTCAGTACGCAGTCGACAGCGAACCTTACGGCGAAAGTTCACCCTCTCGTCATCTTTAACATCTGCGATTGCTACGTCAGGCGTCCCGACCAAGCCGAGCGTGTAATCGGCACGCTCCTCGGCTCCGTCCTTCCTGACGGCACCGTCGATATACGTAACTCCTATGCCGTTCCTCACACCGAGTCCGCTGAACAGGTGCCCTAATTTTGATCTTCTAAGTTTTGTATTTTTATTGCGATCTGTCTAGCTTATAGTTAAATTTGGATTCTCCTTCTGTTTCTTAGGTAAAATTTTTAGAAAAATATGCTGAAATAAATAATTAGAAAACATACTTATGGTACTGATATCTGGGTTTTTTAAATGAATTGAGTTGGTTTTTCTTTATTTTTGTTTGTTGTTCTTTGTAAATGGAATTTGTTTCTTAGTACTTAGTAATGTTAGAAGAATAAATGATTGATGATAGGCTTTGCGAAAAAAAATATGAATCAAGTTTCAGTTCAAATAATTTCATAATTATGAATTAGGTTGCATTGAAACAATTATTTGTTTTATTCAGTATTGAATTACATGTGTGTTTCGAGTTCTCACAGCTTATCTGTTCTGCCTTTTTGTTTTGGAATTTCTGATTATCATGCCAAAGTCCAAATAAGAACACAGTTTTCCATTGTGAATAAATAATTAAGTCTTAACATTGTGTTACTGATGTAGATAAATTATTTTGCGGCTACTGCTTTGCATGTTTGGTTCATATTCATGATTTCTAATACTTAGCTATAAAAAATGTTTTCCTAAGTGATACTAATAATGACATGTTTTGATAGGCTTAGAGCTATCTAGTGTTTTCCCCCAAATTGCTTTTGTAATTTTTGTTTATTTTTTCAGGTTGCTTTGGACATTGAATACCATCATAATATGTTAGTATCCCACCAAAAAGTTAATCCAAAAGAAGTCATTGTTGGATGGTAATTCTCAACTCCCTACCCGGTTTTATTTTCTCAGAAAAGAAAAAAGAAATAATTGTTTAAGCTATTTTCTTTTAGGTGTTGTGCAAATTTAAGACTATATTTGTATAAAAAGTTTCTTCAATATGTTATTTTTCCCACTGCCAATTCCCCACCAGATTTTAGTTTGTAACATTTCTGTAATACTTCCAGCATGGCCATTAATTTTTGCAACTTTGCCAGGTATTCTACTGGTCTTGGAGTCACAGGCGGTAGTGCATTGATCCACGATTTTTATTCTAGGGAAGTCCCTAACCCTGTTCATCTGACAGTAGATACAGGGTTTAGGAATGGAGAGGGTACTATAAGGGCCTATGTTTCTGTCAATTTATCTCTTGGAGACCGACAACTTGCTGCTCAGTTCCAAGAAATTCCTCTTGATCTACGAATGGTTGAAGCTGAACGAGTTGGATGTATGTATCACTTAAATCCTTTTTAGATACTAATGTGTTTCTGTTATGAATTTATGATATTTTGTATTCTCCCTCTCTCTCTCTGTGTTTGTGTGTGTGTGAACAAATGTTCTTGTCTGAGAAGTGGAATGTTTTTTTGTTAGTTACTTTGTAGTTATGCCCTGCATGATTTTTCCATCTTTCCGTAACCCGCTAATGCATGTGAGAAACCTTTATACAATCTAATTGAAGAAATTTGTTGTAAAATCAGTTGACATCCTCAAGACAATGGCGGCTGACAAACTGCCAACTGATCTGGAAGGAATGGAAGTCACAATGCAAAGACTGTTGGCTTTAATAGATGATATCTACAAATATGTTGATGATGTTGTGGTACGTGAATTAGCTCCATTGTATATATTTTTGTCTGAACCACAGCCTTTTATAACATTCATTTACATTTTCAGGAAGGGCGTGTTGCAGCAGATAATAGCATCGGCAGATTTATATCAGATACAGTAGCAGCTTTACCTAAGCTAACACCTCCCGCTTTTGATAAGCTTGTAAATGATAGTCTGCAGGTACTATTAAGTTTGATTAATTTTTAATTATCATAACAATTGCGGTTTTAGTGAAATGTCCCAAATTATATGATTTAGTTAAGATCTTACGTGTAATCATGTATGGTTCTAATTCTCGAGGAATTTGTGTGGTGCAGGATCAGTTGCTGTTATTATACTTGTCGAGCATTACTAGGACTCAACTTGGGTTAGCAGAAAAGTTGAACACCGCTGCTCAGATCCTGTGAAAATTTTTTGTTCATGGGCCAATCGTGCTGTGTTGTTTGTGGCAATTTTTTCTCTGGAGAAGTTTGTAATTCTTATTTACGGTTGAGTTTTTAAAATTGTCCAGTAGTTTAAGTTGTTTTTCTGTTAAACTATATATCGTCTGAATTAAATTTCCCTTTTAATTTATTATGAGAAAACATCACTTTTGAGTAAGTTAAAGAACTTTTGTTTTCTCGTCTTATCTTAAAATTCATGAGATGAAAAGACGTACAAATTCTTTACCATGATTATTACTTCGTGAACAGATTTGGACTCAAATCTTTTATGCTCAGGCTGTGAGAAATGATTTGCTGCAAAATTGTTTCGATAAGAAAACAGTATCCACAGACCTAGTCCTAGATTCTAGGAACTGATGTTGTACTTGATCGGTCTATTATTAAAAAAAAAATTAAGCAGCAGAGAGAAAAAATTTTATTCACTAATAATAATATTAAATAATAAAGTTAAAATATTGTAGTCTTTGAATATTCAAGTCTTAAAATGAGTCATACTCATAATATTTATATATAAAGAGAAATAATAAACTAACGAACTTTAAGTTTACATTTACCAAAATATCAGCTAAAGTAATCCTAACAGACCAGTATCAGGTACCCACCGAATATCGAATCTAAAATATCAAGATTCAATCTTGATCTTGTTTGCAACCAAGATCTAAATTTTAACGCGTGGCGGATAAAAAGACGATTTTCTTTTAATTTCTAATTTTTAAAGACCTTTGAGAGTGAGAAGACGGAGAAGAAATGATTTGCTCTGCTTTTGGGTGGGTATCACAGAAAAAAGAGCAAAGCATAAACTCTAGGAGCAAGGGAAAATTGATGTTTTTTTTTTTTGAGAACAAACCGGCAAGGAATTTATTAATATAATCAAAAGGAAAAAAAAAACAATACAAATAAACTTAAGACCATGGGCCTCCCAGCCCAAAGACCAAAAAACTAAAAAGAGATAAGGAATAAAGGATTCAGCTCTCAAAGCCAAACCCCCAAAACTGAAAAGACGCAGCTGAGGAGACAACCCTCCCCAACCGACATCATGCCGGAATCAAAATCGAAGTACTCCTCTCAGCCCTCTTCACCACCATGAAGCCTAGATAGACGGGAAAACAGTACATGCAAGAGGAGACGGGGCACTAAGAATAGAACGAAAGCCCCACGAAAATCTACAGAAGCGGCCGGAGTTCAAGGCGGATCCCACAGCCGCTTGTCCGCTTCCACCGCAGGCCGCGCACGCAACGGAACCTCCTCGACCCAATAGACCTTCGACGAAGCTCCATCACCGACTCGAGCAACCTCATGAGCTACCCTGTTGCCCGATCTCGGGACAAAACAAAAGGCACACTCCTCCAGTGAACGGGCGCGATGCTTCACCTCCCAGGTCAAGGAACTCATATCTGAATACTCGTGTTGTTTTGAATTCAAGCTTTTAATCACTGCTAATGACTCTCCCTCCAAAATAATACGACGCAGACCCAAATCGACGGCAAAATTGATGTTTTTTGAAGCATACAATTACAAGGTATCCAAATAGCCCCAGGATCAGACCATATCTGATTCATATACCATAATCAAACGACAGTGTGGGTGAAAATATTGGTGGAATTACACAAATATTACTCTATTTTTTGTATTTTTTTTTATAAGTATAACACAACTCAAATTATTTTAAAAATCATAACATTTGCTACAACGTTTTTGAAGTCGAAATGGTTAGAATCCGACTTTAAAAAGTGATTTGTTTTATTTTATTTAAAAATACTCATCTGCCACCCGACTGTTCTAATTGTCACAGACAGAAATTGAAGACGGTAAGTATGCATTTCGTCTTTAAACAATGACCTCCATAGATAACTGCCACGTGAAAGACGCTACACCTTTTTATTCAAATTTTTTAATGTCCAAAGACAATTTGTAGATGATCTGTCTTTAATATTACTGTATCAAATGTTATATTTCTGTAAATAATTTTGCTGGTGCCATATTTGTGAGAAAAAAAATCAACAATAATATTTATGTAAGTCCTCCGAAAATATGTAAGTAAAAATATATATTTATAAAGATTTATGTAGAAAATTATACTTTGGTCTTATGATGATTTGTAACTTTATTGGTTCAAAAGTTCAAAAATTATTTCATGTTTGTTTTTTTATTTATTTTATGTTTATTTTATGGTTCATATCTCGGATTCGTAATTTTTCTTTTAATAATATTGTCTTTATGGTGAAAAATAAAAATATTTTTAAATAAATATGGTGCAAGTAATTCAGTTTGTCATATTTTATTATAATGTTTGTTTTTAAATTTTATACATTTTCAAAATTAATAATATACGTCTCGGGACTATAGCTCAATTTCTAAATTGGAACCTAAATTTTAAGATGTTTTAATAGGGTATTCAAACTATTGAAATTGTTTCAACTACTTAGTCTAGACATCAAGTTAGACATTAAATGCTAGCTTAAATATTACATAAAACGTATTTAAAATGTGCGTATCAAAATTTAAACATAACGTGCATACTTTTGGACAATTTTAATCCGATGCGATAAAAAACAACACTATTATATTTAAATAACATAATTTATTTTCAACACATAGAAATTAGGATTTAACCCATTCACGAAACATGAAGGAAGAATTCAGTCAGTCGAGGATATTTTTACCTTTGTCGTGAGCTATTGCAGGGAACTGGATGCTTTACCACCAGCTAATTCCGGTCAGGTTGCTTCCGCCACCAGTTCATGGTCGCCCTCGTCAAAATCAATTTTGATGCGAGTTTCAAGGCAAATGAACACAAGTCAAGTTCGGGTGTAATTGTGCGAAACGAAAATGGGCAAGTTTTGGGCTCGTGTTACCGTACCCATCTTCATGTGGCGTCGTCGTTTGCGGCGGAGGCTCAGGCAGCAGTCGTAGGTCTCCAATTCGCATCAGATCTGGGATTCTCCAGAGTAATCCTTGAGGGAGACGCCCGTTCCGTCATCGCCAAGCTCCAGGCATCCGACAGAGACAGATCGGAGATAGGTTCCTACATTCACGACGGAATAGCGTTAGCTATGTCTTTCGAGAGCTGCATGTTCAGATTCACCCACAGATCCTCCAATAGAGCAGCTCATAGTATGGCGAAGATGGGCTTACCGTCGTCGGTGGACCGTTTTTGGGTTGAGGAGGCTCCATCAACGGTTCAGGCGATTATCGATGAGGACGCTGCCGATATTGTTCCACCATGAGGAGTACGGCTTCTCTTTAGATTGGGGTTTCACCATGATTTCTTTCCCCGCTATTTTTTAAGACCTCTCCAGCTTTAACTTTGCTTCTTCTCCTAGAGTCGATCGGAGGGGTTTACCGGTGTTTTTGCTTTCTTTTTGTTTTCTAGTATCTTCGAACGGTCTTCTGTGCCGTTTCGGCTTGTTTTTTGGGCTCAGTTTTGGGCCGTTTTGATGTTTCACTTTATTATAATAAATGCAGCCGGTTTTATTCAAAAAAAAAAAAACCCATTCACGAAACATGTGCACTTAATTTACAATTTTAGTGTATTTTAAATATGTTTTATGTGAGATTCAAACTGACATTTAATATTTAAATAATTTATCAGACCGATGAAATGACTTGTTTGTAATGATATTGATAAAATGCCATCTAAATATGCTCTAAAATTTGGATCGAGCGAACATGATCAAATGTTGAGTTGTGTTATATTCGAGTGAAAGTTTTAAATTTTTGGATCGAGTATAAGTCGGCCGAAAATCCGACCTCTCGACCCAAGTCGCTAAACAAATATACCATTATTGAACTATTTAGTGTGAATTATAAACTGCTCAAACTTAAATTAATATGTTAGAATTAAGAAAATTGTTATTTTACTATCGAAATCACTTAATAGATTAGAATACACGTTATACCAAAAAAAATACAAAGGTATTGTTTGGCAGTTAGCGAATAGCAGATATCGGATTACATTAGTTGATAGCTAATTTCATTAGCTGATTTGACTAGCGGATTGTATTAGTTGATTGTATAAAAGTGTTTGGTAAAATTAACCTATTGATAGCTGTTTGATTATTTAAACAAACAAAACTTCATATAAGGACATGATTATATTCGATACTTATTTGAATAGCTTATTAGTTATCAATATTTTCTTATTTGAATAGCTTATTAGTTATCAATATTTTGTATCTATTAATATTAATTAGATTACGAAAAATAATTTGAAGGGTCTATATATTAATTTTTTATTTATATAATTATTTTTAATACAATTTAATTAATTATTGAATTTAAATACAAATATAAATGTGTGAGAATAAAAAGAAAAAAAAGTATTAGTTTACAAATGTTACAATGTAAATACGTGAGATTGGAGAATTAAAATAGAAATGATTAAATTCAGGTTATTTGAAGATTTTTGATAATTGTTAAGGTAAAATGATCTTCATAACTAATACTCCTATGTCAAAACCTCTAATATAAAAATACTCCAATTAACAGTTTTTTCAAAATGAAAAATTTTACCCTTATTCACTATTTCAATACACTCTTTACCAAAGATTACCAAAAATTAGATAATAAAGTTATACTTACCTTTAATAGAATGTTTTGCAATCTAATTTTTTTAATAAAAAAGATTTTAATGAATTTTAAAAAAGAAAAGCCTAAAGGTCAAACACAAAAACGAAGACGTTTAGTACGTTAACAGAAGATCGCTTATAAACCTTTACTTTGAGCAACACTCCTCTCCATTCTCTGAATTATCAGCAGCGCCGTTCTAATACATTTCTACTAAAATCTCCACAAAATGCAGGAAAAGAAGGCGGAGACGGGAACCAAAAATGCAAAGAAGGTCAATCTATTAGATCATAATTCCCTCAAACACATGCTCGATGAATCGGTCTCGGAGGTAAATTTTTGTTGTTGAAAAAATCAATCAAAACAACCCTAGATCCATTAGTTTTCACAATTTACAGCTCGATTTTGAATGATTATTTGTATTTTTATTTTGGAATTTGAATAGATTGTTACCAGTCGTGGATATGTAGAAGATGTGAGGATGAGCAATGTCAGATTATTTCTTGGAACGGTTATAATTGTAATCGCTCTATTTGCTCAATTTTACAAAAAGAAGTTCCCTGGAAACCGTGATTTCCTCATCGGTTGCATTGTTTTATATCCTTCTTTTTCTAATCGATTGGTTGATTGATCTTTTTTTAGATTTTGTTGTGTTCTTTTATTTTAGTTGCTTGATATAATGTTATTTAAGAATGTTCAGGATGGATTTGGATTAAATTTAAAGGGTTTTTCTTGGAATGTTTTTTAATTGAAATCTGTGATGATAAAGGGTGTAGAATCTAATTTAGTTTGTGTTTGGTTGTTAATGTTGTTATATAATAGAAGCTGATAGAAATATGAGAAATTTTATTTATTGAAATGAGTAAATATGTAAAATGTAACAAATATTTATGCATAATTGTTCCATATGAAAGTGAAATTTGGTATATTGTTGTTAAAAAAATAAATTTTATTTTAGTTATGGGAAACTAGATTAGCTTTCTAACAAAATGAGCTTTTTATTTTTTGTTTCTAGATATAAAACACAGTAGTGAAAGATTTTTGTAATTTTTTTTCTATTGAAATTCTTACCTTTCAATTTATTAAAAAAATTCCCATCTGTTAATTTGTGCACAGCAAGCAAAGTTATGAGAGCTATATTTTTGTTTCTAATGCTTAAAATGAAACTATTTGGGCAGACTGTATTTACTTCTTTCATCATGCTTTTCTATTTTTTATTGCTTTTCTCCTAAGAGTGTAATCTTTTATGTTACTTTCATGTTTGTTCAATCCTTGACTCTGGCAAGTATATAGTTTTCAATGTAATAATCCAGCTGATCAGCTACACAAAGGAAAAGAATGCAATATTGTTCACTTATCCTCCTGCTGTAAGTTTCTTTGCTTTCTAATTGAACATTTACTTATGTTATATCTTGTGCTATGGAATGATTTCCTTTTTTAGCTGAGATTATCCCATGTGAGTTGGACTTTGGTCTTTACCTGCTTAAGCAGATGTTAAGTTTCCTCAACATTTGCATGGTTACCAATTCTTGAGATTACCACTTAACACTACTATATCTTAATGGCTTGATGATTTATTCTTAAGTTTAGAACTTGTTGATGCGAATACAATGTCATCTAACTCTTATAAAAGATGAATGAAATCGAAGGAATGTTTTGTATCTATAATTAGCTCAGTTATATGCTTTTATACTTCATCCTTATAATTTCCCAATGTTGCCAATTTTTAGTGAACTGCTAAATGCTAATGCTTTACAAGAGAAATGATGTGTAATAATGCGTAGCATCCAGTAGTTATGCGCAAGGTGGTTTTAACTTGTATTTCTTTTACAAACTAAACAAACAAACAAACACCCATCATTGCTCTTTGAGTGTGCTTGTGTTATCGTCTACATAAAAGCGCTGAATTCATGTTTGCAGGGTTCTGTCACTAGCACTGGATTGGTGGTCTCTTCAAAGTTGCCGAGATTCTCTGATCTTTATACACTTAATATAGTGAGTGCTGATCCCAAGTCGATATCTGCAGGCAAACCAGTAGAGTTTACTAAAAGTGTTACCCAATGGTATCTCTCCCTTTTCCTTCTCCTTTATATTGCTCTTTACTATCTGGTTTTTAGTTGTGTTCTGATTTTCATATTTTTGAAGTATCCATGTCCGACCATATACAGACATGGATATACGAGTCACATGACTACAAGGATCCTCCAAATACATGAAAAAACCGGAGTAGCCGTATCTAACACGTTCAAGTCCAAGTCCAAGTAAAATATGCAATCCGTTTTACATTCTAGCCTGTTGAATTATTGCAGGTTCACTAAGGATGGGGTCTTGGTGGAGGGCCTATTCTGGAAAGATGTTGAAGCACTAATTGATGATTATGCTGCAGAACCGAAGAAAAAGAAGTGATCTAAGCAATACGGTTTACTTTGATAGGCTACTTGTTAAAACCGTGCAATCTAGCCCTGTTGTGGCTTTGATATAGATTTTCACTATAATTATTCTTCTTTTCAATATTTTAGTAACTTTGCCCGAATGATTAAGCCTACAACTTATAAGCTACTAAACTCTTACTTGACGTTTTCTTTAAAAGCTTTTGAGCGAAAATTGACATTTACTTTGTTTTGATGTAATTTTCATAAATTACTATCACGGTTATCAAACATAGCATGGTTTTATGATTACATATTATATCTGAGAATAATTAAATTAATCTAATATAAAAATAAATTGATGTATTTACTTTTTTAATATATAATTAATTTTTTTAAAGTTAATATATAATTAAATTAAAATAAAAGTTGTGTATAATTAAATAAAAATTAAAATTTTATGTATATGAATGTATAAAATCAAAATCATATATTATATTTCATTTAATGATATATATTTGATATTTATCCTCATTTCTATCATATTTTTTTAAAAAAGATTAAATGCATGTAGACTAAATATCATAATAAATATAGAATATAACATTATAGACAAAATGATTTGAATAAAGATGAGTAGTTTGACCAACTAAATATGTTTGCTCAATTGCTCGAATAAATTTAAATTTTAATATTTACGATCACAAAATTACTTATAAGACAATTTTATTAAAGCTACAAAATGTGATTATGCCCTGTGCAATAGAAACAAACAAGGGTCAACATTGTCAATTTGATTTCAAACAGCCGCCACCCTTTTTATTTGTGGGAACAATTTTTTTTTCTTTTTCCTTTCAGAATTTAAATCCAAATAATTTCTCAGTATCTTCTGCTGCAACCATCAATTATCATCATCATCATCATCCACTTCAACAGCATCTGCTCGTGGCAAAAAGTATCCAATTCCACCTCCTTTGTGTTGGGTTAAAGTTGTTATTTTCTGTTGTTTTATCATTCTGTATTGGGGTTTTTCTTTTCTGATTATATGTTTCTCAGATTAGATCAGCTAAGGGGTTTTGCATGGGATTTTTTTATTTGTTTATGATTGTTTTTCTAATGCTGATTTTACGGTTAAAAAGGAGTATAAATTGTTCAACAGCGCTTAGTTTAGGTAGCCAATACTATGTTTTCTTTAATAAACTGCTTCAAAGTTCCAAAATTTTAGAGCTAATTTCTCTGAATTTGATTCTAAATCGTGTGTTTTGGTTGTTTGTTTTACCATCTTTGAGCAGTCAATATTAGAAAAATCTGAGGAAATCGAATTTAAGTTGATCCCTTGAATTAGATAAAGAAGAGTAGTGTTTCGAAGTTCAAAAATTTTAGAGCTAATTTCGTTGAATTTGGCATAATTTGATTTTAACTTGTGTGTTTTAGTTGTTTGTTTGACCATCTTTGAGCAGTTGCAAAAATAATAAAGGAATTCAAATTCAAACCGATCCATCGAGTTTGATAAAGAACAGTAGCGGTTCAATCTAAATCGAATTCCTGCAATGTCTTTTATCTGTAGTCTGTACCCAGCAAAAAAGGGGAACCAACAAGCTTTAAATGAAATTTGGGGATTCCATCTTGAATATGGATGCTGCTAAAACACTTGGCAATAGGAATTTTCCCCTTTCTTTGCTGTCCAAAATGATAGTTTTTAGCATTTTACATTTGATGCCTTGTCTACCTTGCAATATTATTTATATGTTTTTAATATCCTTAAACCCATTTTTAGCATTTAAGAAATTGTTTATTATTTGCTTGGTTGCTGAGTTCTTATTAGTGTTGGTCTGGTAAGCTTGAAAGGTTGACTTGTAAGATACATGGTAATGGATTATTCTAGGCATATGAGCTTCATTTTCCTATTGATACGTCCATAATCACTTTACAGATATAAACTACTTCATTATTTAGACTTGTCCTGTTTTCTTCTTCTTCTTTTGCTGCACGGATTGCGGAAATGATTCGGTGATAGCGAGCGAATCAAGCCTCTGAATCTTCTATACTCTCCAAGTGATATTGTTGGATTGTTTGTATTTTTCTATCTCAATTTGACTAGGTTATAACTTTGGTTTATAGGAGCAAATTGTTTGTTTGCCTTGGCTTGAACCTAATATAGAAAAGGCATTTGTTTTGGAGAAAGGGAATAAGCTAGTTGAGACTTCATATATATTTTTTATGGGTTTAATTGAAATCTTGACATATATTTTAGGCTCACTTCTTTTCAAGTGTCAGGGCTTTAGGTTACATTTGGTGATTTGCGTTTTATTAGGATTCTATTTATTTCAGTTTAGAGTAAGCTTGGATTTAATGAACTATTGATGTTTTCTAGGTATTTGAGTACTTGATTTTTTATACTATAAAATGTGACTTGGGATTTAGACCGTTTCTTGAGTGTTGGTTTTGGATTACTCGATTACGTGAACAATTTCTTTTTCACAGTCTGTGTATTGAATATAAGTCATTGTTTTCAAGGAATTGGTTAACAGTTGGCGTTACGAACTAAGAGATTGGCTGTTGGCATGGAATCTCAGTTGGTCATGCACAGTGGCGGTTGCCATTGCAGGAAAGTAAGATGGCATGTCCGAGCACCTACTAGTGTTATTGCTTGGAAATGCAATTGTTCCGACTGCTCGATGAGAGGAAATATCCACTTCGTTGTACCGCGCGAAAGGTTTGACCTTTTGGGAGATTCTGAGGAGTTCCTTACCACCTACACTTTCGGAACTCACACGGCAAAACATACATTTTGTAAGGTTTGCGGAATAACTTCATTCTATACCCCACGGTCAAACCCAGATGGCATTGCTGTGACACTCAAATGTTTAGACCCTGGAACGCTTTCCCATGTCGAGATTCGACATGCTGATGGCAAGAATTGGGAGAAATTCTTCGAAGAGAGCGACATTGCTTCGGAATCCAAAATTCGTCCCACCCAGTAGCTGGTAACCTCTTTTAATTTATCTGTGCAATTTAGTTCACTTTATAATGTACTCTTGCTTAGCTGCTTTCACCTGCTGTATTCCTATGGTTTGGGGTTGATATTGGACAACTCTTTGGTTTTGGTTATGAAACATTTTACCCCAAAATCCCCATAATTTATAGTCTTTTGGTTGTGACTCGGCTCACTCACCATTCTTCAAATCCCTTTTCACAAGCGGCATTTTTTGGGGGGATCAAGTCCAATCCACTTTGTATGTTAATTTCCTACTAAATAAAGAGACAAATTATTCTATGTACTACGTACATTTTGAACAAAAACAAAATGAGACTTTTTTTTTTGTTGTCCTCCCGTTTCTTTAGGGCTTTTTCTTGATTAATTTGAACCGACAAATGTAACGTATTTGGTTTCGGTGGGTGAGTTTTCTATTTTTTTTTTTTTGCATACACAAAATCTTAAACTCGAGATCTATTTAAGTGACATTAAACTGTTTATGATTTGGATTAATCTCGTCTTATAACTTAGACCAACCTAATTAGTCGCCACGATGAGGAAAATTTACTTGAAAGAAATGAGGATCGTGATTTCCGGTAATAAAAGGCAATGATAGAAGATGTCTGAATATGAAAGAGCATGTGAAATATGTCCCAAATCCTTTGTAATAAATTTGTAGCAATAAATTAATCAATCAAATCAAATATCCCATTCCCTTTTATCATCCATCTGGCATCGGATTTGGCTCTGGCTGGGACATTCGCTTCATCAGCCGCATTGCAGCGAAGCCTGGAAGCCAACACTCTTTATCATCTCAATAAAAAAAATCTTTTTAATTAAAATCTCGCCAACAAGCAATGTTCACTATTTTAGCATTTCAATTTTGCATATCATTTCCAATAATATTTTTTATAAAATAAAAGAAAAATGGTAAAATTCTATTCTATAGAAATGGAAAAGCATTTGGATAGATCACACGTTTCTGATATAAAAATGTATTTTGGATAAAACATAATGATAAAATTTACAATGGTAATAAATGAATAAGTGATTTACCTTAGATGAAATGTTATAAATACTTTTACATATATTTTACATTAGTAAAAGTATAATATAAAATATACTTTTTTTTCAAATATCATTGTTTACAAAAATTATATTTAATGCATTAACGGTTAAACTAAAAGTAAGCATCTTATTTTTAGGGTTAAGAGATTTTGTTAAGGGTTTTAGAATTTAGAGATGATGGTTATAATTAGGGTTTAGGGCTTAGAGGTTAGGTTTTAGAGTAATATGATGAGAGATTTTGGTTTTAACCTATAAACTTTAAATTCTGGTCACACCCTATAAACCTAAACCCCTAAACCTTAAACACAACATATAAATCTAAACCACTCAACTGAATCTTTAAAGTCACGAATACTTTTAATTTTTACCGTTTGTGTATGAAATAATAATAAAAATTCATTAATCTATCCTAGATTAACTTTTGTATAGGTAATGCAATAGGTATCGTGTATGGATGGATTATAGTTCACTCGGATCCAACAAAACAAATTAAATATTATAATTTGTTTCAGTTAATTTGATCAAACCTGATGTGATGAAATAATAATAATCCAAGTCCACTAAAACAATAGAAAATTGATTTAGAACGATTCAAAATAAAAATAATTTAGTTTCTTTAAAAATAATAAATAAAATGTTTATACATAAATAGGAAACATTTCTCAAAAAATAATTGACTTTAATTTAATTAATTAATACTCGCAGTTACTTTCATACGGAATGAAATTAAAATTAAAATTAAAATTAAATATTTACAAACAAAGGTCAACCTTGTCAAATTTGATTTCGAACAGCAAAAGCCAGCCACTTTGGTTGGAATTGGTTGAAATAAGGACAAGATAAAGCCGCCACCTTTTTTTTCATAATTCTTTAAAAAATTTAAATCCGAATAATTTCTCAGTATCTTCTGCTGCAACAATCATCATCATCAACAACATCATCTACTGGCTGAAAAAGTCTATCTTTCTTTTGTTTCATAAATACCCAGAAGCATCTTTCAAAAAAGTCTCGTTTTTTCTTATTCGATTTCTTCTTCTCTTCTTATTTCATAGATCCAGGGAGGTCTTCTTCTTAGGTACATTTTTTAATTTCCTTTTTAAGTTGAATTTTTTTACTCAGTTTTGTTTAAAGTTGTTATTATCTATTGTTTGATCATTCTGTATTGGATTCTTTTTTATGGTAATATGATTTACAGATTAGATCAGCTAACTGGGTTTTGCTTGGGATTTTTGTTTTGTTTATGATTCCTTTTGAAGCCCCAGATTCAGGGGTTTTGTTTCTGAGTTTTTTTTTATGGTAAAAGAAAATAATACAAAATGTTCAATTTTGCTTAGTATATAGGTAGCAATACTGGTTCAATTGATTGGATTTAAGTTTTCTTTAGACCATCATTAATGATGAATAAACTGTTTCAAATCCCTCAAATTTTAGAGCTACTTTCGTTGAATTTGGCACAATTTAATTCCAAATTGTGTGTTTTAACATCTTTTAGCAGTTAATATTAGGAAATCGAATTCGAGCTGATCACTAGAATTAGATAAATAAGAGTACTGTTCCAAAATGTTAGAGCTAATTTCGTTGGATTTGGCATAATTTGATTTTGAATTGTGTGTCTTAGTTGTTTGTTTGAACATCTTTGAGCAGTTAACACTGGCAAATATAAAGCAAATCAAATTCAAGTCGATCCATCGAATCAGATAAACAACAGTGCAGATCAATCTAAATCAAATTCTAGCAATGTCTTTTATCGGTACCCAGCAAAAATGCAAGGCTTGTGAGAAGACCGTTTATCCGGTCGAACTTTTGTCGGCCGATGGCATTCCTTACCATAAGTCTTGCTTCAAGTGCAGTCATTGCAAAGGGACACTAAAGGTATTGTCTTTTAATTGCTTTCCATCATTTTCTGCTCATTTTTGGATTTAGATGAAAATATATGAAGTTATCTGTTGCCATTTACTTCATTTTTGTTGAAGTTCTAAGCTCTTTTACTTTGTTCATCGGTTAATTCACTTGATCTTGTATCGAATGTGTAATCAAACGATGTGCTAAGGAGGAACTTGGACACCATTCTCATCTTATTACGGTTTTTGTTTGAATCTTTGATGATTTATGTAATGGAGTTTCTGCATCTAACTTAGCAGCATTTGTGTTATGAATTTCTAGTTGGGTAATTATTCATCAATGGAAGGTGTCGTTTATTGCAAGCCTCATTTTGAGCAACTCTTCAAGGAGTCGGGGAATTTCAACAAGAATTTCCAATCACGTATGTATTGTTCTCTCGGTGGATTGTATCCCGTACTTGGTTTCTTGATAGTTTCCATTCTACTGGTTTTTAATTTGCCTTCAATTTTGCTGTCAGCAGCTGCAAAGTCGGCTGAGAAGTTAACTCCCGAGCTGGTAAAATCTCTGTCTTCGATTAAATGGGATAATGTCATTATAGAGTTTGATATAGGTTAGGACGTTAGGTTACTGGATATTCTTGCCAACTCCTAATAGCTTTTAATTTCAGACAAGATCACCTAGCAAAGCTGCCGGCATGTTCTCTGGGACGCAAGAAAAATGCGCTACATGTGGCAAAACTGCTTATCCACTCGAGAAGGTAAAATTCAAGATCCCAATAGTCATTGGCTGAGAAATGTATATCTTTTCTGAAATTGCCGAGCTTTGATTTTTTGGTTGTCTATGCCCTCTTCTTAATCCCAACTTTTAGTCTTAATCAGTCCGTGTGACCCTAGCACATTCATCTAAATCTTTATGAGGTTTACTCCTTGTTTTGCTCTTTCCCAAACTGATAAAATCACTAGTGTAAATCCTATAATAGTTTCTTTAAGAAGCAAATTGGCCCGGCTCAGTTTTCCTCCTGCATAATGGTTTAAATGTCTCTAGTTTGTAGTAAAATGTGGGTTCTTTTTGTCCGACACTTTGTCAGGTAACAGTGGAAGGGCAGTCGTACCACAAGTCATGTTTCAAGTGCTCTCACGGTGGCTGCCCCATAAGTCCATCAAACTATGCAGCGCTTGAAGGTATTTTGTATTGCAAGCATCACTTCTCCCAACTTTTCAAGGAGAAAGGAAGCTACAATCATCTCATCAAATCCGCATCCATTAGGCGCGCGTCTGCCCCTGTTCCTGAAGCTTAAATACATTCGTTAGTATCCATATTGTTCTCGTGTTCTGTTTTCCTCGTGATTGCCGGTGTGTTTGATTTATGCTTACGGGAGAACCTAAATAAAAGAAAACAACAGAAACCTGAGTTCCCATATATGTTTTGGTTCCGCTGGGTGATCAGCTTATATGATTGTGATGTTTGATTTCTATCATGGGTATGGGATTATTCTGCATTCCCCAAGTTGTAAAAACAACCGTTGCCTGCCTTTAACTAGAAATTTAACAAGGATTTATGGATTCTTATAATTCTCACAATGTTGAATGAATCTATAATGATGAAAATGAAATGATCTATCATGAATATTTGCTGAAAATATTGAGGCAATATCATGTAGTGTTGATACATATGTACATGCGTGCATACATTGATATATCATATACCTATATATACACACTTACAACTGCATACCAGAATATAAGAGTGTCAATATGTGTAATCATACATACATACATTGATATATGCATAGACATACATACATACATACATTCATAACTGCAAGCTTATAAAAACACTATGATAAGGCATTGAACCACAAAACGGTAAACTTTGTGAAGTTTTTCTCCATTAAATCAATATTAGAAATGTAAATAACAGTTCTACTACCTCTGTCTTAAAGAATAAAAAACAACCAAATGACATTTTCCTCTAAGACTCCAAACTGGGAATAATAGAAGTAGCAACCACTCACTTATTGGAGTTCTCTACAGTTCTTTTTACTAATCCTGCAGTCGATTCCGATACACAAAAGAAAGACATGTTTCCCAGGCTTCCAGGGGGATAAGGAAATTGAATCTAGCATGGCCCCTACTTGCCTATTTTCGATGTTGCGGTGTCCTTACAATAAAGGAAAGAAAATATATGCGCGGTCACATGTATATCATGTCAGCAGGGTGATGTCTCATTTACTACTACGTTTCTTGGCTTCACTGTAAAGTATAACCCCAAAGACTGTGAGTGTATAACCAAGCATTCCAGTAACCGACACCGGGTTCCTGAAAATTAAAATCGAAACCACCACTGCTACAGCTCCTTTCGCATTTCCTAGAACCTGCAAATGCCATATACCACATAAGAGATTTAAACAACACTTCTTCACATTGTTTTCTTTATGAAAAAAAAGGAAAAGAAATAAACGTTGCAAATTTCATAAAGCCTGAAAACCGGGGGGGAAATGATGTCGAGAAAAAGCTGTTAACAAGGATCACACATGCCATACCTGTAAAGTGAGGGCACTGGTGTGTTTCGTGACCAAAAAGTTGGTCAAATTCACAAAATATGCTAGTGATGAATTGAATAAGAGATACCAAATGATCTTGACGTCATCTCGGGCAAGGGCAAGGGCAATACCGACCACGTTTTCTTCCATAATTAGCGTTGCGGGAAGTAGGAATACAACAGCTATAGGAGCCATGTAGAGGAGGAGGTTCATTGAATTTAGTTTCTCTCTAAAATAAAGTCGTAAAAACAGTCTCAGTATCAGTTTCTAATGTAAATATATAAAAGTATGCCGTCAGCCACAATGCAGAAGCAGAGTAAAATATTCCTCACCCTTCAGAAGAAAGCAAAATTCCTTGTAAAACCGACTTGAGAGCTCTTGCAGCTGTAGCTGAAACACACATGACAAAACCGAATAGATGAAAGCTCGGTTCACCCTGTCGCCACATATGGAAAATAAACAATCAGAAACCAGATTAGTTAAATAAAGCAGAACAGAAATTCCGAATACATACAGATAAAACAAAGAAATTTGAAGGTTTCGAAATCAAATAGGAGGCGAAATTCCAGACCGCACTTGTAAATGCCACAACCGAAACATACAATAAGAGAAAAGCAAGGAAAGATGAAGTATTTGAGGGCAGCATTGATGGATCATAAACAATAACAAGGTTTCCATATCATACATGTTTTAATAATCCATTTGAAACCAAGAAAAAGAAGATCAACAAACGCAATCATTATCGTTTAGAAACCTCCAAATTCAGCTAAAAAACCCGGGCATAAACAAGAAATCTAATTTCAAATCTTGCAGTTATTTTCTTTTCCAGTCCATTAATGGATACTTTAGGCTACCATGAAGCTCATCAAATAAGACATCAAAATCCATTACAACTAGACAATATACTGTGAACCTCTCATCTCAATTCTCACATCAAAATCACTTTAAAATCACATAAAGCAAACGTAATTCAATAAATTGAAACAAATCCTTCCCAAATTTCATTCAAATCATCCACAAAGAAAAAGTGGACTAATTTTTCCATCATCTTATAACATAACAAATAAATAAATAACAAAGTAACCAAAACCCATTTCCAAATAACAAAGAAAAAGCTAAGGATTTCATCAACTAATAAAAAATATAAAATATGAACATATATAAAGATTAATTAGCCAAATGCATACCCCACTGGCAATGATAACCCCAGTAACAACGGGAATAAGGGTGATATACGTAAGCCAGGCCTCCCTCTTCATTGTCATCAAGTAAGCGAAAACCGCTGTAAAAAACGGCGTCGTAGCCCCAACAGCCTGATTGAAACTAACCGCCAGGAACCTCAAAGAGATATTTCCGAGCACCACCGACACACAAAAGACCAAACTCAAAGCCGAGATCTTGAGGAACTGAACCCTGGATCGAATCGTCTGCATGGGGACCATCTTCATCCATGCAATCGCGATGTAGCTTAGCAAAGAACACGCCGTCATATGACACATGGTTAAGAAGATTGGGTATTTGAAACCATAATTGCTCAGTAAATATTTGTTCAACAACAATACACCAATGTTGGACGAGTACCAGGACGCTATTAGCCCGAACGTGAATAGTTTGGAATTGGTTTTCATGGCTTTTTCCGGGGGAGGGGGTGATTTGATGATCTGGGTATCTTTGTTTTGAGGGGGGAAACGCGGGTTTTGAATGAAATGAAGGAAATAAGGAAAGTTGTGTGGGTTATTTTGGTGGAAAAGAAGGCTGCTTTGGGGATGATTTGATGGAATTAGGTTCCATGGATGGGGTTGAAGCTTGTGAAATAGGAAATCAAGGAACCCCAAAGAGAAGAGAATTTAGAAATTTAAGTTTGAAAAAGAAGAAAAGTTCGGTTTTTGAGGAAGACCAAATGAAAACAACGTGGCTGCCTCTCTGCATGTTTCTCTCAGGAGAAGAAGAAGGGAGATGGACACACAAGGTTTTTCTTATGTTTTATTTGCTTCTCTAACGTCATTTATTTTGGTTTTTTAATAGAATGGGCAAGTAGGGTGGTACGATATTTGGAGTATTTTTTTAGAAAAGAAAATTAATTTTGTGATTCTGTTTTAAAATTCGAATATTATTATATGATTAATTTATTTATTTATCAGATATCTCCCATCGTTAAAAAATCTGGATTTAAAAAATAAAACTGATTTTTACAATAATAATACAACAGATTAAGATATTCACTCATTATCTGTTAAAGTTTTTATTTAACCATAATAGATATCCAAATTTAATTTTTTATATAAATAAAAAAAATTGATCAAAAAATAAAAAATAAAATAATTAATATTCATATATCATACAACTAGTGATTAGTATAGCCAAATATTATATAAAATTATATATAAATCTGAAACAAAATTAAATATGTAAATATCATTTTACCAAAAAATATGTAAATATCAAAATTCATACTATCAATTACAATCACTAAATGAATTGCCTTGGGTTATATTCTATATGCCATTTCATTAATTTTTTAAAAGTAAATATATTTTATTTTTAATGAGATAATTTAAAGCGATTCATAAAAAAGTCTTATTTTTTTTTAAAGCTAAAGTGATTACAAGTAGTATCTGTTCTAAATATACTCTCAACCATTTGACAATGAACGTTTAATCACCCTGCTGCAGCTGCTGGTGCTCGAACCCGTGACCTCTAAGAACAACAACCGTTCCCTTAACCACTGAGTCAAGTTGGTTCGTGCAAAAAAAAAAATCTTATTTTTGTTAGATATGTAAGTGTTTTTTCTCTCACTAAAATTAGATAAATAAAATCAACAAAATTATCACATACCTTAAATTTAATTAATTTTAAGAAAACAAAATATAATATTAATAAAATCGTTTTAGAGATTTTTATTAACACGTCATAGTGGAATTCTTTTTTGGTTATATACATGTCCGTTTTACGGTCTATGTTCGGTGTGCGAGATTGCTTCTCCCAACAATACCGTTTTTAAAGTTCGAACTCACCCTTGAGAGTGCAATGTGCCTTATCAATGCACTATCAGTTGATTATAACGGAATCCTATTAATTTTACTAGTAGTGTACTTATTAAATTCATAAATATAAACTTAATTCGGTTAAATAAGTACAGATATAATTAATGCATATTAATTTCTTGGGGCTATTGTGTTTTTTATATTATTTTTTAATATATATTTTTTTGTTTTGGCTTGCTTGAAAGGTCAAAATAGTGGGAAATGTATGGAATAAGGAAAGGGGATTTTGACTTGTAAAATGGAGAAAAAAAATGTAAAAAAGTTCTCTTGATGTTAACGGCAGTGTGATTTTACAGGGATGGATTTTCCGAGCGGGGTTGATGATAGATTTCTTTTTCTTATTGATAATTTATTTTTTTGATTTGATTTATTGTGTAAAATTTAATTATTTTTATAGTTTTTTAGACAGTTGGATGATGATAATAAATTGTTAAGATTATTTTCTTATATTTTTTAAGTGATAATCTTTACATTTTCTACTGTTATTTTTATCTATTTATTTACCTTCATTCAACGGTACAAAAAAGTGTAAAACTTTCAAGTGATAATCACTTTCAAATTTTACACACATATATAGCAGGTTTTATTTATATGTACATTTTTATATATAATTTGTTATGCAAGTACATTTATATTTATTTTTAAAAACCTAATTCGTTAGGATAGATACTTATTATCTCAATGCCAATTTTGAAGAAAAAAAATAGGATTATGTTTTTATTTTCTGGGGTGGGGGAGAGGGGATTGAAAGAAATTATGGGTAATCAATAATTTTGGTTCTGAACCAAGATTATTATTGTAAAATATAAATAATGTTTATTTCTCCATAACACAGGGATGATGCTAAGGAGAAAATGGGGTTAAAAATAATAAAAGTTTGGCGAAAAAGTCGGTCCAAAATGCAAACTTTAGTTATTTATAATTAAGTTCCTAAGAAAAGGTCATGGCAATCTTTCCTCCAATGTGATTGGATCAAAAAAAAAATCTTCCTCCAATGTGAAGTGAATTTCCACTTTCTACAAAACTGGATCATGCTTTGGAATTGGAACAATCCAAAGCAACATATTAGCCTACCACTCAACACATCTTTCATCAATTGAATCAAAACTTCTAATTGCAGAAAAGAACTTCAACGGATGAATAAACAATGTTTTCAAACCATACTATTCTATCACAAGCCAACACGAGGGACATGAGCCGTATCGTGCCATAAGAATAACAACCAAAATTGTCTTCTTTGGACCTTCATAGGTTCACTTCAGGGGCACTTTTAAAGTGTAACGCCCGAGTTTGAGGTTCGGAAGATATTCGAGTTTGGTTAAGTCAGTTCGAGTTAAGTTAATTTTAGGGAAAACAAATTAAATGATCAAATTTAAAAGTTTTTGAAGAAAAAAGAGGGTTTTTGGTAAAATGGGTAACAAAAGGGTTTTGGAGATGATTTTTTTTAAATTGAAATAAAATAACATATTTCAAAAATCATTTTCTTCTCCCTTTTCCCATTTCCTTTTTTACGTCAAGTTTTCTTAAGCCTCACAACTTTTTATTTTCACCAAACTTCACCATCTTAGATGATTTTAGGAGGTAAGCGGATAAGGATTTGGGTTCTTCGGACGCTACACCGAGAATTGAGGAAGCTTGAAGGAGGACCGTTAGCTTGTTTTGGTATTGTACTGGTGAGTGAAAATTATTTTGAAGCTTTGAAATGTTCAAAGAAGGTTTCTTAAGGTTTGGGTGGAGCTTTAGGGGCCAACCTAAACTCAAGTGTAAGCTTGTCTAATTTCGCCTTGTTTCGTTGATTGATGGTTTATGTGTTTATACGTGTTATTGTGCGAAATGTGGATTGCTTTTACCTCCTTTTAATGTTGAATGTTGTTGTTGTTGTTGTCAAAGCCTCACGTGATGTTTAGGGAAAGTGTGTTGTTGAATACGGTGATGTGTAGTCCCGCCGGAAGTGACTAGTAGATGAGTATGGTAATGTGTAGTCCCGCTGGAAATATACTAGTTGTTGTGAACGGTGATGTGTAGTCTCACCGGGAATGATTGTGCATGTGCATATCATGGTTTTGTCTTAAGTTTTCAGCTTATCGTATTTTCTTTCCAAATGGGTTTTGAACTGCATTGTTGTTGTTGTTGTGATTTTAAACTTCGCTCACTAAGCTTTTAAGTTTACGCTCTCTTTTCCAACAATGCAGGTCGTTAGTGGCTACGGGAGGCAAGCGGGACAAAGGAAGAACCTTGGAGTTTCATTTGCTAGCTCAAGTATGATTTTCATGGTTGTAATAATACTTAGGCAATGAGAATGCTAGACTTTTGTGTTGAGGAGTTGGTATCCAAACTCCTATGTCTTTGTTATTGCTGTTATCATGTTTAAAGTATTGAAGTATGCTTTGGTTTGGCTTTTGACCCCTTTGAGAATGTTAAGCATGTTTAGTTGTTTTTTTGTTGTTGTTAAATCTTGCTTTGTTGATTTTTAGCCTCGTTGAATGTTTGACTTGCTTTAAATGAGTTTTCTTGGTTGCCTTGAGTTGCATGTATGTTTAGGAGTTGGTCAAATGCTTGCTTAGGGTGTTTAAGTTAGCTCCCTTGTGCTTAAAACTGCAATTTGTTGTCTTTCTGTGCAGGGCGTATCGATACGCTCAAGGACAGTATCGATACGGTCCCCTGTTTTAAGCCTATCGTACCGATACGCGGGGGGCGTATCGATACCCTCTTTGTCCTCTGGAAATATGAGATTTTGACGAGAAATTAGGGTATCGGTACGAGTCTTAGGCGTTTCGATACGGTCCTGGAGTTTACTTTGGGAAACTTGACCGTTAAAAGTGTATCGATACCAGCCTTGGAGGGTATCGATACGGCCTCTTAAAATTAACTTTGGGGGAATTTGACCGTTGAAGGCGTGTCGATCTTGGCCTTAGGAGTATCGACACGACCTGAAGTAAAATGAATAAAAGTTATCTTTTAATGTCTTTTCTGCTCGGTTCGTGTCTGTGTTTACTTTTTCGTTGTTTGTCTTTTTACATAGGTTCAAATAAAGCATTTAGACAAGATTAATTAAAAAGAAAAAAATAGGGTTGCTAATCGGAGTGAGGCCTTAACGGGTTTCGCTTCGGTTTTCCCCGTGTAACCCGTTCGGTTCGGTCTGGTGGCTAGGCCGGGACGATGGGTTACACAAAGACACAACTAGGGATATGAAATCAGGTAATCGTTCAGGTTTCAGGTCATGTCAAGTCAGATCAAATCAGATACGGGTTATGTCAGGTCAATTTAATTGTTCGACTCAATTCATATCGTGTTTGGGTCAACTAAGATTCATGTCATTATCAGGTTGATTTCAAATCAGATTGAGTTCGGGTTCGGGTTCGGGTTGGGTTAATTTCATGTCGGGTAACTTTCAGTTCAGGCCAAAACGGTTCGGGTCAGAATTAGTTAATTAGCGGGTTAGTTCAGGTTCAGATGAACTTTAGGTCGGGTCACGTCATTGACGGATAAAATTTAGGTTAAGGAATATCAATTTCGGTTGAAGTTCAAGTTGGGTCTTACCGTAAACAAATAGACTTCGATATGGTAATTGTGGGTAAATTTCAGATAAAAAATAGATTTTTAGCGATTAATATGAACCAAAATATCCCTTAGGATGCCAAAATATTTTACAATTTAAAAATATATATAATTATGATTAAATTAAATTAAACTAAAATTTAAAAGTGAATATTAGGACTAAATTAAAATTTTAAACAAGTGAGGATCTAAATGAGAATGAATCAGTAAGCAAAAAAATTAGGAGGCAAATGCCAAATGGGCAATTAATTATTGAATCAAATTTTTAAAAAAAATCATTTGAATTTTAGAGGGAAAGAACCTAAAAATTAGGGGCTTAATTCCCTCCAAAATTTTGTCATTCTCCCTATGAATTATTTATTTTCATGATTTTAATTAAAGTGAAACGGTCTGCGTGAGTTTTTAGGTTAGGATAAATTAATTTTTTAGCCCTTTTAACTTTAGATGTTTTTCATTTAAGTCTCAAATTTTTACTTTTAGGTTTTTATTTAATTCAATTGAGTCCTAATTTAAATTGTTTTAATTTAAACTCCACATCTAGTTTTAGAATTCTTTTAATAATGTCAATGATTTTTTTTTTGAAAGGTAAGTATTATTGGATGGAGAAACGACATCCGTCCTGACCGAGAGGATACCTCGTTAAAAAACCTCCCTAACCTAATTGGAGGAAAAAGAGTGTACCTCTGCGATCGGTGAAAAATTCTAAACATACACACTAGGTCTCAGGCAATAATTAACGCGAAATTTAAATACGAACGGGGCACCAATTAACTAGGCCCAGGACAAAGGTTTTGCTGATATGAGCTTGGCCGTTGGAGAGGGGGGAAAGTTCACCCTGAATCCTCCTTGTTGAGTGCTGGGATGGTCCATCTAAAATTTGTTTCACGATCAATTCCTTGTTTAGCCATCATAAGCACCTCTGCATTCGACTCCTTCCCCTCTAAAATGAACTCCCATTTGAACTTTGTTTTAAACTCTCGAACCTCCTTAATTAACTCTTGAAACACACTTGGGACATTGGGGTTTGAATTGACCCAGCTGTTGGCCATTAAACTGTCGGAGGCAATTATCAGCTTTGGTCCTTTGGTCTTGGATCTCAGCGAGCACCATCTGCATGCTTCAAGTATGCTACATATCTCTGCAAGAGTCGGATCGGCCAGTCCAATATTCAGAGAGAAGACAGCCAGCTTACTGCCTTCATCGTTTCTAAGTATACCACCTAAACCGGCTGGTCCAAAGCTTCCTTTGACAGCTGCTGCCACGTTGAACTTCAGGAACCCAGAATTTGGTCTGATCCATGGACGGTTTCTTAGGATGGGTTGCGCAGATAATGTGGAGTGCTGCTGGGGCATGCGAGTAAAATCAGAAAGCGAGGGGATGGTAGCCGACCAGCAGTATTTGATCCAATACCCTGTTCGAAGCACTGCTAATTCGAACATATTGTTCACCGAGTAAACTTTGTTGTTGTAGATGCGCTCTTTCCTGCAAAGCCATATGGTCAAAACAAAACCAAAAAAAGCCATTCTCCAAATATCTCTGCACCTGACATTCACCCATTGGGAATTCCACAATAAAATTAAAGAACGAAAATCACCTGGAAAAACGGCAGAGATGTTCCACCGTTCCCACCACATTTGCCATACTTTCCAGCTGAACTCGCATTGGCAGAAGATATGATTAGTAGACTCCTCTTCCTTATTGCAGAGACGGCAAGTCGTAGCCGAGGTACTAACAACACCTCTTTTAGATAGAGCCTGTAGCGTCGGTAAACGATCGTGAGTGGCCCTCCATACTAGCATTGCTGCTTTTGGAGGGACCTTGCCGTTCCACACCAAGTTCCAAATAGGATCCACGTCGGTGCCATTTGATTGGGCTAGAGAGCAGTAATACTTAGGAGCGTAGAGACCATTAGGATTGCCGAGCCACCTCACAGTATCCGCTGCTATGCGAGTATAGGAAGCTCTGTCAATGATGTTCAGTAGGTTTGCCCATTCGATTTTCTCATACTCAAATAACTGTCTTCTTAGATCAATTTTCCAGCACCAGTTTCCATTAATCTTGACACCGAAATCCGCTACAGTACCAGATTTTTTTGTGGCGACATTGAAAAAGCGGGGAAAAGCTTCCTTCAAAGACTTAACTTCAGTCCAACGATCATTCCAGAAGTCAATCGATTTACCATCTCCCAGGATGAGTCTATAATTTGCGACAAAGATGTTTGAGTCATGCTTGAGGGGATCCACGATATTTTTCCAAACCCAGGAGCATTTGTTTTCCTGAATCAATCTCGGAACTAGAGAAGGACGAGTATACTTGTATTTTTCTGACACTATCTTTTTCCACAGACTGTCGGTTTCTGATCCGAATCTCCATAGCCATTTATTTAGAAGGGAGCAATTACGAATCCTCATATCAACTACGCCCAGCCCACCTTGATTCATGGGTTTACAAACTTGATCCCATTTTATCCAGTGAATTGGTCTGTCTTTTTGAGGACCCCAGAGGAATTTTGCAACCATCCGATTCAATCTTGAAGCAACATTTGTTGGCATTCGGAATAACGACAAGTAATAAACTGGAAGATTAGACAAAACAGCCTTAACCAAGGTTAGCCTACCAGCTAACGAAAGGAGCTTGCCTTTCCAGCCTGCCAGTCTTGTGCTGACCTTTTCGACAATAGGCTTCCAAAGTTCCATGGAGTTCCTAGTATGGCCAAGAGGAAGACCCAGGTAAGTCGATGGGAGAGACTCGTGCAGGTAGTTGAAAGATGCTGCCCACTGTTGTAGAAGCTGAGCATCGACGTTCACACCATAGATTCTAGTCTTTGACAGATTGAAGCTAAGACCAGCAGCCAACTCAAATACACGCAATATTCTTCTGATGTTACTAATTGTTTTCAGATTTGCCCCCCGAAAATTATCAGGTCGTCCGCATATTGAATATGGTTGATACGCAGAATTCCTTGACCAATCGGAACGTCGTCGATGAGTCCCTTATAAGCTGCTCTATTTAATAGACTGCTCAGAGCCTGTCCAAAGAGATTAAACAGCAAGGGGGACAATGGGCAACCTTGTCGTAACCCTCTACTTATATGGAACGGTTTAGAGGGTAGGCCATTTACCAATACGGAAATAGTTGGGGTAGAAATACAGTCAAGAATCCATTGTCTCCACTTCGACCCAAAACCCATTTTGAGCATGATGAAATTCAAGAACCTCCAATCAACGGAGTCGTATGCTTTGCTGAAATCTGCTTTCAGTATGATTGCTTCTCTCTTTCTCCTCTTTAAGTCATCCAAGATCTCATTTGCTATTAGAGAACAATCTGATATCTGCTTACCATGAATGAATGCGAATTGGCTTTCGTCCACAACCTCGTTAATAACAATCGCCAACCTTCTTGAAAGAACTCGTGCCAAGATTTTATAAATGCTGCCAACTAAGGAAATCGGACGGTAATCATTCACTTCCTCCGGGGCTGATTTCTTTGGGATCAAAGCAATATAGGTTTGGTTGATAGACTTGATATCTGCCTTCCCTTCATAGAAATCCGAGAAGAACTTCATCAAACTTTGTTTCAGATACGGCCAATATTTTTTATAGAAGTCGATGTTAAATTCATCCGGTCCGGGAGCTCTTGAACCATCTGCAGTGCTGATCGCCTCCCAGATTTCAGCCTCGCTAAAAGGTTGTTCAAGCATAGACACTGAAGAAGGGCTTAGAGTATTAAGCTGCACCTCGAAATTTCTGACTGGGATGGTGGGTGTGCGGTTGAAACTTTCTTTGAAATAATTCCCAAAAACCTTGGCGATGTCTTCTTGATTTGTGAATGTGATATTCCTAACCTTTATAGCAGGGATGGCATTGATGTTTCTCCTGATCGATGCTGAGAGATGAAAAAAACTGGAATTTCTATCCCCTTCTTTGAACCATCGAAGCCGGGACTTTTGAAGCCATTCCCGCTCTTCTCTGCGGTAACTGTTCCACAGAGCATTTTTGAGCCTTTGTAATTCGGAAGATAGGTGGCTGTTATGTCCAACTTGCAATATTGTTTCTTCTAGCTCTGCAATCTTATTCTCGATGACCGGGATCGGGTCAGGGTCTAAGGCTTTTTTCTGAAGCGCCCAGGATTTGGAAATTTGTTTCACTGCCGATAGAATTCCGTTCAGACCCCTCTCGTGTTCTTTAGTGCAGGCTGATTTCACCAACTCTGTATACTCATGGTCATCCGCCCAGTGAGAAAACCACTTGAAAGGCCTAGCCTTCTTCGCTACTGGGATATGTTCCTTCAAGATTACCGGATTATGATCGGATAAGCCTTTGTGTAGACAAGATTGAACCACCTGCGGAATACACAGTAGGATCTCGGGGGAGATGAGGAATCTATCTAGACGAGAAGCTGTTGTTGAAGTTCCACCTCTAAACCAAGTGAAGACTCCACCCGAAAGGGGTAAATCCACCAAATTTAGGTTGTTGATGAAATTTCCAAAGTGTGACATGGAGCACTGGCTTGCAAAAGTACCATTTGTCTCATCCGGTTTTGTAACACAATTGAAATCGCCCCCGATGATGATGGGGAGGTTAAGGCGAGAGATAATCTGGCCGATTTCTTCTAGCCACACTTTCCTTTCCTGTTGCTGATTTGGAGCGTACACATTTATGACTCCAACTTTGATTTTCCAGCATGGGATTGAGCCCACCATAATGATGCTTCTATGAGATATTATCTTGCTCTCAATTGTGAAAAACTTTGGATTCCATAAGGATATTAATCCCCCTGAGGCACCTTCGGCCGGGCTCACCACCATTTCATAATTCATGTGAGCTTTTATCCGTTCAAGTGGTCTAGAATTTGAAGACGAAATTTTCGATTCTTGGATAAACATTACATCAGATTTACTATTTCTTAAAGAACGACACACAGCTCTGATCTTTTCGCTTCGCCCTAAGCCTCTAACATTCCAGGTGAGAAAGTAGCAACAATCCATAAATCAGGTTAGGATCGCACCTGGCTGCTACCGCCTTGCCGGACTTCTTCAACTCTCAGACGCTATCTCGATTTCCTCCAATCTGCGTAAAACCATCTCCGATGGAGCGTCAAAATCCACACCCAAGTGCGCTCCCACTTCGAGCGTTTTAACCAGCTCAGACTGAAGGATAGGGGTCGGGTTAACGGCCGATGTGGAAAAAGCCTGTTCCACTGCATTGTCTGCCAGGTCGTTCTGACAATTTTTCTTCCTTCTAGCATTTTTTGCTGATTTTCTGGGTTTTGGGGGTTTTTTGGATATGATTTTGCTTCTGTGAATGTGGTCGAGACCCGCTTTAAGAAAGAATCTCCAATTTTTTTTATGCTTGTCTGAGTTTGCTAGCCGCCCCGCGCGATGCGAAGATGGGAGGCTAGAAGCAACTACCCCTGAGGAGGAATCTTCAAGCTCCGATATACCCTTAATGGGGACTTCCAGAAGATTGGATCCGTCAGCTATCATATGTCCTAAGGCCGAAGAAAGTGGGCCCTCGAAATCTTTTATTTTAGGGGCTTGGGGCCCAATATCGGATAGAATTGGAACATCTATGAGGCCTGAGCCCGATACAAGGACGTGGGCGTTGGGGATATTATCAGTTGGGCGCCTTGGGGGAGCCGGTTGAGATGGTTCAAATGTCGAAATGGGATCATTAAGGCAATTATTGGCTTCAGAGCCATGGCCGACATATTCTTCTGATGGAGCCGCCTCATTAATAACCTTGTCAGTAGAAGGAATGTCAAACGGCTCCTCCCGGAACATTGGAGGGAAATCACCGTTTGGGAAGCCGCCGTCAATAAACAAGCGATCGCCGTCGAACTCCTCCGTGCGAATTCTGATCCGATGCGGCCAACCATGGACTATGATAGTTACCGCTTCCGGAATGTCTGCCATCTTCTGTACTGAAAGTAGAACCCGAGCTTCATCAAAACGATCCCTGTTTGAGGTCTCTTTTTCAATCTCCAGAACTTTGCCCCATCTACAGCCCAACTCGGAGAAGAACTCATCGTTCCAAACTGATAGGGGGACTTCTTGCATCACCGCCCAAATTTTCAGTCTCTTTTTGCCCTCATAACCTTCTAGGAGCTCCAACTCTTCGAACCACATATTTAGGTATTCCCCTCTTTTTTCCCAGACTTTAAGCTTGGATTGTAGGTCTGGAAATTGTAACACAACAAGAAGCCCGTGCCAGGGGCTGACTTTTACTGGGAAGCCATCACTTCTCAGCGATTCTTGAACCACTTCGGCATTGTACATTCCTTTGATAATGCCCGCGAGGCAATATTTTCTCCAGTTATCGCGGGTTTTCTCGATCATTATAGAGTTCTTCATCTGTTCCTCTCTTACTTTTCTGTCCGTGAATATAACGGTGATCTCTTTTCCTGCATTGTTGTTTCCTCCTACTTCTTGTGGTTGATTTAGCTGGTTGACATGGCCCACTCCCAGCAGCACATCTCTGAAAGTTCTAGAGTCCTTAAGCACCCATTTACGAGGACTAATCCTTGTCGCTGGTTTAGTGCTGGTAGGAGTAGCTGACTGACCGCTCTTGTCTAGGTTATTGCCATTTTTATCAGCAAACACACGAATAGTTCTGCCTTCTATCTTTCTTCCATTTCCCGTCTCTACTGCGTGTTTCGCTTCCCTTTCCTTTGAAAATCTGACGAAGGCAAAGGTTGTGGCATTGTTCCTTCTTTTGCTGTTGTAGTATGCAATGTAGACGTCGACTACATCTCCATATAGACTGAAGATTTCTTTTAGAACATCGGGGTGGGTCTTTTTGCTGATGTTATCCACAAACACCGTGAAGCCTCGACGTAGTGATCTTTGATTACTACCTATTGCTCTATGCGACCGTTGCTCCTTCCCGTCCGTGTGTCCTCTTGGTTCTCTGCGCCGCCATAGGAACCCAGTCTCCTTTTGATCCTTACTCTCCTTATTGCTCTAAGTTTTAATTTAGCTCAATTAGATCCTAAGTTTAATAAGTTAATTCAATTCGAACATTATTATTATATCATATAAATTTTGATTTAATATAATTATACACAAATTTTTTATTTGGATGTAAATATGCAATTGTACACATGAAAGTTGAAACTTTAATTTAGTTCAATTGCACACATGAAATTTTGATTTAAATATTTAGTCAAATTCAAATGCATAAATTAGCAAGTTGAATCGGAATTAATCTCGTAAATCGATAACCCTATACTAAACCATAAACAATTAATACTAAACCAAAAATTATAAACCTTAAGGAATCAAAATTAATCTTATCAACCAAGCTAAATCATAAATCATTGATAGCAAACCCTAAAATTTAAGGAATCTAAATTAATCACATAAATCACTAATCCTAAACTAAACACTAAATCTCAAAAAATCAAAATTAATCTCATAAACCAATAACACTAAACTAAACTATAAACTGTTAATATTAAACCATAAATCATAAAGCTTAAGGAATTATGTTGAAAACATTTAAATATTTAATAAAACTTTTAAATTTTTTTATATATTATAATTTATAAATATAAAAGATTAAACATATTAATTTAATAACCATAGTTAATCATGTACCTTAAATTGTGAAGATGCATTTTATCAATAGTAATTTATTATTTACCAGGTTAATAACAAGTTATATCATTTACAAGTTGACTAAATTACAAATCAAGTTCATAACAAGTCAGGTTGATAACATGTCGAGTAATATCAATTATTTACCAGGTTAATCTCGATTCAGGTTCATATCATGTCGGATGCAAGTCAAGTTCGGTTATCACATTATCAGGTTGAATTCGGGTTAAGATCATTCTCATTTCGGGTGCTGGTTAGGTTCAGATCCAAAAGTTCTAAGTACAACTCGGGTTCAGGTAGACCTGGCAAACTTGACCCGAGACCCGAACCGAATTATCCGAACCGAAACCCGATTTTGACCCGAACATGATGATTTGAAGTTGACCCGAAACCCAAACCGAACCGAACCGATCCGAACCAAAATTTTTTGTTGAACCGAAATGAACCCGAACCGAATGGACCCGAACCGAATGCTACCCGAACCGAAAGCTGAACCGAATATCGACCCGATTTTGACCCGAATATCTATTTTTAACAATATAATAAATAATAAAATGAAGTATAGAAATTTGAGATCTTGGTGACCAATTTTATAATTTCATCATAAAATATAGCATAAAATTGAAATTGTAGACTAAATTGACAATTTGGAGGTGGAGAAATTTGAGAGTCCAATGACCAATTTTGTAATTATACCATATAAATAAATAGAGGTCAATTTTGGCTAAAAATTAAATCTTTGAAATTAAAATGAACGAAAATATCAATATATTAAATTAATAGACTTAATTACAAAGATTAGTTCATTTTAACTAAAAGTAAATTTTTAGATACTAAATATCACTACGGGGAGGGAATTTCTATATCCGAAGTCTAAACCGTAGAATATTTGTTACTAAATTAAATTAAACTAAAACTTAAAGTTGACTAAAATGTAACATTTTAAATGCAACATGACCTAAAAAGTAATTAATCTCTAGCTTAAAAAATTAGTGGCTTATTTCCCTCCAAAATTTTGTCTTTTCTCTCTCTATTCTTATTTCCCTCCAAAATTTTGTTTTTTCCCTCTCTATTTTTACCAATTGTCTTTCTATTTTTCTTAATTTAATTGAGTTTCAATTTAGATTAATTTAATTGAAATTTCATATTTAGTTTTAAAATTATTTTAATTATGTCCGTGATTTATGCTTTTAGATTTTAGTTAGTTCAATTAGATCCTAAGTTTAATAAATTAATTCATTTCAGACATTACTATTATTATTATTATTATTATTATTATAAACTTTGATTTAATATAATTATACAAAAAAATTTATATGGATACATGAAGCTTTGATTTAAATATTTAATCAAATTCAAATGCATAGATTAACAAGTTGAATCAGAATTAATCTCATACACCAATAACTCTAAACTAAACCATAAATACTAAATCTCAAACCTTTAACCCAACTCAAATCCAATTGACCCGAAAATTTAAATGTTGACCCGACCCGAAATTGACCCGAAATTGACTCGATTTTAACCCGAAACGAAAGCGACCCGAACGACCCGATTTTGACCCGAAACGAAAGCGACCGATCCGATATTGACCCGACCCGAAAACAACCAATCCGATTTTGACCCGATCCAATACCCGAACCGAATCCGACTCATCACAGACCCGAATTAGACCCGAACCCGAACCGACCCGAACCCGAACCGACCCGAACCGAATCTAAACCGATTCTAGATAGACCCGAAATGACCCGAACCGAAACGACCCGAACCGAACCCGAACCGAATGACCCAATTGCCACCTCTAGGTTCAGGTCAACATCAATTCAAATTCGTATTGATTTCAAATCACCACCATTTTGGGTAACAAGCAGTTCCAACTCAAGTCGGTTTCAATCAATTTTACAAGTCAGGTTAGCTTTTTACATCCCTAAACACAACACATAAGAGTGCACTCTTTGCAGATCAGATAGGAAAAAGTAACCCCACTGTATCAAAACCGCTGATGCACTCACCTAAACAATCTAATCCTACAGCCTCTTGATCATAAATCTAATTCAAGTCTCGGCCTAAACACAACACATAAGAGTGCACTCTATGTTTTCTATGAGTCATGAACCAACATTGTGATCAACTTAAGCATTGCAAAGCTGCACATCATTAAGTTAGAATTAAGCAAGGGAATCATTCAAAAGTAGTGAACTAAACGAAATATATTATCAGGCAAGCCTTTGGAATATAAGGAACTAAAAGCAAAGCAGACAATGATGCCTCCTGAAGTAGAAGGATACCTTGCTATTGAGTTCCATAAATGAATGATTACTCTGAAACTACAAATCCATAAAGCAAACAGGATGAAAACACTTAATAGACATATGAAAAGAAAAAGTAGTCTCATCATCCACCACCCTAAACAAACAAAATTACAGGTTCAGAGCACAAAATATCTTGACTAAGTTCATAATAAGAAAGTGAAAAGGCAGAGCCACTTGAGTCATCAATTGATCTCCGTCACGGATCTACACTACTGCAAACAAAGAACAAATACAAACATTAGTAGCCACAAAATTAGATCTCTAAGGAGAAATTGTTACTAAATATAATGAAAAAACAGATTAATATGACTAAATTACCAAGGCAAACAAAAGTATGACAAATATAAAATCAACATCCAGAACCAGACTAAAAAGATCACCGTAAACCATAATAATCTAGACCTGTCAACTCGATAGGTTGGGACAATTTGCATTTTAAATATTATTTGGTCCATTCGGGTTTGACAGATACAATTAAAATCAAATAGCAAACTCATGAACCCAGAAAGCAACAATGAAATATCATAAACTGGGAAATGAAGGTTACCTCATATATTGCTGGGGTACATGAAAACTCTGACTCTATCTCCCTGCAAAGGAACCAAATATACATGTAAAATCAAAGACAGAAATGTCAAAAAGCCTGTTCAATTACAGCAATACTGAACATGTACCATAGATTTGGGGGGTAGGTTAGACTTGAACTTGGCACGAACAACCCCACTGTTACCATGAGGTCTAGCAACCTTTCCCCAAATGCATCGATAGTGTGAGCCGTTCTTCTTCACTTTAGCCTTGTAGATGTAAGCCATACGCTTGCCAGCATACCAAGCTACTTCCTCCTTGGTGTTAACTCCCTCAATCTGGATCAAAGAAGTGTTTGGATACTGGTTCGACTTGGACCTAACACCCACCACAGAACACATCATTTGTACCAACACACAAACCAAAAAACTCCATTATTAATTTCAACTTCTTCCTTCCACTCAGTACAACATACAAGGTAATTTAACAAAGAGAATCAGCTAATTCTAACTCACGCATTAATGAAATGTTGAACCAAGAAAACCAAATCAAAACAAAATCAAAGTTTTTTGTTACCTCTTGTAACCCAAGATGGTTCCTCGTACATAGAGTCTGCATTAAGAAAACAGAGAAAAAATAAAGACAAATAAGAGCACGAAAAATCTAAAAACTATATTCCATGTATTAAAAAGGGGGGAATTGATAAAAGTGAAAGAAATTGAAAATATGAAAATGAAGGGTACCTGACTCTCTCTCCTTGGCGTCCCTTCACCATTTTCTCCGATTCCGAAGCTGTAGCTTAGTCCTTTCGCTTCTGATAAAGGCGACTGCAAGAGAGACCTAAACCCTAATTTGGTTTGGGGAATTTATATAAAGTGGCTGAAGATTGTAGATGGTAAACTCCATGTATAAGCGTTTTGGACATCTTTTTTGGGCTTTGTTCTTTCTAACTATAAACGGCAAATTTTCTACACTAGTCCAAGGCCCAGGAGGCTAGCCCAGCTCAGTACTTTAGCCCAATTTCCGTGTAGTTTTAAATAAAAGGTTAAAAATCCTCCTAAAATAATATAGAAAAAAAAACTCGAAATAAAACCAAATAAATTAAAATCAAATAGTTTTTTTCTTTGAAAAATAAATGCTACATGTTAATTTCTGATTGATGCAAGTGGTCCACGTCTTATTCTGTTAGGAAAATGGATAGAACTTGTTAATGGCGAAAAAATTCATATATGAAATTAAGAATAAAAATTATTTATATGACGCTGAAGAATTGAGTATTGTTCACGTGACAAAGTGATATTTAATCCAATTATAATTAAATTGAAATATATGAATAATCAAATAAAAATAACTAAACATACACATGACATAAGAGACAAGTTTTTAAAGTGAATTTAACTTTTTTATATTTATATTGTTATTGATAATAATTTGGTACATTAGTATTGAAGTTTTTAAATTGAGAGTTAAAATATTAATATTCGTCCTTAAATTGTATTTACTTCCTTCCCTAATAATATCGTCTCTAAAATTTGATCTTACGTCCGCTATTTGGGAGTACAATGTACCTTACTAATTAATGCACCCAACAATTATTAATGTCCTTAAGTTGTATTTAAAAGCTGACAAATACTGAATTTTTAACTTATCGTGATTTTTTTGAATAATCTTAAGGTGATTACAATGTAGTATTTGTTTATATATATTTTTAACTCTTTGACAATGCAAACACACTTTGCAGACAAAACGATTTGAACTCGAGTTTTGTAGGATGAATATCACATGCTTTTCCACTAAGACCACTTGTTGGGTTCGTTTAGCGTGATTTTTTTAAATCCACTATTAATTTACTAAATAATAATCTTATGAATTCTAATTAATGAAACTCCTTTATCCAATTTTTAAAAAACGAAGCCTTTGAAATTTTTTTATTGGAATGTTTGGGTAAATTTATTTTAAACATTAATCGAATAATAAAAATATTCAATTTGGTTTTTCCCGAAAAATACAAATTGACTTGAAAAATAGAAGATACCTAAATAACATTCAAAAAAATTTCGAGCAAATATAGGAAATATATTGAGAAAAACATTGCTAATTAAACGTTATCCATAAGAGTTAAATAATTAATCAACTAAAAACGGAAAACTACTAACACTTAATAGTAGTTTAAATTTAATTTATTTTAACTCTCTTTTTTTAGGTACAAATCTATTTTAACTTTGTTAGTTGACAATTATGAACTCCAATTAAAACATTATTTTGAAATAAAATAACAAAAACCTTTGGTTAAAGTGTTTATTATTATTATTATTTTAATTATATAAAGAAATAAATATCCAACAACAGGCGAAAATGAATTATGCATCAGGTGAAAAGAGCTGGCTTCGCCTCATATCTCGCTTTCCTTCACAAATGCCAAATCATTTGACAATGAAGAAATCAGTCAAAAAGAACAAACAAAAAACCCAGTTGGTTTCAAACGGAGTTTTTTTTGTTCGAAATTTTTTTCTTCATTGATGTTTTGCTTCTTCCCGCTGCGTTCGTATAAATATGTTAACCATTTCGGTAACGAGTATAGCAGACGATCCCTCGAGTATTGCTTACGTGTCTTCGGAGATTTTAAGATTCATGGCGAGGAGAAGAGTTTTCGAGTCCATCGACGGCAATGCCTTGCCGATGAGAAGCTCGATGTTTTTCCGCCGGAGAGTTCAGTTTTGGCCGGAGGTATCGGGCCCCGGGAGGTACTTGTTTATTGTGATGTTTTGGGGATTGATGACGCTAGCTTTCATGACCGTGCTCGCAAAGTTTGCTTTGTTGAATACCCTCCGCGACTTGAAGATGAATCATAATAAAATCATTGAGGCAACCTCCGTCGAAATCTCGATTCGGACAAACAAAATTATTACCGAAGGAGACGATAATATTATCATTTCTGGATTCAAACAGATTCCGTCGCCTCCCAACCCCACGGTTAGAAACCCTAAATACATTAATTAATTAGGTTAGTCTCTGCTTATATTTAATGTTAATTTTATTTATTTATGCATTATCAGGTACCTGATATTTGGACCAAACCCGCTTCTGATTCGTACTATAAATGTGTTCAAAGATCAGCTAAAGAAACAAGTAAGTTCATTTAATTACCCTTCTCACCTTTCTTATAATTATATAATTGTATAATATTTTTTTCTTGGACTGTTTTTGTAATATTATTAGTTTATTAATTTCAGCATATCCTACAAATGGTTATATTCTTGTTCATTCCAATGGCGGGTTGAATCAAATGAAAACTGGGGTAAGTTTTATATATATATTAGGGTTTTTTTTCTTTCTTGTTAATTTATTAATTAATACAAATTCATCTGCAGATAAGTGATATGGTTGCCATTGCAAAACTGATGAATGCTACTTTGGTTCTCCCATCTCTAGACCACAATTCTTTTTGGACTGATCCAAGGTAAACTTCATAGACTTTTGGTTCAAAACAACACCAAAAAAAAAACATGTGTTCGATTCGAGTTTGTTTTTTTAATGAAAAGTTCGGATAACATAGTTAAAAAATAAATATAAAATATATCTCATTCAAGAATTTTTGCAGTGAATTTAAAGACATATTTGACTGGAAACACTTTGTTGAATATCTACAAGAAGATATAAGTATTGTTGATTGTCTCCCACCAAGCTATTCATCAATTAAACCTTTTGAACGAGCCCCGGTTTCTTACTCCAAGGTTAAGATTGTTTTTTTAAAATAGTTTAAAATTTAGGATTAGGGTTTAATGTTAATTTGTTATGATTTTTCGTACATGCAGGCAAGCTATTATAGAGATCAAATGTCTTCTTTGCTGAAGAAACATAAGGTGATCAACTTCACCCACACCGACAGCCGATTGGCGAACAATGGCCTTCCGAATCCTATTCAGAGGCTCCGTTGCCGTGCCATGTACGAAGCACTTAAATTCACCGACGAAATCGAAGAACTTGCCGAGAAGTTGATTACTAGACTCAGGGCTGATAACAAGCCCTACATTGCTCTTCATTTAAGGCACGTAAAACTATAAACCTTAAATTTTAAATTCTAAACAGTTACTTGAATTTGCTAACCGGAAATTTATGTGCAGATACGAAAAGGACATGCTTGCTTTCACTGGCTGCAGTCACAATCTAAGCAAAGCCGAAGACCTCGAGCTACGGCAATTGCGACGTAGCGTCCGACATTGGAAGGAAAAGCACATCGACGGCGAAGAAAGACGGCGACAAGGGGTATGTCCAATGACACCGCGAGAAGTAGCCGTGTTTCTCGAGGCAATCGGGTTCCCATCCGATACCAAAATCTACATAGTGGCTGGGAATATATATGGCCAAGACGGTGTTAAATCACTCCAAGCCAAGTACCCAAATCTTTACACTCATTCGAATTTAGCGACGACAGATGAATTGCTGCCTTTTAATGAACGCCAAAACAAGCTGGCGGCAGTGGACTATAACGTCGCACTGGAGAGCGACGTTTTCATTTTCACATACGACGGAAACATGGCTAAAGCAGTGCAGGGACATCGTAAATACGAAGGTTTCCGAAAAACTATCATTCCGGACAAGTACGTATAATAACTAAACAACTGTCTAATTATTTAGATAGGCCATAAGACCATGATTTGATTTGGAAAATGTTGCAGGAAAAACTTTGTGAGATTGATTGATCGAATGGACAAGGGATTAATAACGTGGGAGGAGTTTTCAACGAAGGTGAAGAGCCTGCATGCAAATAGAACAGGGGAAGCAGTCTTAAGAAAGCCTGGAAAAGCCGCCAAAAAAGAGGAAAGCTTTTACGCAAACCCATATCCAGGCTGCATCTGCGAGAAGTAAAGCATAGTTTTTTTCTGGAATCAAAATTAGGGTTTATCCCACGTTTTGAGCAATCGGAATCGGAGAGTCGATATCCGAAATTGCTAAACAAACTTTTCCCCCCTCTCTCCAACCTCGAGCTGAGTCGAAACTCGAAATAGGTATGAGCCTTTGGTACGTGATTCAAGTAATTGAAGCAATGCATGGGCTAAGCCTCCCAAAAAGGAAAAAAAACAATTATATTATTCAGACTCGAACATAGTATCGATATGATTATTCTGAACATGTAATATTTTGATGTACAAATCTTCCAAAATAAAAACCATTTCTTTGTGGAGAGGGGGATACTATTGTTGTACAGAAAGGATTAGAGACACTTTTGTAAGAATTTCTATTATACAAATGAATGTTGTACAATAGATTGTTCATTTCAATTTTCACTTGTTCGAATTCGTTGGTTGCTTTGAGCACTGTTCCTTCCCATTTATAAGCGTAAGATATTGATATTGAGTATTTAAACATTTTCGATCGTATATAATAATCTTATATTATATTACACCAATGATACATTAATTGAGTTAAATAAAATCAATAATGATAGAATTATTGTTAAACAAAGAGAGAATGGTAGTCTAAAAATGATTTTGATGCCATCAGAAATTATCGGAAAACATATTTATTTAAAATTAGAAAATTACGGTTTTGTGCATTTTGATTTCAAATATAAAATTTCACAACCACGCGAAATTATTTTATGAATTCGACTTACCACGTTGTCTATAGTCCTCATCTACTAAAAACCTACAAATTAATTCTTTTTTTATGTCACTAATTAATTTATAATAATTTCTATGTAACCACTCATTCTTTATCGTAACTTAAAAAAAAAAGTGAATATTCATCTTTAAAAAATATAAAAAAATAAAATAACTAATTTTTAATGAAGACTATATATGACAATGATGGGACACTACAATGTTGAAAAAAGTAAATGACGTGTTATATTCACAAGAAAGGGACGTGCTCTAAAAAAATTGTAGTATATCTTTTTTTAGCATAAAATTGTAGTATATCTTAAAGACTTGAATATTGACCAACATCTTAATTTTGAAAAAAAAAGTTTGGGATTAAATTAGGATGTTGAAAAAAAGTTAATGGCGGAAATATTTTAGACACTAAAATCTAAAGTTTTAAACTCTAAAAAATATTTTGTCTCCAAAAATTTGTACCTTTTAATTTTATTATTAAACTATGATCCACATTTTAATTTGATCCCTAAACTTTTAAATATTTTAATTTTATTATTAAATTATTAGTCTATATGATCATGTCCTGTGTTAATAATGCATATATAAAAGTTATTAACGGTCATATGTTGGAGTTGGAAGGGACAGTTGACCCTTAAAATTTGAAATTTATATATGATTAAAAAATTAAAAATTTTCTATGTATTTTCTATTGAAAATCTATTTTCGCCCCTCTTAAAAAATTTTAAGTTCGCCCCCCTTAGAATTTTATAAGTTCGCCTCCCCAAACATAAAATCTTGCGTTCGTCCCTGTTTATTATGTTATAATATGATGTGATATAAACAATAATTTGATGGTGAAATTGGAATGTTTAAAAATTTGAGGACCAATTTAAAACGAGGATCATAGTTTGGGAATGTAATTGAAATGTTGAAAAGTTTGAGGACTTATTGAGAATGATAGTCGTAATTTGAGTATGAAATTAAAATATTTAAAAGTTTAGGGACCATTTTAAAACGATGACCATAGTTTTAGGATATGTGGTGCAATTAACTCTAGAGAAATAGTTTCTTAATCAAATATTTGTACGCCAAGCAATACATGAGAATTCTTAATAGAAATTATTTGTCCCATTTTAGTGTCGTTTCTATGCCCACACTAACAAATTAGGTTTAGGGTTTATAGTTAAGTTTTAAGGTTAGGGTTTAGGAAATTATAGGTAGGGTGTATTTTTTATGGTATAGAATTTAAGTTTTATGATTTAAAATTTAAGGTTTTAGTTCGAAATTTTTTAATATTGTAGCATAGAAAGGGCACCGAAAAAAAGCATATGATTTTTGTCCGAGAATTCCTCACATTCTACATTTCTACTCAATGCAATCTGCATTGTTGTATTGTTAATCTGTGGTCGATGTTTCTCTAGGTGAGATGTTCTTGTAAATTTTCTTTTAGGGTCTCAATCTGGACTATCTACACTGTCAAATGTCAACGCGGTATTAGGCATCCTTGTTTAGTTGGTTTTATTTTGTGATTTGAACAAATTGACATGGATTCGAAGCAGTTCATCACTTGTTGCTGTTTAGGATCGTAATGAATTGGACTACTTCGAATCTATATTAATTTGTTTCAGGTGTTTCTGTTTATGACTTAGGATCCTAAAAAATTTGTTTCATGATCTCAATCCAATTACCCTTTGACCCTTTTTTTCTTTTTTTTGCTTCCGGGGACATGACTATGCATGATAGGGATTTAAATAGCGGCCACAATAGTGGTTATTCTGCAGTTTCGTCTCTCCATGCTGACGGTAATCCCCCGACCGCAATTTAAATCCCGTACGTGATAATCTTGGGCCGTGTTAGACATCCTGTTTTAGATTGTTCTGTTTCGTGAGGAAGTGGCCATTCAAAACTTTTCTACAGATGCGATAAGACATCAATTCCTTTGATTGAAACATTTAGATTAAGTAACAAGACCGGCGGATGGAAATGGCTACCCACCAAAGAGAGAAACAAGTTCTTACCGGGGTGTAAAAGCCATGCTTTTCCATTATTTTGCATTTATTCGTTTTGTTTCGAATTATTCATAGATGGTTCTCTCCTAAGCATGCCGCAGATTTCACCCATGTTAAGAATACAGGAGATGCTCATTTTTGTTATGAATTTTAATTGTTTGTCGCCATTCCTGGTATTCTTAGAATATGGTTTCCTTTATCTGTTCATTATTTGCAGAATACATGAAGTTGAACCAGGAAGATATGAAATTTGCAAGAGGTTGTGAAAGATGAAAGCATTCGGTTCGAAAATCGAGTGATTTAAGTTCTTAAAACTGGTTTTTTGTTAGATAAATCAAGGTTAGATCCGAATTAATCGAATAAAAATAAAATAAAATTAAACGGAATTTTAATGAATAAATTTGGAATAAACGAAAATACAGAAATAATAAAACAGATTCGAAAACAAACGCAAAAACGGGTGACTGAGGCCTGCACGGACACAGTTTCCTTAAGACATATTCAAGTCGTTTGATCGTCGGTCTCTCAGGATATAACAGTCGAATGGAATTCTGCAGCAGAACTACTGGAGATTCCACGAACAATCTCGAGCCTTCGGCTATCGCCAGAAAATACTATGCAGTTTTTGAAGAAAGAAAACAATTTTGGTTGTGTATTAAAATTGAGCTTATGAGGTACCGTTGTAAAGATCTCATGGAGTAGAATAAGACCGTAATAGTGCTTTATTCGAAGCTCCATCTCTACACATTCGAAATATGGCTCAAAGTTCTATCGAACTGGGAAATGTTATGGCTTGAGCATTTGGGACAGGTTCTGTATTGCCATCTTGCAATACACAATTCTATCATGGTTGAAATTTGCTATTATTTGGCACCACCACTTCATGTATCTGTTGTTCCTTTGTTTTGATTCGGCAAAGAGGTTGAAATTTGCTTTTAACTTGCATCCGAAATCGAATTGTACGGTATTTGGTAAATCTAATCCAATGTTCTAAATGTGAACCCATTTCTTCCTGTTTGCTGGGTTTTGCATAATCAGATTATATTTGCGTCGACATATTCTATTATATGCTGACAAACATGTACATTTAATGAGTTTAACCAAGTTAATCGAAAGAATGTACAAAAACAAAGATTACAGGGACAGAGAAAAGATGGGAAAAAAGTAGAAAGGGAACAAATGGATTCGCTTGTTATCAGATGAAGCAAGCAAAAAGAAATGCCAAGGGTGCATGAGAAGCAAGTATAAAATATGAAAAAAGGAAAAGGAAAAGAGCATTTAGCATATAAAATTCATTAATCATTTGGTCTTGGAATCAATTCCTATTAAATATGATCAATTTTCAGACATACCAAAGTTGGTTTATTCGGTGAATGAGATAAACCATCCTCCGCTTAATCGTTACCGTAACTCCAATATTGGAGGGGAGAAAGAAGAAGAGATACTAATGTCGATTATATGGTGGGTGAGATCCTCCGTTTAATCGTTACGAGAACTCCAAGATCAAAGACAGGAAGAAGAAGAAGAGATAGGGTATGTGTCTAGAGTTGAACTTTGTACAAATAACAAAGATCAATGAGTAACATTGCCAATGGCAAATGATCCCAAAACATGTATGCAAAAGCTAGAATACCTATTGTAAGGATTAAAAGCAAGCACAATACATTTCTTGAAGCAACTTGGGATTCTACGCAACGGATCATGCATTTCAATGAATATAAAAAAAACACAGCAATGTTCAGAATGTGCTTACAGCAAAAAAGAAAAACGGCATTGCATTACAGGCTACATACAGCAATGCACAGAAGCGACATACGAAGCTTAGTCAAGTAACTACATTAGTAACAACAAGAACAACAAAGTTCAAATCATAAACTTCATAAGCTCCATCCGCTAAACTTTATCACATTGATCTTCCTTCTCTACAATCACATTGACCTTCTCGTACCTGAAATCATTGTGACCCAGTTCACACTTGACTGGGAACACTGTGTGCCTACTAACGGAAATCGCCCACATAAACAGCACAAGGAACGCAAACAATGCTCCACACCCGGTAGCGAAGATCAACCTAGCTAGAATCGTCAAAGCACAAGACTTCCCTTTTTCTTCCCTAACTTCCTTACTATCCTTATCCATATAACCTCTCGGATCAGCAGGTAATGAATGCATCCAACTCTGAACAGCCCTTACCCTAAATCTCCATGAATAAACATTAACATTGCTACTAATCTGTGAAGATTCAGCATTGGCCGTTGATATTATGCCAACAAAAACATCCTCATTACCCCACATTTCTATCAGATCAATTTGGTATGCTAGAATTGGGTTCAAAGGCCTATTTTGATCATGCTTACTCAATCTAACTTGTAAAAGTTTCGAGCTTGAATCATATTCAACCCAAGATTTCAACACATCCCCATTGTTTAACACTAAATTCAGAGATGACAAATTGCTAACCCTAACAGATTCAAGACCATGAATATCAATTCGTACATGATTCGCATTAAAGTTCCCAGCTTTATCATCTTTCTTAGTATCAAATTCAATACCCAGAAACGTATTTTCACCAGAAAGACCAAAAGGTCCTTGACCCTGAAATCTTGTGTGAAAACCATTAGGAATAAGAACAAAAGCTAAACCGTCACAATTACCGGGAGCTATGGAAAAGGAAAACTCGGTTGAAAACGACGTCGGTTGATCCACATTCCTCACCGATGTGGACTTGAAGGGCTTGTCCAGCAATAAAAGCCCGGAACTTGGAGCGTGAGAGCGCGTGAGCTGTACGTTAGAGCTTCCATCTTCAACCCTTGCATCACCGAAGAGGGAAATGTGGGGATCAAAGCTGGGGTTGTTATGGAGGGCTTGATGGGCAAAAGAGGAAATTGGTTTTGCTGTGAGGAAGAGGAAGATGAACATTCGGAGATTAGAAGAGAAAGTATAGCTGCGACGTGAAGATGTAGCCATTGTTCTACTATGTATTTGCAGGTTTTGGAGGAAGGGATGGTGTGAAGGGGTGATTTTATAAGGGGCCTTCCCAATTAAAAGGGTTCCAATTTCAACTTTCATAGCAGTTGGCAAAGAATAAAGATTCCATTTTGGGATACGAAGAGTGCTTTGATTTATTTTGTTTTGGGTAAACTACACCAGTGACCACCGAACTAATTGGGTATAACTATTTTGACCATCGAACTATTGAACTCGTCAATCAGACCACCAAACTAATAAAATCAACTTATTTTAACCACCGTCGTTAAAAAGCTAACGAAGAGGTGACAGAAGTGCCACTTGGCAGTTAACATGAAAAATTTAAAATTATATGTTTAGTCCGTGTTATTTACTTATAAAATCATTTTGATCCTAATTTTATTTTAGTCAAATAAAATTAATTAACCAATCAAATGATGACACATGTCATCACCCAATTGGATTAATTTAATTTAGTTTTAATTTATTTTATTTAATATATTTAATAAAACAAAAGTGCATTATGGTGGTTTGAACCTGGGACCAAAGGGATAAAATTTCAAGCTTTTACCATTGATCCAAACTGCTTTTAATGTTATTATTTGCACCTTTTATATACATATATTGTAGTGCAGTAAAAGTTAGGGAAAAAGAAGTAAAAATGGTTGAAATACGACTCGAACATAGATTACTTGGGATGTGTAAATCACACAAACATTCGAATTAATTTAAATCTGAAAACTATTAAATATTCGATTTAAAAGAAAAAAATCGATTTAAAATATTCAAATATTTTTCCTTTTTTCATATTTAAATCGAATATCTAAAAAATAAATTTGATTTAAAATATTCGAATATTTTTTCTTTTTCTTATTTTTTCTCTTTCATATTTAAATATTCGAATATTTTCTCTTTTTCATATTTAAATATTAGATTTAAATATGAAAAAAATGAAAAATATTCAAATATTTTAAATCGAATATTTTTTATAATCGAATATTTAATAGTTTTCATATTTAAATATTCAAATATTCGATGTTTGTGTGATTATACACATCCCAAGTAATTTATGTTTGAGTCGTATTTTAACCATTTTTACTTCTTTTTTCCCTAACTTTTACTACACTATAAGATATGTATATAAAAGGTGTAAATAATAACACTAAGAGCAATTTGATTCAATGGTAAAAGCTTGGGATTTATCCCTTAGTCCCAGGTTTGAACCACCATAATTGCCCTCCTCTTTTCTTCTTTAAATTTCCTTTAACCAGGTGGTGACACGTGTCACTACCTGATTGAAGGAAAAATATATTAAATATTAAAAAAATAAATTAAAACTAAATTAAATTAATTCAATTCAGTGATGACACGTGTCATCATTTGATTGATTGATTAATTTTATTTGATTAATATAAAATTAGGATCAAATTGGTTTTATAAGTAAATAACATGGACTAAACATATAATTTTAATTTTTTTCTGTTAACTGCCACATGGTACTTTCGTCACCCTTTCGTTAGCTTTTTAACGGCGGTGGTCAAAATAGGTATCCCCAATTAGTTCGGTGGTCACTAGTGTAGTTTACCCTTTTGTTTTTGTTTGTTTTACCAAATAATTTCAGGGTAAATATACCACAAGCCATTTAGTTATAGGTTTAATAGCAAATAAAATATTTTTTAAAATGATATTTAATAACTCAATTATAGATTTAAAATAACATATCATTATTTTTTGGGTTAAATGTCGATAATTTTTTTCAATAAGAAACACATTACAAAATGAGAAACAAAACAAATAAGAAAAAGAACAAATACGAGAAAGAGACGAAGAACACAAACTAAAAACATAGCACACAAGACAAAAAACAAACAAACATGCATCATGGTACAGAGAGAACAAAGCACAAGAGAAACAGATCTACAAGGTCAAGAGAGAGCCACAATAAGAAACAAGAGACATCGATAATCACGGAAAAATAAGACGATAAAAAATATAGTAAGACATGTCATTGACAATATCGGGTCAAAATCAAGAGTCATCGATGCATGGTAGACAAGAAGAAAAAGCCGGGACAAAGGTTTAAGGCTAAACTGTCATCAGATGGCTGAGATGGATCCTGACCGCCTTCAAAGGCCAAAACAACCCTGCAAAAATAGATCCAAACTCAAAATTCAGCAAACAAAAAAAATTGAAGAAAAGGAACTGAATGGGAGAGAAAGGTCTCTTTTCCATATCAACATTCAAACTACCATCTCACTTAAAGGCTTGAGGTAGAGACCCTAACCGTCAGAGACTAGATCTCATCGAGTAGGCCAAAGAAGAACTTCGAAAAGACCACGAGCCGAAGAAAAAGTAAAAGTAGTTATAGAGAGAAAAAAAGGAATAAGAAAAAGCAGGGGCGGTTGACTGTCGTTGGGGGATTCTAAGGTTTTCTGCAAGAAAAGAGAGACTCAAATTAAATTGTGATAAATAAATTATTTTGTCATTATAATTGAAACGACTTAGTATAATAATAAATTAGTACCTAAAACTTATGCATTTTATTAATTTGATCTTAATTTAGAATAATTCAATAAACTTAACTCTTCATATTTAAAATTTTCAACATTGCACTATCTTGACACAATGTTCGACCACTTATCACAATTCATGTTATTGTCTATCAGTCTTATAATAAACATATGTGTGTGATAACTTGATGGACACAGTCACTTCACTACTAGACAGTTGACAGAATAATAAAACATACTCGTTACGACCTTAACAACGCCTGTTAGTAGACACAATCATTTCACTAATAGAATTTTTAAATATGAAAGGTTAAGTATGTTTAATTATTTAGAATTAGTAACAAATTAATAGAATGCATAAGGTTCAAGGGACCGAAATTGCTATTACACTAAACCCTTGTTTCAATTTTAATGGTATAACGACTTGTTTGTCACAAATATTTTAATTGAGTGATATGTTTGTTTATAAACCTATAATTAAATGACTGAATTGTTACTTTTAGAAGAAAAAAAAGACATATTTTGTTTCTAAACCTATAATTAAATGATTGAATTGTTATTTTAAAAAAAGAATTACATACAAATCTCTCCCTTAAAACTCTTGCCCTCCTCTCTAAAAAAAACCCTTTCATAGCGCCGCTTGTTCATCGACCACTGGCTGCCAGTGGCCTAGCTAGGTCCCCCAGGCTTAATAACCTCATCCACCGTTGCTGAGTCACCTGACTTTCCCGTAGGGCTCTTATCTCCACCACTTGTATCGAGTTTTTGAGGGGGACAATTCTTCATAAAACGGTTACTCTGACGCTTGTTTTGGGTAGCCTGGCTCACCGACGGCCTGGAAACTATTAGAATATAACTGGAAATTAATTTCAATTAGTTTGCAATTTGTTAAAAAGTTGTTAGATGCCTTGGGTTGTTAGTAGTTGGGTTATAAATACCCAAGTATTGTAATGGGTTCATTATCCAATCAATTTTATATTTCAATAAGAGATTTCAGATTACTATTTCGTTCTCCCTCTTATTTTACACATAAAATCCCTAACCACCGTTCTTCATCACATCTTCTCCACCTCCGTTCACCTATTAGGCTATCACCGACCGTTATGGCCACTTTCTCATATGGTATTATTCGCCATCAATGGTCCTGACGTCGATCCTCTTCCGCTACTACTGTTCGAATTTAGTTCATTGTTGCCTTGTTCTCCATTTACTTCTCTATCGATTTGTCTATTGAAGCTGCTGTTAACGCCACCGATGTGGTTTTTATTTCTTGATTCGGAGTTCTGTTCTTCGTTCTCTATTGTTCGACGGTTGATTTGTTGATCTCATTTCCTTCGCAACTACAAACTCGCCTCTATCTTCGTTTGTGTCAGACTTCATCCGACAGCTCTTGTAAAACCTCATTCACCTACAAATCATAATCGGTAATCAGTAGATCTCACTCTCAAGAGCTTTGCACTCAACTCATTGTATTGTGGATTTTCGTCGGAATTGCAATCCAATTTTGATTGCATGTACCTCTTTAGATATGGATTTTCTGTGTGACTTCAATCCTTGGCGAGATCTAATTTTGATTCGATCTGGTTTGCTTAAGTTTGGTTCTGCAAATAGATGTGGTCACTGATGTTTTCTCATTCCTAATTTGAATCTTGAGGTTCCATGAGATTTTATAGTATTTTTTATCAGAATAGTTCCTTGATTAGTTAATTGGTTCTACTGATCTGTCATTTTTCACTCTGATGTCTTTTAATTCTTTATTCTCTGTTTCATTGATCTATTGGAGTGTACATTAAAGCTTTTATCTGATTTAATTTTGGTTAATGAACTCAATTGATGTTGGTTTGGTAGTTCGTTGGTAGATAGTCAAATTTTTCTTTTATGGTTCACATATATTAGACTTTGTCATATATGCATAATATCTTCAGTTTTCTTTCTTCTTTGCTACTCGATGCTCAGTTGAATCTACTATGGTGTTGAGTTTGTGTTCTCTGTATTTGTTGCTATACATGTTGCAAGGGTTTTGACAGCCTTAGTTTGTGAATAATTTGAGGATATTGGATATAGATTGAAATTCTGTTGGTGTGTGGGTTATGTGACTTGAATTTATTCATCTGCATCTCCTTTGATGGTTGCTGATTATTCTTTTTCAATTGATTGTGAAAGTTGGTGCTAATTTCTGATACATTGAGTGGTGAGTGATAGTGGAAGCTGAGATCTGTCTTGAGTTAAGTTGGTTGTGTGTATATCGGTTATGTTTCATATTGCTGTCGAAACTAGTGATAATTTGTTATGATTAAGTGTTGGTCAATACTGCTACATAATTCTGCTGCTCATGAATTTCTTAGTTGTTTGTTTACTTCTTTCATAAGGGTTACCTGAAATTTTAGTTTAACAGCCAAGTTTGCAGGATAAAAATATTCTGGAGAATGTATAGTGTTTAACAACCTTGCATTCTTTAACCAGGCATAAGAGTGTGTTTAACAGCTTTGCTCCTAACAAAAGAAGGATCGAATAAGTGATGAAGGAAGACATTTAAGAAGAAAGAAGGATAAATTTTTAAGGAATTTTGAATAAGAAAAATTGTAGAACAGAAAAGTGAGTAAAAATGTAAGAATGAAGAACACCTTCGATTCTTATTAAACCGTTAAACAAGATATACAATTTTTCTTTTGAAGGAATGTTGGATAAAAGAAAAGAAGATAAAGTTAAATCTTGTTCATGTATCAGCCTTTAGCAGTTTTTGCATTTATTAATAAAATTCAAGGGTTTTCATTTCACTTGCTATCAGCTCACAATTCTAACATAATATGTTTTTGATTCAAGGAGTTATATTTTTTCTTTGTGCTCATAGTTTCATTTCACTATTTTGATTCAAGAATTTCAGAAGAAAAAAAGAAGATAGGATGAATGTTAGGATATATCTAGGAATTAATTTCAATTAGTTTGTAATTTGTTAAGAGGTTGTTAGATGGTTTGGATGGGTTATAAATATCCAAGTACTGTAATGAGTTTATTATCCAATCGATTTTATATTTCAATAAGAAATTTCATATTACTATTCTGTTCTCTCTCGTATTTTACACCTAAAATCCCTAACTATCGTTCTTCATCACATTTCCTCCACTTTCGTTCACCTTTCAGGCTATCACCGTACGTTATGGCCGTTTTCTCACAGAAGCTAGGCGACGCTTCTACCGTCTGTTGTTTTGTCTCTCTTTATTTTTTTCTTTTATTTTTCTTCTTCTCGTGTTATTGCAGGCGAGGCGTATTGGTGCCGATCGCTTTTCCAACGATCTGATTGGTAATGTGATTCAGCTTTGCCTCCCCTCGCCCATTTAGCCTTCGATGATTCTTTATATCTGGACGTGAAGTTGTCGTTTGTTGCTTCACTACATTTTCATCACTATCTTCATCCTTCAGCGACCACCAGAATGACATGCAGTCATTGACTCCGATTATTGACACCTTCTCTTTTCGGCTTTGGTCGGATGCGCTTGTTTTCTCTTATGTTTTCTCGGGGGTTCTTTCAGTCATGCTTCTCTGTGTTTTTATTTTTTTCTTTGTTTGTTTGTCGGTTTCCATGACCGATTGTGTTGTTCTTTTGTTGTTTCTCATGATTTCTGTTTGTTTCTTTTTTAGTCATTTTGTGATCATTTTTTAAATTTGTTCCGTTGTGTTGTCCACTGGTGGTCCTTGTCCAATTTTTATATTGTGTTTTTCTTTTTTATATCAGTTGCTTCTGTTTGAAAAGAAAAATGACATACTTGTTAACATATATGGTATAATTTACCTATAATTTTATATTTTTGAATAAACTACACAATCACTTGACTACCATTTTAATCACAGGAAAAAAGTTTTTTTCTTTTTCAAAAACCACCAAATTAAGCCATAAAACATTTACCTGTAAGTAGGGGTGTTCATATCCGGGTACCCAGATTTTTGGGTAGCTAAAAGTCGGCCCGTGACCCGGACCATAAGAATCGAGTACTCGGTTTACTTATATATATATATTTAAATTTATTTTTTAAAAAATACATAGGAAACACATAAAATTTCATGATATATATTTTAAACACAAAAATTATTGATTTGAGGTTAGTTTTAAGAGAGAAATATTTGGATATATATATTAAAGTTTATCGACAAAAGAAGGTATTAAAAATATTAATCTTGATCATGATTTTTCTTTCGACTCTCATATTGACAAATTAATATAAATATTTTTAAAAAAAATTGTAAACTTAAAAGTATATAATACAAATATAAAAAGAAGTTAGAGATTTAAAATTAATTTTAAGAAAAAATAATAAGAAAAATAAAATAAAAATAGAATTTAAAATATAAAATATATAAATATTAAAATTAACGGGTCGGGTCGGGTACCCGGTTATAAAAAAAATGTTCTTGACCCAGTTCAATTATCCGGAAAAAAATTGCGAGTCGGGTACTCGACCCAAAAAATTTGGGTACTTTAATATAAATACTCGATAAATTTTAATCGAGTCGGATAATTCGGACCGGGTATTTTTGAACACTCATACCTGTGAGGGTTGGATAAGGAATTCAAATTCAGGTCCTTGTAGTTGTACAGTCCTCAATAGCTAAACCATCAAATTCGAGCATTACATTTGTTAGATAGTTGAAAACAAAATATTCTAGGTAAAATTTTAAAATTTTGGACTTTAGTTTCACTTAAAATATTTTTTAATATGCTGGTATGATACAAAAGTTGCATCTGTTCAATTTTTTTAATCTTCTTTAATAAGGCACACACATCGTATAAAATTAGTGCTCGAACCTGAATCACTTAAAAAATTACATCATCATTTATCGTTGGGACAACATAGAGTGAGATAAAATATTTTATTTTGAACTTTATAACAAATGTGTTGTTTGAGTTTAGTGGTTAAAACAATTAAGGGATTTATAAGTACCTACGTTCTCTAGATCTTACCTTAAAAAATAAATGTTTTCGTTTTTTTTTTACGAATTTTCAAATTATCAGATTTTAATATTTACTACCGACGAAAACTAATCACGAGGGACGAATAAAAATGAAACCTATTATTATAAGTTATAACAATGATGCGTGGGTTTGGTGTGGTGGTTAAACTATTGACGGTGTTATAAGGGATTTTGGTTTAAATTTCATATCAATCTTAAAATTATAAATATTAAACATAAATTATGGAACATGGTATTAATAAAAATATACATTATTCCCTCAATCGAAGGTAATCGTTATAAAACAGTAACAGAACAAAGCTTCCATCATTAATGAGTCGGTGCCGTAGACAATATTAGGCTTCAAAAACCCAACACCGTCAAAGAAATAACCCAAAGACCTGCTGCAAATTCGGCTTCCTTGAACCGGTGGTTTTTGGCCGCTTTTGATTTCTGAGTTTCTATCACAAAAGCAACTTCTATTTTTTTATATAAATTTTAAATCTAATTTTAATTCTACTCATAAAAAAAAGTCTAGGAGAAAAAATGATAGTGCTCTTAATGAGTCTAGAACTCATTACTTAAGGGGAATACGAGGGAACAAAAATGAACAACTTGATCAACGGTGTAGATGTTAAAATTTAAATTTTTATTTAAAGATAGAATCCTCTTACACTATGTAATACTTGAAATTTTCACACTTTTTAAACAGTTGGAGGAATGTAAATAGATATATAAAATTAACAGTAAAAAATGTGAGCAGATCCTACTCTATATATATTAGCCTACTAAATAATATCAGGATTCAAAGACTGATCAATTTTTATTTTATTTAAAAAAAATATTTGATGAAAACAGTAGCATTTAAATCGGAGTTTAATTCATTAAATCCATCAGTTACCAATATTTGAAACCGTGTCATCCTGCTGTGATGCCAGCCAGTTGCAGCAAAACACGCCAAGAAACTGTTGTGAGAAGAATTAGATGACGCTCCAAACAACTCCGACAGTATGATCCAAAGTCCAAACACAATGCAAATAATAATGAAAATGATATATGGTCCGGCGATTGTTCATCTTGTTCCTCAATGATTAAGGGCCTGTTTAGCAACGTTGAACCAACGCCCAATTTTATGGACGCCCGTTTAGGCAATAAAAGTTGAAAAATGGTGTGACGGGAATACGAGCGTTTCAGGCGCAAAATTCTTTAAAAACGGCGGCAACACGACTCTTTCAAATGTGTTTAACAATACTTCAGCATGTGACGATGAAACGAGCGTTTCAAACGCCTAGCTGAACGAACCCCTTAATTAAGAATTTGATTTCCGTTTATAAGAATAAAGTATATTTCATAATCAATTATTTATGGATCCCTTAAATAGTAGGGGAATAAGACCCAGAGTTGAAAGTGTTAAAGGCCCAAGTGAGGGTAAGTTAAATTTCCAGCAGGGAAGACATGTTAGATCATAGATGATGGATCCCTTTCCTCAGTTTCACTTTCAATGATTAAGAAACTTCATTGAGAGACACATATGAGGGAGAGCAAAGTAGAAGGGAATTGAGTTGTTGCACCAATGCATCAAAAAAAATATACAAATTCTGCTCGAAAATGACACTGCAAAATCTTATGATGCTCACTGGACTCAGCTTAACCCAAAACATAATTTCGACTTGGAAAAAATTTCAAATAAAGTTTCGGTTATAAAATGAGAATTCAAAAAATTCAATTTTTTTAGTAATTAGTGTATTAGTTTTTAAGTTTGGGTCAAGTCTCACAATTTTGTTTGATGCTGATATATGTATATCACACATGAAAAAATATAAAGAGATATATCATATATGTTTATAGAAAGTCGTTTAAACTAGAACCAATTACTACCATAACATTATAAATATCTACAATTAAATTTAAATAAAAACTAGAACAACTTGACTCGAAAAAAAAATCAAATAAAGTTTGAGTTATAAAATAGGACTTGTAAACACGACTAACTCGAAATCTTTTTACTCGACTTGACTCAATCGAATGCTCACCTCTGCCTATAATATAGCCATAAACAATAGGCATTTTCCAATTGGCATAAATTCAAAAAATACCCTAACGTTTGACTGAATAATCACTTTGGCCTCTATTCCTTTTTTTGAGCAATTCAACCTTCAATGTTTAATTTTAGGTCAAAATGGTCCCTCTGCGGATGGAAATTTTAGAAACTGGCGGTAAACAGTTTGAAATGACTTTTAGAATCATAAGTCAATAGAAAAATATTTTATATTTTATATAATTTTATAAAATTATTTTTTGACTGGTGTAATATTTTTTCAAGTCAATACATTTGTCCATATGATATTGTCATGTCTGCATGCACTGCCATATAGGTTTATCATGTTATTTCAAGCCATTTACCGTCATTTAACTGGCAATTTTCATTCGCAGATTGACCATTTTGACTCAAAATAAAACGTTGAGAATTAAATTGTTCTAAAAAAAGAATAGGAGCCAAAGTGACTAATCAGTTAAACGGATATTTTTTTGATTTTATGGCTTTCCAGTTTTGCCAATGTTTTCAAGTGGTGGGTGCACATGCAATGCATGCTTACCCAGTTTGAGTGCGAGATGTTTTCAAAATTGTAATTACAGACACAAACACATTTCTTCCCAACAAAAGAAAACCCCTAGGTGGACCTGTTCTAGTTACACCCTTCTTCAAATCCTACTCAACATTTTATATTAAAAAAAATCAGACAAGAACAGGAGAGAAATATCAACACTTCTATGTCTTGTATCAACCCATAGAAATAGTGGAAGCTCATCCACACAAAAGAGGTGGGTCATAACTCTTAACAATTTTGTATGATATTTTTTCTTTCTTACCATTTCCAGCTACTGCCTGCATCTTCTCTCTTAGCTGTAAATCTGTATAACCTATTTAAATTTTTTTTCCTAGATTTAATTATTTAATCTTATTGAGATTATGCTTATAAATCTATAATCTTACACATTGATGTAAGGTGACCAAACACTTTATAGAAACATCATCCCTTCTACTCGATGGAGAGTGAAGTCAAAATACAAACATAATGATTGGGCCCCAACAATAAATATTACATTAATTCAAGGCATCTATGACAAATTGAATGTTGACTTCGACCCCCAAATAATTAATCCAGAACCACTTATATAAATTATGGTTTAGCTTATAATTATTAAGTTCCGCATGTTGTTGATATAGTTATTAGATATCATTTTCTTTCTTTAATTAAAAAAAGGGTGTTCTTAAATTGTCTTTGAATTTGTATTTTGGTGTTCAGAATTTTACATAGACACTCCTTACAAATATCCAACCTTGATCGACTAAAATTGAAATATAGGTTAAATTATTTCGAATTACAATATAATAGCAAATTTTAAATGTAAATATAATAGAGGGATCAAAATGTAGTTTGTGCGTCCTTGGTACAGATAGTGTAGTGAAAGGAGGAGACATTTGAAATACACATTTCACATTCAAAGGACAATTTGTACACTCTCAAATCTCAATGTCCAAAACAAAATTCTTCCCCATCTGAACATAGGGACCCCTTTCTTAATTTCAGCACGGAATTAAATCTTTCTTTTTTAATGTTAAAAAAACAACATTTTCGACCGACCATATCCTCATGCAACCATGGTCTTCAACATCTCAGGTTTGTATAGGTTTTAGTCTCGCCTGCAATTTTGTATCATATTTTTCGCTAAAAAAAATCTTAAAACGTAATTATTATTTGAAGGCATGTGGCAAAAGGGGAATATAATAAATATAACGTGAAGATGTTAGAATGTTGGGGGTCATGTGCTCGGAGGGATCAAGAAGAAGAAGAAAAAAACTAAAGACCCCTTTTCTTTTCTTTTCTTTATAAAAAAATATGTAGTAAGATTTTACAGGATTTTTTTTAAAGGTTTCTCATGTGTTTGATTCCCTTGCCTTTGGGACACTCAAGGTGAGGCCCCAAAGTGCAAGAAAAAAAAGAAGAAAGTCCTTAAAAACAAACTTCCACTGCCTTGGATTCTAATTTAAGTCCTTTAAACATGTGATTTTGGGGTATTGACTTAGGGCCACTAGGTGTGGTGTGCCCATGCTACTCTATTTCTAGGACAATTCATCCATGTTATTTGATATATATATATATAGCAACTGTTTAGGCCAAGGAAAGAATCAAAGTTTTTGTCAACTTGCACTTATAAGATAGAGAGCCAACAGAAAAAGAAACTATGAATTTATAATTTGACAAATTAATTTTCAAAAATGGTGGTAAAAATTGTAGTCAAAGGCTTGTAAGAACCATTAATTGACTTTAATTTCAGGCATTGTTTTTATTCATAATGGTTTTGAAATCTGTCAATGATGATTAATTCATGGACAGGACATTGACTTATTCCAAGATATATATATATATATTCAAGAAATAACATAAAAATCCCATTTCTCCCTAAAAAATTCTAAATAAACCTAATTAATTTGCTTCGAAATCACATTTTTAAAAATATTTTTGGGAGGGGGTTTCAGAACTGTGAAATAATTAAAGACCCTCCACAACTAAAGAAATAATTTAACTTAAACTAAGCTTGATTAAGTATAAAGAAAAGATCAGAGGAAAAAACACTTTCCATATAAAAACAAATGAAAGGAAAGAAACCCTACCAAACCCAAGTGAGAAGAAGAAGAAGCAGAAACATGCAAATGATTTTAAACACTTACATGATTTGGACGACGTTAAACTTAAATCCATCGGCGGCATGCCATTTTCCGATGGGTTTAGAGGCAAAGTCATCGGAATATTCTTGGTGAATTGAAGCAACCAAAGGAGGAATCCGAAGGGATAGCATGATCCAAAAGAAACAGAGGGTTGAGAATGAAGGATCAATGCGATCCCTTTGGATACCTACTCTAGCACCTGCCGTGTTCAACCACACACCTAACTCCCCCCTTCCTTCTCCTTTTATAGAGGAAAGAGGTGTTTGAGCGGAGCCTCCCTATAAAAACACAGGCTGTAAGTGCTCAATTAACCCTATAAAATATCATTAATACACGTACCATAAAATTATTAGTGAGACATATAAGAGAGTCCAACGAATTCTATTATAAAGGGTTTGAGTGGACAATTACGAGTATTTCGCTAAATTAGATTATATTTTTTGAAGTTATAAATATAAATTATAATCACTAAATTAATTGATACATATATGAATAATTTTTAATCAAAATTGATTGTTACAAAGTATAATCAAATAAAAAAAAGTAACATATTAAAAGATTTAAATTAAAATATATATATTTTAAAAAAAACCCATATTTTTTTAATAAAGACTTCATTCATTCAAACCAATAAAAAAACAGCAAAAAAGACATCAAAAACCCAGATGAACAAGCTCACAACAAACTAAGTAAGAAAAAAAAATCCATAACCAACAAGGGTTGGGTACATTGATAAGGCACATTGCACTCCCAAAGAGGGGACGTGAGTTCGAACTTTGAAGACGACATTATTAGAAAGGACAGTCACACATTTCGAATATGAACCGTAAGACGAACATGTATATTACCAAAAAAAATCCATAGTATAAACAAGACGCGAGTTGAACTTAAATACTAAGGACTCGAGATTTCAATCCTTGTCATTTATGTCAAGGCATCATCGACATTAAATAAATATATTTAATTAGGGATTTGGAGTTAAAAGGGTAAATTAGAATTTTGAAAAATCCTTGTTTAGCATATTAAGTTAGAATTCGAGCTAATGCAATTAGAGATGTCCGTTAATCGAGTTGGGTCACAGCCATTTCTTTAAGATCTGCATTTAAGCCCAACATTTTAAAAATTATTTTGTATTAATAATTAATTCTTATTTACATATATACTACTAATAAAAATTTGACTAAATTAAAATATCTTTATTTTAAATGATAATTAGAATTATTATAAAGATATTTTTAATCAAAAAATATAAAGATGTTTTTTTTTTACACTTTTACAAAATATTTCAAATAAAGAACAAAATATTTATCGCTTATTATTGTTGAATAAATTTTTAAAAATATATTTTTATAGAAAATATATTCTTTTTTTATTAATAAAGGGATACTATGGCAAGCCTCGTTAAAAACCTCCCTAACCTAAATGGAGGAAAAGAGTACCCACAATAGTATTACATAGGCCCGAAAATAACCCGAAAATACATCCAAATCAAATGGTAAGACTAGGTAAATCCTCATGCAACAACGTTATCACCGCATCCGGCGGAGCATAAAAATAGCTAGGCTCATAACCATTCCAGGGACCCAATTTAGCAAGAAAATCGACAATCCGATTTGCATCTCTAGAAATATGACGAAACTCAATCAAGTTAACCTGTGAAAGCAAACGACGGACAGAACCTAAAAGCGACAACGGACCAACATCATCCCTCTCCTTGTGTATCAAACGAACCACATCAAGACAATCCGATTCAACGATCAACGCCCCAACATTGCAATCTAGCGCACATCTCAGGCCCTCATGAATCGCCCATATTTCCGCTTCAAGAGCACTACAACGACCAATGAATTTCGAGAAACCACGAATCCAAGACCCCGCGGAATCACGAAGCACACCCCCACAAGAAGCACGCCCCTCGGAAAGATCACATGCTCCATCCACGTCAAGTTTCCATACATTGCCCGACGGTGGAGACCACCTCCTCTGCTGTCTTGTATCCAACACGGAACCACACCCAGCACTGTAGTGCAGCACATCTCTCCCCCCAGCAACGTCTTGGTCGTTCCCTGCACCAGCCGCCTGGCCCGCGATAGCACATCGTCAACACACGGCCTTGCATTGCCAAAGACAGCGCCATTACGCGCTAACCAGAGATACCAAACAATCGCCCCAAACAGCAGTCCCCACTGCTCCTCGCCACTGCCGATATTGCCTCGCAAATTCCCGCTAATCCAATCCTCAATTGGAACCGTGAAAAACCAGCCCCGGTTAGCATCTGGAACCAAGCGCAACCACGTGTCCTTCGCCGTCAAACATTTTAGAAACGCATGGTCAATTGTCTCATTACTATGTCCGCATAACAAGCATTCTGTTGTGTCCGTGATGTGCCTCCGACATCGTTCACTATTCGTCAACACCCGCCCCTTGCACAACAGCCATAAAAACAAACGAATACGTTGCGGACCCGGAAACCACTGCAAACTTCGCCAAAGATTCCCTCCCGATACTTCTAGTTCATCCCGCTTCGCCGCATAAGCCGACTTAATCGAAAATTTCATATTCGCATTCCAACTCCACCCTACGGCGTCGATCACCTCACTGTTCACAGGGGAATGGATTGCAGCAATTCTATCAACAACATCACTCGGCAAGTGTTGTTCAAAGCGATCAAAATCCCAATCCCCCTCACTATTCCGCATATCATGTAGGGAAACAAAATCTTGTTGCAGCCCACTCGGAGAACTCGCAAGGTTTGCGAGCGGCCCAACACCCCGGATCCAATTATCACGCCAAAAATCGATACATGTTCCATTACCGACTCTCCAAACCAAGCCCTCCCGAACATCTTCCCAAACCGACGAAATCCCCCGCCACAAATGGGAACAATTCTGCCTAACAAGTGTATCCGGGATAATTCCACTACACTTATATTTAGCACGAAGGAACCGCACCCAAAGATGCTCTCGTTTATCAACTAAATTAAATGCGAGTTTCATGAGAAACGCATCATTCTGATCTCTTAGACATTTAAAGCCCAACCCGCCCATCGAAGTAGGTTTACACAATTCAGGCCAATTCACCAAATGCACCTTTTTGTTACCATCACAATGTCCCCAAACAAAATTTCTAATTAGGCGCTCAATCTCGTCACACACACTTAGCGGTAATTTCGTCGTTTGCATTGTATAATAAGGCAGTGTTGACAACACAGCCTTCGCAAGAGTAATACGACCGACAAACGAAAGATACTTAGCTTTCCACCCTGATAGGCGATCACGAACTTTCTGTATCATATAGGCATATGTCGATTTAGAGACCCGCTTATGTAACATAGGAACATCGAGGTACCTACCTAGATCCGTTACTTCCAAAAAAACCCACCACAGTAGTCAGATCCCGTTTCAAATTAGTGTCCACATTTTTCGAAAAATAAATATTCGATTTTTGCACACTAACCTTCAATCCAGAATACGTACAGAACTCAATGAGAACTTCCCGAATCACGTCCAACTGTTCCATCGACGCTTCCGCAAAAAGAACCATATCATCCGCAAACATCAAATGCAAAATAACAAGACCCCGTCGAGAAGTACAAAAGCCCTTCCACTGACCCGAAGCCACTTTCTCATTAATCGCCTGCGTCAATCGTTCCATACACAAAACAAAAAGGTAAGGCGACATGGGATCCCCTTGCCGGATACCCTTGGTATGTGTAAAGGGCTCGGTAACTGCGTCGTTCCAAATGAGGTGAGTAGATACACTAGAGACACAATCAAGAATAAGATGTCGAATATTCGAGGGTAAACCAATGTCTTGCAAAGTATCGTCGATAAAAGCCCATTCCAGCCTATCATAGGCTTTCTCCAAATCAATCTTCAGCGCCATCCAGCCCTTCCTTTCAGACTTTCTCTTCATCGAATGCACAATTTCCTGCGCCAAAATAATATTATCCGAAATAGACCGTCCCGGAACGAAACTAGCCTGATTGTCTGAGATCCAATTTGACAGAAAAGGCTTAATGCGATTAACCACCACTTTGGTCACAATTTTATATAACACCGTGCACAAACTAATAGGGCGAAACTGACTCATCGTTTCAGTCGAAGTGACTTTAGGAATAAGAACCATAAGTGTATTATTAATGGAAGATGGGGATAACTCACCATTGAAGATACTTCTTATAAACTGACATACATTCGGCCCCACAACATCCCAATTCTTCTGGTAAAACCCTGCGTGCAGGCCATCAATACATGGAGCTTTCTACGGCCCCATACCAAACACGACCGCTTTCACCTCCTCGTCCAAAACCGGTCCACTTATCGCCCGACACATATGTACATTCAAGCTAGGAAATATACCACGAACTTGATAGACCCCTGAGCAATTTGTATCAGCCGTGAATAACACCCTGTAAAAATCAATCGCATGTTGACGCGACATCTCTTGATCAATGCTCCAGGTACCATCCCGCATTTTAAGTGCCACAATAGCGTTCGCCCTCCGACGTGCCATTGTCGATGCATGAAAGTAGTGAGTGTTCCTATCACCAAAAAGAATCCATTGGCTCCGTGATTTTTGGAACCACAAAGATTCCTCTTCCTCGAGGATAATGTCAAGCTCATCCCGTAGTTTATGCAATAAATCTGTCAGAAAATCTGATTGATTTCTCCGCAAAGCCCTATCAATGCCCTGGATTCGCGCCAACACCCTTTTTTTCCTACGCCCAATGTGGCCAAACTCCACCTCATTCCAATGTTTCACAATCTCATGAAAGTGCTGGATGTTGTTAACCACCGAAGCCGAACTATCCCAAACCGAATCAAGCATCGATTTGAACCCCGGATGATCCTGCCAAGCAGCTATAAACCGGAATAATCGTGAATCACTCCTACCCCTTACACCCCCTGGTTGAACAAAGAGTGGACAATGGTCACTTCCAACCCGATCAAGATGCACAACAATCGACTCCGGAAACTCAATAAACCAAGCTTCGTTCGCCAAACAACGATCAATCCTTTGGTAAAGATCACCCCTGCTCCAAGTAAAACCATCTCCCTTGTAATCCATCTCAACCAAACCCACAGTAGTAATAAAATCCCAAAAAAGAGTACTAATCCCCAGAACCGCGCTCGAACCCCCACACCGCTCCTCCTTACGAAGGATGGCATTGAAATCACCACCCATAATCCATGGTACGTCATCCCCCAGATTCAACTGGCGCAACTTATCCCATAGACTCCGTCGGATACCCGCATTAGGACTAGCATATACAGCCGTAAAGAAAAACCACTTGTTTCCGGTAACCTCCCGAAATTTATTATGCACAAATTGTTTAGAAATTGATAAAACCTCAATCTCTAATCCATCTCGCCAAAGAATCCAGATACCCCCACTGAAATCTCTTGCCTCAACACGAAAAGAATTCGGAAACCCAAAACAGTGAATAACTTTAGACTTTTAAAGTGACGGCGAAACTCCGCACTTGCCGCCTCATGTGTATTCCAAAACATCATAGTATTCATGGCACATTAATAAAATAGGAGTAGAACTTACTGGAGGGAAGGAAGGTTCTCCTTCCCAACGGCCAGCCCATGCATCACCGTTGAAGTCGCTTCCACTGGAACAGAGGCCCCTCCCGCCGCTGGATCAACCCCAGAATCCCGAAGCGTATCCAACTTCGATGAGAGTGACTGTACCCATTCTGTCAATACCGGGCGAGGTGGCACACGTGGTTCCGATTTCCGTGATACCTTTAGACTTTTCTTATGTATGGCCCGTATCGTCGCTCCACCCTTAACCGAATTCAACCCATGTTTCAACCTTGACGTCGATTTGATATCATGATTCCCCTCCGCAATTGCTACAGCTCTGTGAGTACCCGAAACAATCCCCGGCGTGTGTTCAACAGCCTGGGGCTCCACACCCGTCACCGAAGGAATAACATGTATGCCGCCATGCCCAGTACCATTTGTAGAACGTTCCCGAACAACATTCGAAACATCCTTAAATTGTTCACGCCCCGTCACCGTACCCAAACATTCATCCGACAGAACCCCATTCCCTTTCTCCACCGGCTTAACGCCAACCTTCCCTTCATTCACCTTCGCCCCCGAGCTACCAGCACCCTTAACGAACTGATTACCCTCATTTATCACCACTCCCTTAGAACCATTCGGTTGAGAACCCAAAGCCTTACGCCTCGGTGCCAAATTCTTATAGCCTTGTCCCGCGGAACTTTCCATCGTCCGCGAACTCTCCTGCCCTTTCTCACAATCACCCTCTTCACTATCTCCCTGCAAGACGTCAAACCGCGAGCCACTACTGTTGGCTTGAGGACCATCGCTTCTATTTCCCACCACCTTTGTTGAGTGCCGACGTTGCATATCCACAACCATCCACGGTCCAAACAGGTTGTCCTCAGCTATGACTTCATCGGATGGTGCAACAGAGCTAGTTGCAGCCAATTTCTCCCCCTCCGATACCCCCGCGACATTAGTACCAACCCCACAGGAATCTTGCGAATGACCATATCGCCCACATTTAAAACAAATTTGGTGAAGACCTTCATACTCAAGCTTCTGAATAAAACCATCAATTCCAATACAAGACAGTAGGAGTTTGTTCAGATCAACCACCACAGCGAGGCGAGCAAAACGACCACGCTCACCCAACGAAGTGCTGTAATCTATCTTGATCACATGTCCAATCACATCAGCTATCCTTCGAAACAATGCCTTCGAGTAATAACGGTATGGAAGCTCCGGCAATCGTACCCACACCACAACTTTTGACGGATGCTTTTCCGATGTCGAAAAGTTCCTCGACCACGGCTGCACCGTTAAATAGCACCCAAACAAAGTCCAAGGACCTCCAGTAAGCACTTTAGTGTAGTCATCAGCAGATTCAAACTTCACTAGGAAATAATTATTATCCAGATCGATCACCTGAAAGTTCTTCTCTGTCTTCCATAGATTATGGACACGGTTCACCAGAGTCTTGAAACCGATCGCCCTCCCTAAAGGCCGAACTATGATAGTGCGTTGCATACTCTCATCAATACGCTCATGAACTTTTTCAGAAAAGGTAATCTTAGGAAACACCCCACTACGATCGATCGAGAAATCCACATCCAACACCTCAATCCCATCATCGGAATTCCCTTCCGTTCCACGACCACCGCCGGCCGATCCACCCGACACCATATCCGCATACGATATCGGCACCCTGTTACTGTTCTCCGCCGGCACCTCCATCGCCGGCCTGTCACCGTTTGCCGCTTGTACGTCCATCTCCTCGGCACCAGTACTATCTTTCGCATCTGCCGCAGAACCCTCCGACATCACAACATCCATCGCACGTGTCTTCTTTGCCGCCGGCTGCTCCTCCATCCCGGCGGGAGAACCAGGCCGCTCCAACACTGGCGGCACCACCAACTCCACCCCTCCCGGCGGCTGGACACCAGAGTCATTGTACTCTGCCACCGGTGCGTGTCCCTGCTGCTCCGAGAAGTTCGAAGGGAATGTGAACGGCATGCCTAGGGTTTTTGAATTTGATAATGAAAAGACAGTTTAGAAGTAAATAAATTAGTCCACCAGAATAAAATTTTCGTTTTATCATATATAAAATAAAATAATCAATAAATAATAAGTGATATAATTAGAAAGAAGAAAGATAGAGTAGCGGAAATAATCGAAATAATCACTAAAAGAATAAATGTACAATTTCAACCAATTAGGGTTAGTCTAAGTGGTAAGTAATTTGGTACGATTTAAGCGTGTCTCGAGTTCAAGGCGTTATGTATATAATTTTTTTTGAGAGACCCACCTACCAAAATTAGGTGTAAGACACCAGTCGGTCAGAATTAGTCATGGCAAAACTTTAAAAATCGAAAAGACAACAAAAAAATTACAATTTCAAAAAAATGTGATTGAAAGAATGAGTGGAGGAATAAATAAATATTTAAAGATTTAAGAATATTTGGAGCTTTAGAATTCATTAAAAAAACCAGTGCAGTTTTTATTTCTTACAGTCAATTTGATTTTTAAATTGAGAAAATGAATCAAATTTAGGCATTTGAACAATTTTACTACTAGTAAGTTTTAAGGCAATTTTGGGTGAAAAACCCTTTTTTAATTATTATTGGGGAAAATGGCTCCCAAAAACTATTATTTGGCAAAATGACCCCCAAACTTGCCAGGTCGACAGACCTCGCGTTGTGTAGGACGCGAGGTACGACATCGCGTTCTGCACAACGCGATTTTAGTCGACGTGGCATTGCTGTCCGTGTTAACGGTTTTACAGTACCTCGCATTCTACAGAACGCGAGGTCCCCGAGAAATTGAAACGGCGGCTGGAGTATATCGCACTGACCTCGCGTTCTGTAGGACGCGAGGTCTGTGCATTTCCAGCCTGAACAACAAGGGAAAACAAGTGTAAGTAGGCCTGTTCGAACCCAATTTCGAGCGTGTAAATTGTATATTTTTAGCGATCATCGAGTTTGGGGTTATAGTACTGAAAATTGTCTATCGTATGATACCAACATGGTTAATTTCCGTCAATTGTACAATGATTTAAAATGGCTTCGAAAACCCTATGCCATCATTTTTTTTATTGAAGTTGCATTTCAACTAATGTCGATTTTCGGTTTAGTAATCCCATTAAATTTATTAAAAACAAAAATTAAATAAACATTATAAAGTTTAATTATAATATGTAAACAAAATTATAATTCGTAAACAAAATTATAATACGACATTATAAAATTCAAAAGTGTTTTACATAAATATTAAAAACATAAGTAGAAAACAACAAAAAAAGACTAAAAATGCCTATGTCCACCCGTTCCGCAGTCGGGTGGATGACGCTCACGATCCGGATACCTCCTGTTTCCATCGTGTGGTGGTCCATGGTCCCTATCATCCTGACCATCGTGCGCGATCTGCGGATCTATGCTGGGCCCAGGCGGGGAGTAAAACAAACTACCTATCGGCGTACTCTCCACAATCGGAAACCCATACTGAGGTGGATAATCGATAAGCATAAGGTCAGTCGTGGGCGTATGGGGACGATAGGCATCAGTGGAGCCGTACTGGGGTGGAGGCATCGTCTGCTGGAAAGTCGATGGACCGCGCTGCGTCGACTACCTCTGGCTCTGGGTCTGGCTCTGGGTCTGGCTCGCTCGCCGGCTCCCGCGTGGGCGGTTTTGGGGTTGCTGTGGAAGCCCTGCTTCGCGCTCGGCCGGAGTAAGGATATGTGGCATCCCATTGTTCCTATACCACTGGGCATAATTGAAAGTGACCGAAGGACCCCCTACCATAATTTGTTGGAGAAACTCTGGGCGTCTGTGAAATCGTTGAGCCCAAAGCGCTATCCAGATAGCGTGGTGCTCGGCCCAGTCAACCTCCGTCTTCCCCTGACGCGTAAGATTGTGGAAGGAGTCCATATTTTGCGGAGGGGGTGGAACATTTTGGACGTACCCGAACTGTCGGAGTACCCTATCCGTAGAATGCCACACGCAAATTTCGTAGTTCAGCAGCGGCACGACAGAAATCTAGAGGTCTCGCTCTTGCACAATATCTGCTGGAGTAATGTCGCGAATCTCCTCTGAATCGTAGGGCGTCCACACGAACTAAAAAGAATGAAAAAGTTTGTAACGGTTATATGAAATATTATTGGAAAAATAGTATGGAAAAAACCAAAATAATCGTTGAATTACCTGGTCCTCCGTCAAGGCATCGAATCTATATCTGTATTCTTTCTGGGACTCCGGCAGGCCGGTGTGGGATAGTGTGGTGGTCCACCTTTAAATAATGAAAAAGATCGTTAAATAAAATAATTTAATAAAAAAATATAGTAGATTATGTAGTACCTCCGTAGAAGCAGAAATGACATAGGAGTGGGCTGCCTAAGCTGTGGTGTCAAAGTAGGGATCCAAAACCAAACACAAGCCTGCAGGAATAAACAACATCCTCCCATCGATGCTTTGGAGGCGTCAACGTTTCTGCAGAGGTCTCTGATAAGAAACGCCAAGACAGCTGACCCCCAAGATTTTCGTCCAGACTCATCTAAATTTGTCAGATGACGAAGCCACATAACGTGCACTTTTGTGCGAGTTTTGTCGGGCATTAATATCCCGCCAATAATGCGCAAGATGTGGGCTCGCGCACACCGCTGTGAAAATATAAATTAATAAAGGCATCCTAATTAAAAAAATGTAAGTTCATCCTAATTAAAAAAATTGTAAGTTCATCCTAAATATAGATTAAATATAGATTTAATAAATGCATCGAAAGAAATTAGTAACTTAATCCTAATTTGTAAATAAATATTTGTAATTTATCCTAAATATTTAATGTAGGCAACCTAAATATTTAATAAAGGATCATAAATATTTACTGAATTCATCCTAAATATTTATCCTAAATATTTATAATTTATCCTAAATATTTATTAAAAGGATCCTAAATATTTACTGAATTCATCCTAAAAAATTCATAAACCAGCCTAATGTGCAAATAAATAATTTTAATTTAATCATAAATATAATAAAAGCATACTAAATATAATAAAAAAATACCTGAAGTGCAACTTCATCCGCATCGGGAGGAGGGGTTCCAAAGTTGTCCTCCAAGTACGATAGAGAAATTTTCCCTCCGTCCCACACTTCATTAGGGGGCAGCACGCCCATTTGTTCAGCAAATAGGGTTGGCCGATGTGCCATCGCTATACCAGTAATAACGCTGCCATTTGTAGGCAACCCCAGAATGTAGGCAACATCCTCCAACGTGATTGTTGCCTCGCCAAATGGAAGATGAAACGTGTGCGTCTCGGGTCTCCACTGTTCTATCAGCGCGCTGATCAACAACGGTCTAATCACCCCCCCTATATAGCGAGCTATGTGCCCAAAACCAGCCCGCTCAATCCAATGCATAACAGCATCAACGGGTGCGACGGTGATACGGTTAAGGTAACATTGTAAGTTACGTTCGTATCCCTGAAAAAAATAAAAAAAATAGTTAGTAAAAATAAAAGAATATAATTTAATTAAAAAATTTAGAAAATATTGTTCCTTTATGATAGTTGGAGTTCACTTAAAGATTTGTGTTCCGCGGGGGTACATACCTTAATATTTACCGACATATCGCAATATTTTGGAGGTTGTGTGCTGCAGTAGTGGCTTCGATGGCAGCTTCTGTAGCCGCCGTCGAGAGGATCCCCGGCTACAGTTTTGAAAAGAAAGGACTTTTAAGAAGCGGGGGCGGATTCAGATCGACATTCTGCCGTGGCAGCCAACATTTTCAGATGCGGCGGGTGCCGATTACATTTGTTAATGTGGATCAAAGCTGCTACCATTTCAGAAGAAATCTGATTATCGCACTCTGCTTCTTTCAGTCGGGACCTCCGATCAAATTTGCCCGCCGGAGCGACTGAATATATTGTTTCGAATTTTATAGATAATTTATGTAGTTGTCTCAATTTACTTATTAAAGCATACATGTTGAAAGTTTTGTTAAATGAAATGCGACTTAAATTTACTTATGTGGTGTTTTTCCTTTCCTATAAATACCCACGAATTCCACCATCATTTACTCATTCCAAATTCTCTCTAAACACCCAATCCTTGCTCACCTTATGGCAAAATTTAAGGCAACATTTTATTTTCTCGATACTTATTTTGAGTCAACAATCACCGGCAAAATGTCACTGAAAGATTTAATACAGTTGACAACAATCGAGGTTAGTAAACACACCGAGAAACAAATTTCTTCCATGGAATTTCGAATCCCAACACCGTCAGCTAATGAAACGCACTACGTTATGAAGCTTACGAACGAAACAGACGTTCGTAACATGTATGACCGGCTCAATTCCGTTGGAGCTAGAGACGTCGATTTCAATGTTAAGTTTGTCAACGCCGGCGAAGGTAGTACGTCTACACCCGTAGAACCTGCTCCGAACACTGAACACACACCGTCTTCACCGGATGTTGATGCGGCTGTGGAGGAGCTGCAACTTTTTATGTACAGGCGTAGACAAAGAAAACAACAGCTGATCGAAGAACTAAACCTAAGTTCAGACGTGTCCACTGACTACGATGATTCGGATTAACCATTAAACTTATGAAATTATCTTCCAATTATGTTATATGACGTCTTATTTCATCCTTTATTAATGTTAAACGGACTTCTGACGGACACCAACAATTGTCTCAAATTCTCGAACATGTTCTCAATTACACAAACAAACAAATAGTAAATAGTACGGTTATTATAACTTCTGACGGAATATCTGAAACAAAGCAATTAAAGTGACCTCGCGTTCTATAGAACGCGATGTTAATGGACCTCGCGTTGTATAGAACGTGAGGTACTAATATCGCGTTCTACAGAACGCGAGGTACTGGTTGACCCTGCCTCCCATCAAATTTATCCCTTACTTGTCGAAAGTTAGGGGACTGCCTCCCAGGCACACGCCATTCCTGACTTGTTCATCATTTACCTGCTTATCGGTTTAGGTAATGAACAAGCAAAGTTACCTCTCGGAACCATTATTTGCCTTACACAACCAGATTCTCCGGGATTGTAAGGGCCAATAATTTTGCCTATATATGAAGAAGAACCATAAAACGAAAATATAAGTTTCAATTGGCAATCAATTCCTAGAATTTTCTAAGTATCAAAATTTCAAAAGTCTTTCATAAATATTCAAATGGCCGGACGAGGCGTTACTACGCAAGTTTACTACGATGGGCAGATATTCGAGGGTACCGAATTCGGCGTCCTTTTTCACTGCGAAGATCCGGTAACGATAAAGCTTCCGAGGAGATTATCGTTCAAGAAGTTGGTCAAGGAACTGGAGGCAAAAGTCCCTCATTTCGCTAATCATCGTTTGTCCGATGTGAAGTATCGGGTGCCAATATCTATAGACCCTTTACAGTACTCTGTATGCCAAATTGCGGAAAATGCTGATGTGCAAATGATGATGGAAGCCCACTTCGAGTATTCAATTGGAACGCCCCTCGAGCTGTATGCATCGTTCTCCGAGTCTAATCCAGTTGTCGAAATACCAAGCTGGGGCCGGGCGAATTTCGACTTCGATCCGAATGCCAACGTTGATAGCCCGACCGCAGGTCTACGGCGTGATTTTAGCCTACTCTGCCGAGACAACGAAGTTGGTGCATCGTCATCTGCTCCTCCAAGGCAGTCCTGCGTAGCTAGTATCGGGTTCGACCTGAACCAACCCCCAAACAATGAATTCGATGATCCAACAAATGCATCGTACAGTCCATACAACCCATACAATTCTTATAGTTTTGGGGGGAGGGAACGTCGGCTCCTTACGTTACGTACGACCATGAAGCATCATATGGCCGGCACTCAATGTATGTCCCTGGCACCAACTACGGTCAACCATCTATGGGGAGACATTCTTCTTTTGGGGGTGAGGGAGCGTCGTCTTCTTACATTATGCACGACCATGATTCCTCATATGGACGACACTCAAGTACGTTCAACCATCTATGGGAATACATTCTTCTTATGGTGATCTTGATTTTGGTCTTGGAAATGAGGTTCGTGAGCGATCTCGTGAGAGGTCTCCCGCTCATCGACCCCAATCCTCGCCTCGAAGGGTAATGATCGACGAAGCTCTACTATTCCAGCTCTCGGAGGATGCTTCTGACGAAGAACCGATTAGAGAACCCGGGCCAGACGGAGACGAGCTGGGGCCATTCTATCCCGAACCAGAAGACTTGACAGAGTTACCAGAAGACCCAGAAGACACTATCGTTCCACCACCAGATTTGGACGAAGAACCGACTGCCACCAACTTTCCTGTAGACGCAAGACCAATTTCTATGTTCCAGCCACCATCCCACTTCACAACGGTTGATATGGATGCAATGGACGTCCCTGATTTTCTCCATGACGACACAATAGATGGCCGAGTCCACCGTTCTGATGGTGAACTAAGAATTGGTATGGCGTTCGCGAACAAGGAAATTATGGTGGCGGCAGTTAAGCAGTACAACCTTCGTCATAATGTTGAGACGACGGTGAAGAAAACCTTAGCCAAATACTACAAGGCTCACTGCGTCCAAAAGGATCAAGGCTGTAAATGGAAAATCCGTATATCAGAGTTGAAGAGGACAGGCAACCGTTGGAAAATAACAAAACTTGAGGGGCCTCATACATGCATCGTTGCTAGCCTCAACCAGGATCACAAGAACCTGGATGCAAAGTACCTCGCGGACATCTTTTCCACACTGGTGAAAACAAATCCCAATGTGTCGGTCCCCACATGTCAGGCTGCAGCTCTAGCTGTCACCGGCTTCCGTCCAGGTTATTCGAAAGCATGGTATGCAAGGAAAAAGGCCAAAGAGGAATTGTATGGCCGATGGGAGGAATCTTACAAGGAGTTGCGCCCGTGGCTTAATCTCCTGTAGAAACACATCCCCAGAATGGTTGTCAAACTTGATACGGTTCTGGCATACGAAAATGATCGTGTCGTCCGAGGTGTTTCTCAATTCCACCGGTTATTTTGGACTTTCCCCCAGTGCATCAACGCATTCAAGCACTGCAAACCGATGGTCCAAATCGACGGCACATGGTTGTACGGAAGATATACACAGATCCTACTTCTAGCTATAGCACAGGACGGCAATCGCAAATGCGTTCCTGTTGCATTCGCAATCGTCCCGAAGGAGGATTTGGAGTCTTGGACGTTCTTCCTTATGAACCTACGAAAATATGTCCTTGATTATGTAATACGAAAAAGAAGGGATGAAGCGATGTGTGTTATTTCTGACAGAGGCACAGCGCTGCTGTGGGCGATACAAAATTTGGGTGACTATTGGAAGCCTCCATACATTCACCACCGTTTTTGCTTGCGGCACATAGCCGCAAACTACCTGCTGAAATACAAGAATCGTGATGAACGTCAACTGGTGCTCGATATGGGTACGTCATTTATGTCATTTTCATTTACTATATTACTTGTTACTCGCTTCCATTTACGACCTTTTTTCATGTGTTTTTCGCCCATAACTATTCAACTGTCATCCCGTAGGCAACTCGCACTACAAAGAAGAGGTGGCTGACCTGCTCGAGGAACTGAGAGCGAGAAACAAAAATGGCGCAGAATACCTTGAAAAAATCCCAAAGGAAAAATGGCTTCGATCGTATGACGAGGGTAAACGTTATGGTCACATGACAACGAACTTGGCTGAGGCAGTGAACTCATCACTGAAAGGAGTTTGGCAGTTGCCTATCACTTCCATTGTCAAAGCGACCTATTATCGTTTAGCTACCCTTTTTGCAACCTTGGGCAGGCAAGCAACTGAGTACATGGCAGGTGGACACAAAGTACATCCAGATTTCCGCACAAGACTTCATATTCAATTGGGCCAATCAAGACAGATGCAAGCAACTCTCTTCTCGCGAGAAGGACACTTGTTTCGTGTTGCGGAATTTTCCAGGCGGTTGGAAGGCATTCAGCACAACGCTTACGTGGTAGATCTGAGGGAAAGAACCTGTGAGTGCGGAATTTTCTAAACTTTCAAATACCCGTGCGCACACGCCATTGCTGCTTGCACTAACCAACGGATAGAATACATGCATATGGTTGATCCGGTATACTTACTCAAAACGGTGTTTAAGGTTTATGAAAAAGAGTTTCCTCCAATCGGAAATGAGATTGATCCGAATGCTGTGGACACTGAACCGATCATACGCCCAGATCCAGCACTACTACGAGCCAAAGGACGTCCACCTTCTACAAGAATATACTGTGCCGAGGATTTGGTCGAACACCGAGAGAAAACCAAACAAAAGAAGCATTGTTCTATATGTCGAAATCCTGGGCACACAGCTCCTAAGTGTCCTAATCGCTCAGCCCCTCATATTAATTAATTATTTTTAATTTGTATATGTGAGTTCGCACATGACAATCTAATCAATAAAGTCAGTCCACTTCGATTTATACAATCCGTCATCTATTATTTTCAATCATTCAAAAAAATATGTTATGATAGTGTTTTCGAATCAACTTTAAATTAGCGTACAATGGACGAAAATTGACCGTGTCAGTGTCATACGATAGAGAATTTCCAGTACTACAACCCCAAACTCGATGTTACCTAAAAATTTAAAATTTATACGTATGAAATTCTGCTCGAACATGCCTATCGACATTTGTTGAAATGCAACTTCATTGAAAAAAGGATGATAGCATAGGGTTTTCGAAGCCATTTTAAACCATTGTAGAATGGACAGAAATTAACCATGTTGGTATCATACGATACACAATTTCCAGTACTACGCCCCCAAACTCGATGATCGCTAAAAATATACGATTTACACGCTCGAAATTGGGCTCGAACAGGCCTACCCACTCTTGTTTTCGATTGTGGAACATACAGACCTCGCATCCTACAGAACGCGAGGTCAGTGCGATATATTCCAGCCGCCGTTTCAATTTCTCGGGTACCTCGCGTTCTGCAGAACGCGAGGTACTGTAAAACCGTTAACACGGACAGCAATGCCACGTCGACTAAAATCGTGTTGTGCAGAACGCGATGTCGTACCTCGCGTCCTACACAACGCGAGGTCTGCCGACCTGACAAGTTTGGGGGTCATTTTGCCAAATAATAGTTTTTGGGAGCCATTTTCCCCGATAATAATTAAAAAGGGGTTTTTCACCCAAAATTGTCAAGTTTTAACGTTTTATGAGTAACATCTTTGAGAATATATGTTTTTACTTTTTAGCGCCGCAAGCTTTTTCTCTCTGCCTAGTGCCCAGGAGCATTTTTTTTTCATTTTGTTTTGCCGGTAGCAATATAAGTAAAGGCTTGATATTTTTTATTAAATAGACAGGTTTTATATTTTCATGACGAGATTCGAACTCGTACAAAATTAAATAATATGAAATTTTTAGTTATTAAGTCAATTAATTGATCTTTAACATTTTCTTAATAAAATTAACGATTTCTATAAAAAGAATTAACATTTTTTTCTTATATATCATTGTCATGTTGTATATTGTGGTTGTATCACGTGTCATTCTCATATTTTAGTTATTAGAACTTCAAAATTTTAATAAATTTATGGAAATACTACGTGGAAATATTGTACGAAGAAAATGTTCTGTAAAAAGACATTAATTAAATTTATAAATGTATAGTCTAACCAAACCAACAGATGGAGAAGGTTTTTAGTGCTAGTGGGTCCTTGTTTGAAATTCCCAACATGCATGTTAGGTGGCCATTATCAATAATTTCTTTCTCTTTTCTCTTTCTTTTTTATTTTTTCCCAGATGTTTGCTTATTTAAATAGGTCATGATGGAATAAAACTAATGTTTTTTTGTATTTTTTTATGTTTTAACATTAAAAAATAAATTTAATTCACAATCTTAAATTTTAAATCTTAAACACTAAATATTAAAAATACACTTTACCTTTAATTTCTTAAACTTTAATCCTAAATTTATTTTTTTTAGCGTGAAAGCATAAATTGTTGAAAAAAAAGACATATGATTTCTAAACTCTATTGGTCATGAAGATAGACTAATCACTATGTTAAGTTTAATATTTTTCAAGGAAAACACTAATGATGTTAGAATTAGAACAATATAGACTAATCACTATGTGAATAAGATTTTTATTTTTCAAGTTAATCTAAAATCATTGCTATTTAAGGAAAACTATTTTTACTATAAAATATATAAATATTAATATAAAAGTAGTTATTTTTCTTTGGGATAAATATTAAAACTACATATATGCTTTAACAAATGCGTAGTAAGATACATTACTTTTGATTTTGTGTAATTATGTACATGAAGTTTTGATTTAGTTAAATTTTGACAAATGACAAATGCCAACATAGTATCATTTTATGTTTATGTATTATACGCATAAATAATTGTATTTACTGATTGTGAAAATAAATAATATATGTATTTATTTTTTAAATCTATACAATTAAATTAAAATCAAAATTTAATGTATTCGATTGAATATGATAAAAATAAAATCATTTCATTTTCATAAGACAAGGTGTTATAGAAGAAAAAAAAACAATTGGATATTAAAAAAAACTCTATCGGGCAAAAAAATTACAAATTAATTCAAGTTCTGATAATTTTCATTTCCAAAATCAGATATCGGTGCATTATGTAAGAATGCAGTGATCATAATTTTTACCACATTGGAATTATTCTACTTGTCATACTTCATAATTGGATGTAAAATAATAGAATGTAGTAATTGAAAACTTACCGAAAAAGAAAAAATACAAAGAAAATTTTGGTTGTAAGTAATTGTGCATCATGATTTGTATTAAAATAGGGGACAAATAATAATTACCATCATATTTATTGTTTCTAACCTTTATTATTAGGATAAACTACAACATAGATCACTCAATTATGGGTAATGTTACATTTGGGTCGCCCAATTATTAAAAGATACATTTGGGTCACTCAATTACGGGTAATGTTACAATTGGGTCACCCAATTATTAAAGATTACATTTGGGTCACTCAATTATGGGTTATGTTATATTTGGGTCACCCTTCACATTTAAATATATATATCAATTTGTGTATTAGAGTAATTGATGATTTCAAATGAAGTACTCGAGTGTTTACGAGGGTATACAAGTGATTTGGAAGAAAACATGACTAAATTGATGTATTTTTTTTAAAATACGAAGGGTGACCCAAATGTAATCTTACCCATAATTGAGTGATCCGATTGTAACTTTTAATAATTGGGTGATCCAAATGTAATCTTACCCATAATCGAGTGGCCCAATTATAATTTTTAATAATTGGGTGACCCAAATGTAACCTTACCCATAATTAAGTGACATATGTTGTAGTTTACTCTTATTATTATTACTCATATGTTGACATCGCCAGTGATTCAATTTATGGTATATACAAATAAACAAAATAAAATATAATTTGGTACATATTTGAAAAATGTTAATCTTCTTGTAATTTCCACATCATCTTATTTCGGATTTGAAAATGTGTAATGTGTTCGATTATCTTAGTCATCTTAGGAAATATGTCATTATTTACCATTATAACCACTCGATGAATTCAACATGTTACAATAAGATGATTAATTAGTTCAAACCTAATTAAAAAATAAAACTAAAACTCGAATTAAGTACTTGTACATGTAACCTCTGCAGCTACTCCTTTGTTGAAGGTTTGAGGCTTGGACCACAAATAGCTGGCATCATTATTCTTTCTGATTAAAATGAAAGCAATAAATAAAAAGAATCAGAGATTCTGCATGCCATATAATTTCAACCAGCTGCAGCAAAATAAAAAAGATCATGAATACAAATATATATGTATTTAAAATGAAACTTTTTATTGCATGCCAAAAAGCCATTAATTTTCATATTATAGCAATGAAATAAAATGATAAGGTCTTAAAATAAATTGTATCAGATAATTTCGAGAGAAACAAAAACTTAATTAAAATGATTGATAATTTTAAATGACTTAAAATATAGTTAAATCATCAAGAAGCGTTTATGCTGGAACATCCTCCATTGTCCGTTGAGAGAGTTCTTCTACGATGCCCATATTGGCAAGGCTAACAATGAGCCATTTTTTCTAAATATATATTTTTTTTCGAAGATATAGAAAAAAAAATATAACAATATTTATAGATTTTTATAATTAAATTTAGATAAAAAATATCATTTGAATGCCACATCGGAGGCAATGTCAATCATAATTAGTTTAGGACGGATCTTAATATAAATGAGCAATTTAATTAGTGCTATAAATTATGTTACTCGAGTGGGTGTTTATCAAGTACGAAATGTGTAGATTTGTTTTTCTTCGAAAACCTAAAGTTTTATGTATAATTTTGAGAGTTCTCAAAAGATTATATTTTTCATATTAGGACACTCCCCCTCAACACCCTCAATCTTAGCTACCCCGAATTTCAATTTGTTTGGGAAGTAAATTCATAGGTTTCAATTTGGTGTGTTCTTGTGTATGTCTAGAAATAGGGCATTGGCCCTCAATAATATTACCTACTTTGATTTTTGTGGTTCAAGTGTAGATATACATTTGAAGCAGTGGGTGAGATTAGAGATTGAAACTCTGGTCCATGGCACTTTGGTCGGTTGGAAAAAGAGCATATAATCTCTTTTGCTTATTGTCATCCTGTTTCTCCATTGTTGGTTACTCGATTTGATTTCCATGGACACCAAAAAAAAATAATTTAAAACGCTCGATAAATACCGTTAAACACCACTAACACTGAACACCGTTAAATTGATTAATAAATATTAAAATTCTCAAGGACTCAACATATAATTATAAATTTTATTATAAATAAAATTTTAATTAAATTATTTTTCATATATATAATATTTTTTTATTTTTTTTTGAAAAAAATTGATCAAATACCAACCTTGGTCAATTTAAAAAATAAAACCCCTAAACCATAAACTCAAACTATAAACTTGAAACCCTAACCTTCAAACTATAAATTATAAACACCAAACCATAAAGCATACTATTACATTTAGTGGTTTATGGTTTATGGTTTATAATTTAGTGGTTTAACCTTTAAATCATAAACACCAAACCATAAACCATTCTAAAAAATTTACACAAACGCCTTAATTTTAAGGTTTATGGTTTAAGGTTTATAATTTAGTGGTTTAAGTGTAGTAGTTTTGAATTTAGAGGTTGTTAATAAAATTTTGTGTTTAGGGTTAAAATTTAGAGTTTACAAATTAAACCCTAAATCTCTAAACATATTACCCTAAAACCTAGACCATAAATTATAAGCCCCTACACTAAAACCCCTAAACCCTAAAATTAAGGCGTTTGTGAAAACAAAAAATTTCTACCGTCAGTGTATGAGATAATAATCCAATATAAATATCATATAAAAACTAACATGAATATATATGAACGTATCGAAATCTATTTTAATAATGATTGATCATCTATACTTTTTCTTTCTCCCATTCCATTGCTAATTTGTGGTCTAAACATATATTTAAAAGTAGCTTTTACAATTGTTTGGAAGACGTGAGTTCGAATCTTGGAGACGATATTGTTGAGAAGGGCAGCTACGCACCCCAAACATAAACTGTAAGACGGATATGCATATTATAAAAAAAAAGATAGCTTTTACAACTGGGCATGTGGTAGGTGATGAATTGTGGTTAAAAACCAAGCTGAGTGAAGCCAACAATGTTCTACACTCCATTTCTGTACAACTATTGCTTCTTGTGGTGGGCGTCTTCATCTGTTTGCCTATATGTCTCACTTTGACCCATCATTGCAGCTGATTCTGGGGCTCTTCTGTTCTTTTTTTTTTTCTATTTGCTACAGGCTTAGAATATCTCTCGAAGCTTGATTAGAGCGAATCTGATGATGATTTGTGTTGAGTGGATTTATTCGATCTTCGAATCGTAATTATATATAGAAAAAAGGGGTAGCATCCTCTAAAATTCATTTAGTCTTACACCTTTTGTGGATGATGACGAATGAATGGTTAAGATTAACGGTAAAATATAAGAAAATTTTTATATAAAAAATTAATTTCGATTATCCATTTATCATTATTCAACGATAAAAAAAAATTGTGTAAAACTAAACTTGCATGATATAAATACTGTATATCCTAACCATGTATATAAATTGGTCCTCAATTTGCCTTGTCTATTGGCCTACTTAAGAATCACATGGATTTGTGCAAGGAAAAATCCTAATAAATTGGTCTATGGTTGGCCATATCCAACCAAACCAGATTTTCATATTCGGTTCGTTTTAGGTTGCTTAGGCCCATTGAATCACGTATTTGATTAATCAATACTTATTTTGATTAGGCAAGTAAAGGAACCATAAAACCAAATTTTGAGAATTAAGAAACCCAAATCTATTCAATTTCGAAAGTTGCAAGGTGATTTTATGTATTTATTTTAATTAAATAAACAACAAAAGTTTACAACAATATAAAAAAATGTAAATCGTAATTAAAACGCGGAGGAAAATGATAATGAATTTCAAAAACCTTTTGGGTGATTTGTATGTATTACTTGAATAAAAATATTTAAATATTGAATGTCCATGCGTCTATTTTATAGTTTGTAATACTTAGTTGTATATTATTAAAATGTAATTTAAAATGGAAAATACTTTAATACACCAAGTTTACACAAGCGTTTCAATTTTAAGGTTTTAGGTTGGGTTTAAGGTTTAGTGTGTAAAATTTAAGGTTTATGGTTAGAGTTTAGGGTTTAAGGTCTAGGTTTTAGGGTGCTAGGGTTTATGATTTAAGTTTTGAATTTTATAGAAGGGTAGTCGGGGATGTAGCCAGTATTTAGGGTTTGGGGGCAAAACATTAATATTTGAAGGGGGCAAATTCAAAAATAAACCAATTTGTAAAGAAATTTATACAGGATGAAATATCAACCTTAGTCGATTTAAAAAAATAAAAACCTTAAACTATAAACACTAAAGCCAAAACTCGAAACCCGGAACTTGAAACCCAAAACCATAAACCCAAAACCTGAAACCCTAAATCCTAAACCATAAACCCAAAACTTTAATTTAGTGTTTATGATTTAGGGTTTAGTAGTTGGTATTTGATTCAATTATTTTTTTTAAAAAAATAACAAAAATTATATATGGGAAATAATTTAATTAATATTTTATTTTAAATAATTTATAATTATATGTTTAGTCCTTGATATTTTTAATCTTTATTAATTAATTTAATGATGTTCAGCGGTGTTCATCGTTAGTGTTGTTCAACGGTGTTCGTCGAGCGTTGTAAAATTTTCTTATAAATATATAGATGTAGGTTTGTAAGTTTTTTTTGATGGTGTAAGTCAATTTTAAGAGGAGAATTATTTTTCTTTGCACCTTTGAATTTCACGGTTTATTTTTGTATGAGTTTTTTGGTGGGTATATTCTCATTTTTTTTCTCTTTTTTAAGTGCGTTCTATTTGTGATATCCCCATTTCATAAAAATCCAATTACCATTGTGACAAGATTTAGCTTAAGGAATTTTGATATCTCAAGTTTGAATCTTATTATATATTCATCTCATGTAATTTTATTTTAATTTAAATCTCATCATATAAATAAGGTTCATTAATTAACTGATTGAACATGAATATTTATATTATTTTATTTTGTGCGAATTCGAATTTTGAAAGGAGATCAAAACTTTTTATTTAATAAAAGGGCAAACTATAACAGAGGTCGTTTAATTATGAATAAAGTTACATTTGAGTCACATAATTATTAAAAGTTACATTTGGGTCACTCAATTATGGGTAAGATTACATTTGGGTCACTCAATTATGGGTAAGATTACATTTGGGTCACCCAATTATTAAATGTTACATTTGGGCCACTCAATTATGAGTAAAGTTACGTTTGGGTCACCCTTTATATTTAAAAAAGTACATCAATTTAATCATTTTTTATTCCAAATCACGTGTATATCCTCGTTAACAGTAGAATACTTCATTTGAAATCATTAATTAATATAATACTCAAATTGATATACTTTTTTTAATATGAAAGGTGACCCAAATGTAACCTTACCCGTAATTGAGTGATCTAAATGTAACCTTTAATAATTGGGTGACTCAAATGTAACCTTACTCATAATTGAGTGACCCAAATGTAACTTTTAATAATTGAGTGATCCAAATGTAACCTTACTTATAATTGAGTGACTTCCATTATTGTTTAACCTTAATAAAAAATCTCATGGTGGTGGCCTTTGATTATTATGTCTTCGTCAAAAGTGTTATAAATCGAGGTTTTTCGCGAATTTACGTGTAGAGTATGCTTCCACAAACTATAGGTAATAAAATACTTTCATTTTTACTTACTCTATATATTTATTGAATTGGTACGAATTAATTTGCCTCGGTAGTTAAAGGAACGATTGTTGTTCTTAGAGGTTACGGGTTTAAACACCAGTAATTATAGCAGGGTGATTAAACATGAATTGTCAAATAGTTGAGAGTATATTCAGAACAGATATTACTTGTAATCACTTTAGCTTTCAATATATATACATATTGATCCCTGAGATATAATAGAAGAGATTGGTGGCTCTCGTGATGCAGAAATGAATAATTAAAGCACCTCCATGTTTGCCGCTGCTTTGTCTGGCCTTCACATTACCACTCTGACCAATTTCTCCACCCATGGAAATGGCCTATCAACTTCTTAAGTATTATATGGTTTAAAATTAATCTCAGATTTTTGAATATGCTGATGTGATTACAATGTACTATCTGTTCAATTTTCTTAGCCTTTTAATAACACACGCATTATGTACACATAGTACTCGAATCCAGATCACCTAGATGAAATACATAATCCTTTACCACTAGGCTTCACTATTCCCCCCTAATTTCACATTGTATTATATGTATGTAATAAATATTGTAGTGGAACAAAAAAATTCTTAATAAATATAAAAATATAAACTCTTAAATAAAAAAATGCAAAATAATGTAATTTTAAAAACATTTAGGGATTTATATCCATTTGTATTTATTTATTTTTGAATAGTCTAAGAGTGATTACAAGGTAGTATATGTTTATACATGTTTTTTAACCCTTTGATAATGCTCACACTCTACGGATTAAATGATTAGACTCCAATTTTATAAGATAAATATCGTTCGTTTTTCTACTGGGACCACTTTTTATGTTCCATTTGCATTAATTAATATGGAATACTTGACAACTCTAATAACGTGATTTTAAAAACATTCCACAATAGATTATATGTATGTAAGTAATACTTGACAAGTCCTCATGATTTAAGAGCAAATTAGTTTATATAATAATAATAATAATAATAATAATAATAATAATAATAATAATAAATAATTGAGTAATTTAGGGCCCTTTGACATGGCTTAAAATGAACTTTTACTTAAAAAATGACTTATCACACATAAAAAATACCAAATACTTCTAAATTGGAGTGAAAAATCACTTAAAAAATAATTTTTCGCCCAACCTCAAAAGCTAAGATTTCTAGCTTTTAGGTGTGAAGTTGCCTTTTTACCCCTAATTATTAACACTAATATTAATATTAATATATTAAAATAATATTAAATATAATAATTATTATTATATTAAACTAGTATTTATATGTAAAAATTTACTAATGAATTGTCATAGTTTTTATATTTTTATTATTTAAGTTGATTTTTTCTTATACAATAATATTAATAAATTTTGTGATAGCAATTTAAACATCATTTACATTAATTTATTTTTACTTTATAATATAATGTCTAAAATAAATATTTTATCTTTTTTAAAAGTATTTTTTGACACCAATACTAAACACTAAAATCTTACTATTAACTTTTTAAAATTATTTTTAAAAGTACTTTCCGACAGTACTTTTAAAAGCATTTTTCAAAAGACGAACTATAAGACAATGACATTTAATTTAGAAATAAACTGATAAAATTATAAATAATGATAAAATTATTTTAAATTTTACTGTTTAGTTCCAAAACTAAATTATTGATTTTTAAAAATAATTTACCTTGTCAAATAAATAATTTACTCTTTCTCTATTAAAATTTTTATTTATTAATTTTTATTTATTATTAATAAAAATAAAAATAAATTAATTTTTAAATATATATTTTATAAAATTTAACTGCTTAAAATATTTACAATAAAAAATATAAAAAGTACTTAAATTCAATCCAAAGACATGTAATTGTAAACACATATATTGCAGAAAGCCACTTTCACTTTATAAACATGTATTTGTATGAATATCACGAATAGGACAATTCTACTATGCGGCCGTCTAATATACGGCTAAAAAACGGTGTTACCGGAAACATTATAAGATAAATAATGTGTCCGGTAAAGCGCTACTGGATATGTTGATATGTGATAATGTATCCGGTAAAAAACATGAAAAAAATATAAAAAAATGGTAACCGGCAAATTTAAGTTATCGGTCAAAGATAACAAAATCGGTAAAATTACCTATTTTATTGATCCGAATATTAATATATTCGGTAGCGTTTTACTTATTTTGTTATTAAAGTTTAAGCTGATGGGGCCTTCGAAAGTATCTATACTTTTTTAAATGTATCCATACTTTTTTTAAAAAGATAACAAAATCGGTAAAATTACCTATTTTGTTGATCCGAATATCAATATATTCGATAGCTTTTACATATTTTGTTATTAAAGTTTAAGCTGATAGGGCCTTCGAAAATATCTATACTTTTTTAAAAGTTTCCATACTTTTTTAAAAAAGTATAGTATAACAAAATAGATAAAAATTTACTTATTTTGTTGATAAGTGTATCAACATATTCGGCAGTATTAAAGTATCGATACTTTTTGTTGATACTTTTTTAAAAGTATCGATACTTTCGAGCCACATTGCAACCGGTTACATTGCTTTTTAAAAAAGTATCGATACTTTTAAAAAAGTATCGATACTTTTAAAAAAGTATGGATACTTTCGAAGTATCAACAAAATAGGTAATTTTACTTGATATGTTGATACTCTTATCAACAAAATAGGTAATTTTACCGAATATGTTATGTTTACCGGTCACCTTTCTAACCAGTTACGCCGTATATTAGCCGTATATTAACCGCCTTACCGCAGAACTACCTATTAGAATATGATTATTAAAGTAGCTGCTCTAATCAACGAGGTCTCAGCTTTTTCCAGGAGGCCAGAAACAATGAATTTTCTATTGAAAAAGCTTGGATAATTTCGCCTTTCCACACCAAAAAAGTGGACTCCTAAGCCTAACTCCTCATCCTCTTACCAAATTCTTAGGCTGTCCTGTCCTATTTCCATGGCGCAGTTAAACCAACTGTAGCAATCAAAAAAGGCAACCACCCTTTTTAAATTGAAGTAGCAAATCCATGTTTTTCTTACATGTTTATATACGCGAAACAGATATCTTTTCTTGCATGTATTAATGTTCTCTCTTTCTCTTCTATTTCTTCCCTGTCTTGTTCTGAACTGACTGACAATCAAGAGAGAGAAAAAACCAGACAACTTAAGTTAAAAACATTGTTACCTTTGGTGTACTGTTCAGTATCTAACAAAAACCACTTCTTTTCGACTGATGTTTTACTTCAATGTGTAAGTGAGCTGAGACATTTCGAGAACAATTTACATGGAAGATTCACAGTCTGGGTCTTGAAAAAAAATGGAAGCTTTACCGAAACAACAGCAAGAGGTGGTCGTTGTCATCAACATTGACGATGGGGGAGAAGAAGAGCAACCGAACCAGACAGACAACGAAGAAGAAGTAGAAGACAGCAGAAGGTGTTCCTCGTCTTGTTCGACCGAAGCAAAATCTGGGACGACCGAGATCATCAAGGAGAGGGGATCTTCGGTTTCTTCACTGGAAGTGGATCTGGAGGCTGAAAGTGAAACCAAGCTGCATTTGGCGAATGTGGAGAGAGATTGCAGGATTTGCCATCTCAGCTTGGACCCAAGTAATCAAGAATGTGATTTCCCTATAGAGTTGGGATGTTCTTGTAAGGATGATTTGGCTGCTGCCCATAAACAGTGTGCCGAGGCCTGGTTCAAAATTAAAGGAAACAGGTACAGATTTTGCTTTGTTTGATTTTCTGGGTTGTTTTCCAATTGTTTTATCATTACTGGCATGGGTTTATTCTTCTGAATGTCACTGGAAGTGCAAAGGTTATCCAAAATGTGTAATAGATTCCATTGAAGATTCTAGATTGAGACATAGCTCAGCATTAATGAATCTTTGTAAGAAATCTGGGGAATCTTTGTTGTAAATACATTAGTGGGGATCTAAACAAGATTCATATATCTGCATTGTTGGAACAGAGATACAGGTTTAAGGCATTTAGTTTGTTTTATGTGGAAGGTTAAATTATTTCAATAGATGAAAGCTTTGTTTGTTTATATTTCTATTCTTTATTAGAAATGTAAGTGCTCTAACATGTTTTCTTGTCAAGAAAGATGAACTGAAGAACTTGAACTCTAGCCGGACAGTTTGCCCTTGAGATTTATTATATAACCATGATAAATGCTGTTGCGTTATAGATTCGTATACATTATGAAGATTTTGGTAATTTTCTAGTTGTCGGCAAAGGGTTCGCGTCGGAAACAGTCAATTTATCAGCATATTTCGTTGTCGTCTTTCTTTGATTTCAGTTGGAATATGTTGCACTATTTTCAAGTTTATTTGATGAGAGAATTGCCTACTATAATTGTGCAAATATACAATCCGTAGATGAACTCTCTCCTTTATATTCTTTGATGTCTTATTTATTTGTTATGTTTGTTTCTATGGTTACAAAAGAATTTGTGAGATTTGTGGATCAACTGCTCGGAATGTCACGGGTCCGATCGAGACGGAGATGACAGAGCAGTGGAACGATTCAAATGATTCCGCATCAGCAGCAGCAGTAGCAGCTCCTTTGGGAATTCGTGGTGCAGAATCGAGAAACTTCTGGCAGGGCCATCGGTTTCTGAATTTCCTACTAGCATGTATGGTATTTGCCTTTGTAATCTCTTGGCTCTTCCACTTCAATATACCATCGTGAGAACCTATAGCAAAAAGGGTCGTTTTCGTTTTCGATGGTGATGATGATCAAGAAGCGGACCCAGGTCTTTTTTTTTTTTTATCTATGATTGCAATCCATGTCTCACCCAAGCTAGTATTGTTCTTAAACCAGCTTGTTGTTTATATAAGTATTTAAAGCTTCAACAACTTCTGTAATAATTTCTATCCTGTGTTTTTGTTGGATTTAATTCACACGACACCGAATGTTATAAAATTCTGTGTTTTGTTTGGTCAACTGTGTGGCTTCTCCTGCCCTTTCGGTACAAAGATCAAAACTTGAGAGTAAGAAAAGAGCCGCAAATGTTAGGATTCAAACTTCGAACTCCCAGAGATGATGACATCCCAACCCAAGATTGACAGAAGATCATAACCATAAACATAGACACACAGTAACTATGAAGATGCATATGGTGTGTTGAGTGTGTAAAAGTTCTATTATTTACACCCTTTTTAACCCATATTTATGCTGCATTCAAGCATTATTCATTGCATTTAGGTTAGTTTACAGCAAAACATCACAAATATATTAAAAGACACAGATTCTACTAAGAATGGCTGTTTTTGCAGGTTGCCGCCGTAGCAGACGATGAGGGCAGGCGTTGGGCAGAGAAGCAGAAGAGCTGAACTGGACAAGCAGACAAAGAGGACGATGTTGCCATGGTTGCTGCCGTGACAGCATAGGACGACATCAGTTTTGAGGAGAAGAAGCAAAGTGAACCTCGATAGATAGAGAAAATTCAGCCCGTCTGTCATGTGAAAACCATATATTTTTCCGAGCCCCAGATCAAAAGATATGTCAAGCCCAAAGTTCAAGGCGGGAAAATCCCAAGCAAGAAGATGACGGCTGGAAAGTAGATTCCTTAAAGATTTAGTCTTTATTAGAATCATACTTTCAATTAAAGTTGTATTCTTGCTAATTTAGATAACTTGAGCTCAAAGCTTATATAAGGGCATGTATTTTAACCTAGATCCCATATCCCATAACCCATAACCCATAACTGATTACCCTAGCCTCCTTCCCAAATTCTAGTCGTTTTCCTGCCCTCGACATGTTCTAAATCCTTCCTAGGGCCACGGGTTGATTTGTAAAGTAGTTGTAAGGGTTGTTTTGTTTTAGGAATTTTCAATTCAATAAAATAAACTTCAAGTTCTCTTATTTTGGTTATTAATATCTTGCAAGAGCATCGGGAGAGCATTGTGAGGTTATCTATTTACTTAGCATCGGGAGAGTTAAGTATACGAAAGAAATAAGAGCGAGTTCTCTAGTTTATAGTTGAACTATCTCGGACCTAAGGATAGGACGAGGTTAAGTGGCTAAAGAAGAATTCATACACATCGATGTTCATCCTTCGATTCACGCCGGGAGGTATCATCAAGACGTGATCATCGACAGACTTGGACCTAGGGATAGGCCAAGGCACATATGGGATTCTTGCCAAACTTGAAGTACTGATTTGAGTGTTTGTTGCCGCGACAATCAACGGACTGCTGCCGCGACAGGTGCTGCCGCGACGAGCGCGACGACAGAACTGGATTTCCTAAACTCTGCAATACCTGCACTACTGAGCAATTCAATACCAGCCCATTCTCTCTATCTTGATATCTTTACTCTTTTATTTACGTTTACTTTATTATTTTCGTGACAACTCTCAAATATTTCCTTTACTTTCGTGTAGTGAATTAAGGTGAAGCTATTTGCCCAATCCCTGTGGAGACGATATCCGATACTTCGTATCACTTTACTACTTGCGTCATGTACACTTGCACTACCACTGCGATAGACTCTTTTACACGCAACAAGTTTTTGGCGCCGTTGCCGGGGATTGGCAACATAACTCTACCTTTTCTTTTACTGCACTTTTCGTTTTTGTTTTTATTTTTATTTTTATTTTTCTGTTTTTCTTTGGTGCATTCAACTCTTACTTTTCACAAGGTTACTTGTTTATGCGCAGATCGAACCAAGGTAAAGATCCTGAGTATCAATTAGATCCGGAAATCGAACGTTCATTCAATCTCAAGAAACAACTTCGTCACTTACTAGCCAGGAACGAGTACCTTGAGGAACAGCTAGAGAGGATGGCCCACAATGGTAACGACCCGCCTGTCGGCGATATTATACCGCCTGCCGGCAATCCTGCTGCCGCTGCCGGACGACGGTCCTGTCGTGACTACATGTTGAACGATCATGTAGAATTGGAGACCACGCTGCCGGACATAGATGTTGACAACTTCGAGCTGAAACCTGTCATGTTTAGTATGATCAACAATGTCGGTCAATTCAGTGGTGCTGTTACAGAGGATGCCAGAGAGCATCTAAAAACGTTCCAGGAGATCTGTGGTTCGTTTAGACTACCAGGAGTTAATCCGGAGATACTGAGGCTTCGGTTATTTCCTCATTCATTGAGGGACAGAGCAAAAACTTGGTGGAATAAACTTACGCCGGGTTCAATTAGAACTTGGGCAGATTTATCTCGTGAATTTTTATCTCGTTTTAATCCTTCGCATTTATCTGAGCGATTACGTAATGAAATTGCTACTTTTCAACAGGAAGATGACAAGCCAATGCACGAGGCCTGGGACAGATTTACTACTCTTCTACGGAACTGCCCAATGCATGGATTCCCCGTCTGGAATCAGGTAACAAAGTTTTATAATGCTGCCAACTTACAAACTCGTATTCGAATTGATTCAGCAGCAAACGGATTATTATTGGATAAAGATCCGGACGAGGCAATGCAAGTATTGAAAAATCTGGCCAAGAATGAGGAGCAGTTTCCGACAGCAAGAAGAGGGGGTAAACGAGTACTAGCTGTCAAGGATTATGAGGCGGACAACACAATGAAATCACATGTAGCATTCCTTACTAAAGCAATGAAAAGGTTACTGAATGATGATGCACAACATGGATTTGCTGTTGAGGAGGTATGTGAAATCTGTGAGGGAAATCATAGTTCGGATGAGTGTCCTATACAGTTAGAAGAGGGAAAGTATGTTGGAAACTACAAGCCGAATTACAATTCCAACAACTATAATCCCAACTGGAGAAAGGATCCCAAGTTTTCTTGGAGTAATCCTAATAATGCCCTGAATCCACAAGCACACAGTAATCAGAATCAAGGAGGACCTAGATTGCTGACGCGACAGCAACTGCCGCCGCAGTAGCAACAGCAGCCACCAACTGCCACGAGCAGTATACTGGAACAGACTCTGGCCACTTTTATGTCTCAGACAGGTACTTATATTGAGAATATGAATCAGTTTGTTAAGAAAACAGAGACATTCATGGATAAAACAGAGATGCGGATGAAGAATCATGAAGCTACTCTGAAATCTTTGGAGACACAAATGGGTCAGGTTTCCCAACATATTAAGCCGAGGCAGAATGGAGGATTCCCTAGTAATACTGAAAATGCTAGGCAGCCCACACATGAGCGGTGTAAGGCCATTACTACTAGGAGTGGGAAGAAATTACCAGGGCTGGAAAAGGAAGCTGAAACAGTAAGAAAACCAGCCTTGGACAGATCTGCCGAGAAAGCTGCCCCGACAGGTAACAAACAGACTGCTGTTGATGAGCCTGTCACGACAGCAGAAGCGACAGAGGAGAAAAATGATGAACCCAAACCGCCTCAGATTAGTATGCAGTGGGAAGGGCGTATTGCTGATTATCGTCCCCCACCTCCTTTTCCTCAACGGTTACAGCAAGCTAAGCAAGAATCTCAGCTCAAAAAGATTTATGATATTTTTAAGCAGGTTCATATTAATATTTCGCTGTTAGATGCCGTTAGGGAGATGCCCGGTTATGCCAAATTTCTCAAGGATGTCATGTCAAAGAAATCTAAACTTGGGGAATTTGAAACGGTTAAGATGACAAAAGGTTGCATGAGTATTCTTCATCGGCAACCACCCCATAAAAAGAAGGATCCGGGGAGCTTCATCATACCTTGTGTAATCGGAGATAAATATGTGGGTAAGGCACTTTGTGATCTTGGTGCTAGTATTAATTTAATGCCAAAATCTGTTTTTCAGAAATTAGGTATTGGAAAGGCGCGGCCCACGACAGTAATTCTGCAGCTGGCAGACCGCTCTTATGTTCATCCGAAAGGAAAAATCGAAGATATTCTGGTAAGAGTGGATAAATTTATTTTTCATGCTGACTTTCTTGTTTTAGATTGTGAAGCAGACGAAAACGCACCAATCATCCTTGGGCGACCCTTCTTAGCCACGGGAAGATCACTGATTGATGTGGAAAAAGGAGAACTCACCATGCGAGTGAACGATCAAGAGATTAAGTTGAATGTTCTCCAAGCTATGAAGCATGCTGATGCAGACGAGGAATGCAAGGCTATCACTGAAGTTACACTTGATCAACCCTGCATCAGGTCGGGCTGTCACGACATAAAAATTGGTCACTGCCGCGGCAGCTAGGGGTGTTCAAAAAAATCCGATCCGATTACCCGTTGATCCGATCCGAAATTTCGGATATCCGATCCGTTTTTTATTTTTCGGATAATTCGGATCGGATATCCGAAAATTTCGGATCGGATACGGATAGTGGTTTTACATTCGGATCGGATATCCGATTATCCGGTATCCGAAAATTCAATTTTTTTTATAGGTATAAAACTTATTATATTCGATATTTTTACTTGTTATATATGAAAAATTGAAATTTTTATGGATACAATATTGTTATATTCAATAATTTATTAATTTTTATATTCGAAAACCTAAATTTTTCATGGATAAAACCATTAAATTAAAAAATAATCAAATAAATTCATAAATTTCGGATATTCGGATATCCGAGTATCCGATCTCCGGTTTTTTCGGATCGGATACGGATCGCTATTTAGGTGATCCGAAATTTTCGGATATCCGAATTTTCGGATCGGATCGGATCGGGTATCCGAAATGAACACCCCTAGCGGCAGCCACCTACAGGACTGTCACGACAACAACTCCTCTGAATCCGATACACATGATACTGAAGATCAGGAGGAGGTAAACTGGATAGGCGATCGTCCAGGAAAGTAGAGAATTTTATGCTGCCATCATCAGCAAAACAGCGACAGTAGTAAGTGTTAGAGGGACAGAAGTACTGTTCACAGCCGAGCACATCAACTCTTTATATGGCCTCTACATAGGCCCCAATAATGATGCACACCAGCAGTTCCTCGACACTTTGGATGATGCTGCCTATGACGCTGTCATAGCAGAACTGACGGAAGAGAGGACTGAATGGAATTCAAGCCGGAAAAATCCACACACGGTGAAGAGGGGGCAGCTGCTGCCGGAGGCAAAACTGTGGAATGCCTTTATCAAAAAGAGGATCATGCCGTCGTCGCACCATACAACCGTTGACCAGCAAAGGTTAGCCTTAATACACTCGATTTAAATGAACGGCCCATTAATGTGGGTAGTTATATTCGAGAGAGTATTTTGGAAAGTGCACATCGACCGACGGGCCTTCTTTTCCTCCCCTACCTCATCACGTCCCTCTGCCGCGGTCATAATATGCCGGAAGCCGACACCGATTTCATAATGAAAGGATGGGGTTGGACAGAAAAGAATATCATCAGCCTCATGGAGCTGACAGTGGCAACCCCTCTCTCATCTTTCAACCCCGCTGCCGCCCTAGCTGAATCATCAGAGCAGCCAAATCCTGAACCTGCTGTCGCAGCAGCTGCTCCGACAGACCCCTCCAATCAAATCCTAGCTGCCATTCAAAAGATGGAGGAAAGACAATTGGGCCTCATGACATTTATCATGGACTTTGTCGCATCCACTGTAAATTTTATTCAAACTACTTTAAATTTCCCTGATGTTGTTTTCCCCACCTACCCTGCCCACTACTTCACTGTCCCCACCCCTGTCCACACACCTACACATGCTGCTACCCCACAAACACCATCTGCCGCCTCCATACCATCACCTGCCCCGATGGCAGCCGGCAGCACCCATGCCAAAACATCCGCTCGAGGAACAAAGCGACCAGTGCCCTCGAATGACCTTGCTGCCTTTGTTGCTGGGTTCTCTTCCTCATCCGTCTGGGCAGACAGCGACGATGAACCCTCTATTCAGAGGAACCTATCGAAGGAATTTACACCGGTAAAGAGACAGAAAAGAATGACAGATAAGAAAACTCTGCCAAGGGCCAGCAACAGCAGTGACAGCAGCGGCAGCAGCTCTGATATTCAGGTTGTACAGCAACCACCCCAGCCCGCCCCAAGAGCCAGAATCCGCAGCCAAATCCGCCTCAGCAGCAGCAGTGAAGACAGTGCTTAAAATTTAAGTTTCTTATTTTCTTATTGATGCCTGCTATTTATATATTTTGTGATGTACTGCCTTCATATGTTTTCATTTTTATTTTGTCATTTGCATTGAGGGCAATGCAACCTTCGAGTTTGAGGGTGGCAACCCTCCATATTAATGGAGTACATCTTAGTTAAATTTTGTGTCCTTTACTTAGTTTATTTTTCTCTCTTTAAAAAAATCTAAAAATATTGAAAATTTTGGCTGAAAACTGTGAGCTGAACTTGCCTGTCGTGACAGCTCTGTCGTGGCAGTAACTTTAGGATAATTTAAGGAGAAGTTTAGAGCCTTTCTATAGTTCTGAAAACTTAAACACCATTGTGACTGTTATACTGCTTAGACTTCTTTTAGCCAAACTAGAATAGGAAGCTTAGCACTTGAATAGCCCCTAGAGGTGCCTAACACTGGCTCTAGGAAAGAAGTTTAGCAAAAGAGACTCAACAGCCCTAGAGGTGCCCGAAACTGGCTCTAGGAAGTTAACTAGAGGTGCCTAAAACTGGCTCTAGTAAAACTTTAGCTTGAAAAATAGAGAAATCGAGTCAAAACAAAAAAAAAATCAAAGAAGCATGAAAATGTGCCTTCAAAAAGATAAACTTTGGCATAAAAAAATTCGAGTCAAGAGTTGAATATTCTAGTGAAACTAAGAGAGTCTTGGCATATAACTGTTCACAAGCATGCACACACTGCACGAGGACTATAGTGAGATTCCGGACATATCCTAAATTATCCAACAGGTTGTTGCCATCACAGGGAACGAACGACGGGTAAGGGAAAGTTCACTGTTTGAAAGCCAAAACAAAAATATTTCATTTTTTAGGTCTTAGTTGCTTGAGGGCAAGCAAAAACTTGAGTTTAGGGTTGTGTTGAGTGTGTAAAAGTTCTATTATTTACACCCATTTTAACCCATATTTTTGCTGCATTCAAGCATTATTCATTGCATTTAGGTTAGTTTACAGCAAAACATCACAAATATATTAAAAGGCACAGATTCTACTAAGAATGGCTGTTTTTGCAGGTTGCCGCCGTAGAAGACGGTGAGGGCAGGCGCTGGGCAGAGAAGCAGAAGAGCTGAACTGGACAAGCAGACAAAGAGGACGATGCTGCCACGGTTGCTGTCGTGACAGCAGAGGACGATAGTAGTTTTGAGGAGAAGAAGCAAAGTGGACCTCGACAGATAGAGAAAATTCAGCCCGTCTGTCGTGTGAAAACCTCATATTTTTCCAAGCCCCAGATCAAAAGATATGTCAAGCCCAAAGTTCAAGGCGGGAAAATCCCAAGCAAGAAGATGACGGCTGGAAAGTAGATTCCTTGAAGATTTAGTCTTTATTAAAATCATACTTTCAATTAAAGTTGTATTCTTGCTAATTTAGATAACTTAAGCCCAAAGCTTATATAAGGGCATGTATTTTAACCTAGAAGGGAAGATCCCATAGGCCCCAATGATGATGCCTTGTAATATGTCTCAACAGAGTAGTTTGGGTTAGCTCCAAATGTTACAGAGTAACAGGAAAAAATAACAGAAAACTTGTGCAGTAAGTAAGCCAGATCAGCAGTCCAAATGCTGCAGACAAGGTGTCAGCAAAAATATTATCAGGAAATGGGTTATTCATCCACTTCCATATCCAAATGCAGTTTATCCACTTCCATATCCAAATGCAGTTTATCTTAAAGATGAAATAAAACGGCACAAATGTACATCACATCTAAATTTCCATAATTTTATATAATTCTTCGTATGCTTTGTAATGACAACATACCTGGTTGTATAACAAAGCTCGGTCAAGTTCTGAATAGTATACCTTAAATTTCAAATTCTAAACTTTAAACTGTAAAATTTATTCCCAAACCTTAAACCTAACAACAAATACTAAAATTCTAACTCTAAACATTAATCTCTAAACCTTAAAAACTAGGCGTTTATAGAATTTTTTCCACCGTCAGTGCATGTAATAATTTTCTTTTATTTATGTTAATGAAATTATTTTTTTTGTTAAAAATATACCTATCAACCCTAATATTCTGGTTCCTACACTACAAGATCTGTCCGCAGTTTGTTAATGAAGGAAAGGAATGCCGAACGAGATGTATCCCCTATTTGGACAACCTTAGCAAAACTGCCTACACTACAAGACCTGGCTTTGTTTATCCCCCCACCAATTGGTCAGTGCTTAGGGTTTGTCTGGTTCCTGCTGTACCTCATCTCGTGCCAATGACGTTATCTGCATAGCTCTAACAGAGTGAATGTCGGATACGGGGTTAAGTACTAAACTCTGGTATATGTTTTCATGTATTTGGAGGATCATATTGTCATGTTCATGTCCGGAAATGCATCGGACATTGGGTGTTTTATACTGATACTTTCTAGACATCTGAAGCGTCGGACCAACATCTTAATTGATCCACGTTAGGTTCAATTATTATCCACGCAATAGGTAGACATATATTTACAATTTGATCCACGTATTCTAAATATGTTCCACATCGTATCCGAAAAAGCATTAAACATTTAAATTGACGGCTAAACTGACGAAATGACTTGATTGATACAAGACTAATAATTTTCAATTAAAACATTTATTAGGGACCAATTCAAAATCTAAACGATAGTTTGAGTATGTTTCAAAGAATTAACCCAATGCATTACAACATGGGAAAAGCTTCATCCTACATAGGACAGTAACTCTTGGTGAGAGGGTCTCTAACCAACAAAACTAGGAGTATTACAAAATTATACGTTATACTTTTAATTATTTGCGTATGAATATATATATATATTTAATTTGCACAAAAAATCATTTAAAACTAACGATAAAGTGATTTAAATTTTTGATGATATGATTTGCCGGCGATATTTTTCACCATTGGAGGATGTGGTTCAACATCTACTAGTCGATACGAGTCTTGGGGATCCTAGTTAAGCTTTTGGCTTTGCGTTTTCTTTGTTTTTTTGTTATTGCAGTTGTTTCCTTATAAGTTGACATTGATGTTATTTTTATTATTGTTATGTGTACTCTTTTTCTACGACTAAATTTAAAATTTTTTAATGAGACACATAATAATAAAAAAAATTCATAAAAAATGATTTAAGTTTTTGTATATCTTTTTATCTCAACCTTTTTTTGATCAAAGGAACTGAAACTTCATTAAAAACGGAAAAAGAGAAAACCTAACCACCTCTCCAAAAGAGGAAAGTCAGGCTTACAACAACATTCGAGACCTACAAACCGACATGAAATCAAAAGGAGATAGATACAAGACGCCGGCCAAACAAGGGGCCGAAAAAACAACAGAGACAAGACCGTTAAAACTAAGCAACAAATCGGAGGAACTCCGAGACGGTACGTGACCAACCGTAAGACCGTGGCTAACGTTGTCTGCAATGGCGAAACAAGAAGACAACAACGATGGGTAAACAAGATCCATCTCTTAGCTACTTCAGATGAAGACCCATGCAAGACGCATGAGAGCTCTATCCAGAGGCATGCTTCATACCTATATAGGCTGGTCCTTATCAAGGCATGCTTCCATGGCATCCTACTGTAGCCAGCAAAGAGAGAACACCAACCCACGTAACTCTTGAGCCAAGAAAAACCTAAAAACAGAAAACAACACTGGCATGGGACCGACACCATGAAACTAAGATCACTGCATTTAAATCGCGAACACCTGATCCAAAGAGAAGGATTGCAATAACTGGATCGTCTATGCTCCTTCCTAACACATGCAATCAGGCAGAGGGGATTCATATTCTTTCCGGATAACTCACAAAGGAGTTATCCGGAGTCTTCATTGCATCTTCATCGTAAAGCTGGTCGGGGTGGAGTTAGGTTTTGCTAGTGGCTCTTTCCCATCGATAATCTGAATCTCCTCATTTAAGGAGAAGCTGTCATCGATGCACATAGAAGCCACCGTAGTGATTTTCTTACCATAAGGGTCAATCCCTAATTTAATAAGTCCCACTTCATCAATCATAATGCGAGAGCACTCCATTTAGTGTTTACGTCGAGCTGCTTTTCGGATTAGTGTAAGCCTTTGAGATCCATATGTTTTGCCCCTCTTCTTTACTTCCAGGTCACTGATGATTTTAGAGGATTTGATGTAAGATGATGGGAAAAATGCTGCTTTTAGCATTTCATCATTTGCAGCCCATCCCTTTGCTGATATGCATCAGTTATTTGGGGCCACCTGCACGATGGATTTGGATATGCATTCCCATATTTCTCTTTTCTTAGCATGGCTGAAAAGTTCATCACTGCTGTCCTCGTGTTTACATTTCCTACAGTTGGAGACGTTCATTCTATCAAAACCTTCTGCAAGGACATTTCCCCAAGTGGAACTGGAGTTATTCGCTATAGTATGTTGCGAATGGACGTTGATATTGGATGGCTCAGACTATGTAGCATGCATAAGCTCGAGAGTGCATTTGTCGCTTTCCTTGGATGGGAAGGTGGAGTTGACGTGCCATGAGAGTCCAAGGGCATCGTATCCTCCAAAAGAGGAAAGCCAAGGTTGACATTTCCTTTGTCTGAATAGACAGGGTCTGTTTCCTTGATCGAGGTAGCATTGGCCTGCAGATTTTGTAAGATTTTCGAGTTTGTTGGAGACTTCATCTTCTTGTCTTTTGTGGCACGTCCCAGTTGCACATCCGCCAGCGGTTTGGGACTATTTTCAGGTTGCCGTGCCATCCCTGGTGGGTATAGGGTTCGTGGCTTGCCACCATGTGAAGCCCGTAGCCAAGGACCAAATCTCCCGACAAGCTTAAAGATCAAAATGTCATGCGTACACTCCCTTTCAACGTGTCATAATCTTCCACATCGGAAGCAAAATTTGGGCAGGTCCTTGTATTTGAAAGCTACCTCTAGTGGTTTATCTCGTTTTCGATTCAAAATAAACCCTGTCTTCAATGGATCCTCGATACGTATGGCCACTCTAAGACTTACAAATCCATGCCAGTGTGCATTAGTGCCATCTTCAAGAGAGGATCATAAAACACAGGGAAAAGCTTGCCTATTCTCTTCACATTTTCTGGATTAACCAGACCGATGGGTAAGTTGTGTACCTGCACCCAAAATTCTTCAATGAAGAAATCAAGCTCCTCATGGGCCTTGTCTGGTTGCCACTCTTTTAGGATAAGAAGAGCGTCTTGCACTGCCCACGGTTTGGCCCCAAGGATCTCGTGTCTCTCTTCCACAGACTTAAACATGAAAATGAAGAAGTTTCGTCCCAAGTCATGGCATTCTAGTTCTTCCATTTTCCAAGCTTTGCGAAGAATGGCAACAAGTGTTAAAGACTTAAGTTGATTTGGGGAATGAAGCTTACCAATCAGAGCATGATTTTTTAGTGCAGATGAATAAAGGAAGACTGACCCTGGAGAGAAAGCTTGCTTCGAAAGTTGTACGGTTTAGGTTGTGTAACTCGTAGCAGATTTCTTTACTTTCTCTTTTATCTTTTTATCTCAACTTGATCCACATTAGGAGTGTAATTGAAATATATGTAGTAACAAGCTACTTGAGTTTGATTAGAAAATTAGAATTGATTTACTAATTATCAAGCTAAAGTTCGAGCTCTAGTTATTAGACGAGACAAGTTTGAGTACAGAATCAAGCATACGAGTTTACTTAAGTTAAATTTGAGTGTTTTGATTATATATCAAAACAAGTTTGATAATCAATTGAGTTCGAATTAAATATTGAGTTGTGAGTTTCAAACCAAACTCAGTCTTTAACTTACCATTATTTAAGTGATTCGGCTCGATCACAATTCTTAATTTAGACAATACAGAAATGTATTATTATCAAAATTTGAATCTTGAATCTAAAGTGTCAATAAAAGAATCCTAAACATGATTATGGTAATGGTGATAGATTGATAAAATGTTTTACAGCATAAAAATATTGAAATATAAAGGTTTAAATGAAAAAATAAGTGCCTAAACTATATTTTTTTGAACCGTAGGTGTTTAAAGTTTTTTTTTTTGTAAAATTAGGTGTCTAAAGTTTCAACCATTGCAATTTTAGGTGTTTCGGCGTTAATTCCCGTTAAAAAAATTTTGTTAGCCAATTATAATGTGACATTTGGTATGTTTTACTTTTTAATTTCTTTTATTAAATTTATTGAAAAATTAAAAAATTGAAATTTATATAAAAAAAACCCTCAAATCCCCATAATTCTAAAAAATTCATAAATTCCTAAATCCCCAATTTGGCCATTCCTGCCGTCGTTGGCTACGTTGTCGGTGACGGAATGGAGCATCATCCCCTAGCCCAAACATCCATATACCTTTCGTCGTCGTTCACTCGCCCCTCGTCGTAAATTATTCGAATGAATTTTTGAATATTTTGACATTTGTCTGACGTTTTGCACGACTTCGATCGATTTCGACAACGTGGTGGTCTGGCAACGGATGTGGTGTGCGGCAGCCTGGCTATCAATGACAAAATCGACTCAAATTGCAATTTGAGTTTTGGCGAGTTAGAGATTTCGAATTTGGAGGTTATTTTGTGAATTTTTAAATTTTAGGATTTTTTAAAAAATAAGTTAAAAATAAAAGAAATAAATTAAAAAATTAAAATAAAATTAACGGTAGTTAACATGAGTCACCTAAAATTATAACGGTTAAAATTTTAAGCATCTATTTTTAAAACAAAAATACATTAAGCATCTAAAGTTCAAAAGATATATTGTTTAGTCACTTAATTTTTATTTAAAACAAATATAAATAAAGAATTTTATATTGATACTTTTATTATTGGGTAATTAAATTTAGAAAAGAAATGCCTATTTAAATCTCATCTATTATAAGTTCCGCATGTGACCCATTGGCTAAGAGTCGTCGCATTGTATGGGTGATTCAAACTCGAAAGCAAATCCGATGTCGCCGCCAATGAACCGGACTCAAAACGGTCTAAAACTGCAATCCCTTGTAAAACGACACCGCTTCGAAAACCCGTTCCTTTGAAAAAGAGGAAATTCAGGGAGATAATTTCTCGCTCATAGGAAAAAAATATCAATTATTATTTTAATTTTCCCTCTTATTTATTTCCACTCTTTCCCCCAGAAAATCTTTTTTTAATATTTTTTCTCTCCATTCTCCGAAACTCGTTTACCCTCAAAGGCTCAAACAAAAGAAAGTCATTTTCTTGCGCTTTTGAGCTTTTTAGGGTTTTGTTAAATCGGGGTCGTTGAAGGAGGATTATCTAATGGCGACGGCGGAACAAGGGCAAACAGCGACGGCGACGACGAAGATGGACCCCGTGCTACTAGATGACATAATCAGACGGCTGACGGAAGTCCGATTAGCCAGGCCAGGAAAACAAGTGCAACTTTCTGAGTCTGAGATCAAGCAGCTTTGTGTTGCCTCCAAACATATCTTCCTTCAACAGCCCAATTTGCTTGAACTCGAAGCCCCCATCAAAGTTTGCGGTAACATTCGGAGTTTTTTATTTAAAGTTTTGATTTTTGTAAATAAATTTGAAGTTTCTGTTTATTTTAGGAGTTTGTTATGAGAAAACATTTTGTGGGTGTTGAAGGAATGTTGAGTTTTTATTATGTATTTTTGCGGAAATCAATGTGGATATCTGGTTTGTGGTAGATGCAAAGGTTTCGTTTTTTATGATTTGAAATATAATGTTCAGGGAAATCAATGTGGATGACTGGTTTGTAGTAGATGCAAAGGTTATTTTTTTAAAGATTTGAAATATAATGTTCAGGGATTCAGTCAATAATTCTGAACCAAATAAGATGCGAATTTCACATTTCCCTTTGAAAGTTTGAAGGCCTAATTTACGATTCCTTTTGGAGGAGTTGGGATGAGGATAATTTTGTTGCTGCTGCTGTTGTTTTTTTATTACTGTTTGATTGCTGCAAGCTGTAGGGAAAATATATGAAGAAATTAAAAATCATGTATTCTGCATGGGGTATTTGCAATTATGATAACATTTTCCAGTGTGATGAAACATGCATATAAGTAAAACGGAACTCTTAGTACTACCATCTCTATGTTGTAATTTATTTTTTATCATTGTAAAGTGTTTGTTTGTGCTTTTATTTAGGTGACATACATGGACAATTTAGTGATTTATTAAGGCTCTTCGAGTATGGGGGTTTTCCGCCTCATGCCAATTATCTATTTCTAGGCGACTATGTGGATCGTGGCAAGCAAAGTTTGGAAACAATATGTCTTCTACTTGCTTATAAGATTAAGTATCCAGAGAACTTTTTCCTATTGCGAGGAAATCATGAGTGTGCATCTATTAATCGGATATACGGGTTTTATGATGAATGCAAGCGACGATTTAATGTGAGGCTTTGGAAAAGCTTTACTGATTGTTTTAACTGCCTTCCTGTTTCGGCCCTTATAGATGACAAAATATTGTGTATGCATGGTGGTCTTTCCCCGGACTTGACGAACCTAGATGAAATTAGAAACTTGTTTCGTCCAACTGTCATTCCTGACATTGGCTTGCTGTGTGATTTGCTCTGGTCTGATCCTGATAGAGATGTTAGAGGATGGGGAATGAATGACAGAGGAGTTTCTTTCACTTTTGGAGCAGACAAGGTGGCAGAATTCTTAGAGAAACATGATTTAGATCTTGTTTGTCGTGCGCATCAGGTTGACTTGTCTAAACTTTCCTGTTTATCTATTACTGATCAATATTAGAGCTGAATTGATTTTGTTGGATGTAGGTTGTGGAGGATGGTTATGAATTCTTTGCCGATAGGCAACTTGTTACAATATTTTCAGCACCTAACTACTGTGGTGAATTTGATAATGCTGGTGCGATGATGAGCGTCGATGAAAACTTGATGTGTTCTTTCCAGATTCTCAAGCCAGCTGAGAGAAAAGCAAAGTTCGTGTCCACTAAAATTTGATGATTGCAGCTATCATTGTATAGCAGCTTACAATTCACGACCAAGGTAAGCTGAATACAGATATTTTTGTTCCTTTTTCTCTCTCTTGCAAATTTTAGGTTGGTAGTGTTGGTCTTTGCACTCATATTTACAAATATCAATAATCTTCATTGCAATTATGTGGTTGTGAGTGTAGGAATAGATCAATTTAATGAATTAATCTAATAAATTGTTTTTAGCATTGCATATTATTGTTTATTAGTTTTCAACATACAAATATACCATAGCAAATATGTGGTATGTGTAAGAAGATTACTTGACGTCCTTATCGGTTAATATTGGAGATCGGTAATGTGTTTTTAGTTTTCCTATTGTCTGAAGTGCAAAATCCAGAGTAATGGATCCTTCTCCAAAGTCATGTTGCTTACTACAATTGTTAATTACGCTTCTTGTTTTTTATTTCCATTGTAATTCATATGGTTATTAAATGCCATACCAACCATCACATGCTACTTTGTATAATTTACTGTTTCTCGAGCAAGCACATTTGGCCAGTTGGCCAAACTGCTCATCTTTGTTAGGTCATGGGTTCTAGACCCACTAGGAGTACCCCCTTCCTTCCCCTCTAGGTAGGATTAGGATTAGAATTTGGATTTGCCAAAAAAAAAAATTACTGTTTCTCATTTGCTCTGATGCAGATATCCTTTTTATATCTTTCCCTGCCAACAATGGTTGAAACTGAAAATCACTGGCTTCAGAACTTCAGGTAGTGAAGATGCAAGCGACCGCTTCATGGATACTTTTTGTATGGTAAAGAACTTCAGTGGTTTTGTGCAGGGTAGCATAAGCGAAAATCATATTTCTCTTATTCTTCTCTTCACCCCTGCAACCCGGTTTATCCTTTTTTATTTATAACAGTCTATCTGTGTATATGTAGATGATATATCTGGTATGGCAGCTCGTAGTTGTGCTTTTGAGTTGTTGGAATGAAAAGATTGGCTGCTTCTATCTTCCAAAGATTTTTGGTTGTTTCCAGACTATCCACTGATTGAGATGTTTGTATCGATATAATTAGGTGCATTCAAATGTTATGATGAGATTGTTAGTTGCAATGAAGGTCTATTATTCACACGTAATATTGTTTTTCTTTCAAAGATTTGTCTTCCCTTGGTATATGAATGAGAAATGCTCAAGTGGTAGCATATTGAATTTCCTGATTGTCACTATTCCGTAACTAGGAGCTACATCTCCGGTGCCGATTACAGATCGAGCTCCCTTTGGAACTGCCCTCGACCCTTTTGAAGGCAATCTGAAATGCTTTCAGCATCATTGATTCAATTGTTTTTGACGGTCTTATGAATACGAAACTGATCGATCCAATAGAATGAACATGAAAGTAAGATATATGAAAGTAAGGGCCTGTTTTTGGTTGCTTTTGGCAACCAAAAATCATTTTTTTAAGTGCTTTAAGTTAAAACAGGCTGTTTTTGGTTGCTTTTAAAACTAGCTTTTCCACCCAAACCAAGAAGCTGGATTTTATAGCTTCTTGGGTGGAAAAGCTAGTTTGAAAATAAAATTACTTTTTTACTCTTATTATTTAATTATAATTTATTGTTAAAATAATGTTTATGCATACATAATTGTAAAATAATATATATTTTATAATATTTATATTGAGAATAAAATTGTTTTATTTGTACTTTATTTTATATTTATTATTAACGTGTAAGTGGTATGTCTGTATATAATCTAGAATGTAATTTATATTTTTAAATTAAATTTTATAAAAAATATTTTTTTTATTATAATTGAAATTGATTTATTTCATAAATCATAACATTAATTAAATTGAACAATCACTCAAATTTACTTTTACTTTTTAATATCATGTCTAAAATAGACTTTTTATCTCATGAAAATCACTTTTTGACTTCAATGACAAACACTAACCAGTTTTTCAAAACTACTTTTCAACAGCTAGTTTGAAAATCACTTTTTTCACCACACTTTTTAAAAGCAACCACAAACTAAGCCTAAGAAAAATACTCAACAACCGTCCGTGAACAGAGATATCGGTATGATTTGGGTTCAGCATCGAATTAGGCCTAAGTTGAGCTAACATGTGGCCTGCAACCAGGCCTACATAAAAACCAGGAAAAAGAAGTAATATCAGTTTTCACAGGCATTATTAATTAATTAAAATTATGAAAGAAATTTAAACTAAAAGATATTCTCATCGTTTTATCGTCTTCCTGCCTGGTGGAGGAAAATCAAAGGGAGGGAAAATATCCCCATGGCTATGGCAAACAAAGCTATCAATCTTACAAGTTTTACCCCAACTTTTCCTTCTTCTTTCGATAAGCTAAAGAAGTCGAACTTCAGGGTGTCAACAATTCCACAGGTTAAAGCAGTTCAAAGCCCTGCTGAATCAGATACTGGAAGATGGGCAAGACAGAGACGACCCCAGAACGTAGATGGAGACTTCTTTGTCGGTAAATATCATAGTTTCCCTTAAAACTACTTTTCCAAGGAGCTTTATCTTTGTAATTATACTGCAGTAGGTGGCTACTTGTAATCGGATCAGTTCAGTGATTGGAGAAGGGCTGTAAATTTTCTAGCTATGTTATGTTTGTGTTTTTTACGTAGGTTGTGTTTCCTGACATGTTTTAGTTATTTTTCTTGTTGTGTTTGTGTTTTCTTAATAATGATGTATCCAAAATTACCATGTTTAATATTGCTAATTTTGATAATGCGTTTTAATACACCTTGCAGATCATACATGCATAGATTGTGATACTTGCCGTTGGATGGCTCCGGTAATCTATCAAGCTTGTATTACAGTTAACTTTTTTGAGCGGATGAAATGTTTAGTTTACTGCAGATAATGCCAGGAATGATAACCAAAACTATTGTGGATCCTTGCTTGAATATAAATTTCAATAATACGGTTTAGAAAAATAATGGAAAATGATGGTTCATCAAATGTTTTTTACTTGCTTTATTCTTTGAGAACTGATTTTGTATTAAATCATTCAGAAATGAATGAATATTTAGCCTTGAAACGGTGAGAACGGTGCACATAGGCCGGGAATCATGGCAGTCATCACATATGCTTTGCTACTAATTTGCAGAATTTGTATAGGCTATGAAAAGTTCAAACCGGCTTCCTAGTGTATGGATTCTGAAAATCCTCTGTTTTAGTTTTGACTTGTGGAATCAATTCCTAGTACTATAACAGAAACTGCCCTTAAGATGCAATTGAAATCTCTCGCAATACTCGGTACCCCTGCAACTGTTCTTGCTTGTGGTAGTAAATAAACAGGTGGACATGTATCTGCAGCCTGCATTTTTTCCTTCCTTTCACATATCAATGGACTAATAATTTCATTATGTATACCCCATTTCCATATAATACCAAGATGTGCACTTACTGCAAACTGCCGGTTGAGAATTATCGACTATGCTGTTATTTGAGATTTATTTTAGTCTTAGAAACTATTCTTACTTTTAAGGCTTCCTATTTCTTGCTTTTTCAGCAAGTCTTCACACGAGTTGGTGAGATGTCTGCAGTTTACAAACAGCCAACCTGCGAGGAGGATCGATTACAAGCTCTCCAGGTTTGCTTGTTTTGTATCTTGTCATCAGTTAGAAGATGATATTTTCTACTTAATCAGCTATATCAGAGAACATTAATCTGTTTCTATATGCATCTCTAGAAACAGCAACATTTGTGGTTGTGATGTATCCCATTATGTCTTTTATGATTCAAATTCAACTTGTATTCAAACTTACAGCAATTGCCTCTATTCTGTAGTATAAAATGTTGAAACTTGTTGCAGGCCTTGCTTTCCTGTCCGACAAACTCGATCCGTACAGAAGTACCTCCTCCTGATATCCTTGAAGCTCAGAAGACATTTCCGATTCCAATAGATGAGAAGAAACTTCCTGTAACCCTTATCGTTCCATAGTCCTTACTGTATCATTTGAAAGACTACATTGTTCATCACGTTCCTGCTTCTTGGAATAACATGCTTACTTGTTCACTGTGGCTATGATACGAAATGATTTCAGGGTGTTTATCACTGCGGGTATCATTCTCCTAAGTCATATGGAGCTTCTTCCTACTTGATCGTTCATTCCGATGGAAATCTACTCATAGATAGGTACTAATAAGATGCTTCTGTAGTTTACAAGTTTACGAAAATCGCTGCTGTCAACTGAACTGTCAAGGGGGATAGGGGGAACAACCACTTTTGGGTAAAAAAAATGTGGAAACAGTAATGCTCCTAGATCCTCGTCTCTGCTGGAATCACTTCACATATTAAGTTGAGCTAACATGGCTGTAATATGTTTTTGCAGCCCCAAATTCACAGAGAGACTTGCACGTAAAATCGAGGAGATGGGGGGAGTGCGCTATATGTTTCTAACGCACAAGTACGTCGGCAATTCCTTTTCATATTTTTTTCCTTTAGTGGTTTATGATCCATGTTTTTATGGTCAGGGATGATGTTGCTGATCACGGGAAGTGGGCAAAACGGTTTAGTTGCGATCGGATTCTGCATTCTGCAGATGTAAGTGATATATCCTTACCTCTGGTATGGTCTATCATCTGTTTAAGGATCTTGGCAAATTCTGTTATGCAGAAATATATACTCTTTCATGTTACTTCATTTTCTACGTTGATCATCGTGGTCGAGTACGAAATTTATAGTACGTGTAAAATTTAAAGTTAACATACTACTTGTATTGTTAAACTCTGCAGGTAGAGGCTTGTACAGCTGACGTAGAGACGAAGCTAGACGGCAGCGGCCCATGGTGGCTCGGGCAAGACATGATGCTTATACACACTCCGGGCCACACAGAAGTGAGTTATTAATCTAATGCATACTTACGGTTTCTTACCACTTAAGAAACACTTTCCTCAACCTAATGTTTGACATTTGATATATTGTTGCAGGGCTCTGTTTGCTTGTTTTATAAGCCACTTAAGATTCTATTCACTGGTGACCATCTGATGATGACAGAATCTGGGTTGGACATAATAGAGATGTACAACAGGTATTCAGGTAAAACCTATGTTACTCGGACTCGGATGTAAATATAATCGATCAATGTTCTAAATATCCCGACAGAAAAGTCCGTAATCCGGAGCCTGTCTTTCTAACAGTTATTGGATTCATATCTTCATCATTTACCGTTTTCTCCATGTTGTTTTCCGCAGTTGGAACACAAGTGGATAGTGTTAAAAAGTTGTTAGATTTGGATTTCAATTGGATAATACCAGGTTGGTACCGGTTGTACTCCTACAACAATAGTTTGGATTCGATGTCCTTATAAGTTTCATATTCGATCTGAAAAATTGAACATATATTTACAGGCCATGGTAGGAGAATCCAGTTCAAAGATGTTTCGGAGAAGAAGGCGGTTCTGGAAGCTTTCGTGGAGGAAAAGTATGCACAGTATTCCTTAGATAAGAATAAATGGTACTAGGAGTTTTCATGAACGTGAATTCTAACCCATGTAAAGTAGGCCGTGCGTATTAAGCCGCAACCGTTAACTGATATAACTGTTATATTTTACAGATTTATTAACTACACTGTTAAAGCTAAACGGTTTAATTAATTAAACTGTTAAAAATTATAGTTAATGGTTAACTTATAGATTAACCCTTATTAAATTATTTATACATATATTTTCGGTTGATCTCCATTGTACTTTCATGAAATGCATTCATTTACGGTATTTGGGGAAGGATGTTAATAAAGCTAGTAATGTTAATAGAACTATTTGTATAGATTGGGGGGCTAATATAGTATCACTGTGTAGGAATTGAATTTTGATCGTGAAATATACTGTGGCATGTCCTGCCCTTTGGATAAATAAAAGAAAGTAAATTTATCCCCCCCCCCCAAAAAAAAAATAAAGGTGTTAAAAATAAAATAAGGGTAAAAGAACTCATTAAGTGATTCCAATAGAAAAGTGGATGATGTTTATTCTAGAAAATTCGGGTTTAAATGATTTTACACGTTAATAACTTTTTAAGTGGCATTGTCAAAGGGTAAATAACTTACACACAATGCAAAACTTATAGTTTTACACGTTTTTTCGATCGTTGGATGGGGAAATAAATAGATGAGATTAACTCCTTATTTTTTCTTCTCAAGTGATAATAATCTTCACATATTCTACTGTTAATCTCAACCATCTGTTTTATCCATCTAACAATCCAGAAAATGTGTAAAGCTTAAAAATTCTTACAACTTGTAACTGGATCTTATCCCTATATAAAAAAATTCTAGAGTAAGCGTCATGAACGGATATGTACCACTAATCATATGTACCGATATGTACCATTAGCTATTTTAATAATTTTTGAAAATCATGGGACCTAAAGTGTGATTATTCCTTTTGATAAAGAATTCTTAAAAGTATTCTTTTAATGTATTTAATATATTTTTAAAAAAAAAGAATTTAATTACAAGTTGAATTAGAAAAAAATCAAATAAAAATTTGTTATTTTTGAAATTAAAAAAGTGACACAAAAGTGTTTAAACTTATTTTATTCTCATAATTTTAAAATTAATAAAATAATTAATGGTGCATATCGGTTAATATGATTAGTGATATATATTAGTACATGACATTTACTCTAGTCTCTAAACTCATCCGTGTAACAAATAGCACCAATCTTACAATTCCTAGTGAATTTAATTATATTCCCAGTTAGGGTGTGCAAAAAAATTGGATTCATTTATCCAATGATTCGATCCAAATATTTGGATATATAATCTATTTTTTGGTTTTCGGATATCTGAAGAAAAAATTCAGATAATCAAATCTGATATGAATCACTTAAATTCTAATTTTAGATTATTCGAAAATTCGAAGAAAAAAAAGTTGGGTTTTATCCCTTTAAACATGTCTAACCCAATAACCCTAGTCATAGTCTGATCCAGCAAGTTCTCACGCCTACAGGCTACAACCCACTAATGTGTCCATGTTGTTTCATTCCCCAATAAGGCATAAGCAGTCAGTTAATATATTTATCATTTGGTTCCTAAAGTTTTTAAAAATTGTTTTAAAATTCTTGAATGTTTTTAATTAAGTCGTCTTTTAAATTTTTTTAAAAAAAATTATTGTCTCAATTTTTAAAAAAATAGTTAAACACATTTTTTAAAAAAATTTAAAATTAACCCTTCAAATTTTTAAAAAATTTTATTGATGCCTTTAAATTTTTTACAAGTAAGCTCCCCAAACTCTATTGTAAAAATCCGGCCCTGATAATACCACAAAATATAAAATTTAAATCTATTTTTTTTGTAAAACAAAGTCATATATTCGGAGCACATCTCCCTTCTCTCCTCCCCAAGTAGGAAATGTTAAAAAAAAATATATCCCCACTATAAGTTTTCGACAAAAATGCTTACCCAAATCTTAATGAAGAATATTACGAGGGAATACGTAATAAAGCAAACCTCATAAAGGAACGTAAAGACTAGGAAGAACATTTTTTAGTGAGATATAATCCATTTATATCTTAATTTCATCGCATCTTTTACCTATGCAATCAGTGTGGGAATCGTGGACCATTGACATGACCATGAAAAGAGGAAAAAAAAATATTCTGTTATATATTTGTTTGATTTTACCGGTCCACTTATACTAAACAAATATATTTTAGATCCCTACTCATTTTCTGTTTCTACCTATTTAACTATTAATTCGGATAAAATTGTATAGAGGTCTAATATTAAAATAATTCTTTCAACTTAATTTTTTTCATTTACAACGTTAAAATTTTAATTTTTGACTGTATTCAAGAGATTTAACATCCTATCTCACTTAACTGGTTGTTGATTCATCAAGATTCTATTTACACTTTTAATCTTAATATAATGGAAAATGAATAAAAAATTTATGTGAAGGTCAATAAAAATATAAAACCAACAAATATTTATATCAAGAAAATGGGCTCATTTTTTTAGATTTTTAAAAAGATGGGTGAGTCTAATATATAACAAGTTTAGGATATGATTAAAAACAACAAGTTTTAAAATTAGTTCAAAAAATTTAAATGTTAGACATTTTAATAATATATTAGGTTGCTTTTTTACAAATTTTGATACTTATAAAATAAATTGATATACTTATTTTTTTATAACATTTTAAATTTTTAAACAATTTTTTAAACTTACTCTCTTTTAACCGTACCTTTTATTTATCCCACCCACACTCACCAAAAAAAGCTAGAGGGAAGAGAAGAGATAGAACGTAAGTGGCATATTGGGGTCAACATCAAATCTAACCAAATCTACGCCAGCAAAATGCTAGACAGTGACACTATTCACTACCCTACATCTTCTCTTTCTCTTTCTTTCTTTTTTATTTTCAATTTTTTTATTTCACATTAAATTAAATAAATCTTATAAGAATTATCATTTTATTTCTGGCCAAAAGAAATTATCATTATATATTTTTTAACACGAGAGATGATTATCGTGTTAAACACAGTGCCGTTTTTGGTCGTGGGCAGAAAAGTGTTTGTTTTTTTTATCCAAAGAAAAGTGTCTGTTTAAGGCTCCATTTTTTTATAATATTTGATATTAATATTTAATTTTTAATATTTTTTATTAGAGGTGTAATCTTAAAATTTATTTATTTAACACTTATTATTAGGACTAAAATTTTCCAATATTGTTATCAAGTGTCTACTCTTAAAATTTAATTTTTCTCAATATTTGTCATAAGGGCTCTAATTTTTTCAATAATTATTATCAAGGGCCTATTTTACCCAATGTTTATTATTAGTGACTTACTCATAATTTTTTTTAAATACTTGTTATTAGACCCGATTTTTCCTAATACTTATAATTAGGGGTTCAATTCCCCATATTTGCTATCAGGTACATTCTCTTAATTTTTTTTTTAATATTTGCTATTAGGGGTCCAATATGGATTATTAGAAGCATACTTTTAAAATTTATTTATTTTCTAATATTTGTTATTAGAAACCTATTTTTTTGTAATACTTGTTATTAGGGGCATACTTTTAAAAAAAATTAATACTTATTATTAGGGACTTAATTTTTTCTAATATTTGTTATTAAAAGCTATTTTTAAAATTTAATATTTATTATTATGAGCCTAATTTTTTTTCGTCATTAAACCACTAAAATCTCAGAAACAGCTGTATTTAAACATATTAACATATTGTGCTAATTAAAGCTAAACGTATTAAACATGTCTTTATTATGACGTGTCAATAAACATCACTTGGGTTTAAATTAAGAAAAAATATTTTATCTACTAACGGTAGAAAGTTTATTTTTCACAAACACTTAATTTTTAAGGTTTAGAAAATGGTTTAAAGTTTTAGTGTTTGAAATTAAGTTTTAAGGTTTGAGAACAAATTTTATGAGTTAAGTTCAGAGTTTACAGTTTAATGTCCTTAAAAAGGATGTATGGCAGTTTTAAAAGTTCGTTTTTTAATCGTTATCAAATAATTGAATAGTAATCTTCTATAATTGTTATGTATCAACACTAAAAATTAAATTTAGGGTTTAAAACTATAATTTAGATTAAATGTTTAATTTTTTACTTAAATAGCAACTAACACCAATTAAATGAAAGGTGCATTTGTCGTAGTTTTTCTTCGGCGAATGCTAGGAAATGTTGACAACATGGAAGCAGTAAAACGTGCAATTAAATGAATGAAATAGCATTTAATTAAAACTTTAGTGCATAATGTTACATTTTGGTTAATTGAGATTGATATTAATACACAAATGTAATCGAGTGCATAACTACCAACATTATTATATTTATGTAGTCACTAATTGAAATTGAATTTAATCATTTCTTAGCCAATTAAAATTGATAAATGTATTTTTGAGTGGTTAAATGTTATAGTTATAAACATATATTTATTTATAAATTTAATTAATTAAACATATTATTGAGAAATTCAAATTTTATTGATAGGTTTGTTAGTTATTAATTTTTATTAAAATTAGAAAAATTCTACAACTTGCGACGAACACCACTGAACATCATTCAAATTGATTAATAAAAATTAAAAACTTAAAGACTAGACTTATAATTAAAATTATTTTTAAATAAAATTAAAAATAAAATTTAATAAAATTTTTATATTTATTTATACTTAATCTTAATTTATATATCAGGATTATATATTCTAAAATCTCCTTAATATCAAAAACTATAAACACAACCTCTTTATTTCTTTATTCTCCCATTGACGTCATCTCCGTCACCGCTATCACTAAGTTAAAGTTAACATACATGATTATCATCATACGTTCGGAGTTATAGTTAAATGTTAAAGAAAGTTTAAAAAAAATCTACTTCAAATTAATCTTTGCATGTATCACTACTTATCTTTAGGACTATATTTTAAAGATGGAGAGCAACGCCACAAAAACAATCGATATAAGATTAAAGTTAATAAATTAAAATTTTCTTGTCTAATTTTAACAATGGAGAGCAGCTCCGAACATAGTTTTTCATACACCAATTGGTAGTGGTGAAATAAAAGGGTTGGATTTAAAGTTTTTAAATATTAAAGAAATTTTCGGATATTTTGTTCCTATATATTAATTAAAAATAATATAAAGAAATATAAAAGTTTTATTAAGTTTTATTTTTAATTTCCTTTTAAAATAATTTTAATTATAAATTTAGTTCTTAATATTTTTAATTTTTATTAATTTAATAATGTTTAGTAAACTCGTCCTTAAAATTATTGTTATTTTTACTTGTTTATCGTTAATTTGTTAAATTAGAAAGAGCCATTCACATTCTTTAAAACAATCAATATATCTTTTTTAACTTGGCCTATTCCATCAATATATATAATACAGTAAACAGTAGAAGTGAGGGAAAAAAGAATTGAAGAAAAAACCAGATTTTCTTTTCCTTCGCTTCAATTAAGAAGGAAAAAGAAGATAATTTACATCTTATAATAATTATCATCAAAAACCAAAAAACAAATCTATAGTTTCGTTAATAAATGAAACTAATTTTAATTAGTGCTGCTGCTGATTTTTCTTCAAATCAACAACGACGACGCTGACATTATCGGTGCTGTGCCTTGCTAAGGCCAACTTCGTCAACAAAACGGAAGCGTCCCAACAAGCCTTATCAGAACCCTCCGATGCGCCACCTTTCACCGCCGCATCTTTACCCACGGACCTTGGTGCCGATGGCGGCCTTTCAGCGCGTAAACACATACGCGCCACCCCACATGCTGTATCATTCGTCACTACATCCCACAACCCGTCGCTTGCTAGGATCAAACACTCATCTTCGCTTTTTCTCTCCGTTATTGTCACCTCAGGCTCCGGTATAACGAATGGTTTCAAATAATTATCACCTGATGATTAATTAAACCAAAATTAGATATTTATTTAAAAACAGTATAAAAATGGTTAGGAAACCAAAATTTTTGCTGTAAAGCTTACCGATTGCTCTAGACATGGCTAGAACGCCCAGAACTCTAGGGCCATCCCAGTAAATTACTCTGCCACCGGCTTCTTGGATCCGGAGCAATTCATCGGGTCGATCGGGCTGAAAACAAACAAACAAATCATTTTAAATTTATTTCAATGGAGGTAGCGAAATTAATTTACGATTTAAAAAGAAAATAAATGTCTCACTTTGTGATCATCGGAGAGGGGCAAAGCGGCGCCATTCCGACATAGAACAGCACGGGAATCACCGCAGTTTGCAATGATGATCTTATTCGGAGTGACAACGGCTACCACCGCAGTGGATCCAACAGCGTCGCACTGTGGAGACTGAAGCTCACATCGACAAGTCGAACTATTCTTATCATCCACTGTCCATTCTTTAACTTCTTCATCCATCTTCTTAAAGCTTCTCTGCATCGTCTGCTTCCACTCAACCTCCGTGTTACCGCCGCACGCTTCAACTTCATCTTTCAATATCTCGTGAAACCGATCTCTACACTTCATCGCAACCTTCAAGATAAAACAAAAGGTCAGTTATAACAGAACTAGTTAATTTCGAATAACAAAATTGAATTAAAGAAAAAAAAGGATCGGTTCAGTACATGAGTACACCCATGGCCGTCGAACACACCGAAAAAATGAATATCCGGCGAAATTTGAACTTGAGAGCTTTGTTTACAAAACGAAGGATGAGCCGAAACTGCGTCTTCCATATCTCGTCTCCTTCCACAAACGGAAGCCATTCCGAATTTCGGCCATTCTTTTTCTCCTTCGACGGAACTTTCAGTTTCTAATTTCACGTTTCCATTACAAAATAGGCCTTCGTTATCAAGACCGTCATATTTTGCTAGCTTTTGAGTATCCGAGTTCTGAACTGCGTTAACACAGTCCCGAGAAGATACCGGAAGGAATAGCTGACGATCAAGCTTCTTGCGTTTCTGGTCGTTTTCTAAGGGTGGTTGAACAGCGGCGTCGGCTACTATCTTATAGGGACGAAGCTCCAATCTCCGACGGCGAGAAGCTCTTAAGCTTGGCTCAACCGTAGCCACGGCTTCACTTTCTCCGACGACTCCACAGTAAACTCCAGCCATTTGGCTACTAAATTATTCTTCTTTCAGAAATTAAAAACTTAAAAGCGTGTTCTTCGATTAAGAACAAGTTTCGTTGCAAAATCAGAGGGGTCTCTTTTCTTTCTTTTTTTCTTCTTTTTTTCAAATTGATTGGGAATGACCCATGATACAGGCTGGGAGATATACAGAGAGTTTTTTGTAGTGAGAAGCTCCAATTTCACCTGGGGGCCACACCTAAGAACGGGCAGGCTGACCGTCACCGTTCGGGTAAGGTGACCCGACACGTACTTTTGATGTGACGTCGATTTACTGAATACAAGAAGGTGATCGGCACCGTCTATTTCATCCGATTCGTTTTAGAAAAGACACGTGTAAACAGTTTTATGAATGAAGTTGGACACGTTGGCCAATCATCGGAGCACACGCTTTCAGAATGACCATTGTTTACTGACACGCATGTGGCCCATAGGGAAAGGACGACTCCCCTTAATAGGAAATTTCTATTTTTTGGTTTCTTTATTTATATCCTAGTTAAATTTGAAAGGTTCATTTTCATTCATTTTTAAATTCCATTTAAAATATAGAAGAAAAAACTTAAATCTTTATTAGTTTTAAATAATTAATTAAGAATAAAAGAAGATTTAGTATTAATATTTGAATTTAAAATATCCTTTTTTAAAATGTAATAGTTTTTGCTTTAACGAACTATGCAAAGAAAGCGTCCACGTAATAGAGAGAGGGGGGAAAGACGGACACGTTAGGGACCAAATGTCAAGGTCGATTGACGCCTCCGCAGAAAATCCGAGACATAACTGGACTCAATATTCGACACGTGTCTAGTTGACGTGAATCCAAAGGTTCCGTTCCTTGCTGGCGCAATACCACTCTCGGCCCTCGGGCACTCCCCTCATACCGGCCATTTGGAGTCGGATTTGGAAGCATTTCATAATTATCCTTTCATATGTTTCATCAATATATTTATGATAAATATATTTTTAATAAATTAAAAATAATTAATTAAAAGGTGAAAAAATATTAATACACATAATATAAAATTATTAATAAGATATATAAAATGACACAAAAAATACAAACAAATTATATTTTTTTTCAAATACGCTTGCGTTATTGAAAACTCTTTTTTCCCCACTAATATCTAAGATATGCTCCATAAATTTCAAAATTTTGATGAAGACGTTAGGGCCCAAAGTACACGTGTACGGTAGTTGTTAGATCAAAGGTTGGAAAGTTGGAAGTAGAGGGCGTAGAGTCGTAGACAGCATTAAAGAGGAAAAGGTGGGGAGATGAAATCCAGGCAGCCACGTAAAGGGGATTCAGCTGGCTACCATTAGGTGAACTGACCCCTCAAAATATCACTGCCACGTGACTAGCGAAAGCATTGTACTTTTCAGTAGGGGATGAGGCATTCCACGTGACCTCCCCATTTTAAATCTATGGGACTCCACTCCACCACCGATATTTTATAAACTGTGAACCCTAGATGAATTTGAAGGGCTTTTTCTATTCATACTCACTCAACTATTAGATTGTTAATTTTAGTCATTCAATTATAAAAAAATTTAATGTATACGATAACATTGTATACATTGCCATTCTGTATTGTTAGACAAATCTTAGGATTAAAATACATACTTTCGAAAAGACAGTTCGGGGCTTAATAAATTTTTTTAAGGTAGATTGTACCGGTAGTCATTAAAATTTTAGAGTGCTTTTCATTTTGGTCATTGAAAGTTTAACACTTGCATTACAGTAATCAAATCACACGTTAAAATCTTTATCCCAAATAACCCCAATTTCAAAATTAACAATAGTCATCAAGGTAAATTTTTTGATTAACGGAGTGGTCAACGATCAACTTTAGCGATGAGAAGACTCATTTTGACTAAGAGATTAATCTAGTTTTATTTAAAGTTGACCCAACAATTAAAAGTGACATAGAAAAACTCCGGCTTTTAGCTTTTATTGCACCATTACCTTTTTTGTTATTGTTTATGTCATAATTTGAATGTTTCTTCTATAAGAAAAAAACACCAAACTACTCCCTTTCTTCTTCTTTTTCTTTTTGATTTGATTCGAACTCATCAAACTCAATCAAAACAAACAAACAAAAACTTTTCATTCTACTACGTTAGATGTTAGATCAAATTGAAACTCAAACTATACTAATCTTATGTCAAATTGATCATTCTCATCGTTGAAATTGACCGACGGCCGCTTTGTTCATTAGAAATTTAGCCTTCGTAGCGGCTATAAATGTGAAACTTACACTTTTTAGGAAGAAGACTTGTCACGTCAATATTTTTTAACTGAAACTAACGATTACCTTAATGAAAGCATATTAAAAATTTAAAGACTTCAATACAAATTTTAAAAGTTTAGTGACTAAAAAAAAAAAAAAACTAAAAGTTCAATAACTATACACACACTTTACCCTATTTTTTTTCCAAAAATAAATAACAACTTCAAAAGTTGAGAAAGTTATAAAATTTGAAGGGAGTTGAGGCAAATCTTTCCAATATTTTGGATGTCAATCCCCACAGCACACAACTATATTTAGGAAAGAAGGTTTGGTTTGATGTTTTGAGTGAATCAAAGAGGCTTTTATATATATTTTATTTAGTTTTGGGGGGTTTCATTTTGCAGAGATGTGCAAGTGGAACATTAATTTTGGTGAAGTGTTTCGGCGGATGCATCGAACCGAGTTTAGGATGCATGGCCTTTTCTGTTAGAAGCATTTAACCGCTGATATTTCTCATTCTTAATTGTTAAATACCAAAAGATCTCAATGTGTCCAAAATTTAGTGTTATTTCCAGACCACAACTTGTAAGGCTTTATTACCCTCAGCTTCCTCTTATTTCAACGCTGATCTGCATAACCATTCTTGCAACTATTTAGGTGTTCAGACTGTACTTACTTTATTTGATGATTTGTTAGATGGTGGGGTATTTTTTTAATTATCAGAATTTGATTTATTGGCCGGTAGATTTAAATTAGATTTTGCAGAGATCTAATATTAAGATTCGACTACTCTAATTTTGTTTAAAATATCTATCGTGTCTTAGCACGCTTTCTTCAAAGAAAAAATAATAACGTCTTATCTCGCAAGGACCGCAACTGGTTACAACATCAGAGAAGAGTTGTTCCAACCTCTTATTGCCAAGTAAATTGCATAGATGAAATCAAAATGTCTTTTTCAACCAACGATGGTTTAACGGGACGAGGGTTAAATTATTTAAGTAAGGTCAGGAGTTCAAATTATGATGTTTTGAATGAAAAAAATTGAGTTGGATGGTTGTCCTATATCGAGAGAAATTATGGCATTGTTTGGTAAAGAGAAGTTTGGGCAAAAATTAAAAGTTTGAGGCATAATTAGAGGTTTGTCCAATCAAATCCGTTAATATTGTTGTTTGGTGAATAGTGGATTGGGGTGAACCGCTAATTTTGAAAAGCTCATAATAGAAACTTTTTGAGATTAGAGTTGTAAATACTCTTTTACCCTTACTGATTACCAAAAATCTCAAAATAACCTAAATTAAATATTTTTCACGTTATTTATAAGCTAATCATATTTACTTTTTTTTTATTATCACATATTTATATGTGTATTTAAATTTATTAATTAATTAAATTATATTAAAATAATTATATAAATAATAAATTAATATATAAATCATTTGAATATGTTTAGAAAAATTAAATTAAAAATAATTTTATAGATCTAATTGTTAAACATAGCCTATATAATGAGTCATTCTAAACCACGTCATCTATGGTTCCAACTAATAAAAACCATCGGTTTTATTAATTTTTTATATATATTTTTTTCGTTTCATTTATGTCATATTCATTTGGTAAAAGCTGTTTTTTAATTCAATATAGAGGTGGCAAACGGGTCAATCGGTTCGTGTTCGGTTCGGGTCATTTCGGTTTCGGTTATTTCGGGTCTAATATTTTCGGTTCAGATTCGGTTTCGGTTCGGTTTTAGTTCGGGTCTATTATGTTTCGGGTCATTTCGGTTCGGTTGATTTCGGTTCGGTTAATTTCAGTTCGGTTGATTTCGGTTCGGTTATTTTCGGTTCAATGAGAGATCAGTCGTTTTTAATCAAATTTTTAGGTTGGTCAGATTTTTACACCCTATATATGACTTTATAAAGTCAATATATTTGACATTTTAGTGATTTGTGCGGCTGTTCATATTTTATCTTTCTTTATTTCTATTAATCGGGTCCATTCGGTTCGGGTCCATTCGGTTCAACTAAATTCGGTTCAGTTTCGGTTCGGTTTATTTCGGATTTCGGATCAAATTTCGAATTAGATTTCAAGTCAATTTCGGGTTGATTTTTGGTTTCGGTTCGGGTCTGGGTTCGGGTTTCGGTTCTCGGGTCAAGTTTGCCAGGTCTAATTCAATATAAGGAGACATTCCAAAACGTAAACTTTACATTCGTGGCCGGCGGTGGGGTTAAGAGGGACAACCCAAGTTACGTAGTTGGAATTTGGAAAGCCTTGTGCAAGTCCAAGTTGCTTATTTGATTCATTTTTCTCATGAATCATGCTTGGCGCTTCTTAATGGATCCTAAAACCGCTCGCTCTAGTTTCTCTTTGATTTTTGAATACGGCAATTAGCAATTTAGCATGTGTTTGTGAGAATTATGTGTAGTATATCTGTTTGATTTGATTAAGGGTTAATAGTAAAATAAGTACTTAAATTCTATATGTTGTTTAATTTTGGTGCATAAATAATATTTTTGCTCAAAACAGGTGTCTACATGTTTATCCGGGTAATTTTCAGTGCCTACCGTTATTTTTATATTTTTCTTTTTTAATTTATTTTTTATCTTAACTTTAATAAAAAAAATCATAAAATTCACAAGATGGTAGTAGGCTTCAATAAGGCAATCAACGATGGCAATATGGGAGTTTTAGGTTTTGGGTTAGAGATGAGATTATTTAGTAAAAAATATAAACTGTTATTAAAAAATAAAATAATAAAAAAACATGTTGCATGTCATATTTTGATCGGATAACGGATATTTTTAACTACCATGAATGACCAGACACCTAAAATTACTTAAATGAAACGTTAGACATATGTTTTGAGCAAAAAATAGTTTAAGCATCAAAAGTGAACAACATATATAGTTTGAGCACTTATTTTGCTATTAAGCATTTGAATAATGCAAAATGTTGGTTTCGGTTAATGTAATTCGACTTTCCTTAAATAAATACAAAGTCGGTTTACTATTTTAGATGTTTGGTAAACATAAGATTATAATAACGGGTCAAATGAATCCTCTAATTAAAAAAAAAAGCTCTTAAGAGGGCTCTCCAAATAATATAAGTTTGAATAATTAATATAATTAAAAAATAATTTAATAAATAAAAATTAATATATATAATAATTAAAAAAATATATAATTTCATTAATAAATATATATATATATCTAAATTTAATTATTAAAAAAATATAATTCATTAATAGAAAATCAATATATACATCATTAAAATATGATTAATAATGTTATATCAACTATTCAAAAAAAAATAATGTTATATTAAAAAGGTTTAAAGTTCAAATTAGCCTTCAACGAAAAATTGAAAAACCAATTAAGCCTTTATGAAAATTTTCCACCCAATTGATCCCTCAAGAATTCAATTACGATTAATCACGCTTTCAAAATTCAAATTATAATCAATTTAGTCCTTCCGTTAAGTTGACCATTACTCAAAAGTAATTATTATGATGGTGACACATGTCACACTCTGGATAAATATTTATAATGAAATAATATTTAAATTTTGTAAAATATTATTTTATTAAAAATATATTTAAAATTATGTACAAAATATATTTTAAAAAATTATTTTATTAAAATATGTATTTATAAAAATTAATACAATCGTAAATAATCATTTAATTTTTTTAAAAAATATATTTAAAATTATGTACAAAATATATTTTAAAAAATTAATTTATTAAAATATGTATTTATAAAAAATATTACGATCGTAAATAATCATTTAATTTTAAAAAAAAAATATTTAAGATTATGTACAAAATCTGAAAAAATATTTTTTACTTAATGGAAATTTAAATAATTGTAATAATAATTAAAAAATATATAAATATTTATAATGAAATAATATTTAAATTTGTATAATTTTTTAAATATATATATTTAGTTATAAAATTCTATAATTTCAAAATGCTCAAAATTTCCAAATCCCTAACACTAAATCCTAACCCTACATTCGCAAGTTCTCAAATCAGTTTAATTGACAGTGAAAGTTGTTGATACCGTGGCAAACGACGGTACTTGTGAGAAAAAATATTGAGGAAGAATATAAGTTTTCCTGCGACGGGGAGTGGTCGGTGGTTAAATCGGTGTAAATGTTTGATTGAAGGATTTATGAGGTTTTTTTTAAACAAATAAAACTTTGGGGTTTTTTAGAATAAATATTATTTTATGTTTTTTATAAAAAAAAATAAAGGAAAATTCGAAAAAAATAAATAAATTTAATATTTTTATATTTTTATATTTAATTTTTTATGAATTTTTATAATTCTTTTATAATTTTGTAGATAATTTTTTTTAAATTTTTAGATTTTTTCATATTTTTTATTATAAAAATTAGTTTTGATGACGTGACACGCTCTGAGCGTACCACAGTCCGTCTATATTTTGACCGTTAGAGGCATTGACTCTCAACGCAGTCAAACAACCAGAGGGGTCAAATTAGGTGTAATTTAATTATGTGGGCTAAACTGGGTGCAAAATTTCCATAATGACTTAATTGATTTTTTAATTTTTCATTAAATGCTAATTTGACCTTTAACCCTATTAACAAATAATTATTTTCATAATCTAATACATATATAAATATCGTCAACTGTTTGCTAATTATCGAATAAAACTTTTATACTTTGAATTTGGAATGACCGATTACTCATCTCTACACGTGGTTGTTAAATTTAATAGTGGCTGAAATTGAAAAAGTCTTCTTCATTGGAGAGATACATGTAGAAATAGAGTTGTCAAGTATGGTTGTAAAAACAGGTAATCGGATGGGTTTCAGGTCGGGTAATATCAGGTCGGGTAAAATCGGATACAGGTCATTTCAGGTCATTTTTCTGTCTTGACTCGAGTCGGGTCGGGTGCAGGTCCATTCCAGGTCGGGTCAAAACGGGTCGGGTCTGAAGCAGATAATTGACAGGTTAATTCGGGTTCGGATACACTTCAGGTCGGGTTCATTTCGGGTTCGGGTAGACTTCAGGTCGGGTTCATTTCGGATTCGGGTAGACTTCAGGTCGGGTTCATTTCAAGTCGGGTTCATTTCGGATTCGGGTAGACTTCAGGTCGGGTTCATTTCAGGTCGGGTTCGGGTAGACTTCAGGTCGAGTTCATTTCAGGTCGGGTTCATTTCGGGTTCGAGTGGACTTCAGGTCGAGTTCATTTCAGGTTGAAGTAATTTAAAAAAATAATGAAAAGAAAAATAATAAAAATGGGTCAATTTGGAATAAAAATAAAGTTATGTGAAGTATAATGAACAAAAATATCAAAACAAATTTAGAAAACGTAAAAATACAATGAATATGGGTCAAATTAGAATAAAAATAAAGTTTTGGGGAGTAGAATGAACAGAAATATCATATTAAAATTATAAAACATTGGGCATTCATTTGAAAAACAAATGAATATGAGTCAATTTGGAATACAAATAAACTTGTGGGGACTATAATGAAAAAAACAAATTAAAAGTATAAAACATCAGACAAATGAAAAATAATGAATATGTGTCAATTTGAAATAAAAATAAATTTTTAGTGACTATAATGAACAAATATATAAAAAAGGAATTAGGGTCAATTTGGAATAAAAATAAAGTATTAAGGACTATAATGAACAAAAATATCAAATTAAAACTATGAAACATTTTAAAAACAATGAATTGTGGTCAATTTGGAATAAAAATACAGTTTTAGGGAATATAATGAACCAAAATATCATATTAAAATTAGAAAATACCGGGCTAATTTTTAAAAAAATGAATAGAGGTCAATTTAGAATACAAATAAAGCTTTGGGGAACATCAAGTTAAAAAACTAATGAAGAAATGTACCAAATTATAAATAAAAAACATTGGGTGAATATAAAAAAATAATGAATAGGGATCAATTTGGAATTAAATAAAAGTTTTAGAGACTAACATAAAAAAAATATTATGATATTAAAAAATTAAAAACAATAGTTTAAATTAAAAAAATAAAAAGGGCTCAACTTAAAATAAAATTAGTTAATTAGATGTTAAGTACTATAAATTATAAAAAATAAATTAAAATTAAATAAATATATATATATATATTATAATACATATGTATATAACAATATATTAATTAATGTATATGTATACACTATACATATATATATATATATATATATATATATATATATATTATAGGGTTTAGGGTTTTAGACTTTTAAGTTCTTACATACATTAAATAATAAATACATACACACATGATACATACATAACTTACATACATACATTATGATTAGGGTTTAGGGTTTCGTGCATACATGATACGTACATTAACATTATAAAACCCTAAACCTTTAAAACTAAAACACATACCCTAAAACCCTAAAATTGAATAACTAACCATAAAACAAAACTATAAAACCCTAAACCTTTAAAACTAAACCATGAAACCATAACACCATAAACCCTAAACCCTAAACATACGATAAATAAAACCTTTAAAATTAAAACACATACCCTAAACTCTAAAATTGAATCACTAACCATAAAAAAACTATAAAACCCTAAACATTTAAAACTAAACCATGAAACCCTAACACTAAACCCTAACACCATAAGCCCTAACAATAAGCCATAAACCCTAAACATAAGATAAATAAAACCTAAAATTTAAAGCTTTAAAACTAAAACACATACCCTAAACCCTGAAATTGAATCACTAACCATAAAAAAAATAAAACCCTAAACCTTTAAAACTAAACCATGAAACCTTAACACTAAACCCTAACACAATAAGCCCTAAACCCTAAACGTAAGATAAATAAAACCTACAAATTAAACCTTTAAAACTAAAACACATACACTGAAACCCTAAAATTGAATCACTAACCATAAAACAAAACTATAAAACCATAGACCTTTAAAACTAAACCATGAAACCCTAACACTAAACCCTAACACCATAAGCCCTAACAATAAACCCTAAACCCTAAACATAAGATAAATAAAACCTAAAAATTAAACCTTTAAAACTAAAACACATACCCTAAACCCTAAAATTGAATCACTAACCATAAAATAAAACTATAAAACCCTAAACCTTTAAAACTAAACCATAAAACCCTAACACCATAAGTCCCAACAATAAGCCTAAGCCCTAATAATAAATTATTTATTTATTTAAATTATTTTTTATTTATATTTAGTTATAAATTTTATCTTTATTTAAATTATTTATTTATTTAGTTGTAAATATAAATTTTTTATTTATTTTTAATAATAAAATTATTTATTTATTTAAATTATTTATTTATTTATATTTAGTTACAAATTTTATCTTTATTTAAATTATTTTTTATCTATTTAAATTAAATACTATTAAACATAAATTAAATTAAAAATAAATTACAAATTAAGACCTTTAAAAAACTTAATTAATAAATTAAATTAAAAATAAATTACATATTATAAATAAATTTTATTTAAAATTTGAAATTTGAAATTTGAATTATAATAATATAATAATAATAATCTGTAAATAATTAATTAATAAATAAATTAACCCTACACTAGCCCTAGGTATATATATATACTACTTAAAAATAAGGATTTTGTTTTCCGCCGTTTTTATTTTAACCCTAATATTCTCTCAAGAGTCAAGCCTCTCAATCTCAGACCCTCTTCCTCTTCTTCGCGATCCGAATCAATCCGCTGATAAAATTGAAGGTAGTGTCCGATTCTTTCTACAAATCCTTTGTTACTTCAAATTATTGGAAGATCTGAATTGGTAATGCTTTCATTGTTTTGTTTCTTTTCTCCTTTGTCTGATTTGTAGCTGGTAAATCTGCTGTCTTCATCAGTCTAGTTGGGCATCCTCTTCTGGTATGCTTATTTCTTTTAGGCCTTTTCATTTTGTTGAAGATTTTTATTTTCACAAGACTTTGCTTATAATGGTAACATATATTTCTAGTACTAGAGCTTGTTTTCTTGTGTTTCCTATGAGTATCTGATGACCCAGTTTACCTTTTTCCTGCAATGAATGATAATATATTTGTTTGCGCCTTAAGAGTGTTTGAAATTTGTTCTTGTTAAATCAGCTTTCTTGGGATTTTCTTTTTGGAGCATTCTTGTTCATGGAAATGGGAATTATTCAATTCAAAGAGTACAACTGGAAACTTACTGTTACTTCATTGGTCAATTTGCTTGTAAATTAAATGCATAAATTCAACTCCTTTTATCAGCAGTCATGTGAAGTTTTATTATATATGTTGTCGTTGATATACTCATATAGCTTCGAGGTTCCTGATAAAAATGTGTATGTATGTGGAGATTTATACATAGATGAGAAAACTGTGGACATGTATGTAGTTTGCTTCCTATTTTTGTTGGTTTTTTTTTTTCATTTATGTGGTACACTGTTGCTTGTTTGCTCCTGGAAAATGCATATTTATTCATCATGCGTTCTGCATATTGGTCTTGTACACATGGTTAGCGTGTAGGATATTAAGAACCAGATGGAGATTGATATTTATATTGAAATACATGACCGAAACTAATGTAACTGTCAACCACAACTGCATTTTCCTTCTCCTTTTTATCTGAAAAACGCGTTTATTAAAAATGTTAGTTTGTACACATGGTTTGTTTTTGGCAATGATTCATTGAATGCGATACCTTCATGATTGTTTTCACTGGAGTGGATTTTGCTTTTACTGTTTTTCTATTTCAATTAGTTTGGACATCTGGTCGTTGTAACCATTCCTCTTAAAATGTTCCTATTTCAATTTATTGAACAATTATGAAATCATTTCTGATTATTTGTTTGCGTACATAACTGTTTCATTGCAAATTTGCAATAAGCTAAGCTGATCTTGCACAAGTAAAAGCTGCATGTTTAAGCTGCTTCCTTCTTTAGGACACACACATATATATTACTTTTGTCTGCTCTATGTGGAACGTGTTTTTAATATTTTAATTTATAAATCTAATCAGAAATGGAAAGTTTGATCCAAGGGCTCTTCAATTCTACGTTTAATTTTAACAAGCATTAGAATTTTGGCTTGATTCACAAACTTTCTCTAAACTTAAAAATTCATGGTCCACATTAACAGGTAAGATCATAAGATGTTACTTGCCTTTTTCTTTCCTACATGTTTACTGCCAGGTGGATGATTAAGATGTTACCCTAAACTTTCTCCATCTTTTAATTGACTTTAATATTTGAAATAATTATTTCTTTTTGCAAGGAGGGCTAATTCTAATATTTTTTTTCGATTGAGTGGAAAAATTAGAGGATGAAGGACAAAGTGAAAGAGTGAGAAAAATGAATTTCGAGTGTGATTGATAGAAAAAAAAAGTGAGAAAATAATGAAAGGAATAATATTTTTTCATCAATCATGTGTTAAATGTGAGGATATTAATGTTTATTTTTCATTGATAAAATTAATTTAAAAATAATAAAAGTTCAAGAGCCTAAAAGGTGAAAAATGGTTTAAGGACTACAATATTTTTTCCCCGAAAGTTAAAAAACAAAAATACCATTAAACCTTCTTTCCATCGAATATTGTAAATAGTGGGTTCTGGACTGTTGGCCCATTCTACTCAGAATTGACTTTGAGAATAGGGAGGAATCGTCCCCATTGCTAGGTGGACTTAAATTCCTACCAAAAGGATTTTATACCTTACGTTTCCTTGATCCCCACAAAATTTGTCATTTCACTTTAATTCTCTTTTGTAAATATTTTGTTAGTTAAAGAAATGGTTTAATCTCTGATCCACTGATCAATTAATAGATGTTCCCCAAATCCTCTTTATCATATTCGTATTCATATGCATAATTTATTTATTTAGGGTTTTCTTTGAATTCTACTTCTCTGTTTTATTCAACCTGTGGCGATTTTATTAGGATTTGGATTTGTTTCATGCCATTCAATCTAATTTTGAAGCAGAAGAAACTGTTTTCTCTGCAAGTTATTAGTGACTATAATTTGCAGTGTCTAGCTGACTTGGGATAAGGTGATAGAATTTAGTTTCCCTTCCCAAGCCAATTAAAGTTATAGCATGTGCTCAGTCCCACCCTTAACCAATTCACTGCAAAATTAATTAAAATGTCAATTATCTTTATTTGTTTTTTTTTGTTTAAGATCTGTGAGTTTCATATACTAACTATTTTGTCTGACTCTCTTCAGTTTTTAACACAGACATGGATTCTTTTTCATATGAGTTGGACTATCCTATTGAAAGAAGTAAGTAATAATTTTGCTTCTTAATTTCTCTTTTTCTCTTAACTTGTTATATATTTTCTAACTTTAATTGTATTTTATTGTCTTTGTTCTGTACCATACCTACCAAAAAATGAAAATGTCAATGATCAACTGTCTGAAATTGTTCATACCTCGAAGCGGAGGGCTACATCTGCAAATTTAGGAGACTTTGGAAGAAGAACTTCTCTTGTTTAAAGTCATTATACCTTTGTTAAGCTTCTAGAAGGTATGTTTGCTCAATGTAAGTACTGCAAAACTAAAACTTGTAAAGCTGATTTTTATATTGAGACTTCTAATCCTAAAAGGCATACTGAAAAATGCCCTGCATACAAAGACTTTCTTGCTACTACTCCCAAAACTAGTTCAGAGTTTTCCTTTGATCAGAAAACTCATTGTGATTTATTTGCTGAGGTTATATTTTGTCATGGTTATGCATTAAGTATGATTGAGAATGAAAAACTCAGGGCTTTGCATCAATATTTAAATCCTAATGTGAAGGATATTTCTAGGTATACTGTTACTAAATGTTGCATGTCAAAGTATGAGAAGCATAAGAAATTGGTATTTGAGTCCATGCATGTTATTCCAAGTTGAATCTGTTTTACTTGTGATGGATGGTCTGCTTGTACTTCTCGTTCTTATTTTGCTTTAACTGCTCATTTTGTGGACAATGATTGAAAACTTCAATCTAAAATACTTAATTTCCGTCGTTTCCCCCACCCCATGATGGTGAGTCCATTTATAAGTTTGTCAAATCGATGTTGTTTGAGTGAGGTCTTGAAAAAAAGACTTTTACAATTACTCTTGATAATGCTTCTGCTAATGAGAAAATGGTTAAGAGACTAAAAGATGATCTGCATGCAATTACCCCCTTCCTTGCAATGGTAAATATTTTCATGTAAGGTGTGCAGCTTATATTTTGAACTTAATAGTTTAAAGAGGCTTGAAGGTAATAACTGTTCTGTTGTTAAATTACGTGGAGTAGTTAAGTTTATAGATTCTTTTGACTCTAGACTTTGTAGTTTTGATTTGGCTGTTAAAGATTATGGTTCTGATTTTTCTGAGAAGTTGATATTAGATGTTCCTACTCGATGGAACTCTACTTTTTTGATGCTTCGTAGGGCACTTGATGCTAAATTAGATATCAATTTGCTAGTCAATAGGGAGAATGACTTGAACTTAATTACTGATGTTGAGTGGGATACAATACAGTTAATTTGTGATTTTCTTTAGCCTTTTTATGAGATTACTACTTTGTTCTCTGGATCTAACTATCACACTTCTAACTTGTACTTAGAAAATGAACTCATTATAAATTGTGCTTACCCTCCTTTCAACCTCATCCTCAACATAGAGGACACCATACAACTCTTTCAAAAGTTGTAATTTATATCTAGGGTCAAGCAAAACCGCAAATAAGAGAATAGTTGAGTGATCGGACCAATATTTCTCATACAACTCAAGCATTGGTCCTGCCATTGTAGAATTACCTTGACAAGGATCACTATGAGCATCACATAACAGTTTCTCAATGGCTACAACATTTTTTAAGTACAAGTTAGAAGTGGGATAGTTGGATCCAGAGAACAAAATAATAGTCTCATAAAAGGGCTCAGGGAAATCACAAATTAACTGTACAGTATCCCACACAACATCAGTAATTAAGTTCAAGTCATTCTCCCTATTGACTAGCAAATTGATAGCTGATTTAGCATCAAGTGCCCTACGAAGCATAAAGTAAGTAGAGTTTCATCGAGTAGGAATTTCTAATATCAACTTCCCAGAAAAATCAGAATCACAATCTTTAACAGCCAAATCAAAGCTATAAAGTCTAGAGTCAGAAGAATCTATAAACTTAACTACTTCACGTAATTTAACAACAGAACAGTCTATTACCTTCAAGCTATTTTGAACTATCAAGTTTAAAATATGGGCTGCACACTTTACATGAAAATATTTATCATTGCAAGGACGGGGAGAAATTGCATGCAAATCAACTTTTAGTTTCTTAACCATTTTCTCATTAACAGAAGCATTATTAAAAGTAATTGTAAAAACTTTTTTCTCAAGACCCCACTCACACAACATCAATTTGACAAAATTATAAATGGACTCACCATCATGGGGTGGGGGGAAACGACGGAAGTTAAGTATTTTAGATTGAAGTTTTCAATTATTGTCCGCAAAATGAGCAGTTAAAGCAAAATAAAAACGAGAAATATAAGCAGACCATCTATCACAAGTAAAACATATTCGACTTGGAATAGCATGCATAGACTCAAGTGCCAATTTCTTATGCTTCTCATACTTTGACATGCAATATTTAGTAACAGTATACCTCTAAATATCCTTCACATTAGGATTCAAATATTGATGCAAAGTCTAAAGTTTTTCATTCTCAACCACACTTAATGCATAACCATGACAAAATATAACCTCAGTAAATAAATCACAGTAAGTTTTCTGATAAAAAGAACTCTCTGAACTAGTATTAGGAGTAGTAGCAAGAAAGTCTTTGTAAGCATGACATTTTTTAGTATGTCTTTTAGGATTAGAAGTCTCAATATAAGAATCAGCTTTATAAGTTTTGGTTTTGCAGTACTTACAAAGGTATAATGACTCCAAACAAGAGAAGTTCTTCTTCCAAAGTCTCTTGAATTTGCAAATGTAGCCCTCCGCTTCGAGGTATGAACAGCTTCAGACAGTTGATCATTGACATTTTCATTTTCTGGTAGGTCTGGTACAGAACAAAGACAATAAAATGTAATTGTAGTTAGAAAATTTATAACAAGTTAAGAGAAATTAAGAAGCAAAATTATTACTTACTTTTTTCAATAGGGCAGTTCAACTCATATTAAAAAGAATCCATGTCTGTGTTAAAAACTGAATTTGCAACTGTTAAATGTTGTTAGACTAAGAAGAACTATAAATCATGCATGCACAAAATTAAACAAGACAAAATACAGTAAACAAGGCAACAAAACAAAAAGATAAAAAACAACATATACAAAAACATGCTTAGCAAGAAAGAACAAATACACCCTAAAGAAACCTATAAACATATTTTTCTAAAGGCATACACAAAGTAAAACTGAATAGAGACCCTAAATATGCTTTCTAAAGGCAGAAAACAAACAGATAAGTGGTTTCAGTTTAATCTTTGTACATGGCGTTGTTACACCAGTCCACGAGGTCCTTTAAAAACCTCATTTGGCACCAGTAGCCCCGCAGGTCTGGTATTCCACCCTAAACACTCGAATTAAACTAAGAAAACCCTAGTCCAAAAAACATGCTTTTTTTAGGTAACGTTTGTGAACTTAGATTTCAAAATTTCAATCTGAATTTCAATAATAGCGTAAACTGAAGTATGGCACACATGAAAAGTACTGTTCATGATCAGGTCTCAAACATGGATTTGTTGGATGGCTATGTAGTAGTGAATTTGAAATTCCTAAGGAATTTATGAAATCCAATTGATATGGCAAATGAAATCCGAATTCAAATTTTTTAAATCATTTTCTCAAATATATTAGTAGAGAATTTAGGGCCTGTTCAGAACCAGAATCAAATGGAATTAGTAGAGAATTCATTTTCCAAATTTTTTAATTCATTTTCCCAAATATATTAGTAGAGAATTTTTTAATTCATTTGTTGGATGGCTATCTTTTAACTTGATTTTTTGGTAATTATTAGTTTTCTGTGTTTTCTACGCATTAAAGATGCTTTTTTTTTTTCTTTTATGATCCCTCTCTTTGCAGTTCAATTCAAGGTTAGAAGTAAAAGTGGTGTTGTGTGTTTAATGTTTACCTCCTTGATGTTTTTAGAATATACTTTAAGAAATAAGAATTATAGCACTACTTGAAAATTTTATCCGATACAGAATGCTATGTAAAATGCAGTTTCAGCCTGTCATGCATTGCTTGTTTTTACATATATACATCATATCATTTTAAATTTTCTTCTAATGCCTAAGCCCTTAGTAAATTGCTGAGGTTTTAGATTCTGTGTAAGCCCTGGTTTAAAATTCCCTTTTCTCTGTACTCATTTGGTTAAAACTCTGGATTTTAATTTCCTTAGGCATTTAACGCTCAACAACATCTAAGACCATCATTCTAAAGCATTTTTCCAAAACAAAACTAGAATGCTAGTACCTACAAATTAAGAGTGTATACATATACATTAATTAATATATTGTTATATACATATGTATTATAATATATATATATTTAATTTTAATTTATTTTTTATAATTTGTAGTACTTAACATCTAATTAACTAATTTTTTTTCAAGTTGAACCCTTTTTATTTTTATTTTTTTTAATTTAGACTATTGTTTTTAATTTTTTAATATCATAATATTTTTTTATGTTAGTCTCTTAAACTTTTATTTAATTCCAAATTGATCCCTATTCATTATTTTTTTATTCACCAATGTTTTTTCCATTATAGTCCCCAAAGCTTTATTTGTATTCTAAATTGACCTCTATTATTTTTTTTAAAAATTAGCCTGATATTTTCTAATTTTAATATGCTATTTTTGTTCATTATATTCCCTAAAACTTTATTTTTATTCCAAATTGACCACAATTCATTGTTTTTAAAATGTTTCATAGTTTTAATTTGATATTTTTGTTCATTATAGTCCTTAATACTTTATTTTTATTTCAAATTGAACCTAATTCCTTTTTTAGTATTTTATAATCTTTTTTATATATTTGTTCATTATAGTTACTAAAAATTTATTTTTATTTCAAATTGACACATATTCATTATTTTTCATTTCTCTGATGTTTTATACTTTTAATTTGTTTTTTTCATTATAGTCCCCACAAGTTTATTTGTATTCTAAATTGACCCATATTCATTTGTTTTTCAAATGAATGCCCAATGTTTTATAATTTTAATATGATATTTCTGTTCATTCTAGTCTCCAAAACTTTATTTTTATTCCAATTTGACCCATATTCATTGTATTTTTACGTTTTCTAAATTTATTTTGATATTTTTGTTCATTATACTTCATATAACTTTATTTTTATTCCAAATTGACACATTTTCATTATTTTTCTTTTCATTATTTTTTTAAATTACTTCAACCTGAAATGAACTCGACCTGAAGTCCACCCGAAACCGAAATGAACCCGACCTGAAGTCTACCCGAACCCGAAATGAACCCGACCTGAAGTGTTTCTGAACCCGAATTAACCTGTCCATTATCTGCTTCAGACCCGACCCGTTTTGACCCGACCTGGAATGGACCCGACCTGAAATGGACCCGTACCCGACCCGACTCGAGTCAAGACAGAAAAATGACCTGTATTCGATTTTACCCGACCTGAAACCCATCTGATTACCTGTTTTTACAACCCTAGTCATTTTGACTTAACGAAGGTGTTAAGAATTAACGACAGAGAAGTATTTTTGAGTTGCAAACTAATGTTCATTGTTAGTTTTAAACTTTTTTAAAGTTCGGTGGTATTTTCGAGTCATCAGCAATAGTTGAATAGTATGTGGTGTAGTTTACTAAAAAATAATAATTTGAGCACTTATTTTATAATTAAGTTAAATTTTTAAAAATTTAAGTTGTAACTCAAATTCTTACTACATGGCCATCGCCCAAAATCATTACCATCATGATGAGTGGAAACATAGAATTGTGGTACTGAAAACCAGAAAAAGAAAGAAAAAGGCTGAAAATTGTTATTCTATGTATCACTACAAATATAAATATGTAAATAGCAGACATTGTTGGAAAACAATCTTTTCATTATAGGAGAGCACTTGGCTTCTTTGTAATCATGTAGTGAATACTGAATAGTAAAGAAAATCAAAGCCTTAGCTCAAGATCCAGGTCCTCCATGGAACCACCTGCTACTGCAGGCTTAACTCCAACAACTAAAAATGGCAGTGCCGAAACACCAATCTTTCTTCTCTTGTAATTTATTTCCTCACCATCATAACAAGTTGGTTTTGTAGTAGAATCTGACCTAACTAGCTTCCCTTCATGCTGTCCTCCCATAATGGAATAAGTAGCAGATAAGGCGGAAACCCTAGAAGCTGCATAAGTACGATGTGGCCGATGTGGGAGTTTAAGGTCGGACAACTTTAGATGATTGGGATTTTCATTGTCGGGACTATGAGATTGTTTGAGCTTGGCTCTATCCCTTCTATGAACATTCATATGACCACCCAGAGCCAGAGCCCGAGCCGACCTGAATTCTCTCCTACAAAAGCTACAAGTATATGATCTGGGAGGCCACCCGCCTGCATCTTCTTCAAATCAACTCTCTCTTAAACTGTTCATTGTCACTTGAAAAACCAATACTGAGCCTCAGCTTCTTCCATAGGGTTTCCTTTCCTTTCCTTTTGTTTTTTTAACAAATAGAGTTTGAGGTGGAAAAAAGATGAGTTGGGGAATAGGTTAATATATAAGAATTAAGAATCGAGGGTGTAATGCATTTAATATTAAGACATTGAAAACTACTTTGAGATTCTTAGAGGAAGGACGGCTATTTATTTCCTTTACATGACATTTTTTTATTATTCTTATATTTGAAATTTGTGACTATTATTTCTTTTTGATTAAATAGAATGATATTATATTCTCATACCGGAATTCAAACACATACAAAATAAGATAATATAAAAAATAAATTTTTAATAGAAAATATAAATAAAATTCTATAAAAATTCTAAATTATATACAAATTTTAAATTTTTAAAGGACAACTACTTCCTTCAATCCCTCGATCCATCTGTGCTTCTAGAAAGAAGGTGGATAAGACCAATCATTTGTATTTATAAATTTTTTGATCTAAGGATTCCAATTACAGTTAAGACCCGACAAGCCTACTCTCAATAGCGTATTTGATGGATTGTTCACAAAACTAATAGGTGGGAAAATGTTTTTATGTTTGAATTTGAAATATTTAACTTTGCTGTTGACTCCCAGCAACTACTTTGTTTTTCATCTTGTTTAACCGCTGATGGTAACGTTAACTTTGGTGGTGGTTGTCGATTGATGTTAGTTTTTCATTTTCTTTGTTAGTTTTATTATATTTTATCTTCATTTTTTCATCTAATTTTATCATGAATAATTATAATTTTGAGGCACGTCTTTTTCGCCTTTTGGAAGATTTTTTATTTTTATTGACTGTTGTTTGGCCGTGTTTTTTTATTTTTATTTTTTTTAGGGTCGGATTTGACATTGTCACGACTAATCAAGATGATGCTTATTTGGTTATCATGATGATTTTTCTTGCTTTGGACCCTCAAATTAGATTTTAATACGTGATTTTTGTTTGTGGATTTTTTTAGCGACGCCCAGCTCTGATTTGCGATTGTCAGTGATCTTTCAATAGTTTGATTCCTTTTGTGGTTCGTTTGCTAATGCAGTTAGGTTTGTTCGTATCTATGTTTTGTTTGAATTTTTTGTTTGAATTTTTAACATTTTCATTGTAAGATCGATCCTTCTATGATCTAAAGTTGCTAGTTTCTTTTGTCATTGGTTATTGAAAAAAGTCTAAATTATATGTTTAATTTATATTTAAGATTATAAACCCTCATTATAATTTAAATATTTTTTCCTTTTATTAATACTAGCTACTATAAAAAAAAACTTTGTTGTTGACTCAGCAGGTCAACTTTTCAACTCATAATTAGAAGCAAATACTAAATTTTGTTAATTCTTATCATCGATTTTAAAGAGCAATGTCATCTTTATAATTTAAAATTTACACGTAAAACAAAATAATATTATTTGACAAACAAAATAATGTTTTACTATTAGTGTCTTTTTAATATAATAATATATTTTTTAATTGTATTGTATCTTATTATTGTACCCAACATTTATTAATATTTGAACTTACTTGAACTTTAAAAATAGATTAAAAGGACAATAAAGGAGTTCTTAAAACATCGTAAATGTTTGATAAATCATTGAAAATTTTTAGTGATTTAAGTTTTTAAGCATGTTTGATTATCTAAAAGTGTGGAGTAGATAAGGACATACATATCGATGGAGAATATTTTTCAACTTTTTTAATTTATTTTTCTTTTAAATATATTTCTTTAAAATTTACATTTATCATATAATTTAATTATATTTAATATTTGTTTTCAATCAAAATACCAAACATATTTATAATTTGTTGTGAATAAAATAAAGAAGAACAAGAATAAGAACAAGAAGAACAAAGAGATGAGAGAAAGAGAGAGATTTGTATTATTCTTAAATATAGAATTGTATACAATGCCTTCAATGAATCATCTATTTATAGGCATAAGAAGTACATAATACATTAAACTCTAATTCATAGAGATAATGTTCCTAATAATAAATAAATCAAACTCCTTTGATAAAGTTCTAATCATGATAGACATCCACATAGATAAATATTCATAACACTCCCCCTTGGATGTCTATGAAGATAATGTGCCTCGTTAAAACCTTACTAAGATAAAAACCCAGTGGGGAAAAAAATTCTTTAGTGAAGGAAAAAGAGTACACACATCTTTGATACGCATAACAACATGTTGCCTCATTAAAAACCTTACCAGGAAAACCCATTGGGACAAAACCTCGGTTAAGGGAAAAAGAGTGCAACGCGTATTTACTCCCCCTCATGCAAACATCACAGAAGATCTTTGAATCTTCATAATTTAATCTTGAATATCATTTTTCTAAAGATTGTGAGGGATGAAAACTTTGGAGTAATATGTTCCATGATGTATCCACTTTCAAACTGAGATATACATCTTGTGTTATCTTCACACAAGATAGCTTTTATCATATCTTGTAAAAGTAAATCAACATATCTTTTGGATATGTTGGGTCAATAGTCTTAGCCAAACACATTTTTTGGCTTGCCTCGTGCATAACAATTATTTCTACGACATTTGAGGAGGCATCAATGAATGTTTGAAGATCTAAATGTAATGATCTTTGTATATTCATAGATATTTCTTGACCAACTAATATATAGTGCTTCAAGACCAAGAAAAGATATAATTATCTTTATTCACATCCAACAATCTTACAACTATTGGATACTCAATAGATATGTTCTATTCATATTGAATCTTCTTTAAGATTCTTTCAGCTTATGTCTATTCATAGACAAAAGAAATATATAAAAATGCTCGATCTTCAGGTCGAGATAAACTTGATGTCAAGATTCAAGTACTTGTATTGAAAGTACTTCATGAGTTTCCAATTTGAAGCTCTTTAGGAGTTCTAAAATTATCATAATGGATCTTGATCCAAACTCCTTTATAAAATACATAAGGAAATCTGATCATTCTTATAGTATTTTCTCAATTAGTATTCACTAAGGCGATTATACCAAATACGCCAAAATATTCATGAGACATGTCTAAATAAATTTCCTCAGAAATTTTCAAATGCTTATAGCATTTTAGATCCTTCAAGGATAAATATGGATCCACAAATAATTAGACGCATGTAAAATTTTCAAAACTGCCAAAGTAATTGCATCCACCATGAAGTAATTAAAACTTTTCATAAATCATAGTTCAAGTCGTATTTACGACTACTTATTTGTGCCTCACTTGCATTACACCTTTAGGTGTTTGGACTGGTGGTCCAAATACTTCTATTTTAGAAGTTCAAAGCGTCTTTCAACATTGGCCAATTCAATATCTATACTTCTGGATAGATTTTATACAAGATCCTCGATTTCTTTCTTTACTTCTATAGAAGTATTTTATGTAAAATTGTTTGTAAAATTGTTGTCGACAACTTTCTAATTTTCTAGTTCCATTCTCGTAATGACATAACTCATCGAGATCTCTTCAAGATTTCAATCTTTATTTCAGGTACCTGAAACTCTTATAGAGTTTTATTATTTGTTATGTCTTGGGTCTCTTCAGGAGCACCCGCCTCCAATATATGACCATCTCATATTACTTTCTATTTACGAGAATTTTGATCATTGAAACCATTTCAACTATCATGCTTCAGGCATGATTTACATTCTCTCGCTCTAACATGTAATTTAAACTTAGAGCATTTCAGCTGGTATATGAGACTTAATTACTCTCATTGGGTCAGTAAATATGTCTGGCAGTTGACATGTAATAACATGAATTATCTTATGAACTTCTAGTTCATATACGAGGATCTAGATAACGATAATTCATTTTCCTCTATCCAGCTGATTATTATCTCCCCCTGATATTGAGAAAAATTATGTCATAAATCATAAAATGGGAGACTCGTACTCAATATATATTCTCAACCCTTTTTATTTACCTATTTTGTGCGTTGTGGTGGAGCAATTCATATCGCACATTCAAAAATCATAAAATGGGAAATGTATGGTTTCTGACCAAAAACCAATCATAACGAGGAGTTTATTATAACTCGTTGGCTTGATGCGTATAAGTGTTGCTATATGGAAACACCATATAAATAATAACTCTTTTGTTCTCATAGTTTAACTATTAAATAGGAGGCATCCAATTGAAATTTTGCTAAACTATATTTTTCATAATCAATAGGCTTTGTAACAACTGATATAGCCTAAAATATAAACCCACTAGCTTTTCAAGACGAATAGTCTAACTGCATAATCTGAATCTTTTAGAATCTATCTCACAAACTTCTAGTTGTAAGTCGATAAAACAATGTAGATGCATCTACTAAAATCATATAAAACTTTCCACATTTGTGGATATATGAGCTCATATTTCGTTCAGATATGCAAGACATACAGTCTTAACTTCAGTACAAGAACTTTAAGTTTTAATTCTTTTGGTAAGTGGGATCATCTATATCCTTTAAGAACAAACAACACAAGAACTTAAAGTTCTTTTAGTAAGTGGAATTTAATCAATTCCTTTAAGCAACACAAGAACTTCACGTTCTTTAATAAGTGGAATTTAATCCATTCCTTTGAGAATAAGCACCACAAGAACTAAAGGTTCTTTTAATACACGTGCATGTAAATCTCAATAATTTCTGCACCATTATTGATCAGGATGGTCTAACCGATCATGCCAACTATACATATATGTGTATATATCTCTGAATTTGTAAACTCCTTGTTTACCATAACATGTAATTCAATCTCACTCGTACATGTCTAGTACGACCATAAAAATTGTTCCTTTAAATAGGAATATATTTAGCTCTTTCGGAGCTTTCAATTGAAATTATCTTTTGGTAGCAATATATAGCTCTCCTAGGGCTTTCAACTAACTTTTTGGCTACCAGGACTTATATTCATATTGGCTTATTTCAAATGCCAATTGATAACATATGTTATCTATAATTTCCAAAGGGATAGTTTGCGAACTCATATTGCTCTCTTTATGACTTTGACGAGTATAACGCAATGTGAATATGGAATAAAGTTCCATTTGACAATAACATATTTGCTCAACCAGAGCCTTTTGTGATATTAGTACTTCCGGATATAGTACTCACATTATTCCCTTGCATTTTAATCGAGATATGCATAATTGTGCACTTTTCAAAATGTGCTTTGTTTCATTTACTTCAGGTAATGAAAATATGTACTTTGTATCATTCACTTCGAGGAATGAAAAATATAAAATATAGCACATCATATCAAGTCGATTATCTATCAGAGATAAACTTTCAAGTGCTCTTCCGAAGTATTGATATTTTAGTACTTTGAGAAATACTACTCATATTTCCCCTTGCATTTAAATGGGAAAATATTTCTTATGATTAAGTACAATATGAGTACTTGCATTATCTGCTAGGCATAAATAGCCACAATTCATTGTATATTTTATTCCGGAAGTAATCATATTCTTCAAATAATAAATTAACATAAAGCGTAAATAAATAATATGTGAAATAAATAAACATAAAGCAAACTAACATAAATAAATAATAAATAAAACGAATTAACATAAAATAAATAAAATAAAAAAACACAATTATTCCTGTTAAAGGTTACAAGGGAAATAAAATAAATGGTAAATTATTTCCTTCAAGGGTTATGAGAAAATTAACAATATCCAATTGAGTTGGACCAATAACGACATAAACAAATTTTGTTTATATTTTATTTCATTTATCATTCATGATTATGGATAAAGTCCATAATACTTTGGCGTTTAACAAGTATGAAACCAATGGTTTATAACATCACATTGGTAAAAGGATTTCACTTCCTTAGAATGATCTTTATCACTATTGTCATCCTTATAACTTTGCTACCAGCGGGTAGAAGTATTCTTAAAACGACTATATTTTTCATGTGTATATTCATAGCCTCGACCACGACCACAACTTTTAATGTGATTTTTTATTCCTTCCATAATATAATTTCACATTCACTTCAGGGAATGGAGTAGAGCCAGTGAGCCTTTAAAACCTTTTTTACATATCCTTATCACAGAGAACAAAGATTTAATCCTCGTACGCGGCATTGTTAAACCTGTCCACAAGGTCCTTTAAAAACCTCCTTTGAGACCAGTAGCCTCGCAGAACGGGATGTCCAGCCAATTATACTTGGATTATATCGAAATTATGTCTCTAATTGAATAATGATTTACCATGTTTGCATTCACTTCAGGGAATGAAACGGTTCCAATAATTGCATGGAATAAACATCATGCTTGCATTCACTTCAGGGAATGCCCCATCATTGATAATCGCATGGAATAAATATCATGCTTTGCATTCACTTCAGGGAATGCCTCTCATAAAACTTTTTAGATCAAGACGAATTTCGTAACTTGAAATTGGGAGAAGTCTATGGTCGAGTTTTTCGACGAAGAAAAAATATTGCTTTCGAGCAAATATAGACTTTATAATAATCTTCTTGTAAATTCAAAAGCATCATGATTTATCGCACTTTAAAATTGTATTTTAAAAGATAAAAATAAAAATAGAGTTTACCGATATTGAATTTCGTCTCAATGATGACGTAGCAAATGAACCAATGCATCTTCTCATAATCTTTTTTTTACGCCATATCTCTTTCCAACTCATTTGAATACATGTAAAACTCAAAACACGGTTAAAAGCATCGGCTTTTATCAATAGAATAAAAAAAATATTTGAGACTAGATCAAAAAGTATAAAAGTAGTCATAGATCAAGTTGAATAAACATAACTATAAGTGATGTGATCAAATTATAAACAACCATAGTTAAAATCAAACAACATTTTGATGAATGTATAAACACATCAAAGTAACGTATTCCTTTTGCCTTTGATTCACATACAAAGTAATTGATACAAATAATAAAATTATTTTATATCTCGAATTTATTCATATAAATTACCATAATAATAATAATAATAATGATAATGATAAAACAAATATATAACAACCACATGGCAACACAATCCTTGAATTGAATCAATTATAAATTAGAATGGAATAATAAAAACTTTGAATAAAATTAATATACTGTGTAATAAAATGTTCCAATTTGTGCGCCCAATAGCATTTAGCCGAAATCCTTGAGGGCTTTAATTCGGTTTGCTTTATCAATCCATCTAATGAAGTACGACGATAATTTTAATTTTCGTTAATTCAAGAGTTACTTCAAGTATGAATAAAATAATAATAAATTAAAATAATAACCAAATAATATATATGAATATACTAACTTTTGGAGAATGATAAATCAATCATTATATTAGTATATAAATAAGTAAAACATATCATACTTTCCAAGGTAAGCTGAATATATGATAGATGTAGTCACCAATATCAAATTGAAATTCTTTTCGAGAACCACCAACAATAATCACAGTAATTAAGCGAGCGAGATCGTGCTGATAACGTGTTGTGAATAAAATAAAGAAGAATAAGAATAAGAACAAGAAGAACAAAGAGATAAGAGAAAGAGAGAGATTTGTATTATTCTTAAATATAGAATTGTATACAATGCCTTCAATGAATCATCTATTTATAGGCATAAGAAGTACATAATACATTAAACTCTAATTCATAGAGATAATGTTCCTAATAATAAATAAATCAAACTCCTTTGATAAAGTTCTAATCATGATAGACATCCACATAGATAAATATTCATAACATAATTTAATTTTTCAGTATTTGTTTTTTTTCTTCAGTTTATCAAATACCACCTTACTTAAGATAATTTTATTTCTTAAACTAATATATGTCCTTCCAAATATTTACTTCTTCTCCTTTGGATAATATTGTACAAGAGCAAAACTAATAGAACCAATTGATTAGTGGTTCAAATGGAGTACGTAGGGCTAATGGGAGGCAATTTTATATCAAAACCCCCTTTTAAATACTTATTTACGTAAATAACCCACTGCAAATGTTATTTAAAAAAATGACTCACAAATCTGATACGTAGGCGCTTTCGCGTTCTGTACAAAATGAGTTTTAAACTTACTTTTCACAAATAGTGAGTCCTTTCTTAAAAAACGTGAAAAATTAATTTTTTTACCAATTTATTTAACACAAAACTCGCTTTCTATGAAAAGCAAGTTCCAGGGCGACCTCGTTTTTTTTTACAGAAAACGAGTTTTTTTGTTAAAAAATGCGAGAAATTATTTTTTATTTTTAATAATTTATTTAACATATAACTCGCTTCATGTAAAAATCGAAGTTGGAACTCGTTTTCTGTAAAAAAAAAAACAAACAAAAAACAAAGGCGTTTACGTAGACGATTTAAGGGTAATTGTTTAAATAATTTTAGGTGAGAGTCATTTTCGTAAATAATTATTTAAAAGAAAATTTTCATATAAAAAGCCCTAATGGGATGACATAAGTAAGCGGTTCAAGGTTCCTTAATTTAATTACTCCGCTCATATCTTTGTCTGAATTACATTGACAGTTTGGCACAGATATTATATTGTAGGACGACTCGCAGACCCGTGAGATTTTAGTGGCCTATGGGCGAATTTAAAAAATAGGTCCCTAATTAAGGGTGAGCATTCGATCGAGTTAAATTGAGTAAAAAAAATTAAAGTTATGCGAGTTTACGAGTACTTACGACTCGAACTTAAAATTTTGAGTTATTAGAATTTTTAATTTACAACTCAAACTTTATTTGAAATTTTTTCGAGTCAAGTCGAAAAAATCAATTTTTTCGAGTCGAGTGGAGTTTTGCTCACCCTTTCCCCTAATAACGAGTATTGGAAAAAAAATAAAATTTAAAATTAGACCCTTAGTAACAAGTGATATATAAAAAAAAATGGGCCCCTATTAACAAATTTTGAAGAAAAAAATGAATTTTAAGAGTATTCTTGTAATAACAAATATAGGGGAAAATGGAACCCTAATAATAAGTATTGAAAAATTAAAATTTAATAGTATGCATGTAATAACAAATATTAGGAAAAATAGACCATAAATAACAAGTATTGAGAAAAAATTGGACTCGTAATAACAAGTATCGGAAAAAATAAAATTTAAGAGTTTAACCCTAATAACAAATATTAGAAAAGATAGGCCCTAGTAACAAGTATTGAAAAATTGGCCTCATAATAACAAATATTGAAAAATTTGTACCCTAATAACAAGTATTGAAATAACAAATAATAAGAAATGGGCCCCTAATTACAAGTATTCAAAAAAAATGAGCCTATAATAACAAGTATTGAAAAAAAATTATACCCTTAATAAAAAATATCGAAAAAAATAAATTATAAGAATAGAACACTAATAACAATTATTAAAAAATTAAATTTTAAATAATAAATATTAAAAAAATATTAAACCTTAATTATAAATATTCGAAAAAAATAGGCCCTGAGCAGGGTAGGGACCCTGGGCGGGCGCCCCTGTTGCCCTTGCCCAAGGACGGCTCTGACGACTCGTCACGTCATTTATGATCCTAATTAATAAAAATACTTATTAATTTTTTATGTCATTTTTTATTAAGTGAATTTTCACTTAGTAAAAAGTTTTTTTTTTTAATTTACACAACTTTTATACAAACACTGAATATTCTCATTCAACCAAACATAAATTTTTTATATTTTATAATTGAAGCAAAGTCTCTTTCATTTTACATTAGTTTTAATGCAAATGTTAGCCGAGTGGTTAAACTCTCTACGTCCGTCCGGAACTAATATCAGCACATAGGATGAATATTTCACGTGCGACGAACATTGATGAACACTACTAACGATAAACATCGATGAACACCATAAATTTTTTTAAACAAATTTTAAAAATCTAAAGAACTAAAATTATAATTAAAATTATCTCTTAAAAAATAAAAATCAAATTTAATAGTTACTTTATAATATTTTTTTAATAGGTTAGAATCAAATATACTCAATTCTCCTAAACCCTAACAAAATCAATCTCTTAACAAAATCTTTCAGGTTTGAGTTTTAAAATCCAGTTCAAGCAAAATCAAATCAAATCCTTCAAATTTGATAGAGGTTCTTTTACATATATGAAAAATCGATGGATTCCTCAACACCGATCTTCGAATCACCATTGATTTTGTTAAGAGATTGATTTTGTTAGGGTTTAAGAGAATTTGATATATTTGATTCTAACCTATAAAAAAATATTATAAAGTAACTATTAAATTTGATTTTTATTTTTTAAGAGATAATTTTAATTATAATTTTAGTCCTTTAGATTTCTAAAATTTTTTAAAAAAATTAATGGTGTTCATCGTTAGTAGTGTTCATCAATGTTCGTCGCCCGTTGTAGAATTTTCCGAGCACATATCAATCTTGTTTTTAAATCTGTTCGGGCATGGCCTGCAATTTAAGCACGGAATTGATGCCACTTCTTGTAATAAATAGGCTTAAAAGTGACAAATAAGTGCTCAAAATATATATTTTTTAGTTAGGTGTCCAAATTATTCTTCGGGTCAAATAGGTGCTAATGTTTTCAACGTTACTCACATATGTGTCTGCCGTCAATGTTCGTTAATTTTTACCGTTAAATACCACATGTCACCTCCTAAAAAATCCAAAATTATATTAAAATAAAATAATTAATTTTCAGAAAATCTTTAAATTTTTTAGATTTTACAAAACAAACCCCAAAATCCAAAATCCTTAACTCCCCAAAACCTAAATCCCGATTTGGGCCAATTCTGCCGCCGATTGCCATGTCGCCGCCCACCACATCGGTCGTTGGATCATCCAGACCATTTCCCCCTTTACCCCGTCGCCGAAAATCGACCAATACCGTGTGAATCGACAAGATTGTCGAATGGTTCTTTCGAATGATTCGCCACGAATGGCGACAGGAGGGGCGACGAACGACGTGCGGGTTGTTCAGCGAGGGGAGAGCAGTTCCTATAAAACAGTAGAAACATGAGAGAATATAATGCCACAAATGCCGGCAACGCAACCGCCGCCAATGAGAGTGGTCAGATTTGGAGGTTTAGTAATTTGAGGACTATTTTAAGAATATTTTAAAATTTTAGGATTTATTTTTATTTTCTTTTATTAATTTTATTTGTTTTTAATATAATTTTGAATTTTTCAGACACGTGGCATTTAATGGTGAGAATTAACGGTAGGCACCTATTTGGCACGAAATGAAACGTTAAACATCTATTTGGCTCGAAAAATAGTTTGGACGCTTAACTGGAAAAAAATGGTATACTTTAATCACTTATTTGCGACTTAAGCCTAATAAATACTCAACTTGCTTTTTATAAATCTAAAAGCGTGGTTGATTTCAATGGATTTATCCGTCATTATATTTAGTTTGTTGTTCCACTATTTGTCTCCCAATCCCATGCTTGGATACCATAGATAATATATCAGCCAAATGGTTGAGCTTGTGCTTTAAAATGCCAATACAATTTTGTGTTAAGATCTTTCTACATACTCTAATCATGAATTCATAAGAATCTAATATTCTCTCATGTTTCTACTGTTTTTTAAGGGGATGGCAGAGCAGTTCCTATAAATCTAATCACTGGTTATTACATTAATTTACACTATTTGTCTGGTTGATATTAGTCCAGAAAACATTGGTCACCATCTAGGATTAGCAATGATCTTCACCATTTTCATCATCACCCTCTTTCACTCGGTTGAAAATCTCAAGATCATCAAAACCTGCATCAAAGGATTTTATAAATAATCAGAAAAATAAACTTATTTGGCGAGATCGTCATATCCAAGAAACAACATTACCTGCACCTAACTCTTCCATTTCATCATGCGAAGCTCTTATTACAGAAAGCGTCTCGAGTGTTGTCCAATCCGGATACGTATCGTCATCCAAAAACGTGTCGGTTCCCATAACCCACTCTTCCAAATTAGAGGCAGACTCAGATGAGATGGGCTGAGCAGAATCTTGTTGCTTGCTGTCATAACCTCTGAAAGAAAACTAATTAGCTGAAGATAAGGTTTTGTCTTGCTAAACGCAAAATCCATAAATGAGTGAGATCGCAAGTACATTTGTCGTAATTGCAAGTTGCATTGAACAAAGATGAGGTCCCTGAGCCGCTGATGCTCTAAGCAGTTCCTTGTTTCATGCAATTTTTCAAAAGGAATTCGATTATGCTTAAGCCCAAGAGTACTGCAAGTTTGACTAAGGACGCGGATAGCCAACCGGGCCAAATTCGGGCAATTTCCTCCATATGTTGACCACCATTCAGCTATAACAAGCAGAAAACAAAGACATTAAGCAAAAGGATATCACAACAGGATACCAAGATGGTAAAATACATGCACCCTCAAAAGCTACTTCAACAAGATAAGTTTGGCAAAAGCACATGTAAAAATTTTGAACTCAAGTCATCTATAACTATAATGATGGGAAAAATACATACGGCAATACAAATCACCGATAAATTAGTTATGGTTTTCCTCTTGAAGGATCTTTAGTGGTCGTAATTGACACACCTTGGCCATAGCAACATCTTATCCAACCAAAGCATGAAAGACAACATTTTTACGACTTCATAGTTTTGGGATATTCGGTAATTCATTTGCAATTTAGTAGCAGGAAATAAAATAAAAAAACAATCTACCAACTACTCTTACTAAAAGCATGAATTATTATAAATGATTTAAGTTGAAATATACCATCCAAAAATTAGAAAGCATCTATACAATAGACTCTCACCAGGGAGTAGAGTGTCTCTAGCTCTAACTGCCATCTTCCTTCCAAAATCTCCTGCAGCATTCTTATACGAGTTTATCTCCTTGCTGATTTTATCTTGAACTGTTACATCGGGAACCAATTTCTCTATGCAATCAAGCATCCCTGACAACATCTCATTAGGCATGTCTCCTTCCATGCTATAAAAGAACCTGGGATTAAGGTAGAAACCAGCAGCATGAAGAGGATGATGCCATTGTTGTTCCCACCAGTGATCGATAATATTCCAATAAGCCATATAGTCATTCCTCTTAACTAATTCTTTCTTAATTCTTTCTTTGGCCCGATACATTCCTGCATAAACATATCCCATTGCAGGCCTCTTCTTGCTGCCAACCATTCTTAGAACTCTAAGGAGAGGGTTGGTTAACTGGACAATCAGTACACAAGAGGACCAAAATGACTGATTACTCACTAAATCCAACATCACCAGTCCCCCTGGTTTCTTTGAATAGGGGCAGTCTACCCACTCCTGTGAAGTGACCATGGCCTGCAAGTTGTTTCTAAGATCAACCATCCGAGTCAATGTTGTAAAGTTTGTAGCTGACCGAGTGGCTGCCAGTTCAACAATATCATTGCCGAAAGTATACCTTCTTACCATATTCAAGACCACACTATGATTATAGATAAATCTTGTAATAGATCTAGCCTGCTCAATTGTTGTATTGATCCACTCAAGTTTCGCAAAATCTTCAAGTATCAAGTCTACACAATGAGCTGCACAAGGGGTCCAATACAGAGTAGGGAAAGTTTCAGCTAACCTCCTCCCAGCAACAATATATTGTTCCTCGCAATTCGTGATCACTTGCAAGACATGCTTAAATCCAACTTCTTCCACAACTTGCTTAAGTAATTCATACAAAGCATCCGGGGAATTTATCACACTAGAGGCATCTATAGATTTCAAAAACACTGTTCCTTCAGGACAATACACCAAAAAGTTTAGCAAGATTCGACCTGTTCGTATGTTCCATTGGTTGACCAGAATAGAACAACCAGTCCTTACCCATGATGCAATCACTTTCTCATTGTCACTCTTCACTTCTTCCACCGTTTTCTTCAATATCCAACCCTGAAGATCATTACGTGAAGGCATTAGCGTCCCGTTCCCTCCCGAGATAATTGCATCAACCATTGGCTGGAAATAAACTGAATTAACTGCATCCAAAGTTGCTCCAATATCAAACAAAAATCTCCCTATGGCCATATGTACATTATTGTTTACTCTCCTTGCACCTAACTCAACTAGAGGAAAACCAAGGGCATTACCCTCAGAAGCCGAACTTTTACCTTTCCCCCTCTTTCTCCTCTCCCCGGAAACATTACTTGTTCCTTCCCGATTAACCAACAAACTCGAACTAGGCTCAACTGCATCAGGTCTCTCAATCATAAGCACTCCAGGGTTAGCATCAACCTGATCAGAAAATGCATTTGTCTCGGTAGAAAGCTGATTAACATTTGTTATCTCCTCCGCAATCTTTTGTTTTTTCCTCTTCTTTACCACAACCCCATCTAAACTTTCTTGCATTAAAACACGAACGTCGGACGGAACTCGCAAACAAGTAGCAGCATTACCCTTATGACCAGCCAAATGTTCCTTAATTCTATGAATCCCACCTCCTTTGAAGATTTTGCCGCAATATATACACCTCAATTGTACCCTTTCACCATTCTTAAACATTTGACAATGTTTCCATGCTGGGTCATGTTTTTGTGATGTTATTGGTATTGGTTCCAAATTTGTTGACATTTTCCCACAAATCGCAACCTTTAACATAAACAAGATCAAACATTCAACACGATTGTAACAACAACAAACAACAAACATTTTTACGTTAAACTCATCGAAGGGAAACATTAGAACAGTTGCATTTGACAGAATTATTAGTCTTAGGTCATAAAAGGGAAACCTAAAATTGAAAGAAATTGGAATGAACATGTTAGCATAAAACTATCCAATAATAAAATTAAATTAATAAAGGAAAACAAAAACAAAAACAACTTACTTTCAATCCTTTTGAATTGCTTTCTGGGAGAGAGCGGCAATTGAATGAGAACCGAGTCAAGGGAGTTGATGACGGGAATAATAAAACCGAGTGTTGGGAAACCGGATAGACCGGTTAGGGTATTGGGATAAGGCCGGTTGGATTATTATATCAAACAAAAATTAACAACAAAAAAATGCTATGGATATATTAACATTTGAAAATAAATAAAATTTTAGAAATACTAATTTTTATTAAAGCAAAAGAGATGCTTGTAATTCTCTTGAATTGATTTCTGCAAAACCGAGTTAAACGAGTTGACAAGGGAATAATAAACCCAGGATTAGGCGATCGGTTAGGCCTTAGGGTACGGTATAACTCGGTTAGTTTGTATCTAATTACGAATCTACGGTCCAAATATTATTTTAATTAAACTCGGTAATTGTTTATTTTAATATATGAAACACTCGTTTATTTACGCATTTAACAGTAATTTTTATTACATTTTAATTTTAAGCAGGTATTCTAACTTATTTTGTAGCTTTTAGAGCAAATAAAAACCCATTTTCTGAAAACATCGTGGATTGCTAAGGTTGAATATGGAGCTTTGGCACCCATTAGAGTTTTAATTTTTAACAGGAATTTGGGGACATAAATAAAAGAATCTTATGTGAATAATGTGGGAGGCACATGGTAGGTTTCTTTGAAAAGTAAATAAAATTATTATTCATAAGTATAATAAATATTAATTGTAAGCGTGTCATCGTTTTTTATACACAATATTATAAATTATAAATCTTTAAATAAAATAACAAAAAGTTTATTATTTAGAATTCAAACACATAATTAGAAAAATTAAGGCTTAACAATCAAATAAGTGTCTAAACAATACTATTTTTAATAGGTGTCTGAACTATATCTTGGGCCAAATAGATGCCTAACGTTTCATTCGTGACTCATTTAAAGCTTTTCCATGACAAACGTTAACTTTTTTCGTCATCTAATGAAATTCGAACACATGTCATATCTTCTCATTTTCTGAAATTAAAATCCAAAAATAAGAAAAATAAAAAATATTAATTAACCCAACAATATTTAATTTCTCTAACCCCCAACCCCAACCCTAACCATAACCTTAAATCCCTAAATTCCTCCACTTCAACCACCATCGGCCACCCTTATCTTCTTCGGACTCCTCTACTTAAAATCTCATCGTCTCGTCGTCAAAAATAGACGAATAAATCGTCGATTGCACCATCGACAAACACCCAACAATGAAGAAAAAAATGTCGATTGGGTTCTCATCGATGGGTAAAGGATGGCAGATGTCGAACGGTGAAGTACACGACGCTTGGGTGGTGAACGATGAACCACCGACTTGTAGGAGATGTCGGTCGATGAGAGACATGTGATTTGGCGGTTTGATTGAAAGAAATTAAAATCTTGTGGTTTTAAAGAAATTTAGATTTTTAAAGAAATTAAGAAATTAAAAATATAAAAAATAGGCCACATGTCATGTTTGATTGGATGACGAAATTTTTTTAACAACTGTTGATGGGAAAACCTTAAATGGATCACAGAATGAAACGTTAGGAAACTATTTAGCCTAAAATATACTTCAGGCACCTATTTGAAAAAAATATAGTTTGAGCACTTATTTGACTGTCAAGCTAAAAATTAATAACAAAAGTTTATTATTGACTCAGTCAATGAGGTTCACCCATCCCATTTTTAAGGCGAATCTTCACTTTTTTTCTACATGTAAATAAGAAGTGGATAGTTATTTTAAAGTTACTTTGAAATAGATAAATCTTATTGGTTGGAACCACAAATGACGTGGTGAGCTAAATTTATCTAATAATTTATTTTATGAAAGAATTTTTTTTTTTAAAAATATCATTCAGCAGCCTATAATCGTTTATTAATTTATTTGCTCAAAGTATGGTATTTTACGTAAATATTAAAAGTTGAAAAGCGAATAAAATAACGTTATTTATTGTAGAAAAACATATATCTATTTTAACTTAATTTTTTTAATTAAGTTATTGTCACGAGTGAACTCAATATCAATTCAATTGAAAAATGATTAAAATAACCTTATTTATAAAGTATATTGTTAAATATTATTGTGAGGGTGTTGTACTGTTATTTTCTCTTAGCACTTTACAATTCTTAATTCTTAATATAACAACTAAAAATCAGTGTCGGCATTAGAACGCATGACAAAATATTTATATTAAAGTCTTTTATTATTTCACCATCGGGAAAAGGATGAAAATATTTTTGGTCAAGAAGTGTTATACTTAAGTGTTATTAGTGCATTGATGTATCTTTTTAGTCACATACGACTTGACTTATCATTTTTTGTCAATTTGTTAGCAAGATTTAACTTATGTCCAACTCGGAGACATTAGAATGGGGTTAAACACATATTCCGTTACCTTCAAAGTACGAAAGACATGAGATTATTTTTCTCTAATCTATCCAAAACAGAACTGGTTGATTTTGCGGATGCAAGATTTAACTTATGTCCAACTCGGAGACATTAGAATGGGGTTAAACACATATTCCGTTACCTTCAAAGTACGAAAGACATGAGATTATTTTTCTCTAATCTATCCAAAACAGAACTGGTTGATTTTGCGGATGCAAGGCACTTATCTGATTCCCATAATGCTCGATCACAGACTTGTTATGTATTTACATATGGTGGTATCGCAATTTCTTGGCGCTCAATGAAACAAACAATTACTGCCCCTTCGTCTAATCATGCTCAAATTTTGGCTATCCATAAGGCTAGCCGTGAATGTGTGTGGCTAAGGTCTGTTATCTATCACATTCGAGAGAATTGCGGTTTACACTATAAAAAAGTATCTCCGACAATTTTATTTTATGATAATACAACATGTATTTCTAAACTTAGAGAAGGATACATAAAGAGTGATAGAACAAAACATATCTCACCAAAATTCTTCTTCACTCCTGATTTACAAAAGAATGAAGACAACGATGTCCAACAAATTTGTTCATGTGATAATTTGGCAGATCTATTTACTAAGGCACTCTCTAATGCTCCGTTTGCGAAGTTAATTTACATTATCGGATTGCGTCGAGCCAGAGATCTTATGTGACATTTTCATGAGGGGGAGAAATACGCGTTGCACTCTTTGTCCCTTAACCAAAGTTTTGTCCCAATGAATTTTTCTGGTAAGATTTTTAATGAGGCAACATGTTATGCGTATCAAAGATGTGTATACTCTTTTTCCTTCACTAAAGATTTTTTTCCCACTGAGTTTTATCTTAGTAAGATTTTAACGAGGCACATTATCTTCATAGACATCCAATGAGGAGTGTAATAAATATTTATCTATATGGGTGTCTATAATGATAAGAACTTTATCGATGAGATTTAACTTACTTTATCATTAGGAATATTATCTACATTAATTAGAGTTTAATGTATTATGTACTTTTTATGCCTATAAATAGATGAAGGCATTGTACACAAGTCTATTTTTGAGAATAATATAGATCCCTTCTTTCTTTCATCTCTTTATTCTTGTTCTTGGTTATTTTATTTGTAACATCTTCAAATATAAATTTTACATAAAATAAATATTTTCAAATTTTAATTTATCTCTACAACCTAAATTTTCTAACTGAGTTGGTGTCACGTATCGACTCGACACCAACTCAATTGTAAAATGTCTATACATTATAATTAATATTATTGACAATGACTCAATTGTGAAAGGATCAAAATAATCTTATATATACATCATAAAAAAATATTATTATAAGGATGTTATTCTCATTTTATACTTTTATAATATTTAAATATAAGAACTAAAATTTAATAATTTGAAATTTGAAGACATGGTCAAAGCTTTTGTATATAATTTTACTACTTCACCAATAATTATTTAGGAGTAGAGCACATGACCAATATTACTTTGGCCGCCGTTTAGTAAACAATGATTTAAGTTAAAATTAAAGAAATAATCGGTTAAATTTATTAATTTAAATGTTTAATAATTATTTACATTTTTTTCATACACAGCGCCTTAAATTAAATTACTTTAAGAAATTATTTACTCACATATTCTGAATGTCTAATATTTTTAAAGTGCCTTGCAAGTTACAACTATGGAAAGTCCAACATGTTGGTAGATAGCAACTAAGTCAATCTTGCCAGATAACACAAAGTCCAACTACACGCCATACAAATTTGAGGGGGGAAAAATCCTTAGCAGCCTATGCATATGCAGATGAAGTTTTATATTTCAATATTAAGATTAATAAATTGGTAAATTCAAGCCTGGTGCAAAAAGTCAAAGCTTTTTCATCAACATCTGAAGTAATCTTTTAACTCAACAGAAGCAACCTGCCAATTGCTGTATATGTATCTATGTGACTCTGCAAGGGGGAAGCAAATGAGAGTAAAAGATCAAATGGAAAATATAGGTATTGAGGAAGAAAAAGGAAGTGATTGGGGCAAATCTCTGCCAGTTCCAAGCGTCCAGGAGCTGGTAAGAAATGATCCTCGATCAGTTCCTGAAAACTACATACAACACCAGCAAGATAGGCCAGATGTTTCTGATATGGCATCATCTTCATTTCATATTCCGATTATAGATTTTGCCTTGTTAGTCAAGGGAGATGGAGATGAAACAAGGAAACTAGACCTTGCTTGCAAAGACTGGGGATTTTTTCAGATAATAAACCATGGGGTGGCTGAAGATGTGTTGCTTAAGATGAAGGCAGCTATTGCAGCCTTCTTTGGACTTCCATTAGAAGAAAAGAACAAGTACGCGCAGGCCGGAAACGATTTCCAGGGATACGGCCAGCAGTATGTCGTCTCGGAGGAGCAGAAACTTGATTGGTGTGACATGGTGTTCTTGATTACATTCCCCCATGAGATTAGGAACCTAAAGTACTGGCCAGACACCATACCAGGTTTCAGGTATGTGTTCTTTCTTTTCACTGTTTATGCATAAACATTAAACAGACTTGAAAATAAGCCTCAGGGTCTGAAGTCTGAACCTGAATTGTCTTCAATTTGGCAGGGATGCTGTAGAGAGCTACTCGAAAGAAGCTTGGAAGGTAGCTAACGAGATATGTACCAACATATCATTACTTATGGGCATGGACAAAGACGGTCTGAAAAGGTTTTACGGCAAGACGAAACAAGCGATGCGAATGAACTATTATCCACCTTGCTCTAGGCCTGATCTTGTCCTTGGTATTAATCCCCACTCTGATCCAGATATCATAACATTACTCTTGCAAGATGATGAGGTTCCCGGCCTCCAAATCCGGCACAAAGACAAATGGATCCTAGTCAAGCCGATTCGTAACGCGATCGTGGTGAACGTTGGCGATGTTCTGGAGGTACTCGGTGTTCAAACATTCTGTTCGTCTTAGGCCTAAATTTACTGTACCCTTATTTAAAACCATTCCTTTGTTTTCTTTCTACAGATTCTGAGCAATGGGGTGTACAAAAGCGTTGAGCATAGGGCGATCACGAATGAAACGAAAGCAAGAGTTTCACTTGCAACCATTAAGATCCCATACGATGAACTGGAAATCGGTCCGATGGAGTGTACGGTAGACGATCGCCAGCCTCGAATGTATAGAAACATCAAGTACCTTGATTACGTGAGGTACACATTGGGAAGGAAAATGGAGGGCAAAGCACACATTGACAATATTCTGAAAATAGAAAGCAGCTGATTCTAATTACTCCATGTTTAATTTCCATCATATCTGGATGTTCAATTGAAGCTTGTTTATGTAATCAGTTCTTCCATGTTCCAAATGGAGTTGTTGCTCTAACAGCAACCATTCAGTGCCAGTAAAAACCAGAACAAAACGTGATGGAATTTAAGAATCGTTTAAAAATCTCTAAATTTAAGAGTCAATAATGAATTATACAAAACTTGAGATTTATAATTGTAATTTTACCATTAATTTCTTTAGTATCTTATGGGACATATCTTACTGGATTTTATTTAATTCCGTCATCATAATGAGGCTTTCTTAACTGAACAAAATACGTGTATCTCTTTTTATGTCTCGTCAAAAAAATTTATACCATGTGTACTATTAATTAATTTTCATTGCTTTATTGATTATTTTTATTTAATTGATAGTACACGTGGCATAAAATCATTGACGGGGCATATAAAGGGACATGTGAATTTTATTTTGAGTGGAGCAGCTCACAAACTGCTCAAGTTCGACTCGGTCAATGTTTGACTCAAGTTGACTTGATTTGAATTGGAGCTTAACTCGAGACTTTAAGGAGTCGAGTTGGGCATGACTCGATAAGTTCGAGAGCAGTTTATTAATTTTTTTTATAATATGTTCGTTGGTGTATTCGTAGATTGTTATTTTATAGTTTATATTTTATAATTGCTTCGCACACTATTTTAATAATGTTTTGTTAATTTATTAATTTATGTTTATATTAAGTTTTATATAATATTATTAGATTTTACATGTATTTTAAAAAACAAAGTACAAATTCTGACGAGCTTAATGAGCAAAGAATTTTTTAACGAGCATGAGTCGAGTAAAATTTTATCGAGCTTATTAAGTATTGAGTCGAGTACGAATCGAATAATTTTTTAGTTGAATCAAAAACTCTTAATTGATTCACTCGATAAGTATCCTTACTCTTAACCTGGCAAAATTGTACTTACGATGTTAAAGATATTTGGGAGAAGCTTGTAGGTAATGCATATTTGATGTGACAAAATTTATACTATATAGAAACTAAATATTTAACACTATTATGTGAATATTAAAGCTACCAAATGAACACTTGAAGAGTTGTACTTACAAACAATTAAATTATTAATAACCCAAAACTTAATTAATAAGTATTTGTAGTACACTAATTTTACCCAAATATTCAATAATAAAAAAAACTTATTAAGAAATGCATTGTTAAATTTCATAAAATTCACAATTTCATTATTGATAAATACTTTTCCCAAATAATTGACTTAATCAATATGCGATTAGAACACACAAACACATTAACAAGTTTAATGAATAAACGTCTATAAATATTAATTTATAAATAGCTCATGGTTTAAGATTGAAAAAGAATCCATACATGTTTATGAAAAATAATAGGTTGGACGGCTATTTAATAATTAATAACGATCATACCAACGAGGTTGATCTAAGTGGTAAACAACTTAGTATCGCTTAAGTAGGTTTAAAGTTGTACATGTAAAAAAAAAATTGATGGGAGAATCACCTACCAAAATCAAATGTACAACACAATCAATCTAGATTAATTAATGCAAAACTCTGATGATTTGATTGGACAACAATAAAAATAAATAAAAATAATAACGATCACCATCTAACTATATGTGGCCTGTATGAATATTAGATCATTAGTGGCCCAAAAACAATTGGAAAATATAAAAATGAAAGAAAAATAAATAAGTATAAAGGATGTGTTCACATGTTACACAAATTAAATTATCAATTGGTCATTGATTACGTTTGTTTGGCTGTTTCAATATATTTGGATTTATTTGATTATTTTAATTATTAATAAAATCATATTTTATAATGATTGATTTTAATTATTGAAACATGATATTCTACACTATATTTAAAAGAAATATGTAACTAATAATCTACAATTTCAAATCATGATCCGATTGTTCTAAAAAGAACTAGAATTCGATAATCTTTATGGTGAATTTTACTCGTACAATTTTTATGGTGAATTTTACTCGTACAATTTTACTAGAATTTGATAATCTTTATGGCGAATTCGATAATCTACATTATGCACTATATCTAAAATTACCTCTGCAAATTTTACTCGTACAATTTTTATGACGAATTTCTGAAGTCACTGTCATTGTTGTTTTTGTAAACAGTCTGCAGTATTTTCTTCTTTGCTCACTCAAAAATTAATAACTCTATATAACTCGAAATCAAGAACTATTTGTTTTAAACGAATCTAGATTTCTGCATGGTTATAGAAATATAAGTCTCGCTTCCTGATTTATCTTGTAGAAATTTTGGTGATTTTTCAAAGTCACTGGTAAAATTGTTTTCTAAGAAATATGCTGCCAAATTTTTATGACCTTTCAACATTCAAATATTTATTTTTTAAAATACATATCAAAATCGATCACCTTGTATTTTAAATAAAATTAGACTGAATCATATTTACAACAATGTATAGACAACTTTCTAATCATTTTTATAAGATTTACGAAGAATTTCCAAACTTACTACAGTTGGCCATACTCTAGTTTAAAATTGAAAAAGAATCCATACATGTTTATTAATAAATAAACAAATAAAACTTATTAAGAAATTCAAATAAAACTTATTAATAAGTATTTTTAGTACACTAATTTTACCCAAAAATTCAATAATCAAATAAAACTTATTAAGAAATGCATTGTTAAATTTCATAAAATTCATAATTTCATTATTGATAAATATTTTTTTCCAAATAATTGACTTAATCAATATGCGATTAGAACACACAAACACGTTAACAAGTTTAATGAATAAACGTCTATAAATATTAAATTATAAATAGCTCGTGGTTTAAGATTGAAAAAGAATCCATACATGTTTATGAAAAATAATAGGTTGGACGGCTATTTAATAATTAATAACGATGACACCAACGAAGTTGGTCCAAGTGGCAAATAGCTTGGTATCGCTTAAGCAGGTTTCAAGTTCAAGACCATGTGCATGTAAAAAAAATTTGCTGGGATAATTACCTACTAAAATTAGATGTGCGATGCAATAGATCTAGTTTAATTAGGGCAAAACACGAACCGGTTGGACAACAAAAAAAATAATAAAATAATAATAATAACGATCACCATCTAACTATATGTGGCCTGTATGATTATTATATAATTAGTGACTCACAAACAATTGGAAAATATAAAAATGAAAGAAAAATAAATAAGTACAAGGATGTGTTCACATGATACACAGATTAAATTATCAATTGGTTATTGATTACGTTTGTTTGGCTGTTTCAATATATTACAAAAAATATAACTTAAATATAAGTTAAATGGATAAAATGTGACCAACAAGTGTTAGGTGCATTGTACATGAGTTTGAACTTTAGAGATGACATTGTTGAAAAGAGCAGCATCACACCTTGACCATATAGATCATAAGACGAACATGTATATAATCAAAAAATGATGACAAGTATATTTTAACGTATAGTAGAAAAAATATAAATTAAATAAATCTCAAAAATAGGGCGCTAGTTTTAATTAATAGATTCATTTAAATGCCACCTCCTTAATATTACTTTTTTTTCCTCCTTTCAATTCCAACATGTATATAAAAAAACCATATAAACATAGACTTCGACGAGAGACTCAAGATTGTTTTCAGCATCACGTGTAAATCCAAATGGTGAAATAAGAGTTTTAGTTGTTTTTATTTTATGAATGAAATAAGATTTTTTTTAAATTAAAAAAAAAAACTATGTAAACAAATGGTGAGCACTAAAAAAATATACCAATTTCCAAGCCTATGGTGGAAAAAATCTATAAAATTGATTGATTCAATCCATAAATTAATCCCTTTTATGCTAATTTTATTGTTATCATTTTATAAATACAAACACAAATTTAAAAACGTCCAAGAAATAGAATTGTTAGATTAGAGGAATTGTTAGTTGTTTTTTAATAGACTAAAGTGATTACAAGGTAGTATCTGTTCATACATATTTTTAACTTTTTGAAAATACACACCTTGCAGACAAAGTTATTGAACCCGAGTTTCCTAGAATGAACATCATCCGCTTTTTCACTAGGACCATTTATTGGGTTCAGGAATTATTAGTTGTTAATTTCATATTAAAATATATTTAAAAATAATGAATTAGTATTTACAATATAATAAAAATAATTTATTATATTGGTGTTATGTGTACCTAAATTTAAATTATAATGTAAAATTCTTTTAAATATACTTTGTTATTATGAAACTTATTTCATATACCAACAATGACAAATGTTTCATAAGTAGAATTGTAATATTGTTATGTGTGTTTATTTTTTAGTTTAAATTATCTATAAATTATTATTTGTTATATTGTCAGTGTAAAAAAATAATTCTACAGACGAATTTTAAACGTAAACTCTAAACCTTAAAATGTAAAACTATAAGACACACGGCAACATTAAAACTCACTTGTGAAAAAAATCGGTGTTTGGAAAACTTTTCTTTTTAAATATAATTAAGGCTTAAGGGGTATTGTTGTCCCTAAGTTTATATTAAATAATCAGTTTAACCCCTCTGCGAAAAATACACCTAATTAGGTCTTAGAACTCGTGAATTGTATCAATTTAGTCCTTTGACTAATCTTGACCGTTAATGTGTTAACATGGCAAGTGGCGGTGTTGATGTGGCAGTCTACATGTGAATGGTGACATGACATAGAGACACCATTTGACTTTTTCGGAAGTTTGATGACAAAATTATTTTTTAGAAATTTTGAAGACTTAGTTGATTTTTATGTCATATTTAAAAAATAAGAAATAAAAATATTATAAAGAAAAATACTATTAATTTTTTTTTCTAAAAAAATAAGTGAAAATTTTAAAATATCAAGAACCTATAAGATGATAAATTTTAATTATTAAAAATTAAAATTTAAAAGTATTTATAAAGTGTTAAAATTATTTAAAAAATTAAAAATTATATTAAAAGTTACATTATAAAAATTAAAAATTAAAAAAATGTGTATATTGTTATGTTTTAGATTTTACATGGCTTGTAATTCTCTAGCAGTAAGAGTAATGGTTCAAAAAACTAGCAAGAAATGTATTATCGAACACAACCATTTTGAAAAATCACAACACAAAAAAACCAGACGACCATAAGCACACAATGGGTAAAACAATTTGGCATGCTCGACAAATACCTTCTTTAGCTAGTTTGTCAGCTTCACTGTTACCATACAAAATCTATAACCAACAATATAAATAATTTTAAAATTTTAAAGGTAAAGTACACAAATGGTCACCAAACTATCTCAAAAAATATAAAATGGTCACCGAACTTTTAAAATTACATAATGAGCATTAGATTTTAGTTTTTGTTACAAAATGGTCATTGAATCGTTAATTTTTGTTAAATGGGTGACACGACAGTTATGAAATTTTTTATAATAACACATTTTATCCTCAATATTTACATATTCAATCAATTTAGACATCAATAATGAGGGTTAAATTAGGACTAAATTGATTGAATGTGTAAATATGGAGGATTAAATGTGCTATTATTTAAATTTCCGTAATTGTTATGTTACCCATTTAACGATAGTTAACGACTCGATAATCATTTTGTAACACAAATTAAATTTTAATGCCTATTATGTAATTTTTGAAAGTTTGATGATCATTTTGTATTTTTTGAGATAGTTTAGTGACCATTTGTGTACTTTATCCTTTTTTAATATCTATTTTTAATTTTTTATAACTTTCCAATATAATTTTAAATAAGTTCACTTATAGTTTCTAGTATTTTTAATTTTTTAAGAATTTTAATAGTTTTTTATTTTTAATATTTTATTTTATATTTTTAATATTTTAATACTTTAATTTCTTAATTGTTTTTATTTAAATATTAACATAAAATAAATAATTTAGCATCAAGATTCCTAAAAATCAATTTTACCCTCGAACTCTCTAAAAAATCAAATGTTGCTCATATGTCACGTTAGTATTTAGATGTGTGATGCTACGTCAACACCATTAATTGTCATGTTAATACATTAACAGTCAAAGTTAGTCAAATGCTAAATTGATGCAATTTGTGAGTTAGATGAAGTAATTAAGTACGTTTGTTTACAGAGGGGCTAAATTAATTATTTGGTACAAACTCAAAAACAGAAGTATTCTTTAAGTCTATAATAAAAAGAGACTTAACAACCATACAATTTCGCTTATGAAATATTTTTCCAATGATAATATATAAAATAATAAAGCTTAATATTACTTTCTTTTAAAAATGCCATATATATATATTGTAATTATACACACATCTGATTATGTTTGATATGAAAAAAAATAAGAAATGGTGTTGTTTGAGACCCACTAATCGGTTGAGTGGTTAAGGGATGATTCTATAATAAAGGCCATGTACCGTTATGTACCACTAATCATGTGTATCGCTATGTATTATTAACTATTTTAATTACTTTTAAAATTATAGGGACCGAAAGCGTTATTATCCCTTTTTAAAACAAAATTTTAAAAATAATTTTTATATTATATATTATATTTTTTTCTTTTTGGGTAAATTACACAAATGGTAACTGAACTTTGGTAAATTATTCAATTTGGTAACCAAGCTTTCAATTGCTTCAATGTTACCATTAAAATTTAGTTTTGCTCCAAATTCGTCACTGATCCTTTAACAACTGTTAAAAGGGTGATGTGTCAGTTAAAATGGTTTGTATAATAACACATTTAGTCCTTGTTTGCACATTCAAACAATTTTGTTCTAATTCGAGAAAATAATAATAAATTTAACCCTCATTATTTATATGTTATTTTAATTTGACACAATAATTTGGCAGTACCTCGCATAGTTTACCCTAAAATAATTTAATCCTAAAATAGAAAGTCTAAACCCTAAACCAAATCCTAACCCATAAACCCCTAAACCATCAACACATGACTTTTCAACTAGATTGAAAAATAATTTCACGTCAAAATTACACAAATATTATTTTTGATTTTTTTTAATTCCCAATATAAGACATTGTCCATTTTATTTTCGGTAATAATGTTGTTTGAATAGTACCAAGTGAAGTCGGATTAAATCTGGATGTTTTATTTTTATCTTTTTCCCAAAAGACTTAGAAGAACAAAAAAGAAAACAAACGAAATTAAGATCAAAGTAATTCCAAATTGTCAATTATATGCATGTCGTAAACGACAACTAGCTTAAATCTGGATGTTTTATTTTTATCTTTTTCCTAGAAATTTATCTCTCGCTCCACCGTGAGTAGGGGTAATTATTTGATTGATTCGAATCAAGTGAAAATTTTTAAATTAGTTGAGTTGATGAGTTCATTTTTATTAATCAGACTTTATTTAAAATTTCTTTCAAACCGAATTTAGAAATTTTGATTAGAGCCGAATCAAATATTTTTGTTCGAGTTAAATGAAAATAATTGAATATGTGAGATTAAAACTTTGTTTGAAAGTCTAAATAAATTTTACAAAGCACATAAATTAGACTGCATGTATATAAAACTTATTTCACAGAAAAATAAGAAGGAAAAAAAAGATTTAATACGATAAACTAGGTTCGATAATTTACTTGTTTAAAGTTTAAACCTAATAAAACTTCAACTAACTCAAGAACTAATCATTATCTAACCAATTTTAAGTCAATAAAGACAACTTAAATTCGATAAAATTATATAATAAAATAGGCAGGGTGCATTGAATGATCGATTGCAAATAGATTGAAAAGTTATGTGCGGTGGTTTAGGGGTTTAAGGTTTAGTGTTTTGAGCTTAATGTATAGGGTTTTAGTTTTAGGGTTTAGGGTTAAATTATTTTTAATTAAAATAGGTCAAATTGAAATAACGTGTAAATAATGAGGGATAAATTTATTTTTTTAGAATTAGAACAAAATTATTTGAATGTACAAACGTGGAGGACTAAATATGTTATTATACAAAATTTTTTAATTGACATATCACCCTTTTAACGGTTGTTAGCTGATAAGTGGCGAATTTGGAGTAAAACTAAAAATTTAATGGTAACATTGAAGCAAATTCAAAGTTTGGTCACCAAATTGAATAATTTACTAAAGTTTGGTTACCATTTATGTACTTTACCCAAACAGAAAAAAATCTGAAAAAATATTTTTTAGATTTTATTAGAAAAAGGGATTATAACGCTTTCGATCCCTATGATTTTAAAATTAATTAAAATAATTAATTGTATGTAGCGGTATACATGATTAGTGGTACATGACGTTTATTGTAGAATTTTCTATGGTTAAAATATTCATATTGTATCATTTTATGTGATTTTAAATCCTAACATATATATTGGGAATGTAATATTTCTCTACTTAATAATAATAATAATAGTGTTGTTTTTCTTTAAAAAAACGCTATTTCTCTTTTCATTTTTTAGTTCTTTCATGTAAATGTATGCGGATAAAATTAATTAAAAAACACAGGTGATAATGTTTTGAAACTATATCTGGGATAATAGTCCCTACTAATAAAACTTTGTTTAGAATTAAAAAAAATACAATATTGAATCTATGGATATTTGATCTTACACCTCATTGATTATTTTAGAGTTTAATAGTATTTTATCTTTTAAAGTTGTATTATTTTCATTCAATTTGACTTTTGAACTTTCCAATTAAGATGCACATAATCTCAGTTTAATTTTTTCGTGATAAAATATTCAGATTGCATTATAGAAACGCGACACATAACAAGTAATATATATTAAATTTTGAAAAAATAAAAAATATTAAATTGTAAAATAAAAAAAAGTTTGATTATTTGGAGTTTAACATATATATATACACCTGAAAATTATCAATTTGTGATGTTCATCACGTTTGAAAAGTTTATAGATCAAACTAAGTAAAAAAATCTTTAAGTATCAAAATTAGAATAAAGTACAATTTTAAGACTCAAATAAATCTGTTATTTTATTGGACGGTTCATATGTAACTAATGATAAATAGAGCTCCATTATTGTTCTTCGAAAATTATAATGTAAGACAAAATGGTTGGTTTGCTTAATTGGTTATATTCTCTAAATTAATATTTTCCAGAAACTATATACAATAATTTCAGCAAATCTTCAAATTCTTTTTTTCTTTGAATAGAAGCAAATCTTCATATTCTAAAATAAAATAAAATAAAGTACTAAACAAGATGATTACATTCATATGCATTACTTAACACGTTCATAAATCACACAAATAAATATATAAACAAAAAAAACGAATTGATTGCATAGGTTTACTTTATTCCATTTAAACCATTAACTTGCATGATTGCTTGCAAATATATTATTTTAATAAATCATATCATGCAAAGGAAAATAATACAACGAGAATATTAACAATCAATTGGTCTAGTGGAATAAAGTACTATATCTTTTAAGTAAGGTTAGAGGTTTAAATTCTGACGTTGTAAATGGAGAAAATTGGGTTGAGAGGGTCGCCTTCATAGTGAGCCTATGCAAAATCCGATCTAAATTAGTCAGTGAGTTAGTCGGGAACATGTGATTAAACCAAAAAATAATACAACGAGAATTAGGCTAGCACTTTGAAAAATGTGTAATTTTGGTATAGATTCTTCTATTATGTTAAAATTTGAAATTTAATATACTTATTTAATTTGACATAATTTAATTCTCAAACTTTTATAATGTTATTTGTATTACTAGATTGATAACATTATTAATTGTTGTTATTAAAATGATTACATATTTTTTTTACTGCTATAGATTCTTAGTTAAGACCATGAGAAAAATCTACTCAAACATATTGTACTAATAATAAATTTATATATCAACCAAATACTTTTAACTACTTTTTCTAAAAACTATTTTGCATCATCACTTTCATGATGACAACTAACAGTGCTCTCAAATTGTACCTACAATTACAAATGGCATTATAGGTGTAGAGGAACTAAGTTTTGGCAAATTAAACTTGAGGGATTAAATCCTAAATTTAAAAAGGAAACGACTAAAAATAGAATTGGACCTTTTAAGTTTTAAGAAACATCATTTTATACTTAGTTTAAATATACCAAAGGTTCTTGCACTATTACAAAATTTAAAATTTAGTCTATATACTTTAATTTTAGGCATAATGCCAAAAAATACCGCTAACGTTTGACTGAATAGTTATTTTGGAGCTTATTCTTTTTTTAACCAATTTAACCCAACGTTTTATTTTAGGACAAAATAACCCCTCTACGGATGAAAACTGTTAGTCAACTAATGATAAATAGTTTGAAATGACTTAACAGAATGACACGTCAATAGCAAAAAATTATATTTTATATACTTTTATAAAATTATTTTTTGACTGGTGTGACATTCTTTCAAGTCAACACCTTTGTTTATATGAAATTGTTATGTCAGCGTGCATTTCCATGTAGGCTTGTCATGTCATTTCAAGCCATTTATCATTAGTTAACAAACATTTTTCATTCGTGAATGGGTTATTTTGACCGAAAATGAAACGTTGGAGGTTAAATTAGTTCAAAAAAATAGGCCAAAATAACTATTCAATTAAATGTTAGGATTTTTTTTTTTACTTTACGCCTTAATTTTACTACATTGAGTTCCTATATTATTTATATTTAAAAATATTGGTTCTTCAAGTAATTGTTAATCTAACAAGTATAAAAAGTTAAAATGACCCTTTTACTCATTTATGCTTATAGTTTGTATCAATTTGACAAATAAAAAACTATAAATGTATATGACTAGAAAGTGTTATTGTTCAATTAATGATACTTTTATATATTTTTAAAGATTAAGAGTCGAATTCATAAAAACTATAAATATAGAAATTAAATATAGTTATACTGTATTATTTTTTGACAAATTTTAATTTTAATCCTACCTAGAGGGAAGAAGAATGGAAACTCTAAGGAAGAAAGAGGGTGTTCCTAATTGGTCTAGAACTCATGACCTAAGGGAAATGAGGAAATAAAGATGAGCAACTTAAATTTTCAAATAAAAATTAAAACAAAGACTCGATATCAAAAATTAAAATATACAAATTAGATTTTTAAATATTAAAATAATATATATATATATATATATATATATATATAAAGTCAAAAAATGTATCTAACATTTGACTGATTATTAACTTTGACCTTATTTTTTTTGAAGCAATTTAATTCTCAATAATTCATTTTGGGTCAAAATAGTATACTTGAGTTTTTATTTTTCAATATGTAGCAAAAGCTACAGTAATTTTGAAGTCGGGTTGTATCAACAATGTTTTAATTTTTGAATTAAAAAATAAAAACCCTATAGAAAACACCACGGGTATGAACAGTACCCAAGTTGAAATAATTAGAAACAATGTCCATAGTTGGATTGCTTTCCATAGGGTTTTTATTTTTATAATTCAAAATATTAAAACATTTTTCATAATCAGATTGCCCCAACTTCAAAATCAGTATAGCTTTTTGCTATATATTGAAAAATGAAAACTCAAGTACACTATTTTGGATAATAAAAAACTTAAGTATAATATCCCACCAACTTTTCTAACACTTTTATTTATATGACATTGTCATATTAGCGTGCAATGTTATATGAGTTTATTATTTTATCTTAAGTTATTTATAATTAATTGTCTGACAATTTTCACTCAAATCATTTACCAAAAATATACATAAAAAATATTGAGCATTAAATTACATAAAAATATGAGATAAAATAGCTATTAAATCAAGGGTAAACTACATAAATGACCATCGTACTATTAGTAAGGTCGCGATTTAACTACCTTACTTTTTTACTAAGCAATTAAACCACCAAACTATTTAATTGGATGTAATGTGACCACCAACCGTTAAAACCTAATAGAGGGAGTGACATGGCAATTAGTAAAAATTAGTATAATTATACATTTGGTCCCCGCTATTTGCACATTTTATCAATTTATTTTTTCTTTCCACAATTATTTTTTATATAATTTTACATTTATAATCAATGAATTATTTTTTTAATTTTAATTAATAATTTTATATTTTATTAAAAATATTTTAATTTATTATATGAGTGAAATTATATTAAAAATGAAAAAAATATAAATCATTTAAAGAATCTAAATTCATAAATATGACTTAAATAAACTGATACAATTTTAAAATTTTAAAATAATTTCATATATAATAATAATTTAGATAAATTTTTTCATAAAAAATAATTTAGATATATTTTGTTAATAAATATTAAAATTATTACTTAAGTTAAAAAATTCATTCATTCATTATATATGTGAAATTATAAAAATAAAAGTAGAAAAGAAAAATTATATTAAATTTGGTTTAAACATACAAAAATCTTAAAATTATTTTTATTTTAAATCATGTATTAACAATATTTGAAAATATATACAAAATATTTTTGACTTTAATTTAATTATTATGTTAATTTATAGTTTAAATATTTTTATACATTTTAAGTGTGTTATGTTCGAGTCTTCTTTATCCATATTTATTTTATTTTTTACTAGCATTAACAAAGAATTAATGTGTTTTACATTACAAGATTGTACTTAAATAATTTAGTGATTTAATTACTTAAAAAATATAATAATTAAATCACGATCTTACTAATAATATAGTGGTCATTTATATAGTTTAACATCGTATTTTTTTATACCTAAATAAATTTATCCCGGAAGTTTGTAAAACGGTCTTTTAAACAAACCAATTAAAATGGTCCACGTCAACAAAAAATTACCGCGTACGTACCACGCTAACGCGGCAATCCCGTTCATCTCACCGTTATATATAAACCGAATAATTCATCGTCTCCTTCAATTTCTCTGTACTCTTTCCTTCCTCTCTCATTTCAAACAGCGGAAAGGAAAATGTTTACTCTTTCTGAAAATTAGTACTCCATTCATTTCTTCTTCTTATTATTATTATTTTGTTTCTTTTAGATCTGAAATATTTATGGCAACGACGGCGTCCTATTGGTGTTACCGATGCAATCGATTCGTACGGATTCCTAATGAAGGTTCAATCAGTTGCCCCGATTGCAACGGAGGCTTCATCGAAGAGATCGATAACCATCCTCATGCAACGGGTGCTCTACACGTGGACTCCGATCGCGTCGAAAGCGACGCCGCCGCCTTGTACAATAATACTACCCCCGGCACCACTGCCCTCCGCCGTAGCCGAATGAACGGCGGCGATCGTTCTCCTTTTAATCCCGTCATCGTCTTACGTGGCGGAGCGGCGTCGCCCTCCTCAACCGACGGGGAGCATTCAAATGTTGAACGGAACGGGAGGGGATTCGAGCTTTATTATGACGACGGAAGTGGGTCAGGCTTGCGGCCGTTACCGGCGAGTATGTCGGAGTTTCTGTTAGGTTCCGGGTTTGATCGAATAATTCACCAGCTGTCACAAATGGAAATCCTAAACATCGGGCGTTACAACCAATCGCCGGCGTCGAAGGCGGCGGTGGAAGCAATGCCAACGGTGGAAATAGACGATACTCATATTCACGACGAACTGTGCTGTGCGGTTTGCAAAGAACAATTCGAGTTGGGAACCAAAGTTCTGAACATGCCTTGTAACCATTTGTACCATTCAGACTGTATACTTCCTTGGCTTCAGTTACAAAACTCCTGCCCCGTTTGCCGCCATGAATTGCCCGCCGCTGTGGGCGAAGGAGATGGCAATTCAATTTCGCTGGACGATGTCCCGATGGGGTTGACCATTTGGAGATTACCGGGTGGAGGATTCGCGGTTGGTAGGTTTTCAGGTGGAGAGAATAGAGAGTTCCCGGTTGTTTATACGGAGATGGATGGTGGTTTTAGCGGCGGCGGAGGGTTTTTTCCGCGGAGGGTTTCGTGGCGGAGTAGAGGGAGGGAAAGAGGAGGGCATTTTGGAAGGTTTTTGAGGAATTTGTTTGGGTGTTTTGGTGGTCCAAGTTCTTCTCCAAGGTTGGATTCAAGTATAGGTAGTAGATCATTATCGCTTTTCAGTGCTTCTTCAAGGAGAAGAGGCTGGGCTCTGGATCTTGATAACGGGACAACAACAAGTAGAATAAGAAGAAGGTAATAAATTTAACTCCATGATTGTCAAATCTCTTATCGTTGTAAATGCTAAAGAAGTAGAGGATCAATTGGGTTTTTTCTTTTCATCTCAATTCACATTTTTTGTCAAGAATTGATGGTTTTTGTGAATTGAGAGAAGGTTTGCTGTGTTTATTTTCTTATTTAAATTGCTAGCCGTGATTCATTTTCCCCCTGGAAATCTAGCATAATTACTTGTTACATTTCATTTGGCATATGTATTATGGTTCTTTTAGCTCTGGATATGAGTGACTTGCTAGTTTATTCAACGTTTTTGACTAGGGTGTTCAAAGTATGTCCGCTATGGCCTATGGGGAAGAAATGCTGTTTAAGTTCATTGCATTTCTTTGTTTGATTACATAATATGATTATTTTCTTGTTGACAGAATGAATCAATTGGTGAGAAACCATGGTATAAAAAGAATTTGGTAAGTCTGAAATCTGAATATGTTTTAATTCATATACTTTGAATCAGTCTTGTATAAGAATAGATTCACTAGAAATTGAAGTCCAGCTTGATAGGTCAATGCACAATAGATGATGCAGCTGGAACAAGAACTCTAGATTCTAGAACGAGAGTGAGACTGTGATTGAATTGAGCTGATAGTCTGGTCTATCTCATTCGGATTTCGGGATGTTGGCTTCCTTTTAAGTAGTGTATTCATCACGCGTCTTCGACACTTACCATACTTGTGTATCTGTGTCAGGCACATATTCAAACCCAAAATCGAATAACATAGATTTGGTTTGGTAAGCTAATGGGTGATGAGTTTTGCCTAAACAATTGGAAATGGAAATGCAGTTGAATTATGAGTCATTGCATATTGTGGGGGACCTTTTAAAATATTGAGCACAACAATTTGCTAAGCTGTATAAAGATCTGAGTGAGACAAGAGAATCAAGCAGGACCAGATATAGTGAGCCAGTCATAGCTTAAGTGTAATGTTAAGGCTATTATTGTGTTTTGGAAGGTTTATGAGATGTTGACAATTATGTTCCAAGAAACAAATTCATTGGAAGCATGAAACTTAAATTATTGCACATGGATAAAGCTGTACATGTGCTACTTCCATTAAGTTTTGCATCCTTGTTGGGCTCACAAAGGGCAGCTTCTATCTTGGCTATTTTGTGTTTGATTTTTGTCGGCTTTAGGTTTATTTCTGGTTTTTTTTTTTAAGATTTTAAGTTGAATTTACCATTTAGCATACTATTCAAGTTCGGGTAGTAGTTGTTGCGACATGTGATGGTTTGCCTTTTGCTTCGACAAATAAACATCAAGGGGATGGAGGATTTTTTTATATGCAAGCCCGTTTCTGAGATTTTGGTAGCAGTAGGGCGAACTAAAAAATTAGGTCCTTAATTAGGGATTTAAATTATGGTTATGGTTCCGTTTTTGGTCATATTATGTTTATTGCGATTGCGTATATAACGGATGCTATTGAGGTCATTGCAAGTATCGCGGTTGTTGACCGTTATTTAAATCTATGTCCCTAATAACAAGTATTGTTAAAAATTAAATTTTAAGAGTAGGTTTATAATAACAAGTATTGAAAAAAATTGGGCCTTTAATAACAAATAATTAAAAACTTCAATTAAAATAATATCCCTATAATAATAATAATAATAATAATAATAATAATAATAATAATAATAAGATCCAATAACAAGTATTGAAAAAATTGGATTCTTAATAACAAATATTAGAAAAAATTTAATTTTAAGAGTAGGTCTATAGTAATAAATATTGAAAAGAAAATAGACCTGATAACAAGTGCTAAAAAAATTAGTCCCTTAATATCATTTATTAAAAATGATACATTTTAAGAGTATGCACATAGTAACACATATTTCAGAAAAATTAAATTATTAGTAAAAAATATTAAAAAATTAAAAGTAGGCCTCTAATAAAAAATATTAAAAAATTGTGCCTAATAATAAAGATTTGGAAAAAAAATTAGGTATCTGAAAATAAATATTAGGTTCTTAATAATAAATATTGAAAAAAAATTGAAACTTAATATTTTTTATTTAAAAAAATTAAGCTCTTAATTAGGGGGAAATTGAGCCTATAGTTAATATAAAAAGATATTTTATACCCTAGACAGGTGTTTCTCGTGCCCGGATTCAGTTACGGCTATGTTATGCCTATATGTTTCATTTTTCTTAATGTTCTATATTAGGGTAAAATGAAATTATTGTTATTTAATTTAATATGTATCCGTATAGATCACAAATTTAATTATCAAACTATTTATTCAATATAAAAATTCAATGAATATTAAATATGTTACAAATATTGATTAACGACATAATAATAACATACGTTATTCAATGCGAAATTTTATTAAATAAAGGATAATTGTTTGGTGCATGATAGTGAAAAATTAATTTCATAAGTATCATTGGGACTCTGTCATGTTTGGTAAATAGCGGTTTGAGTTAAAATTAGAGACTTGAGTTATAATTAGAAGTTTGACCAGTCAAATTTATTAATATTAATGTTTGGTAAATAGCGGATTAAAATAACATATTGGGGAAACCTCTAATTTAAAAAAAAAACTGTTAATAGGAGCTTTTTTGAAATTAGAAGTTTGATATTAGAGTTGTAAAGACTCTTTTATCCTTAACAATTACCAAAATTTTTCTAATAACCTAAATTTAATATTTCCTTCAATCTGTTTGATTATTTTCTTCTATTTTTTCCTCCATGAGTTCTTTGCAATTTTTCACTTCCTATTTTATATTTAATTAATTAGTTTAATTAAGAATATGAGAAAATATTTGTTTGACTTTTACATGTTTGGGGTTGCGATGATTGAAGTCTGAAAATGGTAGGTGTCTTGATTTTTTTCTTTTTATTATCACGTATTTATATGTGTATTTAAATTTAATAATTAATTAAATTATATAAAAATAATTATACAAATAATAAATTAATATATAAATTCTTGAATATGTTTAATAAATTTATATTAAAAATAATTTTTATAAATCTAATTAATATTAATTAGATACAAAATATTGATAACTAATAAACTATTCAAATAAATATTGAATATAATCATGTCCTTATATGTCATTTTGTTTGTTTAAATAATCTAACAGCTATTAACTATCAGTTAATTTTGCCAAACATTTTTATACAATCAGTTAATACAATCCGTTAGTCAAATCAGCTAATGTAATTCACTATCATATATCAGTTAATGTAATCCGCTATCAGCTATCAGCTATCCGCTAATTACCAAACAGGGTCGCCATGTTTATTTAATAATTCTATAAACACTTTCGATTTCAGAGACAGCGTAAGAAATCAAACTTTAAAAAATAAAATATAAATTATCATAGAAAAGGAGTAAAGTCTAAATAAATTAAAGATCACTCTTGTAATTATAATAATTTAATTTTACAGTACTATATAATGAATCTCCCATACGAAAAATTATATTATGGGTAATTCCCACCACGTCATCCATGGGACCAACCAATGAAAACCACCCATTTCATCATGATTTTTTCATGTCATTTTTCCAACCAATGAATCTTCACTAAAGTTTTTCCATGTCATTTTAAAAACTGTTTTTTTAGAAGTTATTTTATTATTAAATTAATGACATGGATAAAAATGATGAAGTGGGTGGTTTCTAGTGGTTGGTCCCATTGATAACGTGGCGGGAATCACCCATAATATAATTTCTCCTCCCATACATAAAACAAAGATTAAACTGATCCCTCCTAGCCCTGGGATTAAGCTAATTAATCATATTTGCCGGTTGTGAGAGGAGCAAAGTTTGAAGGTTCAATGACCCACATAAATTGAGCTTTTGGGCCCTAATGAGATAAATTCGTGGACAGTTTGGTTTTTAACGGGATAAGGCCATTTCTAAAATATTGACAAGCCTTAATACCTACTTTTAACTTTATTGAAATTTTCAGTATAATTTACTCTTATTTTACAGCATCTAGTTTTTGTAAGGAAGGACTTTTTTCATTTTTTCTTTCGATCATAGTTGTTTGTTTGTTTTTTTTATTTAATCGAAAGTGTTATCAGTTTTTGTAATAGTTGTTGATTGCCAATGATTAATACTTCATTTGTTTTTTATTTGTTTTGTCTTTTTTTTCGCACATTTTGTTGCGCTTTCCTCTGCCTTTATGGTACGTTTTCTCTGTTTTTATGGCGCGTCTCTGCCTTATGCCACGTTTTTATGGTTACTTTTGCAGATTTTTGGTGTTCGTGAATCGTACAATGACTCTCACAATGTTTCTTTCTGATTCGTGTTTGTCGGTGGTCACGTAGAGTTTGATCTCTTTTGGTTGTTTGCCGATGTAATCTATAACGAATCGTTTCTTTTGAGAATAAGCGTGAAAGGTGGTTGCGTTTTTGAGGATTTCACCTAGTTCGTGTTTTGACAACTCCTTAAGGATCTTTCCTACAATTGACCATAGAGAATTTTTTTGGTGCAAAGAGAAATTTTTTAATTTAATTGGTGCAACGCTTATCTTTTCATTTTAAAATTACCATCTCTTTGTTGTTGTTTTTTTAATATTTAAAACTTCTATTAAGTTATATTCTGATTTTTATTTTGTTTATTATAAAATTGTCTAGTTAATGTGTAAAAAGAAAATTTTTGTAAGAAAAAAAAGATAGGCGATGAAATTTGTGAGTTTGTATTTGATCTAGTCATTTTAATTTGACATGATTTTTCGGTTATTTATCGACTTTGTTGTTTATTTATGTTGGTTATAGACTTTTGAATTTCTAAACCAGCCTGTCAAAAAATATAACTTATATATTTATTTAATTATTTTAAAAGTAAACTATAACGGAGGTCACTCAATTATGGGTAAAGTTACATTTGAGTCACTCTATTATAGGGGTGGCAACGGGGCGGATCGGGGACGGTTTTGCATTCCCCACTCCGTCCTCAATACTTGCGGGTACGGTTTTGGGGAATCCCATTAAACATTTCGGGGATTTTTTCGTTCCATACCCATCCCTTACGGATCCCCGCGGTTTTTGGTTAATCCCCATACCTAAAAAAATATAAATTAATTTATAAAACAAATATTCAACATTAAATCTCCAAAATTACAATCATAAAAGATAAATTTAGTTTTATCAAACAACAAACAAAAAATTTCAAAACTATAAAACATGACTTAAATATTAACCTTTTGAAACATGGTATCTTGCACTACCTTTAAAAGAAAATATGTGATTAATAATCTATAGTTTCAAATAATGGTATGTTTGTTCTAAAAGAACTAGATTCGATAATTTTTCCAATCATATAAATTACTTCTTCTAGTTTTACTCGTACGATTTATGGTGAATTTTCGAAGTCACTGTTATTGTTGTTTTTCGAAACAATCTATTGTTTTTCCTTCTAACATTTGCTTACTCAAAAATTAATAATTCCTAATATGCAACTCGAAATCAATAACTGTTTGTTTTAAGCAAATCTAGACTTTCGTGTGATTATATAAATATAACACTCACTTCCTAATTTAACTTGTAGATTTTTTGGTGATTTTTCAAATTCATTACTAAAACCTTTTTAAGAAATATGCTGCCAATTTTTTATGACCTTTCAACATTCAAATATTCATATAATTTAGAATATATATCTAAATCAATCACCGTGTATTTTAAGCAAAACTAGACTAACTCATGTTTACAACAATGTATAAATAACATTCTAATTATTTTTATAGAATTTTCAAACTTACTCTAGCCAACCATGCTCAAGTGAGAATAGATTTTTGATGAAACATAGGTAAATTACCCTTATGGCCATCAAACTTCGTAAAATATCAAGATCCCTATAGATATTTTTGGGGATTCTTGCGGATATTTTTAGGGATCCCCACGATGATTTATACGGGTACGGTTCGGTTATCCCCACGGTTCGGATATAGCAGTCCCCGTTCCCATCCCCATTTGAGCTCCGGTTATAAAACTTCCCCCATCCTCGTCCCCATGGGTAAGGATTTCGGTTATTCCCTATGCCCATCGGTTCGGATCCCCACGGTTTTCGGTTATTCCCCACCCGATTGCCACCCCTACTCTATTATTCAAACTAACATCTAGATCACTCAATTATGGGTAACGATACATTCGGGTCACTCAATTATTAAATGTTACATTTGGATCATTCAATTATGGGTAAGATTACATTTGGGTCACCCTTTATTTTTAAAAAAAGTATATCAATATGTGTATTAGATTGATTAATGATTTCAAATGAAGTATTCTAATGTTAACGAGGGTATACAAGTGATTTGGAAGAAAAAATGACTAAATTAATGTATTTTTTCAAATACGAAGGGTGATCCAAACGTAACTTTACCTGTAATTGAGTGACCAAAATATAACCTTTAATAATTGGGTGACCCAAATGTAACCTTACCCATAATTGAGTGACCTAAATATAACTTTACCCATAATTGAGTGACATCTGTTGTAGTTTACCCTTATTTAAAATATGTTTTAATATATAACACCAAGTCCAAAATGGCGTATCGAACCATTTTCTCGACTTTTCAAAATAATCAACCGAACTAACCGTACCTATGTCGGTTTATTTAGGTCAGTATATAGACAAAAAATGATTAGTTCAATTTTCTAAAATTAAGATGGACTCTCTCATATAATAAAACTTAAAACAAAATTAAATTTACACAAATGACATTTATACATGATAAAATCCATACCTAAAAGTTACATTTAACCCACCTTAAACACTATAGTTAGGAGGAGGGAGGACCCATATTAGACTAACCTCCAAACGCCAAAACCCTTGTTCCTTTGTGAAGAATTGAGCTCCCATTCCCAATTTGTTCCAGGCCTCCCCATGTGACGGATGGTCCCATTCGGAAGGTGAATAACCAATGGGTTGAGTCTGACATATCTAGGTTGCGACTAAAAAATAATAAATTTTAAGTTTTATCTAAAAAATTAAAATATTATAAAAAAAATAAGTATCAAAACTTATTAGAAATCGAGAAAGATCTAACATAGTATCTTATTAAAAAGCCTAATCTTTTAAATTTTTATACAAATTATAAAATTTACAGTTTTTAGCCCACCTAGACCTGTACGTTAGACCCTAACAAATGGGAAGATGCCAAGTGGAATACTTTCAATCTCAGGAGTTTATCATATTGTCCAAGCTTGCGTGTCATTGATGTGACCATGGACCAAACAAGGACTTAAAAGTTGGGTGTTCAAAATAGGGTACCCAAAACTTTCGGTACTCAAAATGCCGGGTACCTAGTTTCTCGGGTAGCATATTTACCGACCCGTGTTTGGGTCCATAATTTTCAAGTACCCGTTAACGAATAATTTCATTAAAAAGAAATATCTAATTTTTTAAATTCGAGTCATCAGATCGAGTATTTTTTAACACTCGTACTTAAAAGGTTCTGCCTATTCCCTAGAGCTTTTGTCACACGTAAGGAAAATTCTCAGGGTTTAGGGCTAGGCCCACAAAAGCGTGTCTTTGGGGGTAGTTCTTCTTTTATTAACACCTTGTTTGGTTTAGTACTGTTTAAGTTTTAGGGTTCGACTTAGAACTATGAGTGTTCATGGACGGTTAATTGTACTCACACGACTTATCGGTACGGTTATCAAAATTCTAGGTTTGATAATTTAATAAGCTGTTACAGTCTCGTTTAAACCGGTTATCGCCTAAACGGTAATCAATTTATTCGATACGATTACTCGGTTAACCATTTTATATATTTATTACTACTAAATTTAATAATTTAACAAAATTAACCGAAGAAAATCTTCAATATTTATATGTAAAATATCTTCAAAGCTTAAAACATTTAAAAGTCTAGAAAAGTTATATAATCACACAAAATAATAATAATAATAATAATTTATATTAATTACACAAATATTTGTATAATCAATAATGTGATATCATTATAATTTAATATCATTATATTTTTTTAAGAAAAAATTTCGTTAAAATCTCATTCCCTATTTGAGTCAGTCGAAATCGAGACAAGAACATCGAAAGAGAAAAAAGATACTCCAAATTTATTTCATTTCACAATCACAATAACATGAAACACGAGCTCAACATAGTTGTTCAAGAGCAAATGTAAATAAAACAAAGACACGACAACATGAACCGTAAAAAGAGCTGCAAGATCAAATCAATGCCCCAAGACACAAACTGCATGCAACCACACTAAAAACCTAACAGAAACAAAAGGATGCAACACATATCCCATTATATCTCAATACTAGAATAGATGCACGTTCGAATAAACGTACACTAAACGTTTGATTATTACTAATAATTTAATATTATTATAAAATATAATTTAAGTACGGTAATTACACATATATTAGTAGTAATCAATAATTTAATATTAATATAAAAATAATTTTGAAATTTTTTATCGTCTTTTCGGTTAACCGTTTAGTGAAAATTCGTAACTGTTCTCGTCTCGTTTAACCGCTAATTTTATTGGTACGGCTATCGAACTATTTCAACTAATTTTTACCGATATAATTACCTACTATTTAATCAATTTTTTTCAATTTTTCGGTATGATACATCGGTTCAGGTTTGTATGAATAACCACACCTTAAACCATCGACCACTCCATTACCAAATTTTATCCAACTGATTTATTTTATTCTTCAATATTTTGTTTGTCAAAAAGTTTGAAAAAATTAGTTCAAATATACAAAAGTTATATATATATATATATATATATATATATATATACTTGTGAATACAATTATTAGATTAAAAGGTTTTTCACCTTTCTTTATCAAATAGGAGCAGATATATTGTTTTAGGTAGAATTATAATCAATACGTTTGTATAATCATAATTAATATATTTATATAATCACAATTATTATCAGTCAATCAATCACTTTGTCGGCAAGATAGATATATTTTATGTTATGTCTCAAGGACTTAACCGATAAAAATAGTAAGAATAATAGATTTTTTTAAAAAAATAGAAGAAAGGATTGAAAAAGCAAGAGAAAATTCAAGAGAATTTCATTGATAATATTCAGCATAATTCTAAAGTGTATCAATAGCCACTATCACTTGGGTCAGTCCTTGATTCTGCCCAGTAAACATTGATAGTGCAAAAATGTACTGAAATATATTTGAACAAATACAAACATAATTATAATTACAACAAATATATTTGTTTAACAACAATAAGAATCAATCGTGATAGTGCAAAAATGTACTGAAATATATCTGGACCAAAATCAAAATAAGTTCACATATACCGGAATTTATAAATATGTTTTCATAATCATTTAAACCAAATAAATGACAACACTTTTTTACTTGTTGGGTGAATATTTTAGTATTTTTATCCATATTGTGGTCACAAACTAAGATTCCACAATCAATTAGCTACACCAAAAAGCAAGATTTAGTCATTTTAGTCCAAGTTGCATATAAATTTGGGTCAAATTACAATTTGAAAATCCCATCATAAAAAGTTGATAGACAACAAAAAGAAATCTGGATTTATCATTGTTATCCAAAGTGTAATGATAAAAGAAATCTTTGATTAAAATGCAAACCTTATTTAAGATTTGTGGGGTGACCAATGTCTTCTTTCTCCACTTTATTTCTTTGACCTATTGAGGTCTAGGCCACCCTATATAATAAAGTTTAGAAATTTGTTGCCATTGCATTTTCTTTTTCTCTCCTAACTTTATGATTTTGTTGTTATATTCTTAGGGTCCCATTTGGCACGCCAAGCTAAAAATGAATCATTTAATGTTTAAATCTTGATCTAATCATTAAGTGATGTTTCATTGATTGGCTAGAGAATGCATGCCATGGGGAAAATATGGGAGAAAATAAAGGTTTATTTTTTTTTGACCCAAATGAAAGTGAGATGATATCAATGGAACTATGGAAGTGGAACAAAAAAAGCCAAAAAGAAAATCTTTTTGTACCCATTTGTCTTAGCCTGCAAATGGGCATTTGAGAAGTGATGAGTTCTTATCAAAAACCTCAAAATCGGCTACAAAAGAAATTTGGTACTAAGATGTGCTTAATGTGACTTAAAAAACACAATTTTGATACGAGAAAATGTGTTACGTATATGACGAACAAGGACAGCACTAGATAAATTAGAAAAAGTCGTCAAATTTCAAAATTAACAAAGACATAACATGTATTTAATCTAAAATTTAGAAGAAAAAAATAATATTTTATTTGACAAGTATTTAAACTACCAAAGACTAAAATTGTCATTAAATAAAAAACTGAAGGGGCACAAACCCCTCCATGCTATTAACTACTTCGTTAGAAATCTAATTTTTTAAATTTTACTTTTTAGAAAATGAATGTATGAATCAATTGAAAAAAGTTGTTGAATTATTGTAAAACAATTTTATTCTCTCATATTTAATTTTTTATTAAGTAATTATATTTATATTTTTAAAGTAATTGTCGAGATTCGAACACATAAAATATAAAATAACATAAACCTCCTTTACCATTCGTGAATTAGTGAATCTCTTGTACAATATAAACATCTTATTTGTCTTACTTTTGTTTATAAATAAAAAAAATATTATCGAAATAAGCGAACACAACAGAATTTGTTAAAGTTTTTTATAGACGGAAAATAATTAAAATTCATTAAGATTTATGTTCAATACACAGTCGGTGAAAATAAAAAGTTTTCACAAGCACCTTAATTTTAGAGTTTAATGTTAGATTTTAGAGTTTATAGGTTAGAAGTTTAAGTTACGGGTTTAGAATTTAGAGGTTGTCGTTAGAATTTAGGGTTTATGGTTAAGGTTTAGAGTTTATGGTAATATGGTTAGGGATTTATGTTTTAACTATAAACCCTAAATTATAACCTCAATCCCTAAAATCTAACCACAATTCGTCAATTCTAAACTACTAAACCTAAGCCACTAACCTTTAAACCATAAAAATCTTACTCTAAACCATAAAACTAAAACACTTACACAAACTTTTTGTTTCAACTGCAGTATTAAATAATTACATGTATTAATATGATCATGCAAACACATTTTTCTTTAAGATTATCATACGGTGTCAATTAGGGGTGGGCATTGTCGGGTACCCAATTTTCGGGTATCTGAAAAATTGGGTACCTAGTTTATCCGGGTACTTCATTAAGTGGCCTGTGTCCCGCCAATTATATTCGGGTACCCAAGATTTGGGTATTTGAATAATCGGGTACCGGGTACCCGGTTCCTTTTTTTAATTTTAAAATTTTAAAAAAAATCACATGTTAAACACAAAAATATTTTTTAAAAAATTAAACTTAAAACCTAAAAGAATATAATACAAACATAGAAAAAATTTAGTGATTTAAATATAATTTTAGAGTAAAAATATTAAGAAACATAAAATAAAAATATAATTTTAAATATAAAAATTATATATTAACTTTTATCGGGTTGGGTCGGGTCAAGTACCCGGTAAGGAAAAACTTCCGGCCCGTGTCCCGAAAAATTTTCCGGGTCTAATAATTTTTTTCCAAAAATTACCCGATATTTTAAAGATCGGGTCGGGTATTTTTGCCCACCCTAGTGTCAGTATATTGTTAATAAAAGAAATCCATGAACAGTCTAAAACAATCACGAACGTTATACCATTAAAAAAAATTACGAATGTTATATTTATTAAATATTTTAAGGAAATTTGTTATCCTTTAAAGTCTATTTATGGAAAAATTATAATATGTATCATTCTCACCACGTCATTCACGAGACAAACCAATAAAATACATTTATTTTATTAATTTTTCCATGTCATCTTTTTATCAAGTGAACCTTCACTTGGTAAAAACTATTTTTAAATTTGATTTACAGTAAATATGAGTGAAGATTCACTTGGTAAAAAGATGAGATGGAAAAAATTAATGAAATGAATATATTTTATTGGTTGGTCCCATGGATGACGTGATGAGAATGACCCATGATATAATTTCTCCTATTTATGAAATTATTTTCCACTAAGGACGTACTAAATAATGATAAAAATAAGTTTTATTATTATTAAATAAATATTACATTCTCATACAAGAATTCAAACTCATACAAGATAAAATAATATGAGCATCCTTAACCACTAATCCAGTAAGTGAATCTCAAAAATAACTTTCTTTTGTTACATCTATATGGAAACCTTTACCGTAAAACTTATACTATAATATAAATCCTTCACCTTATTATTAATAATTTTTTTCATTTCATTTTGACACAAACAAGTAATCATGTTTTTAATTGAAATAATTAACAGGGTTAAATAAACATTTAAATTTGACATTTTTCTAATGTGAAGTCCATTTTATGTAATTGTATTTGACATATGTCATTATATATTTAATTAATGACGTGGTATATTTTCGCGTGTCATAATCTCATTGATTGTTTAAATGACATGTTATCTCATATTAAAATTGTTAAATTTATATATCATATTAGAAAGAAAATAGAAAAGGCAGGTACTACATTTGACAAAAAGAAAATTACAGGTATCACAATAGAAAATCATGTAATACAAAGGAATGAGGTTTTGAAATTAAGCAAGGCATGTGAAAGGGTTCATTCCCAAAGTTATAGAAATAATATATAATAATAAAGATGAGTTACTTATATTATAGGACTGATCTGAAACTTTATGATTTCCAAAGGGATTTCCCTTTTTTTTGTTGTTAATAAATGAATGGTCAGATCAGATCCCCCATTCATAATAACCCAGCTGTATTCATTTCATTTAGGACACTAATACCCTTCTTGATTCCCTATATTTACCAAAATCATTTTCTCAATTAAACAAATTAACACTGAAAACCATAATATAAATAAATAATTTTAACTTACTAATATGTCCCTCTAGAGGACAAAAGATCAATGACTGGTCAAAGCTCAAACTTGCGGGATAGTATGGTCATTTGGATTCCTTTCAACAGATGCATTGAAAATTGTGTCCATTTAACTCCTCAAATTTAAGCAAAATACTTGTTTGTTTGTTTTTTTTTTCCTTATAAATCCAACTGTTCATAGTACTTTTTAGGCTTAAACTAAAAATTATTTTTTAGTTGTTACTTAAAGTGGTTATATGTAATAGTGTAAGGACTTATTTTGATAAAAAAAATAGTCTAAGTACTTTAAGCAAACAAAATAACATGATTTAAGGATTTTTTTACTACTAATATTATAATACATCCCCTTCAAATTACTTAATCTGAAACCTGTGGATTTTTTAGGGCTGTATTGGCAACCCGATTGTGGTTTGGCAATTTGCTAATTCCCCACAACATGCTAATGGATCGCATGATGCTGTGGGGCTTTCGAAATTTGGAGCCCTTCTGCGGAAGGGTTTATTAAAATTAACTGTGATGCTTCGTTTGATTTACGTTTAACTGCGGCTGTAACCCGTAACAGTTCGGATTGGCTTTCTAACCATCATTAAACTTTAAGTTAAGCTTGCTCAATCTGTTGTAATTTTTCTCTGCCTATGAAATTTTACTTTCATGAAAAAAAATATAGTAAAACGTTCGGAAATAGAGGGGAAAATAGCATCTTAGGCTTAGCTGCCCCATCACGTTCAAATGTGACTAACATTACAAACTCATATGAAAATTAAAATATCATATATAAAAAAACAATAGTCTGCGTAAGCAGCAAACAACGCCCAGATCCAAAACAGAACAAAACTTGCATATGAAATCTTTCGATCTCATCTCAAAACACAACAACTCAAGAAAACCCAGAAAAACAAATGGAGAAACTTAAACTTTGATTCCTTCTAGTTCTAGCTCATATTAATATTAATGATCTCAATGAAAGTAAAACCCATAGCTCCTTTTATGGAGATTCAATTACTCTACAAAAACAAAAACAAAAACAAAATCTCTTTATATACAAGTGTATATATATAGCTTGATATCTACTACTTCTTGCTTGCGTGCTTGGATGCCATTGATGAACTGTAAAAACACAAGCTCAGAGAAGAGCCAAACTTTTTTCCGTTCAAGAATCAGCGTAGTCACGCCAGCAAATAAGCATGGTAACGCAACGCCTCATGATGTAAAAACGAGCCCTTTGTTCCTTCACTAATCTGGCGCATTTCCTCGTAAAAGCGCATCTTTTATTCGGAGAAGCGGATGAATTCTTGATTACGACATTAGAAGACGAAGACGAAGAACGGCTTCTTGAAGATGAGCTTTCTTTCTTCGAAAACTTCCATTTCTCGTCAAAGTAGAAATTGGGTGGTGCACTTGAACATGTTGTAGAGAGATTTGAAGAAGCCATTGCTAAAAAAACCCAGGTGGGGTGGTTTGATGAGCTTGGAAAGATCAATTCTTTCCTGGATTTTTAAGTACCCTTTTGGAAGCCGAACACTGAAGTGAATTCCTGGAGTAATAAAGAGTAAAGGGACATCTTTTTTTTTTGTTGTTGTTGTTGGTGGTGAGATGATGAGAGCAGAGTGAGGAAATGGAGAGTATTTATAATGAAGAAAAAGGAAAGGTAGAGCAGATGGGCATCATCTGGGCTTATTTCCCCGGCCCAACATATTATATATTTCTTAAACATATACTTTTTTTTAAATATGCTAGTGCAATGCAAAGGTAGTATCTGTTCAACTTTTTTTAGTTTTTTTAAAGACGGCACATACAACATGTATTACCGGTGCTCGAACCCAGGTCCCAATGGATGATGAACACTACTTTTGTCACCAGAACACAAGGGGATGAGCCTTAAACATATACTTAAAATTATTATATTAAGCTTTTAATTGTGGTCCAAATATCTATAATACAATGCTATTACATTTACATATATGATAACTAAAAGTAATTGGTTAAAAGCTCTCAGTTGACACCTCTCCTCTTTTTAGATTGTGAGTTCTAAAGTAAATTTTCCTTTTGCCCTCCTCTATATAGGAATTGTTTAATATATATATATATATAATAGATAGGAGAAAAGATTAGAGATTTGTCACATACGATCAATTTAAAAAGTAATTACTTTTTGTGGTAATTTTTATAAGAATTTATATTTAATATATTGAAAGTGAAAAGTCACAAACATCTTAGTTTCAATCTTTATGGATTCAATTTAGGGTTTAAAATTTATTTGTTTAAATTTTAGGGTTTAGAGGTTAGGGTAAGATTATGATTTAGGTTTTAATCTATAAACCTTAAATTGAATCCTAAGCCCCTAAATTGAATAAAAAACCATAAAATTAAGGCGTTTGTGTAAACTTTTTTCCACCGCTTGTGTATAGAATAATTACTCTCGTTATAATTATTGGAACATCTAAATAAAAATAAACAGACAAATTTTAAAATACTAATAAATTTTATTAAATATATTTTAAAAAGATAAAAGGAAAAACTTGAGTGCAGAATTGTTTAGGTGAATTGGCTGTATATGGACAATACCTTCACAAGTTTGCTGCTTTGCTTTCATATTCAATGGTGTAGTGAAATTGACAATCTCCTTTGGCATTGCCTTTGTGACATTTTGTCATTTGTTTGTTTATAAGTTTGGTCATCCTTTTGATTCTTATAACCCTTTTGTTGCAAAAAAATAAAAGAAAAGTTTGTTTCTATAAACATCAACCTGACCATTTTACAAAGATATTTAAAACTGGGTTTATTATAAAATTCAAAGAAAATAATGTGCAAAACTTACACATGGATATAAAACATGAAGTATAATCCATTAAACATAAACGATTTAATTTTTAAATTAAAAGCTTGTCATCTTAATAATTTGTGTCGTAAATAAAATAGAAAAACAAAGAAAGAGAAAAATGAATAATATGTTCGGTAATTTTTTTTTGAATAGTCTAGAGGTGATTACAAGGTAGTATCTGTTCATACATATTCTTAACCATTTGACAAAACACGTACACCTGACAGACAAAGCCATTTGAACTCAGATCTCCCAGGATGAACATCATCCGCATATGTTCGGTAATTCTAATTCCTCGGCAATTAGTTTTTTATATAATATTTATTAGTATTATTTTTGTGATAAAACATGTTATTATATAGTACTAGGGCCGTAAACGAACCAAATGTTTAGTGAACCGTTCGTGAACGGTTCGACGAGAAGTTCATTTATGTTCGTTTATTTATCAAACGAATGGACATGAACACAATTTTCCATTTCACAATACCATGTACCATATGAGTACATGAATCCCATAAAAGCATATTGATGATCCTTTATGTACTTACTCATCCACAACATTCAAGTGGATGCATTACAAAGCATATTGAGTTATCCATTTAAGTTAGAAAACCTGTCCGAAATATGGGAGAGTTTGGACGAAATTACAAAGTTCAAAAAATGGACTTCAACAATTGGACTTTCTTTTATTCGGGCGGCCTTGGACATAATTTATGTGTTAGTATTTGATTATTTTTAGGTTGATTTGAGTCTACTTCAAGGGAAAATGACCCTCTAGACCTTAAATTTTATATATTTCTCATTGATTTTGCATGGGATACCAGCCCCAGCAAACATACTGCTCTTTGAAAAAAAAAAAAATTTAATCTTAATCTCATCAAGTTAAATATATTAGTGAAGAAACACTGTTATCTACATTTTTTCTGGATATGGATGTTATTGTCGGTTTAATTTAGCAACAGTGGAACTAAATAAACCTAATTAACCAAGTTTTGTGGTCAAAAACAGTTGGCCTTTGTTTTCTTAACCTCAAACGGAAGATCGTATTGCTGAGTTCAAGCCGACAATAATATCAAGTAGCAGCTATGAACCGGTTCACATGCATCCATGTGATCAGCAAAACCTTCAAAAACCGATCCAGTCAAATCCCCTTTTGAGAGATACAAAGGGAATATGCAACATTGTTTGACTTTGTATTTTTTAAAACAGTTAGGCATAATATTTGTGATGAAATGTGGACAGGGGATCAAATCCTCAAATTGAGTAAAGTGCAGGTACAAAAACCATAATTTGACAGACTTATTTCAGGGATCAAATCCTCAAATTGAGTGAAGTGCAGGTACAAAAAACATAATTTGACATACTTATTGGATCATGCTGAACACAACGGCCTTGCTAGCATAAACCAACATGCATGGCCTAACAACTATTATTAAAGAAATTCAAATGTTTCTGAAATTTCCATCCATATATGTATGAGTTTGAAATGTGAGTGGAAAACAGATAATTTAAAGCATGCTCATGTCTTCTTTATGTCATATTGTGTACTTAGGTTAATCAAAATTTGACGGGTCCGAATCTATTAAAATGAATATTATTCGTTTTTTTATTGACTGAAATCACTCGTTGAATTCAACCTCGTATTCTTACTTTAATGTCTATAAAATGTGCTTTGTTAATGTCACACTTCATTATCTACCGAATTAAACATCAAAATTAAGGGGCATTATAACTGATTATGATTGATTAGACATGCACTTCACTATTTATTTGTTTTAATGTAATGTTTTTGGCATGCCCTTCTTAATTATGCTGTCTGATTTTTTTTTTCTTTTTAAAAATTTGATGATTTTTACAAGAAAATGATTACTTTGGAGCAAAAAAAGATTGGGAATCGTTGTTTGGCAGGATAAGGCGCGGGATGGATAATGAAATATAAACAAATCTGCGAGCCCTGATCTGAAACTAGTCAAAGTTCTACACCATAAATATAAACAACGCATGCAATATGAAACAAATCTATTTTAACCACAACTTTTTTCACATGCAGGGTATCAAAATATTAAATTCACAAAACAAAGAGCTTCCGAATCATAATCCTGGCTTTAGCCACAGTTTATATATATATATATATATAATTTTCTACGTTTGTTGTATGTTCAAGGTTCGTGATTATCATTATTAATAATATGAATTTAATACCACTAAAATCGGGATTTACTATGTTTTTGTTGTACGATATAACCAATAACCATACCAGAAATTTTAAATCAATCATCCAATTCATATATTACTCAATAATTAATTGAATAATCCAACTAACAAATTAAAATACATCTAAAAATCTATTAAAAAAAGGCAAAATGACAAAAGATGCCCCCAACGTTTGCATGTTTTGTCATTTGGCCCCCTATTCTTTTTTCTGGTCCAAATATGCCCCCAACGTTTGCTTGTTTTGTCATTTGACCCCCTATTCTTTTTTTTGGTCCAAATATGCCCTCAACGTTTCATTCATAGTCCAAATATGCCCCTATTGGATGTAAACTGTCAATCAACTGACGGTCAACGGCTTATAAAAAAATTTTGACGTGGCATCAGTAGATCTTAATACGTGGCAAGTCCAGTCATCATCAGTTGTTGAACGTCAGTTGACTGACAGTTTCCATCTAACGAGGGCATATTTGGGCCAAATTGAAACGTTGGGGGCATATTTGGACTACAAATGAAACGTTGGGGGCATATTTGGACCAAAAGAAAGAATAGGGGGTTAAATGACAAAAAAAGTAAACGTTGGGGGCATATTTGGACCAAAAAAAAGAATAGGGGGTCAAATGACAAAACATGCAAACGTTGGGGGCATCTTTTGTCATTTTACCTTAAAAAAATACATCTAAACAATTTTGCTGTAAATACTAAAACTCACATATGATGGACATGAACTTGAAACATTAAAATTATATAGGCTTTTATGTAAACATTTTAAATATATAATATTTAGAACGTTAAGATTTGGATTTTAATATCTATATTTTTTAATCGAAAGAGCAAAGGTTTAATTTAACTGTACGAAATTAAACTCAATAAGTTGTCACATCGAAACCTTCATGGCAATTTTATTAATTAACAAATATATATATATATATACCTACCAAGTTGGACAAGAATATTTTGAACATATTTTTTTTGTTTAATCGGTGAAAAGTAATATGAAACTTAAATCCAACATGGAAAGCAAAAATAAAAATAAAAAACTGACAAGGTATATATGACTTATTACCAACATTGATATAAATATATAAATCTTGGAACAATAACAAACATTTTATTTACCATTGAATTAATGGTTGGACTAATATTCACTAACTCGATGATTTATAATTTCGGAGTTTCTAACTAAAGAAAATAATTTAGTAAACATTTAAACCCATCTTAATGTTTGTATTAGCTGAATGGTTAAATCCATATTCCGAAATCAAGTTGGGCTTACAATTTAACAACCCAATAAAAGAAGCGGGATAATACTAGTCTTTAGCTATTTGTTTGGATAAATCCCATCAAGATATTTACCCAAACCCGGGACTCTAAATTAATACTATAATTAAAATATTTTCTTCATTTCCAACAGTATTCAAACTAAAAAATAAATAAACTACATAACCATTAAAATCCAAAGAATTTTTATTTCCAAGTCACCAAGCCTATCCAATACACAACAAATCTCTAAGACTCTAAGTTCTTATTAAGTTTCGACATTATCCAATCGATTGTCATAATTAATAACAATTAAAATATTCAATAATAATTTCCCAAATAAAATATTTACTTCATTTTTGAACTGAGTTCACTGTAATCTATTTCAAGGTAATGAATTGTTAGAATTACAATTCAAGTTAATTGAAATGTGAATTTGAAATTACTTAAAATAATTACTTCATTTTCAAGAGATTAATTATTTTATTTGAAGTTGTTCCATCCTTAGTAAAAGTGACATCTATGTTATGCCAATATATATATATGTGTGTATGTATAAGTGTCTATTCAAATATAATTGTTATTCTTGTAATAATAAAAATGACATGTAAAATGAACATTCTCTTTTGCTAGTAGCCTAGTACATTAATTGTTATATACATTTGAAATACATTGCAAGTACTTGGCACACTCATTAACTTCAAAATTTCATGATAAACATATATGAAAAACAAAACAACCCACTGAGAATATTTAATAAAATAGTTAATAGTGCATATAATGAATATGATTAGTGATACATATCGTATCGGTACATTGCGTATACTCTCATCCTTGTACAAACATCCCCACTGAAACTTCTCAGCTGTTTCTGCATATGAAAAGAGTCTGAAATAACATAATCCCACACTGAAACATTACAAGTAAAAAACACAGAAGGATATATATGATCATTATATCATATTATAACCTGGATAGCATAGCCAAGAACCCTTATAATATTATCAACTGTTAAGGTTTTTTATTAGGTTATTATCATTATATGTGAAACTTAGAGATAAAAGTGGACCATACCACCTTCACTGTAAAGATTTAGAAAAGATGGCCAGTTTTCTTGATGCAAATGAGACTCAAACTGGAATGAATAGTTTAGCCATTAAATTGCCGCTGCAGCATCATCAAGATTCTCATATATATATTCAAAGGGCTAATTGGTATTCACCATTGTTCAATTGCCCTAAGATTACTTTGTGAATCTTGATGATGCTCCATCCGCAAACAATGACTGTTGTATCGTCATCATCTTCTTCTTCGACACCCCCATGCAAAAAGAAACCCTAACCCTAAATCAAAACTAAAGCAAAAAGGCAAGCTTTGAAAGAAAACAAAAGGATGAAAAAAGGGTTGCAAAGCTGGAAGCCAAGCTAAGAACCATTGAAAAATTAATTAAGAACATGAGGCAAAGTTTAGAAAAGCAAGACCCCCAAAACTAAAAGAAATACGAAACAAGGAGAGAACAAGATGTTTGGGTACAACTGTGGGAAATGGAAGAGGGTTTGAAGGGGTATAAATAGTAGAGCAAGAGAGCAATGAATGGGTTTGCGATTGGGTGGGTGAGAGAGGGACTTGATACCCACAGCAGTTAAACATCGTATTCGGTATTCCTACATAGTATATACCAATACTTGTCTACTCTGCCGGTAACTAGTTGGTCTAGTGGAATAAAATACTAAAATCATTAAGTAAAGTCAATGATTCGAATTCTAACGTTATGAATGAAGTAAATTGAATTAAGAAGATCGTTTCATATTAATTATATTCGTAAAAGAAAAAGTTAATGGTGGATTAGATCTAAGTTGCGTCCTGTGCAAGCATATTTGATGAAGTTGACAGGGGGCTGACTTGACCCAGCCATGTTAATGTAGAGAAAGGGTGGAGCCGGTGGGGGAAAGGTCTTCTCTTTTCCTAGTTTGCTTAGCTAGCTATTAGCTAGGGTTTTCTCTGCCGGGGCTTTGCCATTTTTGGCACATTTTCTCAATTTCTATGTTTTAGTTTATGCATAAACATTCAAATTCGATTTAGATAATTACTAAGGAAAAAGTTCTTGCAACCACTTTTTGGTGGATACATTGAATTTTAGTTCGTTGGAAAAGGCAAAATTTCCAGCTTTCAGAGAGTTGAACTTTAAAAAGTTAAGCTAATTTGATGCAGAACTTATCCTCGTATGCACAAAACTGACACTGCTGTTTTTCTCTTTTCGGTACTGTGAGATCACAATAAAATTTATTTAATATTTTCGAGAAAGTATAATCACAAATGGAAATTAAAAATAACTTCAAATAATGAAGGAAACCACAATCCTAAAATATGGAAATCGTCTGTACTGTATCATGCTCATTTTATGTTCCTACTTTAAAATAGTATGTTTAGGGTTTAGAGTTTAGGGTTTATGGTTAGGGTTTAGAGAATTAGAAGTATGATGTATTTTTTAAGGTGTAGGGTTTATGGTTTACAATGTGAAAATTAAGGTTATGGTTTAGAATTTAATTTTTAAGTGATTTTTAGTGTTGAGCATAAAAGGAAGCACAATCAGAGGTAGAGGATTTTTACCCTCATAAAATCACGTTGTACTCTTTTATATTAGTGACTAAAATCACTTTTTATGTTTTTTATATTAAAAATAGGAAATATTGTCTAGAATCAAATTTATTTCTTATATTGATTAAAATTAAAATAATATTCATTTCTATATATCACATGTTTAATTGACTTCATGTTTTGAAATAAATAATAGTAACTAAATTTGTAGAAGAGTAAGAGCAGAAAGCCTGAAAATTGTGGCCTACCAAACTGAGGATGAAATAGTTAGAGAGAAATGGAGAAAAGCGTGAGAGCTGTTTTCTAAAATCGAATTCGAATCCATATTAAATAAAATAATATAAATATTTTTAATCATTCAACCAATTAATAAATCTCGGAACGAATTTTTTAAACTCTGAAACCACACAGTCATCTCTCTTAAACATAACCACTTCAGCTCATTTGATGGCTTGACAGCCTAACCGCAATAAATCTATCTGCTGCCAACCATATCCCATTGAATTCACACACTCTCAAAAATTCATAAACATTTCTTTTAATCTTACCCAGCACATCTCGGTTCAACTGTGAGAATAATATTAAAATCTAATAATATAATTATATTTTTTAAAATGGAATTGGTATTTATAATAAACCGTTTAATAAATTTGTTGTTTTAAATATTGATTATAAAATGAACATAAAAATATTAAAATAAGAACATAGTAATAAATTATGATGAAAACTTCTGGTATGATAAATATTTTAAATATACACGTTGGCCTAGCTACTTTCTTAATTGAGATTTAAGGTATAGAAAACATACGACTACATGGTTACTTCTAATAGAAGGAACATTAACATTTTCATTTATGGAAAAAAAATTAATTCAAAGAGGGGGTCCATTTCTTCAATGAAAGGTGGTTGATGCAGAATTGCATATGTAGGTAGGGGCATTTTAAAATTTTCTTTTCTTTTTTAGTCATCTTCTACTAATTTAATTTGTTCACCTTCTTGTGCTAAAAAACAACAATAATAATTTGTTCACCTTCCATAATAAATGTGCCCCACAAATTTAAATAAAGTTATTATATTTAGTTATAGACTATAGTATATATGTACATATAGTCCACTTAACCGATACTTACAAACATTTGTTGACTATCTATTTATCTAATATCATATAAATATCATTTCACATTTAATATAGGATCTCTAGAATGATTAAAAAAACTCTTGGTTGACAAATAGAAATCCTCTTTTTATTTTATTTTATTTATGTTTTCATTTTAAAATATTAAATTTAGAGTTTATGGTTAATGTTTAGAATTTAGAGAATTGTTGCATGTTGTATTTTTTAAATTGTAGAGTTTATGAATTAGAATTTAGGATCAAATTATAGAATTTAATTTTTAGTGTTGGGGCATGGAAATAGGCACAAAAAGGAGCAGAGGATTTTTGTTCTCGGTTGATACCCTCTAATCGAATAAAAATTCCTTGCCTTTTTTAGTGCCCCTTTCCATGCCCAACACTAAAAATTAAATCTAAACCCTAAATTTTAAATCTTATAAAATCACCATAGTCTTAATTCCCTAAACCCTGTTGCGGAATGCGGTCGTCGGATAGAGCAAAAACGCAACTGATAATTTGAGAAAATAATAATGAAGATAAAAGAGACACAGATTTTACGTGGAAAACCCCTAAATAATATAGGGTAAAAACCACGGACAAAGGTAGAAGAATTTCACTATGAGAAAATAGGAATTACAACTTCTCTCAATCTAACAAGGAGAAAACAATGACAATTCTCTCTTGATAAAAAGGAGAAAACAACTCTATGAAAACTCTCTAATTTCTCTAGTATTGAGAGGAGGTTAGAATGATTTGGGATGTGTAAGAATGGCAAATGTCTAGGCTATTTATAGTTGAGCTTTAGGGACTAAACTTGTAAATAGCCTAAAGTTTAGGGACCAAAAAAAACAATTTACCCATTACACATTTCAACCACTTTCTCAATGCACCGAAAGTGCACCGAAAGTGGCCGAAAGTTCATTTGACTTTCAACAATCTCCCACTTGAAGATTTGATTGGAACAATCATATCTTCACACCCTTCTTTCTACCTCGTACTTTCCATGTTGCTTACGTCTCTAACAAGCCACAAGAGGATCGACACCAAGTAAACTTATCAGTGTTGATTGCTTTTGTCATAAAATCTGCTATGTTGTCATCGGTATGAATCTTCTGCATATCTATCGTCCCTTCTTCCACTTTCTCACGAATGAAGTGGTACTGGACCCGAATGTGTTTTGTTCTTGAGTGAAAAGCAGGATTCCTTGCAAGATGCATGGCGCTCTGACTGTCACAAAACAAAGAGACATTCTCTTGTTTGTGCCCGAGCTCCTCCAATAGCATTTTCAACCATATTGCTTCTTTACTGGCTTGTGTAGCTGCTACATATTCTGCCTCCGTTGTTGACGTAGCCACAACCGATTGCAGTTTTGAAACCCAGCTTACAGCTCCACCAGCAACTGTAAACACATACCCTGTTGTAGATTTGCTTTTATCCAAATCTCCTGCATAGTCAGAATCGACATACCCGCTGATAAGAAAGTCTGATCCCCCGTAACATAATGCAACATTTAAGGTCCCTTTGATGTATCTTAGGATCCTTTTCACAGCATTCCAATGCTCTCTGCCTGGATTCGCCATGTACCGACTAACCACTCCCACTGCTTGTGCAATGTCTGGTCTTGTACAAATCATAGCGAACATTAAACTTCCCACTGCTGATGCATACGGTACTCGAGACATCTCCATCCTCTCTTCTTCACTGCTAGGACTCATACTGGAGGATAATTTAAAGTTAATAGGAAGTGGGGTATAAATTGGCTTACAATCTTGCATGCTGAATCGTGACAAGATCTTTTTCAAGTAATTCTTTTGTGAAAGCCAAATCTTCCTACTACTTCTGTCTCGGTGAATTTGCATCCCTAGAATCTTGTTTGCTGGTCCCAAGTCCTTCATTTCAAATTCCCTAGCCAGTCGTGCCTTTAATTCTTCAATATGATCTTTGTTGGGGCCTGCAACCAACATGTCATCTACATACAACAGCAATATAACAAAGTCGTTTTCACCAAACCTCTTGAAGTAAGCACAAGGGTCTGCATTAAGTCTGCTGTATCCAAGGCTCATGATGAAGGAGTCAAATCTCTTGTACCAACACCTCGGCGCCTGCTTTAAACCGTACAGAGATTTGTTCAACCTGCAAACCAAGTTCTTCTTTTCTTTTTCTTCAAAACCTTCAGGCTGGAGCATGTAAATCTCTTCTTCAAGATCTCCATGAAGAAAAGCTGTTTTAACATCTAGCTGCTCTAGATGTAAATACAATGTAGCACACATTGCCAGGACAACTCGAACCGTTGTTAGTCTAACCACAGGAGAAAAGATTTCATTGAAATCAATACCTTCTTTCTGAGCATATCCTTTGACCACCAGTCTTGCACGATACCTCTCCACTTGATCGTCACCATTTCTCTTGATTTTGAAGACCCATTTGTTACCAATTGGCTTCCTTCCTTGTGGTAGTGGCACAAGTTCCCATGTATTATTTTTATGAAGGGCTTCGATTTCTTCTTGCATTGCCGCCATCCACTGCGAAGCATCTGAGTTGTTCATTGCCTCCTCGAATGTTGATGGCTCACCGTCCTCCGTTAAAAGGCAGTATGCAACATTACCTTCTATAACATAATCTGAGTGCCAATTGGGGCGTCTTCTCACACGATCTGATTGACGAGTTGTTGGAGCTTCAGAATTCTCTGGTTCTGATTCCTCGAGCTCTGGTTCTGCTTCAGAACAATCTCTCTGTTCAAACTCATTTTCAACATGTATCTGTGTAGTCTCTGGCTTTTCTTTATCAGTGCTATCATCTTCTTCTTTTCTTTGTAGCTTATCTTCTACAAAGATAACATCCCTGCTGATAATCACTTTGCGGGCAGTGGGATCCCACAAGCGATACCCCTTTACTCCATCAGCATACCCCAAGAATTTACATTTTCTGGATTTTGGATCCAACTTTGAAATTTCTTGGGCATTGTACATCACGTACACAATACTTCCAAATATATGGAGGTTTGAATAATCAACTGGTTTACCAGTCCACATTTCCATCGGTGTTTTCAACTCAATTGTAGTTGATGGAGCCCGATTCACCAAATAACAGGCGGTATTGACTGCTTCTGCCCAGAAAGCTTTTTCTAGCCCTGCAGCTCTCAACATTGCTCGTGTTCTTTCTAACAGAGTTCTGTTCATCCGCTCTGCCACTCCATTTTGTTGAGGAGTGTATACTGTTGTGAACTGTCTTTTGATGCCTTCTTTTCTGCAAAAGTCATCAAATTCATCACTTGTATATTCACCTCCATTATCTGATCTGAAACACTTGATTTTATTTCCAGAATCAAGTTCCACCCGCGCTTTGAAAACTTTGAAGGTTGAAAACACACCTGCCTTCCTCTTGATAGGATACACCCAACATCTCCTAGAGTAGTCATCAATGAAGGAGACAAAATACTTTGCTCCGCCTAGGGATGTAACCGGTGCTTGCCATACATCAGAGTGAACCAATTCTAGAACAGCCTTGCCTCTAGAATTTGATGTGTTGAATTTTAATCGATGCTGCTTACTTGTAATACAATGTTCACACAAAGGAAGTGATACCTTTGTTAAACCCGGAAGTAGCTTTTGCTCCACAAGGACTTTCATTCCCTGTTCTGACATGTGTCCAAGTTTCCGATGCCATAACATGGTAGAATCTGAACTACATGAGGCAACAGAGGCTTCAGCTTCTAGCAAAGTCTCTCCCTTCAGCATGTACAAATTTGCAGCTATCTTTTCACCTTTCATCACCACAAGCGCTCCATGGAACACCTTCATGATTCCTTTCCGTGTTTCAATCTTGCTTGCATTATTATCCAACAATCCGTAGGATAATAAGTTTTTCTTCAAGCCTTTCACGTGTCGCACATCTTGAACAACTTTGATTGTCCCGTCATACATCTTCAGTTTGATGGTTCCAACGCCAACAATCTCCAAGGCATGATCATTGCAGCTGTACACAGATCCTCCTGAGATAGGTTCATAATTATAGAACCATTCTCTTCTTGAGGTCATGTGATATGTGGCTCCCGAGTCAATAAGCCATATGTCTGCAAATCTTTTTCTGCCTTCCATGGCTGTTGCTGCTTCACAACAGAGAGCATCTCCATCATCTGAAGTGTTTGCCATATTTCCTTGAGGATTGGAGTTTTTAGGTAAACTCCAACAATCCTTCTTCATGTGACCCTTCTTTCCACAGTTGTAGCACTTTAAATTCTTCTTACTCCTTGACTTTGATCTACCATGATTGTGACTGCTACTTTGGCCACGTTCTGTTGATCTTCCTCTCATCACCGTTAAGGCCTCTGCTTGTTGCAGATTTCCTTGTCTGTCTTCCTTGTTCTTGCGCCGATTTTCTTCTTCTAGAACAGCAGCTGCAACGTCATCGAAGACTAGATCACTTGTAAGGTTGTTGTTTGTCAAGTTGATGATGAGTTGATCATACGAATCAGGTAGACTTTGAAGCAGAAGTTCAGCACGTTCTTGTGACTCTATTTTATAGCTTAGGGATGTAAGCTGAGAAAATAGAGTATTCAACGTGTTTAAGTGCTCTGTCACTGAAGTAGATTCTGACATCCGAAGAGTGTACAATTTCCTCTTAAGGAAAATTTTATTGTGCAACGATTTGACCTCGTATAATTTTGCGAGGTGATCCCAAATCTCCTTGGCTGTCTTCTTCTCCTCGATGCTTGATAGTACTTCATCTGCTAATGCTAAATGAAGGTCTGCAATAGCATTCTCGTCCATCTCATTCCATTTCTTGTTATCCGTAAAATCTGCCGGCCTTTCGCTGATAGCCGCTAAACATCCGTTTTTTCTTAGGATGGCCTTTATCTTCAATTTCCACAGTGAGAAATTTCTCCCATTGAACTTTTCAATATCAAATTTCGTTGCCATAGCTTCTATTTCAGATAGCTCCCACTATTTCACCTTTTTGACGTGAATAGTGCCCACCACCTTCAATGAATGAGTAATATCTAACTTACTTTCTTATGATGGAGGATCCACTTTTCAGTGGCAACCAACAGAGAATACGGTAAGTAGATATACGCACCCAAATCTGGCTCTGATGCCAATTGTTGCGGAATGCGGTCGTCGGATAGAGCAAAAACGCAACTGATAATTTGAGAAAATAATAATGAAGATAAAAGAGACACAGATTTTACGTGGAAAACCCCTAAATAATATAGGGTAAAAACCACGGACAAAGGTAGAAGAATTTCACTATGAGAAAATAGGAATTACAACTTCTCTCAATCTAACAAGGAGAAAACAATGACAATTCTCTCTTGATAAAAAGGAGAAAACAACTCTATGAAAACTCTCTAATTTCTCTAGTATTGAGAGGAGGTTAGAATGATTTGGGATGTGTAAGAATGGCAAATGTCTAGGCTATTTATAGTTGAGCTTTAGGGACTAAACTTGTAAATAGCCTAAAGTTTAGGGACCAAAAAAAACAATTTACCCATTACACATTTCAACCACTTTCTCAATGCACCGAAAGTGCACCGAAAGTGGCCGAAAGTTCATTTGACTTTCAACAAACCCTAACCCTAAATATTAACCATATACTATAAACATAATTTTTTTAGTGTAGGAGAACAAATAGGGGCACCAAAAAGAACATAAAATTTCTATTCTCCTTTTTTCTCCTCTAGATTGTGGTTCAATACCATTAAGAGTAAATTTCTCCTTCTTTCTCTTAAGTTGGAACTATACATAAACAGAAGCGATGATTCGAACAATGAAGTGACATGATCAAAGTTTTGGTAGCAAAATATGTTGGTTAGGGAAGAAGAGATTGAAGATGGATCAAAACAAATTCTACTGTAACTGATTAAAGTAGATTTTACTCGGTGAACGGTTGTCTCAAGATCTTTTAAGAGATTTTAACGGTTGAGTGATTAAAATTTTAAAAGAATTGTTTAAAAACACTTAAAAGTCAGTTGAGTGAAATGAACAATTTCTCTAAATATACGTGACTAAGTTGAATTTTTTGTTAACAAAAATTAAAAAAAAAAACATCATAGAAGTTGCATAATAATTTGTATAATTTACACTCAAAGTAAATAGAGATTAAATGAAAAAATGTGTCTTTAAAATATAGAGATTAAATCTATGATTTAGTGATAGTATAGGACTAAAAAGCTATCAATTTTAAAATATTTAATTTACTTTGAAATAAAGAGAGTAACTTGTCTAGGCCTGTAAACGAATATAATGTTCAATGAAAATTTTATTTATGTTCGTTCATTCATTTACATTTGTGAACGTTCGGTAATATATTCGTTTATGTTCATTTAAATTTATTCACATATGTCTATTTATACTTATTATTTTTCATAACAAAAGCATTATATTTAAAAAAATAAAAACATATATTAGAAATATGAAATAAAAAGAAAAAATTAAACAATATTCAACGTTTGTTTCCGTTCGTTTATCATTTTAACGAATGAAAAAAACAAGTTATACTTCTTAACGGATGAACACGAACAAGAAATTGTGTTCGTTTAGTTGTTTGTGTTTCTTCATTTGTTCGGTTAAAATTAAACGAACGAACATGAGCATACCCTCGTTCGTGTTCATTTACGGGTTACTTTCGTCTTACACGAGTAGAATAATTGTAAGCATTACAGATGGTTTAAAGTTTAGAGACAATAGTCCAGGAATTGAGCTGCACACTTGCTAGTTTTGTATCAAATGCCCAGCGCCATTGCCAATCCATCTTTTCCTTCAAATGGAAACCCCAAACGTTTCTCAGCCCTGCTCCTAGTCCTACAGCTGCCGTCTTCTTCCAAGTTTACACGCCATCCATCCTCCTTCGTTGCTTTTAGTGTCGTCGGCAGGCCCTCAGTTTGTCCACAACAAATACATGTTTTTATTCATCCTAGTATGAGAAATGCATGGCGTGTTAAATAATGTTCCACCAAATTATGCATGCCACTTGAAATCACATCTTATCGGATTGGATTGCTTTGGTAAAGGGAATCTGAGCAATGGAGATGAGATGACATCTTTTTGAAAACCTAACTCTGCCCTGCGGGGTTATTGTGGATCGAGGTAATGCATTATTTTTCCCTTTTAGTCATCTCACCCCTATATATATGGTCCTATATTTTCGATGCCCGATAGTTATATAGATCTTGATTAAATATAAAATCAAGACGTTCAATCCCTTGCCCTAGTCCTTGAGTTTTAGTCCCAGTAGAAGTAATTTTCTCTTCTCCTCTCCCTTAAATAGAAATTATTCGATACTCAAAGGAAAGTGAATAATAAGTATTTATAGCACTCTCAGTGATAGAGCGTCTTAGTTCGATCATGCATTCCTGCTTGAAGGCCATTTTAATCATTTCAATATTATTCATCAATCAAGCTTATAATGATAAAAATTTTATTGAAATAAAGTTAAGTTCGGATCTAGCCATAAGAAGAATGCTTGGCTGATAAATAATTCACTTTTTGGTCTTCGACCCTCTCAATCACTACGAACTCCCCCGATCAGTGCAATGGGATGTGCCCATTTATCTATCTCTTGACTCGATAAAAAGTCTTAATACCGTATTCGTTTAGAAGAAAAACAAAAATTGCGTTTTCATTATGGCCTTACAGAACGACAATTGCTTAAATACGTTCGGATTGCCAAAAAAGCCAAAGGGTCAACAAGTCAGGTTTTACTACAATTACTTGAAATGCGTTTAGATAACATCCTTTTTCGATTGAGTATGGCTTCGACTATTCCTCAAGCCCGCCAATTAGTTAACCATAGACATATTTTAGTTAACGGGCGTACAATAGATATACCAAGTTATCGATGCAAACCTCGAGATATTATTTTAGCGAGGGATGAACAAAAATCTAGAACTCTGATTCAAAATTATCTCGATTCATCCACCCATAAGGAATTACCAAAGCATTTGACCCTTCACACATTACAATATAAGTGATTAGTCAATCAAATAATGGATAGGAAATGAGTTGGTTTGAAAATAAATGAATTGATTGTCGTAGAATATTATTCTCGTCAGTCTTAAACCTAACTAAAATAACAAAACAAGGCTTTTGTCCCCTTTTCACCTGAGTTAAGGTTAATTGAAGACAAAGTGATGGGTTTGATTCGGGTATTTTTTCCTATTCATGTATGATAGATCCGCGTGAAAATTTTCATCCTATGTCCGTTATTTTCAGTATTCCATATTAAAATAAAAAAGAATTGAAAATTTTGGTTTGAACCTAAGTAATTACTCCCTAAATCTATTCGGGAGACGGGTGCTTGTCCGGAATTTTGACGGGTTTGGACAATAATAATGAGTCAAAAAAAAAAGGTTTGGACAAAAGTATTGGGTCCAAAAAATGAGTTTTAATATAAAAAAATTAAGCTTGTTTAAAATATGTGTCAAGTTTAGATTCTAACATTCAAGGTTTGAATCTAGTCCAGTCATCCTAAATATTTTTTAGATAAAATGTTGTATTATTACAAAGGAACTTGTAAGGGGTTAATTTTAACCGAACAAATTTATTACTGTTCTCAACGTCCAATTGAAATGAGTCTTAATCTGAGTTTGCCAAAAATAAGAACTTTTGAGAACATTTTCGATGATTCAAGCCTTCCAAAGCGAACCTTCTTTCACTAGAATTTTCTTGATTAAATAAAGAATTAAAGATGTGTTCGAGCAATTAAAGTTTTTAAGATCAAAACCTTCTTTTAGATTTAGAGAAAGAGTAAATACACTAGTAAAGAAAATATTAGAAAAAAAAGGTTTTTTTACATTTTGAATCGTCCAAAAAATGATTTCTATAAGTTGTAATAAAAAAACTTCATCGAAGTCGAAATATATGTCTAGATATTTTATTCTATGGATAAAAATCTAATTGTTAGAGGAAACGCTATAAAGATCAATTAACGAGGTTTTAGGCCGATACAATAAAAAAAAACTGCTTATTTATGTCACGATATGAGATAGGGGCTTTTGACTCTCTCTTTTTTCCATAAAACTTTAGTGAAAATGAAATAGTAGTATTCATATCGAAACAAAGATCAGGGATGTTGTGTTTATTGGTAATAAAAACCAACTTTATATCTATAATGGTTTAGTTAGATGTTTTATAGTATAATTTACCTCTAATAAATTATTATTTTAATGAATTAGAGTAGAGTAATTTTAAAAGAAAGTTGATCATTTGTTTATTATAATAAAAATAATAAATCGTCTCTTGACGAGATAAAATAAATATATATTTATATTTTGATTTTGATTTGCTGGGAATCATTCCCCTTTAAAAAAAATCGAGTATAAAGCTGAGCATTTTTTCGAAATACAGATTTTGGGAGAGTTAGTTGACGACACTGGTGATTCTCAATACTGACAAACATCTTTCTAAATTTTCAGTATTATATATATAAGTTATAGCGAATAAAATGAAATTTATAATAATATAATATATATTAAAAATATAAAATTCTTCATGTAAAAATAAATATTGTAAATATAATACCCTAAAAATTAATAAAAAGAAAAAAAATATAAAAAAAATTATTAAATTTAAATTTTAAAAACAGATAGATATGAGTAGGTCGAAAATGACTTGAATTAACTATGTACAAATATGAATGTATTTGGGGACAAAACTTTAAGCTCATATTTTAGGTTGAGCTTGAACAAGCATGGGGTGTATTAACTTCATGCGTAAGCCCGACCTGACCCATGAACCCTCTCTTAGAGGTGGTAATCGGGTCGTTCAGATCGAGTACGGGTACGGGTCGGGTTAATTTTCGGTTCGCGTTGCTTTTGATTTATGTTCATTTGAGTCGGACCAGATCTGATTCGGATTTAGTTTGGGTCTATGTTATTTCAGGACGGGTATCAGGTCGGTTTAATATCAGATCTGTTGGTTTTTGGGTCGGGTCAATATCAGATCGGTTGACTTTTTGAGTCGGGTCTATATCAGATCGGTTGACTTTTCAGGTCGGGTCAATATCGGATCGGTTGACTTTTTAGGTCGGGTCTATATCAGATCGGTTGACTTTTCGGGTCTGGTCAATATAGGATCAATTGACTTTCGGGTCGGGTCTATATCAAATCACTCAGCTTTCAATTTGAGTCAATATATGAATATGATCTTTTAAAAGAGAAAAAATATATTACACTATTACTAAAGGTAGTTGGTAATTAGTAATATAACACAAAATGAGAATAAAACATACATATTTGAGAAAATTAAATTCGAGTTGCTTTCGGTTCAGGTTGATTTTCGGTTTGGGTTGCTTTCAATTCGGTTGATTTTCAGTTCAGGTTGTTTTCGGTTCGGTTGATATTTGGTTTGGGTTTTTTTCGGTTCGGGTTGCTTTCGGCTCAAGTTGTTTTCGGTTTCGATTATTTTCGGTTTGGGTTGATTTTCGATTGAACTAAATTCATGTAAGTTTTGGTTCTAATTCGTGTCAAATTTAGACCATCATGTTCGGATCTATATCGAGTCTTAGGTCGGATAAATCGGTTCGAGTCTCGAGTTTCGAGTCAAGTTTGCCAAGTCTAAACCCTCTGCTCCTTCCCTTAATACTAATGTTTACAAAATCAAAGTAATGAATTCGAGTCAATTTTATTGATAATACTCTTCCTATTCCACGAAATTGATCACTTATTACTTTCCGTGATCAAAATTAAAAACACATGTTTTAAAAATAATAATAATAAGAAATTAATTATTAATGCACATATGTAAAATTCGATTTGAATTAGTCGGTAGTTAGTGATTGAAAATCAGTTGTAAAAAAAAACTGAAAAAAAAACAGAAATCTCTGTTTCTTCATATATTTTTTTCTTTGAATTTTATTTTCTCCTGAGTTCAACAAATGAATAACGAAGAAAATGTATTGTGAACCGGGTTAAACACCATCATGTTTCGTCCAATCATTTACATAATGCCAATGACTCCATGATTAGAAGCTGGCAAAGAATCAACTTCCGTGTGAGAAAATATTACATAAAATCTGAATCCTTCCTACATGTTTTTTCTTCTTTACCTTTCTTGTTGTTTACATCGATACGGTTGAAATAGCTACCGCGACTCCATTTCTGTCACCTTGGGAGTCTGTAATTCTCAAAGTTCCAGTATGATGCTTGACTTGCTGTTTAGCTTGATGCTGAGACCAGTAAGCATGAGCAGTCATCACCCGGTCCAACAGTTTTTGGGGTACCGGCTCTCCCCGTCTTTGCTGCGGCGATATTTTTGCAGTGTGAACTAATGTTTTCCATTTATCCTGGGAACAAGAGTGACATGATTTAGTACAACCCATAAGACTAACTCTGACAAGATATAACAGTTGCACAAAACACAATACTTAAAGAGATTCATATGATAAAGGCCAATATCAGTGGTAATCGATCTAGCAACGGAAATAAATAGTGAAATACTAGGTTAATGAGATTAATGGAAATTCAGCTAGTTAGATAATATGTTATACTGGTTATCAATCATGCTAGTTCAGGTCATCATCTATTTCCTCTTCATAGCAAAAGAAAACTCTTTTACCTTCAAATCCACATAAGTTCGATGGTCAGCATTCTCAAATGCTCGCAATTTAACGTCGCGCCACCTGCAGATGCCGGAGGAAGACTGATTTTAAATTCTCAGACTTCTTTGTATGCTGAATCCTATTCAATGAATGAGCCAATGGAAACAACATCTATGATAGCTTTTGTCTCCTTCAGCCGGGTACACGAGAAAAGTAAAGAATAACAGCAGCATAGGATATTTTACCTTCCAGTACCAAGCTCCTCAACGGCCTGTACCAATGCTTCTACTTCTGACACAGAAAATGGCCTTCTGGTTCGACGCCGTGCAAGCTCAGATTTTCGTATTTTCTGGTTGGCAGGGACAACAGAAAGCGCCTCGACATTCATTGCAGGAGCTGGAACTAGAGCTCTAGATTCTGATATCTTTTGATCGGTTAGTATGTCAGTTTGGGAGGAAGTCTGTTTGTAAGTACTATCCATGGCTTTCGCTGAATTAGTAAGTAATGGTGGGTTGACTGTGGTTAGAGAGCTGGAAACCAAGCACTAATTAATCAAAGGTACAAGTAACTCATAACGCATACGCGTGACATAAAGAGATTCAAACCAAGATTTATTACCATTTACAATCAATTACAGAACATAAAAAATCACCTTGTTAAATTTTGAGGGGCAGCACCACATGGCAACAACAGAGTGTGTTCCTCTGAGTACAAAGGTGGAGGAGCTATTGCAGGACCAGGCTCTAAAGTGAAACCTAGAGCATCCAAATTATTATCAGATGAAATTCCAGATTGTGATAGAGTTCTACTGTCATCTCTCACTTTCTTCCCTTGAAAGAGTACTCCAACACGGATTCTACCTCCGAGCAAGGCAGTCACCGCCTCCATTACAGTCCTCTACTCACATTTAAGTACACTAACATTAGAAGCTGATTATTAATTAAGTGAAAAGAGGTACAACAACATGTAATTCCTATACCTTTAGTGAACCAACAGTCGCAGATTCTGGCACCTCGATATAAAGTTCTGGAATCCTAAAGGACTTGATGCTTAATTTTACTGTACAAAAGAACAAACCTTGAGTAAGATATTCCCCAAAATCAGAACAAAATCACCCATATGTATTTTGTGGTAACACAAAAATAAACATTTATACCATGCGAATCACTAGACTTGTGGGATGCTTGGTGACCTTTAAGCAAGGAGGATATCTCACATGCTACACAGCAGAATAAAATAGTTTAGTCAGACTAGTTAAAATCTCAATCTGGAAATCTATAAATTATAAGAAAATTGCAGTATCGAAGCACCTTCATGCGACATTGTCACTGAGCTACTCTTATTTTCATTCTTAACCTTCTCAGGTGAATTAGAAACGCTTCCGCTACCAATCCCCCCATCATAAGTTACTATTGAGCTATGGTCAAAGAGCTTCCTCCTTTTATAAAGTGTGTCATGTTGACATTTGTCATAGTTATAGTATGCCTTCCGCTTGCGAAGTAGAGGCTTAATTCCTCCATCTAAAAATATAAGAAACACAAAATCAGCAAGAATGACAATACATGAACTTCAATTACAAATGGACAAATGTACAAAGAATGCTATGAATTCTAAAACAATTTGAGCACTCACCAGCTCTGAAATGTTCAAAATCCTTCAACTTTGGAGCCGCTTTCCAGTATTTGGATGTTAGCAACTTTCTTCTTTGATCTTCGATACGTATTGGAGGCCTAGAAGCCTTGAACCTGTTGCTAAGTTTATTAAACCTAGAAAATTTTTCTTCATCATCTCTACTACCTAACTTAACATTGTTCCTATGCCTTGAAAAAGAAGCATTAGGAACAGAATCACTACGTGATGCCAATTTGACATCTCTAACGGAATTGACAGATGCAGGAAATGTCATAGACAAATGTAATTGATCCTTTAAGGGGCAATTATTAGCAACAACAAAAGACCCAGATTCCAACCCCTTAGCCTCTCGCTCTCGTTTAACACCATTGTCACATATACCATCACATAACTCCCCGAAATTAGGGGAGAAACCGTCTAAATCACCAGGAAAACTACCATATGCTACATTGTGTTTGCAAATTGCAGACTTTAAATCACCCTTAGTTTGCTGTGAGTATGCAGACTGCATCTTGGCATTGTTTTCAGAATGTTTAAATTCCTTTAGGCTGTCACTGTTTTCAGTAGTCCAATCAGAGGCAACAACACTCTCTTTGCAACTTACATGTTCGACACATTCAGATTTTAACGGTTTATCATCGTACTCAATTTCCTGTTTAACAACATCTTTACCTATATAAACATGATCATTTCCTTCAGACACATTGCTTGCAGCAGAGCTTTCACTCTCCTCCAGTAGCTTCCCAGCTAAAGAAGCCAACAATTCGAATGCGCAAAATTGATTATCATCGACTGTCCTTTTAGTCCGATCCCTCCTCTGAAACCCAAAATAAACCATCATTTTATTCATCAAGTTGTAGAACAAAATTCAACACAATTAAAACTAGCAGAAAATCAACGGAAAACCAGAAATAATGATACAAAAAGGGCATACCCGAATTGATCGAGGGGCTCGGGGTACATTTGAGACACTGAAGGCATTAAATCCATAATCTAACCTCTTCTCAAACCCCATATCTCAGGCATGTATGATAATCCAATTTATCAACCAGAAAGAAACATTAATCCCTCCATATTCAAATTCTCTGTATATAAGCCAATCCAAAAATGAAAAATATCAGCACAAATTACAAAGATAACCACACAAACTTTGCAATTACAAAAAATGAATCAAATTACTTCTGCTTTATTTATGAATGATTAGATTAGCTGATCCATAAACCCCAGGAAACAAAATGATGGCCGAAATTTAAAAATAAACCAATCAAATTCAGATGGAAAACCCCAAAACAGAGCATCAAGTTAAGAATACAGTTACGTTAACTTTGATAAAATTCAAAAGATCGTTAAAATTAAATTACCAAAAGTATAATTAAATTGACCCCAAGTTCTAAATTTGCCATGAATCATGGTGAACAACTAGCAACAAACAGATCAGATCTCGATCCAAATCACTGTTGGCATTGAAATTCACTGATGCAAAACACAATTTGAGCATAATTCAACCGAATAAAAGAATCCAAGCGCAAAAAAGGAAGAAACCAATAATTCCAGTGAAAAACAACAGAAAAAAAATTATAATGAGACAAACCAATAACTCACCTTTTAAATTGAAATGCTCTCCAGTTTCTTAAATCCCAGTATACATATATACAGAAAATAATGTAAATAATACGAAAATTTTCCTGATAAACAAAGATCGGGAAATGAAAAAAAAAAATCAAATTCAATTCAATTTAGTTCATAAATTCATTGAAACAATATCCATTTTTTCTTTTTCTTGTTTTTTATTTTTCAGTTTTTAGTTTGGAATGATGAAGAAATTTTAAGACAAAACCCCTTTAAAAGAAAAACCACCAAGAAAATAAATAAATAAATAGGAGAGAAAGTGCTTAAACCCAGATTCTCTTTGACCACAAAACCGGATCCACCGGTGGATTCGAGGTGGTTTACCGGCATTAGACGGTAATTAAAACCCCTCCACTTTCTGCTTGTGACCGGTTCTTCATCCTGTCTTTGAATCTAAAAACCAGATAGTACTGCCACGTGGAGCAATCATGATTTACAAAAACTTGTTCAAATAAATTATTTACTATTACTACATTATTTAGAGTTACGACAAGTTAATCAGAACACCAACTAAATTCGCAATTACTAATTTATTTTTATGCTAACCCTTCTCCTAATTTGAACGGAAAATCTGTATGTAATTGATCGAAAATGACGATGAAAATACAACTTGAAAAAATGTTATCACATTATCGGTAAAAAAAAAAAATTTACTTTTTAACTTTTTATAGTGACATGTGACCGTCGATAATAGGTGGATCAAAAAAAATAAGGACTATTAGTATACATTTTATGATCATTATGAAATATGTTTTACTTATGCTCTCTCTTCTCCTTTAGATTGTGGACTCGAAACCATGAGAAGTAAATTCTTTCTCGTTTTCTCTATGTAAAATTTGTTCAAAAAAATATAGTATACATAGTCGATATGTCTAATGACAATGTGATTGGGGATTTAAGTATGTTATTGTCTCATTAATTAATATTAACCGCAGAAGATAAAAAAAATTAAAATAACAATATTGATTTTTTAAGGACATAATACTTTTTTACAATTCTTGATATTTCAGTTATTTATTTTATCAAAACACGAAAATCATGTTGTAAAGAAAACTTTAATCTAAATTTTAAGATAAGATGGGCCATGTAATTCGAAATTTTGAAGTTGAGACTAGAAATAAATAAATTAAAAAGTTTTAATTATAAATCATAGAACTTGACGAGGTTATTATAATAAGAGTTTTTTTAATATAAATAAGTTGTGTTTTACGCAAATTGTATATATTTAAAATATAAAATTTAAGCTATACATATTTAATATTAAATTTTAAACATTAAATTATAAGTTTTGATCTCTAAACTATAAATACAAACATTATTTTTTAAACTCTAAAATTAAAATCACTAATCTTAAACTAAACATATAAACCCTATAATAAACATAATCGTATAAAGTGAAATTTATATTATTTACCCATCAAATAATTTCCAATAAAATAATGAATGAATAATGGCAAAATAATATTTTTAAATTTTCTTCATGAAGCATGTGATGATTAATACTATGGGAGGCAACCAGCGTCCATAGGGCGGTGAAGGGGGAATCTTCAAATATAAATTCTGTAGGTATTGGGTCATAAACTAATCATTTAAGTGATGAATTGCTTTCTATCTAACCATCACCTTTTTCTATATCTTCCAATTTTCTTGTTGATTTTCTTAATTAATTAGAACATATCTTAACATGGATTTAATTAATGGCAAATGGGCAATGGCAAGTAACTGTATAATATATTTATTACTTAACTATAAAACAAGTGTTTAAATTATGGTCCTACTTGGTAATTATTAGATAACTGATAATTAATAGTTGGTTATATTGGTTGATTTGATTCACGATTGTATTAGTTGATTGCATAAAAGTGTTTGGTAAAATTAAATGATAGTTGATTAGTTATTTGAACAAACAAAATGACATATGAGGACATTATTATATGGAAAATACTTTGGTACGCAAGCTTGTGTAAAATTTAGTTTACACAAGCCTTTCAATTTAGAGTTTAGGAGTTTATGTTGGGGTTTAGGCTGCAGTGTTTAGAATTTAGAGTTTAGCATTTAAAGTGTTAGGATTATGGATTTAGGGTTTATATTTTATAATTTAAATATGAAGAGTTGTGTAAAAAAAATTTACACAACTTGTGTATCAAAATATAACCTTTGTTATATTCAATATTTGTTTTTGACAAATCATAATTCTAATCCTAATCCTACATAGAGAGGAGGGGAAGGAGCGCTCTAGGCGAATGAATGATGCGCTTCTAATGGGTCTAGAACTCATGACCTAAAGAATATATGGGAACAAAGATGAACAACTTGGTCAACCGACCAAATATGCTTGCTCTTATATTCAATATTTGTTTGAACAATTTACTATTAGTTATCAGTATTTTGTATCTGTTAATATTAATTATATTATAAAAATTAATTTTTTAATGTATTACTAAGCATATTTGAAGGATCTATATATTAATTTATTATTTATATAATTATTTTTATTAAAATTTAAATAATTATTAAATTTAAATGATATATGAAACACATGTATTAATTTGAAGATTTTTAATTGTTAAGAGTAAAAGAGTCTTTACAACTCTAATGTCAAAATCTCTAAACTCAAAAATTTCATATTAGCATCTTTTTAAAATTAAGAGGTTTCAACCCAATATTTTTTTACAAACCTCTATTCACCAAACATCCATATTAACGAATTTGACTAAGTAACCTCTAATTTTGACTCAAAAAACTATTTACCAAACGCGATCACTTTTTCTTTGAGACAAGTGTCTAAAGTACTTTTAGACAAAGTATGTGCTTAAGGTTCTATTCCATAACCATCTTAGGTTCACTCCGGCAACATTCATCCGTTGATTCAACTATCACCGATCACTTTTTAGTTTGTCGGACTCCTTTGATAGCGGGGTTGTAGTGGTGGTTGACGATGATAATGTGATTTGAGATTAAAGATTTAGGGATTTTAAAAAATTTAAGAATTTAGGGTGACGATAAAAGGTGGTATATCAATGGATTCCGAAGACGAAGGGGTGGGTGGGTAGTGGTAGTCGACGGTGGCCGGCTATTAAAAATTAGAGATTTAAGTTTTTTTGAAATCTAGAAATTTTATGAGGGTTTTTAGAAAATTATACCACATGTCACATTTTAATTGGTTAATGAAATTTTCTAAACATATATTATGAAAAAACCTTAAAATGATATAAAATGAAACGCTAGACACATAGTTTGTTTAAAAGAATATTATTCCCTTTGTCCTACTAAATTTGTCCGGCATTAATTTTTTAAAAGTCAAAATTTTTAAACTTTGAACGCAATTATTTGAAATATTTTAATTAATTAAATTTTATAAAATATATATTTTTAAACAACTTGATTGAAGGTTTTTTAAAACATATTTTTTCATATTTTTATCAATAATAAATTTAAAGCAATAAATAGTCAAAGTTTAAAAATTGACAAAAATAAATAAATATGAACATATTGAGACAAAAAATATATTTTAAAAAAAAGAATAATTTAAATACTTATTTTATAGTTAAACTTATATTCGGTATTCGGCTGATAAGCATGGTTAGTTTCTGTATTTAGGAAAAACATAAGTGTTATAATGCAAACAACAAAATTTTCCTTCTTTTTCTCTCTTTTATTTATTAGTGTGATCAAACCACCCTGACGACATCCAAATCCAAAGTGGAAAAATGGGGAGCAGGGTGTTTAAGTTAATTAGCCTAATTAACTTGTCAGTTCACTAACTACACCCAAGTTCAAGTTTAACTTATTGGAAGCCATAGCTCAGTAGGTGCTTTACTTTGACTCCACTCAATCACAAATTTATTCTTTAATATAGAGAAAGAATTTAAAAAGAATATATAATGAATTATTACTTTTTATAAGAAAAGTATACGTTTGTTCTTAAATTTATTATTGAATGATCGAGTTTAAAAATAATTATTTTTAAAAGAAAAAGCTTTGCATGGTATGAAGGATGAAAAATTTGTTAATTAAATAGTGGAAATTCATAACCATCTTTTTACTTTGAGTCTTAATCATTTAATTGACAAATTTTTCATCTTTCTATATTTCTGTTCTTCATACCAAGTAGAACCTTAAGCTTAGTTGACATGTTTATCATTAAACGTATAATAAAGTAACCTCTAGTATAATTTACCAGAGAGAGGAAAGGAAGGCAGATTGTTTGGTAAGAAAAGTAAGAAAGCGCATAAATCCAAATCCAAAGGTGGGATTGGACTGTGGCCTTTTGGTACAAAAAGCTTAGTTGTGTTATCTCAGTTAGGGAGGTTCATTTAATTCAGAATTGATGATTTTTGACTCAACTCGATCTTATAAAATAAGAATTTTTCATAAAAGTTTCATCCATGACTGAAACGTATTTTAATGCCCGAAAGTTAGATAGGGTGACCTTTACGTAAGGATTGTATTGCCCCCAATTTTTATAAAATACAAGACGCTCATTGAATGATAAGAAACAAAATTACAACTTCGAATATTCAAGGAATATTTGTACATTCTCTTCTAGTTCAAACAAAGGAATTGAGGTTCCATTTGTATTCTTATGGATAGGTTAATAAATAAAAAAAATAAAAGACAATACATCATTAATATTCTCGAATTTTTAGGAGACTTTTTTTATTGTATTCGTATTCAGATGAGTTTAGGTTGAGTTTTTTTTTAAGTAGTGTCGGGTCGGGTCAAGTTTGGGTTTAGTGTGAAAAATATTCGACTTGACCCGGAATATTAGTTTAATTTTATTCTAAATATTTAGGTATAATTACTATAATATCTCCCTCTTTATATATTTTTCTAATTATCTCTTTATTTTATCTAATAAAAATTGAATAATTCTTTTAATACCCTCTCTATTTGTATTTTTTCAATTAACTCCCTATTTTATTAAATAAAAATAAAAAATAATTTTTTATTAATGTCGAGCCAGACCAAATTTAAATTCGGGTTTTTTTTACTTTAAAATTTAAATTAGGTTCAGGTCGAATTAGGATGGAGGTACTAGTGCTACAATTCTAGATGAGGTACGAATCGACCAAAAACTCGACGCTTGATCATCCCTAACCTCAATCTAATCAGCAATGCTTCTCTCAAGCCCGTAGGACTGGAGAAGGTTACTGATGGGGAAATATGTTACTCTCTTTTCTAGGGTTTGAGAGAGTTTGATTTGGGAATTTTAGGAAGATGGTTGATTTGGAAGTCTGAAGAGAAGAAAAGGAAAAACTATTTGTTTTATTGTTTTAACCAAACGCTGCGTTTTACAAAGAGTAAAAAAACTTTACAAAGTTGCTCAAAACACTTAACACCTATACTATATATATTAAGCAAGAATCAAAAACAAGAAAGTTAACTAATTTTGTTAAAATATAAAACAAGTTGAAGTTACATTATTGTTAAATCCTCTTCTTATTCAGGTTTGAACAGGCCCGGCCCTGGCAGGGGCAATAAGGGTGCCCGCCCAGGGCCCACACTCAAGGAAGTTATATATTTTTAATTTTATTCAAATTGTATTTATTCTTAATGGTTTTAATTTTTTAATACTTGTCATTAGGGGCCCAATTTTTTCAATATTTGTTAATAGATGTTTAGTTTTTTCAATATTTATTATTAGGGGCCTACTCTTAAAATTCAACTTTTTTCTAATACTTGTTATTAGAGGCTCAATTTTTTTAATATTTATTATTTTTGGTATACTCTTAAAATTTATTTTTTTAATTTTTGTTATTAGGGGCCCAATTTTTCAATACTTGTTATTATGGACCTACTTTTAAAATTAATTTTTTTATTACTTGCTATTAGGGACATAGATTTAAATAACGGTATGCAACCGCAATAACGACTGTTACATGACGATAGCGTTAGTGGCGAAGCTAGTATTTTCTTATAGTGGGGTCATGAGTGAAGTATGAGGTATTGATGATTTCTATACCACTAGAATAAGCATTGTTGACCTCATACCCAAAAAATTAAGTGGGGTCAAATATAATCTTTTTTATGCAAAGTTCTATATTACCTCCTAGAAAACCTCATGCCCCAACAAATCAAGTGTGTTCAATTACACCCCCAATTTATATGCTACATCCACCCATGGGTAGCGGCACCATCTGAAACTGCGATACATGCAACTGTTGTATCCACAATAGCCTATGTTATTAAGAGATTTCACAACTGTGATACTCGCAGTGACCAAAATAGCATTTATAATATCCGCAACCACAATAAAATTTAACATAACTGTAAATACGACCGCAACCGTAAATTAACCTTTTATTTTAGGGCCCATTTTTTATATTCGCTCTGGGCCACCAAAAGCTAAATACCGGCCCTGGGTTTGAATTGAGTGCGTCTCATTTAAAATGTACTCTCTAATCTCTCTATGAGCATTAAATTAATACTCAAACAGAACTCAATTTAATAAATTAAAATCTTAACAAATTCGATGTTGGTTATTGCTTAGACTAAATTTCATTCTTTCTGAAAATGATGGGTGCTTTCAATCTTCATTAATAAACGGTAAAGAATAAGCAAAATCAAGACTTATATATATATATATATATAGTCTCCTTCGCGTATACAAATCAATAAAGTAATTATACAGATCGAGCAAGAGCTTTCCGATATTTGTTCAAAGCTCGATTCAAGGTAAATAAGGTGGGATATGAAAAACTATGATAGCATGACTCTTTTGGCTATTTTCTCTTTTCATCAGATTGAATCTGGATTCAATAATCTTGGTTCAGTAATAAAGAAGAATCTTAGTATACTAATTCATGTTTTCTTTTTTCTTTTAGATTTTGAACATCTATAAAATATCAAAGAATCGGTGTTGAATTATATGGGTTCCTCTTATTTTTCTTCTTATTAAATGTGTGTTGACTGTTGGATTAAAATCCGCAATTGTGGGCACATATGTAAAATGTATGTTGCTATTATAAAGTATGACACAAAATCAAGTGACCAATTATGTTAGGCGTGTCATAGGTATTAAAGTGTCATGGAAAAAAAAAGTGTAGATACCATAAGATATATTTATAATTCAATGAGGGGCAGAGTTATAAATATTTAATAGTTGATTTAATAATCAACTATATAAAGAGGTAGTGGTCCCCAAGAAATAGGTTAACTTGTATTACTCTTGTCCCCGTCAGAGAGTTTTTACGGCAATGGCTAACCTATCTTCTTGGAAGATCACAACCACCTTTTAGGCGATCTTCATCAAAGGATTCAAGTTTTTTTTTAATCTATCGATTAATTCAGGTACGCTTCCGCATTTAGTTTATTCGGTTTATTGTTCTTGATGATTTGGCATGATAGATCTTGGGTTATTGGTTTCATATCTATTATGTTTGGTTCTAACAAGTGGTATCAGGGCCTCGTCATGTTGAATCATTGAAAATCAATTGATCATTTTTTTTTCAGATTGATTCTTTCTATTTTTTTTTGGAGTTTAAGGATTCATCGATATTCTTTGAATTTATTAGGATTGAATTTTGGATATTAACACTAAACACCAATTCGATATGAGATGTTACAGTTCTTTGAATTGTCGTTAAATATATATATATATATATATATTTAATTAGGGTTATAGATAATGGTTGTGTATTAGTGTTATTCTGGATTAATATTTCTTTGCGCTTTATTTTGGGTGAATTTGTTATTGTTTTTTTTTCACCCGAAGTAATTAAAGTATGTAATTGATCGAGAAAAAAAAAGGGTATGTAATTGATCAATTAAACACTTCATTAATAACAAATCAGGTTACGCCATAAGGCTAAGCAACTCGCCCTTAGAATATTTAAGTGGAAATCAGGTTTTGAATTGCAAGCAAAAGGGATATTACTCTACTTGAATTCATGTTTGGGTATATCCATGTTTCATAATTAGTATATTGTTTGGTTTCTTCCACTTTGGATGCACGTAATTAATGTTATTAGGCATAACAATGTCCAGTATGATATAATGTTTTGATTATAAGGTTTTGCACCATCGTCTTTTTTTTTTTGAGATAATATGGATTTATGTGAATCAATTTTGATTTTGAATATATATCTTTGGATTATGAAATCAGAATGTACTTCCTTAAAGTTATGCATATTTTGGTTTTGGCTTTCCAATTATTTTATGAAATTTATATTTGATTGTTTTGATCAAGAATTTCAATTTCGACCATTAGGTTATTATGGATATATTAAGATTTTATGTGATTATTATATGAATTACTCATTTGTATAATACTTTTGATTATTATATGAATTTTGATTTTGGTTTTGAATTCGATTTCGATTTTAGGAAATGCATGCTTAAGGTTTAAGACATTCTTGTTAAGAGATAGTCAAATATTTAAGTTTTTCGATTTCTGATAGCCCCATTCATACAACCTTATTTTGGGTTATTTCGGAAACTTAAGTGTTATCAGAAATTTTAGTTTTGACTGTTACGCAATTTTAAATTTGGATATTGGTATATTTATAGTATATATTTTAAGATAAATTAATTGAAACATTAAGTCACCAAAGTGACCTCTATTGTAGAAATTATTTTGTTTTAAAATATAGAAGGTTTTGTGCATGTAAGCCGGATTATGTTAGTATTAATCGGCCCAAAGGAAGGTTAATAATTAGCATTATTACATGTGCAACTGTGGTAATAAACATGTGATAATTATTCAGTTTTATATGTGAACAATAAATCGGCCCAAAGGAAGATTTCTGTTTGACATGTTCTTATTATCAATGTTTGATTACTATACCAAGATATCACTTACAAGTTAATATTTTGTCCAAAGATGAAATATTAATAGAGTGTCCGGTATCTTGTTATGAGGATTACCTTTATTCAAATTTATTATTATTTTGGTTATCTTTTAATTTGATTGAAAGATAAAATTAAGACAAATATTTTAAAACAAATAAATTCATATTTTGGCTTTGGATGTCTAATATTTTAATAGATTAGTTGAAACATAATGTCACCAAAGTGACCGCTTTTGTGTAGATTAGTTTATTTAAAATATTAAGATGATTATGGGTTTTTGTAATTCATGCGTTTATTAATTGGCCCAAAGGAAAGTTAATATTTGGCAGAATTACAACGACAACTGTGGCGATAAATGTGTGACAATTATAAGGTATTTTATGTGAGCAATACGTTAGTCCAAAGATTAGCCTATTGTTTGACATAGTTTATTGTCAATGTTTGATTGCTACAACAAGAGTACCGCTTACAATTAATATTACTGTCCAAAGACTTGATATTAATGTTGTGCTTGGTATCTTGAGGGGAACTAGTCATTATTTTGAATTTATTTGTTTACTTATGAATATTTATGTGAGCTTGTTTCTATTTTATTTACTTATTTTTGTTCTATATTTAGGTAATTTATTTTTTTGTTGTCACAATATCTGTTAAATACATTCTACACTCGTGTTTAGTGAAACTAATTTCAAGGAATAGAAAAGACACTTACATATAGTATTTTGATTAATGAACATAGACTTTGCACTAAGGAATGAACAACTTGCACCTCTCACTGCGATAAGCACCCATAAAAGGTATTTTGAGAGGTGAGATTGTTCAAATCGCATGAGTCTAATGATCATAAAACACAACATTCTAGATGTCTTTAGGAGCACAAATCTAAAGAGATTATTCATACTAAGGGTTTCCTTGACGAAATTAAGAAATGTTTTACCCAAAACATTAAGGTTAAGATGACATCACTTATGCTTTCTTTGATGTCTATGAAGTATAAGGGTCAAGGAAATGTGAGAGAGTAGATTATAAAAATTCTTTATATTGCTTCAAAATTTAAGGCACATAAGATCGAACTTTCTAACAATTGTTTGTTCTTATGGTTTTGATATTGCTTCCTATACAATTCAACCAATTCAAGTTACAACTGTCAAAGGGAGAAATATACTCTATTTGGGTTCATTTCTCATCGTGTTCAAGAGGAAGAAAGGTTGAAGCATTATAAGTGTAAAAATAATTATTTTATTAGTGCTCATTTAGTTAGTGTCTTTAAGAATAAGGGCGATAAAGAAAATATTTAAATAAAGTTGCTAAGGGTTCTAGCCAAAAGAAACGACAATAAGTTTTTAAGTGTTGATTCTTTTGTATAAGTTATGACACATGTAAAGAAATTGAACTTTAAAAGCGAGCAACTACTTCGGTTATTTTGAGTGATACATGGACTGTAAATTTTATGATCCCACAATTAAGATTATTTTAAGGAGAGATTTATAATTGTTTTTTTGGATGTTGAGTTTGAAAGGAGAAATAAGGTTAGATACATTGTTATTGAGGAGGAATTGAATTATAATTTAATTCCTACTATCACTTTTGACAATGTTTAAGTTTTCAACCTATCATTAATCAAGAAGTGAATCAAGTACCTCAACAAAACAATGTTGAACAACTCTCATTCAAGATAAGGTAATTGTTTCAGAAGAACAAACTCAACAACCTTAAAAAAAAACAAGTGTCATTAAAGAGGTCCACGAGAGGAAGATGGAATACTACTCCAGATTATTATATTGTATTTCTTCAAGAAAATAAGGTAACAGTGGAATGATAGAAAATGTTCAATCATTTTTTTTTATCAGACCATAAAAATTCTAACTCTCAAAAGTGGATTGATGTCATTCAAGAAGAGTATAATTTTATGCAAGACAATAAAGTTTAGGAACTTGTCTCATTACCTTAAGGTGCAAACCAATTGGTTGTAAATGGATATTTAAAACCAAGAGGGATGCAAATGATAATGTGGATAAGTATAAAGCACGTCATGTATCTAAAGGATATACTCTAAAAGAAGACATTAATTTTGCAGAGACTTTCTCTCAAGTTTTATTGAAAGACTCTTTCAAGATAATTATTACACTTGTTGCTTGTTTTAGTCTTAAGCTACATTAGATAGATGTTAAGCTTGTTTTTTTTTCAATGACGACATTGAAAAAACTATTTATATGGTACAATCATAGAGTTGTGTCTTATGATACAATATCAATGATATGTAAATTAAAGAAATCTGTCTATGAGCTTATGTAGGACTCTTATTAATGAAATTATAAATTTCATGTTGATTATCTCATTCGGTTTTGAGATAAATTTGGTTGACACTTGTATATACTACAAGTTCAGTGGGAGTAAATCAAGTGACACTCATATTGCTAAAGAAGATAAGTATTATGTTACTCAATGCCCTAAAAGTAACCTTAAAATTTAGAAATTCTAAAAGATTCTCTATACATAAGCTATTGAGAATCTAATTTATGCTTAAGTATGTATGCGTTCAGAAATTGTGTACATTGTTGGAATGTTAGATAGATATTTAAGAAATTCTAGTAGGGACTATTGGATAGCAGCCAATAGAGTTATGAGATATCTTTAGAGAACAAAAATTACATGCTCACATGTCGAAGTTCTGGTAAGTTAGAGATCATTAGGTTTACAGACTTCGATTCTAATAGAATATTGATGCAAACGAATTTTGTCACATGAGCTGCTAATTTTAGATTGAATAAAAAGACCACTTTAGTTATTTTGTGACAATAAATATGCATTCATTTATTCTATAAACAATAGGAACACTTCAAATTTAAAGCACATAAATATTAAGTTCCTAATTGTTAAAGAAAATTCAGAGTGGTTGTGTGTCTATAGAGCATGTTGGTACAAACTCCATAATTGCGCGCATATTAAGAAACTGTCACCCTAGGTCTTTCATGAGCACACTACTCATGTGGGTTTAATGTTATTTAAGGATATTCAGTTTTAGTGGGAGTTTGTAATTTTAAAATAATGCTCATTCGGTTTAGACACAATTTCAGTTACTTCAGTTTAAAGTTATTTAAGATTATTTTCTGCAGAAATAAAGTTCTTTTGGTTTATGTACACTCTGAATTCAGTAAAGTTGATCTCACTAAGGTTTAGGAGGACCAGTTGGAAATAGACATGTTCGGTTCACATTTCATGTAATTTTCCATGCTACACATCCATGATTGATCTATGTCATTTGATTATGTTTGTATACGTGACCATTGATGGGTCCAGTCATGATTGATATGGCGAAGACCGCTTTGATCCTATATGGATATAGTTGATGGACGAGATTGTTATAGAATACCTATTATATAATAGCAAATTTTTGAGCTCATAAGGTTGTACATTTATCAAGAAACATATGTTGCCCAAGTGGGAGATTGTTGGATTAAAATCCGCAATTGTGGGCACATATGTAAAATGTATGTTGCTATTATAAAGTATGACACAAAATCAAGTGACCAATTATGTTAGGCGTGTCATAGGTATTAAAGTGTCATGGAAAAAAAAAAGTGTAGATACCATAAGATATATTTATAATTCAATGAGGGGCAGAGTTATAAATATTTAATAGTTGATTTAATAATCAACTATATAAAGAGGTAGTAGTCCCCAAGAAATAGGTTAACTTGTATTACTCTTGTCCCCGTCAGAGAGTTTTTACGGCAAGGGCTAACCTATCTTCTTGGAAGATCACAACCACCTTTTAGGCGATCTTCATCAAAGGATTCAAGTTTTTTTTTAATCTATCGATTAATTCAGGTACGCTTCCGCATTTAGTTTATTCAATTTATTGTTCTTGATGATTTGGCATGATAGATCTTGGGTTATTGGTTTCATATCTATTATGTTTGGTTCTAACATTGACATCTCAATTTTAAAGTATTATCTTGATTGCTTAAATAAATTATCCTCTTATCTGTCTACTTTGTCATTGTATTGAATCTTATTTGTCTACTCGCTCTGGAAGATTTTAAAATTTGATTGAAGATTATGGAATATTTTAGAAACTGGGGGGAATTTTTCAAGACTAATCCATACTAAAACTGTATAGAGAGTTCTAGGAGTTTAAAGATATTTTTAGGTTTGTATAGATTTCTCTAGAAGTTTAATATTGATCGTAAGATTAAATTGATCTCCACCGAGGAAATAGAATGCCATAAATATATAGTATTGGTCATTTGGCAAGCCATTATGAAATCTAAATATTCAAATACATTGTAAAGCATTTTGCAAATTAATAAAATTTTCTTTTTCAACTATTGAATACTTGAGTTCTTTCTTTCCTATTTAAAGCATACTAGCTTTATTATTTTTCCACTATTTTAACTTGTATTTTACACTTCTTCAAAAAGTGTAGGCGGATATAAATATAATCACTAAAAATAAAGTATTTAACTATTGTACAGACAAAAAAATATGTAAATTCATAATATAGATCACGTAGAGGAAGGCAAATTATATTTGTATACTTTTTTAGTATGAAGACAATAAAAGCATTACAAGGCCGTAATCATACAATTTTGTATTCAAAAAAGTTAATGAAGAAGAAAATTCTCAAATCATAGCAGATCTGGAACGAGGAGTCAAGATAAACACATGCCTTAAAAATCTGCTTACATGAACAAGATAAATGCGAAGAGCATGTTGATCGTAATTCGTAAAATATCTCATACAGATTGGTCCAAAGCTCGTACACAATGTCAACCCAGATGACACTTTGAGCTATTTTCGAGCTAATCGCACGCTGAAGCTACGACAACACGAGATTATTGTATTTTACCTAAGATTAAAATCGAATATCGTCTTCTTTATATTTTTTGATAGAACCGTTAACAAATCAAAATTTATTCTTCGAGATCAACAACATCTGCATAGAACGGGCTCAACCGTGGTAGTTATTGGTGGTGAGCAAGACGGACATTAAAATAAGAGTTGGGTTTTCGTTCAGATGAACGTAGTACTCATTGGACAGATCATCATTTCTGAAGATTTAAGTTCAATCAAAAGAACGACAATTAAGATTATCATTTGATACCATGTTAAACTAGAAAAAATTTTATTTGAGAAAAAAATGAATCTAGAAATTTTGGAAGGGTAGACAGCTTGAAGAAGAAAAGCAAACACGTTAGAGAAAAGTAAAAGTACTTTCTTATTAAAAAAGAAATAACACACAATTTAAATAACAATAAAAAGAACCTATTTAACTAATTCTTTAATTAACATACATATTACAAAAAAAAAGTCCATTTGTTTGGTAAAAGAAGTAAGAAAGCACATAAATCTCCATAGTGTGATCCAAATCCAAAAGTGTGATTGGGCCGTGCGCACTTCAATGCGAAAGGTTGAGTTGTGTTATCACAATATCAATCATCAAGGCTTGCTATATAACTCTTTTAAGTCCGGAGAAGGTTAATTGAGGGGGAAATGTGAAACAAATTCAAATAAATTATAGGCCCGTTTGTTAAACAATTTTTTAAGATAAAATTAGATGTTTGAATTATTTTTAGAAGTTTGACCAATCAAATTAATTAATTTAGATATTTTATAAATAAAGGATTGTAATAGCAGATTGAGATGAAATCTCTCAATTTGAAAAAAAACTCCTACAACGGTCATGTTTGGCAATTAGCGGATAGCTGATAGCGAATTGCATTAGCTGATAGCTGGTAGTTGATTGCATTAGTTGATTTGACTAGCGGATTGTATTAGTTGATTGTATAAAAGTGTTTGGTAAAATTAACTGATAGCTTATAGTTGTTTGATTATTTAAACAAGCAAAATGACATATAATGACATGATTTTATTCGATACTTATTTGAATAGTTTATTAGTTATCAATATTTTATATCTATTAATATTAATTAGATTATGAAAAATAATTTTTTAATATAACATTACTAAGCATATTTAAAGGATATATATATTAATTTATTATTTATATAATTATTTTAATATAATTTAATTAATTATTAAATTTAAATACAAATATAAATGTGTGAGAATAAAACGAAAAAAGTATTTGTTTACAAATGTCACCTTGTAAATATGTGAGGTTGAATAATTAAAATAGAAATGGTTAAATTTAGGTTATTTGGAGATTTTTAATAATTGTTAAGGGTAAAATGATCTTTATAACTCCTGTATCAAAATCTCTAATTTCAAAAGGCTCATATTAGTAGCTTTTTCAAAATTAGAGGTTTCACCTCAATCCGCTATTTCAATTCGCTCTTTGCAAAATATCCAAATTAGCGGATTTGACCGGTCAAACCTCTAATTTTGTCTCAAACATCTATTTACCAAACAAAGCCAATAAGTTTTTGAATTAGAGGTTTGGATAAAAGAATTGTAAAGACTTGTTTGTCCTTGACAATTACAATTTTTTTCTTCTAAATAACATAGTTTTAAATAATTAATAAAATTAAAAAGATAATTTCATAAATAAGAAATTAATATATACATCTAAATTAAATATTTTATAAAATTATATTTAAAATATAATTTCATAAATAAAAAATTAATATATACATAAAAATTTAATAATTATTAAATTATATTAAAAAGATAATTGCATATATAAGGAATTAATATATACTTCCATCATATATGCTTAGTGATAATATTAAAAAATTAATTTTTATGATATTATTAATATTAATAAATACAAAATATTAATAGTTAATTAATTATTCAAACAAGTACGAATATAATCATGTTTGCATATGTCATTTTGTTTGTTTAACTAATAATAGTGAGCTTTAGCCCTAGCTTTTCTTCTCTCTAACACCGCTCTTTCATTTTGGTTAAACTTAGGCCGGCGGCGGCAACAGTTTTAGGGCTGTTTGTCGATCGCCGAACACTCATTTTTATTTGTTTGTTTCGTTCTTTTGATTTTCAGTCTTTTAATTCAATAAATCTGTCTTCATGACACGTTTTCATCTATCGTTTGATACGTTTTTCTGCTTCTTAGCACGCTTTTTTGCCTATTGGCACGCTTTTTGTTATTTGTTTTCTATCTGGGTTGGATCTGACATCGCCACAACTGATCAAGATGGCGTTCCTTTCATTATGTTGTTGATCTCCTTGTCTCGGGTCCTTGAATCGGATTCGGATACGCGATTACATTTACCGTTTATTCGCGATTGAGTTGTGGTAATGACCTTATTGTCAATGTACGTTTACTGTAATATGCATTTGTCAATTGTAAAACCTATGTTTGATTTTGATATAACTAGATCTTTAAGGATCAAATTGAAGAACTTAAAATTGTTTGTACAAATCCCTTAATAAGTTTTTAAAACTCCAAAGACTTGAAACTGATTTATTAGAACTCAAACTCAAATATTTTGTAAGTGTTCCAAGGCAAAAATATTGAAAAACGTCAACCAGTATCGATACCCATCAAGGAGTATCGATACCTTTTTAGCAAAGTTTGCCACTGACGGAACATGTATCGATACGGAAAACCCTAGTATCGATACGCTATGAAATCAGTATCGATACGGATAAACCAGTATCGATACCGTTTTATAATTATTAATTTAAAAGTCGGTTTAAAAATATAACCGTTGAGATTTTTAAACGGTCATTAAACCAGTATCGATACCCATGACCCCAGTATCGATACCACTTTTGACAGTGAGCTATGTCGAGAAAAAGGTATCGATACGGCCTGTGCTGTTTCGATACCCAGTACCGATACGCCAAGAACGCGTATCGATACCCCTTTATTATTTGTACACAACTGCTATTTTTTTTGTGAGACAGATATCGATACCCCACTAACGAGTACCGATACTCATAGCTGGAAAAGTGCAAGAAAGTGGTAAAAAAGCATGCCAACGGCTATAATCTTAAAGTCAACACTCACAACGGTTGGAAATCATCAAGAGGCTATAAAAAGACCCCAAGAAGCTCCAGCAACAATTCATTGAACCTCAAGAATACATCCTATCATCAAATCCAAGCATTTGTGCAAAAATCCTACTTTGTCTAGAAACCCCAATTGTATTCTTCATTCTTATTTTGTTCAATTGGGTTAAGTGCTTATCATTGGGCTATCATTTGTATTGAGAGATACCTTATTAGCCACCAAATTTCTTTGTTCTTTTGTGTGAGGATTGGGTTAATTTTTGGGTAGAAAAATTAACCGAAATTGTAAAGGTTGCCTCCTTGTCCTGGAAAAAGGGGACGAACAATTTAGTGGAAATTGTTGGAAATCCTTGGTGAGACTAAGGTAGTGGATGTAGAGTTCGGTTGGTGAACTTGAACCACTCTAAATTCCCGTGTCAATATTTTTAAGTTGCAATTTCCGTTACAACATCGTTAAAATTCCAATTCACCCCCCTCTTGGTTATTATCATTCGTGTGATCCACTCAACAATTGGCATCAGAGCTTAACTCTTTGAGGATTAACAACCACAAGAGGAGATCCTTGGAAGAAGTGTGATCATCATCAAAATATCAAGAGATGGCTTCAACCTCCGCTCCCGGCATGTACGACTCACAATCCACCACAAAGCCTCCTTTCTTCAATGGTGAGAACTACTCCTTTTGGAAAAATAAAATGCGTCTATTCATTAAATCAAGTGACTATCTTGTATGGGATGTCATTGAGGATGGACCATACATTCCATTGAAGCAAGATAATGAAGGCAAAATGGTGCTAAAAAGGAGAACGGAAATGAGTGAAGAGGAAAGAAAAAAGATTCAAGTAAATGACAAAGCTCTTCACATGCTATTTTGTGCTTTCGGTCCGGACATCTACTCAAAGGTCTCATCAATTGAAAGTGCCAAAGAAGTGTGGGACACTCTTGAAACCACCTATGAAGGCACCAACGATGTCAAAGAAACTAAGATTGGAATTCTCAATCTTAGTTATGAAAATTTCAAGATGGAATTCGATGAGACGGTGTCAAAGATGTTTGATCGTTTCTCCACAATTGTAAATGGTTTAAAGGGATATGGAGAAGTTATACCGGAAGACAAGCTTGTCCGAAAGCTACTCTATTCACTTCCCGAATCTTGGGATGGGAAGAGAACCGCTATCATCGAAGCAAAGAATTTAAAAACTCTAAAGCTTGATGAACTTGTAGGCTCTCTCCTTACTCACGAGATCATGAAACAAGGAAGGGAAGATGAGAAAAAGAAAGAAGAAAAAAGAATGGAGAAGCTTGAAGGGGAGAAAAAGAAGAAAATGGGAATAGCTCTCAAGGCTAAAACTTCCCAACTTGATGAAAGTTCATCTAGTGATGAGGATGAACTTGAAGAATTGGCTATGATAGCCAAACGATTCTCACACTTTATGAGGTCTAACCGAGGAAGAAAAATCCAAAGGAAGATGGACTTCAAAAGCAAGAACAAAGAAGAAGGAAGGGATCCAATCACTTGCTTCGAGTGCGGACAACCCGGCCACATACGTTCGGAGTGCCCTCAACTCAAGAAGAAGGGCTTTGAGAAGAAGAAAAAGCTCAAAGCCAAGCTTGCTACTTGGAGTGATGAGGAGTCATCAGAGGATGACGAACAAGAAGTGGCGAACCTTTGCCTCATGGCACTTGAGGAAGATTCCTCCTTGGTAACCTCTAACTCATCTACTTTAGATTTTTCATATGAAGAATTAAATGATGCTTATGATGAGTTACAAGAGGTATATGATGAATTAGTTGAGAAGTATAAGGAATCGGTTATTAGAAATAGAAAAATTATTCTAGAATTAAAAGAGAAAAATGACTCACTTACTCAAACTAATTCTAAAATTGAGAAAAAGATATTAGGATTAGAAGATGAACTCAAATTCTTTCAAAAAGAAAATATTGATCTTAATAATCTTTTATCTCAAAATAATTGTGAACACCAAAAGGTGTTAAGTGAGCTAAATGAGCTCAAAAAGTCTTTAAATAATAATGGTAGTGTCAAACATGACATAGGAGAATCCTCTAGAACACACCAATATAAGAAAAAGACTAACTACTACAAACAAGGTAACTATCCTAGACATAGTAAAGTTAAAAGAATTAGAAATGTATGGGTTCCTAAGGAACTTGTTAAATCTAATAATATTATTGCTATGTCACCTTGGATTCCTAAGGGAACCAAAGTTTTAGGAACTAACACACATGGACCCAAAATGATTTGGGTACCAAAAACAAAAGTTTAAATATCTTTGTTTGTAGGGGGAGCATTGCTACAAGGCCAAAGCACAAAGTCAAAACTCATGGTACCTTGATAGTGGATGCTCGAGACACATGACCGGAGACAAGAGTCGACTCATGGATCTAAAGCCAAAAAGTGGAGGAGTAGTAACATTTGGTGACAACTCCAAAGGCCACATTGAAGGTATTGGCTCCATTGGTAATCACTCTACTACTCTCATTGAAAATGTTTTATATGTCAATGGTCTTAAACATAATTTATTGAGCATAAGTCAACTATGTGATAAAGGTTTTAATGTTATATTTGATAAAACCGGTTGTAAAATTGTAGACATTAAAACTAATAATATTATGCTCATAGGTCATCGCATAGGGAATATATACATGGTGCATCTAGATGACATTCATACATCTCATGCATGCTTAGTTGCTCAAAACGAAAATGATGCATGGTTGTGGCATAGGAAGCTAGGACATGCTAGCACAAGTGTTTTAGAAAAACTAGTCTCTCTAAACCTAGTTAAAGGTTTACCCAAGATAAAATTTTCGAACGATAAAATTTGTGATGCATGCTCAAAGGGTAAACAACATAGATCTTCCTTTAAATCCATTAATGACATTTCTACTAGTAGATGTTTACAACTAATCCACATGGATTTATTTGGGCCAATTAGGACTATGAGCTTGGGTGGCAAATCATATGCTTTTGTGTTAGTTGATGATTTTTCTAGATTCACTTGGGTTCTCTTTTTAAGTACTAAGGATGAGGCTTTGGAAAAATTCATCACATTTTCAAAATTAATTCAAAATGATCTTGAACTTAAAATTTCACATATTAGAAGTGATCATGGAACCGAATTTCAAAATTTAGGATTTGAAGATTTTTCAAATGAAAATGGTATTAGCCATAATTTTTCAGCTCCTCGAACTCCTCAACAAAATGGGGTAGTTGAAAGGAAAAATAGAACTTTACAAGAAATGGCTAGAACTATGCTTTGCGAAAATAATTTACCAAAATATTTTTGGGCGGAAGCAACAAACACGGCTTGTTATATTATAAATCGTGTAACCATTAGGCCGATTTTAAAGAAAACACCTTATGAGATTTTAAAATCTAAAAAGCCTAATATTAGCTACTTCCACCCTTTTGGATGTAAATGCTTTGTTTTAAATAATGGAAAAGATAATTTAGGTAAATTTGATGCAAAAAGTGATGAAGCTATTTTTATAGGTTACTCTTTAACCTCTAAAGCCTATCGAGTATTTAACAAAAGAACTTTAGTTGTAGAAGAATCTATTCATGTTGTATTCGATGATAATCCCATTTCCTAGGAAGGATTCTTGTGATGATGATAATGTAGGAATCATAAATACCTTTGATGGAGGTCAAACTTCAAAGAAGGATGAGATTCAACCAAAAGAAGAAGACACACAAGATCCACCTCTTGAAGCCTTGAAGGACTTGGCTATGGAGGAAAAGGAAGTTAGCTATCCAAGAGAGTTGAACTATGTCAAAGATGGTGAAATCTTGGGTGATCCATCCAAGGGGGTAACCACTCGTTCTTCTCTTAGATTAATGAATCATATTGCATTTATCTCATGCATAGAGCCTAAAAATATCAAAGAAGCATTGAAAGATGATTTTTGGATTATGGCTATGCAAGAAGAGTTAAATCAATTTGAGAGAAGTAATGTTTGGACATTAGTTGATAGGCCTAGTAATCAATCTACAATAGGAACTAAATGGGTCTTTAGGAACAAACTAGATGAGAGTGGTAACATTGTGAGAAATAAAGCTAGACTTGTAGCACAAGGTTACACTCAAGAGGAGGGAATAGATTTTGATGAAACCTATGCACTCGTAGCTAGAATGGAAGCCATTAGGATGTTGCTTGCATATGCATGTTATCATAATTTCAAGCTTTTTCAAATGGACGTTAAAAGCGCATTTTTAAATGGTTTTATAAATGAAGAAGTGTATGTAGAACAACCACCGGGTTTTGAAGACTCAAAATTTCCAAATCATGTTTTCAAACTTACAAAAGCACTTTATGGTTTAAAACAAGCTCCTAGAGCTTGGTATGAAAGGCTTTCAAATTTTTTGATTGAAAAAGGATTTGAAAAAGGTAAGGTGGACACTACACTCTTTATAAAAATGTATAAAAATGACATTTTAGTAGTTCAAATTTATGTTGATGATATTATATTTGGATCTACTAATGAATGTTATTGTCAAGAGTTTGCTAAGTTAATGCAAGGTGAATTTGAGATGAGCATGATGGGGGAGCTCTCATTCTTTTTGGGACTCCAAATCAAACAAATGAAGGATGGCACCTTCATAAATCAAGCAAAATACATAAAGGATATGCTCAACAAGTTTGGCTTGGAGAACACAAAGCCTCAAGCCACTCATATGAGCTCATCTACAAAGCTTGACAAAGATGAAGGAGGTAAGTGTGTTGACTCTAAGCTTTATCGTTCTATGATTGGATCTTTGCTTTACCTTACCGCAAGTAGACCGGATATCTTGTTTAGTGTTTGCTTGTGTGCTAGGTTTCAAGCTAGTCCTAAAGAGTCACACCTTATAGCCGTTAAGAGAATCTTTAGATACCTTAAAGACACTCCTTGTTTAGGCCTTTGGTATCCTAGAGTCTCTACCTTCAACCTACATGCTTACTCGGATGCAGATTATGGGGGTTGCAAAATCGATAGGAAAAGTACTTCGGGAACTTGTCAATTCCTAGGTAGTATGCTCATATCTTGGTTCTCTAAGAAACAAAATAGTGTAGCCTTATCTACCACCAAAGCCGAGTACATATCCTTAGGGAGTTGTTGTGCTCAAGTCCTTTGGATGAAGCAACAACTCTTAGATTATGGTGTAAAAATAGAAACCATACCCCTAAAATGTGATAATACTAGTGCAATATGTTTAACAAAAAATCCCATCCAACATTCTAGAACCAAACATATAGAAATAAGACATCACTTCATTAGAGATCATGTCTTAAAGAAAGATGTGGTTATAGAATATGTAGACACCTTGAATCAATTAGCAGATATTTTTACAAAACCATTAGATAAAGAGCGTTTTTGGTCCCTTAGGAGAGAGTTGGGTCTAACTAGCCTATCTTGACCCTTAGGACTTCTTTTTAAAATTAAATGTGCTTGATTTTGTGAAATTACCATGTTTATGTGTTTAGTCTCCCAATTTCTTCCATGCATATAGTTAGGGGGAGTATGTTTCTGTTAAACTATACTTAGACCTGTTCATTCATCATTTGCATACCTTTAAGAGATGTTAAGTTCATGTCTTTGGTTATTTTTTAACCAAATAGGCAAAATTCTGGGCATAAGGTATCGATACTGCCCAATGGGTATCGATACTTGTTCTTCATTTCAATTTCCCAGAATTTATCATCGCTTCACGCGTATCGATACCGACTCATGCGTATCGATACCCTCTTCCAACGGTCAAAACTGAGAAAAGACTATTCTATCCCCGTATCGATACCCTATCGGGAGTATCGATATCTGATTCAAACGGTCAGAATTGAGGAAAGACACTTCTATCCCTGTATCGATACCCTATAAGGAGTATCGATACCCTTTCGCGCTGATGGCATTAAATAGGCTTTTAATGAGATCTAATTCTACCAAAATTAAAACTCTTTAATATCCTATTAACCCTAAACGTTTTTGGCTATATAAAGGCCTCTTCTCCTTCATATTCTTCACCAAAAATCAAAAGAAACCCTTGAATCAAAGCTTTTTGCTCTCTCAAAAAATTCTCTCTTCAAAGTTTCTATCATCTATGGCACCAAAAGAGCATTCAAGGAAACGTCAAAGAGTTCTTCTTGCCGGAGACTCTTCGACTCCCGGATCGGTTGCTCGCCCGGATTATGCTACAATCTACAACCAATCTTTTGAAAATTCCGAGGGTCTTCCTTATTTTCGCCAATTTGAAAATTACAAAATTCGTGCGGAGAGGATCGTATCCATCCCCTTCCTCGACTCCGAACGCTTCAAGTTTGAATATCTTCCGCTTCTTCGTCTTTGGAAGTTCATGGATTTTCTCACTATTCCGGGTATTTATTATCGGCTTTTGGTTTTGATTTTCTTTTCTAATGCTAAATGCATTTATCGTAATGGAGAAGTCGTTGCCATTCGATCTTATCTTATGGGGAAGCAAATAGTTCTTGATGTCAAGTCTATTTGTGAGGTTTTTAAATTGGCGGATGAAGGTGAAGATAATGAGAATGCCTTAGGGCATGTTCTTAGCGGTTCCGTAACCGTCCTCAATGCTCATGATCGAATCTTACATTTGATGGTATCATGGTGGCTTCGTCCCTCCGGAGGCAAATATTCCACCATCCGTCTATTGGATGATTTTTGGATTCGAAGTTTCCGTCAACGAAAACGCCCAAATCTTGCTCGCATCATGTTCAATGAGATTGCTTATCATGTTCAACAACGTGAAACTCCTCTCATCACATCCTTTATCTATGGTACGGCCTTAAGCTATTACTTTGTTCAAAAGGATATTGATTGTTCGTTTGATCTTGCATCTACTCTTACCGATCCTATCGACGAACATTCTCTTGCTCGAAGCAAATTTCATTATTTTAATGGAAATTGGCTACGTCTTACCGAGCTTCCACCCGAGGCCGCCGCCGCCTTAGAACAACAAGCTCCTCAAGCTCCTCAAGTCCCACAACCCAATATGGATAATCTCATGACCTATCTAAATGAACAATTCACCGGGTTGAATACTCGTCTTACCTCTATAGAAACTACATTTGATACGAGGATGACGGGTATGGAGAATCGCCTTACATCCCTCGAGAGCGGGCAAAATTCCTCGAATATTTCCATTGCCGCTTTCCACGATGAATGGCGTAATAGCATGAGGACCAATGAGCCTTTGGGAGATGAAGATGAAGATGATGAAGACGATGAAGATAATGCCTAGACATCTATCCTTGCATATCATATCATATCATTTAGGATTTTTTTTATGCACCTATGTTTTATGTTCTTAGGATTAAGTTTGTTATTAGAATTAATACCTATGCTTTGATTTCTTAGGATTTATGTTTGCTTATGTTTTGGATTTCCCGTTTTATGATATAATAAGATTATGTTGCTTATCTTTATACTCTTGATATTTGATGCACTTTATGATCTCACATTACTTTTTGATTTAACAAAAAGGGGGAGAAGAATAGCTCACAAACTTCAAAAACTTAAAAAAATCTGTTTTTATCAAGCTTATATTAAGGGGGAGTTATATTGTAAAAGATTTTCAAAAGTTGTCAAAATTTTAAGTTTTGGTTTTGTTATATCAAAAAGGGGGAGATTGTAAAACCTATGTTTGATTTTGATATAACTAGATCTTTAAGGATCAAATTGAAGAACTTAAAATTGTTTGTACAAATCCCTTAATAAGTTTTTAAAACTCCAAAGACTTGAAACTGATTTATTAGAACTCAAACTCAAATATTTTGTAAGTGTTCCAAGGCAAAAATATTGAAAAACGTCAACCAGTATCGATACCCATCAAGGAGTATCGATACCTTTTTAGCAAAGTTTGCCACTGACAGAACACGTATCGATACGGAAAACCCTAGTATCGATACGCTATGAAATCAGTATCGATACGGATAAACCAGTATCGATACCGTTTTATAATTATTAATTTAAAAGTCGGTTTAAAAATATAACCGTTGAGATTTTTAAACGGTCATTAAACCAGTATCGATACCCATGACCCCAGTATCGATACCACTTTTGACAGTGAGCTATGTCGAGAAAAAGGTATCGATACGGCCTGTGCTGTTTCGATACCCAGTACCGATACGCCAAGAACGCGTATCGATACCCCTTTATTATTTGTACACAACGGCTATTTTTTTTGTGAGACAGGTATTGATACCCCACTAACGAGTACCGATACTCATAGCTGGAAAAGTGCAAGAAAGTGGTAAAAAAGCATGCCAACGACTATAATCTTAAAGTCAACACTCACAACGGTTGGAAATCATCAAGAGGCTATAAAAAGACCCCAAGAAGCTCCAGCAACAATTCATTGAACCTCAAGAATACATCCTATCATCAAATCCAAGCATTTGTGCAAAAATCCTACTTTGTCTAGAAACCCCAATTGTATTCTTCATTCTTATTTTGTTCAATTGGGTTAAGTGCTTATCATTGGGCTATCATTTGTATTGAGAGATACCTTATTAGCCACCAAATTTCTTTGTTCTTTTGTGTGAGGATTGGGTTAATTTTTGGGTAGAAAAATTAACCGAAATTGTAAAGGTTGCCTCCTTGTCCTGGAAAAAGGGGACGAACAATTTAGTGGAAATTGTTGGAAATCCTTGGTGAGACTAAGGTAGTGGATGTAGAGTTCGGTTGGTGAACTTGAACCACTCTAAATTCCCGTGTCAATATTTTTAAGTTGCAATTTCCGTTACAACATCGTTAAAATTCCAATTCACCCCCCCTCTTGGTTATTATCATTCGTGTGATCCACTCAACATCAATGTTGTTTGTTGATGGTTTTACCCATCATCGTCGATTTGGGGATGTTTGTATCCGTTTTTTGTTTCAAGTATTTGGATTAGGGTCTTACCTATTCCTTGTATGGTCCTCTTATGATTTAGAGCCGCTAATTTAGTTTTCTGGGTTTGTGTCTGAATTTAGGTGTTTGTTTACTCAGTGGTAAACTTTCATTGTAATTTCGGATATTTCCTCGTTTAATAAAATTAGTGGATTCAATTTCAAAAAAAATCAAATAGCTATAAGCTACCAGTTAATTTTATAAAACACTTTTATACAATCAACTAATATAATCCACCAATTAAATCAGCTAATGCTATCAATTATCCATTGATATATTCCGCTATCTACTAATTACCTTCTACATGCAAACAATGTCATTTTGTTACTTTCTTATGGATTAATTGTGACATAAAAAACCTTTCTCTAATCTCTATAGAAATATTATATTAATAAAAGCTGTCCAAAAACAAATAAGTTCAACATTTTTAACAAACTCAAACCGAACAAAAGCAAATTCGAGACATTTATGGTCTTAATTAACAGCTATTGACATCCAAATGGGGCAGGCCCAATCAGTTTTGTTATTAGAATGAAGATACAAAATCAGAAACCAAATAACTTCGGTGATAATGCTTTATCCTTGACAACATATTCAAACCTATATATTAATTAATGTTATTTCCGTACAAATAATGTAGGTTCTTGCTTAGGCTAAATTTCACTCTTTCCGGAAATGATGGGTGTTTTGCCAAATAATTTGTCGAATGAATCAGCTTACAACCATATAAACTATAATTCAAACTTCATTATTAAACTGTAAACAATAAGCAAAAAAAATATATGTAAAAAAAAACAATAAGCAAAATTAAGCCTTCTTAATATATACACACATACATAATGGCCTCCTACGTGTATACAAATCAATAAAATAATTATACAAATCGAGCAAGAACTTTAAGTCTTTGTTCAAAACCCGATTCAAGGTAGATAGGTTGGGTTATGAAATACTATGATAACATAACTCTTTTGGCCATTTTCTCTTTTCATGGCGGTTAGGTTAGTTGATAGGCTGGGTACTTTTCATTAAGCTTAAAGTATTAAGTGAGAAAGGTTTTTGGTCGGTCAGTTTTTTATACCTTTATATGGTTTTATAAAATAAGTATATTTAGTTTTTTATGAGTTGAGCTGAAGTTCACATCTCATTTTTCTTTATTTCTTTAAATATCTTTTCTTTATTTCGAATTGTATTAGGTTCGAGTCTATTTATGTTCAGCTAAAATTCGGGTCGGTTTCGAATTGGTTCGCTTTATTTTGGTTTTCGGATCGAAATCGGATCATCGTGTTCTGGTTGATATCGAATCTCGGTCGGGTAAATCGGTTTGAGTCTCAGATCAAGTTTGTCAGGTCTAAATGGGAGGTCCCTATAAAATCATAGTTGTGAGGACTTATATTTAAGTTTTGATTTTAAAGTGATTATACGAATTAACAGCTGAGCTTTTCTCGTAAGTATCCTGTAATTTTTACTTGTGTACTCTTTTCATCCGACTAAGTTTAGGGGTTTTAATGAGTCACATGGTAATAATCACTTTTTTTCGCCCAAAAAATGATTATACGAATCAATTTTGAAAAACATCGAATTTTTTATGGCTAGACTTAACCTACGTTAGTGAGTCTTAGAATAAAAGGTAAAGATAGAGAAGAAAGAAAGAATGTTTGTTGAATGATGTGGAATGGAAAAGAGCAAAGAAGAAAGTTGAAGATATGATTCCAATTTTGCTTGCTCGAGAAACTAGGAACCATCTTCTTTTTTTAGTGGAATTGCGTAAAGCTCAGTAAAACAAATAAATTATATCAGAACATGTTTTTCTTTTTTTTTTTCTTGTAAAGAAGAGACACAACTTGGGAAATGGCCCCTTCAGCCGAGCAACTGGTCTGCTAAAAGAACCGGCAATTGTTCTTTTTTATTATTATTAATAAATGATACTGTGGCAGGCCTCGTTAAAAACCTCCCTAACCTAAATGGAGGAAAAGAGTACCCACCATAGCATTACAGAAATTCGGGGTCAACCCGACAAATTACACATAATTCAAACTATAGGACTAGGTAGCTCCTCATGTAAAAGCGCAAGCACCGCATCCCGCGGGGCATAAAAATAGATCGCATCATAACCATTCCAAGGATCCAATTTAGAAAGAACATCGGCAATGCGATTAGCATCCCGAGATATATGACGAATCTCGTGCATACTAAACTTTGCTAATAAACGACGAACAGATCCTAACAGAGACAACGAACCAACATCGTCACGCTCCTTTTGTAATAAATGAACCACCTCAAGACAATCTGATTCAACTATCACCGCCCCAACATTACAGTCGAGCGCACATAACAAGCCCTCATGTATTGCCCATATTTCCGCCTCAAGGGCACTACATCGACCAATGAATTTCGAGAAACCACTAATTCAATTACCCGCGGAATCACGGATAACACCCCCACATGAAGCACGACCCCCGAATTGATCATATGCCCCATCCACGTTGATCTTCCAAACATTTTCAGGCGGTGGAGACAACATCGATCGCTGACGCACACCCACCATCGGTGCTCTCCCAGCATTGCTGTGCAGAACAGCACACCCGCCTAGCAACGCACGGGTTGTCTCCTGCACCAACCGTCTGCTCTTCACCAACATTTCGTCCACGCTGGGAACCACACTGCTGAACACAAATTTATTTCGTGCCAACCATAGATGCCAAACAATTGACCTAAACAACAGCCCCCACTACTCCTCGCTGCTGCCAACATCTGCCCGCAAATTTCCAGTGATCCACTCCTCTATGGCAGACGTGAAAAACCAGTGATGACTAGCAGCCGGAATCAAACGCAACCAAAGGTTCTTCGCCGTTGAACATTGACGAAAAACATGGTCGATCGTCTCGTCGCTGTGCCCGCACACCAAACATGCTGTTGTGTCCGCAAGGTGTCTCCGAGTCCGTTCACTATTGGTCAACACACGGCCCTTGCATACCAACCACAAGAAAAAACGGATACGCTGAGGTCCCGGAAACTGCTGCAATCTCCTCCAAATATTATCCCCCGTTGCTTCCAGCTCTCCCCGTTTCGCCGCATATGCCGACCTTACCGAAAACTTCATGTTAGCACTCCAACTCCAGCCCATGGCGTCGACTACATCAGTTGCGGCAGGGGATTGTATGGCGGCAATCCTAACAACAACATCCCTTGTCAAGGTGTGTGCAAAACGATCAAAGTCCCATTTCCCCTCTCTATTTCGCATGTCCCGAAGGGAAACAAAACATTGTTGCTGCCCACTCGGAATTGCAGTAAGACCCACAAGCGGACCAACACCCCGAATCCAATTGTCACGCCAAAAATCGATGCATTCTCCATTACCAACTCGCCAAACCAACCCTTCCCGAACATCGAACCAAATCGACGATATTCCCTGCCACAAATGGGAACAATTCTGCCTAAATAATGTTTCCGGAACGAGCTCACTACACTTGTACTTAGCGCGAAGAAAACGCACCCAAAGATGCTCTTGCTTGTCAACCAAATTAAAAGCGAGTTTCATAAGGAACGCGTCATTTTGATCCCTCAAACATTTAAAATCCAACCCGCCCATCGAAGAAGGCTTGCACAATTCATCCCAATTCAACAAGTGCACCCTTTTTTTACCGTCACAATGCCCTCAAACAAAATTTCGAATCATTCGCTCAATTTCGTCACACACACCTAGCGGTAATTTCGACGTCTGCATTGCATAGTATGGCAATGTCGACAACACTGCCTTCGAAAGAATAATACGTCCCGCAAACGATAAATACTTAGCCTTCCACCCTGATAGACGGTCACACACTTTCTGTATCAAATAAGCATATATCGATTTAGATACCCGGTTATGTAACATAGGAACACCGAGATACCTACCTAGGTCCGTTACTTCCGAAAAACCCACCACATTGCTCAAAGCCCGTCTTAAATCAGTACTCACATTCTTTGAAAAAAATATATTCGATTTTTGCACACTAACCTTCAGCCCAGAATGCTTACAAAACTCTATAAGAACTTCCCGAATCACATCCAATTGTTCCAGTGACGCCTCCGCAAAAAGAACCATATCATCCGCAAACATCAAATGTGAAATAACAGGGCTTCGCCGAGAGGTACAAAAACCCTTCCACTGACTCAAAGTCACTTTCTGATTGATCGCCTGCGTAAGTCGTTCCATACATAATACAAAAAGATAAGGCGATATGGGATCCCTTTGCCGGATACCCCTTGTAACCCCCTCGTCCCGGTCTGGCCGAATGACCGGTCCAAGTGGGCCACACGGGGAAAACCGAGCGAAAACCAATTAAGGTTCCCCCTCGGTTAGCAACCCTATTTTTTTTTTCTTTTCTAGATGCTTGTATTAAATCCTATGTGAGGGAACACGCAGCGAACAAACACGGACACAAAACTCACAAGCCTGCAGTTAAACAAACCATTTTTTCCATTTTAAGTAAGCCGTATCGATACACCTACAGAGGGTATCGATACGCATTGACCAAAGTCAACCCTTCCAATCAACTTAGAGAAGACCGTATCGATACACCCTTGAGCGTATCGATACTCCCCTCTCGGTCAACATCACTTGGTCAACACCGTTGGACCGTATCGATACGCTTGGACACCGTATCGATACGCCAAGCACTCTACAACTCCCCAAGATTTCAGAGAGTTAAGAGGGTATCGATACACCCTTGTGCATCGATACGCCCAGCCTAACCTGAATTTCAGAGAGTTGGGACCGTATCGATACACCCCACGTATCGATACGCCCAGCCAAAACTGTTTCCTCTGAGCAAGGCCGTATCGATACAGCCCTTGGGCATATCGATACGCCCTGCACTGAAAGTCCACAAATCTTAGCTAAACGACCTCAAACACGACTCTAGATGCAACTCTCGACTCACCTAAGCATATACAAACACGTAGGCACACATATTTAAGCCAATGGAAACATTCAAACATGGACTAAAACACTCATGCATAGCATTCAAGTCAAAGAGCAATTTATGCAATATTGACATACACAAGAGCACAAAAGACCTTAAAAGGAACAAGACAACTTGAAAGGTTTGCATTCATACACAAGGCAACCTAAGCATTCTAAAACATGCCATCAAACATCGAAACATTCATCATAGTGTGACATACTTACAATCCAAAACATCAATCCAAAACAACATCAATTAAATGAGTCACACATGCTCATACAAGACCTTTGCCACATTGCTAACTAGTACAAAATTACCACCGTACTTGGGTTACAACACTTGGAAGCCCTTCTTGCCTTGCTCCGAGCTAACGCCACACTAATGATCTGCATTGTTGAACATTGAGAGCGTAAGCTATAAGCTTAGTGAGGGTGCTCTAAAACGAAAGCAACAACAATGCAGGGTTCAAGCATGTAATCCCTAAACCTCATATCTAACATGCATAGGTAACATCACAAGTAGTCCTAGCTAGTCCATCAAGTGGCATAATATGGCATATTACCTCATACTAAGCACCAAGCATCAATAACAATAATCATGTTTCAACACCATATATCACAATATATGAACAAGTTAATTGGCCACTTTGAATTACCCCGATTGTGCGGATTTAAAACTCAACAACACTTTACCTCGGTGGGATTACACTCATCACCGGCCTTGCATGGACGGGATTTCACTCATCGCCACATGCCCTACGGATGGGATTCCACTCATCATCACGTAGAAGTAAATAAAAGCTTCCGGTAGAATATTACATTACCGTACTCCTCCTTAATGACTTAACGCCATCAAGGCCACGTACGTTTTGACTCAATTTGTGTGCACACTAATCCTAATGATCGATCATTTACAACCGGTAATTATTTAGTGCCAATTATCATTTACCACATCACGTTTTCCATCAATCATAACTCATGCTCATCACATATATATACACCTCATGAATATACATGTACAAAACAACCAAGATCACAAGAGCATAGTTAATTAAGCACAATAACATGTATGGATATCAATGGTTAACTAACAACTTGCATTAATTAAAAGTGGCCTACCAAGCACACTTTACACAAGCACACTACACATACTCGAACCAAACTTTAAGACAAGTTTAAAACCACTCACCGCCCTTCCTTAGCCAATCGAAACAACCCTCCTACGATCTCGTATTCGGCTCCAAAGCTCCTTCAACGTTTCTTCTTGCTTCTAACCAAACAAAACACACTTATTACACCACAATTCAATGCTAAAACTCAACTAACAACTCACTTCACAAACATAAGCCATATTCTTCAATTTCTCAATCCTCAATCATCCAAAAACTCAATTTTCGTACTCCCCAAACACCTTGCTGAAAACTCCACTTCCAAACACCCAAATGACCTCTAACACCTCCCAAATCACTCTCATATCATACCCTAACCATCATCCCTTAGTTTTCAACATAAACTTCACCAAAAATCAAGTTTTAACACCTTAAAAATTTACCCTATGAGTTTATTACGAATTTTCATCCAAATTTAACCAAATTGACATATAATGTGTATTCCATCATGATTAAGCTAAATCCCAACTCAAAACATTAAAACAATTTGGAAAACCACCTAAAATCCAAACTTTAACATAAAACCATAATTTTTCAAAGTCTCATATTTTTGAATTTTAAGACCAAATATAGATAGAGAATAAGGAGGAGAGTCGGAAAACATAATTTACCTTTCAAAACGGTGTTGAAATCAAGTAGCACAAGCAATGAAATAGTAGCAAAAGATGAGAGGTTTTGGAGATGGTGATTTCACGTTAGAAAGAAATAGAAGAGAAGAAGAAGATGATGACTCTTATAATTTTAAAGTTATCTTACTTTAATTAAAAGTTTTGGGTAAAATCGCAACATAGGTCCCTCCCCTTTTATTAAAGCTCAATTACACCACAACTTAAGTTGAGTTGACTCTATTCAAATTTTATTAACTCGACTATAAACTCGGTTTACTCCTAGGCCCAAAACACGGGTGTTACAACTCTCTCCCACTTAAGAAATTTCGTCCCCGAAATTACCTGGTGGAAACAAATACGGAAACTGCTCAATCATATCTGCTTTTCTCTCCCACGTGGCCTCTTCTACACCTCTATGTCTCCACAATACTTTGACCAACTCTATGGTCTTGCCACGCAACACCTTGCTATCAGAAGCAAGTATCTCAATGGGTTCTTCAGTATAGGACAAATCCGGATTTAACTCTATCTCCTCAACGGGCATCACATGAGAAGGATCTGATCTATATCTCCTAAGCATAGACACATGAAAGACATCATGGATCTTCTCTAACTCAGAAGGTAACCTCAAACGATAAGCTACAGGCCCAATCCGCTCAACTACCTCATACGGACCAATGAACCTCGGACTCAGCTTGCCCTTTCGGCCGAATCTCATTACTTTCTTCCAAGGAGATACCTTCAGAAATACTTTCTCACCCACTGAGTACTCTATCTCTTTCCTCTTCAAATCTGCATAAGATTTCTGACGATTGGAAGCTGCTTTCAAACGGTCGCAAATCAGTTTTACCTTGTCGGTAGTCCCCTTAAGCAAATCTGGCATAGGTAACAATCTCTGACCTGTTTCAGCCCAACAGATCGGAGTCCTACATCGTCTACCATATAAAGCCTCATAAGGAGCCATCTGAATACTAGATTGATAACTGTTGTTGTAAGCGAACTCAACCAACGGTAAGTGCTTCTCCCAAGAACCCTGGAAGTCAATCACACAACAACGAAGCATATCCTCTAGAATCTGTATTACTCGCTCTGACTGCCCATCAGACTGTGGATGATAGGAAGTGCTGAAATGCAAACGGCTACCTAGGGCACTATGCAAACAACCCCAGAACCTCGAAGTAAACCTAGGATCCCTGTCTGAAACAATAGACTTCGGTACTCCATGAAGTCTCACAATCTCACGGATATACAAGTTTGCCAATTTGTCTAAGGAATCCGTAGTGTTCACTGCTAAGAAGTGAGCACATTTAGTGAATCTATCAACAATCACCCAAACTGAATTCTTCTTTGAAGGAGACAAGGGTAATCCCGATACAAAATCCATGGTGATCCTCTCCCATTTCCATTCCGGAATCTTCAAAGGCTGTAACAAACCTGAAGGAACCTGATGTTCTGCCTTCACTCTTTGACAAACCATACAACGACTCACATACTCAGCTACATCTTTCTTCAAACCAACCCAGAAGTAATCATTCTTCAAGTCACAATACATTTTGGTACTACCCGGATGCATAGAAAAGGGACTCGAATGTGCTTCACTCAGAATCTGACGTCTCAACTCAACATCTCCTGGTACAACAATTCTATCCCTAAAGCACAACAAGCCTTCACCACTGAAACTGTACTCGGTCGGTCTTCCTTCGGCTATGTCCTGTACATGAGGAATTAAACTCTCATCTTGCATTTGCTTCTCTCTAATCAATTGTATCAAAGAAGGCTTCACTTGCAACTCGGTGATCAAACCCCCATCATCGGACACACTTAATTTAGCAAACATAGCCCTCAACTCTATGGCCACTTTCCTACTCAAAGCATCAGCGACTACATTCGCTTTACCCGGATGGTACTCGATGGTCAAATCATAATCTTTTAGCAACTCAAGCCATCTTCTCTGTCTCAAGTTTAACTCCTTCTGTGTCATCAAGTACTTCAAGCTCTTGTGATCGGTGTAAACAATACACTTCTCACCATACAAGTAATGACGCCAAATCTTCAATGCAAACACAACTGCGGCTAGCTCGATATCATGAGTAGGATAGTTCTTCTCATGAACCTTCAATTGTCTAGAAGCATAAGCAACAACCTTTCTCTCTTGCATCAGAACACATCCTAAACCTACGTAGGAAGCATCACTGTAAATTACAAACTCCTTACCCGAAACAGGTTGTACTAACACTGGAGCATTTGTCAAAGCTTCTTTTAATTTCTCAAAGGCTTTTTGTCTTGCCTCTGACCATTCAAACTTAACTCCTTTTTGCAACAGTTTAGTCAAAGGAGCAGCTACTCTAGAGAAACCATCAACAAATCTTCTATAGTAACCGACTAATCCCAGGAAACTCCTAATCTCGGTCACGGACTTAGGTTGTTTCCACTCAACAATAGCCTCAATCTTCGATGGATCAACATGGATACCTTCGGCCGAAACAACATGAACAAGAAATACCACTTCTCGAATCCAGAACTCACATTTACTAAGCTTAGCATACAACTGATTGCTCATCAATTTCTGTAAAACAACCCTCAAGTGCTCGTCATGTTCTTCTTCCGTCTTCGAGTACACAAGTATGTCATCAATGAAAACAACTACAAAACAGTCTAGATAGTCTCTAAAAATTCTGTTCATCATGTCCATGAATGCTGCAGGTGCATTCGTGAGCCCAAATGGCATCACAAGAAACTAATAGTGACCATATCTAGTCCTAAAAGCTGTCTTCGGCACATCACACTCTTTCACCTTTAACTGATAGTATCCGGATCTCAAATCTATCTTCGAGAACACTGAAGCACCTCTCAACTGATCAAACAAATCATCTATGCGAGGTAACGGATACTTGTTCTTCACAGTCAACTGATTCAATTGTCTATAGTCAATACACATACGCATACTACCATCCTTCTTTTTCACGAATAACACGGGAGCACCCCACGGAGAACTACTAGGCCTGATAAACCCACGGTCTAATAATTCTTGCAACTGGTTCTTCAACTCTTTCAACTCCTTTGGAGCCATACGATACGGAGCTATCGAAACTGGATTAGACCCTGAAATGGTCTCAATCACAAACTCAACATCTCTGTCAGGAGGTAAACCCGACAACTCTTCAGGGAATACATCCGGAAAGTCACACACTGTTCTGATATCTTTCGGTCTAGCTTCATTCATATCCGGATTCATAACATAAGCTAAATAAGCCCCACATCCAGAGTCCATCAAATTGTGAGCCTCTAAAGCTGACACTACATTAGACAAGAACTTAATGTTCTCGCCTACTACTACTACCTCGTAGTCATCAGAAAGTTTCAGAGAAATTCTCTTTGTTTCAAAATCCACACTAGCCCGATGCTCAACCAACCAATCCATACCCAGAATTATATCGAAACCATAAAAAGGAAGTTCCATCATATCAACTGGGAACACATAACCCTGAATCTTCAGTGGACATCTCCTATACATACGTCTAACCACGACTGTCTCACCAAAAGAACTAGTGACATGCATACCTACATCTAAGATCTCCACAGGGATATCTAACTTCTGTGCATGCTCACTCAAAATGTAGGAATGCGTTGAACCCGAATCAACCAAAGAAAGCAAAGACATAGACCGTAACTCGAAATTACCTGCTATCACATCAGTGTCGTTCCTGGCCTCTCTCTGAGCATAAACTCTCGCTGGTCCTTCCGCCTCTGGCTGCACTGCCACAACATGAGCAAGATTCCTCTGAGCATCCACCCTAGGTGCATCTATCCTAGGTTGGAAGTAGCCACGACCGCGCCCACGGCCTCTCTGAAAATCATTGGCTCTAGCAGGAGCCTGTGCTGCTGCCTGTCCCACTGGATGTGGACAGTTACGCCTCATGTGGTCTCTAGCCCCACAATTCCAAAAAGAATGGAAATTTCCCCAACACTCACCGGTGTGGTTCCTCCCACAAGTAGCACATGTAGGCAACTTCCCACCAGCCTTCTGGTTTTGATGGCCTTTACCGTGGTTACCGCCACCACGCCTATTATCATAATGAGGTTTGTTGTCTCGATACCTCTTGGCATCATCTTTATCAAAGTTACTGGATCTCTTACTCGAACTAGATCCACCTGACCGCCTGGTCAGACTCAAACTGTGCTCCAAGTCCTTGGCCCTCGAAACCAAGACATCAAAATCAGTGTAATCTGTAGCTAGAGTATATGTCTTGATTTCTTCATTCAATCCATAACGGAACCGGTTACAGCGTTCCACCTCAGTAGGAACAAGTTCAGTGCATACTGGCTTAGTCTGACAAATCTAATCTCATAGTCTGTCACGGATCTAAGTCCCTGAATCAAAGCCATGAACTCTCTCTTCCTCTCGTCGATGTATCGTGGACCTAGATATTTCTTCCGGAATGCTGACTCAAAGAACTCCCAAGTGATCTCAGCATCATCCATACTTGAAGTAACAGTGACCCACCAAGTGTAGGCATCGCCTTGAAGCAAGGACTCAACACAGCCCAACTTGCGATCACCAGTACACCCTATCTGAGCCAAGATACGGACGGTCTTCTCAAGCCATAACTCTGACCTCTCCGGAGTAGACCCCCTGAACTCTTCAGCTCCAAGACCCCGAAGTCTCTCTAATGGCAATCTGGTGCCCTCACCATGATGATGTGTTGCCTGTCCTCCAGCTACTGCAGCCTGAAAAGCCCCGGCTATCGCCTGAACCAACGGAGCTAAGTCAATCCCTGCCGGTCCTTGGCCACCCTGACCTCCTGGTGGTCCCTCTCCTCCGGCCTCAGCCTCAGCCTCGCCTCCAACTCCCGGTGGAGGAGGTGGTGGTGGTGGAGGTGGTGGAGGTGCTCCAATCCCAATCACAGGCTCTCCCACTTGAGCCTCAACTCTAACTACTGGCTCTACTCCTGGAGCCTCTGCCCGTGGTTCCGGTCGAAACCTCCTAGGCCTCCCACGTGGTCTCATGGTACAGCTATCAAGGTATAAACTACAACAGGAAACAGATAAGGATTTCGTTAGTCAAAGCAAGGGTCCAATAGTGCTCAAGTACTCATCTTTTCAAAAATCTTTGTAAATTAAGTAATAGTAGCAATGGGCACACACTCTACACCAGACACATCAATTCATGCCTCAAAACATCATGCGAACAGTCAAATATCAAAGATTCATGGCAAGGTATGCATCGAACAACACAATTACTTAACATAACAAGTTTACCTTACTTCCCTGCCCGAGGTCTCGATAACCTCAGGCTCTGATACCAACAAATGTAACCCCCTCGTCCCGGTCTGGCCGAATGACCGGTCCAAGTGAGCCACACGGGGAAAACCGAGCGAAAACCAATTAAGGTTCCCCCTCGGTTAGCAACCCTATTTTTTTTTCTTTTCTAGATGCTTGTATTAAATCCTATGTGAGGGAACACGCAGCGAACAAACACAGACACAAAACTCACAAGCCTGCAATTAAACAAACCAATTTTTCCATTTTAAGTAAGCCGTATCGATACACCTACAGAGGGTATCGATACGCATTGACCAAAGTCAACCCTTCCAATCAACTTAGAGAAGACCGTATCGATACACCCTTGAGCGTATCGATACTCCCCTCTCGGTCAACATCACTTGGTCAACACCGTTGGACCGTATCGATACGCTTGGACACCGTATCGATACGCCAAGCACTCTACAACTCCCCAAGATTTTAGAGAGTTAAGAGGGTATCGATACACCCTTGTGCATCGATACGCCCAGCCTAACCTGAATTTCAGAGAGTTGGGACCGTATCGATACACCCCACGTATCGATACGCCCAGCCAAAACTGTTTCCTCTGAGCAAGGCCGTATCGATACAGCCCTTGGGCGTATCGATACGCCCTGCACTGAAAGTCCACAAATCTTAGCTAAACGACCTCAAACACGACTCTAGATGCAACTCTCGACTCACCTAAGCATATACAAACACGTAGGCACACATATTTAAGCCAAGGGAAACATTCAAACATGGACTAAAACACTCATGCATAGCATTCAAGTCAAAGAGCAATTTATGCAATATTGACATACACAAGAGCACAAAAGACCTTAAAAGGAACAAGACAACTTGAAAGGTTTGCATTCATACACAAGGCAACCTAAGCATTCTAAAACATGCCATCAAACATCGAAACATTCATCATAGTGTGACATACTTACAATCCAAAACAACATCAATTAAATGAGTCACACATGCTCATACAAGACCTTTGCCACATTGCTAACTAGTACAAAATTACCACCGTACTTGAGTTACAACACTTGGAAGCCCTTCTTGCCTTGCTCCGAGCTAACGCCACACTAATGATCTGCATTGTTGAACATTGAGAGCGTAAGCTATAAGCTTAGTGAGGGTGCTCTAAAATGAAAGCAACAACAATGCAGGGTTCAAGCATGTAATCCCTAAACCTCATATCTAACATGCATAGGTAACATCACAAGTAGTCCTAGCTAGTCCATCAAGTGGCATAATATGGCATATTACCTCATACTAAGCACCAAGCATCAATAACAATAATCATGTTTCAACACCATATATCACAATATATGAACAAGTTAATTGGCCACTTTGAATTACCCCGATTGTGCGGATTTAAAACTCAACAACATTTTACCTCGGTGGGATTACACTCATCACCGGCCTTGCATGGACGGGATTCCACTCATCGCCACATGCCCTACGGATGGGATTCCACTCATCATCACGTAGAAGTAAATAAAAGCTTCCGGTAGAATATTACATTACCGTACTCCTCCTTAATGACTTAACGCCATCAAGGCCACGTACGTTTTGACTCAATTTGTGTGCACACTAATCCTAATGATCGATCATTTACAACCGGTAATTATTTAGTGCCAATTATCATTTACCACATCACGTTTTCCATCAATCATAACTCATGCTCATCACATATATATACACCTCATGAATATACATGTACAAAACAACCAAGATCACAAGAGCATAGTTAATTAAGCACAATAACATGTATGGATATCAATGGTTAACTAACAACTTGCATTAATTAAAAGTGGCCTACCAAGCACACTTTACACAAGCACACTACACATACTCGAACCAAACTTTAAGACAAGTTTAAAACCACTCACCGCCCTTCCTTAGCCAATCGAAACAACCCTCCTACGATCTCGTATTCGGCTCCAAAGCTCCTTCAACGTTTCTTCTTGCTTCTAACCAAACAAAACACACTTATTACACCACAATTCAATGCTAAAACTCAACTAACAACTCACTTCACAAACATAAGCCATATTCTTCAATTTCTCAATCCTCAATCATCCAAAAACTCAATTTTCGTACTCCCCAAACACCTTGCTGAAAACTCCACTTCCAAACACCCAAATGACCTCTAACACCTCCCAAATCACTCTCATATCATACCCTAACCATCAGCCCTTAGTTTTCAACATAAACTTCACCAAAAATCAAGTTTTAACACCTTAAAAATTTACCCTATGAGTTTATTACGAATTTTCATCCAAATTTAACCAAATTGACATATAATGTGTATTCCATCATGATTAAGCTAAATCCCAACTCAAAACATTAAAACAATTTGGAAAACCACCTAAAATCCAAACTTTAACATAAAACCATAATTTTTCAAAGTCTCATATTTTTGAATTTTAAGACCAAATATAGATAGAGAATAAGGAGGAGAGTCGGAAAACATAATTTACCTTTCAAAACGGTGTTGAAATCAAGTAGCACAAGCAATGAAATAGTAGCAAAAGATGAGAGGTTTTGGAGATGGTGATTTCACGTTAGAAAGAAATAGAAGAGAAGAAGAAGATGATGACTCTTATAATTTTAAAGTTATCTTACTTTAATTAAAAGTTTTGGGTAAAATCGCAACATAGGTCCCTCCCCTTTTATTAAAGCTCAATTACACCACAACTTAAGTTGAGTTGACTCTATTCAAATTTTATTAACTCGACTATAAACTCGGTTTACTCCTAGGCCCAAAACACGGGTGTTACACCCCTAGTAGGCGTGAAAGGCTCAGTTACCGCACCATTCCAAATGAGTTGAGTGGAAACACTAGAAACACAATCAAGAATAAGGTGCCGAATGTTCAAAGGAAAACCAATATCCTGCAACGTGTCATCAATAAACGCCCATTCCAACCTATCATAAGCCTTTTTCAAATCAATCTTCAACGCCATCCATCCCCTCTTTCCAGATTTCCTCTTCATCGAATGCACAATTTCCTGCGAAATTATAATATTATCAGAAATAGACCGCCAAGGAACGAAGCTGATCTGATTATCCAAAACCCAACTCGACAAGAAAGGCTTAATGCGATTAACCACCACTTTGGTCACAATTTTATACAGCACAGTGCAAAGACTTATAGGGCGAAACTGACTCATCGTTTCAGGCGAAGTAACTTTGGGAATAAGAACCATGAGCGTGCTATTAATAGAAGAGGGGGACGACTCGCCATCGAAAATACTCCTTATATACTGACTGTAACACCCACATAATGGGGTTAAAAAAATAAAAATAAAAAAAAATATATTAAATTTAAAATATCCCAACCACCCCACTTTATGACACATTTATTAGGTCTATCTGCCAAAAGAAAAAAAAATACCCGACTTTCTCTCTAGACCATTCATCTTCTTCACAAACCCTCTCTGGCTGTCGCTCCGCCATGCCTCACCGCCCAGCCGTGCGCGACACCACCACCATCGGCGTGTGCGCTGACCAACCCCGAGCCCAGCGCCATCAACCACGCGCGATGTCGGCCGGCCGTTTGCAGTAGAAAACATATCCGGAAGCTTAAAGGTTCGGTCGCTGCCGTTTTCCTCATTTCCGGCCGTTCCCGACGTCGGCTCGCCTCACCGTGGGCACAGTCGAGCTCCTCGCGTCCCGATCTACAAAACCCGACCGACCGATCGTGTGTCCGATGCCGGCAAGCCCTTCATCGGCGTCTTGTCTTTTCCGGTCGTTCGAGTGCGTTATAGGTAAATTTCGGTTCATTTCCGGCTTAATTTGCGTTGATAAGGATTATGTTGAAACCATGGGTGACCGATCTACATTTTTCTGGCAGAAATTGTGCATTAGGGACTCCGGCGACCACTCCGGCGACCCCCCGGTGACCGACATATTTGGGGTAAGTGAACCGGTTAAAGTAATGGTCTGAACCGGTTTGAACCGGTCTAAACTGGTTCGAACCGGTCTGAAGTGAACTGGCCCAAGCCCAGTGGTAAACCAAGCCCGTTGACCCGTTGACCAACCCGACCCGTTGACCAACCCGACCCGTTGACCGACCCGACCCGTTGACCGACCCAGTCAATAGTGACGTCAGCATGACATCAGCGTTGACTTTGACCACTGACGTCAGCATGACGTCAGGGTTGACCGTTGACCGTTGACCAAAAAGTCAAATTTTCCGAAAACTCATATTTTATGTTTTTCGACGTCCTGAGTCCGATTTTGAAGCCTGTTTCGTGAAATTCTAACCCAAAAGCCTCCAAATTGGACCTTGAACTCGAGTCTGCTTATGTATTTTAATAATCAGTTGTGGGCAATGTGATTAAGTACTGAAATTGGATTTTGTGCGATTGAAGGTATTCGAAGCTCCTTGTATTCGGGATGTAGAGGACGTCGCATTCGGGTTCGAGAGTGATTGTCACATCCCAAAAACCGGTCTAGTCGAAATTAAGTGCCAGTGACCGAATATTTTAAATAAATTATTCGATCTTATCTGAACCAATAAATATTATTCGGAGTAATTTATAATAGTTTATTATTATTATTAAAAAAAATAATAATACAAAGTGAAGTGGACGGCAACAAACCAACCACTCCACAAATGGAGACCAATTGAATACAAATTGAAATTGGAAATCAACTATTGAAGATAAGAAAATAATTGCCACTACATGTGGCTAGCAAATAAAGAAAAAGAAGTGGCTACTAAAATGCCACCAAAATTCCACTATATGTGGCAACAATGAAACAAAGCTTTATAACCACCCACGTGGAGAATTGGAAATAAAATTGAGAGCCGGCCATGCTTAGTATAAATAGGGATGGGTTTTCTAGGGGAGTCACTGCAAGAAACCAACGAAGCATTCGAGTAGTAAAAAAAAATATATAGGCGGTCCAGTATTTGATTGGTAGTTCGATATATTCGATATAATAATATCGAATATCTGCCGACGTCGGGGTAAGTTCAAATCCTTGGTTAGTCTAAGTTTCGGTATCGAATCTATTTAATGTTTTTATATTTATTCGATATTGTCTTATCGATTTTAATCGATTTTTATTAATTATCATAGTACACAAGGTCGATTCGGAACAGCCGTCAAGCCCAAGAAATAATAATAAAGTACCGGTCTGTCAAGGTGAGTGAAATAAATTAGAGTTGAGATTAGAGTCTCAACTACCTTTAATTTGATGTTAGTATTTATATTAAGCATGAAATTGGATTAATTAAGGATGGTAAAAGATAAGGGTAGAAAGGATAAATAAATTCGGATTTATAACCTGTCCTGTAGAAAACTGCATTTTTGAGCATGTTAGAGTCATTTCTGGAAAACGTGTTCTTCTACAAAGTTGTAGAGGACAAAATTTTATATGGAATAGAGGTATGATTTGCTCAAAAATGTTAAGTATAAGTCTCTGAATTGTTCTTAGAAGTTACGGGACTGAAACTGAATAATTGGAAACTGCTGGGCTTAATTATGAAATTCGAAATGTTTAAGGGGTCAAATGGTGTTAATAAATTCTGAAAATTTATGATTAGAACAGGGGATTCATGAAATGAATTAAATTAAATGGCCAAGCTTGAATTAAGTCTCAATTGGTAGGTTAAAAACCATTTAGATCACATATAGAATTATTAAAGAATAAAAAGGGGACTGTTTTATAGAAATTGATAAATTGAGGACTTACATGTCCTATTTTTGAGGTTGCTGGATTATAGAAATAATGTTAATACGTGAAGGTAAATGTGGTTAAAATCTCAAGATTAATGGTGTAGTGAAACATAGGTTAAATGTACACTAAAGTGGCAAGTTGAAAACAGTGGGCAGAATAGGTCTACGAGAAAGCCCGGTTTTCAAACAATAAACTGTATTAATAGGGAAATGATAAAATTATATTCCATACATAGTTATAAAGGTGTGTTTATAAGCTTTCCAGAATGGTAAAGAACTCCTTATTTGGAGTTGTGAGTAAAAAGATATGAATTTTTGAGTAAGTAAAGGTCATAAAAACAGGATAACAGTTTGCCCCTAAATCTGCATCAACATTGACTATAAAAATTCATTATAAATTGTATAAGAGGAATTAAAAGCTATAATTTATATGGTTTAAAAGGTTATTCAGTCTAGTTTCGTTTAAAACAAACGAAATCAGATTTTGAATTATAGAACATTTTATATAAATATTTCTTTGAGGAGAATGCAAGCTGCCTAATGTACTAAATGATATATTTCTTTAATGTTTGGTTAGAAAAGATGTAGAAATGAAGGAAACCACAAAGTTGGAGAATAAAGAAAATGTCTCTAAGCTTGGATTGAGGTGAGTGTAGATGCATTTGTCTCGGGTGACGCGGTGTCATTCCGATATTTGTTTGTATGTTCTGATATGTGAGTGTGGATGCATTTGTCTCGGGTGACGCGGTGTCATTCCGATCATTGTTTTTATGTTCTGATATGTGAGTGTGGATGCATTTGTCTCGGGTGACGCGGTGTCATTCCGATCATTGTTTTTATGTTCTGATATGTGAGTGTAGATGCATTTGTCTCGGGTGACACGGTGTCATTCCGATATTTGTTTTATGTTATGATATGTGAGTGTAGTTTTATTTAAAGTGTTGGGATTAGTATCCTAACCTTGTTATTTTTTTTAGATAACATGAAGAAAGCATGAAATGAATTTAATAATGATTGGTAAAATTTAAAATGATAAGGAAGAAGGATTAAAGGCAAAAATATTGATCTAAGTGTATATTGCTTGTTAGATAAGCATGCTTAGCATAAATATGATTAGTTGCTATGATGTGTTGATTACTTGAGCTATGTGAAATGTGACTAAATGATAAGCTTTGCTACTGGTTTTTTATGATCATAAAATGAAAATGATCTCATGTACTTGCTGGAATTTTATATTACCATGATGCTTGATTGATTATATGTATATGCCTATTGAAATGGTTAAATGCCTTTGAAATTATGAATGATTGACAAGTGAATGATCTTGTTAATAAAGAAAGATAAGTAAAGTCCTTGGTATGATTAGTGTCTATAGGTAGAAGGGCATGCCTTAGAGTCGTTGAGCTCCCCTGATCTTTGTTACAGGATGGTGGTTAGTCACCTATAAACCTGATAAGGTGGTTAGTCACCTTGATAATTGAATGGTGGTAAGTCACCATTGATGCCTATGCATCCCCTGTTATATGTTGAAATGAGAAATGGATACTTTGAGTATCTAATGTTACATGAAGACTCGATTACCTTGTTCATTAATCATCCAAGGCAAAATATTAAAAAGTTACATGACTTGAAAGATAAGTACTTAAATGATAAGTACCAATGAAATGAGATTGATATGCCTACTTGTCTTGTATATGCTAATGCTTTTAAATGATGCTTGTTGTTGTATATGATAATGTTTGATCGATACTTGTTGTATAAATGAATATAAAAGTATGATGTTTATGTTGCATCAATGGTTACTTGAAATAGTTACAAGATTAGCATGGCCCCTGTGCAAGGATGACACGCACAAATCAAGAAATGGTACCAATATATTATGTGTTTGATACATTATGCTATGTTATGCTCATGATATGATATTATGTTTTGTTATGAATATGAAGTATGCCATGTTATTGCATAATTAGCATGACATTCATTTTTTGGAAGCATGTTACATGACATAATATGTTCATTCATTGTCATTGGCTACCTCACTTAGACTATGTAAGTCTAATGCATTCATTGCATAACATTTCAGGTTAATGAAAGTAACAAATCGAGATCGAGATTAGTTGGAAGGTTGACAAGTCACTACGATTAAAGAGTAATGTGTTTTGTTCTTATAAACTCCTAGTATGGTGGCAAAGTAGTTAAAGTAATTATACTAATCTTGTGGGCCTACTATTGTGAAATCTACCTATGTTTTATATAAGATTTTAAAGCTATATAGACTATTGAGTTAGTAATAAAATTGACATAATTGGTAGTAAAACATTGATTAAAGGACTCTATGATTTTTGTGAGTTGTTAGGCTCATTTAAATATGTAAAGAATTTTAGTAAGATAATTCAAAAAGAAATAGATTTGAATACTTTACAAAATAGTCATTAAACATTACATCGTTTAATCAGATAGGTAAATGCCCTCCGTTAGTAATGAGATTTTACAAGCTAATAACTAGTAAATTTAATTTCAATATAATATCGCGAATTTCAGATAAGGACCCCTAATTTGTAAAAATTACAAATTAGTCCCTGAGTTTGAAAAAGTTTAAAATTGACCCCAATTCAAGTAAGTTGTTAATAAGTTAAGTGTTAAGTCTTAAAAGAGATTAATAAAATATGCCGAAATGATTTTTGAACTTTGGAATAAGTTCTGATCTCTAATATGTTATGTCACTAAAAGATTTATGTCTCCGATCTCCGTATTGTTTTCCGGTAGCGCCCTCTGACCCGGTTCTCTACCAGGCCGGGAAGGGGGTGTTACAGTGATCGAGCGGAGTATAATGGTCGACCGATATAACAAGTATTAAAGGTAATACACTACTACCTCTAGTATGCTTTAAGAACATGTTGGTATTCGGTTAATGCATGCATACATATGATGATGAGTACCGTTTATTCTGCTTAAGTCAAACCGGATATGAAATTGAGTATGATGACCCGGATAAAATAAAATGCTCGAACGAGAAAGTTAAAAAATGTAAGGATCTAGAGTTCAATAAATTAAGTAATAAGGCAGCTAATCTCCAAACCCAATTATTGACGTCAAATGAGTAAATGCTAGAAATATTTGGTTATGAAATTACGAAAATGCCCTTGAGGTATGAGAATGACTAAAATACTATTGGAATTGGAAGAGATCCAGAAATCTACAGTGGATATGGTAAAACAACTCGGTTCGTCTGGAAACCTCGATCTACTTGTAAAGTTATGGAAAACAAGAATTAAACCTTCGAGATTGTAAGGTGTTAGGTTTCTTTGAATTTGGAATAAATCTCCGAATGTAAATTTACGGAAAACTATCCATGCCTTCGAATTAATCAAGCGACTCAGAATATTGAATTGATTGAAATGGCTAAAAGTATTGGAAATGCTATTATGGTTAAAATTAATCGGAATGATCGTATTTGACAAAAGGGATGAAGTATTCTCGGACATCGAGGTTTGCAATTAACTGGAAGGATGGATAAACCCTTGAGTTCTGAATTGAATAAAGTGGTTGGAGGTACCGAAATTTCTAGAATGGCTGAGACACCCACGAATATTTAAATGATTGAAATACTACAAATGGTCCAATTGACAGTAATGATGGATATCTCGAACATCGAAATGACCGAAATTCCCCCACGATTAGAATAAGTAAATTACATCTGATAAAATTCTGGAAATGCTAATAAAGTTGAAAATGACTGAAATGCCCTTAAGGCTTGAAGCATAACTCTGGTATGCCAATCACTCCTGATATTAATGTAAGGTTGGAAGTTTCTCCGCACAGAATAATAGTTGACTACTCCGTGGCAAATCTTGTGGTGAAATATGAAAGCAACCGTTCAGATATATGATTCAGTTGGATGCATCAGAAGGGTTGGTTAGTACTACAAGGTTGGAATATGTTAGTTCGAATGGTTTTGGAGGCTCGATAAACTTCTGAAAATCTTAATTACTGTAAATCATAAATTCCTCATGATCGAGCTATGTTACAAAATCAGCTCTGATCTTTAAATGACCAAAATGCCCTCGTTGGCCAAAGTAATCAAAATAGCCCCGAACGTATCTGATATAGTGAAAGGTCTTGACGTAGAAATCTCTAAATGCCTGGTTGGGTACCTGATGAGCAAATATAATTTTTGAGCTATCGTTTACGCCTTGTTGGTATGAATTACCAAAAATGCACGTGTATGATAAAATGACTAAAATGCCTCTGGTAGGCTGAAATGGCTAAATCACTCATGATATGTCTAAACTCTCAAGATCTTGATGTATCATCCCCTGATTATCTGGTTTGAACCGTTAGTACAAACCCCTCTTTTAATAGAGGTCCCGTTTCAAAGATCCGTTCAATTGTCAAAAGTTAATGTGTTCTCTTCCTTAAATGTCAAGTATCTCCAAGTAGTAAATTGTTCCACCTAGTGTGTTCCATGTGTGCCACGCGCCTGTTTTGCATACTATTTTACATGTTATGATACCGATCACGTGCACTTGATTGACATATGTGAACTCACATGACATGTTTTATAAATAAGCATGACTGTACTGTATTTTTGATATATGCATATGCACCAGATATGACAAGCATGCTATATGGATAATGTATTACTAAAAATACAGTTATTGATTAATGAACTATTGATGATATGATTCACTGGGGTAATTGGGACATGATATGAAGCTACCTACGGCTCAGCCCTGATCCAGCTGGTAAGACCGTCCCGTTTACGGATCCTAGGCTTCGGCCAGGTCCGCCCGTTTACGGATCTTAGGCTTCGGCCAGGTCCGCCCGTTTACGGATTCTAGGCTTCGGCCAGGTCCGCCCGTTTTCGGTTCCTATGCTTCGGCAAGGGCCGCCCGTATTCTAAGGTATTCCTTAGGATGGTACCCTCGCCCAATGGGCACGGGTTAATGCCTGTACCTGATACCGCACTGGGGAAAACTAAATACTGGAGTATGGTTGGAGGGTAAATAAAGAATTGAAAATGTATATTACTGCTACTTGAAACATATGTATATGATATAAAAAGGTTTACTGCATTGTTACATTTCATGCATTAACGTTGCACTGTTGGAACACACTAGACATCAAACTCTCTGATTCCTACTTCGTATGTTACCAGCCTATATAATTCCCGTCTGATTCTCGATGATTGAATAAAGAACAAATACCGTTGTTCACAAGGATAATGTTACCCTGAAATATCGAAAAAGAAATGGAGGTTGTTACTGCGCGGAACATCATGAAAATGTTATGCCTACCATATATCTGCATGAGCTTATAGCATCTTCTGGTAGTTTTGTATTACTGAGCTTCTCCAAGCTCACGTTGTTTTTACCATCACAGGTTAAAAGAATATATCATGAGAAAATGGTTGACAGCAGTGTTCGGAGTTCTCTCGGCGTTGCTTTTGGAGTACAGTACTGTATAGTTAGTGGGCATGTATGTCATGTATTGTTTAACGACAATGTCTGTAAACTATTTTATGAAGTTTTCATTATGTGTTTAAATGACAACCCGAAATGATATTTTAAACAGAAGTGGGTTTTACAACTTAATAAGTGTTTTAAAAATGTTTTATGAGTATTTTTACCGTGGGTCGCTCTTGTGACCCTAATGTGACTTCCTAGGATCCGTTGTAACGCATAGGCGGGTCTAGGGGGTTACACTGACACACATTTGGCCCCACAAAATCCCAATTCCGATGATAAAACCCTGCATGCATGCCATCAATACCCGAAGCTTTCCACGAACCCTTATCAAACACAGTTGCGCAATTGTTCTTTAACAAATCATGCACAACGTTATTATATTCTTGGTAAATTACACCGGATACTACTAAATTATGTCCCTTGAGTCGAAAATACCACCGAATTTTAAAACTCTTCAAAACTAGCACTGAACTTTAATATTTGAGTCGAAAATATCACTCCACCGTTAACCGTTAACTCCTCTGTTAAGTCAAAACGACGTCATTTTGGTGCGGTTGTACCAACATAACATTATGTAATATTTTACCACAAATATTTTATATCTCAAACTAATTCAGATTAATTCAAATTATTTTATAAAATAAATAATATTAACATATAAAATATAAAATATATAATATTTTCATATATATATATAAATATATTATTTTTATATATTATTAATAATATAAATATATTATTTAAAAAACCCAAAATATTTATAAAAATAATATATTTATATTATTAATAATATATAAAAACACTAAATCCTAAAGTGTTAAACCACAAACTCCAACCGTCGAACTTAAATTCTAAACTTTAGAGTTTAGGATTTAAGGTTTAAGTATTTTTCATATTTGAATTTTATATTTTTTGAAAATAATATATTTATATTATAAATAATATAAAAATAAAATATTTTTATTTAAATTATATAAACTTATCTATTTAGTTCAACCAAATTATTTTATAAAAAATAATTCTATAAATAATATAAAATATGTTGTTTTTACATATATCAATAAAAATATATTATTTTTTAAAAACAAAAAATATTCATAAAAATATATTTATATTACAAATAATATATAAAAATTTATAAACTAGAAACCTCAAATCATAAAGTTTAGGGTTTTAGGTTTGAGCTTTGTAGTTTAAGATTTAAGATTTAAAGTTTAGAGTTTTTATATAATATTTATAATATAAATATATTATTTAAAAAACTCCAATATAATATATTTATATTATAAATATTATATACAAAATAAAAACAATGTACTTTTATTTTTATATATTTTATATATACAAATAATATGTTTTAGTATTTTTTTATTTTATAAAATAATTTGAATTAATCTGAATTAGTTTGAGATATAATATTTATGGTAAAATATTACATAATGTTATGTTGGTTTAGTGGTTAAGGTTTAGCTCTTTCTCTTAAAGGTCTTGGGTTCAAAACACCCTAAGTATATGGTCTAAAACGACGTCATTTTGACTTAACGGAAGAGTTAACGGTTAAGGCGGAGTGGCATTTTCGACTCAAATATTAAAGTTCAGTGCTAGTTTTGAAGAGTTTTAAAGTTCAGTGGTATTTTCAACTCGAGGACCATAACTTAGTAGTATCTGGTATAATTTACCCTATAATTTTTTTATTACTACCATATAGTCACCCTCCTTTATTTGGCCTGTTAAATAAGTCATGGAAACACTCATTACATTTATAGAGTATATATTCAATTCGAACGTAATTTAATTTTATCTACCTTCAATTACATAATTTTAATATAAAGGAGATTGTTTCAAGATTAAAAGAGGGTAAATATGATTTTTTTTAACAATAGAAATATACTGGATTATATTCAAAGTGAAAAAAATTACAAATGAATCACACCACAAACATTGAAAATTCATTGCGAAAACATAAAAACAATAAATTTCAAAGGGTGTAAAAGCCATGAAAAGCCTAACTCATCACTTTCTAGGTAAACTTGCACGATCTTCCTAATGAAACCCAACAACTTAATACTTTAATCACAACGCTCTATGAAGAAAGCAAATCTTTCCGTTGTTAGTTATTGGCATATCGACAAAACCATTTCCACAACATTAGACTTATTAAATATCACCTAGTAGAATAATTTCTTAAACTACCCTTTCAATTTTATAATTTAAGATTTTATTTTCAAAACATATTTTTAGAATAAGAAAAAGAATCTAATCCAAAATATATTCCGTAGAAGATGAAAGTTATTGATTTAGGACCATTGTCCCTTTGAATGATATAGTCCATTCTTTTATAAACATGATTCGAAATGATTTGTTAAATCTATAATTGTTCTTCCTCAAGGAAATTGGTAGGCCTTTAACAAAGTTTTCCTTAAACCCATAAGTGATATGTAATGAAAATTTAGGACAAGTCCTTTATCTTTAACTGTCAACTACCCTGCACCAACTGAATTGCCTTTTGCTACCGTAATCACTTTGCATATTCTTTTTTCTTTTTAATATTCTTTCTTGGGTCTCAATTTGTTCCAATTATATGTTGTAATTAATTAGTAATAACTCTATTTTAATTATAAAAATACCCATTAAATCAAGCAATGCTTGATGTATAAGAAACGGGTTAAGTTGAGAGGAGAACAACGATTATACCAAATCTTCGACTTGATCTCTTTTTAACTTGAAACTTATGTAAATACTTTACTTCGTAATCCAAGTTAATAATCTATACTTATCTTACGATTTACTTCAATACACGGAATTTTAATACAAATAACAATTATTAAATCGCACAATTTACAGCAACGATGATTAAAAATTTGTGGGGTAAAAGAGATTTATTGATTGGCCTAGTGGCCAAAAATGTTTATATTGTCCTATTTTGTATGAGTTCGAATTTCGATATGAGAATATAATCTCTATTTAATAAAAAAAGATTTGTGGGAGTAAAAGGGAAGATTGAAAGAATATAAAAGAATATACTATAAGAATATCAAAGTTTTGTAAAATCTAATGTGATTTCTTCGCGCAATTACTTGGTTGGCTCTTAGTTACTCAATTTTTTAGGTTAATACTAATTTAAAATTGTATAAGTTTAAATATAAGTTAAATTAAGTTGTAAACTTTTAAAATTTTATTTAAATACTTTATAAGTCTTTATTTTTAAATTAAATAATTTTACATTTCACAATATTTGATTGTAAATTTATCAATGTACGGTGATATATCAATCCATAAAGATACAAAAGTGCTCTTGGAGAGCGTTGGTGCAGGAAATTACATAAGCAAATATCTTCACTCATATTAGAACTCGACATTATTTATTATGGGGTAATTTAAAAAATAAATAAATAAATTTAGGGGGTTAACAATGGATTATACCATTTTTTTGTAGTGCCATGGCATATTTTATTAAATAATCATGTCAATTAGTGTTAGATAAACTTGTTTATAAGCTGAACTACCTTTCAAGCATGCTAAGTTAGTTCAAATTGAATTGATTTAACAAATATATATATATATATTTTATATAACTGGCTTAATTCAATAAAAAAAGTTAATAAATAAGCTCTTAAAACAATTTTTTTTTTAAAATATCCGATTTGAAAGAAGGGTTAATAATTAGAGGGGCAAGGGCGGGGGTTTGGTGGCATGCTCACATGCAAAAGCAAAATTAAGTTGAAGAACTTAATTTGATCACGCTTTCATTCAACCTCTAAATCTATTCCAACGATTTGGGGCATGTGTTGTTCAACAACAAAGCTATGTGTTATTTGTGACGTGTTCCATTTCATTACATTTTCATGCTCCCCTTTGGATTTCTTCAAATTTAATGCTTTTACCTGTAAACCACACCTCCCCCTAACTGTTTTCCTACATCCGCCTATTTTTATTCTATTTATGTTTCTATATTTATCGAATATCTCTTCAAAAAAAAATATTAGATGGACTCGGCTCACCACGTCATCCGTAGTTCTAGCCAATAAGGTCCATCTATGTCATTTTTACCCAAGGTGAATCTTCATCATTTTCTTGCATGTAAAAAATGAGTAGTTATTTAAAAAAGAAATTAACGTGTATGAACCTTATTGGCCGAGACTACGAATGACGTGATGAGCCGGTCCATCTAATAATTTCTCCTCTTCAAGAGTCGACTTTGCCATGGCGGATTAGTTTGGTAAATTCAATTTACCATTCGGTGACGAAATGAGGGTTTAAGTATTTGTTTTCAACAAAAAAAAAAAAAAAACTAAACTAAACATGTGGTGTAATAATAAAAGGGGTAATTTACAATTTTAGATCGCCAAACTTAACATTTATTTTTATTTACATCACAAACTTTTAGTTTAATAAAATTACATCATTTAATTTTTATTAGGTAAAAATTAAGTCACTTAAGTTGACAACGTTAAATAATTCTAATGTGAAAAAATGAAATAGACACTTATATTTAACATATTTTCGCATATTATCAATAAATAATGTTTATCGACAATATAAATATTTTTCTTATTAGGATTTATAGGAATTTGGATATTTTTTCTTTGAATTTATATAAAGTTTCAAAAATTCTTGCAGAAAAATATTAAAAGTTATCAATTAAACTTTAATGATGATGATATGTGAAAAATATGTTAAGTAAAAGTGTAAGTTTTAATTTTTTACATTAATATTATTTAACAATGTCAATATAAGTGACATAATTTGTAAATAATAAAAGTTGAATGATGTAATTTGATTAAATTAAAGGTATGTGATATAAAAATAATTGTTAAATTTAATGATTTCAAATGTAAATTACTCTAACAAAAGACGTTACTTTAATTTTAGGATTTATATCAAATACATTGGCAATGGAAACTTGTAGTTTTTACAAGTGCATTGGTTTTAAGGTATAGAGGTTTAAGTGTAGGGGTTTAGAATTTATGGGTAATGTTTAAGATTTAGGGTTTAGGTTTTAGTGTAATATGTTGAGGATTTATGTTTTAACTTACAAATCCTAAATTCTATTCACTATCACTAAATTGTAAGCTACTAAACCTAACACCCTAAACTCTACACTCTAAATTGAATCTCTAAACCTTAAAACTAAGACGCCTTGTAAAAAATTTTAATTTAAAATAATTATCCTTGATTTTAATTGATATTGTGCAATACCAAAGAATTTTATTTTAATACTAATTGACGTTAGGTTTGGACAACCGCTCCATTCCTCTTATAAAGTAATATGTCCTCATTAAAAATTCCTCTAAATAGGAAGAAAAGAGATACGAGGAGATTTAAATTAATACAAATTTAAACATAATTCATACTTCATGACAACTAAAGTCTTAATCTTCCATTCAGCCAAAATTTCATCGATTATGACTTTATAATTTTGCAAGTAAAGTTAAATAATTGATGCATTCTTATTTGATTAATTTTTATAAAAAAAAATTATTATTTTATTGAAAATAAACCTTGTATTACAAACAAGACCAATCGCTTTCACATCTAGGGTAGATAGTGTATATATATAAACTCACTGGAACGACTTTTGGAAGTGGATTGATGGCCGATGGGAACAAATTCTTAAATCTTTGACTTTTTTAAAATTTTAATTTTATAAAAAATGAAAAACTTTTGACTTTAAAGTGTACACATTTGTATCGAACGTAATGAAAGTGTAAAAACTTGAACGGACCGTCAAAATAAAATTTATTTATTAGATTTATGACTCGAGTCCACTATAACGTACGGCTAATGCACGGCGTAATACGTGGCCCGATGAATGCGGTTTATGGGTCCCACCATCCTAAATTTTGGTCCCCCTCCTTTATTTCTTCTTCTTTGAAATTGAAATTGGCTGGTTTGGGGAATCTTGATTCTTCAATTTCTTTAGCTTTGGAAAATAATCTCCAAAATTAACATCTGAAAACTAAATTTTCAAACCATGCATGCATGCATTAGCTGTTTTAATTTGACCATTTCCCACGTTTTCCTTATTCATTTTATCTGCTTAGTTAACTCTTTTTTTCTACATTAAAGTGTACTTTTACACATTTTTAATATTTAAAGTATTATTTTTCTCCATTCAAGTTACTTTTCTATATTAAAATATAAAATTACAACATAACTTCTTAATTTCTAAATTTAATTTAATTACGTTTATGTGTAATCTACGGTCTCAAAAATGTTACAATAATAATGTCAATCAAATTAATATTTAAAATTTCTATTATTCACGACTGACTGATAGGGAGCACGGTGAGCGACTGTTCAGGGCCCTTAAAAATAATTATTTTTATTTTTTAATTTATTAAATAAATTAATCTAACAATAAAAACAATTACCAACAACCAATTGGTCTAGTGAGATGAGATACTAGATCACTTAAGCAAGGTCGTTAGAATCCTAACGTTGTGAATGAAGTAAATTGAATCGAGATGGTCGCCCTCATAATGGTCTCTACATTTCCGATCTAGATTGATAAAATATTAAATTAATTGTTCAAAATATTGAAATATGCTTTCACTTTATAAGAGTTCATTTTTAAATTTTCTCATAGAGCTCCGAAAATATCCGAGACGGCCCTGCTATTATTATTATTATCATTATTAATTGTTTAAGGTAAAAAAAATAATAACAACTTAATTAAAAATGTATTGGCGCATTTGATTTTTTGTTACAACATTTTTTTCTCGGGAAATGGTTGTTGAATGGATATAAAAAGTAAACATATTTCCAATATCATAAATTTCCAAATGTATTTATTGATATAAGTTTAATGACTAATTTTACGTATTCTATTGGTCTATGTTAGGAGTAGACATTGACTATAAACTTTTAAAAAAATTACGAGCGACAATTAAATCATCGATCACTAATTATACTAAAAAGGAACTCTTACCTCCACATAATTCGTAAATCCTTTATTATATTTGAAATGTTATTTATTCAACAGAATAACATAAAAAATATTTAGTTATTGTTTTAAATAATCAATTCATAGAGAGATGTGCGGGTTAATATGCCATTAATTCTTCTAGTTGCAGTAATGAATTAAATGTATTTCTCTATTAAAAAAATAAACGTATTTTTGAGTAAAACTATGTGTTTTATATTTTTTTGGATGTTGGATGAGTGAAATAGATGATTGAGATTATTTTTTTTTATTTTTTTTCAAGTGATAATCTTCATATATCATACTGTTAATCTCAATCATTCAGTTCTCTCTTCCAACGATTCAAGAAACGTGTAAAACATAAAAAGCCTTACACTGTATAAAATGGATCTTATCTCATATCAGGGATGGACCGAGGTGGGGCTAGAGATAGTCGCTCCACCTAAAAATTTAAAATTCCTATACGATTTAGAATTTTTCTATATATTTTTTATTAAAAATCTATTTTTGCCCCCCTAAAAATTTATAAGTTCGCCACCTAACCTAAAGTCCTACGTTCATCTATGTGTATATATTACTATACATGTATATCACCCACCAACCTCTCTATAAAACTGTGTATTGCTTCAATAGAAAATCATAGAATTCTGTTACTCATTTTGAAAATTACTTATCATAAAGTCAATTATTTTTTAGTTTGATTAGTGTTGTTGTTATAACATTTGGAAGATTACACAAATTTGTATGTAAGGACGGTGCAATATATTACTATACATGTAGAATTTTAAGGTACGAAATTATAAAATTTTAAAAATGTAAAATTAAATATTCAATAAAAAAATACAAAAAATAGATAAATTATATAAGATTTTAAAATTTCCAGGATACAACCGCCTGCAACTTCCCCTTACCCATCCCTATGTATATATGTAAACACATAACAGTATTTAATTTTGAAGAATTAAAGAACTTGCGTGGTTTTAAGTTTAACTTTGAAGTATTGTATCGAGAAACAGTGATAGTAAGCGAATAAGTGGAATAATTGGAAGCAAATCTATGGCGCATATGTTGACCCCACTTTTCCCTCCAAACCAAGCTTCAAAAGAAGGGTAAATGGAATAAAAGGAAGATATTGTTGGGAGCAAGTAGGCAAAGAAAGAAGTGAAACACCCACAACTTGTAACTAAAGCAAAACCAATTGAATGAGATTACCGCCAAGATGAAACTTGTCCGAGTAAATAAAAAAAGGAGGGAAGTCTCACTGCTGTAATAATCAAGAAACAAAACTGCACTAATTAAGGAGAAAATCATACTCTGGAACTGCAAAATCCTCCACTTTTTTGACAATGTTCCCTCCCTTTTTCTCTCTCTCCCACTCCATAAATACCACTTCCCACTCTCACCTCTTCATCATCCCCTTTCAGACCTAATCTCTTCCTTTAGCTTCTCCCCTCTGTTTCTTTACTCAAATATGGCAATTTGGGGTATAACCGCCCTGGTTCCTTTGCTTCTCATTTTCCAAGCTGCTGAAGCCAGAATCCCCGGTGTTTACTCCGGTGGTGCTTGGCAAAGCGCCCATGCCACTTTCTATGGTGGCAGTGATGCTTCTGGGACAATGGGTACTTCCCAAATTATCCCAATTTTTTGACTTAAACCCAGAAAATGCTTTGAACCCTGTTTTGTTGATTTTCTCTCTCTCTGTTTTGGTGTTTTTTAGGTGGAGCTTGTGGCTATGGAAACCTTTACAGCCAAGGCTATGGAGTCAACACAGCTGCTTTGAGCACTGCTCTTTTCAACAACGGATTCAGCTGCGGCTCCTGTTTTGAGATCAAATGCGCCAGTGATCCACAATGGTGCCATTCTGGCAGCCCTTCCATTTTCATCACCGCAACAAACTTCTGCCCTCCCAATTATGCTCTTCCCAGTGACAATGGCGGTTGGTGTAACCCTCCTCGCCCTCACTTCGATCTCGCCATGCCCATGTTCCTTAAGATTGCCGAGTACCGTGCCGGCATTGTTCCCGTCTCTTATCGCAGGTAAACAAAAAGTCTTTCCCCTGTTTCAAGTTTCTAATCTCACGTTTCCCGAGAAACAAACATATAAACTTCGTCTTGTTCAGGGTGCCATGCCGGAGAAAGGGTGGGATAAGGTTCACAATCAACGGTTTCCGTTACTTCAACTTGGTGCTAATCACCAACGTGGCAGGCTCTGGGGACATCGTGAGGGCAAGCGTGAAAGGTTCGAAAACAGGGTGGATGAGCATGAGCCGAAACTGGGGTCAAAACTGGCAATCCAATGCCGTTTTGGTTGGGCAATCTCTTTCTTTTAGGGTCACCGGCAGTGATCGTAGGACTTCCACTTCCTGGAACATTGCCCCTTCCGGTTGGCAGTTTGGTCAAACTTTCACCGGCAAAAATTTCAGGATCTAAATTATAATTTTTATAACTAAGGGGACTTTTTGGGTTTAATTGCTTACTAGGTTTACCTTGGGGAAAGTGTGTGGTTAAGTTTGTTTTGACCGTGAGGGGAAATGGGTTCTTGCTTCTTTATGTAATTGGCTTTTTACTTTTTCTTTCTTTGGGCGAAAGGGGTGAGAAAGAGAGATGGCGAGGTTAAAAAAAGTTAAATGAAATGGGGCTGATGTGGCTTGGAAAAAAAAAGTTGTAGCCCACAGCTGTAATACTTTTCTTTTTACTATGTGTAATTTAATGAAAAAAAATTGTCTTTAATTTACTAATTTTTATTGGGTTTGTTTATTGATTGGGTTACTTGTAGTTTGAGATATTAATCTCATTTTATGATTTTTTTTGCCTTTGAAAGTATAGTGAAGATATTGGTAATATATTTTATCTATGGTAAAAATGGCTAAATATAGTGAAGAATCTAAACTTTCAAAATGGTTAATAAGCTAGGACGATCACTTTTTTTGTTGAAAACTTTAAATTATGATATAGTCTACTGTTTTTTTTAATTTTCTATTAATAATTTAATTTTACATCCTTCAAATCTTAATATAACTTCTAAAGAGTTTGCATACTTAAATTAGAATGATGTGTTCGTTGTTGTCAATAAGTTCCTAACATTTTCATATTTGAAATTCATGATTTTTCATAAAGGTTAATCGGAGTTATGTTTTAAAACACAAGTTGTGTAAATAAATTATATAACATTTTATATTTAAACTATAAAATTTAAACCTTAAATCTCTAACGCTAACATTTTAAATCCTAATCTCCACATAAACCCTTAAACCCTTAAATCGAAAGGCTGTTGTATCAAAGTATTTTTTAAGATTGTTCATACAAAATTTTAATCTTTTCAAGGGTTTTTAGTGTGAGTATGTTTGAACATGTTAGATTTTTTTTCGTAAACTACATGTCAATTGGTTCATGTTTGAGGTTCGTGACTCTCCCTCCCAACAATATCTTTTCTAAGATACAATTTTAAAATAACAGGTTTTATTTTCTTTTTTAAATGCTAAACTATTATTCTACCTTTTTAAAATATTAGAATCTTATATAAATAAACTCTAAAAAAAATTTATTGTCCTCTAGTTTATTATGACTTTGTCTTGACTAATCTGAATCTACCTGTGTCATACATCTGATTTTTAGTAGATGATTCTTTTAACAAAATTTTCTGTGTACACAAAGTTTCAAACTCAAAACTTTTTTAAACGATATCAATCTGCTTACCATTTGGACCAATCAGTCAGTAAATCCTTATTTAAACGCATAGCCTTTACTCTCGTGCATACATGAGAAGATGAAAAATTCGTTAAAATTGAGTAGATAAATCTTTTATGGAGAAAAGGAAGAGAGATAAGATAGGGTTCTTGATTGTTCTCTTTCATAGCCGAAAGGGGCTCATTGGATTCCTCATGTAATTTGCAATTCCAAATCTTTTTTGGACTACCTAAGGCCAAGACAAAATCAGGATAGCACCCATGTACTTTCTATCACTTTCGTTTTGGTATTGACTGTGTAAAATGTACGCATGTTAATTTGATGGGTCCACTTAATTATGATTTGAGTGATTTTTTTATTAGGGTATTAACTGAGTTCAACATTGATAAAAAAAAAAACTGAGTTCAACAGCTTGAATTCGATTTAACCAAAATTCGATTAATATTCGACTTGAATTGATTTTAATCGAATTTGAGTTAATTCGATTTAAACTCGAGATCTTAACGACTTAATTCGAGCAAGTCCCAATTCGATTTGATAAGTTTGTGAATAGTTTGTTAATTTTTTTTTTATAATATGTTAGTTTGTTGTATTTGTGGAATGTTACTTTGGACTTTAAATTTTAGAATTAATTCACACATTATTTTGATTTTTTTGTTAAATTTGTTAATTTATATTTATATTAAGCTCTATATAGTATCATTAGATTTTACATATATTCAAAAAAATAAGGTAAAAATTCTAGCAAGCTTAACGAGCAACAAGTCGAGTTGAGCAACAAATTTTTTTAACGAGCATGAGTAGGGTAAAATTTTATAGAGCTTATCAAGTATCAAGTTTAATCAAGCACAAATTAAACAACTTTCGAGTCGAATATTTCTCAGTTCGTGATCGACTCCCTCGATAAGCACCCATAGTTTAGATCTAATAAAATTTAATTTTAAAATTATTTACATTACATAATATTAGTTTGTTTGTTTTCATGATTTTTATTTATTACATATTCTGATCATATATTTTTTATTGTTCCTTTTTTAACCATGTCATATGAATTTTATTAAACACCATAAAAGATATTACAAATATAATTTATCAAAAAGAGAGAAAAAAGGACTAGTTCACTAACATTTCATACAAAAGTGAAAAGAAAAGCAAACCCTTCCATTGAGATTAATGTACCATCAAAACTTAGAAACTTTCATGAATCTTTTTGTCTTTAACTAAATGATACGCTTTACGAGATGAAAATGAGTGGTGAGCGAACCAAATTATCAGGCAGATTGCTCTATTGCACAATTTTGATTACATCGGTTAACAAACCATCGAACGAGGGGGGATCAATCTTTCCTATGACCACCGACAAAATCAAATCAGAAAGCTAGCGCCGTGAGAATCTCTATACGAGCACAAAACGACCGCTAAGGTATGCCGAAATTGTGTCAAACGACAGATGAAACGAACCACAAAAGCCATTGAAAAACATGATAGAAAAGTAGAGGAAACACGTGCAGGGATGGACCGAGGGGGGTTGGCGGGGGCGGTCGTCCCCCCTAAAATTTTAAAATTCCTATACGAGTTAGAATTTTTTAAGAATTTTTTTATGTATTTTCTATTAAAAATCTATTTTCGCCCCCTTAAATTTTTATAAGTTCGCCCCCCTAGAAATTTATAGGTCCGCCCCCTAACTTAAAGTTCCGTGTCCGTCCCTGAACACATGCCACAAAAGCAAAGATTTTTATTAAAATTAAGAAAATCAAACATGAAAGAGCAAAAATAATAATGAACACCGGTGGTCACAACTAATACTAAGACTGATTGCTGCCACCGGTTAAGCAAAAATGAGATAAGAAAAGTTTGGGGCGACAATGGAGAGAAAACTATGAAAGATAAAGATAAGATAAATCTCAATCAATTTCATTTAAATCGTATCTTATCTTATTTAAATATTGTTTTATTTGTAACATTTGAAATTCCTAATCTTTGTATAATTAAACCTCACTGTAATCTTATGTATACTCTCATTGTAAATGTTATTATTAATTAATGATACAAATCCTTTACATGGTAATAAGATCCACGTAAAAATTTTCTACTTGATTATCTTTTTTCCTCTTTCACTCTCCTTTAAACGGGGTATCATTTTATGGCTTCGTCTTCGACCACCAACAATTTTGTGTTGAAAGACAATGCACTTTCGGTGCATTATGGGTTAAAAGACAATGCACTTTCGGTGCATTATGGGTGTAATAATTTGGTTGAAAAAAGTGGAGTGGGATAATTAATTTTTGGTCCCTAAAGTTTAGGCTATTTACAAGTTTAGTCCCTAAAGCTCAACTATAAATAGCCTAGCCATTTGCCATTCTTACACATCCCAAATCATTCTAACATCCTCCCAATACTAGAGAAATTAGAGAGTTTTCATAGAGTTGTTTTCTCCTTTCTTATCAAGAGAGAATTGTCATTGTTTTCTCCTTGTTAGACTGAGGGAAGTTGTAATTCCTATTTTCTCATAGTGAAATTCTTCTACCTTGTCCGTGGTTTTTACCCTATATTATTTAGGGGTTTTCCACGTAAAATCTGTGTCTCTTTTATCTTCATTATTATTTTCTCAAATTATCAGTTGCGTTTTTGCTCTATCCGACGATCGTATTCCGCAACAATTGGCATCAGAGCCAGATTTGGGTGCGTATATCTACTTACCGTATTCTCTGTTGGTTGCCACTGAAAAGTGGATCCTCCATCATAAGAAAGTAAGTTAGATATTACTCATTCATTGAAGGTGGTGGGCACTATTCACGTCAAAAAGGTGAAATAGTGGGAGCTATCTGAAATAGAAGCTATGGCAACGAAATTTGATATTGAAAAGTTCAATGGAAGAAATTTCTCACTGTGGAAATTGAAGATAAAGGCCATCCTAAGAAAAAACGGATGTCTAGCGGCTATCAGCGAAAGGTCGGCAGATTTTACGGATAACAAGAAATGGAATGAGATGGACGAGAATGCTATTGCAGACCTTCATTTAGCATTAGCAGATGAAGTACTATCAAGCATCGAGGAGAAGAAGACAGCCAAGGAGATTTGGGATCACCTCGCAAAATTATACGAGGTCAAATCGTTGCACAATAAAATTTTCCTTAAGAGGAAATTGTACACTCTTCGGATGTCAGAATCTACTTCAGTGACAGAGCACTTAAACACGTTGAATACTCTATTTTCTCAGCTTACATCCCTAAGCTATAAAATAGAGTCACAAGAACGTGCTGAACTTCTGCTTCAAAGTCTACCTGATTCGTATGATCAACTCATCATCAACTTGACAAACAACAACCTTACAAGTGATCTAGTCTTCGATGACGTTGCAGCTGCTGTTCTAGAAGAAGAAAATCGGCGCAAGAACAAGGAAGACAGACAAGGAAATCTGCAACAAGCAGAGGCCTTAACGGTGATGAGAGGAAGATCAACAGAACGTGGCCAAAGTAGCAGTCACAATCATGGTAGATCAAAGTCAAGGAGTAAGAAGAATTTAAAGTGCTACAACTGTGGAAAGAAGGGTCACGTGAAGAAGGATTGTTGGAGTTTACCTAAAAACTCCAATCCTCAAGGAAATATGGCAAACACTTCAGATGATGGAGATGCTCTCTGTTGTGAAGCAGCAACAGCCATGGAAGGCAGAAAAAGATTTGCAGACATATGGCTTATTGACTCGGGAGCCACATATCACATGACCTCAAGAAGAGAATGGTTCTATAATTATGAACCTATCTTAGGAGGATCTGTGTACAACTGCAATGATCATGCCTTGGAGATTGTTGGCGTTGGAACCATCAAATTGAAGATGTATGACGGGACAACCAAAGTTGTTCGAGATGTGCGACACGTGAAAGGCTTGAAGAAAAACTTATTATCCTACGGATTGTTGGATAATAATGCAAGCAAGATTGAAACACGGAAAGGAATCATGAAGGTGTTCCATGGAGCGCTTGTGGTGATGAAAGGTGAAAAGATAGCTGCAAATTTATACATGCTGAAGGGAGAGACTTTGCTAGAAGCTGAAGCCTCTGTTGCCTCATGTAGTTCAGATTCTACCATGTTATGGCATCAGAAACTTGGACACATGTCAGAACAGGGAATGAAAGTCCTTGTGGAGCAAAAGCTACTTCCGGGTTTAACAAAGGTATCACTTCCTTTGTGTGAACATTGTATTACAAGTAAGCAGCATCGATTAAAATTCAACACATCAAATTCTAGAGGCAAGACTGTTCTAGAATTGGTTCACTCTGATGTATGGCAAGCACCGGTTACATCCCTAGGTGGAGCAAAGTATTTTGTCTCCTTCATTGATGACTACTCTAGGAGATGTTGGGTGTATCCTATCAAGAGGAAGGCAGGTGTGTTTTCAACCTTCAAAGTTTTCAAAGCGCGGGTGGAACTTGATTCTGGAAATAAGATCAAGTGTTTCAGATCAGATAATGGAGGTGAATATACAAGTGATGAATTTGATGACTTTTGCAGAAAAGAAGGCATCAAAAGACAGTTCACAACAGTATACACTCCTCAACAAAATGGAGTGGCAGAGCGGATGAACAGAACTCTGTTAGAAAGAACACGAGCAATGTTGAGAGCTGCAGGGCTAGAAAAAGCTTTCTGGGCAGAAGCAGTCAATACCGCCTGTTATTTGGTGAATCGGGCTCCATCAACTGCAATTGAGTTGAAGACACCGATGGAAATGTGGACTGGTAAACCAGTTGATTATTCAAACCTCCATATATTTGGAAGTATTGTGTACGTGATGTACAATGCCCAAGAAGTTTCAAAGTTGGATCCAAAATCCAGAAAATGTAAATTCTTGGGGTATGCTGATGGAGTAAAGGGGTATCGCTTGTGGGATCCCACTGCCCGCAAAGTGATTATCAGCAGGGATGTTATCTTTGTAGAAGATAAGCTACAAAGAAAAGAAGAAGATGATAGCACTGATAAAGAAAAGCCAAAGACTACACAGATACATGTTGAAAATGAGTTTGAACAGAGAGATTGTTCTGAAGCAGAACCAGAGCTCGAGGAATCAGAACCAGAGAATTCTAAAGCTCCAACAACTCGTCAATCAGATCGTGTGAGAAGACGCCCCAATTGGCACTCAGATTATGTTATAGAAGGTAATGTTGCATACTGCCTTTTAACGGAGGACGGTGAGCCATCAACATTCGAGGAGGCAATGAACAACTCAGATGCTTCGCAGTGGATGGCGGCAATGCAAGAAGAAATCGAAGCCTTTCATAAAAATAATACATGGGAACTTGTGCCACTACCACAAGGAAGGAAGCCAATTGGTAACAAATGGGTCTTCAAAATCAAGAGAAATGGTGACGATCAAGTGGAGAGGTATCGTGCAAGACTGGTGGTCAAAGGATATGCTCAGAAAGAAGGTATTGATTTCAATGAAATCTTTTCTCCTGTGGTTCGACTAACAACGGTTCGAGTTGTCCTGGCAATGTGTGCTACATTGAATTTACATCTAGAGCAGCTAGATGTTAAAACAGCTTTTCTTCATGGAGATCTTGAAGAAGAAATTTACATGCTCCAGCCTGAAGGTTTTGAAGAAAAAGAAAAGAAGAACTTGGTTTGCAGGTTGAACAAATCTCTGTACGGTTTAAAGCAGGCGCCGAGGTGTTGGTACAAGAGATTTGACTCCTTCATCATGAGCCTTGGATACAACAGACTTAATGCAGACCCTTGTGCTTACTTCAAGAGGTTTGGTGAAAACGACTTTGTTATATTGCTGTTGTATGTAGATGACATGTTGGTTGCAGGCCCCAACAAAGATCATATTGAAGAATTAAAGGCACGACTGGCTAGGGAATTTGAAATGAAGGACTTGGGACCAGCAAACAAGATTCTAGGGATGCAAATTCACCGAGACAGAAGTAGTAGGAAGATTTGGCTTTCACAAAAGAATTACTTGAAAAAGATCTTGTCACGATTCAGCATGCAAGATTGTAAGCCAATTTATACCCCTCTTCCTATTAACTTTAAATTATCCTCCAGTATGAGTCCTAGCAGTGAAGAAGAGAGGATGGAGATGTCTCGAGTACCGTATGCATCAGCAGTGGGAAGTTTAATGTTCGCTATGATTTGTACAAGACCAGACATTGCACAAGCAGTGGGAGTGGTTAGTCGGTACATGGCGAATCCAGGCAGAGAGCATTGGAATGCTGTGAAAAGGATCCTGAGATACATCAAAGGGACCTTAAATGTTGCATTATGTTACGGGGGATCAGACTTTCTTATCAGCGGGTATGTCGATTCTGACTATGCAGGAGATTTGGATAAAAGCAAATCTACAACAGGGTATGTGTTTACAATTGCTGGTAGAGCTGTAAGCTGGGTTTCAAAACTGCAATCAGTTGTGGCTACGTCAACAACGGAGGCAGAATATGTAGCAGCTACACAAGCCAGTAAAGAAGCAATATGGTTGAAAATGCTATTGGAGGAGCTCGGGCACAAACAAGAGAATGTCTCTTTGTTTTGTGACAGTCAGAGCGCCTTGCATCTTGCAAGGAATCCTGCTTTTCACTCAAGAACAAAACACATTCGGGTCCAATACCACTTCATTCGTGAGAAAGTGGAAGAAGGGACGATAGATATGCAGAAGATCCATACCGATGACAACATAGCAGATTTCATGACAAAAGCAATCAACACTGATAAGTTTACTTGGTGTCGATCCTCTTGTGGCTTGTTAGAGACGTAAGCAACATGGAAAGTACGAGGTAGAAAGAATGGTGTGAAGATATGATTGTTCCAATCAAATCTTCAAGTGGGAGATTGTTGAAAGACAATGCACTTTCGGTGCATTATGGGTTAAAAGACAATGCACTTTCGGTGCATTATGGGTGTAATAATTTGGTTGAAAAAAGTGGAGTGGGATAATTAATTTTTAGTCCCTAAAGTTTAGGCTATTTACAGGTTTAGTCCCTAAAGCTCAACTATAAATAGCCTAGCCATTTGCCATTCTTACACATCCCAAATCATTCTAACATCCTCCCAATACTAGAGAAATTAGAGAGTTTTCATAGAGTTGTTTTCTCCTTTCTTATCAAGAGAGAATTGTCATTGTTTTCTCCTTGTTAGACTGAGGGAAGTTGTAATTCCTATTTTCTCATAGTGAAATTCTTCTACCTTGTCCGTGGTTTTTACCCTATATTATTTAGGGGTTTTCCACGTAAAATCTGTGTCTCTTTTATCTTCTTTATTATTTTCTCAAATTATCAGTTGCGTTTTTGCTCTATCCGACGATCGTATTCCGCAACATTTTGTGCATCTCAGTGCACCGACCAATTTTCCAAACAAATTTATATCCGTCAACTTTTCTGTTTGGGTTGAGTTTATCGAATAATTTAGTTTAGGTATAAAAAGTTACTGATCAAGTAAACTACTCTCTTTCGTATTATTTTGCAAATATTCCATTACTTTCTTCAAAAACAGATTGTTCCTTGGATGGTGACAGATTCATTGTTGATGCAAAAAACACAAGAGAGCATATTTGGGGGTCGGATTTTATGCTTGATCGTATGCCTTTCTAAAATACTTTATCTAATGAAAGTTTTGTGTTTCGGATGTAAAATAAAAAACTTAAATATATGAAAAGATTCGAGTCTGAATAACATAACTAATATCTAAAACAAATAATACTAAATATCTTACGCGACTTGGCCGAGGTAGTGATAACAATTTCTAGTCTTTTCAATTTATGCAAAGATCAAATCGACTTAAAAGGGTGAAATATTGTAAACCATCCTAAAGATAGAACATTCAACGATTCTGAATTTTTTTTAATTAGGTAGAGAGAGATATTTATGGGTGTTCAAACGGTTAGTTCGGTCGGTGGGCGAACCGAATTACCCAAAATCGAATTAACCGAAATGTTTAAATCTTTAACCGTTAACCGAACAAAACTTTTTTTCGAAAAAATTAATCGAACCGAACAAATTTCGGTTAATTCGGTCGGTTTTCGAATTAACCGAAATTTATCATTTTTCCCTAATCAAAATTATTACACAATAAAAACTATTGGAAATACTTTTTAGTTCACAAAGATAATTTGTATTTAATTTAAACAATATCTAAACATAGATAAAAACATTAGAATTTTAGATTAAACATTAGATTTTTTATTTCGGTTAGAAGTGAGTTTTAGAATTTAATGGGCATGAGCTTAATATGAATAATATATTTAATTTTTTTATATTTCGGGTAATTCGGTTAATTAACTGATTTTGAACCGAATTAACCGATAACCGAACTTTGAAAAGTTTTTTAACCGTTCACCGACCGAAAAATGTTTGGTGGCCGACCGTTTAACCGAACTAATTCGGTTTGGTCGGTTAATTCGGTTTAACCGACCGTTTGAACACCCCTAGATATATCCCAAGACAAATATTAAGATTTGAATCCATACAAAATAGAATAATACGAACACCTTTGATTACTCGGTCAATTAATGAATCTCAATAATTCAAGATTTGATCACATTTCTACCATCCCTTCTTGGTTGTTTGGAAATAGTAAATATTCATTCCTTGACAAACCAGTTCAAAATTTAGTTCACATATACAAAAGGAAAGAGCTTGATCTTGATGAACCCAACATGGCCTCAGCAATATCTTGTGCAGAATTTGCCTCACCTGGATGGTAAATACACCTATTTATATCCATACAAAATCCAGTCCCGTCAAGTTCGGGCTTGGGTATTTTTGACCCGCAGGTTGACCGGCATGGTCCAAGTAAAAATTAATAATTTAAACAAAACTTTTTTTATTTAACTTTAATTACAGAATAATATAAAATTATATTTTGTTTTTAAATTAAAAATTAGTATTATGAATGGCCCAATTCTGGACCAAGAAAAATTTTTATAATCAAATTTCAGGCGGCCCATGTGCATCAATTGTGGCATGGGGTTGAATGTCGAATAAAGCTAAATATATAGAGAAAATATTTTATGTAACAGCAATGATTTTTTTTTACATGTGGGTCTAGTTTTAGTTTAGTGTTTAGAGTTATGGTACACCTATATTTTTACCATATTAAAAATCAATAATTTAATTTAAACTTTTGGGGAGTACTATCATGCAAAATTCTATAACATATTCATTTACAATAGTATTTTTTTTTACATATTTTATAATGTTTATGTTATTTTTATTTTAACAATCCAATTTTTTGTTTTTAACAATATAATATCACTCGTCGTGCATGTAAAATGTTAAATCTATCAAATATCTTAACATGTTAGTTGAAAATATCCACATTAAATAAAACAAATATATACATTTTTATTTACTCTAAAGTCTAAACTTAATAGCGCGCTTGAATAAAAAATAATGTGACTATTGAATTGTTAAAATGTTATTCATTTACAAAATTATAAAGATGTGTAATTATTAAATCGTTAAAATATTATATACAAAATTATTAACATGTGTGAGACTAATATATGTTGAAAGGGAGCAGTATTTGGCAAGTCCATGTGAAGAGTAGTCATAGTTGGGCTTGGAAAAAATTCCTTGGCTTATGAGATAATTTTGCTCTTGTTGGTAATTTGAATGGGAGTTTTAAGGCTAAGAAGGTGTGGGATGCTCTTAGGCACAAAAATAAAAGAGTCCCATGGTTCAAAATCATTTGGGGGGATTCTCTATTCCTCGCCATTCGTTTATTGCTTGGCTTGTGTTGCAAGATAAGCTACCAGGCTAGGATGCAAGTATGGGGGGTAGTGTTGACCTGCAATGTTTGCTATGTGATACGGGTATCGAGTGCGGAGATCACTTATTTACTAAATGTGTTTTTTTAAAAGAGTTTGGGATGAAGTCTTGCATACTGATATTGAATCTACTTGCTGAGTAGATATGGTGACTTGGGTGCAAATGAAGGGTAAGGGGAAGTCTTTATATGCTGTTATTGTTCGCATATCTTTACCATATTTGGCATGAGAGGAACTGCAGGTTGCATGTGACTAGTCCTAGACATGTGGATAATGTGGTTACGCTAATTCGTAGGGATGTTGGAATGAAGCTCTCAGGTTGCACTAAACTTATTCTTTCTTCTCCTAGTCTTGCTGCAGAGTGGGGGCTTGTATAGCTTTTTACTTTAATTTTTTGTTTTTGTTTTCTATAGTTGGTTTTGGGTTTATAGTTTGTAAATTATAGTTATTTTTGGATGAATAAAATAACTTTAATTTATCCAAAAAAAATAAAATAAACGAGATGATTTGAAAACAACTGCAAAACTGAATGTGGTTATGAAATAGTTATAATAGTATTATACAAAATTACTAACATGTGTAAATTTAATTTAATTTGTTACTAAAACTAATGGGTAAATAAATAAATAGTATCATGGTTCGAATTAAAAATACTAAAAAATATATTATGGTATGATTTGAAAACAACTGCAAACCTGAACCTTCTACAAGTTTCTATATAATTTCAATTTTTTGTGCATAAAATTGGAATTTTTGAGAAAATATGTTATTAAATCTATGTTTGGTTTGGATAAAAATTAGGAAAAAGAAAGGAAAGTGAGGAAAGATAGAACATTTCTCTTGTTTTACATATGTTTAAAGTTAAAAGACGAAAATAAGTCCAAAATTTGTTTAATTTTTATTTTAAAAATATAAAAGAATCACACATCTTTAAATATATTGTTGACTTTTGTTGCTTTGCCATGGGTTTAGGGTAATGTCTGTGGTTTTAATGCAAAGGAACTTTCATTTCTGCTTCAATATTAATTGAATTAGTACTCAATATCTGTAAAAAAAATAATTTTAAATTTAAGAAAAGATATTACATTAAATACAATTATATAGAACTAATTATTAAATATTTAAAAAATAATGGCATTTAATAATTTTTAAACTAGAACCTTATCTTGATACTCCCTTAATATATCTTATCGACGCGGACGTTCAAGATAAAACACAATATTTTATGTTACGACCACCGCACCACCCAGTCCCTTGGTTGCTAGAAAAACAAAGTCTCAACACGAGCAGGTCGACAATAAGAAAGTGAAGCATCCAGACAACGATGAGTGTTTTCTTATATTTACTTATCAAATATCTGCCGCTTGAATTTCCAACTTAGAGAAGTTCTAAATAAATAATAAAAATGACTAGAAATTATCTGCCTTTTTTGTGCTCTTTTTATGTTTCAATATTAAAAAATAGGGTTATTGTTCAAGTTTAGGTTTATGGTGTAGTTTTAAGATTTAAAAATTAAGATTAAAGTGTAGGTCGATGATGAAGTCAGAGTTAAATATCGAAAGAGGACAAAATTATTGAACTTTAAAAATATAAGAGTTTATTAAGTATTTTAATTCAAGATTGAGTGACAATGTCAAATATTTAAATTTTATAGGGATCTAAATTATCATTATACCGAAAAATTGAAGGGGTCAAATTAAAATTCTAGATAAATTAATTATAAATATTTTTTTAAAAATATTTAATATGAATTTCTAAAAATTTGAAGGGACTAAATTAATTTTTTAAAAAATAAGGGGCTAAATATAAATTTTTTAAATTATTAAAAGGGCAAGGCTTCCTTGGACCTCTATTATGCTCCGTTTCTAGTGTAAAGTTTAATTTTTTACCATGAAACACAAAAAAAATTACACCAAAAAGAATACATGACTTTTGTTCCATGAAGATAACTAGAGGTGGCAATCGGGTCATTCGGTTCGGGTTCGGTTCGGGTCGTTTCGGTTCGGGTCATTTCGGGTCTATCTAGAATCGGTTTAGATTCGGTTCGGGTCGGTTCGGTTCGGGTTCGGGTCTAATTCGGGTCTGTGATGAGTCGGATTTGGTTCGGGTATTGGATCGGGTCAATATCAGATCGGTTGTTTTCGGGTCGGGTCAATATCGGATCGGTCGCTTTCGGTTCGGGTCAAAATCGGGTCGTTCGGGTCGCTTTCGGTTCGGGTTAAAATCGGGTCAATTTCGGGTCGGGTCAACATTTAAATTTTTGGGTTAATTCGATTTGAGTTGGGTTAAAGGTTTGAGGTTTAGTATTTATGGTTTAGTTTAGAGTTATTGGTGTATGAGATTAATTCTGATTCAACTTGTTAATCTATGCATTTGAATTTGATTAAATATTTAAATCAAAGCTTCATGTATAATTATATTAAATCAAAGTTTATAATAATAATAATAATAATAATGTCTGAAATGAATTAATTTATTAAACTTAGGATCTAATTGAACTAACTAAAATCTAAAAGCATAAATCACGGACATAATTAAAATAATTTTAAAACTAAATGTGAAATTTCAATTAAATTAATCTAAATTGAAACTCAATTAAATTAATAAAAATAGAAAGACAATTGGTAAAAATAGAGAGGGAAAAAACAAAATTTTGGAGGGAAATAAGCCACCAATTTTTTAAGCTAGATTGAAAAAAAAGAAAAAGACAATTGGAAAAAATAGAGAGAGAAAAGACAAAATTTTGGAGGGAAATAAGCCACCAATTTTTTAAGCTAGAGATTAATTACTTTTTAGGTCATGTTGCATTTAAAATGTTACATTTTAGTCAACTTTAAGTTTTAGTTTAATTTAATTTAGTCACAAGTATTCCCACGGTTTAGACTTCGGATATAGAAATCCCCTCCCAGTAGTGATATTTAGTCTCTAAAAATTTACTTTTAGTTGAAATTAACTAATCTTTGTAATTTAGTCTATTAATTTAATATATTGATATTTTCGTTCATTTTAATTTCAAAGATTTAATTTTTAGCCAAAATTGACCCCTATTTATTTATATGGTATAATTACAAAATTGGTCATTGGACTCTCAAATTTCTCCACTTCCAAATTGTCAATTTAGTCTACAATTTCAATTTTATGCTATATTTTATGATGAAATTATAAAATTGGTCACCAAGATCTCAAATTTCTATACTTCATTTTATTATTTATTATATTGTTAAAAATAGATATTCGGGTCAAAATCGGGTCATATTCGGGTCAAAATCGGGTCGATATTCGGTTCAGCTTTCGGTTCGGGTCCATTCGGTTCGGGTCCATTTCGGTTCAACAAAAAAATTCGGTTCCGATCGGTTCGGTTCGGTTCGGGTTTCGGGTCAACTCCGAATCATCATTTCGGGTCAAAATCGGGTTTCGGTTCGGGTAATTCAGTTCGGGTTTCGGGTCTCGGGTCAAGTTTGCCAGGTCTAAAGATAACCTTCGCTACTTTCTCATGTTAAGAGTTTAATTAAATAAGATTATTAAAAACAATAATAATGATGATACAAACAGAAAATGGTTATTAAAATCATGAGAAAATTTTACGAACGTTACGGAAATTTTTGAAATTACATTCGTCAAATAAAATATAAATTTTGACATGTTCAGTTAGAGTTATTATTAAAGAATAAAATCAGCACATTTAGCCGGTTGGTTAAACTACTCATCTCTTTTTTTTTGTATTTTTTTATATTATGGGTTCTAGACTTATTAAGAGCGTCTATTACTTCTCCTAGAGCTTCCATTCTTCTCCCCTCTAGGTAGGATTAGAATTAAAATTTGTAAAAAAATTATTATTAAAAAATAGTTTAATATTTACATGTACTTTAATCACTTATTTTTGAAATAACTTTGGATTATTTTTAATAAAAATAAATTATTCTCAAAATTAATATATTTTTAAATTTAAACTGAACTTTGAATACTTAATATACAAAATTGCATATTTACATAATATACATTTACTACGAATTCTAGTTTTCCCTATATTTTTATACATTCCAATACAATATTACTATTTTTATCAATCTCCTAAACAGTCGATAATTCTTCATTTCCAAATACTATACAAAAAAAAAAACCCATGCAATCTTAAAGATGAATACGATGAAAGACTTGCCTTTCAAATAACTTATTGCCGAATTCAATTCCTCCTCCTAGCTCATAACCATTACTATGTTTTTTCAATTAAAAATACTATTAAATAATAATAATAATAATAAAAAGTAAAAATGATAATTTTCGTTCAATATATTAACATAGCCTCCTTTAGAAAAATAATATACTATGTATAATTTTGTAATATATTGATGTGATTACATAGTAGTATTTGTTCATATTTTTTCTTAATTTTTTGACAACACATATACACCTTACAGCCTTACACACAAGTGCTCAAACGTAAGTCTCCTAAGATGAATATTATCCTCTTTTTTAGTACCCTAACTATTATTTTTGGTAAAATTGTATATAACGTTATATATTTTTTTTGTTATGGTACCCACCATTAAAATCTAACGGAGATAATGGTGCGACTTGATATAATCATAGTTTTAGTCCAAAACACTTTTATATATTATCAATTTAGTCCAAAATCCATCAATTTAAAACATCATCTTAATTTTGATTGAATTTTGTCTCATTCTTTTCCCACTCCTTGTATTCTCGTCGGTATCTCGATCGTAGAGTTTGGGTCCTCCAATGAACCTCGCATTATCCTCCAATAGATATGTAAATCCTAAAGTTTTGATCATCCCTAACGTATTTTTTAACCTCCAAAACTCAAAAAGTGAAGAAGAAGAAGAAGAAGAAGAAGAAGAAGAAGAAGAAGAAGAAGAAGAAGAAGAAGAAGAAGAAGAAGAAGAAGAAGAAGAAGTTTACAATTTTAATGCAATATTTAAAATAAATTTAAAATTGATAGTATTTTAAACTAAATTGATAGATTGTAAGTTTTTGGACTGAAACTGTTATTAATCCAAGTCACGTCACCATTTCTGTTAATTTTAAACGACAGAAGTACCAAAACAGAACAAAAACGTAACATTATATGCTATTTTGTCAAAAATAATAGTTGAGATACTAAAACAGTAACGTAGGCATAATTAATGTATTAAATATGTAGTTTTCGAAAAATTATATCATGGGTGATTCCCACCACGTCATCCATGGGACCAACCAATGAAAACCACCCACTTCACCATGATTTTTCCATGTCATTTTTTCCAACCAATGAATCTTCATTAAAATTTAAATAATGATGAAGTGGGTGGTTTCCATTGGTTGTCCCATGAATGACGTGGTGGGAATCACCCATAATATAATTTCTCGTAGTTTTCCCTATATAATTTGTAAAATATATTTAGAAGATTAAATAAAAGGGAGGGGACAAGAAAACTGGCAGGGTAATTAGGGTGGCCCAAGAGCAATGAATACAATTGGTCTTCTCAAGAACCTTTGAAATTTCATTCCTATGAATGGTTAAAGGCAAAGTGCCTTTGGATGGCAAACTACTTTTATTATTATTATTATTTTGTTGTCAAATGAGGTGAGCCCCCTTGTCCGGATGGAAATCCTCTACCCCTTTTCGGTGCCCCTACTTATGCCCCCACACTCAAAATTAGGTTTAGAGTTTAAGATTTTAGGTTAGGGGTTATGGTTAGGGTTTAGAGAATTTAGGGTAGGGTGTATTTTTTAGGGTATAAAGTGTAGGGTATAGAATTTAGAATTTAGGGTTAGGGCTTGAAATTTAATTTTGTTGTGTTTTTTAGTGGTGAGAGTCTGTTGTGCTTCAGAGATAGAATTGTTGTACCGGAAGATGTTGAGTTGAGACGACAGATTTTGAGTGAAGCACATTCGAGTCCCTTTTCTATGCATCCGGGTAGTACCAAGATGTACCGAGACTTGAAGAATGATTACTTCTGGGTTGGTTTGAAGAGAGATGTAGCCGAGTATGTGAGCCGTTGCATGGTCTGTCAGAGAGTGAAGGCGGAACATCAGGTTCCTTCAGGTTTGCTACAGCCTTTGAAGATTCCGGAATGGAAATGGGAGAGGATCATCATGGATTTTGTATCAGGGTTGCCTTTGTCTCCTTCGAAGAAGAATTCAGTTTGGGTGATTGTTGATAGGTTCACTAAGTGTGCTCACTTCTTAGCAGTGAACACTACGGATTCCTTAGACAAGTTGGCAAACTTGTATATCCGCGAGATTGTGAGACTTCATGGAGTTCCGAAGTCTATTGTTTCGGATATGGATCCTAGATTTACTTCGAGGTTCTGGAATTGCTTGCATAGTGCTTTGGGTAGCCGTTTGCATTTCAGCACATCGTATCATCCTCAGTCCGATGGGCAGTCAGAGCGAGTGATACAGATTCTAGAAGATATGCTTCGTTGTTGTGTGATTGACTTCCAGGGTTCTTGGGAGAAGCACTTACCGTTGGTTGAGTTTGCCTACAACAACAGTTATCAGTCTAGTATTCAGATGGCACCTTATTAGGCTTTGTATGGTAGACGGTGTAGGACTCCGATTTGTTGGGCTGAGACAGGTCAGAGATTGTTACCTATGCCAGACTTGCTTAAGGGAACCACAGAAAAGGTGAAGTTGATATGTGACCGCTTGAAAGCAGCTTCCGATCGTCAGAAGTCTTATGCAGACTTGAAGAGGAAAGAGGTTGAGTACTCAGTGGGTGAGAAAGTATTCTTGAAGGTATCTTCGTGGAAGAAGGTAATGAGGTTTGGCCGGAAGGGCAAGTTGAGTCCGAGGTTCATTGGTCCGTATGAGATAATTGAGCGGATTGGGCCTGTAGCTTATCGTTTGAGGTTACCTTCTGAGTTAGAAAAGATCCATGATGTCTTTCATGTGTCTATTCTTAGGAGATATAGATCAGATCCTTCTCATGTGATGCCCGTGGAGGAGATAGAATTAAATCCGGATTTGTCCTATAATGAAGAGCCCGTTGAGATACTTGCTTCTGATAGCAAGGTGTTGCGTGGAAGGACCATAGAGTTGGTCAAGGTGTTGTGGAGACATAGAGGTGTGGAAGAAGCCACGTGGGAGAGAAAAGCAGATATGGTTGAGCAGTTTCCGTATTTGTTTCCACCAGGTAATTTCGAGGACGAAATTTCCTTAAGTGGGGGAGAGTTGTAACACCCGGGTTTAGGGGTTAGGTGAAAAATAATATTTTAATATTATTTTGGGCTCGGTTTTATAATTTAAATATCATTCCGGGTTCTCGATTTCAATTTATTAATTTAAGTTAACCATGTTTTGAAATTTAATCTCAAATAGCCATAGTTGGTGTGCCCTTGTGAATACCCCATTTCATTAAGGGCAAAAGAGTCTTTTAGCCTTGAATTTAAACAAACATATTAAAAAGAAGAAAAACCCAACTCCCCATATTCATCTTCTTCTCCACCAACGTGAAGAAGAAGCCCTCACCCCTATCTACTGTTCCATCCTATTTCTCACACTTTTCAGCCCCAAATCGAAAGGTAATGATATTTTTGACTTCCCCTTACTCCCCTCTCTTTAAAAGTACCTTCTATATTCATTTTCATGTAGGTTCTAGAAAATGGAATTTTGGGAAGTTTGGAATAAAAATGAAAGCTTTATGTAGTTAAAGTAAATGTTTTGATTTAACATGTTTAGTTATGATATAAGGAGGTCAAATGGTATATCATATATGAATTTCTAATAGTTTTGAGCAATTTTCGGATTTGGGTTTCCAAGGGGTTTTAGGAGGGTTTTAAAGTGGTTTTGGGGGTGGTTTGATGTTGTTTTTCGAGGGTTGTTGTTAGTATGATGTTTGAAGATCATTTTGGGTGCGATTGATGATTGTTTGGGTGCTTGAAATGAGAGTTTTCAGTGGGTCAAGTGGGCTGCTCGAAAATCCTGTTTTTGGTCTAGTTTTGAGTGTTGAATGCTTGGTAATGATAATCCGGGTTAGTTTCGATGACAAGATATTGATTGTGGATGTTTTGTTTGTGTTTGGGATTGATTAGAATCAAGTTTGGGCACCGGTGAAGCATCGGAAGTGAATCCGGGAAATTGAAGACAATTGCTTGCTTGGTCTTGAGCTCGGGAGTTTAGGTGAGTGGTTAATTGTTTTAAACGGTTTTAAATTGGTTGGTTCGAGTATGTGGACTAGGTTGGGCTTGGTAGACCCACCTAGAGTTAGGATTAGGGTGGTAGCCTAATCCTAAACTTGATCTAGAGCCTTTGGTTGAACTCATTATATGGTTGTGTATGTCTCGTATGAACTGTGGTATGAATGTCTATGTATATTGCTTTATACATGTGAAATGAGATTTGGACTTATGATGCTTGAGACATACATGATGATAGTTGTTGGTGAGTGCGTGCTAAGCACAAGGTTATTGAAATGAGTAATGTGAAGTGAGTAAATATTGGCACTAGTAAACTTAAATACAAATGACCGATCATTAGGATGTTAGTGTGTACACATGAGTCAAAAGTCGCGCGTGGCCTTGAGTCACCAAGGAGGAGTACGGGTACGCCCGGAAATGGTATTTAAATATAGTCGGTGATGAGTGGAATCCCATCGACGGGGCGTGAGGATGAGTGGAATCCCCTCCGCGAGACCGGTGATGACTGTAATCCCACCGTCAGGTAATGGTTGTGTTGTTGGATGTGAGTCCCAACAGTTATCCGTGTATTTGAGTCTTAACTAGGTGCCAATGTTGATTGATATGTGTATCAATGGGTTGAGATATATGAGCTGTTTGGATGTTTAAATGTGATTACATGTATGGTAGTGTTGAGCTCATGATTAAGGCATATATGTGATATATACTGCTCATGCATCTTTATCTTGTGGACTTTTGGTAAATGTAAATTGCCTTGGCTAGATCGTGCTCGGACCCTGCGATGTTGAGGTTTGTTCTTTAGAGCTTACCCTCACTAAGCATCATTCCTTACGCTCTCTTTGTTCAACATTGCAGATCCTTAGTTCGTGGGTTGCTCGGGCAAGTGGAGGGCCTCCAAGTGTGGTTTTTGGACTTGAGTTCACCAAGTATGGATTTTAATGCTAAGACATGTAATAGTTTAAGCAATGGGATGTGTAATGTTCTGTTGGATAGTTGTAGGTTGTTAGGAGCATGTTTAGACTCCTTGATGCCTTGCTTTTGTGTGGTTGGTATTGCCTTGATGAATGTTAACTCATGCCTAATTGCTTACTCTTGTTGAATGTTAGCCTTATGCCTAAGAGGTTGCCTTCATGTTTGAATGTTGATGTATGAACTTGAATGCTTGGATGCCATCTTGGGCCTATTGCATGATCTCCTTGATGTTTATGCTTATTGAGGGTTTGTATGGCTGCTTGGTGGTATACGAATGTTGTATGTATGTTTGGTTGGGGTTAGGAAAGTCCTAAATTGCATCTAGGTCCGAGTCTTGTTCGTTTTAGCTGAGTTTGAGAGTTTTTGTTGTGCAGGGGTATCGATACGGTTGGTCCAGTATCGATACCGCCTTCTTGTTTCAGGCCTCGTGTATCGATACGCGAGGGGGCGTATCGATACCTTTTTGGTCACTGGAGCTACTGTCCATTTCGGTATCGATACGGGCCTCTGGTGTATCGATACCGTCATCATAGCATTGACCGTGGAAAGTCAACCGTTGGGGAGGGTATCGATACACTCCTTGGGCGTATCGATACGGTCTCCACTGGTTGACTCTGACCAGTTGACCTAGTCAAGGGGTATCGATACACCCCTTATGTGTATCGATACCACCTGCAGTATAAGCTTAAAATTGGGCTGTAACATGATTGTTTGAGTTTGTTCGATTGATTTGTATATGTTGTTCCGCTGTATGATCACTTAGGGTTTAATATCTATTTAGACAAGATTATAAAAAAATAGGGTTGTTAACCGAGGGGGAATCCTTAGGGGTTTTCACTCGGTTTTCCCCGTGTGGCCCACTCGGACCGGTCATCCGACCAGACCGGGACGAGGGGGTTACACTTGTTGGTATCAGAGCCTAAGGTTACCGAGACCTTGGGCAGGTAAGTGAGGTAAGTTCAAGTTTTTGCTTGATATGCACGGTGTTTGCTTGCTTGTAAGAATGGTTGCTTGTTTGACGAGTATGTTGCTTGTTTTGTTCAAAGCATGTGTGTGTGAGTCCCATTGCTACTATTACATTGTAAAATGGTTTTGTTTTAGTGAGGGAACGTACTTGAACACTTGGAAGCCTTGCCTTGCTAACCCAACTTGTATGTTTTGTTGTTGTGGTTGTAGTTAATATTTGTGAGAGCAATGTCTAGACCGAGAGGTAGACCGAGAGTGGTTCGTCAGGAACCACGGGTTGCGGCTCCTGTTGAGCCGGCTGTTGGAGTGGAGGCTCATCTAGAAGGGCCGGTGGCTGCGGGAGTTGGCGCTCCACCACCACCACCTCCACCACCACCACCTCCTCCACCTGGAGCTGGAGGTGAGGATGGAGCCGGAGGAGATGGACCTCAGGGTGGCCAAGGTCCAGCTGGAATTGATATGACTCCGCTAGTGCAAGCGATAGCGGGAGCTTTCCAGGCCGCAGTTGCGGGAGCTCAGGCTGCAGCTCAGCCTAGGTGTGATGATGCTAGTCTACCGTTGGAGAGGCTCCGTAGCTTGGGAGCCGAGGAGTTTAGAGGATCTACTCCGGAGAGGTCGGAGTTGTGGTTGGAGAAGACGGTTCGTATCTTAGCTCAGATGGGTTGTGCGGGCGCACGTAGATTGGGTTGTGTGATCTCGTTGCTTCAGGGTGATGCCTACACCTGGTGGGTCACCATTACTGCCGGGGTTCCAGAGGCCGAGATAGATTGGGACTTCTTTGAGTTTGCTTTCCGGAAGAGGTACTTGGGACCGAGGTACCTAGATGAGAAAAAGAGAGAGTTCATGGCTCTCACTCAGGAGGATGCATCTGTGACTGATTATGAGATTCGTTTCGTCCGTCTGAGTCAGTATGCTCCAGAGTTAGTGCCTACTGAGAGGGCTCGATGTGATCGTTTCAGATACGGGCTTCATGAGGAAGTTAAGAGGTATACCTTAGCTTCAGATTATTCTGACTTTGATGTCTTGGTTGCTAGAGCCAAGGACATTGAGCATAGCTTGGGGCTGACCAAGCGTTCTAGGGGATCTAGTTCTGGTAAGAGGCACAACTACTTTGATGGTAGAGATGCTAAGAGGCACAGAGGTGGCGGACATCAGTTTGATCAGAGACGTGGCAGTGGCCACCATGGTAGAGGCCATCAGGGCCATAGAGGAGGAGGGCGTTTGCCCGAGTGTGCACAGTGTGGGAGGCAGCACACTGGTGAGTGTTGGGGTAACTTCCATGCTTGTTGGAACTGTGGTTCGAGGGACCACTTTAGGAGGGACTGTCCATGTCAGGCAGCTCAGGCACCGAACATAGCTCAGGCTCCTGCGAGAGGTAATGATTTTCAGAGAGGCCGTGGGCGCGGTCGTGGCTACTTCCAGCCTAGGGCTGATGCACCTAGGGGAGATGCTCAGAGGAACCTTGCTCATGTTGTGGCTGTGCAGCCAGAGGCGGGAGGACCAGCGAGAGTTTTTGCTCAGAGAGAGGCCGGGAACGACACCGATGTGATAGCAGGTAATTTCGAGTTACAGTCTATGTCTTTGCTTTCTTTGGTTGATTCGGGTTCTACGCATTCCTACATTTTGAGTGAGCATGCACAGAAGTTAGATATCCCTGTTGAGATCTTAGATGTAGGTATGCATGTTACTAGCTCCGTTAGTGAGACAGTTGTGGTTAGACGTATGTATAGGAGGTGTCCACTGAAGATTCAGGGTCATGTGTTCTCAGTTGATATGATGGAACTTCCTTTCTATGGTTTTGACATTATTCTGGGTATGGACTGGTTGGTTGAGCATCGGGCTAGTGTGGATTTTGAGACAAAGAGAATTTCTTTGAAGCTTTCTGATGACTACGAGGTAGTGGTAGTAGGCGAGAACATTAAGTTCTTGTCTAATGTGGTGTCAGCTTTAGAGGCTCATAGGTTGATGGACTCTGGATGTGGGGCCTATTTAGCTTATGTTATGAATCCGGACATGAGTGAAGCTAGACCGAAAGATATCAGGACAGTGTGTGACTTTCCAGACGTGTTTCCTGAAGAGTTGCCGGGTTTGCCTCCTGACAGAGATGTTGAGTTTGTGATTGAGACAGTTTCAGGGTCTAACCCAGTTTCGATAGCTCCGTATCGTATGGCTCCGAAAGAGTTGAAAGAATTGAAGAGTCAGTTGCAAGAGTTATTAGACCGTGGTTTCATTAGGCCTAGTAGTTCTCCGTGGGGTGCTCCCGTGTTGTTTGTGAAAAAGAAAGATGGTAGTATGCGCATGTGCATTGACTATAGATAGTTGAATCAGATGACTGTGAAGAACAAGTATCCGTTGCCTCGTATAGATGATTTGTTTGATCAGTTGAGAGGTGCTTCAGTATTCTCGAAGATAGATTTGAGATCCGGGTACTATCAGTTGAAAGTGAAAGAGTGTGATGTTCCAAAGACAGCTTTTAGGACTAGATATGACCACTATGAGTTTCTTGTGATGCCATTTGGGCTCACGAATGCACCGGCAACATTCATGGACATGATGAACAGAATTTTCAGAGACTATTTAGACCGGTTTGTGGTTGTCTTCATTGATGATATACTTGTGTACTCGAAGACAGAAGAAGAGCATGATGAGCACTTGAGGTTTGTTTTACAGAGATTGTTGAGCAATCAGTTGTATGCGAAGCTTAGTAAGTGTGAGTTCTGGATTCGAGAGGTTGTGTTTCTTGGCCATGTTGTTTCAGCCGAAGGTATCCGTGTTGATCCGTCGAAGATTGAGGCTATTGTTGAGTGGAAACAACCTAAGTCCGTGACCGAGATTAGGAGTTTCCTAGGATTAGCTGGTTACTATAGGAGGTTTGTTGATGGTTTCTCTAGAGTAGCTGCTCCTTTAACTAAGTTGTTGCAAAAGGGAGTTAAGTTTGAATGGTCAGATGCAAGACAGAAGGCTTTTGAGAAATTGAAAGAAGCTTTGACGAATGCTCCAGTGTTAGTGCAACCTATTTCAGGTAAGGAGTTTGTGATCTACAGTGATGCTTCCTACGTAGGCTTAGGATGTGTTCTGATGCAAGATAGGAGAGTTGTTGCTTATGCTTCTAGGCAGTTGAAGATTCATGAGAAGAACTATCCTACTCATGACATAGAGCTAGCCGCAGTAGTGTTTGCATTGAAGATTTGGCGTCACTATTTGTATGGTGAGAAGTGTATTGTTTACACTGATCACAAGAGCTTGAAGTACCTGATGACACAGAAAGAGTTGAACTTGAGACAGAGAAGGTGGTTAGAGTTGCTAAAAGATTACGATTTGACCATTGAGTACCATCCGGGTAAAGCAAATGTAGTGGCCGACGCTTTGAGTAGAAAAATGGTCGTTGAGTTGAGAGCTATGTTTGCTAGGTTGAGTGTGTCCGATGATGGTAGTCTGATCACCGAGTTGCAAGTGAAGCCTCCCTTGATTCAGTTGATTAGAGAGAAACAGTTGCAAGATGCGAGCCTAGTCCCTCATGTTCAAGACATAGCCGAAGGAAGACCGACTGAGTACAGTTTCAGTGGTGAGAGTCTGTTGTGCTTCAGAGATAGAATTGTTGTACCGGAAGATGTTGAGTTGAGACGACAGATTTTGAGTGAAGCACATTCGAGTCCCTTTTCTATGCATCCGGGTAGTACCAAGATGTACCGAGACTTGAAGAATGATTACTTCTGGGTTGGTTTGAAGAGAGATGTAGCCGAGTATGTGAGCCGTTGCATGGTCTGTCAGAGAGTGAAGGCGGAACATCAGGTTCCTTCAGGTTTGCTACAGCCTTTGAAGATTCCGGAATGGAAATGGGAGAGGATCATCATGGATTTTGTATCAGGGTTGCCTTTGTCTCCTTCGAAGAAGAATTCAGTTTGGGTGATTGTTGATAGGTTCACTAAGTGTGCTCACTTCTTAGCAGTGAACACTACGGATTCCTTAGACAAGTTGGCAAACTTGTATATCCGCGAGATTGTGAGACTTCATGGAGTTCCGAAGTCTATTGTTTCGGATAGGGATCCTAGATTTACTTCGAGGTTCTGGAATTGCTTGCATAGTGCTTTGGGTAGCCGTTTGCATTTCAGCACATCGTATCATCCTCAGTCCGATGGGTAGTCAGAGCGAGTGATATAGATTCTAGAAGATATGCTTCGTTGTTGTGTGATTGACTTCCAGGGTTCTTGGGAGAAGCACTTACCGTTGGTTGAGTTTGCCTACAACAACAGTTATCAGTCTAGTATTCAGATGGCACCTTATGAGGCTTTGTATGGTAGACGGTGTAGGACTCCGATTTGTTGGGCTGAGACAGGTCAGAGATTGTTACTTATGCCAGACTTGCTTAAGGGAACCACAGAAAAGGTGAAGTTGATATGTGACCGCTTGAAAGCAGCTTCCGATCGTCAGAAGTCTTATGCAGACTTGAAGAGGAAAGAGGTTGAGTACTCAGTGGGTGAGAAAGTATTCTTGAAGGTATCTCCGTGGAAGAAGGTAATGAGGTTTGGCCGGAAGGGCAAGTTGAGTCCGAGGTTCATTGGTCCGTATGAGATAATTGAGCGGATTGGGCCTGTAGCTTATCGTTTGAGGTTACCTTCTGAGTTAGAAAAGATCCATGATGTCTTTCATGTGTCTATGCTTAGGAGATATAGATCAGATCCTTCTCATGTGATGCCCGTGGAGGAGATAGAATTAAATCCGGATTTGTCCTATAATGAAGAGCCCGTTGAGATACTTGCTTCTGATAGCAAGGTGTTGCGTGGAAGGACCATAGAGTTGGTCAAGGTGTTGTGGAGACATAGAGGTGTGGAAGAGGCCACGTGGGAGAGAAAAGCAGATATGGTTGAGCAGTTTCCGTATTTGTTTCCACCAGGTAATTTCGAGGACGAAATTTCCTTAAGTGGGGGAGAGTTGTAACACCCGGGTTTAGGGGTTAGGTGAAAAATAATATTTTAATATTATTTTGGGCTCGGTTTTATAATTTAAATATCATTCCGGGTTCTCGATTTCAATTTATTAATTTAAGTTAACCATGTTTTGAAATTTAATCTCAAATAGCCATAGTTGGTGTGCCCTTGTGAATACCCCATTTCATTAAGGGCAAAAGAGTCTTTTAGCCTTGAATTTAAACAAACATATTAAAAAGAAGAAAAACCCAACTCCCCCTATTCATCTTCTTCTCCACCAACGTGAAGAAGAACCCCTCACCCCTATCTACTGTTCCATCCTATTTCTCACACTTTTCAGCCCCAAATCGAAAGGTAATGATATTTTTGACTTCCCCTTACTCCCCTCTCTTTAAAAGTACCTTCTATATTCATTTTCATGTAGGTTCTAGAAAATGGAATTTTGGGAAGTTTGGAATAAAAATGAAAGCTTTATGTAGTTAAAGTAAATGTTTTGATTTAACATGTTTAGTTATGATATAAGGAGGTCAAATGGTATATCATATATGAATTTCTAATAGTTTTAAGCAATTTTCGGATTTGGGTTTCCAAGGGGTTTTAGGAGGGTTTTAAAGTGGTTTTGGGGGTGGTTTGATGTTGTTTTTCGAGGGTTGTTGTTAGTATGATGTTTGAAGATCATTTTGGGTGCGATTGATGATTGTTTGGGTGCTTGAAATGAGAGTTTTCAGTGGGTCAAGTGGGCTGCTCGAAAATCATGTTTTTGGTCTAGTTTTGAGTGTTGAATGCTTGGTAATGATAATCCGGGTTAGTTTCGATGACAAGATATTGATTGTGGATGTTTTGTTTGTGTTTGGGATTGATTAGAATCAAGTTTGGGCACCGGTGAAGCATCGGAAGTGAATCCGGGAAATTGAAGACAATTGCTTGCTTGGTCTTGAGCTCGGGAGTTTAGGTGAGTGGTTAATTGTTTTAAACGGTTTTAAATTGGTTGGTTCGAGTATGTGGACTAGGTTGGGCTTGGTAGACCCACCTAGAGTTAGGATTAGGGTGGTAGCCTAATCCCAAACTTGATCTAGAGCCTTTGGTTGAACTCATTATATGGTTGTGTATGTCTCGTATGAACTGTGGTATGAATGTCTACGTATATTGCTTTATACATGTGAAATGAGATTTGGACTTATGATGCTTGAGACATACATGATGATAGTTGTTGGTGAGTACGTGCTAAGCACAAGGTTATTGAAATGAGTAATGTGAAGTGAGTAAATATTGGCACTAGTAAACTTAAATACAAATGATCGATCATTAGGATGTTAGTGTGTACACATGAGTCAAAAGTCGCGCGTGGCCTTGGTGGCGTTGAGTCACAAAGGAGGAGTACGGGTACGCCCGGAAATGGTATTTAAATATAGTCGGTGATGAGTGGAATCCCATCGACGGGGCGTGAGGATGAGTGGAATCCCCTCCGCGAGACCGGTGATGACTGTAATCCCATCGTCAGGTAATGGTTGTGTTGTTGGATGTGAGTCCCAACAGTTATCCGTGTATTTGAGTCTTAACTAGGTGCCAATGTTGATTGATATGTGTATCAATGGGTTGAGATATATGAGCTGTTTGGATGTTTAAATGTGATTACATGTATGGTAGTGTTGAGCTCATGATTAAGGCATATATGTGATATATACTGCTCATGCATCTTTATCTTGTGGACTTTTGGTAAATGTAAATTGCCTTGGCTAGATCGTGCTCGGACCCTGCGATGTTGAGGTTTGTTCTTTAGAGCTTACCCTCACTAAGCATCATTGCTTACGCTCTCTTTGTTCAACATTGCAGATCCTTAGTTCGTGGGTTGCTCGGGCAAGTGGAGGGCCTCCAAGTGTGGTTTTTGGACTTGAGTTCACCAAGTATGGATTTTAATGCTAAGACATGTAATAGTTTAAGCAATGGGATGTGTAATGTTCTGTTGGATAGTTGTAGGTTGTTAGGAGCATGTTTAGACTCCTTGATGCCTTGCTTTTGTGTGGTTGGTATTGCCTTGATGAATGTTAACTCATGCCTAATTGCTTACTCTTGTTGAATGTTAGCCTTATGCCTAAGAGGTTGCCTTCATGTTTGAATGTTGATGTATGAACTTGAATGCTTGGATGCCATCTTGGGCCTATTGCATGATCTCCTTGATGTTTATGCTTATTGAGGGTTTGTATGGCTGCTTGGTGGTATACGAATGTTGTATGTATGTTTGGTTAGGGTTAGGAAAGTCCTAAATTGCATCTAGGTCCGAGTCTTGTTCGTTTTAGCTGAGTTTGGGAGTTTTTGTTGTGCAGGGGTATCGATACGGTTGGTCCAGTATCGATACCGCCTTCTTGTTTCAGGCCTCGTGTATCGATACGCGAGGGGGCGTATCGATACCTTTTTGGTCACTAGAGCTACTGTCCATTTCGGTATCGATACGGGCCTCTGGTGTATCGATACCGTTGTTGCGTGTAAAATAGTCTATCGCAATTGTAGTGCAAGTGTACACGACGCAAGTAGTAAAGTGATACGAAGTATCGGATATCGTCTCCACAGGGATTGGGCTAATGACTTCACCTTGTTTACTGCACGAAAGTAAAGAAAATAATTAAGAGTTGTCACGAGAATAATAAGGTAAAAACGTAAAATAAAGGATTGAGAAATTAAGATAGAGAGAATGGGCTGGTATTGAGTTGCTCAGTAGTGCAGGTATTGAATTGCTTAGGATCTCTAGTTCTGTCGTCGCGCCCGTCGCCGACAGCACCTGTCGCGGCGGCTGTCCGTTAGCTGTCGCGGCAGCAAACACTAACTCCGTACTTCAAGCTTGGCAAGAATCCCAGATCTGCCTTGCCCTATCCCTAGGCACAAGTCTATCGATGATCACGTCTTTGATGATACCTCCCGGCGTGAATCGAAGGATGAACACCGATGTGTATGAATTCTTCCTTAGCCACTTAACCTCGCCCTATCCCTAGGCACGAGATGGTTCAACTATAAACTAGAGAACGCGCTCTTATCTCTTTCGTATACTTAACTCTCCCGATGCTAAGTAAATGGATAACCTCACAATGCTCTCCCGATGCTCTTGTAAGATATTAACACCAAGATAAAAGAACTTGAAGTTTATTTTATTGAACTTAGAAAATCCTAAAACAAAGCAACCCTTGCAACTACTTTACAAAACAACCCGTAGCCCTAGGGGGGATTTAGAACATGTCGATGACGGGTGGACGGCAGGGGTTTGGTTTCGGTTATGGGGTAATCGGTTATGCCCTAGGTTTAATCTATGCCCTTATATAAGCTTTGGGCTCAAGTTATCTAAGGTAACAAGGATTACAACTTTAATTAAAAGTAAGATTCTAATAAAGATTAAATCTCTAAGTCTCCTACTTTCCAGCCGCATCCTTGTTTCTAGGAATTTCTTCTCCTTGAGCTTTGGCTTGACATATCTTTTGATCCGGGGCTTGGAAAAATATTTGGCTTCTACACGACAGACGAGCAGATTTTTCTCTATCTATCGAGATCCACTTTACTTTTCCTCTTCATAAATCTGCTGTCACCTTGCTGTCACGACAGGTCCATGACAGGTTCGTCTTCTTCAGCTGCTTGTCCAGTTCAGCTCTTCTGCTTATCTGCCCTGCGCCTGCCTTCATCATCAATCATGGCAGCTACCTGCAAAATACGCCATCTTTTAGTAGAATCCGTGCCTTTTATATAATTGTGATGTTTTATTGAAAACTAACCTAAATGCAATGCAATTATGCTTGAATGCAGCAGAAATATGGGTTAAAAAAGGTGTAAATAATAGAACTTTTACACACTCAACACACCCCCAAACTCAAGTCTTTGCTTGCCCTCAAGCAATTAAACCTAAACGAAAAAAATGAAAACAAGAAAAAATTTTGTGTTGGCCTTCAAACAGTGAACTGTCCCTTACCCGTCGCTCGTTCTCTATGGCGGCAGCAACCTGTCGGAAAGATTAGGATCTGTCCGGAATCTCCCTATAGCTCTCGTGCAGTGTGTGCATGCTTGTGAACAGTTATATGCCAAGACTCTCTTAGTTTCACTAGAATAATTGACTTTAGCTTGTTTAGAGTTTTTCTTACGAGACTGTTTTCTTTCTTTTTCTTACTAGAGCCAGAATTGGGCACCTCTAGTTATTTCCTTTTTTCAAACTTCTTCTCTTTTACTAGAGCCAGTATTTCAGGCACCTCTAGTTAACTGTCTAGAGCCGGTGATAGGCACCTCTAGAAGTTTTTCTCTGGTTATCTGCCTAGAGCCGGTGGTAGGCACCTCTAGGTTTCCTGAGATTCTAGTCTCTTTTCTACTCTAAGTGCTAAGCTTTCCTATTCTAGTTTGGCTAAAAGAAATCTAAGCAGTATAACAGTCACAAAAGTGTTTAAGTTTTCAGAACTATAGAAGGCTCTAAACTTTTCCTTAACCTGTCCTAAAGATGCTGCCACGACAGAGATGTCATGACAGGTAAGTTAACTTCACAGTTTTTAAGCCAACAGTTTAATCTTTTCTGATTTTTTGTTTTTTTTTGTTTTTTTTTTAACTTAAAACTTAAATTAAGTAAATAAAAGACACAACAAATAATAAAAAGACACAACAAATAATAAAAAGATGTACTTAAGACTCCATTAATGATGGAGGGTTGCCACCCCCAAACTCGAGGGTTGCATTGCCCTCAATGCAAAATGACATGAACAATAAAATAAAGAAAAAGTACATCACAAAATATAAAGGCAGGCAGCAATCAGAGGAGAATAAAAAAAACTTAAATTTTCAGTCGCTGCCCTCGCTGCTGCTGCTGATTCGGATCTGCCGGCGGCGTCTGCGCTGTGGGGGAGGCTGGACAGGTTCAGAAACAGGTTCAGGGACAGGTTGCTCCCCGAGCTGAACATCGGAACTGCTGCCGCTGTCCCAACTGCTGGTGGTAGTGGTACTAGCCTTAGGCAGCCTTTTCTTGTCCGCCACATGTTTAATCCTCTTGACCCTCGTAAAGTCACTCTCCAAATTCCTCCGGATAAGAGGGCTGTCATCAGTGGCAGGTCTCTTGGTTCCTCGAGGGGAGGTGTCTGCCGGTGGGCTGCCTTCTGCCGTCGGGGCAGGTGATTTGGTGGAAGCAGTCGAGTGGGACGGGGAGGCAAGTGGTGTGGGCGTGTGGACAGGAGTGGGGATATGGAAATAATGGGCAGGAAAAGTAGGGAATTGAACATCGGGAAAATTTAAAGTTTGGGTAATAAAATTTACCGTGGAGTTCGTGAAGTCCCGAATAAATGTCATCAATCCCATTTGGCGTTCCTCTACCCGTTGTAAAGTAGCTAGGATGAGGGCAGACTGGTCTGTCGGAGTGGCGTTGGTTTCAGCATCAGGGGCAGGCTCGGTGGCAGGGTCGGTGGGTGGTTCCTCTGATGATTCTGCGGGTGAGCCAGCAGGGTTGAAGGAGGAGACAGGTGTAGCCGCGATCAGCTCCATGAGGCTGTTGATGTTATTGTCTGTCCATCCTCTGCCCTTCCTGATTTTGTCGGAGGGATCCTCGGGCACCGCAGCACATCGGCAGAGGGAAGTTATGGTGAACGGCAGGCAGAGGCGAGAGTCAGAGCGGAAGGCACAGTCCAGGATGTTGTCCCTCATATATCTGCCCACATTGATGGCCCTGTTGTGCATGATGGAGTGAATCAAGGCAAGCCGCTGTCGGTTGACTGTCGTGTGGTGGGATGAGGGCAGGATACGCTTTTTGATGAAAGCGTTCCAAAGTTTGGCTTCCGGACGGAGTTGCCCCCTATTGACGGAGTGGGGGTTCTTCTTGCTGGTTGTCCATGATGTACCGGCCTCTGTCAACTCCACCATGATGGCATCGTAAGTGGCAGAGTCGAGGGAGTCGATGAATTCCTGGTGAGCATCATCACCGGGGCCAAAGAAAAGGCCAAACATGTGATTGATGCTGTCGGCAGTGAAAGGTACTTGCACTCCCCGAACAGTGACAGATGTCGCCGTTCTGCTGTCTATGGCTGCGTAGAATTCTCGGACTAAGGTGTCGTTAAGCTCGGCCGGTTGTTCAGCAAAAGACTCCCATAGTTGAGCCTTGATGGCCTTGAAAATGAACGGCCGGAGTCCCATGTTGGGCGTCTGTCGGATGTACACAAAGCCACGTTCCTCCCATAACTCTTTGTTGGCGAAGGGGGATGCTGCTGCGGAAGAAGAGGCGGCAGCAGTGCTACGGCGGGTTTGTCTCGATGACATATTGGTTGCAAGGACTGTGAAAAAGAGAAAGCAAATAAAACTAGAGGAGAAAAACAAGAGAGAAAAAACAGAAGTGATGAAAAATGAAAGTGGGAAGGGGTTTATATAGCGGTCGAGTAGCTGCCCATTTAATGCCGCAACGGCAGGCGTGAAGAACGGAGCGGCAGATTGGATGTAGCGTGTCTGACGTGTCTGACACGCATTTATGCGTCTGTTACGCGTCTGCCGCACGCTTCTGCGTCTGCCGTGTCAGTCTGTTGACAGCCTGTCATATCCTGTAGAACGTGGCAATCGATCGAACAAAACCAAGAGGGGGGTGAATTGGATTTTTGAAAATAACGGCGGAAGCTAATTGCAAAGATAAAAATTGCAAAGCGATTTAGAGTGGTTCGACTTTCTAACCAAAGTCTACATCCACTACCTTAGCGTCCACACTAAGGATTTCCCACAAATTCACTAATTTGTCTTTCCTTTAAGGACAAGGAGTAACCTTACACACTTCAATAGACTTATACCCCAAAGTCTATTGAATCCTATCCCAAAGTTGGATACAAATGAGCAAACTAGAAAATCCTCACTAGGAATGTGTTTGCAAAGTTTAAGCTCTCTCACACACCCGAATAAACACTAGAACAAGAATTACAATGAAGAACACTCTAGTGTTTTTCAAGAAAGATCGAAAAATAAGCTCGAAATAAACTCTTGGAAGCTTGAATGCTTGTATGTGCTTTCTTGATGTTTCTTACTCTTTCTTGATGTTTCAATATTGATCCAAAGCTGTATTTATAGTGTTGTTTGAGTATCTAGCCGTTAGGAGCCTTTGGGGGGTCTTTGGAGCCGTTGGGAGTGTTTATTTTTGACCTTAAAAAGCTCCCATGTACTTAAGTTTCGAAACCTTTACCAAGGGTTTTGAAACTTTATAAATGGATTTGAAAATTATGACCGTTACAGGCCAAAGGTTTCGAAACCTTCATAAGGTTTCGAAACTTTCAGGCCAAGGTTTCGAAACCTTATGAAGGTTTCGAAACCTTTACCCAGGTTTCAAAAACAGAGTGCTACTGCCATGCTACTGCCCAGTATAGTTTCGAAACTTTGATATAGTTTCGAAACTTTCCTTCCAAAATGAGTATTTTGGGCATTTGTTGGCTTTTAAAAATGTAGTTCGATATACGTATTGAATCGAACTTTTTCAAAGTATTTTGTCAAGTTAAAATCGAGTTTTTGACAAATTTATTTCTTTAAAATTACTTTACAAATTTTTACAATTTAGTCCTTTAAAATTTCTTTTTAAGTTATATCAAAATCAAAATAAGTTCAACAATCTCCCCCTTTTTGATATAACAAAACATTTTGTAAAAAATTGTTTTTGAAATAATTTGTTTAATATTTCAAATCTTTTTCATAAGCTCCCCCTTAATAAATGTTGAGTGTGTAAAAGTTCTATTATTTACACCTTTTTTAACCCATATTTCTGCTGCATTCAAGCATCATTTCATTGCATTTAGGTTAGTTTTCAATAAAACATCACAATTATATAAAAGGCACGGATTCTACTAAAAGATGGCTATTTTTGCAGGTATCTGCCATAGTTGACGATGAAGGCAGGCGCAGGGCAGATAAGCAGGAGAGCGGAACTGGACAAGCAGCCAAAGGAGACGAACCTGTCAAGGACCTGTCGTGACAGCATGGTGACAGCAGATTTATGAAGAGGAAAAGTCAAGTGGACCTCGATAGATAGAGAAAAATCTGCTCGTCTGTCGTGTGAAAGCCAAATATTTTTCCAAGCCCCGGATCAAAAGATATGTCAAGCCAAAGCTCAAGGAGAGGAAATTCCTAGAAACAAGGATGGCGGCTGCAAAGTAGGAGACTTAGAGATTAAGTCTTTATTAGAATCTTACTTCTAATTAAAGTTGTAATCCTTGTTACCTTAGATAACTTGAGCCCAAAGCTTATATAAGGGCATAGGTTTTAACCTAGAAATCATTCATTCTACCCCATAACCGATAACCTAAACCCCCCTGCCGTTTACCTGTCACCGATATGTTCTAATTCCCCCTAGGGTTACGGGTTGTTTTGTAAAGTAGTTGCAAGGGTTGCTTTGTTTTAGGATTTTTCAAGTTCAATAAAATAAACTTCAAGTTCTTTTATCTTGGTTTTAATATCTTGCAAGAGCATCGGGAGAGCATTGTGAGGTTATCCATTTACTTAGCATCGGGAGAGTTAAGTATACGAAAGAGATAAGAGCGCGTTCTCTAGTTTATAGTTGAACCATCTCGTGCCTAGGGATAGGGCGAGGTTAAGTGGCTAAGGAAGAATTCATACACATCGGTGTTCATCCTTCGATTCACGCCGGGAGGTATCATCAAAGACGTGATCATCGACAGACTTGTGCCTAGGGATAGGGCAAGGCAGATCTGGGATTCTTGCCAAGCTTGAAGTACAGAGTTGGTGTGTCTGCTGCCGCGACTGCCAACGGACAGACGCCGCGACAGGTGCTGTCGGCGACGGGAGCGACGACAGAACTGGAGATCCTAAGCAACTCAATACCTGCACTACTGAGCAACTCAATACCAGCCCATTCTCTCTATCTTAATTTCTCAATCCATTATTTTACGTTTTTACCTTATTATTCTCGTGACAACTCTTAATTATTTCCTTTGCTTTCGTGCAGTAAACAAGGTGAAGTCATTAGCCCAATCCCTGTGGAGACGATATTCGATACTTCGTATCACTTTACTACTTGCGTCGTGTACACTTGCACTACAATTGCGATAGACTATTTTACACGCAACAAGTTTTTGGCGCCGTTGCCGGGGATTGGCAACATAACTACATCTTTCTTTTATTGCACTTTTTATTTTTATCGTTTTTATTTTTCTTTAATTTTTCTTTTGTGTTTCCAACTCTTGCTTTTCACGAGGTTTTCTTGTTTATGCGCAGATCCAAAAGAGGTGAAGATCCTGAATATAAATTAGATCCGGAGATCGAACGTTCCTTCAATCTCAAGAAACAACTTCGCCAACTTTTAGACAGAAACGAATATCTCGAAGAACAGCTAGAGAAGATGGCCCATAACCAACCTGCTGGTGGACCTGTCGCCAATCCACCTGCAGCAGGTGGACGACGGTCATGTCGTGACTACATGCTGAATGATCATGTAGAGCTGGAGACCACGCTACCGGATATTGATGTTGATAACTTCGAGCTTAAACCTGTCATGTTTAGTATGATCAACAACGCCGGACAGTTTAGTGGTTCTGCGACAGAAGATGCTAGGGAGCATCTCAAAACGTTCCAGGAGATCTGTGGTTCGTTTAGACTGCCAGGAGTTAGTCCGGAGATACTGAGGCTCCGGTTATTCCCTCATTCATTGAGAGACAGAGCTAAAACTTGGTGGAATAAACTAACACCGGGTTCTATTATGACTTGGGCAGATCTAACTCGTGAATTCTTATCTCGTTTTAATCCTTCGCATTTATCTGAGCGATTACGTAATGAAATTGCTACTTTTCAACAGGAAGATGACGAGCCAATGCACGAGGCCTGGGACAGGTTTACTACTCTTCTTCGAAACTGCCCTATGCATGGATTCCCCGTCTGGAATCAGGTTACAAAGTTCTATAATGCTGCCAATCTACAAACTCGCATCCGAATTGATTCTGCAGCAAATGGATTATTATTAGACAAAGATCCGGACGAGGCCCTGCAAGTTTTGAAAAACCTGGCCAAGAATGAGGAGCAGTTTCCGACTGCTAGAAGAGGGGGTAAACGGGTACTTGCTGTCAAGGACTATGAGGCCGACAGCACTATGAAATCACAGGTAGCATTCCTTACTAAAGCCATGAAACACTTATTGAATGAAGAGGACTTACGAGGATTTGCTGTCGAGGAAGTTTGTACTACTTGTGAGGGAAATCATAGTAAGGATGAATGCCCTATAAATATAGAAGAGGGAAAATATGTTGGAAATTACAAGCCAAACTACAATTCCAACAACTACAATCCTAATTGGAGGAAAGATCCCAAATTTTCTTGGAGTAACCCTAACAATGCGCTGAATCCGCAAGTGCATAATCAGAATCAAGGGGGTCCCCGATTGTTGACGCGACAGCAACAGCAGCCGCAACACCTGCCGCAGAACCTGCCGCCGCAACAGCAACAGCAGCCACCACCTGCCACGAGTAGTGTATTGGAGCAGACTCTGGCCACTTTTATGTCTCAGACTGGTACATACATGGACAATATTAATCAGTTTGTCAAGAAGACGGAAAACTTTATGGATGAAACCAAGATGAGGATGACAAATCATGAGGCTACCTTGAAATCTCTAGAGACACAAATGGGTCAGGTGTCCCAGCACATTAAGCCGAGGCAGAATGGAGGTTTCCCTAGCAATACTGAAAATGCTAGACCACCCCCACATGAGCAATGCAAGGCGATTACTACTAGGAGTGGGAAAAAGTTACCTGGACCGGAAAAAGAAGCTGAAACAGAAAAGGAACCTGCCTTGGATAAACCTGCCGAGGAAGCTGACCCGACAGGTGACAAACAGACTGCTGCCGATGAGCCTGTCACGACAGCAGAAGCGACAGAGGAGAAAAATGAAGAACATCGTCCTCAGATTCGTATGCAGTGGGAAGGACGTGTTGCTGATTACCGTCCCCCACCACCCTTTCCTCAACGGATAAAGCAAGCTAAGCAAGAATCTCAACTTAAAAAGATTTATGATATTTTTAAGCAGGTTCAGATTAATATTCCGCTGTTAGATGCCGTTAGGGAAATGCCCGGTTATGCTAAATTTCTCAAGGATGTCATGTCCAAGAAATATAAACTTGGGGAGTTTGAAACGGTAAGGATGGCAGATGGTTGCATGAGTATTCTTCATCGGCAGCCACCCCAGAAGAAGAAGGATCCAGGGAGTTTCCTCATACCTTGTTTAATCGGTGATAAATTTGTGGGTAAGGCACTTTGTGATCTTGGAGCTAGTGTTAATCTAATGCCCAAATCTGTTTTTCAGAAATTAGGTATTGGGAAGGCGCGGCCCACGACAGTTACCCTACAGCTAGCCGACCGCTCTTACGTTCATCCAGAGGGAAAGATTGAAGACATTCTGGTAAGAGTGGATAAGTTTATCTTTCCTGCTGACTTTCTTATTTTAGATTGCGAGGCAGACGAAAACGCACCAGTCATCCTAGGGCGACCCTTTTTAGCCACGGGAAGATCACTGATTGATGTGGAGAGAGGAGAACTCACCATGCGAGTAAACGATCAATAGATTAAGTTGAATGTTCTCCAATCAATGAAACGTGCTGATTTGGACGAAGAGTGCAAGGCCATCATTGAGGTGACCTTTGATTACCCCTGCATCAGGTCGGGCTGCCGTGATATAAAATTTGGTCACTGCTGCGACAGTCACTTAAAGACCTGTCACGACAGCAACGACGACAGCTTCGACGACAGTGACTCCTCTGCATCCGATACATCTGACACTGCAGGTCAAGAGGAGGTCGACTGGTTAGACCATCGTCCAGGTAAGTTATTCGAACCCTTGAATTACACTTCGGGTAACCATTTAATCCAAAAGCCATCTACTGTTGAACCACCTGTCTTAGAACTTAAGCCCCTGCCAGGGCAGCTTAAATATGCTTATCTTGGTTGTGATAAAACACTGCCCGTAATCATCTCTGCTAAGCTGCCGCAGGAACAGGAACGACAGCTGGTCGACATGTTAAGACAGCACAAAAAGGCAATTGGATGGACGATAGCAGACATTCAGGGCATTAGTCCGGCAATCTGTATGCATAAAATCCTCCTAGAGGAAGACCATAAGCCGACTATTGATGCCCAGAGGCGGTTAAACCTTGCGATGAAGGAGGTAGTACGTAAAGAGATAATTAAATGGTTAGACGCTGGTATTATTTACGCCATCTCCGACAGCAAATGGGTAAGCCCGGTGCAATGTGTTCCAAAGAAAGGAGGAATGACAGTGATAACCAACGAAAATAATGAGCTAATCCCAACCAGGACTGTGACCAGTTGGAGGGTTTGTATGGACTATCGTAAGCTTAACAAAGCCACCCGAAAGGACCACTTTCCTTTACCCTTTATTGATCAAATGCTTGATAGATTAGCAGGTAAATCTTATTATTGTTTCCTTGATGGTTATTCAGGTTATAACCAAATTGCTATTGCACCGGAGGATCAAGAGAAAACGACTTTCACATGCCCCTACGGAACATACGCATTTAGGAGGATGCCGTTTGGCCTCTGTAACGCACCGGCCACCTTCCAAAGGTGCATGATGGCAATCTTCTCCGACATGGTAGAGGACTTCCTTGAAATTTTCATGGATGATTTTTCCGTTTTTGGAGACGACTTTGAGAGCTGTCTCGGCAACCTTCAAAAGGTACTTGAAAGATGTGAAAAAGCTAATCTTGTTCTTAATTGGGAAAAATGCCATTTTATGGTAGATGAAGGTATAGTTTTAGGCCATAAGATTAGCTGCCGTGGGATAGAAGTCGACAGGGCAAAAATAGAGGTCATTGAAAAGCTGCCGCCACCAACAACTGTCAAGGGCATTAGGAGTTTTTTAGGGCATGCTGGTTTTTACAGGAGATTCATTGCAAATTTCTCAAAAATCACCAAACCCCTATGCCATCTCTTAGAACAGAACCGACCCTTTGACTTTAATGAAGAATGTACTGAAGCATTCAAGGTTCTGAAGGAAAAATTAGTGACAGCCCCCATAGTACAGCCACCAGACTGGACACAACCGTTTGAAATCATGTGTGATGCTAGTGACTATGCTGTCGGGGCAGCACTTGGGCAGCGCAAGGACAGGCTGTTTCACGTCATATACTATGCCAGCAAAACATTAAATGAAGCCCAAGTGAACTATACCACCACAGAAAAGGAGCTGTTAGCTGTGGTGTTCTCCATCGACAAGTTTCGTTCTTACATACTTGGAACGAAGGTTATAATACACACCGACCATTCTGCCCTCAAGTATTTGTTCGCAAAGAAGGATGCGAAGCCTAGGTTGATACGATGGATCTTGCTATTACAAGAGTTCGACCTTGAGATCAAAGATAAAAAGGGGACAGAAAATCAAGTGGCAGACCACTTGTCGAGATTGGACACGGGACAGAGTCTACCTTTAGATGAGACACAAATACTTGAGACCTTCCCAGATGAACAGCTCTTTGCTGCCGCAATAGCTGTCGCGACAGCCATGACGGCAGGTAAGTCTTCTAACCTTCCTTGGTATGCTGATTTCGTTAATTTTATAGTTAGCGGAATATTACCTACTGATCTTAATTATCAAGCCAGGAAGAGGTTCCAAAATGATGTTAAACATTATTATTGGGACGAACCTCTTCTTTTCAAAATGTGTGCAGACCAGGTTATAAGAAGGTGTGTACCACAAGAAGAACAAGAAGACATTCTCCATCACTGTCATGCTTCACAATATGGAGGTCACTTAGGAGGCAATAAAACGGCTGCCAAGGTGCTGCAGTCAGGGTTCTACTGGCCGACACTTTATAAAGATGCACAGGAATTTTACAGAAACTGTGACAGGTGCCAGAGGACAGGTAACATCTCGAGGAGAAACGAGATGCCACTGCAGAATATTTTAGAAGTAGAGATCTTTGATGTTTGGGGGATTGATTTTATGGGACCTTTTCCATCCTCGTGTGGAAACCTTTACATCCTCCTAGCAGTGGACTATGTCTCCAAGTGGGTAGAAGCAATCGCAACGCAAAAGAATGATGCCAAAACGGTCCAAAAGTTTCTGCACAAAAACATTTTTTTCTAGATTTGGCATCCCTAGAGCGATTATCAGTGATGAAGGGAGACATTTCGATAATAGGGTAATTGATGCCGCTTTGAAAAAATATGGTGTCAAGCACAGGATCGCGACAGCATACCACCCACAGACCAATGGACAGGCTGAGATATCAAATAGGGAAGTGAAGAACATCCTTGAAAAGATGGTTAAACCAACTAGGAAAGATTGGTCTTTACTTCTGAATGATGCATTATGGGCATACAGGACAGCTTTCAAGACTCCATTGGGCATGTCTCCATTCCGACTGATTTACGGGAAAACCTGTCACCTGCCTGTCGAGATCGAGCACAAGGCATATTGGGCAATTAAGGCAGTGAACATGGACTTGGATAAGGCCGGCCAGAAAAGGTTATTGGATCTGAACGAAATCGAAGAATTACGGACAATGGCCTACGATAATGCAAGGATTTACAAGGAAAAGACTAAGAAGTGGCATGACAAGAAGTTGCTGCCACGACAGTTCTGCCCAGGGCAGCTAGTGTTGTTGTTTAATTCTAGGTTGAAACTCTTTCCAGGGAAGCTCAAATCTAGATGGTCTGGCCCGTTCCAAGTGGTTCAAGTTTTTCCCCATGGTGCCATTACAATTCAATCATTAAAGGATGGGCACCAATTCAAAGTCAATGGACAACGCCTCAAGCACTATCAGGGGACTGAAGCCCCAAGACTACAGGAAGTGGTTACTTTAGATGATGCCCCACAAGGCATCACTAATTTAACCTAATTTTTATTTTTATTTATTTTATTATTATTAGGAAATTAGGTTTATTTTATTCATATAATGTTTTGTTTTATAATTTCAGTTTTTAGGAAATAAAGGAGTCAAGAAGAAAAGAAGAAGTGGCCCAAGCCCACCGCCCATCCATCAAGCCCACTAAAGCCCATTCATTAAAGCCTGCCGTTTCAGCTGCTGCCGCAGACGGACAAGACAGGCTGTCAATAGACTGACACGGCAGACGCAGAAGCGTGCGGCAGACGCACAGCAGACGTATTAATACGTGTCAGACGCGTCAGACACGCTATATTCAATCTGCCGCCCCGTTATTCTCGCCTGCCGTTGCAGCATTAAATGGGCAGCTCCCCAACAGCTATAAAACCCCCTTCTCCCTTTCACTTTTCATCACTTCAGATTTTCTCTCTTGTTATTCTCCTCTAGTTTTATCTATTTTTCTTTCATTTGCAGCCCTTGCAACTAAAAAAAAAATGTCTTCAAGACAAACCCGACAAAACACCGCTGCCGCTTCTTCTTCAGCAGCAGCAGCCCCGTTCGCTAACAAGGAACTATGGGAGGAGCGAAGCTTCATCTATAACAAAGATGCCCCCCATATGGGACTCCGGCCGTTCATAATGAAGACCATAACAGCACAACTGTGGGAGGATTTCGCCGAGCAGCCGGCAGAGCTTAATGACACTCTAGTCAGGGAATTTTACGCAGCGATCGACAGCAAGACGGCGACATCTGTCACCGTCCGAGGAGTGACAGTTCCTTTCACCGCCAGCAGCATCAACCATGTATTCGGCCTCTTCTTTGGCCCCAATGAGGATGCTCATCAACAATTTTGGGACACCCTCGACGCTGCCGGACATGATGCTGTCATGAGGGAGTTGACAGAAGCGGGAACGACATGGAGCACCAGTAAGAAGAACCCCCACTCTGTCCACAGGGGGTAGCTACTTCCTGAGGCAAAACTATGGAATGCTTTTATCAAAAAGCGTATCCTGCCCTCATCCCACCATACGACAGTCAACAGGCAGCGGTTGGCCCTCATCCACTCTATCATGTATGACAGGCCCATTAATGTGGGCAGATATATGAGGGACAGCATCCTCGATTGTGCTTTCCGCTCGGACTCAAGACTATGCCTACCATCAACAATCACTGCCCTCTGCCGCTGTGCTGCCGTACCAGAGGAGCCGTCCGACAAAATTAAGAAGGGCAGCGGCTGGACAGACAGCAACATCTCCAGCCTCATGGAGGTCGTAGCTGCAACTCCCATCAACGCCTTCGACCCAAACACCGCTAATTCTGATGATGAACCGGCCACCGAACCTGCCGCAGAAGCTGCCACCAACACCGCTCCGACAGATCAGAACCCCGACATCCTTGCTGCCATCTTAAGGATAGAGGAGCGCCAGATGGGTTTAATGACTTTCATCCGCGACTTCTCCAATGCTACGGTAAATTTCATTACCAATACTTTGAATTTTACGGATGTCATTTTTCCCACCTTCCCCGCCCATTATTTCAATATCCCCTCCCCCACTCCCACACCACCTGCCTCTCCCCACGGAGAATCTGCCTCCTCCACACCATCCCCGACGGCAGCCGGCAGCCCCTCGGCAGACACTTCCCCTCGAGGAACAAAGCGAGCTGCCACTGATGACAGCCCTATTGTCCGGAGGAATTTGGACAGCGCCTTCACAAGAGTGAAACGAATTAAGCATGTGGCCGACAAAAGAAGGCTGTCCAAAGCCATCACGAGTGACAGCTGGGACAGCAGCAGCAGTTCCGATGTCAGACTAGTGGAGCAACCTGCCCTTCAACAGGCCGATGAACCTGTTGAGCAACCTGCTGTTGAACCTGTCCAGCCCCCTCCTCAGCGCAGGCGCCGCCATCAGATCCGCGTCAGCAGCAGCAGTGAGAGCAGCACGTGAAAATTTAAGTATTTATTGTCTCTTATTGCTGCCTGCCTTTATATTTTGTGATGTACCTTTTTTATTTTTATTTTTTCATGTCATTTTGCATTGAGGGCAATGCAACCCTTGAGTTTGGGGGTGGCAACCCTCCATCATTAATGGAGTCTTTAGCACATCTTTTAATTATTGTTGTGTCTTTTTATTCAAGCTTTCTTTAAAAAAAAAAAAAAAAAAACAGAAAATTAAAACTGTTGGCTTAAAACTGTGAAGTTAACTTACCTGTCATGACAGCTCTGTCGTGGCAGCATCCTTAGGACAGGTTAAGGAAAAGTTTAGAGCCTTTCTATAGTTCTGAAAACTTAAACACTTTTGTGACTGTTATACTGCTTAGATTTCTTTTAGCCACACTAGAATAGGAAAACTTAGCACTTAGAGTGGACAAGAGACTAGAATCTCAGGAAACCTAGAGATGCCTACCACCGGCTCTAGGCAGATAACCAGAGAAAAACTTCTAGAGGTGCCTATCACCGGCTCTAGACAGTTAACTAGAGGTGCCTGAAATACTGGCTCTAGTAAAAGAAAAGAGGTTTGAAAAAAGGAAATAACTAGAGGTGCCCTATTCTGGCTCTAGTAAGAAAAAGAAAGAAAGCAGTCTCGTAGGAAAAACTCTAAACAAGCTAAAATCAATTATTCTAGTGAAACTAAGAGAGTCTTAGCATATAACTGTTCACAAGCATGCACACACTGCACGAGAGCTATAGGGAGATTCTGGACAGATCCTAACCTTTCCGACAGGTTGCTGCCGCCATAGAGAACGAGCGACGGGTAAGGGACAGTTCACTGTTTGAAGGCCAACACAAAATTTTTTCTTGTTTTCATTTTTTCTTTTAAGTCTTAATTGCTTGAGGGCAAGCAAAAACTTGAGTTTGGGGGTGTGTTGAGTGTGTAAAAGTTCTATTATTTACACCCTTTTTAACCCATATTTCTGCTGCATTCAAGCATCATTTCATTGCATTTAGGTTAGTTTTCAATAAAACATCACAATTATATAAAAGGCACGGATTCTACTAAAAGATGGCTATTTTTGCAGGTATCTGCCATAGTTGACGATGAAGGCAGTCGCAGGGCAGATAAGCAGGAGAGCGGAACTGGACAAGCAGCCAAAGGAGACGAACCTGTCAAGGACCTGTCGTGACAGCATGGTGACAGCAGATTTATGAAGAGGAAAAGTCAAGTGGACCTCGATAGATAGAGAAAAATCTGCTCGTCTGTCGTGTGAAAGCCAAATATTTTTCCAAGCCCCGGATCAAAAGATATGTCAAGCCAAAGCTCAAGGAGAGGAAATTCCTAGAAACAAGGATGGCGGCTGCAAAGTAGGAGACTTAGAGATTAAGTCTTTATTAGAATCTTACTTCTAATTAAAGTTGTAATCCTTGTTACCTTAGATAACTTGAGCCCAAAGCTTATATAAGGGCATAGGTTTTAACCTAGAAATCATTCATTCTACCCCATAACCGATAACCTAAACCCCCCTGCCGTTTACCTGTCACCGATATGTTCTAATTCCCCCTAGGGTTACGGGTTGTTTTGTAAAGTAGTTGCAAGGGTTGCTTTGTTTTAGGATTTTTCAAGTTCAATAAAATAAACTTCAAGTTCTTTTATCTTGGTTTTAATATCTTGCAAGAGCATCGGGAGAGCATTGTGAGGTTATCCATTTACTTAGCATCGGGAGAGTTAAGTATACGAAAGAGATAAGAGCGCGTTCTCTAGTTTATAGTTGAACCATCTCGTGCCTAGGGATAGGGCGAGGTTAAGTGGCTAAGGAAGAATTCATACACATCGGTGTTCATCCTTCGATTCACGCCGGGAGGTATCATCAAAGACGTGATCATCGACAGACTTGTGCCTAGGGATAGGGCAAGGCAGATCTGGGATTCTTGCCAAGCTTGAAGTACAGAGTTGGTGTGTCTGCTGCCGCGACTGCCAACGGACAGACGCCGCGACAGGTGCTGTCGGCGACGGGAGCGACGACAGAACTGGAGATCCTAAGCAACTCAATACCTGCACTACTGAGCAACTCAATACCAGCCCATTCTCTCTATCTTAATTTCTCAATCCATTATTTTACGTTTTTACCTTATTATTCTCGTGACAACTCTTAATTATTTCCTTTGCTTTCGTGCAGTAAACAAGGTGAAGTCATTAGCCCAATCCCTGTGGAGACGATATCCGATACTTCGTATCACTTTACTACTTGCGTCGTGTACACTTGCACTACAATTGCGATAGACTATTTTACACGCAACAATAAATGTCTTCATGAAATTTTTTTTTTTAAAATTGTAATTTTAAAGACATATGAAATATTTGGATAAAAACAAATTTGCATATGAAATATTTGGATAAAAACAAATTTGCTTGCTCTCTTAATCTTCTCCCCCTTTTTGTTATAGCAAAAAGGATAAAGTGGCTACACAAGCAACAAAAACGTTAATAGATCAATATAATTCAATAGCATATCATCCATAAAGCAAATCATTCATAAAGCATAGCATCCAAGATTTATAATCCAACAAAATAAAATTCATAGAAATATTCAATCAAAGAGCATAATATGTCTTAAAAACAAAGACTAAAGCGTAAATCAAAATAAGTCTAAAAATGTATCAATAACATCATAAAGTCATATAGAATGCAAATATAAACTAGACATCATCCTGAGGCATCTGTGGAAAAAAGTGAGTATGGACATCGTGCATGTCATACTCCAACGATGTAACTCGATCATCTATGCCACGAACGCGATCATCTATGCCACGAAGGTGAGCATCTAAGCTATCAAAGCGCGTGACCATAGTCGCATATATACTCTCTAATGTAACCGGTGCCGGTGCCGGAGCTAGTGGAGCCTCTCCAATAGGATCCTCATGATCATCAAACTCCCCTCCTCTATGAACCCAATCGTGATCTCCATGATACCATTGGGCTTTGTGACAAGATTTAATGTCAATAAAGCTCTTGTTCTTAACATGTGGATCTAAGAAAGTGTCAATATTGAGCTTCCTAAAAATATGGCTAAGAATATTTCCATAAGAGAGAGAGAATGAGGTGGGATTATGAATGATTTTGATGAGGTTGAGGAAAATGATGGTAGCAATATCGGGACGAGTCCTATCACGATATTGGCGTAGCCACCAATAATCACAAGCTCGCATACTAGTGGCTTTTCCGCCGGAGGGACGGAAGAACCAAGTAATAAGGAGTAAAAAGAGGCGCTCCTCGAGAGGAAGGTGCGTAGGACTACCATCCGGGAAAGCGGGAATGTTATGAGCTTCGTTTTCATTTGAACTACCATCTAAAGGAACACCTAAATGATCAGCTATGATTTGAGGTGTTATATTGAATTCGGTACCCATAAGGTAAGAACGGATACCTAAGATGGTGTTTCGATCCCTAGGTGATTGGATAAAAAAGGCACGAACTAATTTGCGATGGGTGTAGGGAGGAATGTTTAAATAATCGAGCCATTTCCAATCGGCAAATAGTTCAAAGAGATCAAAATTAAAATCTGGAGAAGTAAGAAAATCAAAATCAATTGTTCTTTCTTCTCTAACTTTTTTATTTTCATATATACTTTGATATTTATCTAGGTTATCCGAATCCCTAAAGCAACGATCCTCAAATTGAGGATTAGGATTAGAACCGGAATTTTGACCGACTTCATTGCGTTGACGTTTAGCTCTAGGAGGATTTGTTCTAGGAAGGATAACTCTAGGAGGCATGGTTTTGGTTCAAAAACTTTGGTTGGGGAATTTTATCAAACACTTTGTGGGCAAGAATTTAAAGGTGTTTAAACAAGAGTTCTAACAAGATTGGGTGATACCTCCTGCAAAAACACAACATATATTGCAATATTATCAACCCACATTGTTCTAAGATTCACTAAAAATGGATTCCCTAAAAAAATTTATAACCCTAAAATTCTCAAAATCTTGAAGAAATTGAAGATTTAAACAAGAAATTACCTTAAAAGCTTGATGATGATGGTGATATAAGCCCAAAAGATTGATGAAAAACTTGTAGATTTGAGCAAGGGTTTTGAGGATTTTGAGAGAATTTAGAAGTTTGGCCGTTTGGTGTAGATGAAATAAGAGTTAGGTTTTGAGAAAATTTTGATTTATAAGCAAAAACTCGTCCGAAACAGGCCTGCCTTTAATGAAGGTTTCGAAACTTTGGGAAAGTTTCGAAACTTTTGCCTCCAGTAGCAAAAGTTTTTCTGGGCACCCTAAAAGTTTCGAAACTTTGCTAAAGTTTCGAAACTATCCATCCAAGGTTTCGAAACTTTGTATAAGTTTCGAAACTTTGTCCTGTAATGACTTAGAAATTTTCAGATTTTGCCTCAAAATTGTTTCTAAAAGCATTCTAATATTATTATGATAATTATCAACATTAAAGACCATATTTGAACTAAAATCAAAGAATTTTACGCTTATAGTTGGATTTAAAAGTGACTATCTTATCTAATGTCACAAAAAAAATTAAACAATTAAGCACATAAAATTGCTAATATTTTAAGGCCTAAATACAAACAATTAACACATAAGGCCAAACATTTAGCAAACATGCAAAACATAACTCCCCCTTACTAAAAGCATTCATACAACATATGGGGAACCTCAAACATGTTTCAACACAAAATATTCATACAAAATCAACATGTAAGAGTAAATTTTGCAAAAAAAAAAAATGTTACCACTTGAACCAAGATATGTCGATTGAGCTTCTTCAAGTGTCCTTCCATTTTGTGTGTCTAGAGCTTTCGAGTTTCTTCAAATTTGCATATCATGGCTCCAACACACCTACAAAAGGGAACTATGTATGTTTTGGTACCCAAACTCTTTTGGGTCCATAAGAGTTAGTTCCTAGTATTTTAGTCCCTTTGGGTATCCATTTAGACAATAGATCAACATCTTTATTAGCAATGAGTCCTTTTGGAACCCAAATGCTCCTAATCTTTTTTCGATTAGGTGATCTTTGTCTATACCCATGATAGTTCTTTCTAACATAGTTGGGTCTTGAATTTTCACATTTTTCAACTAATTTTGTCCCAACTTTGTTGAAAGAAGCTTTAAGATCATCAAGTTCCTTTTGATGATCTTTATGGACCTTTGAAAGTAAGTTTTGCAAGTATTGATTTTTCTTTTCAAAATCGTTTATTTGGACTTGCATTTCTTCGAATTTACTTTCAAATTCCTTATTAGTCTTAGAGAGAGAATCATTTTCATTTTTCAATTTTGAAGTAATTTTTCTATTTTTCAAAATTAACTTCTCATACTCTAAGGCTAATTCATTATAAACCTCTTGCAATTCATCAAAAGTATAATCAAATAAAAAAGATGAATTAGAGGTTACCATTGAGTCATCCTCGATAGCCATAAAACACAAGTTGGCTACTTCATTCTCGTCCTCGTCGGAAGAGTCATCATCGCTCCAAGTAGCTACGTGAGCCTTGTGCTTCTTCCTCTCATAGCTATTTTTCTTTAGTTGAGGACAATCGAACCTGATATGTCCCGGTTTGTTGCACTCATAGCAAGTTAGAGGATCTCTCCCTTTGTTGCTTTTGAAGCCCTCTTCTCTTTGGAATCTTCTTCCTTTGTTGGTCAACATGAAGTTTTTGAATCTTTTGGCAAACATAGCCATTTCTTTTTCTTCATCTTCTTCACTAGAATCATCATCCTTTTTGGATGCTTTAAGGGCAAGACCAACTTTCTTTTTCTCCACTTCCTTCTTCTTTTCTTCCTTGCCCGTTGACATCATTTCGTGAGTAAGCAAGGAACCAATAAGCTCATCCAATTTGAGAACTTTGAGGTCCTTTGCTTCTATTATGGAGGTTTTCTTCGAATCCCATGAATCGGGAAGAGAGTAGATCATCTTCCTCACAAGTTTGTCCTCGGGGATTACTTCGCCATAACCTTTCAAACCATTTACGATCACGGAGAAACGATCGGACATGGTTTTGATGTCTTCCTCGGGGTCCATCTTGAAGTTCTCATAACTTAGATTGAGGAGCCCGATTTTGGTCTCCTTCACTTGATTTGTACCTTCATGTGTAACTTCAAGTTTGTCCCAAATTTCTTTTGCATTGGAACAAGATGACACCCTTTCATACTCGTCCGGGCCAAGGGCACAAAAGATGAGATGCATAGCTTTTGCATTTGTTGAGAATCCCTTGTCTTCTTCAACACTCCATGTTTCAATATTGTTCGTTGGTGCTATGTATCCTCTCATGATGATTTTCCAAGCTTCAAGATCATAAGCTTGGATGAAGAGCTTCATGCGATTTTTCCAATACGCATAATTTACTCCATTGAAGAAAGGCGGTTTGTTGGTGGGTTGAGAATCTCCCCAAGCTACAATATTGGAGGTGGATGCCATGGATGACTTTGTGGATGATTGCACACTTCTTGGATCTTTTTCAAGAGGTTGTAAGACCTTTTAATGAACCAAGCTCTGATGCCAATTGTAGAACTTGGCAATCGATCGAACAAAACCAAGAGGGGGGGTGAATTGGATTTTTGAAAATAACGGCGGAAGCTAATTGCAAAGATAAAAATTGCAAAGCGATTTAGAGTGGTTCGACTTTCTAACCAAAGTCTACATCCACTACCTTAGCGTCCACACTAAGGATTTCCCATAAATTCACTAATTTGTCTTTCCTTTAAGGACAAGGAGTAACCTTACACACTTCAATAGACTTATACCCCAAAGTCTATTGAATCCTATCCCAAAGTTGGATACAAATGAGCAAACTAGAAAATCCTCACTAGGAATGTGTTTGCAAAGTTTAAGCTCTCTCACACACCCGAATAAACACTAGAACAAGAATTACAATGAAGAACACTCTAGTGTTTTTCAAGAAAGATCGAAAAATAAGCTCGAAATAAACTCTTGGAAGCTTGAATGCTTGTATGTGCTTTCTTGATGTTTCAATATTGATCCAAAGCTGTATTTATAGTGTTGTTTGAGTATCTAGCCGTTAGGAGCCTTTGGGGGGTCTTTGGAGCCGTTGGGAGTGTTTATTTTTGACCTTAAAAAGCTCCCTTGTACTTAAGTTTCGAAACCTTTACCAAGGGTTTCGAAACTTTATAAATGGATTTGAAAATTATGACCGTTACAGGCCAAAGGTTTCGAAACCTTCATAAGGTTTCGAAACTTTCAGGCCAAGGTTTTGAAACCTTATGAAGGTTTCGAAACCTTTACCCAGGTTTCAAAAACAGAGTGCTACTGCCATGCTACTGCCCAGTATAGTTTCGAAACTTTGATATAGTTTCGAAACTTTCCTTCCAAAATGAGTATTTTGGGCATTTGTTGGCTTTTAAAAATGTAGTTCGATATACGTATTGAATCGAACTTTTTCAAAGTATTTTGTCAAGTTAAAATCGAGTTTTTGACAAATTTATTTCTTTAAAATTACTTTACAAATTTTTACAATTTAGTCCTTTAAAATTTCTTTTTAAGTTATATCAAAATCAAAATAAGTTCAACATATCCATCCGCGGCGGCAGCCGAAACGACAGGTTATCATAAATGGGCTTTATTTGGCTGATGGATGGGCGGTGGGCTTGGGCCACTTCTTCTTTCCTTCTTGACTCCTTTATTTCCTAAAAACTGAAATTAGAAAAACAAAACATTATTCGAAAATTAACCTAATTTCCTAATAAATAATAAATAAATAAAATAAATAAAAATTAGGTTAAATTAGGGATGCCTTGTGGGGCATCACCTAAAGTAACCACTTCCTGTATTCCTGGGGCTTCAGTCCCCTGATAGTGCTTGAGGCGCTGTCCATTGACTTTGAATTGATGCCCGTCTTTTAATGATTGAATTGTGATGGCACCATGGGGAAAAACTTGAACTACTTGGAACGGGCCAGACCATCTAGACTTTAGCTTTCCTGGGAAGAGTTTAAGTCTAGAATTAAATAACAACACAAGCTGCCCTGGGCAGAACTGACGTGGCAGCAGTTTCTTGTCGTGCCACTTCTTAGTCTTTTCCTTGTAAATCCTTGCGTTGTCGTAGGCCATTGTCCGTAATTCTTCAATCTCGTTTAGATCTAATAACCTTTTTTGGCCGGCCTTGTCCAAGTCCATATTTACTGCCTTGATTGCCCAATATGCTTTGTGCTCGATCTCGACAAGCAAGTGACAGGTTTTCCCATAAATCAGTCGGAATGGAGACATTCCCAATGGAGTCTTGAAAGCTGTCCGGTATGCCCATAATGCATCATTCAGAAGTAAAGACCAATCTTTCCTAGTTGGTTTAACCATCTTTTCAAGGATGTTCTTCACTTCCCTATTGGATATCTCAGCCTGTCCATTGGTCTGTGGGTGGTATGCTGTCGCGATCCTGTGCTTGACACCATATTTCTTTAAGGCAGCAGCAATTACCCTATTATCAAAATGTCTCCCCTCATCACTGATAATCGCCCTAGGGAGGCCAAATCTAGAAAAAATGTTTTTATGCAAAAACTTTTGGACCGTCTTGGCATCATTCTTTTGAGTTGCGATTGCTTCAACCCACTTGGAGACATAGTCCACTGCTAGGAGGATGTAAAGATTTCCACACGAAGATGGAAAAGGTCCCATAAAATCAATCCCCCAAACATCAAAGATTTCTACTTCGAGAATATTCTGCAGTGGCATCTCATTTCTCCTCGAGATGTTACCTGTCCGCTGGCACCTGTCACAGCTTTTGTAAAATTCCTGTGCATCTTTATAAAGTGTCGGCCAGTAGAACCCTGACTGCAGCACCTTGGCAGCAGTTTTATTGCCTCCTAAGTGACCTCCATATTGTGACGCATGACAGTGATGGAGAATGTCTTCTTGTTCTTCTTGTGGTACACACCTTCTTATAACCTGATCTGCGCACATTTTGAAAAGAAGAGGTTCGTACCAATAATAATGTTTAACGTCATTTTGGAACCTCTTCCTTGCTTGATAATTAAGATCAGAAGGTAATATTCCGCTAACTATAAAATTAACGAAATCAGCATACCAGGGAAGGTTAGAAGACTTACCTGCCGTCATGGCTGTCGCGACAGCGATTGCGGCAGCAAAGAGCTGCTCATCTGGGAAGGTCTCCAGTATGTGTGTCTCATCTAACGGTAGACTCTGTCCTGTCTCCAACCTCGACAAGTGGTCTGCCACTTGATTTTCTGTCCCCTTTTTATCTTTGATCTCAAGGTCGAACTCTTGTAATAGCAAGATCCATCGTATCAGCCTAGGCTTCGCATCCTTCTTTGCGAACAAATACTTGAGGGCAGAATGGTCGGTGTGTATTATTACCTTCGTTCCAAGTATGTAAGAACGAAACTTGTCGATGGAGAACACCACAGCTAACAGCTCCTTTTCTGTGGTGGTATAGTTCACTTGGGCTTCATTTAATGTTTTGCTAGCATAATATATGACGTGAAAAAGCCTGTCTCTGCGCTGCCCAAGTGCTGCCCCGACAGCATAGTCACTAGCATCACACATGATCTCGAATGGTTGTGTCCAGTCTGGTGGCTGTACTATGGGGGCTGTCACTAACTTTTCCTTCAGAACCTTGAATGCTTCAGTACATTCCTCATTAAAGTCAAAGGGTCGGTTCTGCTCTAAGAGATGGCATAGCGGCTTGGTGATCTTTGAAAAATTTGCAATAAATCTTCTATAAAAACCAGCATGCCCTAAAAAACTCCTAATGCCCTTGACTGTCTTTGGCGGCGGCAGCTTCTCTATGACTTCAATTTTTGCCCTGTCGACCTCTATCCCACGGCAGCTAATCTTATGGCCTAGAACTATCCCTTCATCTACCATAAAATGGCATTTTTCCCAATTTAGAACAAGATTAGCTTTTTCACATCTTTCAAGTACCTTTTGAAGATTGCCGAGGCAAATCTCAAAATCGTCTCCAAAGACGGAAAAATCATCCATGAAAATCTCAAGGAAGTCCTCTACCATGTCGGAGAATATTGCCATCATGCACCTTTGGAAGGTGGCAGGTGCGTTACAGAGGCCAAACGGCATCCTCCTAAATGCGTATGTTCCGTAGGGGCATGTGAAAGTCGTTTTCTCTTGATCTTCCGGTGCAATAGCAATTTGGTTATAACCTGAATAACCATCAAGAAAACAATAATAAGATTTACCCGCTAATCTATCAAGCATTTGATCAATAAAGGGTAAAGGGAAGTGGTCCTTTCGGGTAGCTTTGTTAAGCTTCCGATAGTCCATACAAACCCTCCAACCGGTCACAGTCCTGGTTGGGATTAGTTCATTGTTTTCGTTGGTTATCACGGTCATGCCTCCTTTCTTGGGAACACATTGCACCGGGCTTACCCATTTGCTGTCGGAGATGGCGTAAATAATACCAGCATCTAACCATTTAATGATCTCCTTACGCACTACCTCTTTCATCGCATGGTTTAGCCGCCTTTGGGCATCTATAGTCGGCTTATGATCTTCCTCAAGGAGGATTTTGTGCATGCATAACGCCGGACTAATGCCCTGAATGTCTGCTATCGTCCATCCAATCGCCTTTTTGTGCTGCCTTGGCATATCGATCAGCTGTCGTTCCTGTTCCTGCGGCAGCTTAGCAGAGATGATTACGGGCAGTGTGTCATCACAACCAAGATAAGCATATTTAAGCTGCCCTGGCAGGGGCTTAAGTTCTAAGACATGTGGTTCAACAGTAGAGGGCTTTTGGATTAAATGGTTATCCGAAGTGTAATTCAAGGGTTCGAATAACTTACCTGGACGATGGTCTAACCAGTTTACCTCCTCATGACCTTCAGTATCAGATGTATCAGATTCAGAGGAGTTGCTGTCGTCGGTGCTGTCGTCATCGCTGTCGTGACAGGCCTGTAGGTGGCTGTCGCAGCAGTGACCAAATTTCTTATCACGGCAGCCCGACCTGATGCAGGGGTAATCAAAGGTCACCTCAATGATGGCCTTGCATTCCTCGTCCACATCAGCATGTTTCATTGCTTGGAGAACATTCAACTTAATTTGTTGATCGTTTACGCGCATGGTGAGTTCTCCTTTCTCCACATCAATCAATGATCTTCCCGTGGCTAAGAAGGGTCGCCCAAGGATGACTGGTGCGTTCTCATCTGCCTCGCAATCTAAAATAAGAAAGTCAGCAGGAAAAATAAGCTTATCCACTCTTACCAAAATATCTTCAATTTTTCCCTCGGGGTGAACGTAAGAGCGGTCGGCTAGCTGTAGGGTAACTGTTGTGGGTCGCGCCTTGCCAATACCTAATTTCTGAAAAACAGATTTGGGCATTAGATTAACACTAGCTCCAAGATCACAAAGTGCCTTACCCACGAATTTGTCGCCGATTACACAAGGTATGATGAAGCTCCCCGGATCCTTCTTTTTCTGGGGTGGCTGCCGATGAAGAATACTCATGCAACCTTCTTGCATCCTTACCGTTTCAAATTCCCCAAGTTTAGATTTTTTCGACATGACATCCTTGAGAAATTTAGCGTAACCGGGCATCTCCCTAACAGCATCTAACAACGGAATATTAATATGAACCTGTTTAAAATATCATAAATCTTTTTAAGCTGAGATTCATGCTTAGCTTGCTGTATCCGTTGAGGGAAGGGTGGTGGGGGACGATAGTCAGCAATGCGTCCTTCCCACTGCATGCGAATCTGAGGACGATATTCATCTTTCTTCTCCTTTGTCGCTTCTGCTGTCGTGACAGGCTCATCGGCAGCAGTCTGTTTATCACCTGTCGGGGCAGCTTCCTCGGCAGGTTTATCCAAGGCATGTTCCTTTTCTGTTTCAGCTTTTTCCGGTCCTGGTAACTTTTTCCCACTCCTAGTAGTAATCGCCTTACATTGCTCATGTGGGGCGGTCTAGCATTTTCAGTATTGCTAGGAAAACCTTCATTCTGCCTTGGCTTAATATGCTGGGACACCTGACCCATTTGTGTCTCTAGAGATTTCAAGGTAGCCTCATGATTTGTCATTCTCATCTTGGTTTCATCCATAAAGTTTTCCGTCTTCTTGACAAACTGATTAATATTGTCCATATACGTACCAGTCTGAGACATAAAAGTGGCCAGAGTCTGCTCTAATACACTACTCGTGGCAGGTGGTGGCTGATGTTGCTGTTGCGGCGACAGGTTCTGCGGCTGCTGTTGCTGTCGCGTCAACAATCTAGGGCCCCCCTGATTCTGATGATGCACTTGCGGATTCAGAGCATTGTTGGGGTTACTCCAAGAAAATTTGGGATCTTTCCTCCAATTAGGATTGTAGTTGTTGGAATTGTAGTTTGGCTTGTAATTTCCAACATATTTTCCCTCTTCTATATTTATAGGGCATTCATCCCTACTATGATTTCCCTCACAAGTAGCACAAACTTCCTCGACAGCAAATCCTCGTAAGTCCTCTTCATTCAATAAGTGTTTCATGGCTTTAGTGAGGAATGCCACCTGTGATTTCATAGTGCTGTCGGCCTCATAGTCCTTGACAGCAAGTACCCGTTTACCCCCTCTTCTAGCTGTCGGAAACTGTTCTTCATTCTTAGCTAAATTTTTCAGAACTTGCAGTGCCTCGTCCGGATCTTTATCCAATAATAGTCCATTTGCTGCAGAATCAATTCTAATGCGAGTTTGTAAGTTAGCAGCATTATAGAATTTAGTTACCTGATTCCAGACGGGGAATCCATGCATTGGGCAGTTCCGAAGAAGAGTAGTAAACCTGTCCCAGGCCTCGTGCATTGGCTCGTCATCTTCCTGTTGAAAAGTAGCAATTTTGTTACGTAATCGCTCAGATAAATGCGAAGGATTAAAACGAGATAAAAATTCACGAGTTAAATCTGCCCAAGTCATAATGGAACCCGGTGTTAGTTTATTCCACCAAGTTTTAGCTCTGTCCCTCAAGGAATGGGGAAATAACCGAAGCCTCAGTATCTCCGGACTAACTCCTGGCAGTCTAAACGAACCACAGATCTCCTGGAACGTTTTGAGATGCTCCCTAGCATCTTCTGTCACAGAACCACTAAACTGTCCGGCGTTGTTGATCATACTAAACATGACAGGTTTAAGCTCGAAGTTATCAACATCAATATCCGGCAGCGTGGTCTCCAGCTCTACATGATCATTCAACATGTAGTCACGACATGACCGTCGTCCACTTGCTGCGGGCGGATCGCCGACAGGTGGGTTATTATTGCCAAGGGGTGGTATGAAACCACCAGCAGGTTGGTTATGGGCCATCTTCTCTAGCTGTTCTTCGAGATATTCGTTTCTGTCTAAAAGTCGGCGAAGTTGTTTCTTGAGATTGAAGGAACGTTCGATCTCCGGATCTAATTTATACTCAGGATCTTCACCTCTTTTGGATCTGCGCATAAACAAGAAAACCTCGTGAAAAGCAAGAGTTGAAAACACAAAAGAAAAATTAAAGAAAAATAAAAACGAAAATAAAAATAAAAGCAAAAAGTGCAATAAAAGAAAGATGTAGTTATGTTGCCAATCCCCGGCAATGGCGCCAAAAACTTGTTGCGTGTAAAATAGTCTATCGCAATTGTAGTGCAAGTGTACACGACGCAAGTAGTAAAGTGATACGAAGTATCGGATATCGTCTCCACAGGGATTGGGCTAATGACTTCACCTTGTTTACTGCACGAAAGTAAAGAAAATAATTAAGAGTTGTCACAAGAATAATAAGGTAAAAACGTAAAATAAAGGATTGAGAAATTAAGATAGAGAGAATGGGCTGGTATTGAGTTGCTCAGTAGTGCAGGTATTGAATTGCTTAGGATCTCCAGTTCTGTCGTCGCGCCCGTCGCCGACAGCACCTGTCGCGGCGGCTGTCCGTTAGCTGTCGCGGCAGCAAACACTAACTTCGTACTTCAAGCTTGGCAAGAATCCCAGATCTGCCTTGCCCTATCCCTAGGCACAAGTCTGTCGATGATCACGTCTTTGATGATACCTCCCGGCGTGAATCGAAGGATGAACACCGATGTGTATGAATTCTTCCTTAGCCACTTAACCTCGCCCTATCCCTAGGCACGAGATGGTTCAACTATAAACTAGAGAACGCGCTCTTATCTCTTTCGTATACTTAACTCTCCCGATGCTAAGTAAATGGATAACCTCACAATGCTCTCCCGATGCTCTTGTAAGATATTAACACCAAGATAAAAGAACTTGAAGTTTATTTTATTGAACTTAGAAAATCCTAAAACAAAGCAACCCTTGCAACTACTTTACAAAACAACCCGTAGCCCTAGGGGGGATTTAGAACATGTCGGTGACGGGTGGACGGCAGGGGTTTGGTTTCGGTTATGGGGTAATCGGTTATGCCCTAGGTTTAATCTATGCCCTTATATAAGCTTTGGGCTCAAGTTATCTAAGGTAACAAGGATTACAACTTTAATTAAAAGTAAGATTCTAATAAAGATTAAATCTCTAAGTCTCCTACTTTCCAGCCGCATCCTTGTTTCTAGGAATTTCTTCTCCTTGAGCTTTGGCTTGACATATCTTTTGATCCGGGGCTTGGAAAAATATTTGGCTTCTACACGACAGACGAGCAGATTTTTCTCTATCTATCGAGATCCACTTTACTTTTCCTCTTCATAAATCTGCTGTCACCTTGCTGTCACGACAGGTCCATGACAGGTTCGTCTTCTTCAGCTGCTTGTCCAGTTCAGCTCTTCTGCTTATCTGCCCTGCGCCTGCCTTCATCGTCAATCATGGCAGCTACCTGCAAAATACGCCATCTTTTAGTAGAATCCGTGCCTTTTATATAATTGTGATGTTTTATTGAAAACTAACCTAAATGCAATGCAATTATGCTTGAATGCAGCAGAAATATGGGTTAAAAAGGGTGTAAATAATAGAACTTTTACACACTCAACAACCGTCATCTTAACGTTGACCGTGGAAAGTCAACCGTTGGGGAGGGTATCGATACACTCCTTGGGCGTATCGATACGGTCTCCACTGGTTGACTCTGACCAGTTGACCTAGTCAAGGGGTATCGATACACCCCTTATGTGTATCGATACCACCTGCAGTATAAGCTTAAAATTGGGCTGTAACATGATTGTTTGAGTTTGTTCGATTGATTTGTATATGTTGTTCCGCTGTATGATCACTTAGGGTTTAATATCTATTTAGACAAGATTATAAAAAAATAGGGTTGTTAACCGAGGGGGAATCCTTAGGGGTTTTCACTCGATTTTCCCCGTGTGGCCCACTCGGACCGGTCATCCGACAAGACCGGGACGAGGGGGTTACACCAATAGATCAAGTTCTTAATTTTAAGCAAAACTAAAATAATTGAATAATAAAATTGAAATACAGCTACAATAAATTCTATCTTAACCCCATTGATAAATAATCAAAGATCTACAAAGTGAAGAATTGATTGTATATCATTATTATGCAAAGAATATAATGTGAATAGGTATAAGGACATGAATATTAAAGGTGATCCAACAAGAAGGAAAGGAAGTGGCACCATCATGAGCTTAATATGATGTGAGCACATCTTCACCAGCACATGTTGCTGATCCGGAGGTCTTACCGTTAGGACCAATTACTCGATCTAAGGCGCAACGTTTCAGGGAAGCTCTTTTCCTTACTTGTGCTAATATTTCTAAATCATTTGATAATACTTGTGCCTTAGACGATAGGACATTTAATGTGTTACATATAATTATGTGACATGTTTAGGTTATATTACGTATTAGGTATATTTAAGTATGTGTTTAAAAATGTTTGGAATAATGTTTATTTTCTTAAGGACTGTGCAGCCCACTTACGTATGTTCATGCCTTTAATAATATTTCTTTATATATGTGTGCAGTCATACATTTCGGCATTGTGGATAAACTCCATTTGAATTTCAAAATCAATTGGCCAACTCAAATTGTCCACTCACACGGCTATGAAATGGAAACACAATGGCAGGCCAATCCACCAACCAACAACCACTTGCCGTCCCCATGCTCCCACCCACCATTTGACTATTGAATTTTAAAATTCAATCCTCATTTTCATGCCTGAATTTATAAATCAAATGTTGCACGTTGAAGACCAATTGCACGGCTAGTGGAGGAATCCAAATTGCCATCCCATGTTGATTGTAAAATAATACCCACTCAAGTCTCCAATTGCTGCCGAATCATCCATGAACTTTTACTATAAATATGTGATGTAATTTCATTTGAAAAAATAAGACATTTGATGAATAAAAACTTTGTGAGATTTTATCTCAATTTTAGTTCTTTTTAGAACTATTTTCCTTGATACTTCGGGTTCCCAATTGTTAGATAATTGACGGGTCCAAGTACTTTATTCGAATAAATTCAAGATAAGGTTCGGGTTCGTTCAACAGATTGTTCGAGTTCTTCCTTGGAGTTTATTCATCTATCGACTACGAAGAACAAATTCGATTCGGGTTTGCATAACAGATTATGCAGGTTCTTTCGAGTTCGTCGTGTCAAGACCAAGAACGTTGCTGCTATTGTTGAATGTTTGAAGATATCATCTTCATCTTTAAATTATTTCAGCAATTTTCTTCTTTTCCTCATTTCTGATTTATTTTCTTATTTTCTTTATTTTTAACACCTAAATAAAAATCTATGTTTGTTTCTATTGCAGAGAAAATACGTGCTATTATCCTAGATCCGTGAATGAAGGAGGAAAGTTGATTTCTTCAACAACACCCTTGTATCATATGGTAATCAGAGCTTTGGTCGGATTCTAGCACCTTCTGCACTACCAGACAAATATATATATATATATATATATATATATATATATCCAAAAGTCAAAAAAAAAAGTCAAAAAAAATTTCAGAATTATATATATATATACGAAAATTCAAAAAAAAAGAAAGAAAAAGAGTGATGAGTTGTGAAGAATAAAAAAAAAACAAAAAAAAAATTGTTGAAAGGTTTTGATATGTTGGAGGATGTATCTATCTTACCTTGAAATGCTTTGAAATCACCCGAAATCAACTTTTCTTGTTTGTTCCGGAGATAAGATGGTGGTAAGCATTTCTACTGCGTAAGTTGCTAAATTCTTGTTCTTTTAGCATCCTTTCTTTCATTTCATATTGTTATTTTTTTTTTTGCCCAAATTCTCAACTTTCATTTTTTTTATTATTTTTTTTTCTTTTCTCCTAACCCTTATCTTTGTTCTAACAATATTCACCTGTCACCCATTGTTTTCTTTCAAATTGACAACACTTGAAGAATCTGAACATCGGAATTAGTTTCCTTTAAAGAACTAAATACGAGAGATCGAGGGAAAAGGCAAACAGAGCGTGTGAGAACAGAAGGGGAGACAAAAATAGCCATTCAAGTATTCTCCCGAGTGAAACACGAGTGCTGAGTGTTAATTCCTTATTTTCTTGAGTGCAAATTCTTAGGAGTGACTAGTGAGGATTTTTGTTGTGTGATTGGTGAGGACTATTTTTTTTAACCTTTAACCAGTTTGTTTGTTTGTTTGTTTTTTTGTTAATTATGTCAGGTTCCGATGATCACACGGTTGAACAGGGTCCACTGATTCCTCAAATGCAAGCCTTAGAGAGAATGATGCAACGAGTAGTGGCTACCGCCTTAGAGCCATTACAGTCGAGGATGGATAGGTTTGACGGAGGATCCAACTCTGTTAACGATGTATTGAACGAAAATGAAGACGAACGGTCACCGAGGCAGCATATTTCTAGACAAGGACGTGTGCAACAAGTAGACGATAATTTGACTAACATTAAGATTGCTATTCCTTCTTTTCAGGGACGCTCAGATCCTGATGCATACTTGGCTTGGGAAAGCAAAGTGGAGCACATTTTTGAGTGTTATAATTATTCGGAGCAAAAGAAGGTTCGATTAGTAGCAACAGAGTTTGTTGATTATGCCTTGATATGGTGGGACCAGTTACTGTTTAGTCGTAGACGTACTGGTGATGATCCAGTTGCAACATGGATCGAGATGAAGCGACTAATGCGTAAAAGGTTTGTTCCTATTCACTATCACCGTGATTTGTTTCAAAAGTTGCAAAATTTGAAACAGGGAAATAGGAGCGTTGAGGATTATTTCAAGGATATGGAAATGGCTATGATGCGTGCAAATATCGAGGAAGATCGAGAAGCTACCATGGCACGTTTTCTAGCAGGGTTGAACATCGAGATTGCCAACGCTGTTGAATTACAGCATTATGTCGAGGTTGATGACATGGTACAGATGGCAATAAAGATTGAACGACAGCAGCGCAGGAAGTCTTCAAATCGAGGTAACCTTTCCTTTAAACCTTTTTCAAATCCGTTATATACTCCTAACAATTCCAGGAAACAAGCACCACAAACGCCACTTCGGATTCGAGAGCAAGGCGAATCCAGCACACCAAAGCCTCCCGTTACTGATAATGGGCGTGGCAAACAGCAAGTGGTGGTAAAAGAACGATCGCGAGATATCCAGTGTTTCAAGTGCCTTGGAAGAGGACATGTTGCTAGTCAATGTCCTAACCGGAGAGTTATGTTGATGCGAGATGATGGTGAGATTGAGTCAGATTTCGAGGAGGAAGTGCATGATGTCCCTACTGAAGAGGAAGACGAGACCGACCTAGAGGTTCCTGAATCTGGTAAGGTAATGGAACTTTTGGTTATTAAAAGAAGTCTGAATGTGCAACAGGTAACAGATGATCTACAGCGCGAGAATATCTTTCACACACGATGCAAGGTGCAATACAAGGTATGTGTTGTGATTATTGATAGCGGTAGTTGTACTAATGTTGCCAGTTCAGTGATGGTTGACAGGTTAGGTCTGAAGACGACAAAGCATCCTCATCCATATAAGTTACAATGGTTGAATGATGGTGGCGAGCTTAAAGTGACCAGACAGGCTAGTGTACCATTTTCAATTGGAAACTACAAAGACGAGGTCCTTTGTGATGTTGTGACGATGGATGCTACTCACCTTCTTTTGGGACGCCCTTGGCAATATGACAAGAAGGTAATGCATGATGGTTATACAAACCGTTACTCTTTTATGCATGCAGGTAAGAAGATCACTTTGGCTCCTTTGACACCGAGTCAAGTGTTTGAAGATCATGCAAGCTTGAAAAAGAGTAAAGAGACTGCAAAAGAGAAGAAGAAGATGTCCGTGTATGCGAGCAGTAGCGAAATCAGGAAATGTCTTTCCTCTCAACAATATGTTCTTATTTTGATGTTTAAAGATTATTGTTTATTGACAGATTTTCCTACTGATCTACCTTCACCGATTTTGACACTTTTGCAGGAGTTTGAGGACGTGTTTCCAGCTGAAACACCGAAGGGATTGCCACCTCTTCGTGGCATAGAGCACCAGATTGATTTTATTCCAGGTGCTACTATTCCGAACCGGCCAGCTTATCGAACCAACCCTGAAGAGACTAAAGAGCTTCAACGCCAAGTTACTGAGTTAATGGACAAGGGTTACATTCGAGAGAGCTTGAGTCCGTGTGCTGTTCCGGTGCTGTTAGTACCGAAGAAAGATGGTTCTTGGAGGATGTGCGTAGATTGTCGAGCTGTGAACCAGATCACAATTAAGTATCGTCATCCCATTCCAAGACTTGATGACATGTTGGACGAGCTTTGCGGAGCCGTCATCTTCTCCAAAATTGACTTAAGGAGCGGCTATCATCAGATTCGCATGCGAGAAGGCGATGAGTGGAAAACAGCCTTCAAGACAAAGCTAGGTTTGTACGAATGGTTAGTAATGCCTTTTGGTTTAACTAATGCACCTAGTACTTTTATGCGTTTGATGAATCATGTTCTGCGATCTTTCATTGGTAAATTCTGTGTTGTATACTTTGATGATATCTTGATCTATAGCAAGTCTTTACAGGATCATATAGGACATTTGCGAGCTGTTTTGCAGGTTTTGCGAGAAGAAAGATTGTTTGGCAACATAGAGAAGTGTGTATTTTGTACTAACAAACTCACATTTCTTGGTTACATTGTTAGTTCTCAGGGAGTTGAAGTTGATCCTGAGAAGATAAAGGCAATTCAGGAATGGCCACGACCGACATCGATTACTCAGGTTAGATCGTTTCATGGTTTAGCGAGTTTTTATCGACGGTTTGTTCCTAATTTCAGTTACATTACCGCCCCCTTAACTGGTATTATTAAGAAGAATTCTAGCTTCTCTTGGGGTAAGGAACAAGAAGATGCCTTTTTGAAAATTAAAGATTGTTTGACTAGAGCACCTGTGTTAGCATTACCTGATTTTGATAAAATGTTTGAAATCGAATGTGATGCTTCTGGAATTGGTATAGGTGCTGTTTTGATGCAGGAAAAGAAACCTGTTGCTTACTTTAGCGAGAAATTGAGTGGTGCTACATTAAATTATCCGGTTTATGATAAAGAGATGTATGCACTGATTCGGTCATTGGAGACATGGCAGCATTATTTGTTGCCTAAGGAGTTTGTGATCCACACCGACCACGAGGCTTTACGTTACATCACAGGTCAGCATAAATTGAATAAACGACATGCTAAGTGGGTTGAATTCTTAGAATCTTTTCCTTATGTCATTCATTACAAGAAAGGGAAAGAAAATGTCGTTGCTGATGCATTGTCACGTAGGTATGCACTTTTGAGTTATCTTGATTCACATCTGATTGGTTTTGCATATATTCGTGATTTATACCCTGATGATCATGATTTTAGAGATAAGTTTAATGCTTGTTCGAAAGGTGCAGATGGAAAGTTTTACAGGCATGATGGCTATCTTTTCAAGGAAAACAGGATTTGCATTCCACAGGGTTCGATGCGTGATATTCTGATTCGTGAGGCACATGAAGGTGGATTAATGGGTCATTTTGGTGTCACTAAAACGTTACATACATTAAAAGAGCATCTGTTTTGGCCAAAGATGCGCAGGGACGTTGAAAGGTATTGTGAACGACGTGTGACATGTAGGAAGGCAAAGTCGAAGGTTTTACCACATGGTATGTACTTACCTCTACCTATTCCTGATTCCCCTTGGACTGATATTTCGATGGATTTTGTTTTGGGATTGCCTCGAACTAGAAATGGTAGAGATAGTGTATTTGTTGTGGTTGATAGGTTCTCTAAGATGGCACATTTCATTGCATGCCATAAGACTGATGATGCTGTTAATGTGGCTAACTTGTTCTTTAGAGAAATTGTTCGTTTGCATGGTATTCCTAGGTCAATTGTTTCTGACAGGGATGTAAAGTTTTTGAGTCACTTCTGGAGGACTCTTTGGAGCAAACTAGGTACGAAACTTATGTTTTCTACTACTTGCCATCCCCAAACTGATGGACAAACTGAGGTTGTTAATCGTGTTTTATCTACTTTACTTCGTTCCATCATTAAAAAGAACATTAGAACTTGGGAGGATTGTTTGCCACATGTTGAATTTGCATATAATCATGCCATTCATTCTGCTACTAAGATGTCACCATTTGAGGTTGTTTATGGTTTTAACCCCATTACGCCTCTAGATTTGTTACCTCTGCCACAGGAACAGGTGACGAACAGGGACGGTCAAGCGAAAGCAGAATATGTCAAGAAGTTGCATCAGCAAGTAAAGGAGAATCTTGAGCGAAGGACTCAGCAATATGAAAAGCAAGCAAACAAGGGAAGAAAGCGAGTCACCTTCGAAGTTGGAGACTGGGTTTGGGTTCATTTCCGGAAGGAAAGATTTCCAGCCCAAAGGCGGTCCAAGCTGTTACCGCGAGGAGATGGTCCTTTTCAGGTGTTGGAGAAAGTGAATGACAACGCCTACAAGTTAGATCTACCTGGAGAATACAATGTAAGTGCCACATTTAATGTTTCTAACTTAACCCCTTATGGTGATTTTACAGATTTGAGGACAAATCCTTTTTAAGAAGGGGGGGATGATGTGAGCACATCTTCACCAGCACATGTTGCTGATCCGGAGGTCTTACCGTTAGGACCAATTACTCGATCTAAGGCGCAACGTTTCAGGGAAGCTCTTTTCCTTACTTGTGCTAATATTTCTGAATCATTTGATAATACTTGTGCCTTAGACGATAGGACATTTAATGTGTTACATATAATTATGTGACATGTTTAGGTTATATTACGTATTAGGTATATTTAAGTATGTGTTTAAAAATGTTTGGAATAATGTTTATTTTCTTAAGGACTGTGCAGCCCACTTACGTATGTTCATGCCTTTAATAATATTTCTTTATATATGTGTGCAGTCATACATTTCGGCATTGTGGATAAACTCCATTTGAATTTCAAAATCAATTGGCCAACTCAAATTGTCCACTCACACGGCTATGAAATGGAAACACAATGGCAGGCCAATCCACCAACCAACAACCACTTGCCGTCCCCATGCTCCCACCCACCATTTGACTATTGAATTTTAAAATTCAATCCTCATTTTCATGCCTGAATTTATAAATCAAATGCTGCACGTTGAAGACCAATTGCACGGCTAGTGGAGGAATCCAAATTGCCATCCCATGTTGATTGTAAAATAATACCCACTCAAGTCTCCAATTGCTGCCGAATCATCCATGAACTTTTACTATAAATATGTGATGTAATTTCATTTGAAAAAATAAGACATTTGATGAATAAAAACTTTGTGAGATTTTATCTCAATTTTAGTTCTTTTTAGAACTATTTTCCTTGATACTTCGGGTTCCCAATTGTTAGATAATTGACGGGTCCAAGTACTTTATTCGAATAAATTCAAGATAAGGTTCGGGTTCGTTCAACAGATTGTTCGAGTTCTTCCTTGGAGTTTATTCATCTATCGACTACGAAGAACAAATTCGATTCGGGTTTGCATAACAGATTATGCAGGTTCTTTCGAGTTCGTCGTGTCAAGACCAAGAACGTTGCTGCTATTGTTGAATGTTTGAAGATATCATCTTCATCTTTAAATTATTTCAGCAATTTTCTTCTTTTCCTCATTTCTGATTTATTTTCTTATTTTCTTTATTTTTAACACCTAAATAAAAATCTATGTTTGTTTCTATTGCAGAGAAAATACGTGCTATTATCCTAGATCCGTGAATGAACGAGGAAAGTTGATTTCTTCAACAACACCCTTGTATCATAATATATCAAATATTAATGGGCCCATACATTGACATCACTTCGTTCATACATTTAACACAATTAAAAACATTATTCATATATTTTGAATAGTTTTAATGTAATGTATATTCATATTTTTTATAATCTTTTAATAACGTGCCCATATTTTATAAATAAAATTAATTAAATTCGAAATTTTGAAAATGAACATAAAATTTATCGATAGATTATTATTAAATATATTGTCAATAAAACAATCAAATAAAAATAATATGAAGTTGCACGAACTAAATTGTCTTAGTGGTTAAGTGAACAATTGTTCCTAAAGGTTACGGGTTCGAACACCTACAGTTACAACAAGATGATTGAGTATGCGTTGTCAAATGGTTGAGACTATATTTAGAACAAATATTACTTGTAATCATCCTAGCTTAAAAAAAATGAAGTTTATGTAAAGTGATAAAAGGGAAGGGTAGTGACAAAGAAGCCAACATACACCACCTAAAAGCCTTAGATTGGTTTTGCCATCACACTCAAAACAAAACCCTTTGCTCCACAAAAAAGAAAAAAAACTTATAGAAAACAAATGGAAGAGAAGGAAAAGAAGAAGAAGCAAAAATATCACCACCCCAATGATCAAACAACCAAACAACCAGCAGCAGCAGCAGCATCGGATTTCAGTTTCAAGCCAAGCAACGAAGTAAAGGGTCTAAGATTCGGCGGACAGTTGATCGTAAAATCATTCACGATCAGGCGAGCAAGGCCACTAGAGCTGCTCCAACTACTCGATTTCCCACCCTTGTTCAACAAGCTCCCATTCCCCACGGCAACCGCTTTTTTGCCCACCAATTTCACCATCTTAGCTCACCATGCGTGGCACACGCTGACCCTCGGCCTCGGCACCAAGAAATCGAAAGTGGTTCTCTTCGTCTTCGAATCGGAAGCCATGAAGCTAGAGGTGGACAAAATGTGGCCGCCGGAGATACCTCTCGGGGGCGTTAACAAGAAGCTGATAAGGGGGTTAAAAGGGTGTGAAATGGCGAGGTTTAAGTTGAGAAAAGGGTGCATCACTTTCTATGTTTATGCGGTGAGAGGCGTGGGAACCGTGGGGTTCTGTTGTGCTGATGATTTGAGAAGTGTTTTGCAATCGGTGGTGGCACTCAAGGATTTCTTGGATCATACGGCCATGCTAGCATTGCCTAACCAGAGAAGCCTTAATTATTCCCCTCCTGTTGCCATGGCTCGCTAATCTTTTTATAATTATTCTTGTTTTCTCTTTGAACAAATTTGTATTTTGTAGTATGAATAAGCCTAAAACCTGTAAGTTTTATTTTTATTTTTTCTTTAAATGAATCCAATTTCGAGTGTTGTGATAATGAGTTTGAGCTGCTTATACATAACTAATCAGGTGATGAACTGATAGTTCATGATCATATTCAAAGACAAGCAGAAGCAGTCGAATTTGAAATGAAATGATGGAAGCAGAAATGGGGACCCATTTGTCATTTGCAACTATACATTGGCTATAATTGCAAATCCATACCACTATAATTAAAATTAATTAGTGTGAATAACATGTCGATATAAATATATTGGTTGAAACGTAAAATATATTCCAATTTAGACCATAATAATTATAGATCGGGTCAATATTTAGTGAGATCTAATCCAAAATAAATTTAAAATAAAAATTATTGTTTAATTGTTAAAAAAGTGCTCAAACTATACTTTTTTAGTAAGCGCCTAAACTATTTTTCAGGTCAAGTAGGTACCTAATGTTTCATTATGTTACTCAAATAAGGTTTTTTCGTTACAATTATTAAAACATTTCTGTTATCCAATTAGAACATGATACATGACATATTTCTGTTATTTTTTATTTTTGAAAATTCATGTAATTATTTAATTTTATAAAAAACATATTTGGCTCGTGATATATTTTAAAGAAATTTAAATTTTTAATAAAAATAAGAAAATAAAAAAATAATCCACGTGTCATATTTACATATTTATTAAAAAATCAATAAGTACATTCCTTCTCTACATTGGGGGTGGGGTCGGCTGGCAGCTAAGCAAACGAATAGTCATACCTCTGTTACTGATACCGAACCCAGAAATGAAAAGTGGGCGCACATATTTGAAAACAACCAACTAGTTTCTGATGGCATGATTGGATAACCTAAGCTTAGAAGGCCAGGGCCCAGGGCTGAATCCACTTCAACATTCCGCCCTGCTCTATTCATTTCTGATGACGAGTTTGGATTTTTCAGATTTAGAAATACATTCGAGATATTACTAATTGATCCGGTGGTCAAGAATGCCTATATTGTCTTATTTTGTGTTGGTTCGAATCTCAATATTTACAATGAGAATATAATACTTCTCTACTAAATAAAAAAAACCATTCGAGTTTGTAGGATAATTCCACAGCTGCGGTGTGGTAAAACAAAACTAAATCCTTATTCCAACAAGCATGACCTTAGGTTCCCTTTGAGATGGTTGGATCATGAATGCTGCCTGTGAATGTGATTCTAATATTTAATTGCATAGTTAGTTTTACTCATATTTTTTTAAGTAATTTAACATTTAACGTTTTATTTTAAGTCAAAATGACTCAGATACGGATGAAAATTGTTAGTCAACTAATGATAAATAACTTGAAATGACTTGACAGAATGACATGACAACAAAAAAATAATTCTATATTTTATATAATTTTATAAAATTAATTTTTTTACTGATGTTCAAGTAACACATTTTTCTATATGACATTGTCATATCAGCGTGCACTCTCATATACGATTGTCACATCATTTCAAGCCATTTACTGTTAGTTGACTAACAATTTTCATCTGTAAAAAGGTCATTTTGACCCAAAATAAAATGTTAAGGGTTAAATTATTTTTAGAAAAAAAATAAAAACCAAAATAATTGTTCAATCAAACGTTAGACGTTTTTTTAGTATTATAATGAAAGAAAATGAAATAAATGAATAAAACCATAGCTTTTGAGCACTGTGTAGCCCATGGGCCATGAGACACTTTCACGGGCAATGAGCATCTCTTTGTTTCTTTCGAAAAAGCCTAAAAGCCTAAAGGCATCTTATAGTCATCACTTTCCTTTTTCTCTTTTCCTTTATTTTCAGTTTTGTCATTTTCTTGAGTATTATTATCTACTTTTTCCTTTTTCATAATTAATCTTTTTATTATATACCATTTTCATAATTTTGTATTTGATCAGATTTTATGCTATTTGTCTGTACTCGTATAAACTTTTTTTTTCTTTTACACAAATTCATATAAAACTCAATAAATATTAACTTAAAATCACTTTTTATAAACTATAAATATTATATTTACCTAATAAATCATTGTAGTTTACCATTTATTTTTTACCTAATATCTTAAAATAATGAATTACTTTTAAAATAAAATCACATTTAAAATATTCTTATTTTTTAAAATATACCATTTCTTTTTAAAGTATTTTATATTCTCCCTTCGCTCACGTAATAAATAAAAACACATGACCACACTCAAATAAAAAAGAAAAATATTATATATATATATATATAACCTTTAATTTTTAGAACCACGATATAATCCATTTATATAAGTAAACCATGCAAGTAAAAACAATAGACAAATGAATAGTTACTACCAAAATTAAGCACGATCAATAATTAAAAATCTGACCAAAAATTATATATATAATATTTACATGTGTTGTGAATTCATTATCTGCCCTTTTTCGGTGCCCCTATTATGCCCCAACACTAAAATATACTATAAAATTAAATTTTAAGCTTTAACCCTAAATTTTAAATCCTAAACCCTATACCCTAAAAATATACCCTACTATAAATTCTCTAAACCTTAAATTTAATTTTAAACGTGAGGCATAAATAGAGACACTGAAAAGAGACGGTAAGACCTCAACGTTGCCCACACACTATTTGAACCTTATTTTACATAGAGTAAATTTTAAATCTTGACCCACCGGGTACCCCACTTCCATCCACCTTTGTCAGGTGTTTATGCGACGCTCCAAAAATATTTATTACCACTTATAAACAATAATCATCTACTACACTAACATCAACAAGACAACAAGTAATTGCTAAATTCGAATATTATTATTGTTGTTATGATGTTGGTTTTCAATAGAAAGATACATTTGGAATTCGATCAACGAATTTCAATTTCCGTTCAAAAAGAATTTGCAGAAGAAAAAACATTAGTCAAATTAATTTCACTCATAGAATGGAGATTGAAATAAATAAACAACTAACCCCACACTCCCACAAGCTTTAGAGTTTAGACCACTCTCACATTGCATAGCAAATCAAGTAAAAAGAAAAAAGAAATAATTAAATAAAACCCTAAATTCTAAATTTGTAGTTTTTGTTAGAAGGGCGGTGACCTGAATGTTGAAGGTGAAGAACTGAGAGGAAGTACCTGAGAAGCACAACTCGAATGAAATTGGTGTTGATTCATACTAATAAACCCTATTTCCTTGCTCCTATCAACATTGATTGTGATGAAAGATTCATCTTCTTCATCTTTCAGGTACTTTGAAGGAGGCGTCATGTCCCCACTTTCTTCATCATCTTCTTCATCAACCCTTTCTTCCATTAACATCCTTTTATGAAGCTTCTCCTCCGCTTCTTTCAAGAACTTCAGCTTTGGGGGCGGTGATGCTGATGATGACGATGGTGATGACCTTATTGATCTGTTGAACTCGGCATCGCTCGCAGATTCAAACAAAGGGTTCAACGGAGGAGTGTGGGGAGGAGTGAAAAACGGAGGTGAAGCAATCGGGGTTAAATATGGGGTTTCCACACTGAGAAGAACAGACCCGAATTTTGCCTTGGGCTTTGGTTCCTCGCACTGATCCAAATCCTCCATTGTTTCTTCAACGATGGTGAAGAGAAACCTGGGCGGCCTCATCAGCTCGCTCCCCATCCCATCGAAAGGCTTCAGCTTTGATTGCAGGCGGTGGAACTGATGAGATTGTTCCTGTTGTTCATCCATTGTTATTCTGATTTCTTGAGGATTCAAAGCTGAGTGAGCCATTGAAGAAGATGAAGACGAGGACGTTTTCAAGCAAAACATGTAAAAAAATTCCCTTTTGTTTATCAACCTCTTCTTCCACCATAGCAAATAATATAACTCAGCAAGCAAAGCTAAGAGGAGAGAACCAAAAACTATGGTTAGACCGAGTCCCACACTGCTCAAAGATTTCATTTTTTGTTTCCTCTCTTTGCCTCTGTCTCTTCTAATTTTACATTACGAAACAAAACTAGAAAATCCTTCAACTTTCCCTTAGAAAAGAAAAGCAGAGTGCTTTATCTTTTTAGAAGGGAGGAGAGAGAAAAGGTGGTAAATAAATGAGTTGAAAATGGATATTCATTCAGTACAAGAAACAAGTGGAAACCCCAAGAATGAAAAGAATACTGACAAGTCTCAATCTTCACAAAACACAAAAATAAGAGCCCAGCAACAGCAACAACCCAGCTCTTTCAAGTTTGACTGAGTTACTCCCTTATATATGAAGCTGTATTTTCACTTATTTTCCTTCTCAAAAGCATTAGAAAGTAGAAACATTACCCACTTCAGCTTTACCTGCAAAGACAACAGTGGCCTAAATTCCTAGTGCTAGAAAAGAAAACCCCTCAAAAGCTATATTTTCTGTGGATATCACACTATTTTCATCATTAAGCATGGTTGTGAAAAAACAAAAACTTTTTTTTAATTAGTACTATTAAATAAATAAAAAACAAAAGACATATGCATTAAAATGAAAATTCATATTAGATTGGCTTAAAGGTCAAATTGATCCTCAATAAAAAATCAAACCAATTAAGTTTTTATAAATTTTTTTACCCAATTTGGACCTCAAAGTTCAAATTGCACATAATTTAGCACATCCGTTACATTGACCATCAATACTCTCTAACAGTTAAAATTAGAAAGACACGTCATCAAAATTAATTTTAAAAAAATCTAAAAAAACATAAATATTAAATTAATTTAATGTTTTTTTCTTCTTATTTTTATTTATTTTTTATAAAAACATAAGATAATATTTTTTTTATAAAACCCTAAAGTATAATTTCTTTCAAAAAGTACTACATAAATCCCTAAATCAAACATTTTAAACCGATCCAATAATTTTTTCTATTAAACCCCTAAAGTAACATTTCTTTTAAAAAAACTCACATAAATCCTTAAATTAAGCATTTTAAACCGGTTCAATTTTTTTTCTACAAACCCCCAAAATATCACTTCTTTAGAAAAAACTCCATAAATCCCTAAACCCTCTGTTACGTTGCCCGCGTTAACCATCAATGCACTCTAAAGATCAAAGATAGAAAGACACATGGCGCTCTGAACATGCCACGTCATTGAAATTAAAATTAAAAAAACATAAAAAATCATAAAAATATAAAAATACAAATTTAATTTAATTTTTTTTTCTTATTTTCTTTTTTTATAAAAAATATAAAATAATAATTTTTTCTAAACCCCCACAAAGTATCATTTCTTCTATAAAAAAACCCCATAAATCCCTAAATCAAGCATTTGAACCGATTTAAAAATTGGTCATCTTGAAATTTTTGAGGATTTTAGGGGGTTTGGGAATGTAGGGTTAGGGTTTGAGAATGTAGGAGGGCAAATTTAAACTGATTTGAGGATTTGTAAATGTAGGTTTAGAGTTTAGGGTTATGGATTTGAATTTTTGATCATTTTGAAAAAAATTAAAATTTTGAGTTTTATAATTAAATTTTTTTTTAAAAAATCATAAAACTTTAATAATTATTACAATTATTTTTTCTATTTTTCGATTTTATGTAAAAACATAGTTTTTTATAATTTTATACATAATTTTATTTTGTACACGTTTTAATATATTTTAGAATTTCTTGAATTTTTAAATAAATTTTTATATATTTTTAAAATTTTAAATATTTTTTATATTTTTAAATTTTAAATGATATTTACGAGATTGATAATGTGGCACATCCAGAGTGTGCCATGTGTCACCATCATAATAATTGCTTTTGAGTTAACGGTCATTTTAACGGAAGGGCTAAATTGATCGCAATTTAAATTTTGAGGGCCTAATTGACCGTAATTTAAATTTTGAGGGCTCAACTGAGTAAAAAAATTTCATAAGGGCTTAATTGATTTTTTTTTTTATTTTTCGTTGAGGGCTTCGTAACCCAAAAATAACTACATCAAATACTACTAAACGTTAAGTTTTGTATCAGTTATACCATTAAACTAAAAATTGATATTATTTTAGCATTGAACTTTAATAATCGATAATATTTTAACACTGAACTTTAGTTTATACTTCAATTATACCACTAAATCCTTAAAATCGATGACGTGGGAGGATCTTAACGGTCCATTTGCGATGACATTGAGTGATTTTAACGGCCCAATAGTATAATTAAAAACTAAACTGAAGTTCAATGATAAAATAATATCAATTTTACTTTAGTGGTATAATCTATACATTCCTAAAAGTTTGGTGGTATTTAGTGTAGTTTATCCGGAAAAAAATTATACTTCCATGTCAGAGAGTAGAAGGATTTGTATTTGATGGTTGATAGGTCGCTAGCTTTGAGGAGGGAACATAACAGTCGCATGGAATCACAAATTCACATATAAAATAGGAAAAATGATGTCTCATTGCCCTTTAATTTCTTGCACTTTATGCTTTTTTTTACACTTTACTCTCACACCATATGGTTGAGTATTGGATTGATATTTTGATCAAGGCTAATTTGGGAAATAAAAATGGGTCCTAAAAGTTTGTAAAATTTATAACAGGTTATAAATTCATGGGTAAAATACTCGCAAATCACAATCTATTTTTTTTAAATATAACAATCTAGTTATTTAATTAAAATTTTGTTATATACAGGTCAATTTATCATTAAAATTAAAACGAACATTTTAATGTAATAATAAATTTAGTACAAAAAATTATGCTTTTTAATAATTTAATTTTAATTTAAAATAATTCAACAAACTTAATTATTTTATTCAAAAGTTTTATTAGTAAAGTAAACGAGGGAGAAAAGTAAATTGTATTCAATAAACGAGCAACAACCAGAGGTTAATATTTGATCGAGCCGAGCCGAGTCAATTTTTTTGAGTTAGTTGAGTTGACGAGTTATATTTTATAATTCGATTTTAAAAATTTGTTAGAGTTTCTGTTCAAATTTAGTTGTACATTTTTATAATCTTATGATACTAATTTGTTCTAGTTTAAACGACTTTATATAATTATATACGATATACATGTATATTTACTTCATATTTTTCATATGTGATATACATATATCATACATAATTGAGAGACTCAACTCGAACTTGAAAATTGATCTACTAACTATTAAATTTTTTTGAGTTATTCGAGATAACTCAAACTATATAAAATTACAATTCAAATCAAGTCGAATTTGTTCACGTTAAATCAAATCAAACAATTTATTTTTTGGGTCGAGTTTTACCCACCCTAACCACATCTTAAACTTCATTTCTTCCGCAGTATAGGGACAAAAATCTTCTACCCCTTTCGGTGCCCCAAAACTAAAAAACACTAAAAAAAATTAAATTCTAAACTCTAACTATAAATTCTAAACCCTACACTCTAAAAGTACATCATACTCCAAATTTCCTAAATCATAAACTTAATTTTAGTATGAGGGCATAAACAAGGACACAAAAAAGTGAATTTCTATTCGGACTACAGTTGCTTCAATATTTCTGCCCTTTAAAAGTTAAAAACAATTTAAAATAAAGACTAACGTTTTGGACAAATAACCCAAATTCAGATCCGGTGAGCTATTTTCAACTGAAAGAAAAGCGGGTAAAAATTTTCAATTGTGGCTGCTGGGATTCGAGCCCAGGTCTCCACGGCCACAACGTGGAATTCTCACCACTAAACTACAGCCACAAGCTGATAGTACTTCGCCAAACAAATTTATAAAAAATATTTACATTTTACTTGACTTAAGTTTAGGATAAATAAATGAGTTAATTGCATCACAAGTCCCTGGACTAAATCAATCCTTAAACTTTTTAATATTTCAATTTCATACACAAACCATGGCACTCATTCTAAATTGGTCACAAACTTTTGAATGTTTCAATTTCATCCTCGAACTATGACTATCATTATAAATTGATCCCAAAACTTTTAAACATTTCAATTTCATCCTCAAATTATCATTTACGTCACATCATATTATTACACAATACACATCAATGTTTAGTTGGCAATTAAATTTTTTTATAACGATTCTATTAACATGGGTTATGATTAGCATATGCTAATAATTTGGGGATGAAGTTATAATGTTTAAAAGTTTGAGGACTAATTTAGAACGAGAGTCATAATTTAAAAAATGAAATTAAAATGTTCAAATGTTTGATTTAGAATAAAATCATAATTTAAAGATGGAATTAGAATACTTACAAATTTAGAAAATATTTTAAAATTTTCAACATAGCTTGAAGACGTGCGAACTCACTCAAAATAAATTGATAACAATACTCAAATATATTTAAATTATGTATATATGTATGATTTTTCAAGTACGTTAGTGGTGGGGTATAAAATTATCATAATATGAATTAAGGAATTATCATGTGTTTTTTCTTTATTAATTTATTATTGGATATTTGTGTTTAATTTTTTTTGTAAATTATATGTCCGTTTTATGGTCTCTTCTTTTCAACAATATTTTTTCCAAGGTTTGAACTCGAGTCCTCTTCTTGAAAGAGTAATGTGACTTGTCATTGCACCCAAGTACAAACACTTGTTGATTATATCTATGTTTAATTTTATTGTTCAATTTGATATTTTCTAAATGTGATAAAATGACCATGTACTCTTAATTATGTATATATATATAATATAGAGGGAAAAAGATACAAACTTAAATACTGAAGCCAAACTCAAATAATTAAAGTCAAATTCAAACACTAAAAAATCAATAATGAGCAGTTTGGGTTAAGAAGTGAGGTTAGGCTTGTAAAACAAAGGTGCAATGCAATTATTTGGCCACTTGCAAATTGCAATTGCATCACAATCAAAGATGGTGGGAGACTGGAGTATTATATGTTATATTCTTGAAAATGACAAGTGCTGTCGGCAGGCAGCTGAAGGAAGTGGAATGTTGTCTTCTTCTTTTGTTTGAATGCATGATTAACATGCAACACTCTTTTGATTCGACTGCTGTTTTTTCACTTATTATCATAATCTTTGACTATGTGCAAATTGCAATGCATTTATGTCAGGAATAACATGCGATTAATTCATTAGTTTGTAAATTAATTCATTGTTTGTATAATATTATTAGTAGTTTTAAATTGTAAATATTATTTCTTACCCCTAAAGTCATGACCTGGTTTTTTTAAACAATCTCACATATTAATAGAAAAACTTTGTTAAATTTTCACATAACCCTAACTCTATAATAATTTGCTGCCACTAAAATCCAGCGAAGATTCCGCTGCACCTTCATCATCAACAGCTCACGATTACAAAATCACGAACATACCCTTTTGTCTAACACCCAACAGTAGGTGTTACCATGCCACCAGCTGACGTGGATAACTACAGCCGCGGGTCCCACCTAAACCCCAACAGCCAACCTTAAAAAAACAGCCCTCCATTTTTAAAGCCAAAACTCTTATCCATCTCAAAACCTCGCCGCCGTGGCACCCCCAATCTTCTCCCTTCGCCGGCGCTGACGACCAAGACGGCAATGGGTATTCCAAGTGAGGACGTCGTTTTAATCCAATTACCCAAAGACCCATCGGAGCCCACCGTCGTCACCGTTAATTGCCCCGACAAACCCGGTCTTGGATGCGATCTTTGCCGCACCCTTCTCGAATTCGGGCTTTCAATTACCCGAGCAGGTACCTTTTATTTCTTTTAATTAAAATTTTAAATTAAATGCTTGAAAACCGATAATATAAATGTCTTCTTCTTCCTCCTCCATTTTTTGTCGTTTGTAATTATTATTAGATTTTTCGACGGATGGGAGATGGTGTTACATAGTATTCTGGTTGGTTCCGAATTCGTGCAAGATTGATTGGGAAAGCTTGAAAAACAGATTGTTGTCGATGTGCCCTTCGTGTTTGGTTCCATTTTTCTACTTTAATTATCAGCAAGGAGATGGAAATGGAAGCTCAACCCATTCTTCTTCCGTTTATTTGTTGAAACTCTGTTGCTTGGACCGCAAGGGATTACTTCACGGTTAGGGACCAAACAATTCTTTTAGTTTTTTGCTGCTTTTTGATTGATCCTTTCACTATGTTTATTTAAATTAGTAGGTAGCTGATGGGATTCCTTTTTTTCTTCTTTTTCTTGTGTACAGATGTTACCAAGATACTGTCGGAACTCGAGTTTTCAATTCAAAGAGTGAAAGTTATGACAACACCGGATGGAAGAGTTATGGACTTGTTTTTCATCACGGATGGGATGTGAGTGTTTATGTTATAAAGAAATTTTGTTCTTTGACTTTGAATAACATGTTTTCGAATCTTGTCTGTTTTGGGTGCATACCTTGTTTTGAGTCAGCACTTGTAGGCGTGCGCGCGATGCAGAACAAACTAGAAATGTCATTATGATGACTCGATGATATGTTGCTTCAATTTCTTTTTTGGACCTCTATGAATGTTGGGTTTTAGAATGGTTTTTTGTAGATTAAGATCTGTGATCTAGTAAATTTTTAGCTTGAGATGAAGATGTGGTGCTGTAGAAATTTGTATATACACGATCAAAGCAGAGTAAAACTGGGTACTTGTTATATTGTCGAAACTTTCGACAAATAGTCATTCCTTTTGATTTTAGACAAGTTAATAAACTAGGCCCGACAATTCAATAAGTTATAGTTTGGACTAAAAAGGTTACTTATTGATCATATGGCAAAGCAAGTGATGTGCCTTCTGGTCTCCCGGTGGAAATTTATTATTATCTGTTGTTAATGCATAACTGTTCCATTACAGGGAACTTTTACATACAAAAAAGAGACGAGATGACACCAAGGAGCATCTGATTGCTGTTTTGGGGATTTATTGTATCAGCTGCGAGCTTCAGTTGGCAGGGCCGGAATATGAGAGCCTGAAGGCGTTGCCATCTCTCCCTCCAGCAGTTGAAGAAGAGTTATTTACTTATGAGTTGGCTAGCAAAGAAGCTAGTTCAAAGGAACTAAAATCTGATCTGATGACACTGAAGAAGGCCAGTGTTACTGTAGACAATTGGTTGAGCCCTGCTCTTACATTGCTTCAAATACAATGTGTTGATCAGAAAGGACTCTTTTACGACATTCTGAGGACGTCAAAAGACTTCGATTTTCAGGTAATTGTCATGAGATTGCTGTTATTCGGCTCTTTAGAGTTACTTTGATGATGAAAAGTATCAACCTTCTTGTTGTGAGGGTCTTAATATAACCAAAATCAAGTTAGTATTTATCAATCTCTAGATTTTGGACTCTCCTTTATATCTTTATTGTGCGTTTATTATCGTGGTTCTTTGTTGTCTGGAATGCAATGAAAATGGGATGCTTTTATTTCCCTAAATTTACTCGGACGTAATCACTATTTATTTTGATAATGTAGCTTTGATGCACATTTTTTTGTTTTCTTGTCTGGTAATGCTCGCAATTTTACCAATACATGGTTGTTGTTGTTTTTTGTCATGTAGATCGCTCATGGCAGATTCTCTTCAAGTGTGAAAGGCTACCGTAATTTGGACCTTTTTATTCGGCAAGCAAATGGAAAAAAGATTGTGGATCCCAAGCATCAAAATGTTTTATGTTCTCGTTTAAAGGAGGAGATGCTTCACCCGTTTCGAGTGATAATTGTCAACCGTGGCCCTGATACTGAACTCTTAGTTGCTAACCCTGTCGAGTCATCTGGAAAGGGAAGGCCTCGAGTTTTTTATGATGTTACGTTGGCTCTTAAAATGCTAGGGATATGCATTTTCTCGGTAAGGATTTACATTGGGTTTTATTGCATTTGTTCTAGCTTTCTCATTTCGAGGCTGAATATATATGTATGTCGGCATGCATGAACGTGTTTTCTTTACTGTTGCCGTAGGCTGAAATTGGAAGACATTCGGCTAGTGATCGTCAGTGGGAAGTCTACAGATTTCTTTTGGACGACAGCCATGAATTTCCTTTAACAAGCAATCAAGCTCGAAATCAGCTGGTGGACAGAGTAAGAAGAATATTGATGGGATGGTGAGCTCCGATAGAATACGATGATGGCAGATAGATGGCTTTGCACTGGCTGTATGTTTCTCGACACTCTGATTCCGTCGCAGCATGTCGCACACAACTCCATGTTGGAAACCAATCGGTCCGGGCAAAACTTCCACATAACATCTGGATTCAAACGTTTTCAGAAACACGGATTGGGACACTGCTCTGAGTTGTGTAAGATTGCAATGTGAGCCATCTGCTGCAGGCTTTCTTTCTTTTGGGGTTCTTAAAAGTGTAACATTATCATCTTTTTAATGTATATATAGCTTTTGTTTTCAGTCCAAAGATTCTAAAACATATGCTTCCGAAAGTATTTGTTGTATTGAGTTTTTTTCTTCTTCTTTTTTTATTAAATGGAGAGTTTCATCACACTGAATCAAAAATATAATTTATGTTTAAATTAAAGGTAAAGTACACAAACGGTCATTAAATTTTATGACAATTAAATTTTATGTTTTGCTACAAAACGTTAACTCAGACGTTAAAGGTTGTTAACTGCCGTTATGAAACATTTTAAATAGCACATTTAATATTTTATATTTATACATTTAATCAATTTAGTCCTAATTAAAAAAATATTAATAAATTCAACCCTATTATTTAGATATTCTTTTAATTTGGTCCTATTATTATTAATTAAAAATAATTTAATAATTTTTCCTCCAACTAAATAGTCCTTATTATTTAGACATTCTTTTAATTTGGTCCTATTATTATTAATTAGAAATAATTTAATAAATTTTTCTCCAACAAGATAGTGACACATATCACCTAAATTGAAAATATTTGAGGGGAAAAGGATTTAAACCTGAGTGAGGAGGGCTGCTAAGTGTACTCTTAACCACCATGCTAAGGCCTTTATTTGGTCATAATTGTTAACTATATATATATATATATATATATATATATATATATATATATATATATATTATACTAGGTTTTTTTGCTAACAATAAAAGAAGAAAGAAAGGTGATGGGGACTTGAACCTGAGACTAAAAAAAGAAATTATATATGACAAATCACTAAATTAAAGTAGATACTGAATATTAAAAGACAACAATTTATTATTATATAAACTATAATTTGATGTATGATATTAAATAATATTACACTTAATGTTACACATTTAATAGATAATATTGAATAAAATTATTACTATCACACATTTAATAAATAATATTATTTATTATCATACATTTAATTATAGTTTAATATGATAATAAATTGTTGTCATTTAATATCCAATATCTACTTTAGCCTAATGATTTGTCATGTGTAATAGTATCATTTTATAGTTTAGTGGTTTTTCAATACAAAAATTAAAATTAAGTGACATTTCATGTAATTTACCCTAAATTAAATTTCGTTCCCTGCGGCAAATCATAATTAATAAATTATTTTCTGGGTTGTATTTTAAACGGTGTAGTTGCATGTTAACGATTATTACTTTTTCGTTAATTACTTTATAAACATAAAATCTTAATTATGTCATCCATAGGGGTCCATAGCTCAGTGGTAGAGCATTTGACTGCAGATCAAGAGGTCACCGGTTCGAACCCGGTTGGGCCCTTTGTTATGATTTTTTTTTCTACTCCCCCTTATATGTGATAATGGCTATTTTCTAGTTGAAAGCAAATGTATAATTGATGGTTCCACTCCACCGGGTTTGCATTGAATCATTCCCAAGTCCCAACAAGCTCTCAAAAATGCTTTCTTTTTCAACATGATCATTCGCTCCAATCAAAACTATTAGAAAACTGCTCAACATTGAATAAGAAATGAATGGTATTCCATTCCCAAAAATAAAATGTTCCGTCAAAGTTGAGCATGCCACTACCAAAACCACTCCCATTTAGTCATTAATCATTTGGGAGAGTTCAAATGCAAGTAATATAAAAGTTAATGTTCCTTTCCCGGGGGCCTTCCTTCTAGAGTGGCACGAGGTTAGTAATTTCTTTTCTCCAGACTCGGATATGGCATTTGATTCCCTTTATGGTGTTGTGGACAATTTGGTTATGCAGAAACATTATTAGTTTTGAAAAATCTCGTCTGGATACCTTCGAACTATTCTTTGTGGCGAGATTTCGGTTGGTTTGAACTTTTGTATTGATGATGTCATGGCCAATCCATCCTTGGCAGTTTCAAAGCACCCTAGGTCTAAACTGAAAGTGATTCAAAGGTGGGAAGCTCCCCCGATAGGCTTTTTAAAGCTTAACGTAGATGGTGCTATGCCCAAAAATGGAGGAAATGGAGGGATAGGAAGGTAAGGAAATTGATTCTTTCTCCAAGCCGATTGGGAAAGGTCCGCCTATTCTCGCTGTGGGCTGGAGCATTTCCTCCACCAAGGTAAGGTGAACAATCTAAGGCTTATTGTGGAATGTGATTGTAAGGTTGCGGTGGATTGGGTGCTACTGACTGAAAGCTGCCCGTTGTGCTTGGCTCCACTGGTTCAAGACATCATTAATTTGGTAAGGAATAACTGTGCAATTGTGCGCCATATCCCTAGAGCTTGCAACATAGAAACAGACGAGTTGGCTAAAAAAGAGATTGGGTGATTTGGGCAATACTCGGGTAGTGGGGTTTTTATAGTCTATTTTAAAAGTTGGTTGTTGGTTTGTATTATAGTTTGGTTGTAATACAGGTATCGGCTCAATAAGGCGTAAATGGGCGCTCTTTTTTCTCCTTCACCTATTAGCGTCAGACTGCAGTTTCACGTCGGTATGAGGGGGGGTTTAACGAGACTTTTATTTCTATAAAAAAATGTCCCTTTCATAACAATTATTGTCAATTTTATGTTTTGTTATTTCATTTAATTCATGATATTTTACCCTTCAATCTCTTAAAGAATAATTAAAGTGTTGAACTCGACAAGAAATTCCTGTGGAAAATGAGAATTTCAGTGGATGATGTTCAATATAGGAAGTCCAAGTTAAAATCACTTTGTCTTCAAGATAAATGTTTGGTCAAAAGATTAAATACGACCTTATAATCACCTTAAGATTACTAAAAAAATAAAAGATGACTTCTGAGAAATTGAGCTCAATTAATATGAAATGTATCATTTGTGTACTTTACCCTAATATGAAACTAAATTACTTGGGCAAAGAGAATACATAATTACAATCGGAGAAAGAGAATACATAATTGCAACTGATGCCATACAATAATTTAAAGGTTAGATTAACTAAATCTAATGGTTAAGATTAAAGGTTCTAAATTAAACATAATTTATAAATATACCCATTTCTTACAGTTAATCTCGACCACCTATTCTAACACATCATACAATTCAAAAATAAACACAACTTTTAAATTTTAAACAGTGTCAACAAGTTCTATATATATATATATATATATATATATATATATATATATATAAAGACATGGTCATTGTAAAGAAATGGGTACCCCAACAAACCATCATATATGGGTCAGTAAGTATGGCACCAAAGGGGGTACATTGACCCCATATGAATCCACAGATATAACAACAAGTTCCAATATCCAAAGTTGTGTATTGCTATAGTCACATTACATTTATGTGAACCGGATAGTATAAAGTTTCATTTCAAAGTCGACCATACATTTTTAATTGGCGCGGCTCCTTATAACATCCAAACCCATCTCAGTAGGATCGGTAGCTTGCAACTCTACTTGGATGCCATCCAATTCCCTTTTGAACCTGTCCTTCGAGCTCGCATAAATCATCTTGCTTCTTACTTTCGATGAATCAGGAGACCTTCATGCACAAAATGTTAACGTATCGGTGAAGCAATTCGGAGAAATCGATGAAAATAACAGGTCACAAAAGATTAAGAAACTTCTTGTTACCAGGCAATGAAAAATATCCTGCTCTTCTGGCAGTTCTCGTTGGTCACAAAATCAAAGTCATATACGGCGTATCTACACTCATCAGCTGGAAGGCTAGCAGTGAAAGCTTCATAGCTATCGGCAGGTTCGCCAAGCTTCTCCACGACCACTTGCTTTTGCTTTTCCTCGATCTTGAAAACTATGAAGCGGTAAGTCCTTTTAGCCTTCAGTTCTAAAAACTTCAGCTTACAATCATCATGCACAGCCATTCCCGAAGCCGCATTTGCCTGTGGAATCATAAACAACCTCAGCATGTATCATGTATCAACTAAGCAAAATCGAAAGCTTCGCCCCCTGCATACTGCTCGATAACTACTGGATAGTATTAAGAGATCCCAAATAACAAAGAATCTAGTCTGTAATTTTGCACTGTAAACGAAGCCATATTTGTTTAGGAGTTAATAAGCATTGTTTGGACTTCCGAGGGGGTTTTCAGCAAATGTAGTTTCCTATTTATTCGATCAAACAATTTTACAAACTGAAGAATGAAAACATTAACAACCAGAAAATGAAAACGAATAGGAACAAAAAAAAACCCAAGATATATTCCATCCAGATATAAAACCTATTTAAATTGTCAAATTAAATAATTTATCTTTTTTTTTATTATGAAGGTATTCCATTCCTTCCATTTTCTCAAGAATTCAAATAGAAAAAATACACACACACACACACATATATATATATATATATATATTTGCGAATCTGTTCCAACTCGATCAACAGCCAAATATTGATCACGTTTTGACAGCAAGTAATATGCATAGGACGATGAACAGAAAAAATATGAAATCAACTTCCATTTGTAGAAGATTTTAATAAAATAATAAATCACAATATATTCTAAAATCTACAGTAAGTAAATAAAAATGCGAAATGAAGCAAACCGGATGAGGAAATGAAAAGTGTAAAAGGAAAATCAACTATTGAAAATCAGACAAGAAACCGCAATCGGTCAGATGTGGAGATCGAATCGAACATTGAAAGCAGATTGGGGAAACTAAAAGACGGCCTAAACAAAACTAAATTGAAGAAGTAGTGCGCCTAATTTTATATAAAAAATTATACCAAATCAACAGATAAAAAAACGCATCAAATAAAAATGAAAAGGAAGACAATAATTTAGAGGTTATGAAACAGCGAAAGTGAAGTAAATAAAGAGTCGAGAGTGTTTCCAAAAAGAAAATAGTTGAGAGGAGAAGAAACTTTACCATGTTTTCCCGAGAAAATCTAGCGCTTCCTGAGAGAGAGAATTGTAGTGATAAATGGTAATATTGGACTTGGCGATAACTGCTTCAAAATACCAAAAGCCTTTTCATTTTATTCTACCATTTTATTTTGTTACTTTTTTTTTGCTTTCACGTTTTTCCTTTCTGGGGCGCGTCGCCGCGTGTGGTTCGTTTCTAATGTTACAGCGACTGTCCCAGGGGGTGGGCGATATTGCTCAATAATATAACGCCACGCATTGTTTGTTATGTAGAAAGCGTGCCGCGCTGTTGGATAACGAGAATAGTGGGGAAATTCGTGTCAAGAAAGAAGGTTGATGCTGCAATACGGTGTCGTATGATGGGATTTTGAATTTGTGAAAGATTTTTCCTTTTATCTTTGTAATCAATTTAAAACAATTAATTTTTTATGGCTATTCTTCTACTTAGTTTTAATTCGAAATTTAGTTCTAAATGACTAAATAAAAAATATGAAGATAAAAAATTATGAGACATCTTTTAATCGGTTAAGTGGTCAAAAATATTCATATTATTTTATTTCGTATCATATTATTAAGGATCAACAAATTTTATATGTTTGTCTGTAGGAAGTCATTCGTCATCATGCGAAGTCCGACAAATTTCAGTCATCTATTCTTTCTGTTGAAGATTGTCAATTGCATAGACTAAAAATAATACTGAAACCGATATTCAAATTTTGAAGTAATTTAACGGTTCTGTCGCAATTAGATTGTCCATAATGTGCTTATAATTCAGACTAGAGAGCACCGATGATCCCCAACTATTTGTCTTCATTAAAATGTATTTATTATAAAAATAATTAATTGGTCAAATGATTAAAGATGTTATTAGGTAATTTCCATGATTTCTTATTGGGCAATCTGGTATATGCGTAACAGGATTGTACATGAAAATGCTACTGCGTCCATCCCTGAAGCATGTGCATTTGTGGCTGCAAAATTGAGGGAGTTTGAAGCATATGAGCCTGATCAGATTCAACCCTGTGAACCATCTATAGTGAAATGGGAAGCCCCAGCCGAGGGGGTGGTGAAAGTGAATTTTGATACAGCTTACGATCAGAATTCCAAGATCTCTTTTTCAGCTGTGGTTTGTCGAGACTATGAAGGGTTCATTTTGGCAGTTGGAATCATACAACACCAATACGTTGCGGATGCATCTACAGCTGAAGCTTGGGCCTGTCTGCAAGCTGTACGGTTGGCATCAGAAGTAGGTTTCACAAATATCATAGTGGAGGGAGACTCGTTAACAGTATGGAAGAAAGTTCGATCCCAATCCCTGGATACCTCGATCATATCTCCAATAATTTATGATATAAGAGAGGCTGTCAAAACCATAGCTTCAATTTCATTTGGTTTTGTGAAACGAGAAGGCAATGTAGTAGCTCATTTGCTTGCGCGGGAAGGAAGACAAATACAGTGTCCTCAATTCTGGATCGAAGAAGCTCCACAAGCTGTAATGCAAGCTGCTGATAAGGAGAAACCTCAATATCCCCATTGATTTTTCAGCACTTTGCTAGGTGTTTTCCTAGTTGTCGGTTTATTCTTATGTGCATTTTTGATGCAATCCGACTTCTCATAGTTTTGAAACTGGTAAATTTGGTTGTAGTAGGTAGGTTGAGTCTAAAACCTACGCTACGGTTTAAGTTGTTTTTCATGCTTGATTAATACTATGAAACCAGTTCATTCTAAAAAATCACCATTCACCACTTCTCATAATAGATAAATAGATTATTTCATGAAAATAAAATATTACAAATCAAAATATAAAAGAAAAACTTATTTCCATTCCCCATTAAATATCACAATGAAACCAAATAGTACAACTATTTTTTTCGAATAAATTCCAAATATTAAAATTGAAAATATATATAATCGGGATCAAACTATGGCAATGCTTTTGCATTTACATATTATTTAAATTTTCTAGGGATGATTGTTCTTCCTTTGTCACTCTTTGGGTAAATGAAATGGGAACCAAGCGAAGTCCTCTGCTTCTTTCGGATTTCCTGTTTGAAAAATAATAATAGTGTAATTTTATAATATAAGGATTTAAATTAGAAATATTACAATGAAAAAGTAAAGAAAAATAAAAAAAGGGTATGTAAATTATATGTCAAATCATGGTTTGCATCCCTCAACTATCTCAAATACATGTAAATGTTTCAAATACTGGACTGTTTTAACAATTTGGACTAAGTAATGTAATTATAGAAATGAGATGTCAAATTAGAGTACACGGACTAAATCTAGAATTTAAACATATTAAAGGGACTAAAGTCGTGATTTGACTCAACTAAAACGATGTTGAAAGTTACCCGCGGATGAATAGCTCTAAGACTCTTAAACATTAAACATTAAATATGTAATTTTCAAAACCAGACCAACATAAATTTTCAAAACCTCTTGAAAATATGTAATTGCTAATGTTAAATAAATCACACACATATATATATAATTTGGAGTAGTAAAAATGAAAACTTACCTTTTCATAGGGGGAAACCTACTTCTAAAGAGTTATTTTTAAAAAAAATTATTTTCGGTTCTCCTCCAACTTTTCCCTCTTGTACCCAAAATTTGCAGAACTAGCGGCGGTTGGCCTCTCACCCCGGCGACCGTGGTTCTTGAACGGGACTAGTTTCGATGGGATTCTTGTCTCCGACGACCGTGGTTCTTGAACGAGACTAATTTTATTCGGAGGAGCGTTGAGGAACGGAAGAAAAAGTTTTCTTTTTTTCTCTTCTTCCTCCCTTCTTTAGTTTCATTCAGAGAAGTTTTGGTTGCTCGATTCTTTTGCTTGTAAGTGGTTCGGTGCTTCTCTTTGGACGATCGGACTTTCAGCTCCGTCCTCCAACAAAGCTTCGTCAGTGTGGCTCTCTGGTGGTGTGCCTTTTGCTGCTTCCCTTGAGGTTCTTCTCTTCTTTAGAGTTGAACCGCTCGACTGCAGCCCCCTTACCGACCATTGCGGCCTGATTTCGCTATTCTCTTCAGCCCGGCCTCTTGGATCAACGGTCGATGGACTACCAAAGACTTCCCGTAGGATGAATTCGCTTATGGATTCGAAAGTTCGGCCCCTCAATCTGCCTCCGTTTGCCATCACTATTTACTTGCTTAGATTTCTTTGTTTGGGTTCACAGGATCCCTTTTGTTGTTGCTTTCGATTAAGGTCTTTGGTACCATTGTTTGTTTTCAGGACTTAGTCTTATGACTGAGTTTGTTTTTTTTCCTTGATTTGAATAAAATTCCTGTTTGATAAAAAAAAACCCTACTTCTGAAGAGTTGTGACTTTATCACTTAACTTTTGGCTTCTCCTCACTGGCATATTCAACTTGATTGATTATAATCATGCCGTTTTGAAAGCTCCGAGTGTTTTCCCTGGTATTAAGAGACACCATACATACTTGCTCAAGTCCGATTTTATCCGAAATATGAACCTCAAATTTTGTTAAAACTAGATCAGAATCGTAAATGATAGATTGGAGCTGCTATCTTAGAAGAAATAAAAGGAATGAAATAGCTTACGTACCGAACCAAAATACGGAATTGCTAGCTTGCTGCTAAGTGGCATAGATTGCTGAAATTGTCTTGTCGTCACAATTGGAGCTAACACCAAACAAAAAATATTTATTTTTACAATTTTTCATGCATAAATTCATAGAAAGAAGAAGAAAGTTAGTCCCAAAAATAAAAAGATTAAAAACATTCTAAAGCTGGTAAAAGTGTGATGTAGACATGAACCAGACCTGGTAAGAAATTGGAGTTGAAATGGGATTGGTAAGGAATAACAAAGGCCCCATCACTTATTTGGTTGTCGTTGTTCAAGAGTTTTGGTTCCATAGAAAAGGGTTCTCCATTCACATTCATGCTTAAACAAAGAAAAAGAGTTCAAAGGAACCAAATAAATTAGGGTTTTTTTATTATTTATTTCAATATATATAAGTTCTCAGAGATGGACCCAGAGGGGTAGTATCTACTAAAAATTTAAAATTCATATATGATTTAGAATTTTTTTTTAAATTTTTTATGCATTTTTACTGAAAATCTATTTTTTCCCATCATTAAATTTTATAAATTTGCCTCTTTTAAAATTTTATAGATTTGCCTCCCTAACATAAAATTCTGCGCCCGTCCCTAAGTACTTGACCTGCAAGAGAAGTATTTGACTTTGGTTTTTGTATGATTGCATTGTATCCATCATCCTTGTATATATATATATATATATATATATATATATATTGCAAATAAAGATAACCATTCGTGATTTATCAATGAAGTCCCCGACAAAAGAAAAGGTATCTTTCAACTACTCTTTTTAATGGTTAATTGAATTTTCAGCTAAATTCAGGACTTATGAAGAAAAAAACATATTCAAATCAAGGTTGTTCAACTTTATTGAGGAATCACTTAGAACTGGACAATTAATTTAACAAACGTAAATGATTTCCTTTTATAATGTATTTGTATTGAATATATTCGTATTCGACATATATGTATATCTAGGTTAAATAACTAGATGTTGTAGAAGTTATTAATACTACTTATATTCGTAATTATTGCATAAAATAACTTTGGTTTAGGACAGAACATATACCCTTTGCTTTTCATCTGCAAAAGAACATCCAAATAAGGCATCTTAACTTCATTGTTTCCTAAAACCAAAAAAAACCCAGAAAAGTTAACAACGGTATATATGTTAAAAGTCAAGCACCATTCGGTGCACATTTTTCAAAGAATGGTGCACATTTTCAAAGGTTGAAAAATGCAACCAATTTGGTTGAAAATGTGATGGTCTAATCACTTGGGTTAGTACCTAAAGTTTAGCTATTTACAAGTTTAGTCCCTAAAGCTCAACTATAAATAGCCTAGCCATTTGCCATTCTAACACATCCCAAATCATTCTAACCTCCTCCCAATACTAGAGAAATTAGAGAGTTTTCATAGAGTTATTTTCTCCTTTCTTATCAAGAGAGAATTGTCATTGTTTTCTCCTTGTTAGACTGAGAGAAGTTGTAATTCCTATTTTCTCATAGTGAAATTCTTCTACCTTTTGTCCGTGGTTTTTACCCTATATTATTTAGGGGTTTTCCACGTAAAATCTGTGTCTCTTTTATCTTCATTATTATTTTCTCAAATTATCAGTTGCGTTTTTGCTCTATCCGACGATCGTAATCCGCAACAATTGGCATCAGAGCCAGATTTGGGTGTGTATATCTACTTACCGTATTCTCTGTTGGTTGCCACTGAAAAGTGGATCCTCCATCATAAGAAAGTAAGTTAGATATTACTCATTCATTGAAGGTGGTGGGCACTATTCACGTCAAAAAGGTGAAATAGTGGGAGCTATCTGAAATAGAAGCTATGGCAACGAGATTTGATATTGAAAAGTTCAATGGGAGAAATTTCTCACTGTGGAAATTGAAGATAAAGGCCATCCTAAGAAAAAACGGATGTCTAGCGGCTATCAACGAAAGGCCGGCAGATTTTACGGATAACAAGAAATGGAATGAGATGGACGAGAATGCTATTGCAGACCTTCATTTAGCATTAGCAGATGAAGTACTATCAAGCATCGAGGAGAAGAAGACAGCCAAGGAGATTTGGGATCACCTCGCAAAATTATACGAGGTCAAATCGTTGCACAATAAAATTTTCCTTAAGAGGAAATTGTACACTCTTCGGATGTCAGAATCTACTTCAGTGACAGAGCACTTAAACACGTTGAATACTCTATTTTCTCAGCTTACATCCCTAAGCTATAAAATAGAGTCACAAGAACGTGCTGAACTTCTGCTTCAAAGTCTACCTGATTCGTATGATCAACTCATCATCAACTTGACAAACAACAACCTTACAAGTGATCTAGTCTTCGATGACGTTGCAGTTGCTGTTCTAGAAGAAGAAAATCGGCGCAAGAACAAGGAAGACAGACAAGGAAATCTGCAACAAGCAGAGGCTTTAACGGTGATCAGAGGAAGATCAACAGAACGTGGCCAAAGTAGCAGTCACAATCATGGTAGATCAAAGTCAAGGAGTAAGAAGAATTTAAAGTGCTACAACTGTGGAAAGAAGGGTCACATGAAGAAGGATTGTTGGAGTTTACCTAAAAACTCCAATCCTCAAGGAAATATGGCAAACACTTCAGATGATGGAGATGCTCTTTGTTGTGAAGCAGCAACAGCCATGGAAGGCAGAAAAAGATTTGCAGACATATGGCTTATTGACTCGGGAGCCACATATCACATGACCTCAAGAAGAGAATGGTTCTATAATTATGAACCTATCTCAGGAGGATCTGTGTACAGCTGCAATGATCATGCCTTGGAGATTGTTGGCGTTGGAACCGTCAAACTGAAGATGTATGACGGGACAATCAAAGTTGTTCAAGATGTGCGACACGTGAAAGGCTTGAAGAAAAACTTATTATCCTACGGATTGTTGGATAATAATGCAAGCAAGATTGAAACACAGAAAGGAATCATGAAGGTGTTCCATGGAGCGCTTGTGGTGATGAAAGGTGAAAAGATAGCTGCAAATTTGTACATGCTGAAGGGAGAGACTCTGCTAGAAGCTGAAGCCTCTGTTGCCTCATGTAGTTCAGATTCTACCATGTTATGGCATCGGAAACTTGGACACATGTCAGAACAGGGAATGAAAGTCCTTGTGGAGCAAAAGCTACTTCCGGGTTTAACAAAGGTATCACTTCCTTTGTGTGAACATTGTATTACAAGTAAGCAGCATCGATTAAAATTCAACACATCAAATTCTAGAGGCAAGGCTGTTCTAGAATTGGTTCACTCTGATGTATGGCAAGCACCGGTTACATCCCTAGGCGGAGCAAAGTATTTTGTCTCCTTCATTGATGACTACTCTAGGAGATGTTGGGTGTATCCTATCAAGAGGAAGGCAGATGTGTTTTCAACCTTCAAAGTTTTCAAAGCGCGGGTGGAACTTGATTCTGGAAATAAGATCAAGTGTTTCAGATCAGATAATGGAGGTGAATATACAAGTGATGAATTTGATGACTTCTGCAGAAAAGAAGGCATCAAAAGACAGTTCACAACAGTATACACTCCTCAACAAAATGGAGTGGCAGAGCGGATGAACAGAACTCTGTTAGAAAGAACACGAGCAATGTTGAGAGCTGCAGGGCTAGAAAAAGCTTTCTGGGCAGAAGCAGTCAATACCGCCTGTTATTTGGTGAATCGGGCTCCATCAACTGCAATTGAGTTGAAGACACCGATGGAAATGTGGACTGGTAAACCAGTTGATTATTCAAACCTCCATATATTTGGAAGTATTGTGTACGTGATGTACAATGCCCAAGAAATTTCAAAGTTGGATCCAAAATCCAGAAAATGTAAATTCTTGGGGTATGCTGATGGAGTAAAGGGGTATCGCTTGTGGGATCCCACTGCCCGCAAAGTGATTATCAGCAGGGATGTTATCTTTGTAGAAGATAAGTTACAAAGAAAAGAAGAAGATGATAGCACTGATAAAGAAAAGCCAGAGACTACACAGATACATGTTGAAAATGAGTCTGAACAGAGAGATTGTTCTGAAGCAGAACCAGAGCTCGAGGAATCAGAACCAGAGAATTCTGAAGCTCCAACAACTCGTCAATCAGATCGTGTGAGAAGACGCCCCAATTGGCACTCAGATTATGTTATAGAAGGTAATGTTGCATACTGCCTTTTAACGGAGGACGGTGAGCCATCAACATTCGAGGAGGCAATGAACAACTCAGATGCTTCGCAGTGGATGGCGGCAATGCAAGAAGAAATCGAAGCCCTTCATAAAAATAATACATGGGAACTTGTGCCACTACCACAAGGAAGGAAGCCAATTGGTAACAAATGGGTCTTCAAAATCAAGAGAAATGGTGACGATCAAGTGGAGAGGTATCGTGCAAGACTGGTGGTCAAAGGATATGCTCAGAAAGAAGGTATTGATTTCAATGAAATCTTTTCTCCTGTGGTTAGACTAACAACGGTTCGAGTTGTCCTGGCAATGTGTGCTACATTGAATTTACATCTAGAGCAGCTAGATGTTAAAACAGCTTTTCTTCATGGAGATCTTGAAGAAGAGATTTACATGCTCCAGCCTGAAGGTTTTGAAGAAAAAGAAAAGAAGAACTTGGTTTGTAGGTTGAACAAATCTCTGTACGGTTTAAAGCAGGCGCCGAGGTGTTGGTACAAGAGATTTGACTCCTTCATCATGAGCCTTGGATACAACAGACTTAATGCAGACCCTTGTGCTTACTTCAAGAGGTTTGGTGAAAACGACTTTGTTATATTGCTGTTGTATGTAGATGACATGTTGGTTGCAGGCCCCAACAAAGATCATATTGAAGAATTAAAGGCACGACTGGCTAGGGAATTTGAAATGAAGGACTTGGGACCAGCAAACAAGATTCTAGGGATGCAAATTCACCGAGACAGAAGTAGTAGGAAGATTTGGCTTTCACAAAAGAATTACTTGAAAAAGATCTTGTCACGATTCAGCATGCAAGATTGTAAGCCAATTTCTACCCCTCTTCCTATTAACTTTAAATTATCCTCCAGTATGAGTCCTAGCAGTGAAGAAGAGAGGATGGAGATGTCTCGAGTACCGTATGCATCAGCAGTGGGAAGTTTAATGTTCGCTATGATTTGTACAAGACCAGACATTGCACAAGCAGTGGGAGTGGTTAGTCGGTACATGGCGAATCCAGGCAGAGAGCATTGGAATGCTGTGAAAAGGATCCTGAGATACATCAAAGGGACCTTAAATGTTGCATTATGTTACGGGGGATCGGACTTTCTTATCAGCGGGTATGTCGATTCTGACTATGCAGGAGATTTGGATAAAAGCAAATCTACAACAGGGTATGTGTTTACATTTGCTGGTGGAGCTGTAAGCTGGGTTTCAAAACTGCAATCGATTGTGGCTACGTCAACAACGGAGGCAGAATATGTAGCAGCTACACAAGCCAGTAAAGAAGCAATATGGTTGAAAATGCTATTGGAGGAGCTCAGGCACAAACAAGAGAATGTCTCTTTGTTTTGTGACAGTCAGAGCGCCTTGCATCTTGCAAGGAATCCTGTTTTTCACTCAAGAACAAAACACATTCGGGTCCAATACCACTTCATTCGTGAGAAAGTGGAAGAAGGGACGATAGATATGCAGAAGATCCATACCGATGACAACATAGCAGATTTCATGACAAAAGCAATCAACACTGATAAGTTTACTTGGTGTCGATCCTCTTGTGGCTTGTTAGAGACGTAAGCAACATGGAAAGTACGAGGTAGAAAGAATGGTGTGAAGATATGATTGTTCCAATCAAATCTTCAAGTGGGAGATTGTTAAAAGTCAAGCACCATTCGGTGCACATTTTTCAAAGAATGGTGCACATTTTCAAAGGTTGAAAAATGCAACCAATTTGGTTGAAAATGTGATGGTCTAATCACTTGGGTTAGTACCTAAAGTTTAGGCTATTTACAAGTTTAGTCCCTAAAGCTCAACTATAAATAGCCTAGCCATTTGCCATTCTAACACATCCCAAATCATTCTAACCTCCTCCCAATACTAGAGAAATTAGAGAGTTTTCATAGAGTTATTTTCTCCTTTCTTATCAAGAGAGAATTGTCATTGTTTTCTCCTTGTTAGACTGAGAGAAGTTGTAATTCCTATTTTCTCATAGTGAAATTCTTCTACCTTTTGTCCGTGGTTTTTACCCTATATTATTTAGGGGTTTTCCACGTAAAATCTGTGTCTCTTTTATCTTCATTATTATTTTCTCAAATTATCAGTTGCGTTTTTGCTCTATCCGACGATCGTAATCCGCAACAATATATGTATATGTATATGGATATAAAGGGTGTAGATTTTAGAATGATGATTATACCGATGTTGTGGAACTGTGATGAGAATGGCGAAAGATAAGCTTTCCTCATCTTCACTCAGATTTCTTTCACTGACCAAAGACCAGAAGCTGGAAACTCAGAAGCCTGCATGAATGGCAGACTTCAACTCAGTGAGTCAACTTCATTGAGAAAGTATCATAAATTCACAAACATTATATATATATATATATGTGTGTGTGTGTCGGTGTGTTTTAGCATATAATCTCTTATGAAGAAAACTCTTAACAATCAACACGTGCCACAAAATCCTGGCAAGAATATATATTTATACCAAATTATTTTTTTAAAGAAAAGGACTAAATAGTTGGATTTCATGTATGTATACATAATTAATTAATTACTGAAATTACTAAATTGTTGAATATATATATATATATATATATATTATAATAACCTTCTAAATAGTCAAAATGACTTTCCGTAAATTATTCATCTTAATCATCCACTTTTTAACATGTTTCTATTTTGGTCACCGAAATATTTTTTTACTTCATTACTGAAATTACGAAACTTGATCATTTAATAATCCACTGTTAAACAGTTAACAACATCATTGACATGATAGTTTGTTAATTAATATAATTTAACTTTATAATTTTTCATAAAAATTTAAATTAACTTCTCATTATTTGTAATTAAAGAAATAAAAACAGAAGATATATAACTAAATAATAACATTGATATAATTGTCTATGTACTTAAATAGATGAAAATTAATATATTTTTCATCAAATTTTAAAAGGATAAATGAGCATTTTTTAACTACAGATTATAAGTGAATTTTCCATCAAATCTCGAGGTTTGTAAGCTATTTCTAATAAAAGTTAAACCCATAGAATCATTCTTTGTCGACATTAAATGGTAAATTATAAATATAATAAAAAAATCATTAAATTTACATGGATTATATTTTATATCAATTTTTAAAAGGATAAATGAGCATTTTTTAACTACAGGTTATAAGTGACTTTTTTATTAATATTATACTGTCTATTTATTTTTTAAACAAACGGTCTGTTTTTGTATACTTTATGTAACATCTATATATTGTATAAATTTGATAATGCCTACATTTCTTAAATTTTGTACTTTATATTATTTTTTTATTTTTAACACTTTTAAATTTTCATGCGTATAGTATTTTATTTTAAAAATATTTATACAAATAAACAAGTACAAGTACATTACGATACACTAATATTTTAAATTAATTTGAGATCCACTAATTAGTCTAGTGGCCAAGTATGCTCATATTATTCTCATCTTGTATGAATTTAAATCTCGACATTTGCCTTGAGAATGTGATATCTCTATTTAACCAAAAGAATATTCAAAGAAATATTTTAAATTGATTTATTTTGAAACATTTGTATGCTCATGTTATTCTCATCTTATATGAATTTAAATTTCGACATTTGACTTGAGAATGTGATATCTCTCTATTTAACCAAAAGAATATTTAAAGAAATATTTTAAACTGATTTATTTTGAAACATTTTAGCATTGTTTAACAATTAGCGGATAACAGATAACATATTATATTAGCTGATAGTTGATAGCTTATTGCATTAAGTGATTTGACTAACGACTTGTATTAGCTGATTATATAAAAATATTTGGTAAAATTAACTAATAACTGTTGCAGCTGAAGAGATCGTTAAGGAAGTAAAGTAGTGCATCGCCCAGAAGACACTTACATTCAACAAAACTGTTGCAACAAGATTTTTTAGATATTAATATTTTGAATTTTCTAATATTAATAAGATTGTAAAAAGTATTTTTTAATATAACATTGTTAAACATATTTAAAGGATTTATGTATTAAATTATTTATATAGTTATTTTAATATAATTTAATTAATTATTAAATTTAAATATAAATATAAGAGAATAAAAAAAATTATTAGTTTACAAATGTCATAATATAAAAATATTAGAGTGAAGAATTAAAATAAAAAATGTTAAATTTAAGTTATTTGGAGATTTTTGATAATTTTTAAGAGTAAATAAATCTTACAACTCTAATTTTAGCTCAAATAGATGTTTATTACCGAACAAGGCTTTTGTTATAATTTTCAAAATTTAAAAGAATTTTTTTAGCGTAACTCACACAACAAGTTTTAAAAAAAAATAGCTTAAGCAATAATACCATGTGGTCGAGTTTATATAAAAAAAAGTTCTTCCAGCCAATCCCATTGAAGAAACCAAATAAAAAAAAGGGTAAAGAACAAGAAATAAAAAGGGAAATTCCATGTACAAAAAAAAAAACTGAAAAAAAGAATGAGATTCCCAAATTAGTTGGACTTTCTGTCTCATTTGCTTGCTACCCTCTGCGTCTTAGGTTCTCTGCCTCATCTCCTTTTTCTCAACCTTAATCCGGCTTTTTTAATGATTTTCTTTGATGTTATTTTTTAAATGTTTTATAAATGCAGATAAGTAGGAGAACAGATCAGATTTTTCTTTTCTAAATTGGTATTTTTTGTGTGGTATTTGAGAAGATCCATGGCTGCACCACCAGCAAGAGCTCGGGCTGATTATGATTATCTCATTAAGCTTCTTTTGATTGGCGATAGTGGTAAGTTCTTTTAATTCATTGGGTAACACAATAATTAATTGAAAATGGAACATGGGTATTGAGAAAAGTCTGATCTTTTGTTGTTTTTTATGGTTTTGATTTAGTGGTGCTTACATTCCATTGTATTTGTGAATGAGACTATGTGCAATATGGTTTTTCGTTTCAGATGTTATGGCTTTGCTTATATATTTATTGTATATTGCGTTTGTATTTTTGAGCTTTTCATTGGTTTTAAGGAAATGAGTTTTCTTTAAATTGATTTTGGCCGTTCTTAATTTATACAATAATTTAGATTGGGATCATGAGGGAAGGAGATCTTTTTCATTGTAACATAGGAAGTGGCATATGCTTACTGGATTAGCTAGGGTGTGTATGTATATGTGTATGTGTATGTGTGTGTGCGCACCAGCGTCTATATCACTGATAGTGTATATTTCTTAGTAATTTTATAGCAAATATCATACACCTGCAGAAATGGGATCACCAATTCAGGACTTTGGGTGTAAAAGTGGGCGACACCCTTTCGTTGATTTTCTTAACTGTAGTCTTTGATGTGGAATCTTGATGCTGTGACATGCATATGCATCATTGTTGTGCATTGCCATGGAAAACATGATGTGGGAATCATTGAAACATGATCCGAATCTGATGCAGAGTAGGAAATAGAATTGTTTTTGTTGCATTTGACAAATTTTTGTTGAAGAGGCAGGCTGTGTAATTCGTATGGTTTGGCTTACAAGTTAAAGAGAATGATTACGTTTAGTCTTGAATTTCACGAAACTTAACTGCAGACTGATTTTCTCATTTGAATTTATGAAATGCAGGAGTGGGGAAGAGTTGCCTGCTTTTACGTTTTTCTGATGGTTCCTTTACTACCAGTTTCATAACAACCATCGGGTTCGTATCCCTGGAAACTCCTTTAAATTACCTGTTCAAAGTTATTTGCAGTTTGGCCATTTCAGAAGTGTGAATGCTGAGAGGAGCACTTACGGTGTAGCATTAGAAGGACTTACTATTGTGACTAACAGAAGAGAAATGACTATGATTTGCACCATTTGGTTACATCCAATGGAACTAATACGTTTTAGGGATGGAATGGAGTTTACCATTACTGTAATCTGAGTTTTCATTAACCTGTCCTGGACAATCCTTGGTAATTGGTAATCAACTTGAAATTTGTACACACTTTTCAGGAGGGTGCTTAATGAACTATTTACGACAACAATCTCTAACCCTTTTACTCCTCCGCTCGCTACTCTGCATCTATTCAACTGATTCTCTAAGATCTAGAAAGTTTGATAACTTAATCGAATGATTTCTCTTATTGACTATTGTATTTTCCTTGACAGCATTGATTTTAAAATAAGAACCATTGAGCTTGATGGTAAGAGAGTCAAATTGCAAATCTGGGATACAGCTGGTCAAGAGCGATTTCGAACTATTACAACAGGTGTGTTTAAGCTTGTGCTGGTTGGATTTTTATTATTCTTTTCAAACTAGTATGAAAGAACCATTAAGCTTGATGTCTGCCTTTGCTGATGAATCATGCTTCTGCAGCTTACTACCGTGGAGCTATGGGAATTTTGCTGGTTTATGATGTTACTGATGAGTCATCTTTCAACAGTAATTTTCCATCGTTTTCATGCTTGTCTCCTTCATTGGGTTAGGCAGTGAAATTACACTATACTTGATCCTCCTCATCACTGCTATAGTTGGCATGGCTTAGGATCTCTTTCTGTTGGAATGCAGTTTCTACAGTGGGTCTTACATCTATTGTGAGTCTTATAGCGCCACTTCTATTCATGTACAGATATCAGGAATTGGATTCGCAATATTGAACAACACGCTTCAGACAATGTCAACAAGGTACTGGTTGGAAACAAGGCTGACATGGATGAGAGCAAAAGGGTAAGACTTTCCCTTTCGAGTATTTATAGAAATTGCTTATCTTGTTTGTACTGGGGTGTAGGTTGTCGGTTCATTAGATCCCAAGGCAACCCCGCCTTTGTCGCATGACTTTTATCACCAACTTTGCTTGTAGTTTATTTGCACACATGGTCTTTTAATAAGTTTGACAAACTCTTATTCCTCATACACATACACATGAACCAGACACATTTCTTGAGTAATATTCGGAATTAATCTCCTCTTTCCCAGGCTGTGGCGACTTCCCAGGGTCAAGCCCTTGCTGATGAGTATGGTATCAAGTTCTTCGAAACTGTAAGTTGCACTGTTTGCTGCTTACTGGATCTTTTCTTTTATAATGCTATTGACCATTTCTTTGGATACTATCGGAACATTGTAATTCTGCAGAGTGCAAAGACAAATTTGAATGTGGAGGAGGTTTTCTTTTCAATAGCCACCGACATTAAACAAAGGCTTACAGAATCTGACAATAAGCCTGAGGTATTCTCTCTTCTGATTTTTTACTTTTCTTTATTCACCTTGATTTTCCCTTTGATTGTTTCGTGTGCAAAATATGGACGCCTTGTTTTTATGGTTACAGCCAGCTGCACTCAAAATCAATAAGGACGACCCTGGAGCAACCGGTGCACAGGCTCAAAAGTCGGGTTGCTGCGGATAGTAATGGGATTAAAAAAGGTATGCAGATTCAAAATGGAAGGTTCAGCTCCACATTCGCTCTAATGTAAAAACTGATCATAACCACATTATGTGGATTTCATGTATTTATCTCTATTTTTATTTTCGGCTACCGGGCTTAGCTCGTTAAAGGCAGTTCCTTTTTTTATAAAATTTAACACGTGGAATTTATAAGCATGTCTTTAATCTTCTTGAACTCAAATGACCCTTGTTATGTACTTTTCTTGTGTAGATAGATAATATGAATTCATGTTTTGGTACAAAGGAGATTTTACCTTAAGTATAGTGGAAAAGATTCGAAATGTTGGGACTCAAATCCCGAACCTTCTGAATAATAAGGGCAGCTATAATCGAGCCAAGCCTGGGAGTTCTTAATCCACTCATGTAATATGTAACTCCTTGCTCTTATATGTCTATGTTGTTTGGATGTGCTGAGAGAACATTTATGCTTAGAAATCTAAAGTCATGAGATTGGATGATTTGAACCCGAGCTTAAGATCGGTCTCCGATACTTGGCCTGAAGGGTATGTACCATTGGGTTCAAGGTCACCGGTTCATGCCTGGGTCCTTACAGCCTATGCTTTGTTTAGACTTTGCAGGGTTTTCAGAACTCATCTTATTGTTTAATTATGAAGTACATTAGGGTTGATGTTTGCCTTTCTTAACCTAAATGACTGAGATCAGTAGGAAGTTTGTAGTTATAATTACAGCTTTCTTGTAACTCAGATAAACTGCGAAGTTGCAGAATAAATCAAAATATCAACTTGAATAGTTCATTCTAAGCTCAAACATTGAAAGATTTGAGGATGATGCAGACCCTATTCTGCCATAAAAGCATTGAAAAGAAACATACCTCGAGTTGTTTCATGGATTTCGCATTAATACATTCGAATTATGAGTTATGCTCTACTCTCCTTTTGACTTTTAAAATTACGGTTTTCTTCTCTATGATAACTTATGTATTAACTTTATATGTATATTCATGTATGTTAAAATCATGCACTTTTTATATATATATACTGAATGATCATTTGTGAGAATCTATATCTATGTAATTCCTATTTCATAGTCTGTCTCAATTCAAAGAGACATTTGTTTTTAGGATCAACATCATCAGTTTTTTCACTAGAACCACTTGTTGAGTTTATGTTTAAATATTATTAAAATAATAAATATTGATAAAATTAATGTTATATATATACTAATTATCAAAGTTAATACTGGTAAAATAATAAATAAATAACGACAGTGTTCAGGGTTGTTATTTCTTCATCAATAAAATTTAAAAAAATACAATTTAAAAGTAAAATGTAATGATCAACAATATCTAGAGCAAGTGGTTAAAGGCTTAAAGCTCTCAGTTGACACGCTCCCCTAAATAGAAATTATTTTAAAAACAAAAGTAAAAAGTAACAATTTTTTAGCAATAACAATCGAATATTATTACAAAAGTAAATAAAAATGTGTCATAAAAGTAAAAAAAGTGTGATATAAGACCAAACATTCTTATTAAAATTTAAAAAATTAAAAAATAATAATAAATAATGAACACCTATTGACAATCAAAATTAAAATTAGTAGCATCGCCAGTGAAGACAAAAAATATAAAAAAAAATAGGTTTTTATTTTTATCCAATCCTAGACTGCCACGTGGCAAGAAGGAATGGTTTTAAGCACTAAAAAAACACGTAATCAGCCAAGTTGAGTTGAAAGGCTGTAATACTGATATCCAAGATTCTTATTACCGGCTAAAAGGATTTTCCTCCGACCTTTCAAGAAACTCATAATTATAAATAGGCGCGAAGAGTAACAAATCAGAAGAAATAGCATATTAATAATAAATTTTCAGCTCATTTTCTTTTTACAGTCTATTTTAACCTTAACCGCCTATTCTTTGTGTCGAGCATTTACCTATCCCCACATTTTTTGACCAAGAAAACAAGAAAAGAGATCAGAGAATTTGATGAACAAGGCCAGATTTAGTGAAGGTGAGTTCATCTACTCATCAAATTTTCCAGTTTCTTTCTTTCTTTCAATCCCAAACTAACCCAGATTTGTTCTTTCCTTCACCATTCAAAAGCGAAAAGAAAAGGAATTTATGTTCTTGTTTTGTTTTTTGGACAAAGAGAAACTGTTTTCGAGAGATTTTATGGATATGAGTCTTTGTATCTCATAAAACTTATTTTGGGGCATAATTTTCCAGGTTTCAGGAAGGAAAAAAAAAAGGAAGAGCTCTTTGTTGCACTAGTACTAATTAAAGCTCTGTTCTGGGAGGGATTTTAGATTGGTTCTGAGGTAACTTTCGTGTTACCAAACAAAATTTTCTTCTCATATTTATCACAAAATTGAGTTCTTTTATTATTATTAAATTTTATTTCGCCATACATAATTGAATATGGACCCATAAAAGAATAGACCGTTTCTTTTTTTTTTCCCCTATATTTTGGAATGCTACTTCACTTTTTCCCCTTCGTAATCTTTTTGAAGTCCTTAGCTTTGATATCAGTTCCACCATGGGCAACTGAAATGAGATTATTGTCTCTCTGATTTTGGAAAGATGTTTCCTTTTTTTTCTAGTTAAGGTTGATCAAAAACATACTTGGTCTTGGTTTTTACCACAATCCCTGTCAAAATGTCTCTAAAAAATGTCTTTCACTTCAAAAGTTGATAACTTTTAGGAGGTTGAAGAAAGTCCCGTGTCAGTTTTGGACCTACCAGATTTGGTCTTGGAATGCATTCTTGTTCTTGAGAAGCTACCATCTGCCGCTCTTTGTAGCATGGCGGGTGTTTGCAGCTTCTTAAGAAGTAGGTGCATTAGTGACCATTTCTGGGAAAAACACATGAAAACGAAGTGGCAATGGCATATCGCTTTAAGAACAAGAAAGGATTCAAATCATTTGAAACAGGGGAAACCGAAAGATTTGAGCAGGATTTTATCAATTGTTAGATCATATTGGTGGATTCGATCAAAGGTTGATGATAGTAATAAGCAATGTTTATTGCCAGATGATTCGATTATGTCATGGTTTCTTGCTCTCGAAACCGGCAGATTCTGGTTCCCTGCCCATGTCTATATAACAGTGAGGTATTGTTTATGAAGGTCTAAATATGCTATACTAATTTAATCAGCATATTCCAATGTGCTTTTTCTAATTTTGTTTAGATTCGAAATCCTATTCTATGCTATGCTTTTTTGTAGAATGGCCATGTTGGGTTCATGTTGTCATGCTATGATGCAGAACTGAGTTATGATCCTCGTACTGACACCTTCCAAGCCAGGTAATAACGGGACATCAACATAATTCTGATGGTGATATGTTGGTTTTGTGTTTATACAAAAATCGGGAGATTAACATAATGTGTTCTACAAAGGTTCAAAATAGGCCTGATACTTGGAAACTAATCTTAGATTGGTTTGATGTTCAGGTATCCTCCGCATGGAAGGAGGCGGCGACCATAGAGAACAATGTGCCGTGGGAAAGGCTTCGAGCACCGCCTTTCGACACTTCACCATATGATATTCATTTTTCTGATTGTTTGAATGAGCTACGCCCCGGTGATAACATTGAGATTCAATGGAGAAGAAACAAAGAATTCCCTTATGGTTAGTTCTTTTTCATGCCATTCCCTTGCAGTATTTCACAATTTTTGTTTTGTTTCTCTCCAAAGGGCACATGGTATCAGAAAACTCAGTGACACCTGATATCATCTTTAATTCCTCTGATGAGTAGAAGAAAGATTTTAATTATTGAACTCTGCTAAAAATTAAACAACAGACTGCTTTATTATAATGAGAACTCTGCTAAGAATCGTTGTGATGTTACACTCTGCCTTATGATAGGATGGTTGCATTGGTATATTATCATCTTCCTTATCAAAAGTGGGCGCCATTGAAATTAAATTGGCATAGGAAAGGCCCAATGAAGTTAAATTGGTATCTCCTTTCTCATATGACTGCCCCATTGAAATAAAATTGCCATCCTCCTTGTCAAAAGGCTGACCCATCGGCAAGATATTCTCATTTCCCTTGTGGAAATTTTTGGAAATGTTTTATAAATGCAGATAAGTAGGAGAAAATATCAGATTTTTCTTTTCTAAATTGGGATTTTTGTGTGTGGTATTTTAGAGGATCCATGGCTGCACCACCAGCAAGAGCTCGGGCTGATTATGATTATCTCATTAAGCATCTTTTGATTGGCGATAGTGGTAAGTTCTTTTAATTCATTGAAAAATGGAACATGGGTATTGAGAAAACTCTGATCTCTTGTTATTTTTTACGGTTTTGATTTAGTGGTGCTTACATTCCATTGTGAATGAGACTGTGCAATATGGTTTTTCGTTTAAGATGTTATGGCTTTGCTTATATATTTATTGTATACTACATTTGTATTTCTGAGCTTTTCATTGGTTTTAAGGAAATGGGTTTTCTTCAAATTGATTTTGGCCGTTATTAATTTATACAATAATTCAGATTGGGATCATGAGGGAAGGAGCTCTATTTCGTTGTAACATAGGAAGTGGCATATGCTTACTGGATTAGCTAGGGTGTCTGTGTGTGTATGCATGTGCGCGCGCGTGTGTGTTTCTATATCACTGGTAATGGATATTTTAAAGTAATTTTATTTACAGCAAGTATCATACACCTGCAGAAATGGGAATCACCAATTCAGGACTTTGGGTGTAAAAGTGGGTGACACCCTTTTGTTGATTTTCTTAATTGTAGTTTTTGATGTGGAATCTTGATTCTGTGGCATGCATATGCATCATTGTTATGCTGTGCCGTGGAAAACATGATGTGGGAATCTTTGAAACATGATCCGAATCTCATGCAGAGTAGGAAATAGAAATGTTTTTGTTGCATTTGACAATTTTTCATTGAAGAGGCAGGCTGTGTAATTCGTATGGCTTGGCTTACAAGTTAAAGAGAATGATTATGTGATCTCGTGCTTGGTCTTGAATTTCATGAAACTTCACTCCAGACTGATTTTCTCATTTGAATTTACGCAATGCAGGAGTGGGGAAGAGTTGTCTGCTTTTATGTTTTTCTGATGGTTCCTTTACTACTAGTTTCATAACAACCATCGGGTTTGTATCCCTGGAAACTCCTGTAAATTACTTGTTCAAAGTTATTTGCAGTTTTGCCATTTCAGAAGTGTGAATGCCGAGAGGAGCGCTTACGGTGTAGCATTAGGACTTACTATCGTGACTAATAGAGGAGAACTGACTATGATTTGCACCATTTGGTTACATCCAGTGGAACTAATACGTTTTAGGGATGTAATGGAGTTTACCTTTACTGTAATCTGAGTTTTTATTAAACTGTCCCAGACAATCCTTGGTAATTGGTAATCAACATGAAATTTGTACACAATTTTCAGGAGGGTGCTTAATGAACTATTTACGACAACAATCTCTAACCCATTCACTCCTTCACTTGCTACTCTGCATCTATTCAACTGATTCTCTAAGATTTAAAAAGTTTGATAACTTCATTGAATGACTTTTCTTATTGACTATTGTATTTTCCTTGACAACATGGATTTTAAAATAAGAACCATTGAGCTTGATGGTAAGTGAGTGAAATTGCAAATCTGGGATAGAGCTGGTCAAGAGCGATTTCGAACTATTACACCTGGTGTGTTTAAGCTTGTGCTGGTTTGATTTTTATTATTCTTTTCAAACTAGTACGACAGAACCATTAAGCTTGATGTCTGACTTTGGTGATGAATCATGCTTCTGCAGCTTACTACCGTGGAGTTATGGGAATTTTTCTGGTTTATGATGTTACCGATGAGTCATCTTTCAACAGTAATTTTCCAGCTTTATTAATTATCTTCTTGGCATATAGTTGAAATTGCCAATTTATATGGATTGACAACCCATCGTTGTCGGATGATTTCCATCGTTTTCATGCTTGTTTCCTTCATTGGGTTAGGCAGTGAATTTACACTATACTTGATCCTCCTCATCACTGCTTTTGTTGGCATGGCCTAGGATCTCTTTTTGTTGGAATGCAGTTTCTATAGTGGGTCCTACATCTATTGTGAGTCTTATAGAGCCACTTCTATTCATGTACAGATATCTGGAATTGGATTCACAATATTGAACAACATGCTTCAGACAATGTCAACAAGGTACTGGTCGGAAATAAGGCTGACATGGATGAGAGCAAAAGGGTAAGTAAGACTTTCCCTTTTGAGTATTTATAGAAATTGCTTATCTTTTTTGTATTTGGGTGTAGGTTTTCGGTTCATTAGATCCCAAGGCAACCTCTCTTTTGTCGCATGACTTGTATCACCGACTTTGCTTCTTATAGTTTATTTCTTGAGGAATAGTTGGAATTAATCTCCTCTTTCCCAGGCTGTGGCAACTTCCCAGGGTCAAGCTCTTGCTGATGAGTATGGTATCAAGTTCTTCAAAACTGTGAGTTGCACTGCTTGCTGCTGACTGGATCATTTCTTTTATAATGCTATTGACCATTTCTTTGGATACTATCGGAACATTGTAATTCTGCAGAGTGCAAATGTGGAGGAGGTTTTCTTTTCAATAGCCACCGGCATTAAACAAAGGCTTACAGAATCTGACAATAAGCCTGAGGCATTCTCTCTTTTTCTGATTTTTTACTTTTCTTTATCCACCTTGATTGTTTCGTGTGCAAAATGATGGATGCCTTGTTTTTATGGTTAGAGCCGGCTGCAATCAAAATCAATAAGGACGACCCTGGAGCAACCAGTGCACAAGCTCAAAAGTTGGGTTGCTGCAGATAGTAATTGGATTAAAAAAGGTATGCAGATTCAAAATGAAAGGTTCAGCTTCACATTCGCTCTTAATGTAAAAACTAATCGTAACCACATTATGTGGATTTCATGTATTTATCTCTATTTTTATTTCCGGCTACCATGCTTAGCTCGTTAAAGGCAGTTCCTTGTGTAGATAGATAATATGAATTCATGTTTTGGTACAATGGAGGTTTGAACTTATGTATAGTGGAAAATATTCGAACTTTTGGGATTCAAACCCCGAACCTTCTGTATAATAAGGGCATTTATAATCGAGCTAAGCCTAGGAGTTCTTAAGCCACTCATGTAATACGTAATTCTGTGCTCTTATATGTCTATGTTGTTTGGAAATGTCATTATCCGGCTGAGCTGAGAGAACATTTATGCTTAGAAGTTAACACGAGCTTAAGATGGTCTCCGATACTTGACCTCAAGGTCCACGGTTCATGTCTGGGTCCTTAAAACCTATGATTGTTTAGACTTTGTAGGGTTTTCAGAACTCATCTTATTGTTTAGTTAGAAGTACTAGGGTTGGATGGAAATCCTTTGCCCCTTTTCGGTGCCGCTATTTATGCCCTAGCGCTTAGAATTAGGTTTAGGGTTTAGATTTTTAGGTTAGGGTTTATGGTTAGGGTTTAGGGAATTTAGGGTGTAGGATTTATGATTTAGAATTTAGGGTTAGGGCTTGAAATTTAATTTTGCAGTGTTTTTTAGTGTTGGGGCATAAGTAGAGACACCGAAAGGGGGCAAAGGATTTTTATCCACTATGGTTGATGTTTTCCTTTCTTAATCTAAATGACTGAGATCAGTAGGAAGATTTGTATTTGTAATTACATTTTTCTTGTAACTCAGATAAACTGAGAAGTTGCAGAATAAGTCAAAATATCAGCTTGAATAGATATGTAGGCTTCTGTCAAAATACAGTTCATTCTAAGCTCAAACATCGAAAGTTTTGAGGATGATGCAGACCCTATTTTCTTTTTGAAGTCCTTAGCTTTGACACCAGTCCCACCATGGACAACTGAGATGATATTATTGTCTCTCTAATTTTGGAAAGACGTTTCCTTTTTTCCCAGTTCAAGGTTGATCAAAAACATTCTTGGTCTTGGTTTTTTACCACAATCCTTGTCAAAATGTCTCTAAAAAAGATGTCTTTCTCTTCAAAAGTTGATAACTTTAAGGAGGTTGAAGAAAGTCCCGTGTTAGTTTTGGACCTACCAGATTTGGTCTTGGAATGCATTCTTGTTCTTGAGAAGCTACCACCTGCCGCTCTTTGTAGCATGGCGGGTGTTTTCAGCTTCTTAAGAAGTAGGTGCATTAGTGACCATTTCTGGAAAAAACACATGAAAAAGAAGTGGGGTAGAATTATTGGTCCTGCTGCTTATAGAGAGTGGCAATGCCATATCGCTTTAAGAACAAGAAAGGATTCAAATCATTTGAAACAGGGGAAACCGAAAGATTTGAGGAGGATTTTATCAATTGTTAGGTCATATTGGCGGATTCGATCAAAAATTGATGATAGTAGTAAGCAGTGTTCATTGCCAGATGATTCGATTATGTCATGGTTTCTTCCTCTCGAAACCGGCAGATTCTGGTTCCCTGCCCAGGTCTATAACAGTGAGGTATTGTTTATGAAGGTCCAAATATGCTATACCATTTTAATCAGCATATTCCATGCTGCTTTTTCCAATTTTATTTCGATTCAAAATGCTATGCTATGCTATGCTATGCGTTTTTGTAGAATGGCCATGTTGGGTTCATGTTGTCATGCTATGATACAGAACTGAGTTATGATCCTCGTACTGACACCTTCCAAGCCAGGTAATAACGGGAGATCAACGTAATTCTGATGGTGGTATGTTGGTTTTGTATTTATACGAAAATCAGGAGATTAGCATAATTATGTTCTACAGAGGTTCAAAATAGGTCTGATACTTGGAAACTAATGTTAGATTGGTTCGATATTCAGGTACCCTCCGCATGGAAGGAGGGTGGTGACCATAGAGAACAACGTGCCGTGGGAAGGGCTCCGAGCACCACCTTTTGACACTTCACCGCACAATCTTTATTTTTCTGATTGTTTGAACTTTGAATGAGCTACGCCCTGGTGATAACATTGAGATTAAATGGAGAAGAAACAAAGAATATGGTTGGTTCTTCTTCATATCATTCCCTTGCAGTATTTCACTAATTTTGTTTTGCTTCTCTCCAAAGGGCATATGGTATCAGAAAACTCTGGTGACCCCTGATATCATCTTTAATTCCTCTGATGAGTAGAAGAAAGGTTTTAATTATTGAACTCTGCGAAGAATTAAGCAATTAGCATGCCAAAAAATTCTTTTAAATAATACATATTAATCATTTTGTAATTATTTTATAGCTGATACGGTTGCCATATAAGTTGCAGGTTGGTGGTATGGTGTAGGTGGTCATTTGGAATCATGTGACCGGAATGAAAATTATTGCCGATGCCATAATAGTTGTTTTGAGATTTGCTTAATACTCTTGAAAGAAGGCAGTAGGAAATTGTGGATGAGATGAATATAAAGTTAACTTTCATGGAGGACACCGAGTTAGGGCAGGTCGTTTTCGTGATACATGGTTCACGAGTTGTTGCGCTGGTCCCGAAAGGCGGACCGCTTTCATTATGTCGTAACTTCCACCAGCATGTTGATAACCTCTATCTATTCTCAGCAGAGTATTTATGGCCAACCACACTGAAAGAATATAATTCCTCGGTGCATAATTGCAAAAGCTTCTTGCTTTTTTATGATTGTGAACCTGTCAAGTGTTCAGTTTCCGACTGAGCGAAAGACACTTCCATTCATTGTTTGAGAGTGCATCATTCATAGTTATTGATGTTTGAGTCAATGTCTGGTTTCTAACATCTGAGTGATGATAACAGAACAGTGGCGTTGGAGTTCAATCAGTACACCCTCGGCTCAAGGTGTAGTCAATTGTAAAGAACACCTGGAGGAAGGAAACGAGGCGGATGAATTTTATGGAGGGATCAGAAAACTTTGCAGTGAGGAGGAGATTTCAACATGAAAACGCCTTTGGCCATCCGGAATCCTGGAATAAGCTTGCCTTGTGCTTAGCCATGCATGCTAAAAAAGTCATCATCATTTGTATGCAAGAAATACTTGATCAAGTTCTTGGAAATCAAAGATCCATTTGAGCCAAAGTTGCATGGACCCCGTCTACTTGCCGTATTTCCCTGCAGAGCTATGAAAACGTTTAGATGCAAGGTCTATTGTTCAATAGCTTAAAGGTTTAGAGGCTCCTATTGGTATCCCTCTCTCTATATCTTTCTCTTTGTTTTGAAATGTTATTTTCAGCTCCAATTTATCTCATTTGTGCATTGATTAATCATGCCTTACTTAGGTACTGCTGCATATATAAAACAATTTGTGCCCTTTCCTAAAGATGGGAAACATGTTAGCATTTGTTACCACACAACTGGATTTTGTTGAAGCCTTTCAATCATTTCTTATTATTTCTTGCATCGTTGTCATCATCGTTGCTGCCATTATTTGTCTCCCTTTCTTTCTACTCTAATCTGCTATTCCATGTATTCATATTGGTGCCATCTCTTTCCCATCTACAAATTTGGTGTTTCCTCTTTCTCATCCCGAAAAATCCAGCCTTCCGTTCCCGAAGTTTGAACTTGAGACCTTCAAGGGGAAATCTCAACCTCTAATAACTACTTGGGGTCCCTTTTATGGACTTTTTTAGTGTATTTCCTTCTGTATTCTTATACACTCATCAGTTCGAAAAGAAATGCCGGATCAATTGCTCCAAGATTTTAATAGTTCGTGCTGATATTATTATTTTCTTGTTTCTTAATTTAGGGTTGGTGGAGTGGAGGATTTGGGTATGGATTATGGATCGGGATACTAGTTGCCTCAGGGTTTTCTGTAGTTCCAGTATCATCGTTGTCGTGGAAGAGAGAGTTTGAACTCACTGGAGCTGGCTCTACAAAGGTCGGTATAACAGTGTTATTATCTTATAACTGATTCATGCATGTTGACCAAATACTAATTCGAAATGAATGAGGTAAATATAGTTCATATATGCATGCATAAAAGCGAAGAAACTTGTGGATGGAGAGCTTTGGAAAGGAAAATAAACTTCTGTATTATTCTGCATGTACTTTTGTCCTCCCCTTTAATTGGTAAGATAGAGATTCATGGCATCTTGACTGTCACATGTGCTGATGTGCTTATGGCACCAGAAGCTGTAGCTCTGGGTCTAAGTAAATTAGCAAAGCTTTTGAACTTTTTCTTTCCATAGCTATCAGTCTCAACCATTGCATGCAGGAATTGACTTAAGTTTCAAAGCAATCCTTTAAGACATCGTGATGCCTAACAGCCCTGGTTATGATTTTTACAAATATTTATTATCCATTCTGGTTTTTGACAGGATGATAGTAGGAGAGTTGCATCAACTTTATTTCCCTCATTGAGTGATATGTTGAAAAAGAAAAAGGATCACGGTAGGTGTTCTGGTTTCCAAAGATATAGCATTCTAAATCTCTATTCGTTATTGTTATTTCTTAGTACTTAGCTGTGAAGAATCACCGTTTGCATTCCATAAAGTTCCATGTCATCTGCTTTATTTTAGAAGCAATTACGGTCCGTATTCTTAGTTTTCTTTCCCCCATTATTTCCAAATAGACATTAATCTCATTTTGTTACCAGGAAATTGCTTATAAGCTTTTAATAGTTAAAGCTATGTGACTCTCTTTGTTCTCTGCCTTGTTCACGATCACGTGCTAGAATAAACCCCACTTGTTGACTTGTTGGTTGATTCTACTAAGAAAACCTTTTGGGCCTATGCTATCTTTGAACCTTGACAAATAAGCATGCTGAACTGTGAACCAGTGCATTTCCTTTTACACCTATGCTAATTGTGGAGATGAAAAAGTTAGTTGGTACAGTTACTTTCTCATCCTCATAGACCCAAGAATCTGGTACTGACCATTCACAGTGTTTTACAACTGAAAGAATGCAGCCTGTAGAAGAAATAAAAACTGATAACCATATATATACATCTCCACCAAACATCTTTCTCGTACATTAAGCGTGCATCCTGGATAACATGCTCCTCATTATTTGCTACTCTTAGCAAATGATCTTTCTGGTTGTAATTTTTGAGTTTTGACACTATATTGGAAGATAAAGTTTGATTTAAGTGAGGCCTGGTAATTGTATTTATGTATCTTCTCTTACTGACATCTTGTAATTTGATTATTCTCATTGGCTTCTGTTTTCTTTTGACCTTTTTAAGGAAGGGCTGAGGCTCTGCTTATTGCTGCATATGGAAAAGGCCTGAGAATGAAGGTAGACCCTTCACTTGTTGTGGAAAACTCCGTTTGATAATGCCAGCAGTTCGTACAGGTGCTGAACTTCCATAATAAGTCTCATCTTTTCGTTGCTGCAATTTTAACCGGTAACCATTGTCTTAAGGCTGATTTAAATGGCAAATGGTATGAAAATAGGAAATTATAGACTAGGAACAACAGCCTCAAGCTCTCTGCTGTTCCCTCTCGAGGCGTGTTGGTTGGACTCCTTGTCTTGTTGTCTTCCCGCTGACGTCCCGGCCCGGACCAATGCGGATTCCACTTGGGTCATCGGTATTGATCCTGACCCCTCCGGTGCCATGGTCCTCTTGAAAACTGATTCCTCTGGTTGCTCCGGTCAGTTACATTTTGCCATCACTTGAATTATCATCTTTTTCTTTTCTCTTATTAAGCTCTTGCTAAAATAAAATTCTTCAACTACCAGTTATTAGAATTGGGTCATAAGAATCCCGCTATGGGGTTCGAGTTGGACATGGGTTTTTTCTTATGTTTAGTTGTTTGGTATTAGGTATTTGATTCGCCCTACCTGCCTGTTCAAGTTGGCAACAGAGTTCGAAAGCGTTTAGATGCCAAGGTCTATTGTTCAATTGCTTAAAGGTTTAGAGGCTCTTATTGGTATCCATCCCTCTATATCTTTCTCTTTGTTTTGAAATATTGTTTTCAGCTCCATTTTATCGTATCTTATTTGTGCATTGATTGATCTTGCCTTGCTTAGGTACTACTGCATATATAGAGCAATTTGTCCCCTTTTCTAAAGATTGGAAACAAGTTAGCATTTGTTACCACACAACTGACTTTTGTCTCCCTTTCTTGATACTCTAATATGCTATTCCATCTCTGTCCCATTTATATATTTGGTGTTTCCTCTTGCAGAATTATGTTCTACAGAGGTTCAGAATAGGCCTGATACTTGGAAACTAATCTTAGATTGGTTTCGCCCTGATATTTGAAATCATGTGACCGGAATGAAAATTATTGCCGATGACATGATAGTGGTAAGTTTATCTCATCTTGTATTCTTTCAAATGATACTCTATTATCATATTCCCTAGGAGTTGTTTTGAGATTTGCTTAATACTCTTGAAAGAAGGCAATAGGAAATTGCGGATGAGATGAATATAAAGTTAACTTTCATGGAGGACACCGAGTTAGGGCAGGTTGTTTTCGTGAATATACTATTACTAGTAATCTATGTCCTTTGTGTCTTTGCGAAATAGAAACTGTTTCTCTCATCTATTTTTCTCGTGTTATGTTAGTTGGAGAGTGTGGATGATCATTGGTTCGTGGCAGGGCATCGCCACTGTTTTGCCTAAGGATCCTAGGCCCATTTGTAGTCATATGGTATATCTGGCTCTTTAGAAACAATTTGATCTTCAACAATAAAAAGTTGGATATCCTTCAATTGATCTTCATTATCAAATACCGTTTGGCCTCGTGGATAAAAGCAAAATTTAACGGTTGTACTCTTTCGTTGGAACACATTGTTGCGGATCCTCTTTTGGCCAAAAACAATTTTCTGAGGGGTGGTAATTGTCCTAATCATCTTTGCTGGTGCCCTCCGCTTTTTGTCAAGTGGAATGTTGATGGGGCAGTGTCGAGTTGTGGGGAATTAGGTGGTGTGGGTGGGGTGCTTAGAGATCCGAATGGTTTTGTTTTAGATCAATTTTCGGAAATTTGTGCGGGTGATCCCCCCCCCTGCTTTGATTGAACTTGATGCCATCAAAGTAGGCCTTTATAAATTCCTTGATTCAGGGCTGTTTGGTAAGGTCAGACTAATCATAGAGTCCGATTGTAAAATGGTGATTGATTGGCTATTGTCCGCGGCTGTTCCCCCTGGTAATGTGTCGATGCTGGTTTCGGAGATTGCTGCGGTCGTAAAGGAGTATGGCTTGATTATTCGTTGGATTCCTCGTAGCTGTAATTCGGTGGCTTCCCTTGCTAAATCTGGAATTTGATAACTCTGTGTTCATGGTTGTAGAATTTTGGTTAGAATCTCTTTTGGTCTGTTATGTTGTATTTATTTTTCTGTAAGATCTGGTGTAAAATGTTGAACTGGTTTGTACTTTTTTATTTCTGTTATCAATATAAAATGGGTACTATTTTCTCCCTATTTAAGCTTAGAGGGGGGTTTTTAACGAGTTCCAATTTCTTATAAAAAAAAAAACCATTGAACTTGATGGTAAGAGAGTCAAATTGCAAATCTGGGATACAGCTGGTCAAGAGCGATTTCGAACTATTACAACAGGTGTGTTTAAGCTTGTTCTGGTTTGATTTTTATTATTCTTTTCAAACTAGTACGACAAAACCATTAAGCTTGATGTCTGACTTTGGTGATGAATCATGCTTCTGCAGCTTACTACCGTGGAGCTATGGGAATTTTTCTGGTTTATGATGTTACCGATGAGTCATCTTTCAACAGTAATTTTCTAGCTTTATTAATTATCTTCTTGGCATATAGTTGAAATTTTCAATTTATATGGACTGACAACCCATCGTCGTCGGATGATTTCCATCGTTTTCGTGCTTGTCTCCTTCATTGGGTTAGGCAGTGAAATTACACTATACTTGATCCTCCTCATCACTGCTTTTGTTGGCATGGCTTAGGATCTCTTTCTGTTGGAATGCAGTTTCTATAGTGGGTCCTACATCTATTGTGAGTCTTATAGAGCCACTTCTATTCATGTACAGATATCAGGAATTGGATTCGCAATATTGAACAACATGCTTCAGACAATGTCAACAAGGTACTGGTTGGAAACAAGGCTGACATGGATGAGAGCAAAAGGGTAAGACTTTCCCTTTCGAGTATTTATAGAAATTGCTTATCTTGTTTGTCTGGGGTGTAGGTTGTCGGTTCATTAGATACCAAGGCAACCCCTCTTTTGTCGCATGACTTGTATCACCGACTTTGCTTCTTATAGTTTATTTCCCGCGTAATAATCGGAATTAATCTCCTCGTTCCCATACCGTGGCAACTTCCCAGGGTCAAGCTCTTGCTGGAGCAACCAGTGCACAGGCTCAAAAGTCGGGTTGCTGCGGATAGTAATGGGATTAAAAAAGGTATGCAGATTCAAAACGGAAGGTTCAGCTCCACATTCGCTCTAATGTAAAAACTAATCGTAACCACATTATGTGGATTTCATGTATTTATCTCTATTTTATTTCTGGCTACCAGGCTTAGCTCGTTAAAGGTTAGTTCTTTTCTTTTTAAATTTAAGCATGCCTTTAATCTTCTTGAACTCAAATGACCCTTGTTATGTGTAGATACATAATCCGAATTCATGTTTCGGTACAAAGGAGGTTTTAACTTAAGTATAGTGGAAAATATTCGAAATGGTGCGATTCAGACCCCGAACCTTCTGAATAATAAGGGCAGCTATAACCGAGCTAAGGCTAGGAGTTCTTAATCCACTCATGTAATATGTAATTCCTTGCTCTTATATGTCTATGTTGTTTGGAAATCTCATTATCCAGCTGAGCTGAGAGAGCATTTATGCTTAGAAATCTTAAGTCATGAGATTGGATGATTTTGAACCCGAGCATTCATGTATCTATAATATAAAATATCTTAAATAAGAAGAATTATAAATTATTTTTATTTATTTAAAAATCATTTCTTTTAGAAATGTTTGTCAATATTTTTTTTTCAAATCTTATTAAATAATGTAAAAAAATACATAAAATAAAATAATTTTATGAAAAAAAAACAACTCTTTTAATTCTCTCCTCGAGCGACCTTACAAGAGGCAAAAAATCGTAAAATTCAGTAGGCAATTAAATTAACAAGCAAGCCTTTTAACTTTAAGGGTTGGAGATTTTATTTAGGGACTTACATTTTAAGGTTTAGAATTTAGTGTTTAGAGTTTAGTTTTTTAGGGTTTAGGTTTGTTTTACAGTAAAAATAAACAGGGTTGTGTAAAATAAATATTGTATCAAATTTAAACCTACTAATTTAAGCAAGTCACACAATTGCTATTTGCTGCAATAATGAAAACCAAACAGGTTATATGTGTTCAAGAATATGGCGAAACCAGGGGAATGAATTTTATGGAATTTCTAGTCCGAAAATACATCAAACTATCATGCAAAATTTAACGTTTCAAGAATTAGTGGCAGGAAGATCCAGTCTTCAGCCACTTTCCAACTTCACCAAAGATAGCAAAACCAAAATTAACCAGACGACTGCTGATTATTTTAATAATGCATACAGAGAAAGCAGTCTTACTGAAGATAGCGAAATTATTTCGTGCAGGAGCTTCGAGTATTCATACCCGGCTAGATAACCTCGATACCACACGGGCAACATCCTTAGAATGGGAAAGTGCAGACTATTTGTATCATGAGAATGAATCTCCTTTAATGCATATTCTGTGACTATCATATGATCTATCACTATTTAACCAAGGCTACTTATCACTTGACCTTAGCACATCACCCTGACTTCTATACAGGGCAGTGGGCACAGATGAGATGCCACTCCAGTTGAGGGCATATTTGATCTAAGGCAACCCAGGCAGGATATGCTTTGCCAACATGACCGACACAAATGCAGCAACTCTATATTTCTTAGATTCTACCTCTCACAACAATTATGATTATCAAAATATAGTCTCATTTAGAAAATTTCTGAAACCCATGATATCTGTTAACATCCATCTGCTCAACTAAATTAAATCCCAAAACATATATATAACTTAGTATGACATACATACCCCTCCTATGCACAAATCTGACTTGCCTCGCAAGCTTTGAAAGGCATTGTCTTCATCTCAAGAATGACACAGTAGCATCATCCTTTCCATAGATACGCTGAAGTTCGCGGGTCGCAGCTTGATATGAAGCTGAGAAAACGGAAGGAAACCAAGCGAGAGAAGTTACAAAATTGAACCTTTCAGGTACACAGGTTACACAAACAACATTACCTTTCCAGATGCCAAAGTTTTTCTGATTAATTTGAGACCCTGTCACATTTTGAATCACATCAAAAAGCATCTCCTGTGGAGTGTTTTTGAGCTCTTGAACAACTGCATATATGGTCTTTCCATTCTCAAAGTAAATATGATTGTTGGGGTGTTTGGTCTTGCAATTAGCATGGCGCTCAAACTCATATGCATTCAAAGCCTGTATATAAATTTTGAATTATAAGTCAACGGTACTCGAGTTTAATAATCTGATTCTTTTCTTATTACTCTGTAGCTGGGAAAAGGGGAAGGGATATAGAAGCTTTGCAACATGAACATTTTTGGGCGGCTATTTCAAAACTGAAAAGCATACGACTGTTTGAGTTGCTTACTTTTTCAAAGTTGCAGTCTTTGCATCCACACATATACCCAGTCCCTTGTATATACCCTTTGAGGTTTTTCTGCAAAGGAAAAATTTAGCATACATGAGTGAAATTCCATAGGCGAAAAGTAAAATACAGGAAATAACTCACCTCCCGTGACCAGGAAACATACTTCACAACAACCCCATCAAGCATACCAGTTGACAACAAACTTTTGACATTGGAAGGGAAATTGTTGGGAGAAACCTTTTTAGCTGTCTTTGGTTCTTTATGCTTTAGGTTGGTATCTGCTCGAGGAATACTTTTAGGGGAATCATTTACATTTATTTCTGGATTCGACTGAACTAACTGTTGCTGGTTTGGAAATTCTGAAGATTGTATTGGATGCTGATTATTCATCAATAAGTCATAGCCACTAATGATACTACAAGAGGGATTTGTCTCAGATTCATCATTGAAGCTCCCAAAAGATATGGTATTGCTATCACCCTTGTTATAGTTCGGATGCATAAATAGAATACCGGACTCTCCTTTACCTTGTGCAGGAGCAATTGTTGTGATGTTACATTCTGCCTTATGATAGGACGGTTGCACTGGTATATTATCATCTTCCTTATCAAAAGAGGGCGCCATTGAAATTAAATTGGCATAGGAAGGACCCAATGAAGTTAAATTGGTATCTCCTTTCTCATATGACTGCCCCATTGAAACAAAATTGCCATCCTTGTCAAAAGGCTGACCCATCGACAATATACTCCCATTTCCCTTGTCGTAATTATGCCCTACTGATATGAAATCAGCATCTCTCTTGTTAAAGGTCTGCCCCATTGAAATAAAATTGGCATCTGCCTTTGTAAATGTAGGGCTCATTGAGATGGTATTTTCATCCCCACTACCATAAGTTGAGTCCAGTGATATACCGTTGTTACCACTTGTACTGTAAACAGTAGACATTGAAGCTATGCTATTAACTCCTATACTGTATGGGTGTCCCACTGATGTTGGCATGGCATCATTAGAATCCTTAACTTGGTTAATTTTAACTTTCCTAATTCCACCAAAACTGAGACATGGGGCATCTTCAATGGTATGCGGCATAGAAAAACCCTCCGATGAACTATTAATATATTGATCCTCAAAATCCTTTCTTCCCGTATTCATATTTCCACTTTCAACAGAAGAAATGTTCCTGTCAACCATGTTGACAGTTCCAATGGCCTCAGATCCAAATAGGCGGTCACCGAATTGGCCAGAAACTGACTGAAAACTGGAAGCATTGTGCCATGGAGAAACATTGATGTCTGCAATTCCTGAAACAGGCTGGCTGTCAACTGATTCTATCGCTTGCTTTTTGTTGCTGAACAATTCTGGTGCATCCGCATCCATAAACCAGTGATGACCACGCTTTGATTCAGATCTCGTAGAATTGTCGCAATGCACCTCTCCATTAGTTAGACATGCACCATCTCTTGGCGTCCAAAAACTTTTTTGCTGGAAAGACTACCAATCAAAGCAGAGGCATATAGACAACTTTAGATTCATATGGTTTTTTTGTGGGATCAAGTTTTTCATCAGAGTATTTGGATCAAAAGTATGGCATTCAAATGAGTAGGATAGAATAACACTAACAAAAATTCTATAGTAATGGAATACTGAATATGACAAATAAAATACCTTGCAAGTTAGAAACTCGTTACTAACCCTGCAACATTGAAAGAGTCGCTTCTATTTGCTTTTTCCTTTTATCTTGATATGTTATCTAAATAATTCAGCAAGCGGGTGCAAGGCAAGTACGGGAATAATATGTGCCAGACAAGTAGCAAAAAAAGAAGGCATTGTGGCTAATTTATGTGAGTATTTATTTACCAAATGATTGACCTATGCTAATACAATAATGGCTTATTTCTAGATATCATGGATATATGCACCAGATTGGCAGATCATAAAATTGAAATGAGAACCATTTGAAGTTTTGAAACAAATGTACAATGTCCTTGTATTTATTATATGTTTACATATTTTTTAGATGATGATGATCATTAAAACTATAAAAGAAAAGAGATCATTTTTATGGTTGGTCAAGGAAAAACATAAATGAAATCTCATTTATATAAGCTGTTATTTTATACAATTTCACTAAATTTGTAGCATGTTGTTAGTTAGTTAATGTATTCCACCTCGAAATTTGAAGAACAGTTGACATAACAAAGGAATTAATGGATCTCATCAATATATATCTGATTATGTTTAAGTCTATAGTAGCGACAAAATTCTAATACATAAAAGACTCGAAAGGAAATCTGTCCTGTCTGTTTTAGAAGGATATTACTCCACCTTAAACGGTCAATTGACTCACACACCATTGTTCAACGAAAAACCAGCAGCTGGTAAATGCAAGTGGTTTCAATTGGCATGTCAATATATGTACCAGAAACTGCTAGTAAGATATTTAACCTAATATAAATCACCATGTCTACATATCTGAGGCACATTACATCAGGGTTGCTTCCATTACGAATTGAAATCCTTAAGTTTCAACTTAATGAACATTGAACCCTAAACATGATCATTATGTTTAGTCATTTAGTTTCATTACGACATTTGTAAATCTAAGACATTTTGTCTTTGCAATTAATTTTATTAAGGCATTTAAATTCCTAAATTCCAACATGATGGAACCTCACATAATTCAACTTTATCTTCATATATAAGGCAGATAACATTTAAGCTTAGATAGTAACATAAATCAGCAACATCGGCATCAATTGTATGTGCTACTTGTATAGTACATCAGAGTATATTACAAAACCTGAATTCCCCAAAGTTGCTACAAACGGAACCTAAAATTGATTGTAATATACGCATCCCTATGTATTTTATTAGTAACGACTAACGACTACTTTTAGAAAGACAATTAAATTACTTACAGCTCGAAATAATGGAATCTAACATTTATCGCCATAACCACGTGTCTGAAGCATGAAATAATACTATGTTCAAATTCATTGAAGTTTGACAGAAGGGAACCAAATACAAATCAGCATGCTCCTCTTTAAGGCAAATAATCATCGCGATTACTGTTCTATTAAAACATTTAATTTCTTCAAAACTGCATCACACTTGAACCTAACATAAATCACCACGAATGCATATCTAAAGCACAAAATCATCTTGATTAAATTTATTTATACATTTAAATTTCTCGCGCCAATCTGTAACGGTAATCGAAAAGTAACATTCAACTAATAATTTGCAACCTAGTGAAACAAATTAAAAATTCTCCAATCTCCATTGAAGCACCTTAATTCATTTTCAAACAAAAATCAAAATGGATCCAAGTAAACCAAACAAAAAATGAAATCTTAAAAAAAAATCCTGAAAATGACAAAAGATAAGAGGTAAAGGAAATTCAAAATCATTAAGAAGAAAGTGCCATAACTTAAACAAAACACTTGCATGCAATAAAAAGAGCTTCAATTCAATAAGTGCTAGGGTCTTACCATTTCTCGCCAATCTTTCAACTCAATGAGTAAGTTAAAGTTAGCCACTCACTTGCAATTAAACCCGCCTTCGCTCAATTAAGAAATAAGCTTATTTCACCTTCCATAAAAACCTTAAGAATATCAAAGGAAAAAAAAAACAATTAATCAAATCAAATCTAAGTTCAATCACAAATTTCACATGCATTAATCGAAAATTTGACATTTACAATATTAAAAATGATGTCTTATAGGTTTTTTCTGTTTTCCTCGGAATTTTACAGAGGAGAATTTAAACAGGCTTTTCCGAGCAATGGTGCAAACAAAAACCTAAAAGTTAAAATAAATGAGAGAGCTCATAAATAATACCTTTCCCGGAAAGATCGCCGGTTGGAATTCCCGGCAACCAAATTTCGTCTGTAAAATGATTTTAATTTTTCTTTTCCTCTAATTCATTTGAAGTGAAAGCAGTAGCAGTATATACACTGAGAAAGCAACCGAGGTCCGAGAGAGCTTTCAAACCTTTAAATAGTGGGGAGAGAAAAGGAGCTATACGCTGCACCAGGGCAGTATTTTAAATTTTGTATCTTTTTAATCCGCACCGTCTATCTGGAGTAGGTTTCGAATGTGGGCCCCACTTAAGAATGAGGGGAGTATCGTATCCGTTAAATTTGGCTTCCATACCCGGTTCGGCTTTGTATGGAAACCCATTTTGAAGTTTTTATTAGAAAGTCAGAGAGGTTGATTTTGTAATACGAGGGAAAGTTTCCCACGTGGCGATATTTGAAGGGTTTGCACGTGTTGCTGTTTTTGGAGCGGGAGATTGTCTGCGGTTAAGAGTAGGGAAAGAAGGCTGAAATGGACGCATGGACCTATTTGGTCTTGTCATGTCATCTTTTTGTTCGATGCTTTGGGGGTAGGTAAGTAATCAAATTAATGGTGATTTGTTAACTTTAATTAAATTGTTGTTCATAGTTCCATAAATGCTTGCCCCAAAACTTGTCAAATGGGAACGGTTTGGATTTTTTTTTCTCCTTTAATAGTTGGTGCAGGGACGGAGCTAAGATTTAAAGTTGGGAGGCAAATTATAAATGTTTGAAAGTAAAAGGCAAATTTATAAATAAATTAATTTTTAAAGAAATTTAAATAAATAAATAAAAGTAGAAAAAAATTCTTCGAGAGTGAGAGGGGTGATTGCCCCTCCCCTCCCCATGTCCACATTAACTTGGAAAAATATAAAAAAAATAAAGTCGAGTTCACCTCTAATAATATTTAAATAAAATTAAATAAAAAATTATACATAATATTTATGTACAACAAAATTTAAATCTTAAACTTAAAAATTACAAAATTTTGCCCTTTCCTTTAATTTAATGACACCAATTTGATTAATAATAATAAAATTAAAGTTAATTTTCTTAAATTTTAAATATAAGTGTCAAGTTACTCTTAAAAAAACTATTTGTTATGAATATTTATCTATGTGAATATCTATCATGATTAGAATTTTATTTAAAGAGATTGATTTACTTTATCATTAGGAATATTATCTTATTTAATTAGAGTTCAATGTAATATATACTTCTTATGCCTATAAATAGAAGACTTGATGAAGGCATTGTACACAAATTTATATTTGAGAATAATATAAATCTTCCTCTTTCTCTCATCTCTCTGTTCTTTCATTCTTGTTCTTTGTTCTTATTATTGTTCTTCTTTATTTTATGGGTAAACTACTGCAGGGGTCACTTACGTTTAGCGTCTGTACAGAGTTAGTCACCACTTTTGAAAAGTGCCAATTAGTAGTCCTCTACGTTTTCGATGTGTAAATACTTGGTCACTCCGACGTTATACTCCGTTAGTCCCCTAACGGATTGCTGATGTGGCGAAATTAAAATAAGGATAAATTACTGCAATAGCCATTGAAATTTATCTCATGTACATTTTTTCTCCTCAATTTTAAAAAGTAAACATTATAGTCACTAATAAAAATGTTTCTTTATAATTTCACCCTTAAATTTTTAAAAATTCATTTTTCAATCCTAAAACTTTACAATCAATTAACATAATAATATTATAAATGCTTAGATGAAAAATAGGTGCCCAAAGTATACCCTTTGAAACTTAGGTGCCCAAATTGCTTCTATTTGATAACTCAAACTTAAAAATTTAGTCCACTAACTACTAAAAAATTCGAGTTATTGGAATTTCTATTTTATAATTCAAACTTTATTTTGAATTTTTGAGTCGAGTTTATGAAATTATGAGTCGAGTATTTTCACATCAAACAAAAAAATTTAATTTTTTTCGAGTCAAGTCGAGTTATTGGAATTTCTATTTTATAATTCAAACTTTATTTTGAATTTTTGAGTCGAGTTTATGAAATTATGAGTCGAGTATTTTCACATCAAACCTAAAAATTTAATTTTTTCGAATCAAGTCGAGTGTTGCACTTCCCTACATATAATTTTTAATTTTAATTCGTGTTTGTCCCAAGAAAAACTTCGAATCAAGTTAAGTCTACTGTTGCTTGTTCACCTTCCCGATCGGCCGTCGTCGATCTCCGTCACCGTCGGGCGGTGGTGGTCACCACCTACATCGCTAGAGGTGCCACGTCGTCGCGATCTCATCCATGGCCACCACGCGCGTCGTCGGGCCGCCTTCCGCCAGCAAATCTCGATTGAAGCTCTGGCAAGAAACCAATCGACGCCACTGTTTCTCGCATTTTTCGGCATCGGTTGCCGTCCATTCGCGAGACGGACACCAGATCCGGGCTCCTGACGTGGCGGCGAGCAAAACCCCTAAGGTTCCGAGTCAAACCGACGTCGGCGGAGCCTCTATCGGAGCTACGTAAGTTCCGACGACGACGGCCGAAGTTTTTCTTGGGACAAACACGGATTAAAATTAAAAATTATATGTAGGGAAGTGCAACACTTGACTTGATTCGAAAAAATTAAATTTTTAGGTTTGATGTGAAAATACTCGACTCATAATTTCATAAACTCGACTCAAAAATTCAAAACAAAGTTTGAATTATAAAATAGAAATTCCAATAATTCGACTTGACTCGAAAAAATTAAATTTTTTGGTTTGATGTGAAAATACTCGACTCATAATTTCATAAACTCGACTCAAAAATTCAAAATAAAGTTTGAATTATAAAATAGAAATTCCAATAACTCGACTTGACTCGAAAAAATTAAATTTTTTGGCTTGATGTGAAAATACTCGACTCATAATTTCATAAACTCGACTCAAAAATTCAAAATAAAGTTTGAATTATAAAATAGAAATTCCAATAACTCGAATTTTTTAGTAGTTAGTGGACTAAATTTTTAAGTTTGAGTTATTAAATAGGAGCAATTTGGGCACCTAAGTTTCAAAGGGTATACTTTGGGCACCTATTTTTCATCTAAGCATTTATAATATTATTGTACTAATTGATTGTAAAGTTTTAGGATTGAAAAATGAATTTTTAAAAATTTAAGGGTGAAATTATAAAGAAACATTTTTATTAGTGACTATAATGTTTACTTTTTTAAATTGAGGAGAAACAATGTACATAAGATAAATTTTAATGGCTATTGCAGTAATTTATCCTTATTTTAATTTCGCCACATCAGCAATCTAACGGAGTATAACGTCGGAGTGACCAAGTATTTACACATCGAAAACGTAGAGAACTACTAATTGACACTTTTCAAAAGTGGTGACTAACTCTGTACAAACGCTAAACATAAGTGACCACTGCAGTAGTTTACCCTTATTTTATTCACAACACGTTAACAACACGATTGCGCTCAATCACTATTATTTTTGAAACGTGAAGGCCCAACGATAGGACGTAGGGACAAGTGATGGTTCGTTGAATCTATTTGGGTGCAAATCAGTCGGGAAGCCAAACCTTTTCCAAATGGTTTGCTGCAAATGAGTTTGTAAGTTTATTTCTTTTTCTATTTATATATATTGATATAATGATTGAACCTATAAAATGATTGGTTAATCATCTCTAATCTATTTCAACTCATTATTTGGTTTTTTATACCAATATTTTATTCTAATGATGAGATTTAATATTTTAAACCGTGTTTTGAGTTTTATATGTCTTTAAATGAGTTGGAAAGAAGCATGATATAAAGAGATTATGAGAAGTTGTCTTGGCCGTTTGCTATGACTCCATTGTCCTCGAGAGGAAACACAATGTTGGTAAACTCTATTTTTATTTTTTATCCTTTAAAATATGGTTTTAAAGTGCGATAAATCATGATGATTTTGAATTTACAAGAAGATTATTATAAAGTCTATATTTGCTCGAAAGCAATATTTCTTCTTCGTCGAAAAACTTGACCATAGACTTCTCCCAATTTCAAGTTACGAAAATTAGTCTTGATCCAAAAAGTTTTATGAGAGGCATTCCCTGAAGTGAATGCAAAGCATGATGTTTATTTCATGCGATTATCAATGATGGGGCATTTCATGAAGTGAATGCAAGCATGATCTTTATTCCATGCGATTATTGGAACTGTTTCATTCCCTGAAGGGAATGCAAACATGGTAAATCATTATTCAATTAGAGACATAATTTTGATGTAATCCAAGTATATTGGCTGGACATCCCGTTCTGCGAGGCTACTAGTCTCAAAGGAGGTTTTTAAAGGACCTTGTGGACATGTTTAACAATGACGCGTACGAGGATTAAATCTTTGTTCTCTGTGATAAGGATATGTGAAAAAGGTTTCAAAGGCTCACTGGCTCTACGTCATTCCCTGAAGTGAATGTGAGATAATATTATGGAAGGAATAAAAACCAATTAGAAGTTGTGGTTGTAGTCGAGGCTATGAATATAGACATGAAAAATATGGTCATTTTAAGAATACTTCTACCCACTGGTAGTGAGGTTATAAGGATGACAAGAGCGATAAAGATCATTCTAAGAAAGTGGAATCTTTTTTATTACCAATGTGATGTTATAAACCATTGGTCTCTTACTTATCGTACGTTAGAAAAATCAACAATGATTGAATGATAAAGGAAAGAAAATAAATGCAAATTCTGTTTGCGAAAAATGACAAAGATGATATTGGTCCAACTTTTTTGGACATTGTTAGTCCAACTCATTTGGACGTTGTTGATTTCTTTATAACCCTCGAATGGAATAAATCATCTTCTAATTATTCTCATAACTTTGAAGATAATTAATTATTTTTTATTTATTTTACTTTATGTTTATTTACTTTATACATTAATTATTTATATTTTATATTTATATTCATGTTAATATTTATATTTATATATTATCATATTTATTTATTTTGTTTAACATGATTACTTGTCAAATACAATCTATGGTGACGATTTATGCTCAGCATAAGCATAAGATATATTTTCTCATTTAAATGCAAGGGAAATGTGAGTACTATATCTCAAAGTACTAAAAATATTGATGTTACAGAAGAGCAATAAGTTCTTGAGAGAAAGCACATTATGAAAAGTGCATAATTGCGAATATTGCAATAATTACCGCTAATGGTAATAATATCGTCACCATTAGAAGTGGAAATTTTAAGAGAGCAATATGAGTTCGCAAAATATTCTTTTTAGAATTATAGATAACATATGTTATCAATTGGCATTTGAAATAAGCCAATATGGATATAAGTTCTGGTAGCTAAAAAGTCAGTTGAAAGCTCTATAAGAGCTATATATTGCTACCAAAAGATAATTTCAATTGCAAGCTTCGAAAGAGCTAAATATATTCCTATTTAAAGGAACAATTTTGATGGTTGTACTAAACATGTACGAGTGAGATTGAATTACATATTATGGTAAACAAGAAGTTTACAAATTCAGAGATATATACACACATATATATAGTTGGCATGATCGGTTAGATCATCCTGATCAATAATGGTGCAGAAATTATTGAGATTTACAGTACGTGTATTAAAAGAACATGTAGTTCTTGTGGTGCTTATTCTCAAAGGAATTGATTAAATTCTACTTACTAAAGAACTTGAAGTTCTTGTGTTGTTTGTTCTCAAAGGATATAGTTGATCCCACTTACCAAAAGAATTAGAACTTAAAGTTCTTGTGCTGAAGTTGAGACTGCATGTCTTGCATATCTGAACGAAATATGGGCCCATATATCCACAAATGTGAAAAGTTTTATATGATTTTAGTAGATGCATCTACATTGTTTTACCAACTTACAACTAGAAGTTTGTGAGATTGATTCTAAAATGATTCAAATTATGCAATTAGACTATTCGTTTTGCAAAAGCTTGTGGGTTTATATTTTAGGCTATATCGGTTGTTACAAAGCCTATTGATTATGAAAAATACGGTTTAGCAAATTTTTATTTGGATGCCTCCTATTTAATAGCTAAACTGTGAGAACAAAACATCTATTATTTATATGGTATTTTCATATAGCAACACTTATACGCATCAAGCCAACGAATTATAATAAATTGCCCATTATGATTTGACTTTTGGTCAGAAGTCATATTTCTCATTTTTGAATATTTGAATGTGCGATATATAGTTGAATTGCTCCACCATAACACACAAAATGGGCAAGTAAAAAGGGTTGAGAATATATATTGAGTACGAGTCTCCTTTTATGTTTAAATTCTAAATATTAATTGGAGAATCATTTATTAGATGATTTTTCTCAACATCAGGGGTGAGAATGATCAGATGGATAAAGAAGGAAATGAATTATCATTATCTAGATCCTCGAATATGAACTAAAAGTTCATAAGATAATTCATGTTATTTCATGTCAACTGCCAGACATATTTACTGACCCAATGAGAGTAATTAAGTCTCATATACCAGCTGAAATGCTCTAAGTTTAAATTACATGTTAGAGCAAGTTGATGTAAATCATGCTTGAAGCATGATAGTTGAAATGGTTCCAATGATCAAAATTCTCGTAAATGAAAAGTATTATGAGATGGTCATGTATTGGAGGTGGGTGCTCCTAAAGAGACCCAAGACATAACTAATAATAAAACTCTTGAAGAGTTTCAAATACCTGAAATAAAGATTGAAATCTTGAAGAGATCTCGATGAGCTATGTCATTACGAGAATGGAACCAGAAAATTAGAAAGTTGACAACAATTTTACAAACAATTTTACATAAAATACTTCTATAGAAGTAAAGAAAGAAATCGAGGATCTTGTATAAAATATATCCATAAGTATAGATATCGAATTGGCCGATGTTGAAAGACGCTTTGAACTTCTAAAATAGAAGTATTTGGACCAACAGTCCAAACACCTAAAGGTGTAATGCAAGTGAGGCACAAATAAGTAGTCGTAAATACGACTTGAACTATGATTTATGAAAAGTTTTAATTACTTCATGGTGGATGCAATTACTTTTGCAGTTATGAAAAATTTTGCATGCGTCTAATTATTTGTGGATCCATATTTATCCTTGAAAGATTTAAAATGCTAGAAGCATTTGGAAATTTCTGAGGAAATTTATTTAGACATGTCTCGTGAATATTTTGGCGCATTTGGTACAATCGACTTAGTGAATACTAATTGAGAAAATACTATAACAATGATCAAATTTCCTTATGTATTTTATAAAGGAGTTTGGATCAAAATCTATTATGATAATTTTAGAACTCCTAAAGAGCTTCAAATTGGAAACTCATGAAGTACTTTCAATACAAGTACTTGAATCTTGACATCAATTTTATCTCGACCTGAAGATCGAGTATTTTTATATATTTCTTTTTGTCTATAAATAGACATAAGCTGAAAGAATCTTAAAGAAGATTCAACATGAATAGAGCATATCTATTGAGTATCCCAATAGTTGTAAGATTGTTGGATGTGAATAAAGATAATTATATCTTTTCCTGGTCTTGAAACACTATATATTAGTTGGTCAAGTAATATCTATGAATATACAAAGATCATTACATTTAGATCTTCAAACATTCGTCGATGCCTCCTCAAATCTTGTAGAAATAATTGTTATGCACAAGGCAAGCCAAAAATGTGTTTGGCTAAGACTATTGACCCAACATATCCAGAATATATGTGATTTACTTTCACAAGATATGATACACATGCTATCTTGTGTAGAGATAATGGAAGATGAATACATCATGAAAAATATTACTCCAAAGTTTCATCTCGCTATCTTTAGAAAATAGTATTCAAGGTTGAATTATGAAGATTCAAATATCTTTAGTAGTGTTTTCATGAGAGGGAGTAAATACGTGTTGCACTCTTTTTCCCTTGACCGAGGTTTTGTCCCAATAGATTTTCCTAGCAAGGTTTTTAATGAGACAACATGTTATGCGTATCAAAGATGTGTGTACTCTTTTTCCTTCACTAAAGATTTTTTTCCCCACTGAGTTTTTATCTTAGTAAGGTTTTAACGAGGTACATTATCTACATAGACATCCAAGGGGGAGTGTTATGAATATTTATCTATGTGGATGTCTATCATGATTAGAACTTGATCTAAGGAGATTGATTTACTTTATCATCAGGAATATTATCTCATTTAATTAGAGTTCAATGTAATATGTACTTCTTATGCATATAAATAGATGACTTGATGAAGGCATTGTACACAAGTCTATTTGAGAATAATATAAATCTTCCTCTCATCTTTTTGTTCTTCCATTCTTATTCTTTGTTCTTACTATTGTTCTTCTTTATTTTATTCACAACACTATTCATATATATTTTTTTAACATATTCTTCACGCTTACTTTTTCTTCCATCATAATTTTAACTTTACTCGATAAGAGAAGGAAGGCTAAACAAAGCTATAAAAATATCTATAAAAAATATATTTTATAAATATGTTGAAAAAAAAGTTTAACAATAAAAATAATTGGATTTAGTAGCACTCTTATTTATTTTTGTGTATAATATTTAAACTAACTAAAACTTTTATCGTCTTTAAATGAAAAGATATTAATTGTTTAAACATTTTTGATACCACGTATTGCTGTATATTACACCAACAATAATACCAATTAAATTAAACTTAATCGACGACTTAATATCATCAGTACGATTGCAAAAATTCAGTGCTTCTATGTGATAGAAGATCAAAATCCTACTAAACTTGGGATTATGATATATCAAAATTTGGTGTTTTTTGACAACGTTATCACATGACATGTGTGAAGGAGTCATCTTAAATGACTAAATAGTGATTTGAATGGGTTGTAATCATTTGTTAATGAAAATTAATTGCTTCGTTGAAAAAATGACTAAAAATCTATGAATTTGGGATATAAATGCTGCTTTTATGACGATTTAAATTATCTTGTTGGCCACTTTAGAAAATGATGTGAAACCAATGCTGTATGATTTAAAACCCATTATTTTTTACAGATCATGTTTCTATATAAAGTAAAATGTTAATTGGCCCAAAAAATTCATCCCTTAAAAACTCAAAATTCAAATAAAATGAATCCGAAATTGACTAGAATATGATAGGGTTGGTGAAGGATAAGATCTTGAGTTATTAAACAATCAAGTTTGAATTTCATTATGTGTTAGCACTATATGAATTCTCAAATTAGATGTGTTTAAATATACGAAAATTCTACAACGTGCGACGAACAGCGATGAACACCACTAATGATGAACACCGATGAACACCATTAAATTAATTAATAAAGATTTAAAATTTTAAGGACCCATCATACAATTAATAATTATTTTTAAAAATTTAATTAAATTATTTTTATATATTAAAATTTTATTTTTTTAATAAGGGTAAACTATATATTTAGTACCTCACTTATTTCCGTATTTCTATTGAACCCTCATTATTTAAATATTATTTCAATTTGACTCTATTCTTTATAAAAAAATAATTTAACCCTTAACCCTTAACCTAAAACCCTAAACTATTAAACCTTAAACTCTTAAACATATAGCCTAAACCATGTACCATTAAAAATAATTTCACCATCATCGATTCAATTCAATGAATTGTTGAATTCTGCTAAAAAATTCACTACAACAAAGCGGTTCTTTAGCGGCGTTTTTTAACCCTATAGCGGCGTTTTTTAGCGCTGCTAAAAACTTTCCCGGCGCTTAAAAAAACGCCGCAAGAAACGCCGCTTAAAGTAGCGCCGCAATAGTTCGCGGCGTTTTTAGATAAAAAACGCCGCTAAAAGTCAAGTTCTGTAGCGGCGTTTGTAAACACAAACGCCGCGAATAATTGTTCTTTAGTGGCGTTTTATTTTTATAAACGCCGCGAAAGCCTAACCTCTAGTGGCGTTATTTTACAAACGCCGCGAAAGCTTTATTGTATGGGAAATAAAATAATAATAAAAATTAAATTTTCCATATTTCTATTTCGTCAAAAAATGTAAATTACAAATTCAAAATTTAAATGAAATATTTATTTCATCCAAAAATATATTATCACAATTAACTTAAAATATTGGTTAAACAAAATATTTATTTCATTACAAAAAGTACATTTTGACACAATTTAATCCCTCTACATATTTTCTTCCTATGCCTCTCTTTCCCGATCCACCACCTCTTGGTCAACACTACTACCGACCACCATCTCGAATCCCTATACCAAAAAAAGTTAGATATGAGAAGTTAATAGTAGTTTCAGATGGTTAAAACAATCAATATGCCTTCTACCATAAGTAATGTCATTAAGGAGTCAATTAGATTTGTGATAATGCTAGATTAATAAGAAGACAAGAGAGCTTACTCAAGTCAAAGATTATCAGATCATTAGAATTTGCATATAATCAAATGATCTTTGAGTACCCAGATTTCCTCAACTTAGCAATGGCATAGGCACTCGTTAGCTGCAAACAAGAAACTAGAATGTAACTAGAAAATGATTCAGTGGATCTCTACAAGTCTATATCTTAAATTCTACAATGCATTTTGCATATGCCAGCTTTGCATTATCACTATTCTGTCTTTACAATATTAAAAGGGAAAGGAGAAGAGAGATCTTACAGAAAAATAATATATTATAGCAAAAACAAATCAAAAAACACATGTATAAAAAATGCATGATGATGGTGCACCATGAAGGAACAATCATCATTCCGAATATGAATAGAAATAGAATATGACCAGTTTAGGTGTTTCATACCACTTTCCGTACTTGAGTAGTCACTTGTGTGGATAGGGACTTATTGTCATTCAAAAAGATCAACAATTCAGCAGCCTATATAAAAAAAGATGACACATTAAATGTCTTAGCAATCTAACATCAAAGATTATAAGATCATATAGGGTAAAAGTAAAAAGGATCTTTGAATCTTTTCTTTTGTTGTGCAGGGTATCTTTTGGAGGTTTGAATTGCACCATGGAAGCCAAAAGTTAATTGTTTCTGTGAGAACAGCATATCCTCTGACTTGTTTCAAAGGTTATTTATATTTTAGGCATTGGATTGATCTAGATAAAATAATAATTTTAAATACCAATGCAATGCAAAATTCAAACAAAAAGGAACGTAATGCTTTCATTGTTCAAGAGGGAAACCCCTCTTAAAATTTAGATTTCAAACGACCATTCTAATTGTTTGATACTATTTTTGCATTCAGCAAACCAACAACTATTTGAAAAGCAAAGCATGCATTCATATTCTTTTTTAATAGGCATGCATTCATATTCACTTTTAATACATAGGCTAGTGGGTGCAACAACTACCACAGCCCGGACTGATCCCTAAACTGATTTAGCATGGAATAACACCATTTTTATAGCAACTAAATCCTATAAAATCCATGTCCCTCACATTCCCTCCCTCAAACCAAAGGCGCGGTTGAATTCTATCTAGCCAATTAGCTAGCACTGCAGCTACTGATGGAGATTCTAAACAACTTTTCCACCATTTCCCTCGCCCTTTTCCTTTTCATTTCTTCTGCATTATTTTCCTTAACCAGCAGAGAGATTCATCGACATCAATTTATCATATGTTTTGTTTTCTTCCCTTCTGTATTAGTTTCTTGTTTCTTTTAAAATATTCACACTAAGTAAAATAAACTAATCAAAAGGTTACTAATTATTTAATATAATTCCATAGCACCTAAAGAAACATTTGATGAATCCACATAAGTTTAAAAACACTAAAACTTGACCATCTCCACAAAGTCCCTAACAGGTTCGGGTGCCATACATAAGTGCATCACTCGCAACCTCGGCAACAAACTTTTGAGTGGCAACAGCAACAAACCTTATTCTGCAAATGTCCAATAAGAATCAAACAGGATATTTTCATCGACAATGTGAACCTCAAAGCATCTTGTGTACTGTAAAAGAAGGCTCAAATTAAAGAAAATAACTCAAAAGCCTTTTTCTTGTTTATTTCGTTTTGGTTACATTTTATCAAGTACAGGAAGCAAGCAGTCTGTATAAACGTCTCATTTTCGTCACAAATTACTTAAATTTTGTTCAACGCTAACCCAGGGGAAACAATAACTAACATTAAAGTTTGAATTTTTTTGGAACAATTTCTCGGAACCCTAGAACCAAGAAAGGAACAATTTCTCACAAATCTCCGTTTAGGCATTCAAAGATAAAAAAGGGGAGAAATACTTACAATCGAACATCGGGAGATTGAAAACCACTCTTGGATAAGTAATGTTCCACCAATCCGTCAGGTATCTGCCACAGCGAAGGTTGGGAAATCGTTAGAAACCTAAGAAAAGAGAAGAAATTGCTAGTTAAAAGGAAGTTGGATTTTGAAGAAAAAAGGTACGGTGGGAGTGTAATCCATGAGAGAGGCAAGGAAATCGGAGAGGGCAGAGTCGTCATCGTGCTTCCCATCGCTGGATTGTGGGTTGTGGTTCATTCTCTTTCCACAGATTCTCAATAAGTACGAGTTATAATGCTCAATTCAAAACTCACCGTTTCACCTATACTGACGTTTGTAAAACTAAACGTCACTATTACAACATCTTTTGCAGCGTTTTAAAACCAAACGCCACAAATACAACACCTTTTGCGGCGTTTCTAAAACAAACGCCGCCAATACAACATTTTTTGCGGCATTTTCATACAAAACGCCACTAAATTATGAGCTATTGTGGCGTTTTTACTAAAACGCCGCGAAATGTGTCATTTTGTGGCGTTTTTCTCCTAAACGCCGCTATATGCTTAAATTTAGCGGCGTTTGATACAAAAACGCCGCGAGAAACGCCGCTGTATACCAAACTTGGTGTAGTGATTCAATTAAATTATTTTTTACATATATCAAAATTAATCAAACCCGAATCTCCTAGAATTAACATTATCATCTTATTTGAAATGAAGAGGTCATCACAATTAATCACAATAATCGATGATTAATTGGATTCTGTTTTATTATATATATCTCCTAGAATGAATACATTCTAAAGATTAAAGCGCACACAGTTTCTGCTAATGTGAAACAACTGAAAATCGGAAATCGACCTGAGCGAATGCAAAGACTAGGCCTGAATACATTCCGGCGACTCTTTCTCGGTATGAAACAAATCTCTCGATAGAAACAACAGGTTGAACCGCAGTTGTATTTGTGATGCCAATGAAAAGGACTGCAACATACATGGATCCCATGGCATTGAATAAATCTTGCTGGCTCTCCCTGCAAGTGCATCAAAATGAAACAGTAGACTATAAGTAAAGACAGGCTAACCAAAATGGAAGACGGCATTTACGGCACGAAAGACAATCCATGAACAGATCGAAAATGCATAAAATGAACATGATTTGTTCATCATTTTTGAAGGAAAACATATGAACCAAAGCTAGGATTTATAAATAAAATCCCTTAAAAAACATAAGATAAGCACAAAACAAGTTTAACACGCTCTGCTATATGAATGGCATTGAAAAGGATGCTAAGTAGAAAACCTTTTCGAACCAAATTTCCAGCATATTGTTCCGAGCATCAGCGAGATGACGACGGTATAGAAGAATTTAACCGCTGTATATTGAGGGTTTCGCCAATAAGATGATAATGTTAATTCTAGGAGATTCGGGTTTAATTAATTTTGATATATGTAAAAAATAATTTAATTGAATTTTTTAGCAGAATTCAACAATTCATTGAATTGAATTGAATCGATGATGGTGAAATTATTTTTAATGGTATATGGTTTAGGGTATATGTTTAAGAGTTTAATGGTTTAAGGTTTAATAGTTTAGGGTTTTAGGTTGAGGGTTAAGGGTTAAATTATTTTTTTATAAAGAATAGAGTCAAATTGAAATAATATTTAAATAATGAGGGTTCAATAGAAATACGAAAATAAGTGAAGTACTAAATATATAGTTTACCCTTATTAAAAAAATAAAATTTTAATATATAAAAATAATTTAATTGAATTTTTAAAAATAATTATTAATTGTATGAAGGGTCCTTAAAATTTTAAATCTTTATTAATTAATTTAGTGGTGTTCATCAGTGTTCATCATTAGTGGTGTTCATCGGTGTTCGTCGCACGTGGTAGACTCATCCTTAAATATAAGTCTCATTGTGTGAATATTGTTGAAAATATTTATTTAAGGTCGAATATATTCTAATAATTTTAACCTGTATTTGTTATTGTTATTATTATTGTCCAAATATATTTAAAATCTTAAACCCAGAGTTGATAATAGTTTAATCAAAAACATTTTTCAAGCTATTAGCATATATGTTTTTTTTATAAAACTACTAAATGAACTCAGCTGAGTAAATTGGGTAGAAAAAAAATTTATCCATAATTTTATATGTGGCAATTGGACAAATAAATGTCAAAGGTCCTTGATAAAGGCCTAATCTAAAACATGTTTTCCGTTTACAACCGAGTATTTTGAATCCAAGATCCTTTTTTATCAAAACATAATTAATTTGTAATTAGCACGACGATTAAGTTAAAATAAATTTGGACTGCCCTTTTTATTATTTTGCGTTTAGCATTTAATGTGATGTATCATTGGTAGTGACTGTTCATTCATGAATAACACAATTTTTCCAATTTTTTACAGATAATTATATCCATGAATATGATTTGAGAAGAAAATTGAAGTATAGTTTTCAAGGATTATTAACTGATAAGAGTTTCAACTATTATTAATTGGTAGGATATTTTTTTAGTTTTACAACTGATTTTAATATATTGTCATTGTATTATTTATTAATTGAACATTAACTTGAGACATATTATGATAGATTAAAGACGATTATAAATAAAAAATCTATCATTATTGTACCAAATGATTAATTTTTTTTAATTATAACGCAATTTAAGAAATGCATTTGTTTTCAATGGAGCTGGTAAGCTATATATTGAAACATGATTAACTTAATTTCTCCATCGAATTTATTTAGATAACTGATTTCCTTTTGATTAATTTGGTTGAACCTATAATAACATGTAACTAACGAAAAAGGATAAGTTATTGGCGAAAACAAATATACTTATAGAAAAATATTGCACTACCAATACATATGATAATAATACTTATAAAATATAGTCTTACACTAACTAATAGCGCAACTAATCTATAATAATATATTAAAATCTTCACATAAATGCCAAGTTTTCTTTTTGTTAGGGAGAAATAGAAAAAATAACACATAATATTATTAAAATCTTAATATTAATAATTTACCTTTTGTAACCTTTATCATTTGTTCGTTTCATACCATAGTAATTAAGTTTTAGCTCATTGATGACCATAACCAAAAAATAAAAATAAAATGAAAAGGTAATAAATAGTATCGGTGTAACAAATCGGGAAAAAATCATTTTAAATGAAAAAAAAAACGAAATATAATGATGTATATTACTGTATTTCTATCTGTAAATTAATGAACAAATCTATAGTTTATAAGAAAAAATTTATTGTTGGAGCTGCCTTGCCAAACAATTCCAAATCATTCTCCAATGGAGTCAAGTTCAAATCTAAACACAAAACTCTTCTGCTATTAGATTTCTTCACAATCGGTTCATTAGACGAATTCAAAGAATCATGCCGATTTCCACTCAAAACAGCTCTATGCCTCCTCATATGCCCTCCTAACGCTTGTCCGATGGCAAATTCGAGCCCGCAGATCGAGCACTCGTGCGTCTTAGGTTTAGTCTGTGATGGTTGATTCTCCGAAGCCTCGCCGTCTGCTTCTACCAACTTGGGCTTTTTATGGCTCGCCCGATGACCTCCTAGAGCTTGGAACGACTGAAACTGCCGGTTACATGTTTTGCACTCGAAAGCCTGAGTTGGGATGTTATCGGTCTCGACGTGTTCGTACCCGCGTCCTCCTTGTGAAAGGAGCATCAAACAATTTGCCAAAGCTATATTATTCTCCACTTCTCTATTGGGAAAACTTCGCTTCATTTTTTAGGGTGTGGTGTGGAAATATTTTTGTTTGGGTATTTGAATTTTTTTCAGAGGAAAAGAAAGTGAAATAGGACTTTAGGGTAACGTGAGGTTTGGCATGTATTTATAGGTTGGTTTTGAGGGAAGATGGGAAGTTTTGACTTTTTGTAGTTGACCTCTGGGAATGACGTTTGTGCCCTTACTTACTTGTCTGATAAGGCAATGATGTAACGTGGATTTTGGGAATAAAAAATGGACTAGCGTGTGGAGGGTTTGAGTGTGAAATCAGCTCGACTCGTGTACGCGTCAGCATGACCGAGTAGCTGAGCCACGCAAGCGTCCTGAGTTGCAGCGAGTAGGATCTTCAATCGTTTAGAAGATTCTAACTTTCTAGGCAAAAATATGGTGACTGGTCATACCGAATGAGGTTTTTCCACGTGGACTTTATAAGCTTTGAGTTTCTAGGTTACACACATGGCGGTTAATGGTTGGTCCAATATTTTACCTACACAGGCTACACTACGTTCGTTGTCATGTGAACGTAAGCCAAGAGAGTAAAGGATAGAGTTAAACATGGTTGGTGACTTGAAGTTGGAAAATAACGTTTTCCTGATACCTATTTTCACACCATTTTTATTTAAATAATGAATAATTATCCCGTTCATTTGTAGCGGAATAAGAAAAAAGAAATCCACAAAGGATCTAGATGTATTAATAATATAAAACTAATTTTCGGATCAAATTTAATTAAACAAAAATATTTTCGAGGATCAACAAATATATTAAATATTGACATGTTTATCTTCTTAAGTACTTGGTTGGAAATTTCAAGTAAAGATAAGATGATAATAGAGTCAACCTAATTAATAAGTATGTAGCATAGGAATATATAGTGTACAATATGTAAAGGATTTCCTTGCAAGAGGCAAGAGCTGTACAATACAGGTTGTCAAGTACATCAAACTGTTGCCTATTCTTTCGTCACTGCTTATTGGATTTACACCAACGAAATTGTAAGAAAGAGGGGAAAAAGAAAACTTCCACGTGAATCTTCTCTCCTTTACCTAAAAACTGTCGTGTCAAACAATCTACTATATTTGCTTGTACTATTAGCGACGACGTTAGCTTGAATTCGTGGCCATTGCTCAACTTTTAAGTACCCACATTATTTTTTAGGTTAAATGTACGAGTTCCAACGTGTCAAAGACTTGGAAAGATATTAACGGTGTTGGTTCAAGTGGTAAGCAGTTTGTTATCGTTTAAGCAGATCTCGAGTTCGAAGTCTTGTATATGCAGAAATTTTTCACTGAGATACTCACCCAACAAAGTTAGGTATGCAAATGCGATGCGGTCTAGAGTGTTTTATCCGCCCACAATTTCTTTTAAAGAATTTCCAATACACTATTATTTATTGTAGGGTTTATGTTTTTGTTTAGGGTTTAGAATTTATGATTTATAGTTTAAAATTTAAGGTAATATGTTTTAGAGTTTAAATAGGTAAAGTTAAGTAAAAACTTTTAATTTACATCTCATGCTTGTGCATTAAAAAAGTACTTTTTTTATTTGTTACTTTTTCCTTAAATTTTCATGTTACCCACTAATTGCTTACGTACTTCACCTTTTCTTTTTCTTTCTTTTATTTTCATGTTTTCATTCATTTTACAAAATAAAATGCAATTTAAGCCTACGATTAATATTCAATTTTTTTGAAAGGTAATATATTCAAATTTTAAATATACTAATTATGACATTTACATGAACTAATTGGATCTAAAATGTAATATATTCAATTTTTTTGAACTAATTTTGACATTAAATTTGGAGTTCACGTTTCAATAATCTTATCTATAAAATGAAGTATGCATGGAAAGATTTTTTGATATAAAATGAAGTTTGTTAAACTTTGAAGTATGCATACAAGGCGATACTTATCTAGGGGTTGCATTAGCTTCCAAGTCCGTGTTTGCTTATTCCACGTCTTTTCCACATTGAACGGGAAGAAATAAAATAAAATAAAATAAAATAAAACCTTATTTCAAGGAAACAAGCAGTAGCGACGAAACTCAACCATTATCGCATCTTAAATTTTTCTAATTTATAAAAGGGTAAACTATACCATTGACCACCGAACTAATTGGGGATTCCTATTTTGACCACCGAACTAACTAACTCGTCAATCAGACCACCGAACTTATTAAATTAACCTATTTTGACCACTGCCGTTAAAAAAATAACAGAGGGCTAACGGAGGGATGACGTGGCAGTTAAAGAACTTTTATAAAATCACACATTTAATCCTTGCTATTTGCACATTTTTTCAATTTAGTCTTAATTTTAAATTAATAAAATAAATTAATTATTTAATTAAGTGATGACACGTGTCAACACCTTATTGGAGGACTTTAATTATTTTTATTTTATTTTATAAATTTTTTTCCTTCCTCCAATCAAGTGGTGACACGTGTCACCACTTGGTTTAAAGAAAATAAATCAAACTTGGAAGAATGGGGAGGGGTGGTTCGAACCTGGGACATATGGGTTTCCAACCCACACCCTTACCACTGCACCAAGCCTCCTTCTGTGACCTGAACTGCTCCATTTAATATATAAGTTATAATGCAGTAAATGTTAGGGAAGAAAGTAAAAATGGGGATGGGGTGGTTCAAACCTGGGACATATGGGTTTCCAACCCACACCCTTACCACTGCACCAAGCCTCCTTCTATGACATGAACTGCTTCATTTAATATATAACTTATAATGCAGTAAATGTTAGGGAAGAAAGTAAAAATGGTTGAAAGGGGATTCGAACCTATACCACTTGAGATGTGTATAATCACACAAACATTCGATATAAAGAAAAGAAATTTCATCAAAATATTCAAATATTTTTTCTTTTTCATATTTAAATTAAATATTTGATTTAAATATTTTAAATCGAATATTTTAAAAATATTTTCTTCTTTTTCATACTTTAAATATTCGAATTAATTTAAATACTTTAAAATTTTGATTTAAAATATTCAAATATTTTTTAAACTGGAAAAACAAAATGTGTATTAAATCGAATATTTATTAAAATCAAATATTTGTATTAAAATTTGTAATAAAATGGAAAATTTGTAATAAAATTTATTAAACATTTTAATAAATATTTTTTAAATTGGAAAAGCAAAATTTGTATTAAATCGAATATTTAAAGTATGAAAAAGAAAAAAAATATTTTTAAAATATTCGATTTAAAATATTTAAATCAAGTATTCGAATTAATTTAAATATGAAAAAGAAAAATATTCGAATATTTTAAATCGAATGTTTGTGTGATTATACACATTCCAAGTGGTCTAGGTTCGAATCCCCTTTCAATCATTTTTACTTTCTTCCCTAACATTTACTGCATTATAACTTATATATTAAATGGAGCAGTTCATGTTATAGAAGGAGGCTTGGTGCAGTGGTAAGGTTGTGGGTTAGAAACCCATAGGTCCTAGGTTTGAACCACCCCATCTCCATTCTTCCAAATTTGCTTTATTTTCTTTAAACCAAGTGGTGACACGTGTCACCACTTGATTGGACGAAGAAAAAAATTATAAAATAAAATATAAATAATTAAAGTCCTCTAGTAAGCTGTTGACACGTGTCATCACTTAATTAAATAATTAATTTATTTTATTAATTTAAAATTAGGACTAAATTGAAAAAATGTGCAAATAGCAAGGATTAAATGTGTAATTTTATAAAAATTCTTTAACTGCCACGTCATCCCTCCGTTAGCCATCTGTTATTTTTTTAACGGCAGTGGTCAAAATAGGTTAATTTAATAAGTTCGGTGGTCTGATTGACGAGTTCATTAGTTCGGTGGTCAAAATAGGAATCCCCAATTAGTTCGGTGGTAAATGGTATAGTTTACCCTTTATAAAATTTTGAGAAGGTCATGTCCCTGCTCGCCCCCGGAAACAAGTAAAATAAAATTATAAAATCAATTTATTTTATTAATTTAAAATTAGGACTAAATTGAAAAAATGTGCAAATAGCAAGGATTAAATGTGTAATTTTATAAAAGTTCTTTAACTGCCACGTCATCCCTCCGTTAGCCATCTGTTATTTTTTTAACGGCAGTGGTCAAAATAGGTTAATTTAATAAGTTCGGTGGTCTGATTGACGAGTTCATTAGTTCGGTGGTCAAAATAGGAATCCCCAATTAGTTCGGTGGTAAATGGTATAGTTTACCCTTTATAAAATTTTGAGAAGGTCATGTCCCTGCTCGCCCCCGGAAACGAGTAAAATAAAATTATAAAATCAATTGAAGGGACGAGGAAAAGCTGCAGTGGGAGCCATTTATTTTGGTTTAAAATTGCATCTCTTGGTTGTTAGTCAATACATTGAACTAAGCTCCAATTTTAAAGTTGTTATATTCCGCATTGAAACTTTTATATTATTTTGTTTTTTTCTAAATAAATATTAGTATATACCTTAATCAGCCAAATATTTTATTGAGTAAATGATGCGTGATTTTTTAAAAAAAATCAATTTAATTAATTAACTGATTTTATAATAATCACAACTACAGCATTCGGAATTTTTTATATTGACTCTACTTTTTAAGTCACGAAATTTTAGTAGATAGAATATGTTGTAAAAATTAAAATATTTCAAAAGAATCAAATCTCATATTTTTGTTGAGTGTTCATGTTGATAATTATTGTGGATTCTTGAGTCCCTTTTTTATAATGGAAGAGCTTGTTAAATCAGAAGGATACGTTATATGACGAAATATCCTTCAAGACGGTTCATGTGCAAGCCTCGAATTATTTATTTCGTAGGTTGAGTCATCATTTTGGTACAATAATTACAACGTAATACACATCTAGATAATCACAATATATCTGAACTTATAACAAAATAAATCCGTAATTCAATAATTGATCGAATGATTAAAAATATTCATGTTGCTCGTTTTGTATAAGTTCAAATCTCAACATTTATATTATGAATATAAATATTTATATACTTAATAAAAAGGATCGACCAAAATCTAAAAACATCCCGATAATCGTTAAAAGAAACAGTGTTATAAGGCCCCTAGAAGTCAAATGAAACTAATTCTTTAAATTCCCTTTCTTGGAAACTCCCTAATTAGATAAAACTACCAATCACCATTTCTTAGGTGGAAACACTGCAATATTTTGGTTGATCACAAACTAATGGACAGAACTTGACTTATTTAATTATAACTTCTCCACACGTTAAGACTTAAGACCAAATTGGCGTGAAGTTGCTTTTAAGTTGATGTCGTGTTTACATAAATTCAGGACAACGAAATTTCTCGAGTATTTTGGTCGAAATTTCCCTAACAAATAGACCCCCTTTGAGTCTTCCTTAGTGTACTTTTTAAAGTGCAAGTGAATCCAATATTTATACTTGTCCTTATCATCATTTACTACAATATTTATATTTGTAGCTTTCTTTTCACTTTTGAAATTTATAGCTTCCAAATGTTTAGTTTTTTTAAACAACATTTATATTAGTTTTTTTTAACAATTTTTACTCAGAAAAAGAGAAGAGAAAAGGAAAATTTTACTCTTAATGGATTTAAAACTCACACCCTAAGAGAGAAGAAGATGTCAACCGAGAGTTTTTACCCACTTGCTAAAAAGATTATTAACTTGATTAATATTTATTTTAAACAAATACAAAAGGTAAGATATTTTACCTCATGTAAAAATTCTATGGTTTGCAATTTTTTGGAGCATTAGACGAGAATAAACGGGTGTCAAATTAACAGTGGAAATTTGACAATTTTTTTATAAAGAAAAAAATTAATCTCAATCATCTATTTATCATCATCAAACGATTCTAAAAAAATCTATAATATAAATATATAAAAGTTATCTCTTTATATTGGATAGCCTAATTAGAAATCAAATAACAATGTAATTATTATAATTTCAAGGGGAATTTTGGTAAAACTGATTTATGTATCCTGATTTTTTTAACTTTAGATTAAAAATAAGTGGCGTGTTATTTTTTCAATTAGTTGCTGTTTTCGTTTTCCTTTATGGGTACCTTTGCTGCCATTTGGCTTTTGCTTAGCATGTAGATTGTTTTTAAGGCAATTCTTAACTTTTATTATTCAATAATACCCATATTTGCTGAGAAAAAAAGTGGTGTGTTCTGTATATTTATGTGTTCTTTTTTCTTCTTCAAATCCAAGATATGATACATTTAAATACTTTTTTATTCATATATGTGTCACATATTATTATACGATTTTACATAATAATGTGTTGGTTTAAAGAACTGAGAAATATATGGCTCAAAATTGGAATGTCACGATAGCCCACGTCTCTCATAAGGCAAATATGATTACTAACAAGTTGGTGGGTTTGGGTCGGGGTCTTCCCTTGGGTGAATTTTTCTACCCGACTCCTCCTCTTGAGGTGGATAATTTAGTGGCTCTTGATCAAACATGATGTTTATGTGATTTCTTATTATGTGTAGCGCGTTAGTGCACATCTCTTTTAGTTTATATTCTTGTACATATCGCCATGTGTACTCTTTTCTCCTAATTAAGATTAATTTTTTTTAACGAAGCACGTGGCGATATCCACCTTTTTCAATAAATAAAGTTATTTATTGTAAATATCCATACTCATATTATCTTTTCGTTCATATATATATATATATATATATATATATATATTTACATGTTAATAATTTATTTTATGTAGATTTTAATCTCTTTATTTATGTGTCATGTTCATGTTATTTTTGCGATATATCATATTTGCATGGATATTTTAATATTTATGTATATCGGAATTGTTCGTATATTTTAATTATTCTTTTTGTAATATTTAAATCTTAATTTCATTTTTTGCATATTTTGATTCAATTTATAGAAAATATTATGTTAGTATCTTGTCACAATTAATATCATTTATACTATATAGGGACAAGCACGGGTTGAGTTGGGTCGAGTCCGACCATGTCTAATTTTTGGTCAATTCAAACTAGACATGGAAATATAAACTTTCTACCCTATTCGACCTGAAACATGGTGATTTTTCATCTGATCAAATTCTACTCAAATTTTAATACGAAAAATCTTCGACTCAATCTGAAATAATAATAATAATAATAATAATAATAATAATAATAATAATAATAATAATAATAATAATAATAATAATATTTTTCCTATTACTATTAAAAATAAAGGAAATAATATGAATATACAGGGGATATTTATAGTAATTATTTCTATTTTTTATTTGATAAAATTAAGGATATAATTATATATATATATATATATATAAGAGGACATTGTAGCAATTATCCCTAAATATATGAAAGAATTATACAAATATCTCGGGTCGGGTCGAGTATTTTTCACCCTAAACCCGACTTGACCAAACACATTTTTAAAACGACACTATAAGATCAAATCGGATCGGAATCCATCGGGTCTGACTCCCATGCCCATTCCTAATATTATATCACTAGGGATGTTCAAATTCGGGTACCGGGTCTTCGGGTAGTGGTTTAGTCAGCCCGTGTCCCGGCCCGTGTTGGTCGGGTACCCGGATATAGAAATATGTATTTTTGAAATATAAAAATATTTTATTAGTTTAATATAAAATATGTATTTATTAAATATAAAAATATAAAAAATAAGATTTATTTATTAGTTTAATATATATATATATTGAATATAAAAAATATTAATTTCAAATATATCCGGGCACCTTGGAAAATTTGGTACTCGAAAATTTCTAATTTTGTGACTCGTGCCCAACCCGGTAAATGGAAGGTCGGGTACTCGACCTGAGTAAAAAAATTCGAGTAAATAGCCAGTTGTTTGTGTTTAGATAGTCGAGTCGAATATTTTTGAACACCCCTATATATCACATTGATTAATCAATTTAAAGAATTCTTTTTATTGTGATGCATTCCTTTTGTATTTTTTATATACTCAAAATATTATAAATTTACATATGTTAATAATTTGCTTTAGTATTGTTTTTTGTTACTTAGCTCATAAGATAACATTATAAATGAAACAGTCAATAGCCATTGACTTTATAGACTAATTTAATTGTAACACCCGTGTTTTGGGCCTAGGAGTTAGCCAGGTTATAGTTCGAGTCAAATAAAACTTAATTAAAACAATTCAATTTCAAATAATGGCCTAATTGAGTTTTGGAAAAAGGGAAGGGACTAGGGTTGTAATTTTACCCAAAAGTTTTGAAAAGCAAGACCACTTTAATAAAAAAAGTTGTCTTCCTCCCTCTTTCCTCCCCCCTTTCACGTTAGAAACTCCCCCACCATTTCTAAACCCTTTCAAACTTTGTTACTATTCCATTGACCTTACTACTTGATTTTCAACATCAATTTAAGAGGTAATTACATTTTCTTAATCTCCTCTTCAATCTCTATCTATCCTTTGTCTTAGATTTCAAAAATATGGGGTTTTGAAAATTAGGGTTTATATTAAAGTTTGAATTTTTAAGGGGTTTTCTAATTGGTTTTGATAAATTGAGTTGGGGTTTTAGTTAATCATGTTATAATGAGTAACATATATCAAATTGATTGAATTTGGGTGAAAATTCGTAGCTTGTTCTTGAGGTAGATTTTAAAATATTAAAACTTGAGTTTTTGGTGGGTTTTATGTTGAAATTGAAGGGCTGATGGTCTACCTATGTTAGGAGGGTGATTTGGGATGTTTTGGAAGTCATTTGGATGTTTGGAAATTGAGTTTTCAGCCATGGGTTGTTGGAGTACGAAAATTGGGAGATTAGGAGATTTGAGAAATTGTGGAATTTGGGTTGTGTTAGCAAAGTATGTTGATGGTTGAGTTTAGCATTGAATTGGGAAGTAATGTGTATGTTTTGTTTGGCTAGAAGCAAGTGGAAGCGTGGAAGAGGTTTTGGGACCGAATCCGAGTGCATAGGAGGATTGTTCGATTTGCTAAGGAAGGGCGGTGAGTGGTTTCAACTTGTTTTAAGTTTGGTTCGAGTACGTGTAGTGGGAGTGTGTGCGAAGTGTGCTTGGTAGGCCACTCATAGTTAATTCAAGTTGTTGATTTAACCATTGATATCCATGAATGTTATTATGCTTGTTTGACTATGCTATTATGATTGTGGTTGATGGATGTGAGTATATCTTGATATGCATCTATGAGATTGAGCATGAATGTGGTTGATGATATATATATGATGTGGTTATGATAATTGGCACTAAAATAATTACCGGTTGTAAATGATCGATCATTAGGATAGTGTGCACACAAATTGAGTCAAAACGTACGTGGCCTTGATGGCGTTAAGTCATCAAGGAGGAGTACGGTGATGTAACATTCCACCGGAAGCTTTTATTTATTTCTACGGGATGATGAGTGGAATCCCATCCGTAGGGCATGTGGCGATGAGTGGAATCCCGCACATGCAAGGTCCGGTGATGAGTGTAATCCCACCGAGGTAAAGTGTTGTTGAGGTTTAAATCCGCACAATCGGGGTAATTAAAGTGGCCAATTAAACTTGTTCATGTATTGTGATATATGATGGTGATATGTGGTTGTGGTATATGGTGTTGTTGCATGATGATTAATATTGATGTTCAAGCTTGTTAGGATTGAGAGACCATATATGCCACTTGAAAGACTAGCTAGGTCTACTTGATTTTATGCCTATGCTTGATGTATGTAAGACTAGGATTAACATGCTTGAACCCTGCATTGTTGATGTTTTTCGTTTTAGAGCACCCTCACTAAGCTTATAGCTTACGCTCTCTATGTTCAACAATGCAGATCATTAGCGAGGTGTTAGCTCGAGGCAAGGCAAGAAGGGCTTTCCAAGTTGTTGCTCAAGTATGGTAAATTTTGTGGTAGTTAAGCAATGTGGCAATAGGGTTTGTTGTATGAGCCTTGTATGACTCATTTTATATGATGTTGTTTTGGATTGATCATGGTTTGTAAGTATGTTATACTTTGATGAATGTTGGTGTGTATGATGGCATGCCTTAGGATGTTTTAGGTTGCCTTATGCTGAGTGCAAACCTCTTTTGTTTGACTTGTGGCTTTATGGCCATTTGAGCCTTTGAGTATGCATATTATGGCCTAAATTGCTCTCTCATTAGAATGTTATGTATGAATGCCTTAATTCATGTATGGTTGATTCCTTTGGCTTAAATATGTGTGCTTACATGGTTGTATATGCTTAGGTGAGTCGAGAAATGCATTTAGAGTCGTTTTGGGGTCGTTTAGGTTGAATTTGAGGAATTGCAGTGCAGGGGGTATCGATACCCCTAGCTAGGGTATCGATACTCTCTTGCCCAAAGGCCTCAGATTTTGCCTGGGGTATCGATACCCTAAGGGTATCGATACCCTCCAAAGTTACTGGAATTTAGAATTCTGAGTGAGAGTAGAGCGTATCGATACGGGGTTCCCGAGTATCGATACGGATCTATTATGTTGACCAAGGAAGGTTGACCGGGGAAGAGGGTATCGATACCCCTGGTAAGGGTATCGATACGGTCTTCTCGTGTTGACTTCTTGGGTTGACCTAGAAAGGGGGTATCGATACCCCTGTCAAGGGTATCGATACTGCCTGCCTTATAAGCTTAAAATTGACTGTTATGCATGGTCGTGGCTCGAATGTGTTTTTCCTTTGAATGTTTTCCGCTGTTGTGAATCACATAGGACTTAATATTCATCTAGGCAAGATTAATATAAAAATAAAAAAAATAGGGTTGCTAACCGAGGGGGAATCCTTTGGGTTTCGCTTCGGTTTTCCCCGTGTGACTCACTCGGACCGGTCATCCGGCCAGACCGGGACGAGGGGGTTACATTTGTTGGTATCAGAGCTTGAGGTTACCGAGACCTCGGGCAGGTAAGTGAGGTAAGCTTAATGTGTTAAATGCTTATGTTGTTCGATGCATGTTTTGCCATGAACCCTTGATGCTTGCTTGATCGTATGCTGTTCTGAATGCATGAACTGTTGTGTCTGGTGTAGAGTGTGTGCCCATTGCTACTATTACTTAATTTAAAAAGATTTTTGGAAAGAGGAATACTTGAGCACTGTTGGACCTTTGCCTTGACTAACGTAATCCTTATCTGTTTCTTGTTGTAGTTTACCTTGCTAGTTGAACCATGAGACCACGTGGGAGGCCTAGGATGGTTCGACCGGAACCACGGGCAGAGGCTCTAGGAGTAGAGCCAGTAGTTAGGGTTGAGGCTCAAGTGGGAGAGCCTGTGGTTGGGGTTGGAGCTCCTCCACCACCTCCACCACCACCTCCTCCACCGGGAGTGGGAGGTGAGGCCGGGGCCGAAAGAGAGGGACCACAAGGAGGTTAAGGTGGCCAAGGACCGGCCGGGATTGACTTAGCTTCATTGGTTCAAGCGATAGCCGGGGCATTTCAGGCTGCTGTAGCTGGAGGTCAGGCAGCACACCATCAGGGTGAGGGCACTGGGTTACCTTTAGAGAGACTTCGGGGCCTTGGGGCCGAAGAGTTCAGAGGTGCTACTCCGGAGAGGTCAGAGCTATGGTTTGAGAAGACTGTCCGTATTCTTGCTCAGATGGGATGTACTGGTGAGCGCAAGTTGGGATGTGTTGAGTCTCTACTTCAGGGTGATGCCTACACCTGGTGGGTCACCGTTACTTCGGGGATGTATGATGCCGAGATCACATGGGAGTTCTTTAAGACAGCATTCCGGAAGAAGTATCTGGGTCCGCGATACCTCGATGAGAGGAAGAGAGAGTTTATGGCATTGCTTCAGGGGAGTATGTCTGTGACCGATTATGAGATCAGATTTGTTAGACTGAGTCAGTATGCACCCGAGCTTATACCTACTGAGGTGGAGCGTTGTAACCGCTTCCGTTATGGGCTGAATGAAGAAATCAAGACTTATACTCTAGCTTCAGACTACACTGATTTCGATGTCTTGGTCTCGAGGGCCAAGGACTTGGAGCACAGTTTGAGTTTGACCAGGCGGTCAGGTGGATCTAGTTCGGGTAAGAGGTCCAGCAACAACGATAGAGGTGATGCCAAGAGGCATCGAGACAACAGACATCAGTATGATCATAGGCGTGGTGGCGGTAACCACGGTAAAGGCCATCAGGGTCAGAGAGCTGGTGGGAAGTTGCCCACATGTGCTACTTGCGGGAGGAACCACACCGGTGAGTGTTGGGGGAACTACCATTCTTGTTGGAGTTGTGGTGCTAGAGACCACATTAGACGTGACTGTCCACATCAGGTGGGACAGGCACCAGCTCAGGCTCCTGCTAGAGCCAATGATTTTCAGAGAGGCCGTGGGCGCGGTAGAGGTAATTTCCAGCCAAGGAACGATGGTCAGAGAAACTTAGCCCATGTGGTTGCAGTCCAGCCGGAGGGCGGAGGACAGGCTAGGGTTTACGCTCAGCGCGGGGAGCAGCATGACACCGATGTGATCGCAGGTAACTTCTCGATACAGTCTTTGGGTTTGCTTTCTTTGATTGACTCTGGGTCTACACATTCGTACATATTGAGTGAGCATGCACAGTCTTTGAATTTGCCTTGTGAATTGTTAGAGGTAGGAGTTAGTGTTACTAGTTCCTTTGGGGACACGGTAGTAGTTAGGAAGATGTACCGAAGGTGTCCGTTGATGGTTCAGGGGCATTTGTTTCCAGTGGATATGATGGAACTTCCCTTCTATGGTTTTGATGTGATTCTGGGTATGGATTGGCTCACGGAACATAGAGCTAGGATAGATTTTGAAACTAAGCGAATTTCTTTGAGGCTCACAGATGACTATGAGATTGTTGTGGTGGGTGAGAACGTGAAGTTCTTATCCAATGTAGTTTCAGTGCTAGAGGCTAAGAGATTAGTCGAGTTGGGGTGTGAAGCATACTTAGCGTATGTGATGAACCCTAACATGAGTGAGGTTAGACCTCATGACATCCGGACAGTATGTGATTTTCCTAGTGTGTTTCCGGAAGAATTGTCAGGGTTACCACCGGACAGAGAGGTAGAGTTCAGCATTGAGACTTACTCTGATTCAGCTCCTGTTTCGATTGCTCCGTATCGTATGGCACCGAAAGAACTGAAAGAGTTGAAGACTCAGTTGCAAGAATTGACAGATAGAGGTTTTATTCGACCTAGTTCTTCACCTTGGGGTGCACCAGTTTTGTTTGTGAAGAAGAAAGATGGAAGCATGAGAATGTGTATAGACTACATGCAGTTAAATCAGTTGACAGTGAAGAATAAATATCCGTTGCCTAGAATTGATGACTTGTTTGATCAGTTGAGAGGAGCATCGGTCTTTTCGAAGATTGATTTGAGATCAGGTTACTACCAGCTAAAGGTTAGAGAGGTCGATGTACCGAAGACGACCTTTAGGACTAGGTACGGTCATTATGAGTTCTTAGTCATGCCTTTTGGGTTGACTAATGCACCGGCAGCTTTCATGGACATGATGAATAGGATTTTTCATCAGTATCTAGATCAGTTCGTAGTTGTGTTTATTGATGACATCTTAGTGTACTCGCGAACTGAAGAAGACCATGACCGACACTTGAGACTCGTTTTGAAGACTTTGCTAGATCATCAGTTGTATGCGAAGCTCAGCAAGTGTGAATTCTGGATCCGAGAAGTAGTCTTCTTAGGACATGTAGTGTCAGCCGATGGGATTAGAGTTGATCCGAAGAAGATCGAAGCCATTGTTGAGTGGAAGCAACCGAAGTCTGTGACAGAGGTACGTAGCTTCCTAGGCTTAGCCGGATACTATAGGAGGTTTGTAGAGGGTTTCTCTAAATTAGTCGCTCCATTGACACAGTTACTTCAGAAGAGTGTTCAGTTTGAGTGGACAGATGCAAGACAGAGAGCCTTTGAGAAATTGAAAGAAGCTTTGACCCAAGCTCCGATTTTGATTCAGCCTGAGTCCGGGAAGGACTATGTAGTCTACAGTGATGCTTCTTATGTAGGGTTAGGATGTGTTCTGATGCAAGACAAAAGAGTAGTGGCTTATGCCTCAAGACAGTTGAAGACCCATGAGCGCAACTATCCGACCCATGACATAGAGTTAGCTGCAGTTGTGTTTGCTCTGAAGATTTGGAGGCATTATTTGTATGGTGAGAAATGCACAGTATACACCGACCACAAGAGTTTGAAGTACATTATGACTCAGCGAGATTTGAATCTCAGACAGCGTAGGTGGTTAGAGCTACTAAAAGACTACGATCTTACTATTGAGTACCATCCGGGTAAGGCCAATATAGTGGCCGATGCATTGAGTAGGAAAGTGGCCGTGGACTTGAGAGCTATGTTTGCTAGATTGAGTTTGTCCGGATATGGTGGCTTGATAGCCGAGCTTCAGATTCGACCTACTCTAGGTCAGTTGATTCGAGAGAAACAGCTCTTAGATAGATCTTTGGCACCTCACGTGCAAGATATAGCCGAGGGTAGATCTTCAGATTACAGCTTCAGCACTGATGGGGTTCTGTGTTTCAAAGATAGAATAGTTGTGCCAGAAGACAGTGACTTGAGACGTACGATCTTGACTGAAGCCCACAGTAGTCCGTTTGCTATGCATCCTGGAAGTACGACGATGTACCGTGATTTGAAGAATGAGTACTTTTGGGTTGGCTTGAAGAGAGATGTAGCCGACTTTGTGAGTAAGTGTTTAGTGTGTCAGAGAGTGAAGGCGGAACATCAGGTTCCCTCAGGTTTGTTACAGCCGTTGAGAATTCCAGAATGGAAGTGGGAGAACATCACCATGGATTTTGTTTCGGGTTTGCCTTTGACTCCTACGAAGAAGAACTCAGTTTGGGTGATAGTGGATCGATTTACGAAGTGTGCTCACTTCTTGGCAGTCAACACTACCTACACTTTAGATAGATTGGCCGATTTGTACATTGGTGAGATTGTGAGGCTACATGGTGTGCCGAAGTCCATTGTGTCAGATAGAGATCTGTGGTTTACTTCTAGATTTTGGGAGTGTCTGCATACAGCTTTGGGTACTCGTTTGAACTTCAGCACTTCTTATCATCCTCAGTCAGATGGTCAGTCAGAGAGGGTTATTCAGATCTTAGAGGATATGCTGCGTTGTTGTATCATTGACTTTCAGGGTACTTGGGAGAAGCATTTGCCTCTAGTAGAGTTTGCGTACAATAACAGTTTTCAGTCGAGCATTCAGATGGCTCCATATGAGGCCTTGTATGGCCGGAAGTTTAGAACTCCAGTGTGTTGGGCCGAGGTAGGACAGAAACTGTTACCTATGTCGGATTTGCTCAAGGGGACAACCGACAAGGTAAAATTGATTTGCGACCGTTTGAAGGCTGCTTCGGATAGGCAGAAGTCCTATGCCGATTTGAAGAGGAAGGAAGTTGAGTTCTCAGTGGGTGAGAAGGTATTCTTGAAGGTGTCTTCGTGGAAAAAGGTGATGAGATTTGGCCGAAAAGGGAAATTGAGTCCGAGGTACATAGGACCGTATGAGATTGTGAAAAGGGTTGGTCCGGTTGCTTATCAGTTGCGTTTGCCATCCGAGCTTGAGAAGATACATGATGTGTTCCATGTGTCGATGCTTCGCAAGTATAGGTCCGATCCATCACACGTTATGCCCGTAGAAGAAATTGAGTTGAATCCGGATTTGACTTATGAAGAAGAGCCAGTGGAGATCTTAGCTTCTGACAATAAAGTGTTGAGGGGTAGATCGATTGAGTTAGTAAAGGTGCGGTGGCGACGTAGAGGTGTGGACGAGGCCACTTGGGAGAGGAAGGAGGATATGGAAAAGCAGTTTCCATATCTCTTTCAGTCAGGTAATTTCGGGGACGAAATTCCTTAAGTGGGAGAGAGTTGTAACACCCGTGTTTTGGGCCTAGGAGTTAGCCGGGTTATAGTTCGAGTCAAATAAAACTTAATTAAAACAATTCAATTTCAAATAATGGCCTAATTGAGTTTTGGAAAAAGGGAAGGGACTAGGGTTGTAATTTTACCCAAAAGTTTTGAAAAGCAAGACCACTTTAATAAAAAAAAGTTGTCTTCCTCCCTCTTTCCTCCCCCCTTTCACGTTAGAAACTCCCCCACCATTTCTAAACCCTTTCAAACTTTGTTACTATTCCATTGACCTTACTACTTGATTTTCAACACCAATTTAAGAGGTAATTACATTTTCTTAATCTCCTCTTCAATCTCTATCTATCCTTTGTCTTAGATTTCAAAAATATGGGGTTTTGAAAATTAGGGTTTATATTAAAGTTTGAATTTTTAAGGGGTTTTCTAATTGGTTTTGATAAATTGAGTTGGGGTTTTAGTTAATCATGTTATAATGAGTAACATATATCAAATTGATTGAATTTGGGTGAAAATTCGTAGCTTGTTCTTGAGGTAGATTTTAAAGTATTAAAACTTGAGTTTTTGGTGGGTTTTATGTTGAAATTGAAGGGCTGATGGTCTACATATGTTAGGAGGGTGATTTGGGATGTTTTGGAAGTCATTTGGTTGTTTGGAAATTGAGTTTTCAGCCAAGGGTTGTTGGAGTACGAAAATTGGGATTTTAGGAGATTAGGAGATTTGAGAAATTGTGGAATTTGGGTTGTGTTAGCAAAGTATGTTGATGGTTGAGTTTAGCATTGAATTGAGAAGTAATGTGTATGTTTTGTTTGGCTAGAAGCAAGTGGAAGCGTGGAAGAGGCTTTGGGACCGAATCCGAGTGCATAGGAGGATTGTTCGATTTGCTAAGGAAGGGCGGTGAGTGGTTTCAACTTGTTTTAAGTTTGGTTCGAGTACGTGTAGTGGGAGTGTGTGCGAAGTGTGCTTGGTAGGCCACTCATAGTTAATTCAAGTTGTTGATTTAACCATTGATATCCATGGATGTTATTATGCTTGTTTGACTATGCTATTATGATTGTGGTTGATGGATGTGAGTATATCTTGATATGCATCTATGAGATTGAGCATGAATGTGGTTGATGATATATATATGATGTGGTTATGATAATTGGCACTAAAATAATTACCGGTTGTAAATGATCGATCATTAGGATAGTGTGCACACAAATTGAGTCAAAACGTACGTGGCCTTGATGGCGTTAAGTCATCAAGGAGGAGTACGGTGATGTAACATTCCACCGGAAGCTTTTATTTATTTCTACGGGATGATGAGTGGAATCCCATCCGTAGGGCATGTGGCGATGAGTGGAATCCCGCACATGCAAGGTCCGGTGATGAGTGTAATCCCACCGAGGTAAAGTGTTGTTGAGGTTTAAATCCGCACAATCGGGGTAATTAAAGTGGCCAATTAAACTTGTTCATGTATTGTGATATATGATGGTGATATGTGGTTGTGGTATATGGTGTTGTTGCATGATGATTAATATTGATGTTCAAGCTTGTTAGGATTGAGAGACCATATATGCCACTTGAAAGACTAGCTAGGTCTACTTGATTTTATGCCTATGCTTGATGTATGTAAGACTAGGATTAACATGCTTGAACCCTGCATTGTTGATGTTTTTCGTTTTAGAGCACCCTCACTAAGCTTATAGCTTACGCTCTCTATGTTCAACAATGCAGATCATTAGCGAGGTGTTAGCTCGAGGCAAGGCAAGAAGGGCTTTCCAAGTTGTTGCTCAAGTATGGTAAATTTTGTGGTAGTTAAGCAATGTGGCAATAGGGTTTGTTGTATGAGCCTTGTATGACTCATTTCATATGATGTTGTTTTGGATTGATCATGGTTTGTAAGTATGTTATACTTTGATGAATGTTGGTGTGTATGATGGCATGCCTTAGGATGTTTTAGGTTGCCTTATGCTGAGTGCAAACCTCTTTTGTTTGACTTGTGGCTTTATGGCCATTTGAGCCTTTGAGTATGCATATTATGGCCTAAATTGCTCTCTCATTAGAATGTTATGTATGAATGCCTTAATTCATGTATGGTTGATTCCTTTGGCTTAAATATGTGTGCTTACATGGTTGTATATGCTTAGGTGAGTCGAGAAATGCATTTAGAGTCGTTTTGGGGTCGTTTAAGTTGAATTTGAGGAATTGCAGTGCAGGGGGTATCGATACCCCTAGCTAGGGTATCGATACTCTCTTGCCCAAAGGCCTCAGATTTTGCCTGGGGTATCGATACCCTAAGGGTATCGATACCCTCCAAAGTTACTGGAATTTGGAATTCTGAGTGAGAGTAGAGCGTATCGATACGGGGTTCCCGAGTATCGATACGGATCTATTATGTTGACCAAGGAAGGTTGACCGGGGAAGAGGGTATCGATACCCCTGGTAAGGGTATCGATACAGTCTTCTCGTGTTGACTTCTTGGGTTGACCTAGAAAGGGGGTATCGATACCCCTGTCAAGGGTATCGATACTGCCTGCCTTATAAGCTTAAAATTGACTGTTATGCATGGCCGTGGCTCGAATGTGTTTTTCCTTTGAATGTTTTCCGCTGTTGTGAATCACATAGGACTTAATATTCATCTAGGCAAGATTAATATAAAAAAAAAAATAGGGTTGCTAACCGAGGGGGAATCCTTTGGGTTTCGCTTCGGTTTTCCCCGTGTGACTCACTCGGACCGGTCATCCGGCCAGACCGGGACGAGGGGTTACATTAATTAAAAAAGCATGTTAATTAGCAAGCTAGCTAGAAACTATTAAACCTTCTGTCGCAATCATCATTATTCACACTTCTCAAAGAGCTTGATTGCTTTAAGCAAAACCTAATTCACTCAACAAGATAATAATATCAACTAAGCAGTGAGTAATTTATTGAAAGAAAAAAAAATGAAATCTGGGATTAATTTGAATTTTTTTATGAATAAAGAATTTGAATTAATGGGATGTTACAATGAATAAATTTAATTCAGAGATCTAGTTTTAAACATATTTTTATAGGAATGTGTTTTGCACGTAAATTTACAAATAATATTTGACTCGATAATTACGTTGTTTTAAAATTTCTTATTGATTAGTAGGTTAATTCTAGCTGAGAAGGCCTGGTTTTGGTTTTGGTTTTGGTTTTGGATCATTGACTTGCTAAAGTTAAAATAATTAATGTGAACAAAAGAATCCCAAGTTTACAAATTAAGAAAAATATCTCAAATTCTCAATGTAAATGCTCATAATTTTAGGCCAGATTATATATATTATATATATATATATATATTAATTCATACACATTAATTACATCCGCACGCCTATCTTTACGAAGAAAACGTGTATGATTAAACAATCAGTTCAAATCAAACCAGCTTAAACACACGTCGACAAAATGAAGAAGAAAACTTCGTCATTGCTGATCACCTACATATAGAGGGGTTGGTAATGGTACATGTCCCGTTTTCTAAATAATAAAAAAATTCTTATATAATTTCAATATTTTTATTAATTATTTAATTTTGTACTTCTAAAAATTATTATTTTATAATTTTTTATTTTCTAATATAATTTCCTAAAAAAATACACTTTTGTCATGGATCCTAATCGTCCCAACACCTGCTTACTCTCTATATATACAGATATTACAAGATAATATTTGTTCATAGGTATTACATTGTAATTTTTTTTAAAATAAATATCATTCGCTTTTCTACTGAGACAGTTGTTAGTTCTCATTATTAAAAAAAAATTAACCTGATAATATTATTCATATCTACACTATCAACGTACGTCGAAAAGAAAATCACAAAATACAACATATACGTACACACGTAATGAATTGTTAGGTTTACATTGAATACAATAATAAGATGTTACTGTTTTCATACCGGACCAATGGTAGACATATCACGGATAAGGACGAATTTGTAAATTTTGTGTTAGGTTGAGATAAAATAAAAGTTAAAGGAATATTTTTGTCTTCGAGTTCGATCCAAAAAATTGATTTAGCCCTTTGTTGGAAAATGTACCTAATTAAATTCTCTAATTCCTGAATCCAATGTTGACGTGACAGTTAACGGCACTGACATGACAGTTCACAATGTTGACATGGCAGTCAACGATGATGGTGTGATAATACACATGGGATAATGGCGTGGCAGAGGGGCTGAATTAATTATTTTAATCAAATTCGAGCATAATTGATTTTTTGTCGAGTTTTAGGGGTATAACTGATTTTAATTGAAAGTTTGTTAACTTACTTAAATCTTTAAGCTAAAAAATAAAAAAATATTCATAAAATATTCATAAAATATTAAAAAAAATTAAAACAATATAATGAATTAAAATATAAGTAAAAAACATAAAATTAAAAATATTAAAAGTTATAAATATAAAATTTTAAAATATTTATAAACCATCGAAAAATTCTTCGACTGTTTCTGGTTATGCTAAGCGTACTAATATTCTTTGAATATATTTTTAATAGAATAATCTTTGTATTAGAGTACTAATAAACCAAAAATGTTCTTTTATTTTTATACATCAAATATTAATGAGCATCAATTTGATGGAGAAAAGCAAAAGAAATTTTGAGTTTTATTGTTACTCTTATACAATATTAATTTCACTTAAAATTTATTTAATGAATGGTAATACTCTGACCGACGAAGTCTAAATTTTTTCAATAAAAGTGTTTAACTTTTAATATTTTTAATTTTAATTTTTATATTTAAAATTTATCATTTTATAATTTCTAATACATTTTAATTTTTTATATTATTTTTTGAATATTTTATTTATTTTTATTAAGTTTGTGAATTTTTATATAAAGTTGAAGAATATTTTGTACGAGTTTTTGTTTTGTTTATTTTTAAAATTATCAGGTACCGAAAGAATATTTATACTAATTTGTTTATCTATTTTTCATATATCTAATTTGTAAAATTTCAACTCGAAAAATCAAATTATTTATCCAATTTTATTCAAATCGATTAAATTAACTTGAAATTTAGACAAATTATATAACCAGTTTTAATATTTTTAAAATTTAATTTCCTAAATTCTTATTTTTAACTTAAATATTAAATAAAGTATCATACTTTCAATTAAAATCAATTATGCCCCTGAATTCGGAAAAAATCAATTATACACTCGAAGTCGGTTAAAAAATTAATTCATCCCCTTTACCACATCATCATCTCATGTGTATTGACACGTCATCATTGTTGATTGCCACATCATCATTGATTGCCACATCAATATTGTGGACTGTCACATTAGCACTATAATGGCCAACGTCGGTCAAAGGGTCAATTTGATTCAATTCGCAAATCGAAAGACCTAATTAAGTGCGTTTTTGACGATTGGCTGAATTGATTCTTTGGGTCGAATTCGAAAAAAAATAACCCTTTAGCTTGAAATAAAATAAAGTGATATTTTTTAAAAGAAAAAAAAATAAATATTCTTACTAATTTTAAAGTGAAATAATTTATAAATTTCGAATAATAAATCGAAGAGTTAGGGGTCGGACTCAAGCCACCTCCCAAGTCCCATCTCATGTCCTAATACACGAGCACAATAGAAAAATAATACTACAATTTTTTAATGTTTAATGTGAATTATTAATACGTCAAAATATATATACTTTTAAAATATAAAACAATTTAGATGTGATTATAAATGCACAAATATATAATATTATCTTCGCTTTAATTTTTCAAAAAGGTTAGATTTGGAAGAATTCTCCACTTTCTTTTGTATGGAAGTAAAGTTGTGATGTTAGAGCAAAGAAATGTGAAACAGATGGAAATCGACCCTCCAAAGTTGTTTGAATCTGAACATATATTATACAATGAAAAACGAATGGTGAGGTCAGCAAATTAAACTACACTTAGTGGGTTAGCAAGTATGTAATATTAATATCAATACAGTATTTAAGTGACTAAAGAAATAAAAATATTTTGAAACACAATAAATTTTACTCTATTTTTTCTTGAGTTTTTTTTACCAAAAAATTGATGTTGAGTTGAATCTTAATTCAAACGTTTTAAAATCCCAAATTCATGTTATGTATGTGGTCAATACAGTTCATTTTTATATATATAATTTCTTCATAAGGTTCATGCTTTATACTCGTATACAAACATATACCCAGCATAGATTGCACACTAATAAAATGAAAAGCCCGCACAAAACTCAAATAATTGAGTGAAGCACTGCTGCTGTATCAAGAAAGCTATTGTTTAACTATTTCTTGCTAAACAATCAAACAAGTTAAACACAATCTTAAGTTTTCTCGATGGCTAGATTATCATATTCTAAAAACAGTGATGCAATTCAATCTCTGCTTCCGGATATTCATGGTTGGTTGAAATAAGAACATCAAGATAATTAGACTGAATATAGATCAAGTGTCAAAAAGTACTACTTTCCAGTTCAACTAACAGAGGTAGATGAAGGGAAACTTCTGTCCCGGGACTCGGTTCATCGTCGTCAATCTCGATAACCATGGCATTCATTACAACTATGCGGGAGAAATCAGGTTTTACATGTATAGAAGCAGAGATGACTGAAGGACGTTTTCAAGGTGGCAATTTTCCTGTTAGGTAGAGTTTGAGTTCATCTCTCGTAACCAAGGCAGACTGGTCGAAAGAATCGGAATTTTGTCGGTGATAACTGGTGTCATGATGATGGGACAGTGGCATCTCGTCTACCACATCATCCTCCAGATCGATAAGAATGTTGTGCAACAGGCAGCAAACGAGAACTATTCTTGGCAATCTGTTCTTATCAGGCATCCACATCACTCCATTTATTATTCTCCACATCTCCTTGAGCCTTGCTAGAGCAATCTGTGCTACCATTCTCGTTGCAGCGTGTCGTTTGTTGAACTCAAGTTGAAGAACCGAGAGGCCTTTTCCTTGATATGGAGTGAAAAGCCATGGCAGTAGCGGAAAACCGGCATCTCCTATTATATATTCTCTTATTTCCGTCCCTTTCGAAATGTTTACCTTCTTCCCGTTTAGCCTGTTTCCTTCTTCCGAAAGTCTAAAGAAACCTGAGCTCCTCAGGACAATGGCATCACTTAAACTTCCCGGCCAGCCCGCAATCACATCACGGAATCTCATATCGGGGTCCACAATTGCCTGCAAAACCATGCTGTAGTTCTTCTCTTGATCGAGCCAGACATTATTTGACGGGTCTGTTGTAGGCAGAGTCATGACAACATGTGTAATGTCAATTGCACCGCAGCAATTTGGCAGTCCCCTGATTTTCTTAAACTTGGACTTTATTTGCTCCAGCTCTGCTTCGGTTGAAGGCCAATTGAGATGGTGCAGCCCTCTTTCCTCCATCGCTTCCACAAACCGCCAGGTTATATGGGAAACAGTGGATTGACTCATTCCAAAAGTGTCACCGATGATCGATAATGATTCACCGGAGCTCAACCGTCTAAGAGCAACAGCGACTTGATCATTTAGAGACAATGGCTTGCCACTTATATCACAGAAGCTAGATTGTCTAGACATCATATCTTCCTTCACTAGTGAGCAGATATAGTCGAATGTCTTTCTTGAAATTCTGAAAACCGATTCAAAGCTTTTCGAATCCTTTGATAAAGATAAAGTACCTGCAAAGTAACATGGAAACAAGGTTATTTCTTAAAAAAAAACAATCCTTTTGGTAAAATAGAAAAACATGCTCCATGGATCAAAATATTTATGTAAGATCGTTAACTTAAACCATGAAAATCAGTCACTAACTAGCTAGCAGAAAATTAATGTGTAATATACGGATAAGAATGAAGTTGCATTTGCAATTTTAAATCTAAACAAAAGCACATCCCGGAAAGCTTTCAAAATAAGATCAAAGTGTGGATATTGTTTTTTTTCATTACACATTTCAAAACTAATACAATAAGTCAGCATGTTCATATCAATTTACAGGCAAATATATCCTCAATCTCTTACAGAGAGATATTTATAAGCACGTTAGTGATTTAGAGAAATTGATGACAATTGAATCATAGCAAAATCCAAATGATGTTGTTACCCACTATCATTCAAAGAATAGCTAGGATTTCCAGAAGAAGATGCATTTGTTTGATGAGAAATGAAAAGGAATATAAAAAATTCGAGTGGCTGAAGCCAAAGCAACTTCTTTCAAAGTAATAGAAAGAAAAGCAACGACTGGAATGGGAGAGTCAGAGTTACGCGAGTGCGCAAGTATACCTAATATGGCAATATGAACTTCAAAATTCATGTTCAAGTTCTGAGCACAATTTGGATGATCAGGCAAGATTGAAGGCGCAATCGTTACTGGACGAAGTAGGACCATATGGGATGAGCAACAATCCTAGTAACAACTACCAAAGAGGATTCTTCATCCAAGTGACAAGAAAAAGTAAATACCTTACCAGTGCAAAACATTTCAGAAAAGTTCGAGCAATTACCAATTTAAACCTACTCAGAAAAGGAAAACTACTCCATAACAATATAATTTGACACCATCTAGTTGTCCTCGGCCTTTTAAGCTATGTTTAAGGTCATGTCCTAATGTAAATTGCTTGTCATTATTGTTTCAATGAGACCAGCCTATCTTGTCCAAGTTTTAAGATGCTCTCAATGTGCTTAAAGACCCTTCTTTATACAAGACTTAATAGAGTACTCATATGAACAAAGCAGAGTTTCAATCGAAACTGAGTTTCGCAATAAGAAATTATTAGAACATGACCACCACTCATCCGATTTCTAGTCAATAAAGGCATTGTACATGCAAGCAACAAATATAATGAATGTAATGACCCCCCTAAAAAAAGTTAATTGAGCAGAGTCTCAAAATTCATTCTTGCAGAAAGCAGTAAAAGATTAAAGAAGGCAATCCAAATGACCTCAAAACATCAATCAGTTCGATAAAACTGCAATTTAAACTATGTCCCAAACCTAAAATTTTACCACAAACTGCTCAAAACAAAAACCTAACTATTCATAATGCATAGCACACCCATAAGGAATGTAAAGGATATATACTCAAATTCCCAGCAATGCAAACAATACACAAAATAAAAATACCCAATACAAAAAAAAATAAACTGGCAACTAGCCAAGAATGTAAACCAGCAGTGTTTAATCTCATACATTCATATAGACCAGCCATGTTATATAAATTCAACCGAACTACAATAAACCCAATTGGACCCCAAGTCGTGAAAATTCATCAAACATGAAACAAAGCCAAATAACTGCGGTTTTAGTGAAAACAACATGAATGCTTTAAACATTGAGAGAGTATAGAGAAAGGAATGATATTGTGTAGAACCTGAAATCCTGTGAGAGAACTCATCCCACCAATCCAAAGGGCGAGGTTGAGAGCCCAAAGAAGAAGCAACAATGGCGGAAGAAGAATGCAGGACATTATGGTCAACCACCTTCTTGTCTGCTACTTTCTTTCTTCTCTTGAAGGGTCTAACGGGACCCATTGAAAGAAACCCGGCAGAGAAAACGCAACCCTACAGAGGAGTTGAGTACTTGAGAAAACTTATCAACCAAGATGAAAAGAAACCCAGCAGAGAAAACACAATCCTACAGAGTTGAGTATTTGAGAATGTTACAAAAGAATTCGCAAGAAACGTGTCCTGGTACTTTGTACTGTAGGCGCTAGGCAAGTGAGTTGAAGTGATTTTTTCTGGTAAAAAGGGAGGACAATTCAATTTGACGGAAGAAAGTTAGAACAATTTTATTAGAAATTTTAATTTTTTAAATGATTTTAACTAGATTATATTCAGGTGATCTGAATTTGAGCTCTATATGTGTATGATGTGTGTTATTAAATTAAAAAAATTGAACGGATATTACATTATAATCACACCAGCCTGTTCAAAAATAATAATAGGACAAATAACTTACAGATAAAATTGCTTGAATTTAATTAAGATGGTTATTTAAATACATTGTATAAGTGTATTCTCACAACTAGATACATATAATTTTTTTATTAAACAGTTACACATAAATTTGATTATTATTATTATTTTAATCAAAGCAAATGAGTGAGAAAAACAGCCCACGGGAATATACAACAGTGAGGCATTTATTAGCAAATAAATAAATAAAGTTGCAACCCGATTTAGCTTTTTTAGCAATTCAGTGTGCTATTGCTACCATATTATTATCCGCATGAGGTTAGGCTCAAATATGATTTTGGTCCATTCCCGATCTTTGGCAACCAAATCAGCCCAATCATCCACCAGACCACCCGGACGGCAGCACTAACACCAAACGAAGCCAAAAACTTGATCCAATATTAACATTCGAATTCATTGTCTTAAAATATTAAGCATGTTTTAATCCATAAACTCCTAAATATTACCTAAAATATGAATTGAATTCAAATTTAATTGACAATTACAAATAATAATTAAAATATCTAAATCAATAGTGGAGTAACAAATTAGATTGAATATCCATAAAAAATCGAACATGATGTATTGTATATATCCATTGTTATCTCTAGTTGGTCATGGAGGGACATTCATGACCGTGTTGGATTGAGAGATTTATGTATAGTGTTAATACCATTCAAATTTATTAAACATCGTTAATGTTTATAGTGTTTTGAATGTTTTTTTTAACAATTTTTACCTATGGTGACAGGGAGGAAAAATTTGATCCTAATAGATCTATAACCTACAATTTAAGGGAGTGGAATTTTAATTCAAAATATATAACCATTGTCATGTGTTTTCGTTAAATTTTTAAAATTAATAAATATTTCTGGTACTAAATAAATATTAATTCGAGTTGCATCAAATAAACTAAAAAAAACTATCCACGTCTGAAAGACGTTTAATTTTCATGTTATAAAAAGGATAAATATAATTTTTATTTTGTTGTAATTAAACATCTGATATATATTTTTTAAAATCATATGTATTTATACTCAGAATTTCAATGTCATAATTTTAAATTTATAACATACATTATCCTTTAAATAAAATATGAACGGATTAAAATTAAATGTGTAGTTAAAAAATGTTAAACACTTAATTGTACAAGAAAAAAAACTTAAACATTTAACGACACCAAAAATTTTAAATACTTAATTTTCTTTTATTAATAGGGGTGCTCATATATACTCACCTTCACCTCACATTCCCCTACGTACCCTTCATTTTCCCATTAATTACGCACCTACCCCCACACACATAGAGTCTATATAAAACTCATCGTTTCACTCCCCCCAAAACAAAAGTTAAAAAAGGACAAAAACAACTTTAACCAACTACCACGAAATGTCTACGTCACCGTCCATCACCGAACTCGAGGTGGAGAACGTTACATTCCCCCCAACGGTGAAGCCTCCGGGTTCCGCCAAAACTCTGTTCCTCGGCGGCGCAGGTTAGTGTTCCCCGCATTCTGTTTCGAAATCTTCGATCGCCTTCTTTTCCCCCTTTCTTCTCTGTTAACGGGTCAGTGCTTACGTGCGCCAGGAGCGAGAGGAGTGGATATGCATGGAAATTTCATAAAGATCACCGCGATCGGAGTGTACTTGGAAGATAACGCCGTGGGTTGCCTTGCTGCTAAGTGGAAGGGTAAGACCACCGCGGAGTTAGCGGAATCCGTTGAGTTTTTTAGAGACGTATGTACAGGTAGTTTCCAAAATTCTCTCGTATCCCTGTTTGTTTGTTTGTTTCCGTTGGGAAAAGTAAAATATATTTCTGATTAACAAAATAGAACAATTATTTTCCTAAAAATGTGAGGGAAAACGTGCTTGATTCCTTGAACCTACGATGGTGTAACGATGAAGCTAAGGCTCAATCAAAATGTGAGGGATCATTTCTAGTTTTATAGTATTCGTTTTGGCCATGAATTACATGTTATTGGTGGATTTTATTTTTCATTATAATTTGATCATTTCTAGTTAAGATTGTTGTTGTGGCGGCATCGAAAATCCTTGTGATTAAGGGTTAAAATGCTAAATAAAGTTGAGGAGGACGGATTCAGGCACAATACCGTCCCGTCTTGCCTTGCCCCATTGCCATCCCTATAGTGAACTAAATCCTAATGTTTTTGGTACGTGCTTGTAGGTGACTTTGAGAAGTTCATACAAGTAACAACGATCATGCCATTAACGGGTGAACAATACTCTGAGATAGTATCTCAGAACTGCGCTGCCATCTGGAAATCTCTTGGAATCTACACTGATGCAGAAGCAAAAGCCATTGAAAAATTCCAAGCGGCCTTCAAGTATGAAACTTTCCTACCTGGCTCCTCCATTCTTTTCACAATATCACCCCGTGGTTCTCTAACAGTAAGTCCCAAACCCTTTTTATCATCATTAAACATTCATTGCTTTTTTTCATCATTACAAATGGATGATTGATTACCCTGAATTGCCAAATGATTAGAATTCAAGTAGTAAAAGTCTTTTTGTTAGTCCTCAATTTAGGCATTAAACTTCGGTTCGAATCTAATGTGGAACATATTTTAAATATTTGTATGCTTACATGCATAGTTTAAATCTGACATGTTAAAAAAAATAGATGATGACATTCGAATTTAGGAGGATCATAGCAAAAAAAAAACTTTGGTTCATTTCTTGGCACAGTTGAATACAACACTTAACCTTTTAACTTGTAATCAAATAAAGCCAGTGTCATCAGAGTCTATTGTAATATTTTAGGCAGAAAAAGAAATCATATGTTTGAAAATGTTCATAAAGATCCTAACTTGGGGGAAATTCATTGTTCTAAAAAAAACAGATTGGATTTACGAAAGATAACTCGGTGCCAGAAGATGGGAAAGCAGTGATAGAAAATAAACTACTTGGGAATTCAGTGCTGGAATTCATCATTGGTAAGAATGGAGCTTCTCCTGCAGCAAAGCTAAGCTTGGCATCCAGATTATCAGCATTGTTCAATGGGAATTTCAAATAGAGTTTCACAGTCTCTTTTCAGACATTTAAGTCCTGTGTGGGGATTTTTATATATCAATGAAGCAAATAAATTTTAGCTTGTACTCTAGTTTCCGAGTCCAAATATTTCATTGAATCTTTTCTGGGATATCTTTGGTTGGAAGAAATGTTTCCATGTGTGAAATAACTTAACTTTATGTCTAATTCAATTGGGCAGTTGAATATTAGTAATTAGTTACATTGGTTTGGTGCTGATCTTGTTGTCGATTCTCCAAATGCGAGTTGGAAATTAAAAAAATAATCAGTAAGGCACAGTACGTGAACATACAAAATATGCAAAAATCGGATGACTGGAAATTCATAACATTTTTAGAACAATGCAAAAGCATCTAAGTTCGTCTAGGTGAAAATAAATCCAAATTAGAAAATCCAATAAAAGAACACAATTTTACATTTGAAAAAAAAGAAAAAGAAAAAGAAAAGGGGTTCCTGAAGATTTTGCAGCCATAGACAAAGCTTGTTGGGAAACTGAACTGGAAATGAAATTCAGCCCCTCAATGGAAACTGCATGCAATGTTCATCTATCTCATTTGCTCACTTAACATTTGAGCAAAAACTGTGGTCATTGAAACACCAGCAAGCTCGCTTACGCTACCAGCCCGGCTGAATTCTAAGCTTGTTTCCAAGTGTACAACATGGCTGATTTCAGAAGAAAGCTCGCCACCGTGAGTGTTTTTTTGTTCATTCCCCTGCAGTTGAAGTGCTGATTCCAAGTTCCATAGGACATCTCCCATTGAAGGCCTATAAATTCCATGTTTCCCCAAGCATTTCTCAGTTATCTCCCAAAACTTGTTTAAAGACTCTTGTTTTATTTCACCAACAAGCCTAGTATCTACAATGTCTCCCAATCTCCCATTGCTGCAAGACTTCAATGCCCAGTCGACTAAATTCACCTTTTCTCTCGGGAGGGAGGGATCGATAACCGGCCTTCCGCAAAGGACTTCAAGCAAAACTACCCCAAAAGAGTAAACATCTGATTTCTCTGTTAGTTGTTGTGTTGTCAAGTACTCCGGGTCGAGATATCCAAAGCTTCCTTTCACCGCTGTACTCACATGCGTTCGATCAATATCCGGACCGGTCTTTGATAGACCGAAATCAGCAACTTTAGCCATGAAATTCTTGTCAAGTAGTATGTTAGCAGACTTGACATCACGGTGAATTATCGACTTAGTCGAACCGGTATGAAGATAGTGAAGTCCTTTGGCTGATCCAATGCTTATCTCGAGCCTTTGTCTCCAACTCAAGCCTGGATGACTTGAGCCATATAAATGATTCTTGAGTGTCCCATTCTCCATGTACTCATAAATTATGATCATCTCATTGTGTTCATCACAGTAACCGATCAAAGATACTAAATGTCGGTGCCGAAACTGCGATAGCATTTCGATCTCAGTCCGGAATTCCGCGAGACCTTGGCTCGATTGAGGAGTTCCCCTCTTGACTGCAACCTCAGTTTCATCTCTCAATACTCCTTTATATACCTTACCAAAACCACCAACCCCAATAACCAAATTTTCACAGAAATTATCAGTGGCCTCTACCAGCACCATGAAAGGAAAGCGATATCCTATTTTCGAGTTCGAAAATATGTCAGTTCCACTCCCTGCAACATGAACATTTCTTCCTCCATTCGCTGGATCTGGCTTTCTTTTTCTTCGGCAGAAAAGGATGAGAACTGCAGCCAGAAGGATGAAAACAAACAATCCGACAGTCAAACCAACTATAAGTGCTGTCTTGGAAGTTCTCGAGGAGACAACCTCAGGAACATCAAGACCGCCCTTAGCATTATTTATTTTCATTATCTCCAAACCATTGAGAATGACACTAGGGAAGTTGACTATATTCGACGAACCGACGCTTACATTAAGCTTACGACTATCACCAACCCTTGTGCAGACATCCATGTAATATGGGGCACCTAAAACATGTGATGTCTGAGAACCAAGATCAAGATGACCTGCTGAATGTGTATTGATGAAAACCTCAACGAAGACACCTTGCTGAGTAGAAGAATTACTTACAATATCGCAAAAATGAAGCCTCGCAAGATAATCAAACCCTGGGTCAACATCAAAGCTCCACGTCAAGTTTGCTTTAAGGTTCGGGTCATCCAGGTTAAACCGAGTAGCAGTGCCATATACAGAAGCTGGAGCAATATCCTCAGTCACCAATCCTCCAGTAAAATTAACAGCCGAGACATTTGACACAAACGATCCTAGGTTCTTGTCTATCAAATATTCATCATCTGAAACCCAAAGTCTCCACAAGGTATCATTTTGTGGAAGCACTGTTGAATTCCCCATATCTACCCTCGCAACCGTCTCCAAGGCAACCTCTCTCAGGCTTCTCTTATCGCCTTTCCGACCGACCGTCCTGGCTTCTTCGGGAACAATATTCTCAGGGATGGAGAAAACCTCCAAGGCATTGATGAAGGCAAACGACTCTGAATCAGGGATAAAGCTAAGAACCAGCCTATTAGAAGTAATGTTCAAGCTGTATTCCTTAACAACTGAAACACTCCCTGATCGGGGTTCTCTAGTAAGGCTGAAGTTCTGAGCTGAAACAGAGAATTTTGCATTGCTCATGTTGTACTTTTCAAATACAAACGGAAAGAAATGAAGGCGAATCCAGTGTCGCCCTTGTTCTTTGATTGGAAAGCTGTAATCGGAAGGTCCATTGAAGATTCTAGCAGTTTGATACAGTGATGAACCGTAGTAAAGCGGGATGGAATTTGAACTAGAATTGGCAGAAATATGCTGTGGGGTTGAAAGTGTATACGATGAAGGGTTTGAATTATCAGCGACAAATTGTCGAACACCTACTGATCTATTTCTGAAGGATCCACAGTCTATCAAAAAGTTATCTACAGGGTTGAATCCTAGTGAAGTATTAACTAAACAAAATATGAATGAAATCCCGACAATCAATCTAAAATTCCCAGGATTCTCCATGAGAGAAACTCCAATATTGGGAACTGATAAGCACGGATTGCAGTTTAAAATGGCAGAAAACTGGAGATTAAAAAAAATGAGGAAAAACCCAAGAAACTACAACACAAGAATAATCTAACCTGAGATTGATAAACGAGAAAGACGATGAGCTGAGAATTTGGCAAAAACCCAGTAAACAAAAATCAATGAATAAATGTAATCAAAGGACAGTACAGATTATGTCACATAGCGACATTAATGAGCTTAACAACCTGTACCTGTTCAAAAATTTCAAATTATGAGCAAATAAGTACGTATAGAAATGAAACAAGTAACCCGATAGGCTTTAAACATTTATATTTAAAATTGTGGGGATTATGGTATTTGTTTGGTTCTGGAAAGCTAACTTGATATTGCTGGAATCGAATAGAAAACCCCAATAAATAAATCAAGAGGAATGAAAGTTCTGGATTGAAAAGTAGAATTTTTTTAATCAGAAAGTGGATAATTTGAGTCAAAATAGAGTTTGAAAGTTTGAACAAAAAGTACTCATATAATTGAAGTACAAGCGGAGGACAGCTATAGAGGGTGGCTGAGTCTCACCTTCCTCCTGTGTCTACTTTTAAAACAGTGTACTCATGTTCTGTTAAAACTTTTCTTTAAAAAAAAGCATAAAGATAATTTTAGCCCTTAATATTTATAAATTTTGACATTTTGGTCCTCAAATTTTTTTAAATAGATTTAGCCCTCAACCTTTATTTTTTGTCAAATTACTATTTTTTAACAAAAATATTAATTAGATAGTTAAAAACTCAATATCGATAATATGACAATATATTTTAAATGTTATGGCATCTAATCTATTGCATGTTATATGTGAAAGTGAAATATAATTTCATTTTAATATAGAATATAAAAATAATTAAAATTTTAATAAAATAATTAAAAATGAAAGCAATACACAAACATAAAAAAGTTAAATAGATTTTATTGTTTAGGGAAAATTTAATTAAGAATTTTAAAAATTATGTTCTTTTGAATACTTTAAATAAAAAAATTCTAAACTAATTAAGTGTTTTGAAAATTATATTTGCTGTTTAGTGTAAAACTTATTTAACTTTCCCACATTTGTTTTTTTCTTTTAATTGCAATTGTTTTTAAATGTTTTATTTGATTTTTAATTGTTTTTATATTAATATTAAAATGAAATTGTATTTCACATGTAAACATATGAAAGGTTAAATGTCATTTTATTTCAGAATGTGTTGTTACATGTATGTGTCATATCATCACCGTTAAATTTCTAACGGACTAATAACATGGTAGTTAAAAAAATAAGTAACTTGACAAAAAGAAATAGGTTGAGGGTTAAATTTATCTTTAAAAAAGGACAAGGGTCAAAAAATAAAGATCGTAAACGTTAAGAGCTGAAATTATCCTTATACCAAAATAAATAATTTTTTCTCTTATATTTTTAGTCTATATTCCAAATATATATCTACAAGGATTACAGTTAGGGATTGACATTTGATTGACTCAAGTAAAAAAAAATCGTGCTAATCGGTGTTGAAGAATCATATTTTATAATACATTTAAAAAATCGAGTCAAATTAAATTGTTCGAATTTTTGTTTATATTTAATCATAAGCATTTTATAATGTTATGGTACTAATTAATTCTAATTTAAACAATCTTCTATAACCTTATATATTTTTATCATATGTGTTATATCTATACATATACATATATATATATATATATATATATATATATATATATGACTGAAATGAGAGACTCAACTCGATCCCCAAACTTGAAAATTAATCCACTAATTACTAAAAAAATTGAGTTATTCGAATTTTCATTTTTAATTCAATTTTTATTTTAATTTTTTTTTCGAGTCAAGCCGAGTTTATGAAATGATGAGTCGAGTCAAAACGAATCGAGTATTTTTCACATCAAATCGAATCAAATAATTTAAATTTAAAGTCGAATCGAGCTTTACATGCCCCTAATTATAGTTATATGAATATGTTATATATAAAAATACATATTTTAAAATTCAATCATGTATACTAAATTTATTTTTATAAATAAATTATGATAATATATTATTTTATGATATTAAATTTAAAATTTATTGAAGAAACATGAGATATTGTCACACAAAAAATGAGATTGATCAATTATAAATATAACTTATATCTATTTGAGCTCGCCCCTTGTTGTCCCAATGGTAAAAGATGATGTAATTCATCAAGATGACCCAGGTTCGAGCACTAATTTTATACGGTATGTGTATATTATTAAAAAAGGCTAAAAAAGTTCAACAGATGATATCCTTGTATCACACCCAGCATAAACAAAAAAAACTTTATATCAATTTGAGAAAACATTACACGAATTATTGATGAAAATTTTATTTATCATATGTTCAATTTAATAGTTAGAGGTTTAGTTTATGTGTTATGATTTGGCGTTTATGGTTAAAATTTATATTTTAGAGTTTAATGTTTATAAATTAGGATTTTCGAATTAAAATTTTAGATTTTAGAAATTAAAATAAAATTAGATATGTTTGAGGAGTTTTTTTTTAGCACTAATGCATGTAATAATAACACAATATATAAACATAAATATTTCCAATATTTACCCAAATGAAAGGCGAAGGCATACGAGGTAATTTTTACCGATAGGATTTGGGTGAGGTGGTAATTGGTAAGTATTTTTCCTATCTTAATTAGTGGTTGAGAATTTGATCCTTACCTTAAGTTTAAAGTAAATTTAAAAATTTTTGACAAGCGTCTACCTCTATAGAGGCTAACAGAACACAAAAGATTAATCATTAGACTCGCTCCAATAACACCTTAGTAATATAAAACAAAATAGACAATGTTGTTATTTGTTTTTACATTACTAATGTGTAATTTATTCTCTATTAAGCTACTTATATATCGTAGTATTTTTGGCATGTTTCAAATTAAAGTATACCAATCATAATATTAAAATTATTTCGATGCTCAATAGGCAAAAAAAAATTGCAAAATCTTTTTAAGATTTGCTATTTCTTATTTGAACCTTTTGTTTTTTTCAGTTTCCTTTTAATTTACTGTTTTAAATTAATATGTTATCCTTTTATGGTTTAAAATGACTTAAATATTTTGATTTTGGAAAAACGAGAATACCAGCGAAGATTTTATTATTTTCCTTTTTTTCTAAACATATTTTTAAATATATTAATGTGATTAATGTAATATTGTTCATCCCCGAAGCATATTTTACTCTCACTTTCCAAGCTTGTTTTCGTAAATTCTAAAATTAAAAAATCAAATTATTTCGAGAAAACAAAAAAAATCTGAAACCAAATACATATCTCATACAGAATAAATTTATTATTATTTTTTTGAAGGAAACAGAATATATATTTTTTAAGTAGATATTATATATAATTTATAGTAAAACATCCAAATGATGCTGTTTTATTATCTCTTGTCGCTATCCGACGGATGTGAATACGCGTTTTGGTAACCAACTAGCGTAGCGGCGAGAATAACGGAACAAAAAGGGAGGAACAATCCTCTACGGACAGGCTCACATGTATTTCTTAAGACCGAAAAAGGTTTTGTGTCGCGTGTAAAGATGAGAATAACTCGATTCGACTTGATAAAATTAAATTTTTCACTTGACATGAAAAACTTAACTTAAAGCGTAATTTTATAAATTTGAATAAAAATATTCAAATAAATTTGAGTTATAAAATGATATTCGAATAATTTAATTTTTTAGTAAGTAATAGATCGATTTTTATGTTTGAGTTGAGTATCTCAATGTTGTACTTGTCTGTTATATGTATATCATACATGAAGAAAATATAATTGTATATAGTCATAAAAAATGTTTAAATGTTTAGGGAGTTTTTTTTAATGAGGCTCGTACTAATCTCTATGTGTTGCATGATGATTGCCTTTTAATCATGCATCGCTTATTTCAAAAAATTGTTTAAATTATAACCAATTAAATCGTAATACTATAAATATTTATAATTAAATTTGAAAAAAATCAACTCGACTCAAATTTTATAAACTAGACCTGACTTTAAAAGAATCAAATAAGATTTAAGTTATAAAATATAATTCGTCAACTCGACTAATTTGAAATATTTTACTTATTTAAGTACTTTCCCCTAATGATGTGTCGTTAAAATCTATATGTAATTTGTGATAAAGATGAGCAAATGCCACCAAGTGTTGGGTGCTATAATAAGTCGCATTGCTCTTTTATTAAGAGAATTCGAATTCGAACTTTAAAAATGATATTATTAGAATGAATAAGTATAACTACAAATCCTGAATATATACTATAAAATAAACTTTTATTTTATAAAAAAATAGCAAGTGTCGGAATATTAATTATATTGAACAAAAAAACAACTAAATTTAGGAGCCTACTACAATAATTTTGCTGATACCAAACAAAGTTAAGTGGCAAGCGGGCCTGCTTGAATGGATTTGAATTATTTTGAGGTCGAATTATTAGGGCTAAACAAGTTAGTTTAGGATATTTACATATTTAGGTATTTTTTGTTTAATTATCTATATCTATTTTTTTGACTGATTAATTTAGACCGAATATTGTAAAAGGTTATTATGGGGCGGCCTTCCTAATCAAAATTTTTCCATTCACAACGTTAGAACTCGAACTCTTAACATTATATTTAATTTCACATCTTTTTATGTGTTATACCAACGATAATATTAATCAAATTGGTTTTAATCTATTAAATTTAAATCTATTTGATTTAAATAGTTTGAATTAATTTTAGGCTTAAATATACATTTCGTACCTAAACTAGTCACATTCTCCCAAGTCGGTACCAAAAAAAATTTTGCTCCCAAGTTGGTACTTGAACTAGACAACATTTCCCAAATTGCTACAAAAACTTATACATTATATCGGTTTGGTCGTAATTCAAAATAAATTAATAAACTTAGCCCTCATATTTAAAAAATCTATCAATTTACTTTTTGTTATTCTCCTAAATTGTTTGTTCTTCTCCCTTAAATGTTATATTATTTTCCTGGTATAATAAAAGTTTAACAGTAAGTTATTTTATCGTAGAATGCAGTTATCTAACTATCACTTTGTTCCAATAGACTTGCTTGATTTGATAGTATCGTAAAAGAATACTAAATTGATATAATTTATAAATGTGAAAGGTTAAATTTATTATTTTTAATTAGGATCAAATTAATAGAATATATAGATTTTGGGACTAAAATTGTTAATAAGAGTACTCAAACAATGAATGAAATTAAAGTTTAGGTACCAATTTGAGAGCAAAAATTCTTTAGGTACCAATTTGGGAGAAAGTGTCTTGTTCAGGTACCAACTTGGGAGTAAAAATTCTAACTATTAATTTGGGAAACAATGACTAGTTTAGGTGCCAAATGTATATTTAAGCCTTGATTTTATAATCAGAAAATTTTAAACTCGAGTCATCTTGAATATGGGTGGAAATTTGATCGAGTCGAGTTGAAAAAATTCGAGTTAGTCGAGTTGAAGAGTCTTATTTTATAACTCAAACTTTACTTGGATTTTTTTAGTCGAACCAAGTTTGAGTTTATGTTCAAATGTAAACATTTATAATATTATGGTACTAATTAGTTTCAATGTAAACGGTTTTTTAACTATATACAATACGCACATATATTTTTTCATTTTTTCATATGTGATATATAAATATGTCATAAAAAACTGAGAGACTCAACTCGAACTTGAAAATTGATTAACTAATTACTAAAAATTTTGAGTTATTCGAATTTCATTTTATAACTCCAACTTTATTTGAAAACTTTTCGGGTCAAATCGAATTTATAAAATTACGAGTCGAGTAGTTTCACATCAAGTCGAATCGAAAAATTTAATTTTTTTCGAATCGAATCAATTTTACCTATCATACCCTTGAATTTCATTTTTTTTCATTCTCGAAATGTTACAAATTAGATTAGGTTAGTTGATAAGTTTGGATGGATTTTTATTTTGAAATTTTGTAGGCCATGATTTTTTTTTTCAAATGCAATAATTAATTTTAGTTTGGTATACCTATGATTTTAGTTTTTTACTATGGTAAATGTCGAATTTGGTTAAATCGTCCTAGAAATCACTTACTTACAAATAAGTTTATATTTTAGTAAATATACTCTAAAAACTATATTCTAATCATTATATTTATCATTTTGTAACAAAGAAGTTACAATGTTGGTTGTATTGTAACAAAAAAGACACTCTACCGTTAAAAGTGTAATAAACGTAAATATTTTAACTATTTTTTATTTTTTAAATAGTCTAAAGATGATTACAAGGTAGTATTTGTTTATACATATTTTTAATTCTTTGACAATGAGCATACATCTTGTAGACAAAGCGATTTGAACTCATATCTCCTAGAATAAAAATATCATCCGTTTTTCCACTGAGACACTTGTTGGGTTCAACTAAATTTTTATTTCAATCACTCAAATTTCGGTATGATTGAATTTTATTACGATTTATTTTTCCAATACATTAAGTGTTGATTAGAAAGGTTCCTAATATAATTTCTCTAATTTTGCAAAGGCTTCACTTCCTCGAGACAATGCCTTTGTTTTGTTTTGCAGTTTACAGGGGCCAAACTTTAAATTAACAGAAACAAAAACCTAGGACGCATGGCACACTGAAATCCAAAAGGATTATTTTTATCTACGGGATCAGCTTCATTTCGTACCTGGTTGGGTTGGGTGAGAATAGGTATATGTGTCGAGGATCGTGGGGGCAGGGACATGACAAAAATTAGCCTCGTCGCGGGTGGTAGAATAGGCGTGAGTATAATTTTACACCGGCCTCACCTCACCATTCCGTATGGTTCAATCACCTTTGACGAAGGACGAAACCAAAATTAAAGTTAATGGACAAACATAACCATTTAAAAAGTGAGAGAGGTATATGTATAATTAATTTATTAAAAAATTTATGTAACAAATGTGGAAACAATTAGGGTTAAGGGCATGAGCCCCTCTCGGTGACTTAGTATTTTCGTCTATGTCTTTGTCCGTCTTGTATATATAATAAATATATTTTAAAAAAATAAAATTTTAAAAAATTATGTTTAATAACACTTAATTCACATTCACTATAATATTTTTTTTGAAAAGAGCACTTATGAAATCACAAGTTTCTCAATTTTAACACTCTTAAGCTTAATTCTTTCATTTTTCTCAATTTTATCTTAGGTTGAAGTTATATTTCAAAGGCTTAAAAATCAAATTAGCCCTAATGAAAAATCAATAATTCATTATACAATTTTTGCACCCAATTACTCGTTGATCCGATCGATCGATCTGATCCTATTATTCGTTGATCTGATCCTAACGATCTGATCCGATCCTATTAACCGTTGATCCAATCATATTATTCGTTGATCTGATCTAATCGATTCGATCTGAAAATTCGTATATATGATCTGATTTTTAATTTTTCGTATTGGGTACGGTTCACAATGTTTCAAGTTTTAGATTATCTGAAAATTCGAAAATTCAAAATTTCATTAATATGAGTCTTGTTATATTTAGAAATTTAATGCTTGCTATATCCAAAAATTCACAAAACAAAACTTTTCATATATGTGATTCTTATTATATTTAACAATTTGTTGCTTGTTATATTTGAAATTTAAAATTTTTCATAAATACGACCGCCAAATTCGAAAAAATACTTAAATATCAAGTTATCTACTTTTTTCAGATCGGATACAAATCACTATTTTACCGATCCGAAAATGAACACCCCTACTCATAATTCAAATCTCACTTTATTTAGCCATTTTGTAACGGTTGATCGTTAACTCATTGACAAACAATAAGATGATGACATGTGGCACGCCTAAGAAGTGCTACGTCATTAAACTGTAAAAAAATTCTGGAAAAAAATTATTTTTAAAAGATCAATGAATAAAATGTAACACCCCCTTCCCGGCCTGGTAGAGAACCGGGTCGGAGAGCGCTATCGGAAACGATGCGGAGATCGGAGACATAAATTCAAAGTTCAAAAATCATTTCGTAATATTTTATTAATCTCTTTTAAGACTTAACACTTAACTTATTAACCACTTACTCAAATTGGGGTCAATTTTAAACTTTTTCAAACTTAGGGAACTAAATTGTAATTTTCACAAATTAAAGGTCTTTATCTAAAATTCGTGAAAATATACTGAAATTAAACTAACTAGTTATTAGCCTGTAAAACCTCATTACTATCGGAGGTTATTTATCTACCTGATTAGACGATGCAATATTTAGTGACTATTTTGTAAAATATTCAAATCTATTTCTTTTTATTATCTTACTAAAATTCTTTACATATTTAAATGAGCCTAACAACTTACAAAAATCTTAGAGTCCTTTCTAATCATTTTTATTAGAAAATTATTCGTATCTATCATTATTATTGTTCTAACATTTATTTAATAGGACTTTTCTAGATTACTAAAATAAAACCACATTATTAAATTACAAAACACAATTTATACAAAAGTTGGATCATATGCCACTTTACTAGGAGTTCATGAAAGATATCATACATATAAGGTAGAGATGTGACTTGCAACTGCACCACACGATCAAAGCTTGGAAATCTATCAGGGTCCTGAAAATGAATGAGACACGTATGTTAGGCTTACATAGCCCAGTGAGGTAGTCATGATAGTGAATTAACAATAATATGAGTGTCATGATTAAATATAAATTAATCTAACTTATTTGCATGCTTCTATAACAGTATAAGCATAACATGATCAGATATCCATATCACTGACATAATATAATATAATCATATATCTTATCATAAACATGTCATAGTATAACATATCGAACACATATTATATTGGTACCATTGGATACGCGGATTCCCTGTACACCATATCATAAATCATAAATGAGCCGTAGCCCTGAGCCGTAGCTCCATGTATCCCTTACACTTCCATCCTTTTATCTCCCACATATAGGCCGTAGCCCTGGACCGTAGTCCTCCCTTACATGATGAGCTCGAATATTCCTATGGCATGCCAATTGTATCCAACGTCCATAAATACACACAAATTCATATATTTCATGATTTTCAGATCATATCAAATAGCAAGATGAGTCGTAGCTCCATATCAGATAGTATTTCATATTATTTTCATATACATGTAGCATATTATAATCATTTTTAAGCATATCAAAATAATGCAGGGTACTTACCAGATGCAAATAAATTCATAATTAATGCAATAGGAAGGCACCGAGCCCACCCCTGACACGACTATACCCACATATCAGAACATAAAAAAATATCGGAATGACACCGTGTCACCCGAGACAAATGCATCTACACTCACCTTGACAGACCGGTGCTTTATTTTTATTTATTGGGCTTGAAGGTTGTTCTGAATCGACCTCGTGTACTACGATAAAAATTAATTAAAATAATAAGACAATATTGAATATATATATAAATATTAATCAAACTTGATACCGAAACTTAAACTAACTAGAGATTTGAGCTTACCCCGTCGTCGGCAGAAATTCGATATTACTATATCGAAAATATCGAACTACCAATCAAACATTGGATCGTATCCTAATTTTTTTCTTCAAATTGTCGTGTATTTTCAACACTTCCCTCCCCCTATTTATACTAAAACTTGGCCGGCAAACACCCCCTCTTTTCTTTTCCTTTTTTTTTCATAAAATAATAATAATAAATTTTACTTACTACATAAAATAATAATAAATTTTTACTTACTCCATAAAATAATAATAAATTTTACTTACTACATAAAATAATAATAAATTTTTACTTACTCCATAAAATAATAATAAACCGAATAAAAAATTTCGAACCTAATTTCTACTAGACCGGTTTTTGGGATGTGACAACTCACCCCCCCTTAAGAAAATTCGTCCTCGAATTTTTACCTGAATCGAACAGATGAGGATATTGCTTTTTCATCGTGTCCTCAGGTTCCCATGTTGCCTCTTCCCTCTTGTGATTTCTCCACAAGACTTTAACCAATGCAACATTTTTGTTTCTTAGTCTTTTGATTTCTCTATCCAGAATCTGAATTGGTTCCTCTTCGTAAGATAAGTTAGGATTCAGCTCCAATTCTTCCGGCTCTAAGATATGAGATGGATCGGATCTGTACTTTCTGAGCATTGACACGTGGAAGACATTGTGGATTTTATCGAACTCGCTAGGAAGTGCAAGTCGATAAGCTACTGGGCCAATTCTTTCAGTAATTTCAAAAGGTCCAATGAAACGAGGACTGAGTTTTTCCCTCTTTCCAAAACGAAATACTTTCTTCCATGGAGAGACTTTAAGAAAGACTTTGTCTCCCACATTATGCTGAATGTCTCTTCGTTTCAGATCAGCGTAGGCTTTCTGCCTATCAAAAGCTTGTTTCAATCGAGAGTGAATGATTTGAACTTTCTCTTCTGTTTCTCTTAGCAATTGTGGTCCCAACACCTTGTTTTCACCAAGTTCAGACCAACACAGAGGAGTTCTGCATTTTCTGCCATACAACGCTTCAAAAGGAGCCATCTGAATAGACGACTGATAGCTATTGTTATAGGAAAATTCCACTAAGGGTAGGGATTTCTCCCAATTTTTCCCAAAATCAATAATGCAGGCTCGGAGCATATCTTCCAGAATCTACAAGGAAGATCGTAATTGATATATGATACCTAGCTTATGATTAAAGAAAGAAAATAACGAGGTTACCTGAATAACCCTTTCAGATTGGCCATCGGTTTGGGGATGGAATGCAGTACTGAGATGTACTCTAGTTCCCAATGCCTCTTGCAAGGTTCTCCAAAATCGAGATGCAAACCGTGGGTCTCGATCAGAAATTATTGATGTTGGAACTCCGTGCAAGCGTATAACTTCGCTGATATACAACTCTGCTAGCTTGGATAAGCTGAAGTCCATTCTTACAGGAAGAAAGTGAGCTGACTTGGTAAATCGATCTATGATGACCCAGATTGCGTTGTTTTTCTTTGGAGTCGGAGGTAATCCGCTTACAAAATCCATAGTGATACGTTCCCACTTCCACTGTGGCAGCTCAATGGGTTGAAGGAGTCCCGTCGGTACTTTATGTTCGGCTTTAACCCGTTGACAAGTCAAACACCTTGCTACGAAATCTGTGATTTTACTTTTCATACCGGACCACCAGTAGATCTCTTTTAGATCCTTGTACATCTTAACAGCTCCGGGTGAATAGAAAAAGGGCTAGCATGTGCTTCACGCAGGATCTGGTTCCGAAGATCATCATTGTTTGGAACACATATACGATTACGAAAGCATAACAAGCCGTCAGAATTTATGGCAAAATCAGGGTTCGGTTCATCCTTGATTCGGGCTAAAATAGGTTGCAACTCCTCCTCATCTTCTTGAAGTGCTTTAATCAGGGACACAATGGTCGATTGTACCCTGAGCTCGGCTAATAACTTGCCACACTTCATGAGCCGAAAGTGAGCGTTTAAACATCTAAGGGAAGAAGTGGGCTTCCGGCTAAGAGCGTCCGCCACCACATTTGCTTTACCGGGATGGTAATCAATTACCAAATCATAATCTTTCAAAAGCTCCATCCAACGACGCTGACGAAGGTTTAATTCTTTTTGGGTCAAAAGGTATTTCAGGCTTTTGTGGTCAGTAAAAAGATAACACTTTTCACCATAGAGGTAATGTCGCCAGATCTTTAGTGCGAACACAACCGCAGCTAGCTCAAGGTCATGAGTTGGATAATTAAGCTCATGCGGTTTGAGTTGACGTGAGGCATAGGCTATAACTTTACCTTCTTGCATCAAGACACAGCCCAGTCCTTGATGGGATGCATCGCTGTATACTGTGAAATCTTTTCCTGGTTCCGGTTGTACTAGGACAGGAGCGTGGGTGAGGATTTGTTTAAGCTGGTCAAAACTCCGTTGTTGGTCCACTGTCCACATGAAAGGAATGTCTTTGCGGAGAAGCTTCGTTAGGGGTGAAGCAATCAAGGAGAACCCCTTAACGAACCTACGATAGTATCCTGCAAGATCCAGGAAACTACGAATTTCTCCCACGTTTTTCGGGGGTATCCATTCGAGAATGGCTTGAATCTTCTTTGGGTCCACTTGAATTCCCGCGGAAGATATCACATGACCGAGAAAAGATACTTCGGTCAGCCAAAACTCGCATTTATTAAATTTGGCATAGAGCTATTTTTCACGGAGGGTTTGGAGTACAATCCGAAGATGTTCTTCGTGAGTAACAGAATCTTTCGAATAGATCAAAATGTCGTCTATAAAGACAACGGCAAATTTATCTAGATAAGGTCGGAATATTCGGTTCATCAAATCCATAAAGGCTGCAGGAGCATTGGTGAGCCCAAAAGGCATCACCAAGAATTCGTAATGACCATATCTGGTTCGAAAGGCTGTTTTTGAAACATCTGGTTCCTTCACGAGCATTTGATAGTAACCAGATCGGAGGTCTATCTTAGAAAAGACAGAAGCACCCTTTAGTTGATCAAATAGGTCGTCTATTCTAGGAAGCGGGTACTTATTTTTTATTGTTACTTTATTCAGTTGTCGATAGTCGATGCATAAGCGCATCGATCCATCTTTCTTCTTCACAAATAAAACCGGTGCTCCCCAGGGTGAGGAACTCGGTCGAATAAACCCCTTACTTTCAAGGTCTTGGATTTGGGCCTTCAATTCCTTTAACTCTATTGGAGCCATTCTGTATGGAGCGATAGAAATTGGAGTAGTTCCAGGTTGAACTTCTATCCCAAACTCAACTTCACGTATAGGAGGGAGTCCCGGAAGTTCTTCAGGGAATACGTCAGGAAAATCTCTTATTATGGGTATATCTTCAGGCTTTAGTTCCTTCTTAGATTCTAAGGCACACATAAGACTACTCTGACATTTAGATTTCATTAAGGTGATGCTTTCTCTACCTAGTCCACGGAGATATAATTTCTTTTTAGAACAATCTACCCATGCTTGATGTTCAGCTAGCCAATCTAGGCCAAGGATAAGGTCGAACTCATTAAAGGGTAAGACCATCAAATTGGCCGGAAAAGGAATTCCTTGGATTTTTAGGGGACAAGATCTACAGATCTTTTGGATTGCTACACTATCTCCTAATGGGTTTGACACAAGTATTTCGGAAGCAACATGATCACATTTTAAGGCGTATTTTTCAATCAAAGGTTCACTAATAAAGGAATGCGTGGAGCCTGGATCTATCAAAGCATAAACAAATTCAGAACCTAACTCCACCATACCTGCAATAACATTAGGGTCGTCTTCTTGTTCGCGGCCTCGAACGTGGTACATCTGGGCTGAGGTCTTTGGATTTCGGCCTCCTGAAGGAGCATTATTGTTGTGGGGCCTTCCGGAAGAACCAGACGGTGCTTGATTTATTCCCCTCCCTTTTACTGGAACGTTCTGGGAGGCTATAGAGGTAGGGGCTTGTGGATTTTTGGGGCATTGTCGGATGAAATGACCAGATTCTCCGCACAGGTAACAAGAACCTGACTGTTTACGACACTGTCCCAAATGTCTCTTTTGACAAAAATTACACAGAGGGATCTGAGAACTTTTGGCAGAGCCTCCTGTACTGTTTATTGAGGTCGTACGCGTAACAGTGGTCCCACCAGATGGAAATTGAGAGACATAATTAGAGTTAGGTAGCTGTTGATTGGCAGATGACCTTTGGTCCCACTGTCTTCCTCTTTTTTGAGATAGAGGAGGTTTGGAATCTTCTCGGAATCTTTTATCAGGTCGAGCTTGGTTTCCCTTCCTTCTTTCCGAGGCTCTTTGAGAAGCTTCAGTTGCAATGGCTCGATTCACCAGAATTTGAAAATCCTCGATTTCCAGAGCAACAAAAAGAGGACGTAATTCATCGCAGAGGCCATCTATGAACATTCTACATTTTTCTTTTTCAGTGTGGATGATATCAGTACCATATCTAGCGTACTTGCAGAAATCATGAATGTACTGCTCCACTGGCCTTCCTCCTTGCTTCAAATGGAGGAACTTTTTACGTCTTTCAGCGAGGTAATGCTCACTAATATACTTTTTACGAAACTCCTGGAGGAAAAATTCCCAGGTTACTTTATGTTCGGGTACAGTGAGAGTTACAGTGTGCCACCAGCTTTGTGTTTCATCTGCAATCAGGGCTAAGGCACACTCTAACTTATGCTCCTCGGGGCACTTTAGTTGCTTGTTGATTACTTTCAAAGTATTTTCTAGCCAATATTCTGCGATTTCAGGATTATCCAGATCTTGGCCAGTAAATGTATAAACTTGATAACGTTTTAGCTTATCTATTGGAGCTCGAGAGATCTGCTGAGCAGCTTCAGCAGATGAGGAAGGTGCTTCTTGTCGAAGAGACACCACTACTTGTTTTATCATGTCGGCCATAGACATCAAATAGTCTTGTTGAGCCGATAACATAGGTGGAAGATGGGGTGGATCATTCTGAGCCACTTGTTCGGTACTTGGTTCTGGCCTCACATTTTCCCCTCGAGTGGAAGAGGAATCATGTTCGGTCTCATTTGTTTCTTTCCTAATAGTAGGAGCGGTCATTTTGGTTCTAGACACACATAAGAATTAAATCGTGTAAGTTGCAAGTCACAAAATACATATTTAATCAACTCCTAAGTGGCACATGAAACATAGACTCGTTAACGAACGCCTGGTTAGTCCTAGAATCGACTAAACTCTAGTTCTGATACCACAAATGTAACACCCCCTTCCCGGCCTGGTAGAGAACCGGGTCGGAGAGCGCTATCGGAAACGATGCGGAGATCGGAGACATAAATTCAAAGTTCAAAAATCATTTCGTAATATTTTATTAATCTCTTTTAAGACTTAACACTTAACTTATTAACCACTTACTCAAATTGGGGTCAATTTTAAACTTTTTCAAACTTAGGGAACTAAATTGTAATTTTCACAAATTAAAGGTCTTTATCTAAAATTCGTGAAAATATACTGAAATTAAACTAACTAGTTATTAGCCTGTAAAACCTCATTACTATCGGAGGTTATTTATCTACCTGATTAGACGATGCAATATTTAGTGACTATTTTGTAAAATATTCAAATCTATTTCTTTTTATTATCTTACTAAAATTCTTTACATATTTAAATGAGCCTAACAACTTACAAAAATCTTAGAGTCCTTTCTAATCATTTTTATTAGAAAATTATTCGTATCTATCATTATTATTGTTCTAACATTTATTTAATAGGACTTTTCTAGATTACTAAAATAAAACCACATTATTAAATTACAAAACACAATTTATACAAAAGTTGGATCATATGCCACTTTACTAGGAGTTCATGAAAGATATCATACATATAAGGTAGAGATGTGACTTGCAACTGCACCACACGATCAAAGCTTGGAAATCTATCAGGGTCCTGAAAATGCATGAGACACGTATGTTAGGCTTACATAGCCCAGTGAGGTAGTCATGATAGTGAATTAACAATAATATGAGTGTCATGATTAAATATAAATTAATCTAACTTATTTGCATGCTTCTATAACAGTATAAGCATAACATGATCAGATATCCATATCACTGACATAATATAATATAATCATATATCTTATCATAAACATGTCATAGTATAACATATCGAACACATATTATATTGGTACCATTGGATACGCGGATTCCCTGTACACCATATCATAAATCATAAATGAGCCGTAGCCCTGAGCCGTAGCTCCATGTATCCCTTACACTTCCATCCTTTTATCTCCCACATATAGGCCGTAGCCCTGGACCGTAGTCCTCCCTTACATGATGAGCTCGAATATTCCTATGGCATGCCAATTGTATCCAACGTCCATAAATACACACAAATTCATATATTTCATGATTTTCAGATCATATCAAATAGCAAGATGAGCCGTAGCTCCATATCAGATAGTATTTCATATTATTTTCATATACATGTAGCATATTATAATCATTTTTAAGCATATCAAAATAATGCAGGGTACTTACCAGATGCAAATAAATTCATAATTAATGCAATAGGAAGGCACCGAGCCCACCCCTGACACGACTATACCCACATATCAGAACATAAAAAAATATCGGAATGACACCGTGTCACCCGAGACAAATGCATCTACACTCACCTTGACAGACCGGTGCTTTATTTTTATTTATTGGGCTTGAAGGTTGTTCTGAATCGACCTCGTGTACTACGATAAAAATTAATTAAAATAATAAGACAGTATTGAATATATATATAAATATTAATCAAACTTGATACCGAAACTTAAACTAACTAGAGATTTGAGCTTACCCCGTCGTCGGCAGAAATTCGATATTACTATATCGAAAATATCGAACTACCAATCAAACATTGGATCGTATCCTAATTTTTTTCTTCAAATTGCCGTGTATTTTCAACACTTCCCTCCCCCTATTTATACTAAAACTTGGCCGGCAAACACCCCCTCTTTTCTTTTCCTTTTTTTTCTTCATAAAATAATAATAATAAATTTTACTTACTACATAAAATAATAATAAATTTTTACTTACTCCATAAAATAATAATAAATTTTACTTACTACATAAAATAATAATAAATTTTTACTTACTCCATAAAATAATAATAAATTTTACTTACTACATAAAATAATAATAAATTTTTACTTACTCCATAAAATAATAATAAACCGAATAAAAAATTTCGAACCTAATTTCTACTAGACCGGTTTTTGGGATGTGACATAAAAGATATTCAAATATTATAAAAAATATTATTAAGATTATAAAAAATATGAAAAAAATCTATTTTTTAAAATATAAAATATAAAAGTTATAAAAGAATTTACGAAAATATAAAAAAAAATTATAATGTGAAATTATGAAAAACATAAAATCATTAAAAAATTTAGTTGATATAGGACATGTTTGGTAAATAGTGATTTGGGTAAAAATTAGAGGTTTGATGCATAATTAGTGGTTTGAGTGACTAGTTAAATTCGCTAATATTGTTGTTTGGCAACAGCGGATTGGGGTGAAACCGCTAATTTTGAAAAGCTCCTAATATGAGTTTTTTGATATTAGAGTTTTGATATTAAAGTTGTAAAGACTCTTTTACTCTTACTAATTACTAAAAATCTCCAAATAACCTAAATTAAATATTTTCTCACCTTATTTATAAGCTAATTCTATTTATTTTTTATTTTTATTATCGCATATTTATATGTGTGTTTAAATTTATTAATTAATTTAATTATATTAAAATAATTATATAAATAATAAAATAATATATAAATTATTCAAATATGTTTAGAAAAATTATATTGAAAATAATTTTTATAAATCTAATTAATATTAATTAGATACAAAATATTGATAACTAATAAACTATTCAAACAAATATTGAATATAATCATGTCCTTATATGTCATTTTGCTTGTTTTAATAATCTAACAGCTATTAGTTATCAGTTAATTTTACCAAACACTTTTATACAATCAGCTAATACAATCTCCTGATCAAATCAGCTAATGTAATGCGCTATTAACTAATATAATGCTCTATCAGCTATTCGCTAATTACTAAACAGAGCCATAATTTTCTTATTAACGAAGTTTGTATGTATAATCGAAGTTTGTGAAAAATACAATAACTACAATTGTCTCATCTTCTACTAAATATGTATGTATAATCGCATTCTGTGATTTTTTTTATGATTTTTAGTTTCAAATATTTTTTCTCCATGTTACACCAAAGACCGAAGTCTATTTAATAATTCTATATAAATAGTTTGTATGTACAACCGTTACATTTTGTATGTATAATCGAAGTCTGTGAAAAATATTTTTTTTAGAATTTTGTACAATTTTAAGTATTATTTCATTTTAAATAATTATAAATAATTACTTTTATATTTTTAAATAAAAATATTTATTTACAATTTTATATAATTTTAATTTATTTTTTATATTTTTAAAACTTTTATAGTTTTTTTTTTGAATTTTTAATGATCTTTATGGTTTTGTGGCTTGACACTAATATAACGAGTCATGTGTTACGGTCTCAAAAATTGTTTGTGAGTTAGTAGTCAATTATAACAGTTAACGTTACGAAATGGTTAAATTGAACGCAATATAAATTTTGAGGATTTGATTGATCACAATTTGAATTATAAATACTAAATTATGTGCAAAAATTCGATAAAGGCTAATTAATTTTTTAATTTTTCGTTAAAAACTAATTTGACCTTTAAACTTATTTTAAATTACTAACTAAGGGTTGTGATGACTTTTTAATGGTGACATTTAGATGATGTCACATATGTGATAGAAGTTTAAAAAAGCATTTTATACTTATTTTATAAAAATGATTTTTATATTTATTTAACTAAACGGGATGAATATAGTGAAGATTGTGAATCTCGAGATTAACGTGAGTGGTGAAACAAAAATAATTTCAATATTATAGGTTGCAGGAAGAAAATTATTATAGATTTCACAGTCACAAAAAATCGTATGGCGAAAATTAGTATATGAATTATGGATGAAAATAAGTGTAAAGAGAACAGTCGCCGTATTCGTCCTGTCCAATTGATATCTCCAATTTTAGTGGTCCATGTGTAATAATTAAGTCGTCAATATTACTTAACCGGCAGAATTTAATTTCGAGGGGAAAGAAAAGGGAAAAAAGATTGGATGTTAGAACGGGTCGGGTTGGGACAAGCACCCCGGTTTGAAAACATTTTATCCGAGGTGAGTTAAACTAGACTAATTTTGACTCAACTCGAAATTTCATTAACAGTGATAAACACGACTCGATTCGATTTTTTAAATAAAGTGTGAGTTTTAAAATGAAAATTGAAATAACTTGAATAACTCAAATTTTTTTAGTAATTAGTGAATTTATTTTTAAGTTCAATTCGAGTCCCTCAATTTTTTCTAACATATATACCGATGTAAAAATATGAAAAATATATGTCACATATGAAAAAATATAAAGGAATATATATGCATATCTTATATGAGTAGAGAAAGTTGTTTAAGTTATAATCAAATCTATTATAACATGATAAATAATTACAATTAAATTTACATAGGAACTCGAAAACTCGACTTGACTTGAACTCGACTCAAATTTTATAAACTTGAATAAAATTTGAGTTGTAAAATATTACGCATCAACTTAAATAACTCTAAATTTTTTGACCCTATTTAACTCGATCGAACGCTCACCCTGTTTAGTTTTTTTAACATAACTAGGGCTGTAAACGAACCGAACGTTCAGCGAACCGTTCGGCGGGGAGTTCGTTTATGTTCGTTTATTTATTAAACGAACGAACATGAACAAGATTTTTTGTTCGTCTAATTAAATGAACGAACACGAACAAAAGACTTGTTCGTTCATTTATGTTCGTGAACGTTCGGTAATCCGTTCGTTTATGCTCGTTCATTTATGTTCGTTCGTTTATGTTCGTTCAATTATGTTCGTTTATGTTCATTTAAATTTATTCACATATGTCTAGGGGTGTTCATTATTCGGTTAAACCGAACTTACCGACCGAACCAAAACAAAATTGGTTAATCTATTAGATAATTTTAGGTTTCGACTAATAATTAAGAGTTTTTTCAAATTTTAATTATCGATTAATTCGGTTTAAAAATCAGTTAATTAACTGAATTAATCGAACTAACCAAAAATATTAAATATTTAACAAATTATATATGTTCGTTCATGTTCGTTTATGTTCGTTTGTGTTCTTTAGTGTTTGTTTATGTTCGTTTACCATTTAAACGAACGAACATGAACGAACACGAACAAGCTACATTCCTTAATGAACGAACACGAACAAGAAATTTTGTGTTCGTTTATGTTCGTGTTCGTTCATTTGTTCGGTTAAAGTTAAACGAACGAACATGAACACACCCTCGTTCGTGTTCGTTCGGTTCGTTTACAGCCCTAAACATAAACCCTATTTACGAGAAATTATATTATGGGTGATTCCCACCACGTCATCCATGGAACAACCAATGAAAACCACCCATGACGTGGTGGGAACCACCCATGATATAATTTTGGCAAAATGACAAAAGATGCCCCCAACGTTTGCATGTTTTGTCATTTGGCCCCATATTCTTTTTTTTTGGTCCAAAGATGCCCCCAACGTTTATTTTTTTTGTCATTTGACCCCCTATTCTTTTTTTTGGTCCAAATATACCCCCAACGTTTTATTCGTAGTCTAAATATGCCCCCAACGTTTCAATTTGGTCCAAATATGGCCCTGTTAGATGGAAACTGTCAGACAACTGACGTTCAACAGCTGATGCTGACTGGACTTGCCGCGTATTAAGATCTGCTGATGCCACGTCAAAATTTTTTTATAAGCTGTTGACCGTCAGTTGATTGACAGTTTACATTCAGCAGGGGCATATTTGGACTATGAATGAAACGTTGGGGGCATATTTGGACCAAAAGAAAGAATAGGGGGCCAAATGACAAAAAAAACAAACGTTGGGGGCATCTTTGGACCAAAAAAAAGAATAGGGGGCCAAATGACCAAACATGCAAACGTTGGGGGCATCTTTTGTCATTTTGCCTATAATTTTTCCCTATTTACCTTTGGCAAGCCGAATATTGTGATTCCACGAATGTATATGGGGGCTTTCTGGTAATTACAGGAACTCTGATTTTTGACTGATCCTTATCCTCAGGCCCTACTTTTACTATATATTTAGAAAACGACGCGTTTAAGCTCTCTCTTTGTCTTCCCTCATCGCATCGAGGACTCTAGGGTTTTTCACCTTCGCCTTCTTCTTCGCCCCCTCCTCTGAAATTTCATCGTAAGCTTATTTTATTCATTCAATTTCTTAAGTTTTGTTTCAATTTGAATTATCCGGCTTTAGCTTGTTTGGTTTCTTCATTATTTATCCATAGATCTGAAATTGAGCTTTTAGATTTGAGTTTGCTGCTTTTTATTTTAATTGTTTTGCATGCATATTACTTATTTTTTATGCTTCACTTTTTTGTAATTGTAATTTAAAGATGTATTTTAGAATTGCGTTGTTTGAAATTGAAATCTGAAAAAAAAATTATAGGTTTTCAAAAAAAATATTGCCAAAATTCTATTGCATTACAATGCTGTAAGCCTGTAATCTTAAAATCAATTACGATTATGGTCTCTACCATAGTAACCTTTTAAGATGTCTTGATCTTGAGTTATACTTTTGATTATTCATTGCAAGGACTAGGTTACTATTATGTAAAACTGTGTGACTGTACTTTCGAGTTCTTATGGAATTAATTACTACAGGGAAAGAAATTATGCCGAGGTATGATGACCGTCGCGGTGGCACTCGTTTGTATGTTGGTCATTTGTCTTCAAGAACAAGATCACGTGATCTCGAGGACATGTTTAGCAGATATGGGAGGTAATCCAGTCTTTTGTCATGTAGAATATATATATATATATATTTGTAAATTTTGTAATTGTTGCATATAGCTGATTGGTTTAATGGTTGCATGTCCCTTAGTCAACTTATTTCAAGTGTTTTGTTTTATTTTCCTCTGCTTTGGTGTTGCATTTCCCCCCTGTTGTATTGATGGCCATTCGGATAGGTTCAAGTGTTTAATGGTTGCATGTCCCTTAGTCAACTTATTTCAAGTGTTTTGTTTTATTTTCCTCTGTTTTGGTGTTGCATTTCCCCCCTGTTGTATTGATGACCATTCGGATAGGTTCAGGGTGGGATAGAATAGATCCCTTGTCAAGCCCTATTGTAGTGCTCGACATCTGGTCTTTCTTATATGAGTGAGAATGTTGTGACCCTCCACGAGTCTCTATGGTTAACTTGAATGATCTTGTTGAAGGTCTGTTGGCTTTTGCCTAACCTGGAGGTCAATGGTGAGAGGGTGACCTTGGTGGATTTGGCGAGTATTTCTATAGTGTTATTCGTGTTTTTAGCGAAATGGCAACAATCTCAAAAAGTGGTGTTTTTGGTTCATCTGTGAGGGGCAAACTATCAACCCTTTGATAATTGTGTCATGATGGCCTTACTGTTTCTGGCACCCATTTACGCAGAGTACGTGATGTGGATATGAAGCGCGACTATGCATTCGTTGTATGTATTTCTCACTCTTTTATTTAATCCAAAAGCATGATTCTTATCTATATTTTTCACTATTTGTAGTAATCATGATTATTTTTGCTTTGAACCTTTTTTTTTCCTTTGTCTATGTTTGTATATTGTTGGCATCCTTGTTTATAGGAATTCGGCGATCCTAGAGACGCTGATGATGCAAGATATGCTTTGGATGGTCGAGACTTGGATGGAAGCCGAATTGTTGTTGAATTTGCCAAAGGAGTAAGTTTTCTGCTGACTTTTTCACATACCAGAGATTTTGAGCTTTCAAAGGCCTGATCATATAGTGTCGAAAAGAATCCTTTTGCTTAACTACCCAATAGAATATCATTATTTGCTGCTTGGTTTTTGCATTGAAGTTGGAATAATTTTTCAAGTTTCATTTTGGAGGTTATGCTAGCATGCGTCTTTTTTTCTTGTTTTCAATTTGTCTATTATCATTATTGTTTAAATGCTCGATCTGATTGGACTTGCAATTTAGGTGCCACGTGGTTCAGGTGGATCTCGAGATAACCCTGGAAGAGATGGTCCCACTCCTGGGTCAGGACGCTGCTTCAACTGTGGAATTGATGGTCATTGGGCTCGTGATTGCAAAGCTGGGGATTGGAAGAATAAGTGTTACCGCTGCGGGGAACGAGGCCACATAGAAAGAAATTGTCAAAACAGTCCCAAGAAATTAAGGTTGTCTCCTTCTCCCTTTTGTCCATTTTTCTTATTTCAACTGCTTTTATCGGTTAAACACTTAAATCTTCCATGTACTTACTTTGAAAACAACTATTTTGATGCCAGCCGAAGACCACGCAGTTACTCACGCTCACCTAGCCCCTACCGCGGCAGAAGCAGAAGCCGCAGTTACAGCAGGGGACGCAGTGACAGGTTTGTGATTAGCTTTCAATGCAAATTACCTTTGACATTTTGCTTTAGTGTTGCCTCGGGTAACACTCCAATTTGTTATTTACTACTATTTTTTTGTTGGTTTACTATTACATTCTAAAACAGAATTAAATACTTGCGATTTTTTCATTGAAGTGCCTATGCAAATCAAAAGAATTGAGCAAGATTTGATCTGCAATTCACTTCCGGTTTTCTTTATACTGAATATTGGCCTTTCTGCAGTAGATCAAGATCACCTGTTAAGAGAGACCGAAGTTATAAGCGTGAAGATAGGAGATCAAGGAGCCCTAAGCGCCACAGGGGATCTCCATCCCCATCTCGAGGGAGGAAGCATAGTCCGGCACCTGAGGAAAGAAGGCCACAAGAGAGAGGTAGACCTTCTCCAAGGGATCGTCAGCAAACCAATGGTTCAGATTACAGTGCAAGTCCAAGGGGAAGGAGCGGAAACCCTGAAGCTGAAGCTGGTGTGGAGGACAGGGCTCTTAAGAACTCCACAAAGGAAAATGGCCAGAGCCGAAGCCCTAGTCCTCCGCCAAGGGATGATCAAAGCCCTGTTTATGATGATGAAGATCGCCATGCTTCCGCTAGACGTAGTGAATCAAATTAAGGCAAGCGGTTGTTTTAATTGGTACGTTTTAGTGACAATCTATGCTTTTTTGAAAGAACTTTGGATTTTATTTTATATATTGATGGATGACTTGTTTTCTTGAATATTTTAAGCTCGCCTGGTAAAATACATTTTAGCGACAGTTGATACTTCAAACATTTGCAGGTGCTCAAAATATTCAGTTCTTAGACATTTCTTAATCTGTATTTGTTGAAATTAATTTGCACCAACAATCTTAAGATTTTTCAATGATATCGATAGCTAGCTCAATACTGGTCTACCGGCCAGGATAAACTACTAGTTTAATGATAATCAGCCGGCCAAATTTAAATGGAGGACTTCTACGATAAGTTGTTTGCCTTTTTGGTGGGAACTGGTGAGAAGATTAGTACTTTTGCTATTAAACTATAATGAAAGCATTCTTAAAGATGTTTGATATTTTCTACATAATTACCGTTAAATTAGCTAATCTTTTAAACAAAGAGAGCGCACGTGGTACCTTGGTTTCACATCTGAAATTAAAGGAACGAACTGTTTGTTCGTTTACATTTTTACAGATAGATGACATTAAACGTATCTAATAAGATAAAATTCCATTTTATTATATATATAAAAAAACAAGTATTTGTTTCAAATAATTTTTTTTTTTTGTAACTGATTATCCAGAGATCATGATCAATGTCAAGATGGTTTTTTTTATTTTTTATTTTGGGTTAAAGGGGTATTTTTAGGATCAGCTGTGTGAACCGGTAAGTAGCAAAATGCAGCCTTTTTTTATGAAACTCGCATATGGCTTGATTGCAAAATCGAATTATTTATGGGCTCAAGTGTTGCACTTCAAGTATAAATGTGTTGATCGTGTGCCTTGTTCCTTACCGCGTAGTGGCTGTTTGCATCTTTGAAGAGGTATGGTGATGGTTTGGGATAATGTGGTGATGGTTTGGGATAATGTGAGAGCTAACTTGATTTGAAATGTGGGTAATGGTGAAACTATTGATTTCTAGGATGATCCGTGGCTTGCGAATCTAGGAAAACTACGAGATTGGATCCAACCTGGGTTGCATCCTCCTTTTCGGCTGACACCTTTGATAGTAATGGTTGACAATGGTGGTTCTTGGAGATGGGATTGCTTTGAATCCATTCTGCCATTGACGGTAAAGCTACATATTGCGGCGGTTCTTCCTCCCACGACTGTTGCACCAAAGAATACAATGGGTTGGTTGGGTACTGAGACCCTGAATTCGGTAAAAAATCAATTATGCTCTTAAATTCAATTAAAATAATCAATTCAACCTCTTATGTCATGTCATCATCCCATGTGTACTGTCACGTCAGCACCGTGGACTGTCACATCAGCATCGTGGACTGTCACATCAGCATCGTGGACTGTCACGTCAATACCGTAACGATCAACGTCGATCAAGGGTCAATTTGATCGATTTCGCGGACTGAGGTGCCACATTGAGTGTATTTTTCAGCGAGAGGCAAAATTAATTATTTGGGTCGAACTCAGAGGCAAAGATACCCCTTTAACCCTCTTTTTTTTTTGTAACATCGTAGCACTTTGGCTTTTGGCATGGAAAACTATCCTTGGCGGGAGATGAAAAAAACGAGGGGGTAGAAACAAACCAGGCGTGATCCAAAGGAACTTGTTGAGTGCTACAAGGAGCGTTTCATGGTAATAAGCTAAAACAGTAACAAACGTTGTATAAAATAGGGGCTTCAATGTTCGAGAAATCGAGACGTGGGCACTACCGCACTAGTATTCTCATGCTTTATAGTTTTTGAGAAGACCCGGTTCAAATCCCCCATCCCCCCATAACAAAAAATGCAAAATGAACATGTTGCAACAGATGAAGAATGAAATGATTAATCGTGTGCGGATGAGAACTGACCTTAGAATTTACTTCCTTCCTAAAGCTTTTGCCAGTGGAACGGAGAATCATCTATTGCTACTGTATTCGACAGAATACAGGACCTACCATCAGGAACCGAAACAGGAAATGAATCTGCTCATACCCTGTGAAAGCATAAGCCTGCTGCGTGCTGACTGCACTTTTGTTGCTCTAACTCTCATTTTTTTTCTGGAAATTCCATGCCTGACGATATTCGGAATATGACCCTACAAAAACCCTCCAAATACATGAAAAATTTGGAAAGAAAAAAAACTTAAACATACCCGTATCCGACACCACACCCGAATCCAAGTAACATAGGATTGAAGAATATTCAGCAACTTTGAGAGTTCTCAAACATCAATCTCATAATCTATTCATCATCATAAAACTGAGTTCACAAAAGGACAAGATATAACAGGGCTAGAAAATGCATTATATATAGAGTGCTTTGAATATTTCACTTGTGTATAAGCTGTGAGCAGCCACTTGACTAGTAATTGGCATTTACAATAGAATAGCTTAGTAAGAGTTCCTCAATCTCACATTGCAGTAGCAAATTACAGAGTAAAATGTGTTAATGTGGGGACTCGACTTGCTTAAAGCAGCGAGCATCCTCCATGAAATTTAAGACATAAGACCATGAATATATGGATACTATCCTCACCAAACAGCCCAATCTGAAAGGAAATTCCAACATGTGTGAACTTCAAAAGGCGAAGACTTCATCATTAATCCAGTGAAATAAAGATGGCAGCTTCAATGTGTGAAAAAATATTCATCAAAAAGGGCATGAAGTAGCAAGAGAGATCAGCTACAAACAGTCTGCAACAAAAAATGCAAGCCGCTACAACCTGGCAGGTCTTCTAAGTTCTAACTACTTTAGCAATACTTTCCCTATCTTCTCTATATACACGGCTAATGACATCACCGAGAGCCCAGCTGAAAGATAAAGAAAAACAACACCAAAAGCAACTAAGATCCCACTTTCTCCGACACTGCAAAAAGAGGGAGAAAAGCGGAAAGTAAGTGAACAGTTAGATACTGCAACCAGGCTTGGTTGACATTTATCATTTTCATGTCTGAGAAGGAAGAAATTTAATAAACCTGTTATCTCGTGTAGCAAGAAGGATGGTTAGTGCAACCATCTGCGTGGCAGTTTTCCACTTCCCCAGCTTATTTACGGCAACAGCCTGATTCGTGTATCAAACTAAAGAAATAAGCTATAGGCAAAACTCAAGCATTTCCTACTTCAATGTAGAAGTAAAATAGAAAGTTGCTCGCCATCCAAGGGAGAAAAACATACCTCTGAAATCTTACTACTCTGAGAAGCAGCCCATTCCCTAACAGCAGACATAGTTATCTACAAACAAAATAGCAACTATTTATAAGAGATTTATAAGTAATTCATACATGTCTAGAACAGCATCAGCTACCATTCCCTAACAGCAGACATAGTTATCTACAAACAAAATAGCAACTATTTATAAGAGATTTATAAGTAATTCATACATGTCTAGAACAGCATCAGCTATGGTATATTACCTCCCTTCCAATAATGGCTATTGACGGTACATTCAGTAACCATGGCGCTTGCCCAAACACGGCAATGTTCAAAGGCTTTGAACATAGTAAAACAAGTGTAGCAGCAACCATAAGCTGCATTAAACAGGCATGGGATCAGATGAAATGCTCACTGGTTCAGACAAGTCACTACAATGACTTCAGCCATTAAACTCTATCTAATAAATAACTTAAACATTCGGAAAATAAAAAACTACTCACCTTGTCAGCAATTGGATCCAAAAGGGCACCAAAGGCAGAACATAACTTCATCTGAAAGTAATGATAAAGATTTTACTCGGATAAATTGTAAAGAGTAACTAGACTCTTATAAAATGAGAGGAAAAAGAAAAGGTTTCCATAGAATTTTGAGAAGGATGGCGATTGAAGGCATACTTTTCGAGCAAGGTACCCATCAAGCCAATCAGTTATAGCAGCAGCCATAAATATACTAGTAGTAGCAGTCCTTCCCCACCAACTATCGACGGAAAAGGCTAAAAATAATAATGAAAACCATTTTTGTTAGTCTCAGTGAACACAGTTGTCGCATCGGCAACACAATTAACAATTGCCACTAAGAATTCAGAAGTACATCGACCATACAACTGATAATAATCCATAGATTTCTTTAAACCAGCTAAACCATATCACATTGCAACCAATCATCATTGGTTGTCGTAATTCACATGAGCAGAGTTATCAAACACAAAATAAAGCTACAATTTCCAAGGGACATCAAAATTACAGACAAAAATACCCGGCATGCTCATAATTAATGAGCCAATACATGAAAATAGCAAACAGAACAGCTGACATAAACATACACATGATGGTTAAGCATGTTATGTCTTAAACATGTGATCTAAACATACAATTAATCCATACCAAAGCAAACGAAAATCCTCGGAGAACTTCATATTTCAACCAAACTAAACAGATCAAAAATTGAAGGTCCAAACAGTGGTGAAAACAACAAATCCTAATTGCATTGCCTTAAAACTTGAAATGCCATTGTCAAATCATCATCATTTCTACTAAAAATTTCAAATTAAATTCAACGAGCAAGTGATGAATAAAAAAATCGATATCTAAAATCGCAACGCACAAAAATTCAGCTAAAATATTGCTATTTATTAAATTCAAGAAAAAGAAACTGAACTGAAAATCAGCACCGGCACGGCGGCGACGCGGCCGAGTGTTAAAACAGTAGGCAAAGTTAAAATTTTGGAAGAAGAGTGGTTAGAATAAGCGAATCTAGGCTGGTGTGGTAGTTGCTGTTGCATCAAAGGCTCCGATTCCATATCCCCGAAAATGTCGGAATACCCGGAACCCGACCCGTTACAGATTCCTTTATCGTTTGTTTAGAAGAGGGAGAGAAGCGCTTGGGGAAACGCAACGCAGATCTAGTAAAAGTAAGGAGGTTTTTATGGGGAAGGTAAGGGATGCTAAATTGAACCTAGGGTTAAAAGGGAAGCTACAATGCGCCGGGATACGTGGAGAGAGGATGGAGCCCGGGTGGTGGTGGTGGTTATGGTTTGGACTTCCCATTTACATCATCCACAAAGTTTTTGGTTGGGGGTAAAATTGGAAAACCATTTAAATAACTATGTTATTTAAGTTAAATGGTTTAGATTTAAGATAGGTAAACTACACCAGTACTCAACAAATTATTATTTCTTTTTTATTTTGGTCATCAATTTTTTTAATAAAATTGTCATTAATATTGTATATTTTTATGTTTTGGTCCCCATCGTTGAAAAATTAACAGTGATACTGATGTGGATTTATTTTTTAAGGTAAATTACACAAATAATTAGAACTATTATTTCTTTCTTGTTTTGGTTACCGAATAATTTTGTTAGAAAGAATCGACTGCTGACGGTGATTTATTTTCTATTATTTTATTATTTTTTCTCTCCTCCACATATTATTTTTCTTTATATGTATTCAACCAATCAAGTAATGCTATTATTTGATCCTTGGACCTCTTGTGTGAGGGTTCAAGTGCTTAACCACTAATCTAAATATTATTCTTGAAAAAATTTCAACAAAAAACTATATTTAAGTTATACTAATTTATCAATACAAAATAAAATGAGATTGACACGAGAAAAGGGATTTAAATCCATGTCCTCGTAGGACTGATTAAGTTAAAAAAGTATTTTGTTAAAATTTAATTAGTCCCACGAGGAAATGGGTCTGAATCCTTCATGCTAAGCTTAGCTTAGGGTAAACTACAGTAATAAAGCTTAACTTAGGGTTAAGCTTGTGGACCCTCTTGCTAAAGGTTTAAGGATTAAATCCCACAAGGATAAATGAGCTTTGTTATAATTTTTTTTTCTTTTTTTTAAATAAGATGGTGACATGTGGCATCACTTTATTAGTTGAATAAAATTAAAAAAAAATAATATGTGGAGGAGAAAGAAAATAATAAAAATAATAATGAAATAAACAGTTTTGCTAAAAATAGTTCTTTAACTAAAACATGAAAGAAATAAAAGTTTTGTGACTATTAGTGTTGTTTACCTTAAAAAATAAATACACACCAACATCGTTGTTAATTTTTTAACAGTCGGTGACTAAAATAAAAAAATATAACGTTGGTGACGATTTTATCAAAAATTCAATTGATAATCAAAACATAAAAGAAATAATAGTTCGGCGACTACTGGTGTAGTTTACCTTTAAAATATACAAATCAGATTATTTAAACAATTTAAATGATTAGTTATAATTTAACCTTATCATTTAGGTGCAATTTTTTATTAAATTAAAAATTGATGAATCTTTTGCCTTCTATTATTTGGTCAAGAAACTTCTTCATTATTTTGCGTATGTTTTATGAGTGCTTATGTTAAACTATACAAAAAAAATAAGTAAATTGCTTTTGAAAAGAACAATATAAAAGTGCTTTTGAAAAATGTTGTTAGATTGTTTAGTTTAAAGCAAGAGTGTTCAGTGTTACGATCAAACGATGCTTTTAAGTAAATAAAATGATTATGTTTGACAATTAGCTGATAACATATTACATTAGCTGGTAGTTGACACAGCTGATAGCAATAGTTGATTTGACTAACGGATTGCATTAGCTGATAGTTGTTTGATTATTTGAACAAGCAAAATAACATATAATGACATGATTATATCCAATACTCGTTTTTATAATTTACTCTTAGTTATTAGAATAATATTTTGTATTTATTAATAATAATTAGATTACGAAACATAATGTTTTAAATATAATTACTAAGTATATATGAAATATGTATATATTAATTTTTCATTTGTGAAAATATGTTTAGTATAATTTTATTATTAGTTATTAAATTTATATGTATATATTAATTTCTTATTTATGAAACATATATTTTTAATTTTTTTAGTTGTTCAAATGTATGCTATTTAGAGTAGTTTTTTGTAATTGTCAAGGATATAATAGTCTTTACAATTCTTTTATCTAAATCTCTAACTCAAAAGGCTCATTTTAAGAGTTTTTTCAAATTGAGGGGTTCACCCAATCCACTATTACAATCCTTTGTTTACCAAACATCTAAATTATCGATTTTTGACTTGTCAAACATCTAAAAATGATTCAAACTTCTTTTTTTGCTCAAAAAGTTGTTTACCAAACAACTCCAATGTCTATTTTAGACAATCCTTTTGAAAATATAAAAGGATTGGTGATGTAAACAATGATATGTGAGTAATTTTATTCAAAAATACTTTTGAAAAAGCTAAAAGCTAGAAATTTAAGATCTTGAAAAACACTTTTGACCTGAAAAGCGACATATTATACATTATTTTTGGTTCCAAAAGTAATTTTGACTAAGGAAATTAGTTTGAAATGCAATGAACAACATACTCATTTCAGATGCCTTCTAAAAAAAGTAATGGAATAACAATTGGCAAAATGACAAAAGATGCCCCTAACGTTAGCTTCCTATTTTTTTTAACAAACAACCCCCAACATTTTTAATTAGGTCTAAATATGCCCCTATTGGATGGAAACTGCCAGTCAATTGCTGATTCTTACTGGACTTGCCACGCATTAAGATTTGTTAACGTGGCATATGCCATGTTGGATTTTTTACAAATATTTTGTTATACTCTTCTTTATGATAACACGTGGCTGACTATCATGCTGACACGTGGCCGAAACGGATGATGACACGTGGCGAATATGATGTTGACACATGACAAATATGATGCTGACACGTTAGCATATCTTAACACGTGGCAAGTCAAGTCAACATTAGCCGTTGACTGACAGTTTCCATCCAACATGGTCATATTTAGACCAAATTAAAACGTTAGAGGTAATTTGCTCTAGAAAAAAAATAGGGGGACAAATGACAAAATATGCAAGCGTTGGGGTATCTTTTGACATTTTGGCATAGCAATTTGTTTATAACAAAGATTTAAAGATGCGTGAACTCAAAAGAAAATAATGTTTTTCTTAGAATATTTAAGTTCGATCAATTTTTATATGCAAAATGTGTATATATAAGTAAAAAGAGAAAACAATATTTTACAAAATAAAATTAATATTGAAAATATAGGGTAAATTATATAAATGATCACCTAATTATGAGGTTGGTGTAAATATGACCATTATACTTTTATTTTTGGCAAATATATCACTAAACTATTTAATTGGTTTCAATATGGCCACCAATCGTTAAAAAGTAACGGAGACATTGACGAGGCTGTTAAATAAATTGGTATAATTACAAATTTGGTCCCCATTATTTACACAATATATCAATTTGTTCTTAATTTTAATTTAATAAAATAAATTAATTATTATATTCGGTAGTGACACGTGTCACCACCTTATTGGAGGACTTTGATATATGACTTATATGGTTGTTAATGCCCAGAAAAATTAAAGGAAATAAAATGGCCCTGGGAGAATTCAAACCAGGGTCCTTAAAGCACAAGTGGTGTGTGCTTACCACTAAGCCAAGTATATTTCTATGACTTAAAGTACATCGTTTAGTATATGCCTTCTATGGTTATTAATGCTTGGAAAAAGGAAATGTGATTTTAGGAATTTCGAACATGACATACTTATGATGTATAAAAATTTTAGAATTATATTAAATTTATTTATAGAATCTAAACTCACGAACATAATATAATTTTGAATTATGTTCGTGAGTTTGGATTCGCTAAATGAATTTGATATATTTATTTATTTTAAATCGTGCACTAACTATAATTTAAAATATATACAAAATATTGTCAACATTAATTTAATTATTAGATTTATTTAATTGGGTTAGATGTTTTTATGCATCATAAGTATGTCATGTTCGAAATTTCTAAAACCACATTTTTTTCCTTTTTCCAAGCATTAATAACTATATAACACATATACTAAATGTTGTACTTTAAGTTATAGAAATATACTTAGCTTAGTGGTAAGCACACACCACTTGTGCTTTAAGGAATTTTTTTATCATAACCAAGCAACTTCATTAAAACATAAAGGATAACAACGTGCAAGAAGCATTTGGGTAAAGGTATCCCTCATGCTCATGCAAACATCAAACAACGAAAAGGGAAAGACATGAAACCCTAGCAACGGAGGGGCTGACATAGCAAGCCCTGAGACCGACAAACAACCATCGAATGGCAACAACAAGCAAACCCGTGAGACCTTCAGTGAGGTTCCAAACTGGGAAAACACAACTGAAAACAGAATGGTGAAAAATACTAGCCAACCGTGACGCTTGCCAGGAGATGACGACCCGAAATCCTAGTGAGAGCTCTGTCCGGAGACAAGGTCCCTTAAACTCAGTCCAGGGTCTTGTCAATTGGGACGGGGAGGGCATCTGACTTAGCAACGGAAGGCGAGAGAGGTGCAGGAGATTCGAACATTCCTTGCACCATGGACGTGGCCAACTCAATGAAGAGCCTGAAAAGGAGGTGACCAATAACAAATCCTGAGCAGTGGAAGGAAAAATTCTCGTAGCCATCATTCGAACCTTCCAAACTATGAAGATGGTCGGGATAAAGGTGATCATTTTTGTTGTGGATGCCCCAGCAAAGAGACATTCGAAAGCGAGCGTTGGTGAATGGTGATTCGCCCAAAACCCCACAAAGAACTGGCTCGTAGCCCCTTCAAGAGTTATGCCATTTCTTCCCCCTTCGATTTGTCATAGACCAAAAGTTGTCCCATTAGCAGCAAGGCACCGTAATACCGAACCAACACGAAAACTAGGCAGAACAAAGCCTTGTTCACCACCCCCAAAAACACGCCGCCCCAGGTGGAGAAGTCAACTATGGCTATTAAGGAGGACAATGTTTTGCAGGGGAAACCAACAGGCTTATCATAAGAATGATGGAACATACCAAAAGGGCAAAGGATAAAAACTATCCCTAAAAGGGTGGGAAATATTGCATAGACAAGCACCAAAAGGGAAAAAAATCCCATAATGGCATGCTTTTTGCGTGAAACCAAGGGAAATTGCAGCTAACGTAGCGTGCACGATAGCCAAGCTTGTTCACACCCTACTAGCCAAAGACCAAATTGCCCTTTTCTGACTTGCCCTTTCCTAAGAGGTCTCCGGGACAATAAATCCTATCGACGACGGCGATAACTAGCGTTGAAATCGGTGATAAAGATGGAGGCCGCGAGAACCATCCTGACCACCACCTTGGCTTCGAACTCCCCTGCCACATCTTTCTTTGTGAATTCCCGATGACATTCCTGCTAACAGGGACAAGAAAACTCCGAACTCTTGGAACTAAGAGTAGAAACGGCAGTGACCACCCGCGATAATCGAAACAAAGAAACCGGCAGCGACCAACATCGATAGCCTTGGTTGTGCGCCGTTTAACTGCCTTCAGCTGCCCTTCTTCTCCTTCCAAGGTAAGGCCACAACTGATGTTGAAAGGATTGAGACTTGCTGAAGAAAACCGCCGCTTTTCGCTTCACCCGGAAAAACTATCCGTTAAACTCAAGTCCCACGATGTTGCAGCCGTCAAAGTCGTCGGGGAACCGTGGTGCGAACCTGTAGGGAGACCCAAGCAACAGGAACCAAGAACCAATCAACAACCGCCGTGCCATGATCAAATTGGACTGTCGAAAACCCAAGAATAATGGAGATTTTTCGGCGAGGAAGAGAAAACGCCGAAGGAGACTCGCTCATCCTATCAGTTACGCTGAAGAATTTTATCTTCAAAGTCCCTAATCCACTACAAACTTGTTGCAAGGTGAGGTCGTGTGCTTTAAGGACTTTGGTTCAAATCCTCCCATGGCCATTTTATCTCTTTTTTTTTTTTAGCATTGACAACCATATAAGTCATATATTAAAGGTTGTACACATATCATAAAAACATAATTGGCACACTGGTAAGTATGCCCCACTTGCTCTCCAAAGACCTATGTTCAAGTTTCCACATGGACATCTCTCCAAAGCCCCACGTGTCATCACTTGATTGGAGGGAAAATAAATTAAATTAAAATAATTAAAGTCTCCAGTTAAGGTCACGTGTCACCACCGAATATAATAATTAATTTATTTTATTAAATTAAAATTAGGACCAATTTGATATATTGTGTAAATAACGGGGACCAAATGTGTAATTATACTAGTTTATTTAACAGCCATGTCAGTGTCTCCGTTACTTTTTAATGGTTGGTGGCCATATTAGAACCAATTAAATAGTATAGTGCTATATTTACCAAAATTGAAAGTATAGTGGTCATATTGACACCAATCCTATAATTAGATGGCCATTTATGTAGTTTACCAAAAAATATATAATAAATTTTATTTCAGTAATTAAATTACAACATTTAAAAAAACATCTATAATTAAATACATAATTAAATGATGTGAGATGTTTTACTTAGGGGTGCACAAAATTAGATTTGGTTAACCGTTAGTAAATTATTTTGGTTAATCGATAAATTTAAATCGCTCAATTTTTAATCTTAAACTATATCAATTAAATTGAATAACCGATTGACCAGTTAATCGGAATACTCGATTCGGTTCAAATATATATTTCTACTTTGTTTATTGAAAATATTAAACTTAATATCATTATAAAAAATTATATAACTTTTAAAAATTCGTACATGATATCAATATATTTTTCAATACTATCAAGTTAATATTCATAAAAATCTAGCAACCATGACATATAATAAAAACAACCGTTAGATATCATACACTAACATTATACAATAAAAACTCGTAGCGAAATTAACAATTTCCACTTCTCTACTAGGATATAAATTAGTAGATCTTATTATATATATATATATGTATATATTATTTTTTAGGAATAATATATTATTATATCGAAAACGAATTTTTCTGTTAAAATATTAAATTTTCAAATAATTCTTTTCGAGTTTCAGATTCTATTTTTTTGCACAACCCTAATTTTACTCTTATATATTCATTGAATTGAACTACATATAGCAATTCGCCACGTTATTATTGCAAGCTATAAGAAAAGTGAGAAATAGCAATATAGAAGTTAAAGAAAAATCAGAAATAAAATGTAGATATAACTTATCGTGACTTCAGTCCTAAAAAGATGTATACACCATATAAAACATAAATAAGACAATATAATATCTTTGTTATACCTACGTTAAAGCCTCCGAAATCTACAGTCTTTAAAAAAAGCATCTATGCCTCTGAAAGCTCTAAGTCCCCACACCATTCTTCAGCATGCGAGAAATTGTAGCTTCTTAAGTTCTTATTTTCAGATCATTTCACATGCTCAGCTATCGTGTTTCGACATGATATTTATCAAGTTTGCATGACCTTGCCAGCTGAGCTTTTAGTATGCCAGTCAAGCTACCACCTATCAGTCCATTAATAGTTAGGGTAAATTATATAAATGGTCCATCGACTATGTTCTAATTATCTTTTGCGTTCCCCGACTATCAGAAGTTACAAACTGGTCCTCCGACTTAGAAAAAGCAACAAATTGGTCCGACGCGTTAAAAATTTAACGGCTGATGACGTAACAGTTAATATAAATTGATATAATTAGTCCTCAAACTCTATATTTATTTAAATTTGACCCTAATTCTAAAAATTAACCCTTTTTTTCTTTAGTTGAATCATTCTTATAACTTCCTGATCTTCCTCTTTACCACCACAATCAACCCATTCTCCATCACTGCCTTAAAAGTCGATATCAACTTGTTGTTCCTGAGCACTTGAGTCACCATCTTCATCAAATCTCTAGATTTAGTTTCATTTGGATCAACTCTCAAAATGATTTCTCCACATTTTTGCGGTTTCGTTTTGAAGAGCAATGGAAGTTGGGAACAATAAAAATTAGATCTTTACAGGTTTTCGCTTCAAAAAAATAGAGGAATTTCAAAGAAATTAAAAAGTTCATTAAAATTCTATAAAAATAATCTCATCCACCGAAAATCCAAATAAGAAAACACTAAAAGAATAAAAAGTCAAATTACAGAAAAATTATAGAGCAATTCCAGTTCATGTTTTTTTATGTAAATTACCGGTGGTAGCAGCAAATTGAAGACAATAGAGATTAAAACAATACATTAAATAATAGGAAAAAAAAGAATGAAAATGGGAAAGATTATAGGTTGATAGAAAATATTATCTCACGAACAACGGAAAAGGTGTTTAAAAATATTTGGTTAAGGTCGGTGTACAAGAGAGTGATGGAGAATGGGTCGACGGTGGTGGTGAAGAGGACGAGGGAGTTATAGGAGGAATTAAATTGAAGTAATTTTGAAATATTAAAGGTTAATTTTTTAGAATTAGTATCAAATTAAAATAAAATAGAAAAGTTGAGGGTCAAAATTGTTATTATGTCAAATTTATAAACGGACACGTCATCAGCCGTTAAGTTTTTAACGACGTTGGATCAATTTGTTACTTTTTTTTAAGTCGAGGGACCAGTTTGTAACTTTTGATAGTCAAGGGACGCAAAAGATAATTAGAGCATAGTCGAGGGACCTTTTATGTAGTTTACCCTAATAGTTATCACTGGGTCTGACATGGTCTCATCAAGCATCACTCCATTTACAACTAAGGGTGATAATGAACTTGACCAGCTCGTGAGCTACTTGGACTCGACTCGGTTAAAGTTCGGTCAAAGCTCGGTTCGAGTGAGCTCGACTCGGGCTCGAGTTCGGCTCGAGACCTTAACAAGTAGAGCCGAGCCGACCGAAGCTCGACTCGAAAAGCTCGTGAACATGCTCAGAATAATTATATATATGCTGCATATTCACTAAAAGTAACATGTTTAGCAAAAGAAAAGCAATAAAGGAAAAATTCACTAAAAGCAAATTAACTAAAATAAAAAGGATTTTTTTCTTAGTTGGTTGTTGTTTGATTTTGTATTTTCTTTGATTACATGTTTGTATTGTAAGAATATTTTTTTGGTTATTTGGATTAATCTAATTTTTGGGTACTCTTTTCTCTTTTTCTGACATTGAGTTTGGTTTCACTGTTGGTTATGAAAGGGGCTTTTAACGAGTCCCATCTGTGAAACCGATATTTTAATTTTGATATAACTAAAGAACCTAAGGACTAAATTGAAAATGTCAAAACGAATTTTTAAGTCCTCAAACATCCCCACATGATTTAAAGAATATGCTTAAGTTAAAAACTAAGCTTTCCAAATATTTTCTAAGTGTTCTTAAAGTCGAAACAGTGTTTTTCGAGTCCATGTTTCGAAACGGCCTAAGGCGTTTCGAAACGGTTTTGAAACTGTCAACCCATATTTCGAAACGGGTATCGAAACGTTTTCAACACTACCAACCCATGTTTCGAAACAAGTATCGAAACGGCTTTAGAACATAGAGAACCCGTATCGAAACGACATCAAGTGTTTCGAAACGGTTCTTCATTTGATTTGAAAAATATGACCGTTGCAAGTTTTTAACTGATTTTTAAGAAACCGTTAAGGCGTTTCGAAACGAGTTCAAGCCGTTTCGAAACGACCCTTGATAGTGGCAAAAGTGTTTCGAAACGGGCAAGACCGTTACGATACGGGCTCTTAAATGCACCCAACGGCTCTTTCTATTTTGGTCTGTTTCGAAATAGGGTCGGGCGTTTTGAAACGGGTGGTTGCAGACTACATTTATGGAGGTGAGATAACACTCCCAACGGCTCTATTGATGAATGCAACAACCACAACGGCTAGAAATCAATGAGAAGGTATAAAAGGGACCTCTAAAAGCTCCAGCAACAACTATTGATCCAAAAGCAAACATCCAAACATCAAATCCAAGCATTTGTGCCTAAATCCCAATATTGTCTAGAAACCCCAATTGTAATTTTCATTCTTATCATTTTCAATTGGGTTGAGTGCTAAATTTTCTCTTAAGGATGTAAGAATTGAGAATGAGAGTCACTTTGGTTCTCACACCGGTCAAGTGCTTACATTGGATGCGCACAATCGTTTCCTCCATTTGATGGTCTCATGGTTCCTTCGCCCCTCCGGAGGTAAATATTCTCACATCCGTCAAGTTGACTATTTTTGGCTTAGTGTTTCCGTCGTGGTGAGCGCCCTAATGTTGCTAAGATCATATTTGCCGAGATGGTTAACAATATTAAGCTTCGTGACATCGAAATCTTTCACTTATGGAACGATCTTAAGTCACATCTTTAGCAAGCTTGGTCTCGATTGCACCTACGACTCTCCAGAACCCCGCAAGTCAAAAATTGGTGAGTCCTCTCTCCGTAAGTCCGGTTTTTACCATGTGAACAATGCTTGGGAACGTGTTGATAGAGCAGCACCTCCTCCTCCTCCTCCCGTTGAACCTCAACCACAAGCTCAAGTTGCAAACAATGAAGCTCTCACGGCTTTAATTACCGAGCGGTTCAATGCCATGGAAACTAACATGGCTTCGGGTTTTGGTGCCATCAACACTCGCTTGCAAAATGTAGAGGATCGCCTCCAATCCCTTGAGAATTCACACTCAGCCATAGACATGTCTTTCTCTACCTTCTATGGCCAATGGATGAAGTTTCGCCGTTCTCAAGTCAAGAGCGATGATGAGACTTCGGATGATGATGGTGACGACGAGGCCTAGGACATTCATGACATATCATATTATCTATGCATTTTAGGATTAAGTGTGCACCTTTATGTGAAACATATGCTTTAATTTTGATATAACTAAAAACCTAAGGACTAAAATGAAAATGTCAAAACAAATTTTAAAGTCCTTAAAATTTCCTACATACTTATACAGACCACTTTATAGTTAAAACCAAAGACCTTCAAAATATTTTTTAAGTATTTCAAAGTCAAAACAGTGAATTTTCCAGCCCCGTTTCGAAACGGCCCCCAGGCGTTTCGAAACACTTTCAGTTCGATGTGCACCTGTTCCGCAATGTGTATCGGAACGGGTCAAAGCGTTTCGAAACGATATGACTCGTTTCGAAACTGTTCTTCACTCACATGAACAAGGGCAACGGTTTTTAACAGATTTTTGAAGGATAAACAGGTCGTTCCGAAACGGGCTAAGGCCGTTTCGAAACACCCCTTTGACAGTGGCAAATTGTTCCGAAATGGGATAAGGCCGTTTCGAAACACCCCATTGGCAGTGGCAAAACGTTTCGAAACATCCTCAGGGCGTTTCGAAACGGGCTCTCGTAGACGCTCCAACGGCTATATTATTTGAAATCCGTTCCGAAACAGGTTGACCCCGTTCCAAAACGGTACGCTGCTGTGTGCTGTAAAGTTGTCAAAAAAGCACTCCAACGGCTCTAATCTTTAGCCCATCACCCACAACGGTTGGAAATCAACAAGAGGCTATAAAAAGACCCCAAGAAGCTCCAGCAATCAACATTGAACCTCAAGAATACATCCTATCATCAAATCCAAGCATTTGTGTTAAAATCCCATTATTTGTCTAGAAACCCCAATTGTATTTTTCATTCTTATTTTGATCAATTGGGTTGAGTGCTTGATATTGGGCTATCAGTTGTATTGAGAGATACTTTATTAGCCATCAAATTTCTTTGTTCTTTTGTGTGAGGATTGGGTTAATTTTTGGGTAGAAAAATTAACCGAAATTGTAAAGGTTGCCTCCTTGTCCTAGAAAAAGGGGACGAACAATTAGTGGAATTGTTGCAAATCCTTGGTGAGACTAAGGTAGTGGATGTAGAGTTCGGTTGGTGAACTTGAACCACTCTAAATCCCGTGTCGATTAATTTTTTATTTGCAACTTCTCTTACTACATCACTAAAATTCCAATTCACCCCCCCTCTTGGCTATTATCTATCGTGTGATCCACTCAACAATTGGCATCAGAGCTTAACTCTTTGAGGATTAACAACCACAAGAGGAGATCCTTGGAAGAAGTGTGATCATCATCAAAATATCAAGAGATGGCTTCAACCTCCGCTCCCGGCATGTACGACTCACAATCCACCACAAAGCCTCCTTTCTTCAATGGTGAGAACTACTCCTTTTGGAAAAATAAAATGCGTCTATTCATTAAATCAAGTGACTATCTTGTATGGGATGTCATTGAGGATGGACCATATATTCCATTGAAGCAAGATAATGAAGGCAAGATGGTGCTAAAAAGGAGAACGGAAATGAGTGAAGAGGAAAGAAAAAAGATTCAAGTAAATGACAAAGCTCTTCACATGCTATTTTGTGCTTTCGGTCCGGACATCTACTCAAAGGTCTCATCAATTGAAAGTGCCAAAGAAGTGTGGGACACTCTTGAAACCACCTATGAAGGCACCAACGATGTCAAAGAAACTAAGATTGGAATTCTCAATCTTAGTTATGAAAACTTCAAGATGGAATTCGATGAGACGGTGTCAAAGATGTTTGATCGGTTCTCCACAATTGTAAATGGTTTAAAGGGATATGGAGAAATCATACCGGAAGACAAGCTTGTCCGAAAGCTACTCTATTCACTTCCCGAATCTTGGGATGGGAAGAGAACCGCTATCATCGAAGCAAAGAATTTAAAAACTCTAAAGCTTGATGAACTTGTAGGCTCTCTTCTTACTCACGAGATCATGAAGCAAGGAAGGGAAGATGAGAAAAAGAAAGAAGAAAAAAGAATGGAGAAGCTTGAAGGGGAGAAAAAGAAGAAAATGGGAATAGCTCTCAAGGCTAAAACTTCCCAACTTGATGAAAGTTCATCTAGTGATGAGGATGAGCTTGAAGAATTGGCTATGATAGCCAAACGATTCTCACGCTTTATGAGGTCCAACCGAGGAAGAAAAATCCAAAGGAAGATGGACTTTAAAAGTAAGAACAAAGAAGAAGGAAATGATCCAATCACTTGCTTCGAGTGAAAACAACCCGGCCATATACGTTCGGAGTGCCCTCAACTCAAGAAGAAGGGCTTTGAGAAGAGGAAAAAGCTCAAAGCCAAGCTTGCTACTTGGAGTGATGAGGAGTCATCGGAGGATGACGAACAAGAAGTGGCGAACCTTTGCCTCATGGCACTTGAGGAAGATTCCTCCTTGGTAACCTCTAACTCATCTACTTTAGATTTTTCATATGAAGAATTAAATGATGCTTATGATGAGTTACAAGAGGTATATGATGAATTAGTTGAGAAATATAAGGAGTCGGTTGTTAGGAATAGAAAAATTATTCTAGAATTAAATGATAAAAATAACTCACTTACTCAAACTAATTCTAAACTTGAGAAAAAGATATTAGGATTAAAAGATGAACTTAAATTTTTTCAAGATGAAAATGTTGATCTTAATAATCTTTTATCTCAAAATAAATGTGAACACCAAAAGGTGTTGAGTGAGCTAAATGAGCTCAAAAAGTCTTTAAAAAATGTTGGTAGTGTCAAGCATGAAGTAGGAGAATCCTCTAGAGCACACCAACCCAAGAAAAAGACTAACTACTACAAACAAGGTAACTATCCTAGACATAGTAAAGTTAAAAGAATTAGAAATGTATGGGTTCCTAAGGAACTTGTTAAATCTAATAATATTATTGCTATGTCACCTTGGATTCCTAAGGGAACCAAAGTTTTAGGAACTAACACACATGGACCCAAAATGATTTGGGTACCAAAAACAAAAGTTTAAATATCTTTGTTTGTAGGGGGAGCATTGCTACAAGGCCAAAGCACAAAGTCAAAACTCATGGTACCTTGATAGTGGATGCTCGAGACACATGACCGGAGACAAGAGTCGACTCATGGATCTAAAGCCAAAAAGTGGAGGAGTAGTAACATTTGGTGACAACTCCAAAGGCCACATTGAAGGTATTGGCTCCATAGGTAATCACTCTACTATTCTCATTGAAAATGTTTTATATGTCAATGGTCTTAAACATAATTTGTTGAGCATAAGTCAACTATGTGATAAAGGTTTTAATGTTTTGTTTGATAAAACCGGTTGTAAAATCGTAGACATTAAAACTAATAATATTATGCTCATAGGTCATCGCATAGGGAATATATACATGGTGCATCTAGATGACATTCATACATCTCATGCATGCTTAGTTGCTCAAAATGAAAATGATGCATGGTTGTGGCATAGGAAGCTAGGACATGCTAGCACAAGTGTTTTAGAAAAACTAGTCTCTCTAAACCTAGTTAAAGGTTTACCCAAGATAAAATTTTCAAACGATAAAATTTGTGATGCATGCTCAAAGGGCAAACAACATAGATCTTCTTTTAAATCCATTAATGACATTTCTACTAGTAGATGTTTACAACTAATCCACATGGATTTATTTGGGCCAATTAGGACTATGAGCTTGGGTGGCAAATCATATGCTTTTGTACTAGTTGATGATTTTTCTAGATTCACTTGGGTTCTCTTTTTAAGTACTAAGGATGAGGCTTTGGAAAAATTCATCACATTCTCAAAATTAATTCAAAATGATCTTGAACTTAAAATTTCACATATTAGAAGTGATCATGGAACCGAATTTCAAAATTTAGGATTTGAAGATTTTTTAAATGAAAATGGTATTAGCCATAATTTTTCAGCTCCTCGAACTCCTCAACAAAATGGGGTAGTTGAGAGGAAAAATAGAACTCTACAAGAAATGGCTAGAACTATGCTTTGTGAAAATAATTTACCAAAATATTTTTGGGCGGAAGCCACAAACACAACTTGTTATATTATAAATCGAGTAACTATTAGGCCAATTTTAAAGAAAACACCTTATGAGATTATAAAATCTAAAAAGCCTAATATTAGCTACTTCCACCCTTTTGGATGCAAATGTTTTGTTTTAAATAATGGAAAAGATAATTTAGGTAAATTTGATGCAAAAAGTGATGAAGCAATTTTTATAGGTTACTCTTTAACCTCTAAAGCCTATCGAGTATTTAACAAAAGAACTTTAGTAGTAGAAGAATCTATTCATGTTGTATTCGATGATAATCCCCTTCCTAGGAAGGATTCTTGTGATGATGATAATGTAGGAATCATAAATACCTTTGATGGAGGTCAAACTTCAAAGAAGGATGAGATTCAACCAAAAGAAGAAGACACGCAAGATCCACCTCTTGAAGCCTTGAAGGACTTGGCTATTGAGGAAAAGGAAGTTAGCTATCCAAGGGAGTTGAACTATGTCAAAGATGGTGAAATCTTGGGTGATCCATCCAAGGGGGTAACCACTCGTTCTTCTCTTAGATTAATGAATCATATTGCATTTATCTCATACATAGAGCCTAAAAATATCAAAGAAGCATTGAAAGATGACTTTTGGATTATGGCTATGCAAGAAGAGTTAAATCAATTTGAGAGAAGTAATGTTTGGACATTAGTTGATAGGCCTAGTAATCAATCTACAATAGGAACTAAATGGGTCTTTAGGAACAAACTAGATGAGAGTGGTAACATTGTGAGAAATAAAGCTAGACTTGTAGCACAAGGTTACACTCAAGAAGAGGGAATAGATTTTGATGAAACCTATGCACCCGTAGCTAGAATGGAAGCCATTAGGATGTTGCTTGCATATGCATGTTATCATAATTTCAAGTTTTTTCAAATGGATGTCAAAAGCGCATTTTTAAATGGTTTTATAAATGAGGAAGTGTATGTAGAACAACCACCGGGTTTTGAAGACTCAAAATTTCCAAATCATGTTTTCAAACTAACCAAAGCTCTCTATGGTTTAAAACAAGCTCCTAGAGCTTGGTATGAACGTCTTTCAAACTTTTTGATTGAAAAAGGATTTGAAAAAGGTAAGGTGGACACTACAATTTTTATAAAAATGTATAAAAATGACATTTTAGTAGTTCAAATTTATGTTGATGATATTATTTTTGGTTCTACTAATGAATGTCATTGTCAAGAATTTGCTAAGTTAATGCAAGGTGAATTCGAGATGAGCATGATGGGGGAGCTCTCATTCTTTTTGGGACTCCAAATCAAACAAAAGAAGGATGACACCTTCATAAATCAAGCAAAATACATAAAGGATATGCTTAACAAGTTTGGCTTGGAGAACACAAAGCCTCAAGCCACTCCTATGAGTTCATCTACAAAGCTTGACAAAGATGAAGGAGGTAAGTGTGTTGACTCTAAGCTTTATCGCTCTATGATTGGATCTTTGCTTTACCTTACCGCAAGTAGACCGGATATATTGTTTAGTGTTTGCTTGTGTGCTAGGTTTCAAGCTAGTCCTAGAGAGTCTCACCTTATAGCCGCAAAGAGGATCTTTAGGTATCTTAGAGACACACCTTGTTTAGGTCTTTGGTACCCTAGAGTCTCTACCTTTAACCTACATGCTTATTCGGATGCGGATTATGGGGGTTGCAAAATCGATAGGAAAAGTACTTCGGGAACTTGTCAATTCCTAGGTAGTATGCTCATATCTTGGTTCTCCAAGAAACAAAATAGTGTAGCCTTATCTACCACCGAAGCCGAGTACATATCCTTAGGAAGTTGTTGTGCTCAAGTCCTTTGGATGAAGCAACAACTCTTAGATTATGGTGTAAAAATAGAAACCATACCCCTAAAATGTGATAATACTAGTGCAATATGTTTAACAAAAAATCCCATCCAACACTCTAGAACCAAACATATAGAAATAAGGCATCATTTCATTAGAGATCATGTCCTTAAGAAAGATGTGGTTATAGAGTATGTAGACACCTTGAATCAATTAGCGGATATTTTTACAAAACCATTAGATAAAGAGCGTTTTTGGTCCCTTAGGAGAGAGTTGGGTCTAACTAGCCTATCTTGACTTTTTAGGACCTCTTTTTAAGATTAAGTGTGCTTGATTTTGTGAAATTATCATGTTTATGTTTTTAGACTCCCAATTTCTTCCATGCATATAGTTAGGGGGAGTATGTTTATGCCTAAATATGTTTTGCATGCTCATTCATAACATTTATGCATGTTTGGCCTCTTAGAATTTTATTTTTTTGCACTTTTAGAGCCTCATCCGCACTTCCAGGCCCAGGTGTATCGAAACGGGACCCCCTGTTTCGATACGAGTGCCTTAAAATCTGTCCTGAGAGAAGGGCGTTTCGAAACGGCCCTAGGCGTTTCGAAACGGTTTTGGTTCGATGTATGGGTGTATCGGAACCCGTTCCGATACGGGTCAAACGTGTTTCGAAACGGTCATCCCGTTTCGAAACGATCTATCGATAGGTTTAAGAAGGGTCAAAACCCTAGCCGCCCCGTTCCGGAACGGTATTGACCGTTCCGAAACGGACTCGCGGACAGCCTTATTTAGGGCTTCTTAAAGTTCAAAACTCTAATTTTTATCAAACTCTTAAAACCCTAAAAACCCTAACCGACCCCCTTCTATAAAAACCCTCTCAAACCCTTTGTTTTTCACAAAATTGTGAGGGATTTTTCTCTAAAACACATATCTAAGCAAGCTTCATCAATCTTGTGCAAAGATTTCATTCAAATCATCCAAAATCCCAAACTAAGGTAATTATTCTTATTTTTCTCTTTTTCAATATTTGTTCGAATCTTAGGCTAGAAAATTATAATTTTGTATACATTATATATTTTTAGTTGTGGGTTTTCCATATCTTGTAAAAATTTTCAAAATCTCAAAATTTTTGATTCGAATATAAAAAATTTTAATCGTATTTTTTTTTAATTCTGTTTTTCAAAAACCTAAGTGGGATTTCCTATTGGACTGATTTTTATTATCAATGCATACACTTAATTTTAAAACTCTTGCTTAATATTTTTAGATGGCGGATCAATCGAACAAAAAGCGCAAAGCCGTTCAAACCGGTGAATCGAGTATTCGTCCAAATATCACTCAACTCTTTCAGAAAACTCTTAAAACTCAGCAGCAGCATACTCGCTTCTCCTACGTCAAAAATCTCGCGGTTCGTAAAGAAAGGGTAATTGATCTAGATTTCCTCAATTCCGAGCGATTCCTCTTTCGGTATCTTGGACGTTTGGATGAGTGGGATCTTCTTTTCTTCTTGAGCATCGAGGATGTTTGCTACAGAAACTTGGTACTCCTTTTCTACTCTAATGCTCGTTTCCTTTACGATGAAACCAAAACCGAGATAGTAGGAATTGAGTCATCTTTATTGGGGCAAAAGTTTGTTATTAATATTGCTCTTTTGGAGTCTGCCCTTAAACTCAAGAATGAGGGTCTTGAAGATGAACGTCACTTTGGCACCTTCACCGGGAAAGCCCTTCATTTAGATGTGCACGATCGTGTCCTTCACTTGATAGTGTCTTGGTTCATTCGACCATCCGGAGGAAAATACTCCCACATCCGGGAAAAAGATCACTTTTGGCTCGAATGTTTCCGAAGAGGTGAGCGCCCAAATGTGCCCAAAATTATTTTTGCTGAGATTGTCAATAATATCAAGCTTATTGACACCAATGAGTTGACATCCTTCACTTACGGCATTGTCTTGAGTTTTCTCTTCGATCATCTTGGTATTGATTGTACCTATGACTCTCCGGAACCTAGCAAGACCAAAATTGGTGAGTCCTCTCTTCGAAAGTCCGGATTCACATATTTGGATGGTTATTGGCAAAGAATTGATCGAGAAGCGATTCCTCCTCCCGTTGCTCCTCCACCTCAAGTTCAAATGGAAAATCAAGATGCTCTCACGGTTTTCCTTACCGAGCGTTTCAATGCCTTGGATTCTCGTTTTGACACTATGGATACTCGTATTTCTTCGGGCTTTGAAACTATGGGAAATCGATTGAAGAACGTCGAGGATCGTCTTCAATCCCTTGAGACTTCCAATGCCAACCTTGATCTTTCCTTCTCTACTCTTTATGGAGAATGGACAAAATATCACTGTTCTCAAGCCAAGAACGATGATGATGATGAGGATGATGATGACGAGGCCTAGGAAATTCATATCATATCATATTATATTATCTATGCATTTAGGATTGAGTTTGCTTCTTTATGTTTTCTCATGTTTTAGGAACCTATGCTTATGATCTTTTATTTTGGGATTTTATTATGATTTTATTGTTTTATGTTTTGGATATTTTGATGATATTTACTATGATTGCTTATTATTGCTTATTGGTACTAATCTTCTTTATGAGCTTTCTTTGTTTCTTTTTGATCTAACAAAAAGGGGGATAAGAAATTTAAGAGAATTGCCTTGCCATGCCACCAAAACAAAAATTTCAAATTTTTCTTCAGGTTTTGTTAAACTTTACATCTTGGATTTCAAGACACAAGTTTTAAACTTCAAAACCTATCTTAAATTAAGAGGGAGTTAGAATATCTTCAAAACTTTCAAAATTCTTAAAAAAATTCTAACTTTGCTTTTGTTATATCAAAAAGGGGGAGATTGTGAAACATATGCTTTAATTTTGATATAACTAAAAACCTAAGGACTAAAATGAAAATGTCAAAACAAATTTTAAAGTCCTTAAAATTTCCTACATACTTATACAGACCACTTTATAGTTAAAACCAAAGACCTTCAAAATATTTTTTAAGTATTTCAAAGTCAAAACAGTGAATTTTCCAGCCCCGTTTCGAAACGGCCCCCAGGCATTTCGAAACACTTTCAGTTCGATGTGCACCTGTTCCGCAACGCGTATCGGAACGGGTCAAAGCGTTTCGAAACGATATGACTCGTTTCGAAACTGTTCTTCACTCACATGAACAAGGGCAACGGTTTTTAACAGATTTTTGAAGGATAAACAGGTCGTTCCGAAACGGGCTAAGGCCGTTTCGAAACACCCCTTTGACAGTGGCAAATTGTTCCGAAACGGGATAAGGCCATTTCGAAACACCCCATTGGCAGTGGGAAAACGTTTCGAAACATCCTCAGGGCGTTTCGAAACGGGCTCTCGTAGACGCTCCAATGGCTATATTATTTGAAATCCGTTCCGAAACAGGTTGACCCCGTTCCGAAACGATACGCTGCTGTGTGCTGTAAAGTTGTCAAAAAAGCACTCCAACGGCTCTAATCTTTAGCCCATCACCCATAACGGTTGGAAATCAACAAGAGGCTATAAAAAGACCCCAAGAAGCTCCAGCAATCAACATTGAACCTCAAGAATACATCCTATCATCAAATCCAAGCATTTGTGTTAAAATCCCATTATTTGTCTAGAAACCCCAATTGTATTTTTCATTCTTATTTTGATCAATTGGGTTGAGTGCTTGATATTGGGCTATCATTTGTATTGAGAGATACTTTATTAGCCATCAAATTTCTTTGTTCTTTTGTGTGAGGATTGGGTTAATTTTTGGGTAGAAAAATTAACCGAAATTGTAAAGGTTGCCTCCTTGTCCTAGAAAAAGGGGACGAACAATTAGTGGAATTATTGCAAATCCTTGGTGAGACTAAGGTAGTGGATGTAGAGTTCGGTTGGTGAACTTGAACCACTCTAAATCCCGTGTCGATTAATTTTTGATTTGCAACTTCTCTTACTACATCACTAAAATTCCAATTCACCCCCCCTCTTGGCTATTATCTATCGTGTGATCCACTCAACACTTTATTTCCATTATGTTTTATGAACCTATGCTTTTAGTTTTATTTAGGATTATGCTTTGAACTTATTGTTGATTTATGTTTTGGATATTTTAATTTTATGAATTAATATTATTGTTGCTTCTTGCTTATTGCTTAATGCTTATTGGTATTAACCCTTTCTCTTCTCTATGAGTCTTGCTTATTATTTTTGATCTAACAAAAAGGGGAGAAGAAATTTAAGAGCCAAAAATTCGTTTTAAATGTTTAAAGTGTTTTTAAGTTTTAAACCTTGAATTTCAAAGTTAAATCTTTTTAAAACTTTAAAAACCAATCTTAAATTGAGGGGGAGTTAAAATGTATTCAAAATTTTCAAAACTCTTAAAAATTCTAACTTTGGTTTTGTTATATCAAAAAGGGGGAGATTGTGAAACCGATATTTTAATTTTGATATAACTAAAGAACCTAAGGACTAAATTGAAAATGTCAAAACGAATTTTTAAGTCCTCAAACATCCCCACATGATTTAAAGAATATGCCTAAGTTAAAAACTAAGCTTTCCAAATATTTTCTAAGTGTTCTTAAAGCCGAAACAGTGTTTTTCGAGTCCCTGTTTCGAAACGGCCTAAGGCGTTTCGAAACGGTTTTGAAACTGTCAACCCATGCTTCGAAACGGGTATCGAAACGTTTTCAACACTGCCAACCCATGTTTCGAAACAAGTATCGAAACGACTTTAGAACATAGAGAACCCGTATTGAAACGACATCAAGTGTTTCGAAACGGTTCTTCATTTGATTTGAAAAATATGACCGTTGCAAGTTTTTAACTGATTTTTAAGAAATCGTTAAGGCGTTTCGAAATGAGTTCAAGCCGTTTCGAAACGACCCTTGACAGTGGCAAAAGTGTTTCGAAACAGGCTCTTAAATGCACCCCAACGTCTCTTTCTATTTTTGTCCGTTTCAAAACAGAGTCGGGCGTTTCGAAACGAGTGGTTGCAGACTGCATTTTTGGAGGTGAGATAACACTCCCAACGGCTCTATTGATGAATGCAACAACCACAACGGCTAGAAATCAATGAGAAGGTATAAAAGGGACCTCTAAAAGCTCCAACAACAACTATTGATCCAAAAGCAAACATCCAAACATCAAATCCAAGCATTTGTGCCTAAATCCCAATATTGTCTAGAAACCCCAATTGTAATTTTCATTCTTATCATTTTCAATTGGGTTGAGTGCTTGTAATTGGGCTACAATTTGTATTGAGAGATACTTTCTTAGCCATCAAAATCTTTGTTCTATTTGTGTGAGGATTGGGTTAAATTTTGGGTAGAAAATTTAACCGAAAATTGTAAGGGTTACCTTCTTAGCCTAGAAAAGGGGAAGAACAATTAGTGGAATTGTTGCAAATCCTTAGTGAAGCTAAGGTAGTGGATGTAGAGTTCATTTGGAACTTGAACCACTCTAAAATTCCTTGTCTATCTTTTTAATTTGCAATTTCCACCACCTAAAACTTTAAAAATCCAATTCACCCCCTCTTGGTTCATTTCGATCATTCGATTCACTCAACACCATCTTTTATAAAAAAAAATATAGTAAAATTGTCCATTTTGTGCTGAGCCCGAGCCGAGTCCAATAGAATTGTTTCTGAGCCAAGCTCGAACCTAAAATTTTGAGCTCAACAAACCTCGAGCCCGAGTTGAGCCCAATAACACTATTTCCGAGCCGAGCCAGGCTCGGGCTCTGCTCTGCTTGTTATCACCCTTATCTACAACACCAAAAGGATATAAATAACCCCAAGACCAAAGACAAAGGGGACGATTTCCCCACATTGACCACACACACACTCTCTCTCCTCTCACATATGACTATACTTGCCCTCTCTACATTATTTGCGGCTCTCGACCTCAAGTCAATTAGGGATAAATTGTCCGATTTTACAGTCAACCATCGTCTACTGTAACTTCATGTCTATCTCACGGCTGATGAATCACCAACCTTCCTTCGACCGTTATCTCTACCTCTTTATTTGATGTGGCCTAAAATCAGCATCAACACTTTTATAAAATAAAATTAACATCGAAAGTAAATTCCATCATATGCTTATAGTGGGTGGTTTGCATGGGGCTTTGGTACTTGCGGCGGTACTTCATCGGAGGTTGGTGCTGCAAAAATTGTTGAAGCTTGCCCTTTAGCCGTTGTTGGGGCCGCTGAGTTTGGGGAATGTCCCGGGTCCCCTGAAATCTGTTGCTGGATCTTAGGAGTCCCAAGACAGGGACGGTGGCTGCTGGTTTTTGCCCTGGAGTCCCGGTGTTTCGATCCTGGTGGTCTGAAGAATGGGTGGCCAACGGACCTGTGGTTTTCTGCCTCGGGTCTATGTTTGTTCAGGTCGATAATTGTCGAAAACCACAGCGATGTTCTAAATCCGATGGTCTTGAGCGCTGGTGAAAGTCGAGGTAAACGGTACCAGTTGGGGCTGTCACATAGTTTCACAGGACCCTTGTGTGCTTCGAGCAAAAATGTTGAAATGAATGGGGCCTCATCGGGCATAGACAATGGTCAAGGAGCTGTGGCGGACGGAGCGATACCGGCGGTAATTCCGGCAAAGATGGTCAGAACCAGGACGAGGAAACGAGATTTTTTCGGCACGGTATTCAAAGCTATCCAAATATTTGCAGAAGATCCCTGGTTCCACGGGATACAGCTGTGTTTTTGTGAAGATAAAGGTTTTGTCTTTTTGCCTATTTTGAGCTTCGTTTCAGCTCTCAGGGATTGTGCCATGGACAATAGAAATTTTTGGTTTCCTAAGTTTACCTTTTTAGGCTTTCACACTGAGAAGTCAATTTTGCCTTGGGAAGCGTGCTTTGAAATGTTTTCCTTTTTCCCTCTTGATAAGCATCAAGTCTATTTTAGTGGGACCCGGGTAATTTATTTCAATTTTCCAGTGGAGTATGGGGTGTTAAAGGATACGGAGCTGGGGAGCGTTGGTGCTAATTGGTATCCGACTGCAATAAGGTTTAAATGGGATCCAGGTGGTTTCTTTTTGAAGTCTTTTCTTCGGACGGCCTACGGTTTCAATTTCTCCGTCGTATCAACGGATGATCTGGGCTTTATTTTCTATCGGAGTTCCTTCCTTATGTTGTTTGGTGACAACGATATCGATGGACCAGTCTCAGGAGAAGACTCGGTGAACTCTGTTTCTCCTCACATCTAGGGTTCAGTGGATGATGCCTTGACAAGGACCAACGCTTTCGCGGTGGAAGCCTGCCTCTGGATAGAGCTCTTAGGCACGACTACTGTCCTTTACCCCGAGAAGAGATTATGGGGTTTGTGTTCCGATTTTCTTCGTATTGGGGTTTTGGTGCCTGTCTCTGGTTCGCAGCATGGAATGGGTAAGGGTCTCAGTGCACACCCTAGTGTTTTGCCGTGGTTCAACACGACATCCGCCTTGATAAGGACCATTATTTCGGTAATGGAAGCCTGCCTCTGGATAGAGCTCTCAGGTGGTGCCATGGTGAGTTATCTTCGTCCTAGAACGGGGAAGGCACATTTTGTCCCTAGCCATCTTTCTACATGTCTGCTGAAGTTTGCCGATGGTTTCCACGACAAGGTCGTTGGTCGCGGCTGTTCTCCCTCTTCACGAGGTGGTGATGATTGTCTATTTGCGGTTTTTATTTGCTTTGCTAGTGTGAACGGATTTGTTTCTGGTCTTGGTTTGATCACTGTGGATCGTCGTTTTGAGTGGCTTTCGTTTGTGTCTTGGTTTTTTCGGTCCATGTACGTGATTGATCTTGGGCTTTGTTGTTTGTTTGGTCCCTGGGATCAAGTTTGCAGTTGGTTGTTTGGGTTTGGCTTTTGTTGTTATGTTTTCAAATTGGCCTTGCATGGCATGTTTGTGTTGTTGGTGTTGTTGTGCATGGCTCTAGCATGGTTGTGGGGCCTTTTTTCGGATGTTTTCTTTTTTAGGGTTAATGGAAAGTTATGTTTGATCAAAAAAAATTGCTTATGACATCAACCGAAAGCTGGTATGAATTCAAAATTTAGAATTGAATAGTAAAAGCGGGTCAATCCAAATTTTGTTGTTGTTTTATTAATTTTTAAATCCAGTTTTGCTATGTTATCAATATTTTTTCTACAATTTAGTTTTTTTAACATTTCTTTGATATATAGTGTATGTTCAAGATTTTGTGTCAACAATATCGTCTTTAGAATTTAAATATAAATTATATTTTTTAAAAAATTATATCATAGATATGGCTTATCATCAGGGATGGATCCAGTGGGAGGTTAGAGGGGGCAATCGAAAATTCATATATGATATAGATTTTTAATTTTTTTATGTATTTTTTATTGAAAATTTATTTTCGTCCCCTTTAAAATTTTATAAGTTCACCTCTTATAATTTATAGGCTCGCCCTTAAATAAAATCTTGCGTCCATTCTTGCTTACCACATCAGTCATAATCCCAACTAATAAAAACTATTAAATTCACCATTTTTTCATGTCATCAACTCACTTATATAATAATTTAAAAAAACTATTTTTCAAATGACAATTAAAAAAATCAATGAAAATTTACCGGTTGAAAAAATGATAGGAGAAAAAACAGTGAAGTGAATAATGTTTATTAGTTAAAACCATGAGTAATATAATTTTCCCTTCTTAAAAGTAAAATGTGTAATATCATTGCACCCATTTGCAGGGATGTAACCATGTTTAATATAATTGCATTTGAGGTCTTTATAGTTCAAATAGTAGTAAAATAAATTTCTTATCCCTCCTAAATTTTAAATTTAAAGACCTAATAAACTTTCATCCCTCCCAATATTTAAACATAGTTTTATCCCGGCCCATTTAATTTGTCTTTTAATATTTAGTATAAAATAATATTTTAAAAATATTAAGAAATCGCCCACGTGGTAATAAGGTGACTCTAGTCTTCCCGCCTTTCCAGCCTCTTTCCCTCCTCTCTCTCTCTTCCCTTTCATTACAAACGAAAAACCGAAAATCCCTCTCTTGAGTCTCTTCTTTCCCTTTGTCTCCTTCATTTTCTCTTCAATTCTCCCCTTCCGTTGCAGAAATTCAAGCAAACGCAGCACAAATTTCTCCGAAGGATCCTCCTACCCGTCGCTGTAACCCTGGAGATCTCACAGACCAATCATATCCATCCACCTCATCACTGCAACAAATGAGATCCTCCACCAATACCACTGCAACAACCACCACCACCAAAGCATAACACAATAGGTACGCTTCTCTCGCCAGGTGTCCCGTCGATTTCTTTCTCGACCTATGACAGTTACGGTCGGATTTCTGTTTCTTTTTTCTTCTTTTCCCTCCCTTATTTTTAGTGAAAATATTTGACGGTTATTGATTTGGATTTGATAATGTGAAATGTGATTTAATTCTTTTGAACAAATTTGAGTGGGAAATATGAACTTATGGTAGTTTCTACCGCAACTCGGCAATCTTCAGGTGCCGATTTCAGGTAAATTCAAGCTGGTTTCTGGTTGAATTTTCCTTTCTCGTTGTTCTTTTTTTGAATTTTGACGATCTTATTGAATTCCATCACAGTTTGGCTTGGTAATGGACGAATTTGGTATCTGGTTGCTAGCGATTTAATTAATTGTTTTTTATTCAGAGAAACGTTGTTGGATTCCGTGATCTTTCATTGAGAAAAACACCTTTATTGAACCCGGTTTTATTTTTGTGCAAATTGAGAGGAAAATAGTGACAATGGAAAGTAGATTATTTCGTACCGTAAGTAGGCAATGTCTAGAGGTCGATTGCAAGTAAATTGGAGTTATTTATTGATTAACTTACATTAGCTTTTTGTTTGATGCTTTTGCTTGTTTCTTGCAATAGGTTTTATTTCGCTGTGAGTTGTATCGTTTTGAATCTCATAAGTGTAGGTTAATAAGGCAACTTGGCAAGCAATGTCACTCATGGAGGCTTATTGCAAATTTAAGTTAGGGTTTGCTTAGAATGTTGTGGAAATAGCAATCTTTCTTTTGAGCTTATTTTTCTGGGTGGAATAATCTGCTGATTTTTATCTTTATTATATTTTATAGAGGAATAATAATTTGCTGTTAAGTTGAATGCTTGTTCAAATTTTGGGGCTTTATTAAAGCTTTTATTGTTGATAGGGATCCATACGGATTTGCTGTGAGACCTCAACATGTACAAAGATACCAAGAATATGCTAATATCTACAAGGTATTTTTCTTGACTGTTACTGCTTTTATTGCTTTTTGTTTTAAGCTCATCGTCTTCTTTCTGCTGTTTTTATTGCCTTTTGTTTTAAACTCATCTACCTTGGTTAATATTGAATCTTTTCCAACCTCTCTCTCTTCCACATCGTTATGGCCTTATGGGTCCTAAATTATTACAAACTCTAAAGTCGGAACTTTGATTTAGTTTTTTTACTAGTTTCTTGGTAATTGAATTAGGATCAAAGTAATTTCAACTAGGATGAATAAAGTGACTTTATTTTGTATATACTAATGACTTTAGGAAGAAGAGAAGGAAAGATCAGGTAGGTGGAAAGATTTCTTGGAACGCCAAGTAGAGTCTGCTGGACTGCCTATCAATGAGAAGTCCTTGGAGGAAGGAAAGGAGATCTCACACATTGAAGTTGCAGAGGATGTGGACAGTGAATTACTAAAGGGAGATGGAGACAATGTACATGAAAAGAAGTCTTGTTCTGATAGTCTGTCTGAAAATGATGATACAGAAAAAGAGAAGGTGCTGTATACACCTAAGAAAAGAGGTCGGTCGAAAATATGGACTGAAATTAGACCATCCCTTAGGGCCATTGAAGATATGATGAGAGCTTGTGTAAAGAAGAAAGACAGTTTTACAAAAGAAGAGCAAGAAACTGGTCAAGCAAAACCATTATCTCCTGCCGAAGATGCTAGATTTACAAAGGGAGCATCAGAGGAGGATTCTGATGATGAATTTTATGACGCTTACCCAGATCATGATGCCCATTCAATTGACAGCCCAGATTCCATAAGAGGCGCTGCTGAAAAGGAAGCTGCTGAAAACGCAGCTCCTACAGAATCTTTACATCCCTGGAAAGAAGAGTTGGAAGTTCTTGTTCGCGGTGGAGTGCCAATGGCTCTTAGGGGAGAGGTATGCATTTGATAATCCTCTCTTCATTTTCCTCTCTCTCTCTCTCTCTCTCATATGATCTTGTTCATTACAGATCTGGCAAGTCTTTGTTGGTGTAAGGACACGCCGAGTAGAGAACTACTACCAGGATCTGCTTGCTAATGAAACTAACACTGCCAATAACACCGATCAAAAGAGCTACCAGTCAGATAGTATGGGTTCAACCACCGAGTCCATAAGTGGGCATGAGAAATGCAAGGGTCAGATTGAGAAGGTTGTTCCATGTGCAGTTTGAATTACGTATTAGTTGTTTTGGCAGTGTGCTACCTTTTACTGGTGTTATTAGTTTGAGATTCCTGATTGGTGGTTCTAAAAACAGGATTTGCCGCGAACATTCCCCGGTCATCCCTCTCTGGATGATGATGGTAGAAATGCTTTGAGACGGTTACTTACAGCCTATGCTCGACATAACCCCTCAGTTGGATACTGCCAGGTACTAGGTTCAGAAATATGTTAGCTATGGTCATGGTTGCAGTGTTCTGCCTTTTTGGATTAAGTGTTTTCTCATGCAGGCCATGAATTTCTTTGCTGCCTTATTACTCCTTTTGATGCCTGAAGAAAATGCTTTCTGGTAGGTAGAGAGACTCAGTTGTGAAAATCTTTGCAAATCCAGTATCCATTGTTTTGTGAAATTCATTTTTAAGGCTACAGAGTAGAGCATATTTTGTTGCGTGAACATGATAGTTTATGCTATTCCTATCATTTCCATGTTTTCTTGTCTTGTTTATTTGGTGCTGGTTCTCTACTTTACTTCAGGACTTTGATGGGTATTATTGATGAGTATTTTGATGGCTATTTCTCGGAGGAAATGATTGAGTCTCAGGTAAATATGTTGCGTTACTCCTTTTTCTCCTTGTTGATTGGTTTCTACTATCTGCTTCCCTATATGAGATTGATAAAGTTGATGATGAAATAATTATGCTTTAGATCTATCATAGTAACATTGTGGCCTTTTGTTAGGTTGACCAACTTGTTTTTGATGAGTTGGTGCGCGAGACATTTCCAAAACTTGGTGTGTCTTTTCAATATTTGTTCTTTTTTGTGTTCTGAAAATTCTCAGATGTTCTCTTTACATCATGTTTTCTGGGCAGGCAGTTTATGATTAACAATTTCATGTTTATTGCAGTCAGTCATCTAGATCACCTTGGAGTTCAAGTGGCATGGGTTACTGGACCGTGGTTCCTTTCCATTTTTATGAACATGCTGCCATGGGAAAGTGGTCAGGTTCCATGCCATGTCCTTTAGCAATATTTAACGAGTGCCTTTGTTTCCATTTTACTGATGTTTTACTACTTATTTAACAATTGGAATAACCAGTGCATAGTCACAAGATTGCTGATGGATTTGTCTTCATTACAGTGCTTCGAATCTGGGATGTGTTCTTATTTGAAGGAAATCGTGTTATGCTTTTTAGGACAGCACTTGCTCTTATAGAGTTTTATGGTATGGGGTAAAAGACACGAGTATTTTGAACTTTATGATATCTTTTGGGTAACTGAAGCCTTAAAATTGTGACTAATTAACTGTTTTAATCTAAATGTAACCTAATTTTCATACAGGCCCTGAACTACTTACAGCTAAGGATGCGGGAGATGCTGTCACTTTGCTACAATCATTGGCTAGCTCAACATTTGACAGTAGTCAACTTGTTTTAACAGCTTGTATGGGTTACCAAAATGTAAATGAACAAGTATTATGCGAGTTAAGAGAGAAGCATCGGTCAGTTGTAAAAGCTGCAGTTGATGAAAGAGTAAGGGGGCTACAGATTTGGAGGAAATCTCAGGGCCTGACATCTAAGCTATATGGTTTTAAGCATGATCCTAACTCAGTGCTTACAGAAACAAATAAGACAAGAAAACTTGTTGATTCAAAAACTAATGGTAATCTCTCTGGTTCAGAATCCAAATCAATGAATGCGGATGAAGTTCTTAGTAGGTCAACAGGAGATGCTAAGTTGGATCCTGTTCCAGAGCTTCAACAGCAGGTAGTGTGTAAATTTTCCTCTTAATGAATACAATATTTCATTATGGACCAAGCAAATTGTTTAGAGGATATGTTACTTGTTTGATTACTGCGGATTCATCTACATTTGGCAAGTTGAGGAGACGGTATGCTACATCATACTCAATGTATTTTGCTTGCCCTATGTTTGTGCATGAGATTCTGTTGTCCTGTTTTATGATGTCTCTGTCTTAATTTATTATAAACAATCACGTGCAGGTTGTAGGGTTAAAGGCTCAGTTGTACAGGTTGCTGGAAGAGAAAAAATCAGCTGTCCTCAGGTTAATAATTTATACATGTCTGGTTCTTTAGTTTTCTATGGACTGTGTAATAGAGGCAATGTAATTTATTTCGTTGGTTGCAGATCTGTTACTCACTTGCTCTTACCTCTTTTATACATGGTGATATCTTTGCTGTGCCATATTGTTTTATAAATTGGATATATTCGACTATTTAATAGCATTTTATGCTTGAATTTATGTGATTCAATTTGAAATAATCTTCTATCTTCTGCCTAAAAATCCGATGGCAAATGTGACACTGATTTCCTCACTTTTGTCAGGTCTGAGGCGCTGGAGACAGCTTTGATGGAGATGGTTAAGCAGGACAATCGACGCCAATTAAGTGCTAGGGTAAATTGGAATGTCTTCAATAGTGGCAATTCAGTTGACATTAATATAATTCTTTAATTATTGTTCAATTTGCTAAAATTTACAGTCAACTACTAATTTGTTCTTAAAATTTGCTTGCTTTTACCTGGCACCTTGGCCATCATCATGAAGTCCTGAAGTCCTGAACTGTCTAAAAAACCTGTGTTTCTGGTTACTTTAATATACAATTTGATTAATGTTATTACCTGAAGTCCTGAACTGTCTAAAAACCTGTGTTTCTGGTTTTCATGACTCGTGCCTGAATCATTATCATCACAGGGCTGTTGGCTAATTACTCAATGTTTTGATGATTGTAGTTTTCTGACTTGAAAGTTGTTAGTTGTTTTCTTCAGATTAATAAATTGTGTACTGAATATCTGCTTTTCATCTTTAGGTTGAGCAATTAGAGCAAGAAGTTAATGAGCTTTGTAAGGCACTCTCTGAGAAGCTTGAACAAGAAAATGCAATGCTTCAGGTTTGATTTGTTTTCCTCGTATTCTAGTGGCAGAGTATCTTCCTCACTTGATATACAGTCTCGATGATAATGAGATCTGTTACAAATTTCAAAGGTCCTCATGCGCGTGGAGCAAGATCAAAAGGAAACAGAAGATGCTCGCATGTTTGCTGAACAAGATGCAGCTGGACAAAGAAACTCTGTTCAAGTGCTTCAGGTGCACACTGTGATCAAAATATTCTGTTTTTTCATGTCTCTTCGATCCTGAATAGTAATAATAGTATTTCATTTGGCTTTATGTCAATGGTTTCAAAACTATAAACAAATCATCTTTTACTGAGAACTGCAAGCAGGGAACAAATATCTTTAATGCATCTTTCGCTTTCATGGAAAATAACACCGGTTAAGTTATTATTAACCAAACACAGAATGTTGTTGAGGTACTCTAGCATGGAAAATTTGGAAGAACATGTTCATTTCCTTTTCTCCACAATAAATTTCCCATCAAATTTAACATTACTGAGGAAACTAACATTGTTTTGAGTTCTTATAGCACTTTTATGGAGAAAAGTAAGCAAATATTATATGCACTTTTATGGAGAAAAGTAGGCAAATATTATATGCACTTTTCTTCATCCTATCTCTGCTCTTGGCGTCAACTTTTATGTTAATGCAGGCAAAGTACGATGAGGCCAGTGCTAAACTTGCTGAAGTGGAGAAAAGAGCGGTATTGGCAGAATCAATGTTAGAGGCTACCTTACAGTACCAGTCTGGAAAAAGTAAAGATCAACCATCTCTTCCTCCACGGTGTGTAGTTGACGCTCCCAATTTCAAATCTTTTATGCTAGGGTGATAAAACATTTTGTTCCAGATGAAAAATTCGGACATGATTGGCCGGCTCTTTATAGTTGCACTAAAAAAATTAGAGAACCGCCTGAAATCGGTTACCCAGTAAAACTGATACAACTGAATTAAAACAACAACTCTTTTTAATAATTTTGAATTTTTTAGACAGAAAAATCAGTCTTTCCCGTTATAATTTAGTTCATTTCCATCTTTTGTTTTTTGTAAATATAAAATTTCCTAATTGTTTAGGTTTTCTTTTATTTTTCTTTATTTCTGAAATTTTCAATTAATTTTTACCTATTATTTTTTTTAAAAATGTCCAAGATTGAATCATCTGATTCAACCAATCGAATTAAAAACCAGAGTCCAACCTGTTTGGTTTTTTCAACCTTACCTTCTGTTAGCCTGCTGTGTCTATGTTGGGGGTAGAGGTTTGAGCCTTGAGGACAGAAGTTGTTCTCTCTTTCCTTTTTTTTTGCAACGCCTTTCAAAAGCTTTATTCTTTTCATTACTTCAATATTTTTAATTTCCCTTTTCATTATCTACCCCATTTCCGCCAACAACTTAACAAAGAACTGAAAGAAAAAAAAGTTTTAACTAATTTTCAGCCTATTATTTACATGTAAAAGATATTATGATCCTCTGTTTTCTTTATGAGCTCATCATGCTTTTGAATTGATTTCCCGCTAACAAATATGACTTGCAGATCATATAAGCCAAATTCAGCACTGCGCAAGAATCAAGAGATATCCGCCAGCAATATTAATTTACTTGCTCGACCCTTTGTACTTAAGTGGCGTGACACGATTAAGGTTAATTTTCACACTTTTATGTTCTTATAAGTTGTGGGATGATCAGATGGTTATTCCGCTTTATTAAACTGTTGTGTTTGCTTAACAATTGGCACAACTAAGCTATGTTACTCAAAATTCTGATGAGAGAGTATGAGTTCAGTAGAAGTATGTTCAATTTTTTTAATTTAAAAAAATGTAGATTTGGAAGATCATATCTCTATATTCATGTCAGAAATTATATTGGACACAGGTGTTCTCCAAGTTAGACATTAAATCCTCTTTACTTTTTTATTAAAAAATTTAGTCTAATCATTGAGACTGTTGGTATTTTCTGTCAAAATTTGCTTGGTATTAAGTATGCTTACTGAGTTCATAATGATTTACTCTTGAAGTTGAAGTTGGTATGATTTACTTAGAATGTTTTTTTAACAGGACTTACTTGGAATGTTAATACAACTTTCTGTCCAAAAAAAAAGAGAATGTTAATATGACTTATTGAAAAAACAGGGAAAGATCAGTAAAGCTGATGGGCCAAATGATGGGAAGTCCTCTAGTGAGGATCCAAATACTGAAGCTCGGACGAAAGATACAAAGGCTATGGAAAATAACAGCACAGATACGAATGATCAGAATGCAGACGACACCGAAGATCAAGGTAAGGAGTGAAATGATTACCAGTTTGTCATGTCATAATAACTGCGTACATATCCTTCATTTGCTGCCTTCACTTCAATTCTTACATTCGTTGGTCTCTGTATATAATTTTTCTTCAACACTGCCATTTCTCAAGAGTAGTTGCTTACTTGCCTGTAAATTTCTCACCGGAAAATAGATATAAAGCTCGTATCGATTATTGTTTGCCTTTGCGTGCTTTTAGATAACAACTTTAATTCTATTTCCTAGAAGTTAAGAGCATGTAAGAAAGGAGATGACTAGTTAATCAAACTGTAAATGTATTGGTATTTATTTAAAATCCGAATATTTTCATTTGTTTTAGATTTCTGTACTTCTCAAACAGCTGACTTGATAAATGTCGTTTCAATTAGATAAATTACACAATAAATTCCGAAGGTTTGCTGGGATTGTGAGAAAAATTGAATAGATTATTGACAAGCAGTATATGGCACCATGTCCAGTATATATTAAAAGGGGAGCAGCTCCTGTTGAATCGATCTTGTTTTAAGTTATTAGTATATGTTATGATTTTTAATAATTTACTTTATATATAAATTTTGATGTTGTTTTGTATAGGGGAGCAGCTCCTGTTGAATCGATCTTGTTTTAAGTTATTAGTATATGTTATGATTTTTAATAATTTACTTTATATATAAATTTTGATGTTGTTTTGTATAGGCTTTTCGGGTATGATGTCCAAATTTGTGAGATCCTACTCAGCTGACGATCTAAACTTGCAAAATTCCAGTCTTTGGAGGCATCTTAGAAGTAAACTTGGGACCGGAGAAAATTGGAAATTTGAAAATATATAACCCCATTTGTTCTTAATCCTAATCATAAGCTGCCAGGGGATTCGATTCTGAGAGACGAGTAACTCTTATTTCCCCTTTTTCACTCTTGGAACCTTTGCTATGCCACATCTCTAAACTAACCCACTTTTAGGATTATATATATATATATATTGATCAGATTCGGAAAAAAAATCAGTTCGAATCATGAATTTAATTCATTCTTTTGTATATTTTTTAAGCAATGGTTGCTTTTATTAAATAAAAACAAATTCTCAATTTTTTGTTATTTTTAAATATATTGATGTTTTTTAATAAAAACATATTAATGTTTGATATTATTAATTGAATATGTTTAAATATTCTTCCAACTATAAGATTTTTTTTAAGTCCCAAGACTATGGAAAATGACAAAATGGTCACATGACTTAGAACATCTAATAAATTGATCTTTTACTCTTAGAATTTTATGATGTGATAATTAATAAAATTGATATAATAACAAATTTAGTTTTTAAAGTTATTGTTTTATGTTATTTACATTAAATTTTTAATGTTTGGGTGTAATTATTTTGTAAATTCTCTCACTTTGAATATAATCCAACATTCTTTTCTTGTTTAAAAAAGTCTTCAATTTTTACACTTTAATTTAATTCGGTCTTAACTCTAAACAATAAGGCATTATTATATAAAAACTCTTTTTAAATAGTTATTTATGTAAATGATCTTAAGCTAATGTTCTTTAGAAAAATGACCCCCAAATCATTTACGTGGGTTTTGAAATTCATTTTATGTGAAACGCGAGTTAGCTTTATATAGACGATTTGGAGGTCATTTTTCTAAATAACATTGGTTGGGATCATTTACGTAAATAACTATTTATACAAAGTTTTTTATATAATAATGCCAAACAATAAACCTCGACATTTCAATATTCTATTAACCTAATCTATTATTTTTTATTTTTTTTCATTTTGACGTCGTATCATTATCTTCTTCGTCAATTCAAGCACCATTAAACTTACCTTAGGAACACAAATATCACTAATAACTCTCCAATTCCAAACACAAACAATCTTATAAAACTCTAAAAATGTCCTAACAAAATAACTAAACTAAAATAAAATTGATGTTTCAAACAATCAATTGTTCACGCTTCGTGATAGAAACACAAAATCAAAGAATGCATGAATTGAATTGTTTTTTCAGTTAATATAAACTCAAATAACACGTCAAAGTGGATGGTTTGAATATGCCAAATAAAAATTAGGATAGAATACACAGATGGTCACCGAACTTTTAGAGCGATTTTATTTTGGTCACCAAACTTTTAAAATTTTCATTGAGGTCACCAAACTTTTATTTTGCTTTTATTTTGGTCCCTCCCGTTACCTTCCGTTACAAAATGACGACGTAGCAGTTATCTTCTTCTTCAACATCTTTCTTTCTCTCCTTTGTTTTTTCCTCCATAAACACAAGAACTTACAAAAGTATGACCTTTCATCTCCCGATTTTCTTGATCTATTATTCTACCCAAGTTATTATAAATAAATCTTAATCTCTCCCAACACTTCCTCTCTTTTTTTCATATCATATCTCCTTTTTTAGGTTGCCCCTTAACTTTTAAAATTAAATAAATAAATCCAGGCATTTTGGTTCTGTGTTTTAACCTAAAATAAAAAAGGGTTTGAGTCCATTTTATTCTCAAATGTGTTTTGTTTTATGAGCAGGCAATTGACTTGATTTGAGTGGTTAAGGAGATTAAAAGTAAAGGTACAAGCTCATGTCCTTATCATATTATTGCCATGGTATCATTCCTCTTCTTCTCCAATGAAACATCTCATATTGAATTGTTTCATCTTTCAGATTGACGTGAAAAAACTTGCAGGATTTCCTCTACACCTTCTTGCAGTGCTTGTGTCATCTGATAGAGATGAAGCTCTGCTAAGATATTTATTATGTGACATTCGGCTCTTGCATTCCATGGAAAAAAATTTCCATAGCATGACATTTAAGAGGTTATATTTGTAATTTTGTATGCAAACTAATTTCATATTTCATGTTTTATGAGTTTTGTTTAAAAGAAGATGAAGTGTTAGGAGAGATTAAGATTTATTCATAATAACATCTAAGGTTAGAATAATAAATGAAAAAAATCAAGAGAAGAAAGGTCATACTATTGTAAGTTCTAGTATTTATGGAGGAAAAAACAGAGGAAAGAAAAAAAGAGGTTGAAGAAGAAGATAACTGTCATGTCAGCATTTTGTAACAGAAGGTAATGGGAGGAACCAAAATAAAAACGAAATAAAAGTTGAGTGACCTCAATAAAAATTTTAAAAGTTTGGTGACCAAAATAAAATCGCTCTAAAAATTCGGTGACCATCTGTGTACTTTACCCTAAAAATTATTTTATTTCTTATTGATTTTAAAACTTTGCTTTGTTTAATTATATTTTATTGATTTTAAAACTTTGCTTTGTTTAATTATATTTTATTTTTTATACTTATAATAATATATTTCTAATTACTATATTTTATTTTAATTATTGAGCAATTATTTGTTCATTTTTATTTTAAAAAAACTATATATTAAACATATTTTCATTTTTAAAAACAAGTTTTTGTTTCTATTAACTAAACATATTTTTTATTTTTTGAAATGAAAATATAAAAAAAACAAAAAAAAAAAAATTTTAGAACCAAACAGATCCTTAATATTTCTTTTTAAGAGCTATATTTAATTTTAGCTTAATACATTTTTTTCCTCCTAAACAATACATGTTTTCTCAACCTGCCCCATAAAATTCATTTTGACCACTTTTGCCCCTAAATTTTTTCGTCGTTACCTATATTGCCCCCTACCGTTAATTTTTTTTACCAATCAGAACGCGTCACATCACCTAATTATTTTATTTTTTAATTTTTTATTTAATATGTTAAAATATTTATTAAATTAATTTTATTTTATCAAAACACCCCTACCTCTTTTTCCAAACCCCCCCCCCCCTCGTCCTCTTCCCCCATCCCATCTGTTCACCAAACTTCTTATGGTTTTAGTTTTAATAAAATCAGCTCTGTTTTTCTTTCCATAACCGGATCCTCATTTTTATCTCTCAATTCGAACAAAACTACTAATTCTTTATTCATCAAACATAGAGTCTTGAAGATAGAAAAAAATCTGAATCGTGGCGTAGACCGCCCAATTTTCCAATGTTGCATCGAGATAAAGAAAGGGTGTGGGGATCCAGAAAGTTCTAATGCTTCCTCCAAACTATTAGTTTGGCTCGATCTCTGACCACCACCTTGTCGTGGCGTGCACCGCCTACCGCATCTGAACCGCCGACGTGCGCGATCAAGACCTGATCCCTCACTCGCCTCCGTTCCTCACCGTTTATTGTGAGAATCGTTGAAAATGTTCGACATGAACCCAAACTTATCATCTTCGATTTTGCAACGATCTCGGTCAGCTCCGTCGTTCGTGTGAGATACGGCCACCGGACCTGAACTCCTTGCACCGCGGCGAGCAAACCCCAGTCAAACATTAGTTGATTCATCTCCGTTTAAAGGTCTCAGAATTTGAGAGAAAAAATTCGATTTCACGTATTTTAATCGTTCTCCACTGTTCAATGCGGTGATGGTCGACCTCGGGAGGCTGAGAGGAGCGGTGACGACGGGCTTGAAAGATTTCACCATGTGAAGTAATCGTTCCGAGGCGCCTTGGTCGGATCTGGCACTAGTTCGTATTGAATATGGGGATGAAAATTTTTGCTGTTTATGCTAAGATTTGTTTTCATTTTTGCTTGAATTTTTATCTTGTTGGTGGATGGTGTCAGTGGTTTTGTTTTGTGGCAGAAAAGGTCGGGCCTTTGGTGCTTGAGACTGGTGATTTTCGGCTGCAAAATCAGCACCGAGAGTGATGAGAAAACAAAGGGGGAATGAGATGATGGGGGGATGAAGATGGAGGTATTTTGGGTGTTTTGGAAAATTAATTAAATTAATAAATAATTTAATATATTTATTTTATTTTAAAATTTAAAAATAAAAAAATGACGTGACACATTTTGATTGGTCAAGGCAAATTTTTTAACAATAAGAAACAATATGGGTAACGGCAAAAACGTTAGAGTACAAAAATAGTCAAAATGAACTTTAGGAAGTAAATTAGAAAAACGAGTAAAATTTAGTGAGAAAAGTGTATTAAGTTTTTAATTTTCGCTTTATAACTTTTATTTCCAAGCATATTAAAATTAAGGATTAATATCCTATACACTGAGACGGTGGAAAATAAAGTTTCCACAAGCGAGTTTATTTAGGGGTTTAGTTTAAGGTTTAAAAGTTAGGGGTTTAGTGTGTATGATTTAGAATTTAGGATTTATGACTATAATTTAGGGTTTGATGTTTAGGGGTTGGGGTTAGATTTTAGGGTTTTAAGGTTAGAATTTTAGGATTTAAATTTAGGCTTAAAAATAGACATGTTTGTGTAAACTTTTTTTACACTGACAGTGTATCAAATATTAATCCTAAAATTAATAATCAAAATAAAGATGTCCAAACTTATAATTTACCCTTATATTTTTTTTCTAATTCATGAAAAAAGTTTGAGATCTAATTATTTATTATGAAAGATAAATCCGGCTAAATTGGGGAAATATTGTGGTGAGAAACAATATTTTGAAATCTGTTGTTGTTTCCAAATTACTTTTAAAGGCTGATTGATTACCGTCCGACCTCATGGAGAAATAAAAAAATTTAAATTTTTTTGAGGTCCAATAGATTTCAATCCGACCTCATGAAAATAAAAAAAAATGTTAAAAATTTGTGAGGGCGGGTTACTTGCAGTCCGACCTCATGGCATGTAAGTTTTTTTTTAGGGCCATTAGAAAGCAATCCGACCTCATGGTGATTAAAAAAAATAAAAAAAAATTGAGGTCGGGTTGCTTACACTCCGACCTCAACAAAAAAAATAATTTTCATTCATTCACGGGAGCAATAATTGGGAAAAGGCTGCACATTATTTCATTAAAGCTGCACGCTGAAAAAATTGCATGCATGGGAAAGACTGAAAAAAAAATGCATGTATGAAACAAGGTCTGAAAAGTATGCATGCATGTGACAAAGTCTGAAAAAAAAATCTGAAAAAATATAATGGGACAGCAATAATTGGGGCAATCACGGGATTGAGGAAAAAAATAATATATTCGATTGAATGATGAGTTAAATGATTGAGGTTTGAATTTGTAGTTGTTAAATAGGGGTTGAAGGTAAGAAATTTTTCAGAGGAAGTTTGTGAAGAAACTGGTGAGGAAGTAGAAGAAAGAAGAAGATTTGAGAAAAATATTGTAAGTTTTTAAGTTTATAGATTTTGTTTTTAAATTTAATACGAACATTTGTGGTTATTTTAAAGAAATTTCAAGAAGAAAATAAAAGAAAATTTGAAAAAATTTAGTTCGAATATTTTTGTGCCAATTTTTAAACTAGTAAGTTTCAAATTTAGTTCGAATATTCAGTGGTAATTGTTTTCTTACTAATATTTTCTTACTTGTCTTCTATGTAGTTTTCTTAAAAGGATGGCCGATTTAAATTATATGTTGAGATTACAAAATCAACACGTCTCTAGTGTTGTGGTTGATGATATGGTAAATTATTTTTAAAGAAGTTAATTTGATATTAGTAATATTTTATTTTTTTCTTATATGTTATTATTAATAAATTTTTTAATTTAATGCAGGCAACTGAAGAAACCTTTAAACATCACCTAAGCATGGGGAGTAATCACCCACATCCCAATATAATTGAATGGTTGCAAGAGGCAGGATTCTATCATGCCACATTTATTCGTGGCTACAAGCTGATTCCCAGCTTAATTACCGCGCTAATTGAGCGTTGGAGACCGGAGACTCATACGTTTCACATGCCGTGTGGAGAATGTACCATTACGCTCGAAGACGTGGTGATGCTAATTGGAATGCCGGTAAACGATAGTCCATTAGTTAAGGAGCCGGAGGAATCATGTGCACAACTTTGCAGTGATTACCTCAACAAGGTTCTGACTGGAACCGATGTGAGAGGATCTCGTATTAAATTGAGCTGGTTGAAGAGAGAATTTCAGCTCGGGGGCAATAACACACCGGAAGATATTAGTTGTGCGAGTCGAGCCTATATTTTACAACTCATTGGGGGGATACTGATGCCAGATAAATCCGAAAATCTTGTTCACACACGGTATCTACCATATCTGTCATCGGCTTCAGAAGCTGCTAAGTATAGTTGGGGATCAACAATATTAGCATTTTTGTACCGTGAGTTGTGCAAGGCTGCTCAATTAGATAGTCATGGTTTGAAGGCAAAGGGTGTTGGTGGATGTATGTTGCTATTGCAAGCTTGGGCATGGGAACGACTTCCATTTTTTACACCGGTTACTCGAAGCATGAGAAATTTTCCTCTTGTTAGTAGGTAATTTTTTTATTTTAATTTAGAAGTTTGAGTTTACTCAGTTTTTTTAAAAAATATTATCTAAAAAATAATAAAATGACTATTATTTGGATGTGTATGTAGATGGAATGCGAAAAAAGCTCACACAGGGTTAGCAAACAACAATTTGAGAGTATTTAGAGCCTCTATTGATTTATCTTGCAAAGATGAGGTATAGATAGAAATTAAGTTACTTTTACATGTTATTATTATGTAATTAATTTATTTTCTTATTTATATTTATATTTATATTTTTCTACAGTTTATTTGGAGGCCATATGTCGGTGAACGCGTAAATGTACCAGAAGAATTGATGATTAATTTCCATCTCTGGTGTGCGATTACACCGTTGATCCACTTTGCTTTTGTAGAATACCAGTTTGGAGATAGGGTCCTAAGGCAGTTTGGCTTTCATCAACCCATTCCGAGAAATCCATTGTTCCATGACACCAATCATGACACCCTACACCTTGTGTACTTTCGCGGCAAGGAGCATCATACATGGGAAATAAAGCATCGAAAGTACGTTGAAAAGTGGAACAACAGATGTGAATTGTTGCCACCTCGCTCTCGAATTCAAGCTGATGATTTGGACCATGATAATTCAGAGTATATGTTATTCTATCGCAATTGTGGGAAGCCATACTTGACTACCGCGAATGAACGACAACAATGTCGAATATTTTTACAAAAATTTAGTGGTCGTGGTCAATCATCTAATGTTGCAGCGAATGAATCTCACAGTGAATCTAGTACATCAGATATGTATGCTGGTAATTCTAATCCAACAATAGCAGGGAGCTCTTTTTCTAATCCAGTGGATGAAAACTTTTATCATCCATCAATTGGCGGGAGCTCATATTCCAATCCAGTGGATGCCAGATTCTATCATCAGCAACCACCCACTTATCATCCATCAATGGGCGGGAGTTCATGTACGAATAATTTTCAGCATCAGCCACCCATGTACCCGAGCTTTGGTGGAAACATGGACTATCAACATGCACATACTTATCATCCATCAATGGGCGTGAGCTCGTGTGTAAATGATTCTGAAGCATACATACCAAATTTTCAGCATCAGCCACCCATGTACCCGAGCTTTGGTGGAAACATGGACTATCAACAACCACCAACTTATCATTCATCAATGGGGGGAGCTCGGGTGCGAATGATTCTGAAACATACGTACCAGATCTTCAAAATCAGTCAGCCATGTACTCGAGCTTTGGTGGAAATGTGGATTATCAAGAGATCATAGATTTCATGGCGGTTACGTCGATTAGCAGTCCCACGTTGGCACCACGTAATACTGACTATGTGTATACAACACCGTCTCCTATGCGTCGTGTGATTGATGATGATAATGATGATGATGACGACGAAGACGAAGACGACGACGACGATGATGACGATGATGATGCACGCCGAAGACTGCAACAAAAACGACGAGCACCACAACGTTACATAGATACTACATCCCTCCATGGACAAAAATTACATAGAAGACGGTAGCTCATGTAACTATTCTTCTATGTAATACAAATAATTTGTGGATGTTTATTATGATTAGTTATTTGAATTTTGTTTGAAATCTTTTTGCAACAATATTTCTCCAATTTAACCTACAATAATAATAGAATAGTAAATAATAATAACAGTAAATGTAAATAATACTAATAAACATACAAATATATTGGTGATAATAATAAGAATAGTAATAATAAATAAACATATGCATCAAATAACGTACTCATAATCAAATAAAAAATGTTCATTGCAATACAAATATAAAGAAATGAAACTAGTTCAACTATAAATACTGAATGAAATCACTGAGGCATTGTCATGTAATTCGGTCGGTTTGGACATTTGTTTTTTTGATGTCCTGTACCCCTACATTGTATACATCTCTTTGGTTCACCCGGCTCCCTATAATGAAGATCCATACTGGTATGGATGCGAGTAGATTGCGGTCGGCCTTTTAGTTCTCTATGAAGTGTCGGATTCGGTAGCCATTCGTCGTGCTCCAGTGGTGGCCAATATTGTGAATTCGCGATCGGTGGGAACTCACATTTGTAAATATTTATTATCGTATGCAATTTAAAGCATTCATCCGCAAAGCTGTACGGGTCAACCCCTTTAGACATGCATACCGCGGTTGCATGCCTACAATGATATCGCCATGCCTGAAACTCACCACAATCACACCATCTTTGTCTAAAATTGACTCGAAATGTTTGATGGTGCCCTCCTCTGTTGTTGCGCATGGAATCAACAACATCAAAAATCTGTCCATTCAGGTCGAACCCGTGAACAACCATCGATCTTCCCAAATTCACGTTCTTTTCCATCTTTTTCACAAGATCTTCAGACCAAAATTGCCCTTCATTTATCATAGATTGAGTTTCCGACCCTTTATCGAACCAAACCTTAGCCAACCTATAATACGTCTCTCTCACCAAGCTTGCTATTGGGAGATGACGTGTTCCTTTTAATACACCATTTATGCACTCCACAAGGTTGGTTGTCATCTGCCCGTATCGTCGACCTGCATCATACGATTGAGTCCATCTTTCCCTCTGTATACTATTTGCCCACGCCCAAACATCTTCGCCGTACTTCATGCGTAAATTTTCCAACATCCGCTCAAAATTTGGTTGTATTAGTTCATAGCCTATTTCATAATATATGTTGTTAGCATCGACAAACATCATAACACATAATTAATTAAGTTCGAGAAAAAGAAATTTACATACCATGTTTAAAATTGCGCTGCAAAGGTTGGGTTTTTTCCATCTTTCAATGGCGTTCTTGCCAATATGGCGTACACAGAAGGCGGGATATGCGTGCGGTGGTGTCCATCTGCTGCCATGTCGATCAATTGTTGCTAAAATGGCCGTTGCTCTTCAGAAATCAAGCAAACCCCATCTTCTTTGATGACATGCTTACGTAAATTGCTCAAAAAGAATTTCCAAGAGTTCTTCGACTCTTTATCAACAATTGCGAAGGCAATCGGAAAGATAGTTCTGTTACCATCTTGTGTAACGGCAATCAACAGTACATGTTTATATCTTCTGTACAACCACGTACCATCGACTTGGACCATACGCTTGCAATATGGAAAGCCATCAATGCATGGCTTGAACGCCCAAAATAGTTTGTCAAATATTTTTTTCCCTTGAAGAAGTTCACCTTCTCGGTTGCATGCATCAAATGTTTTGTACTTGATTATGGTCTCCGGAATAAAATACGCCATTGCGTGTAATAAAGGCGGTAGCTCATTGTATGACTTCTTGTAATTACCATACACCATTTTCAGCGCCTTATCCCTTGCATACCAACCCTTGCCATATTCTATTTGGCATTCAAATTGTTGTTTCACAGTTGCAATAATCGTTGAAACGGTAACCTTAGGATTTGCTTCAACCAATGTCTTCATGTGACGAGATATTACATCAGAGTCCAACTTACGGTGATCTTGGTTCATTGAATTTCGTAAGCAAGTGTGTCCACCATTGTACTTTGTAATCTCCCAAGCATTTCTCCTCTGAAGTTTAGACACTCGAATCTTCCAATTACAACCTTGTCCATATTTAACACATTTGGCAAACATAGTTCTCGGAGTGGATTCTTTAACGGTATAGTCTACATGCTTTCTGATGGAATACTCTTTAATTGCCAATGTAACTTCTTCCTTGTCTTTAAATTGCATCCGAACCGAGAATTCATCAGAGGAACCCGAACCGATTTGAGGTATGATCGGGTTTTCAGGTGCCCTCATCATATCATAATCTATTAAGTTCATGTGAGCAGGAGGTTCGTACCATGTAATGTCTTCTCCACCCGACACGAACTCACCACCACCAAAAACAGGCTCATCACCAAGGTCATCACCACTCAAATCGGGATGTCAAGTTTCTTCATCTTCATCTTCAGTAGAATCAGCAAGCGTTTCTCCCCATCGGCCTTGGAGATTTTCAACGTCAATGTCAACACTCGGATCAATTATCGGCTCAACTGTTGGGAACGTCGAAGGTCCGACATATGGATGAAACGCATCCGATGTCCCACTTTCCAACAGAGCAACAAAACTGTCTCCAAACCTATATGGTTGGTCCTCAACCGCACTATCGAAACCCATTTGAGAAGAACTTCCATATACATTTCTGGATGGGCCCGAGTCGTCATATCTCACACGCAACTTAGCATGTAACTCAACACTTCGAATACGTAATGAATCATGCTCTGCAATCATCAGTCCAACATCTTCATCATCTTTAAGAGCTATTGCAGAATATCTGACTGGATGATCAGAGGTCTTCCACCGGTACCGCAAACGAACAATCTCAGCTCCTATTTTTCTTTCTATGTCTTGCTTTAGCTCTCGAAGGGAAATGTACTTTGAAAACTTCATCTTTGTAGTGTTTTCCGAGTCAAATACGACACCAGTATTAGTTTTCACAATTTCTCCACCGTAATGGATAACAGCCACAAACACGTTACTCATTATCTCTGCACGTTCAAAACCATGTATATTTTTCAATAAAATTACAAAAATCAAAACTATCGTAATGTTATATTATATTTTCACGAATTTTCTACCTAAACAAAAAAACAAAAATAAACAAACAATATACGTATTCAAAACAAAATGTTAAAATCGACTTACTGAAATTTTCTTCAAAGTTTCTTCCTCCACTTTCTTCTTCTCCTTCTTCACTCAATTTTCTTCAGATTTTGTTAAACTTTTACCTTTAACATCACTTATTTAACATAAAAACACAACACCAAAATAATACATTTTTCCCGTTTTTACCCCTATAATCTATTTAATAACCACTCAAATTTCCAATGCAATACCCCTACTGCATGTATGGTCATTCAATGTTTTATCAGCCTATTCGAGTCAATACAAATCTACTCTGCATGAATGGTCATTCAACTATAAAATAAAGCCTGCTCCCGCTCCCCTACCCCTGCAATAAAGCCTGCCCCCCGCTCCTCTCACTGCACCCCCTGCATCGGTGCAGACTGCAGTGCTAAGACACATACTTTCCCGTGAATGAATTAAATATTTTTTTTTGTTGAGGTCGGAGTGTAAGCAACCCGACCTCAAATTTTTTTTTAATCACCATGAGGTCGGATTGCTTTCTAATGGCCCTCAAATTTTTTTTTTACATACCATGAGGTCGGACTGCAAGTAACCCGCCCTCACAAATTTTTAACCTTTTTTTTTTATTTTCATGAGGTCGGATTGAAATCCATTGGACCTCAAAAAAATTTAAATTTTTTTATTCCTCCATGAAGTCGGACGGTAAGCAATCAACCTTTAAAAATTTACACTGTAGAAATCACCATAGATTCGAAAATAATTTGAAAACAACAATAAATTTCGAAATATTGTTTCCCACCACAATATTTCCCCAATTTAGCCGATAAATCCCGTCAATATAATCACAATTTTCATTGAATTTGAAAGAAAAAAAAAATATACTAAAATTGAAAAAAAATGTTTATAAAGTGACGCCCGCATAATAAAATGGCAAAACCTGAGTGGGAACTACCTGTTCGTCTAAACAAAAAATAGAAATGTGGCGCTCACTTCGCCAACTCCCTTCTTTGTCCGCCCGTACAACCTGCACCCAAACGCTGCCTTACTCTTCCTTCCCTCTGCCTAAACCCCAAGCTTCCTCTTTCTTCTCCACTCCCTCTAAAACCCTACGCTCAGCCGCCACGTCATCTCCCTCCAACATCATCTCATGGACCTTCAACAGCTACGGCGGCGGCTTCAGCAACTCCAGTCGAAGTATCGCCGTCAGATGCATTTCCTCGTTCTCGACTCCGCAACCGGAAACGGTGGTTGATTGGAACGAACCGGTTTCTTGCTCGGAAGTTGGCGATGGCGGCGATGATGAAGCGGTGGAAGAAGGCACTAAACGCTCTATTCCAGTTCGAGCTTATATTTTCTCCACCAGGTTCTTGTTAATTCTTTTTTTTTTACAATTAACTATTGGTTTTTAGCGGGAAACCATTAGAATCAACTTGTTCCCCATAGGTTTCATTTTTGGCGTTGGATATTGGGGCAAATATTAGGACTTCTGAATTCTGATGCTTAAACCCTACTATACGCTTTAATTAAATGACTTTTCTCCTTTTTGGGTGTAGTGTGGATTTGAGAGGATTGGTGGAGCAGAACAAGCAGAATTTTATACCGCCGACATCACGAATGACTAATTATGTAGTTCTTAAGTTTGGTGATCTTGCCAGTTCCCCTGTAAGTCGATTTTGACAAATTTGATCAATTACTCTAATCAATCACAACTATGTTTTACGATGATATATATATAAATAATTACCGATGACAGTTTTATTTCTTATGTATTATTCATTTATTTCATCCACATAACTGTTATTATCAGGGTGGGATAGAGAAGCTAATTAGGAAAAATAGGGAGTTTAAATTGGTGGTAAGTGGAAACTGCCTATGAAGCAACACTGAACCTCGGAAACGAGATTATGCTTCTCGAGTTTGAACACTTTAACTTATAAGTTGGTTGTTCCGGTGGTTTCTTCAAAGGATTTATATTCAATACACTATATTCAATACACTGGTGGTAGAAACTAAAAGTTTTCACAAGCCTTTTAGTTTTAGTGCTTAGAGATTTAGTTTAGGTGTAGGGGTTTAGAATTTAGGGATAATGGTTAGGATTTAGGGTTTAGAGGTTGGGTTTGGTTTTTAGAGTAATACGGTGAGCGATTTAGGTTTTAACCTATAAACCATAAATTCTAACCAATTTCCCTACATTATAAACCCATGAACCCTACACCCTAAACTAAATATATAAACCCTAAAACTAAGGCGCTTGTAGAGTGTATGGAATAATTACCCTTCTACAAAACAATGTAGGTAGGAACTTGGTTTTGCTATAACTGTTTATGTATTAGGTGTTCAGGATGGTTAGGACGCTGTTGTTTTCACCATGCTGGAAGTTGATGAAAAGCTTTTTCCATTTTCTTATTGGGATAACGTATTTGGGGATTTTGTGAGTAAAACTGAAAAGTTTTTATTTATTGTGGTATAAACCTAGAACTTATTAATATCATTCCTCATACCTATGAAATATTTGAAAAGTTAAAGCATAAGGAACTTAATTATCAATGAATGCATTAGTTTAAACAGTAAAAAATGAGGTGCACTCTTGCTGTAAGCCAGATTTAATTGAGATTTTTCAGTGTCATTTATCTTTGTGCAGCTAATTTGCTCTCTCTCGGGAATTGGGTTAAGTGGCATATATTGCTAAGCCTTCTGAGTTTCATTTACAGCTTAAGTTACCAAATTTCAATTGGAGGAACAGATACAATATCTGGTTTTCCATCCTATAAACAGCTCCCTGTTAAAATGTTTCTGGATAGGTTTTAATTGGCATGAAAATTACGAATAGATGTGAGATTTGACCATCATTGTACGAGGCATTTCCATACTCAAAAATATTTTTTTTTTCTAGAAAGCAATGGTTCTATCACTCAAATCATGCATCTTAGTATTCTCTATACTCTTTTCATATGTATTTTCTTGATTGTCTTGTATGAGTAATCAAATAAAGTATGTGTTAAATAAGTAAAGAAGTTTTAAGGGAAGAGTCTCAATATGAGAACTCTGTAAAATTGAATTTATTTATTTTTCTCACACAGTAGAATTGCATTACAAGAGTATTTATAAAAGCTAAGTCTAAGTGTTAGACTAAACTTAGGATTTCTAGTAGTTTACTCTAGATTAAATTAGTGTAGTTAAGACAAACTAAACTATCTATTTACGTAATACATTAAATAAGAATTAGTATTTGAATTAAATACTAAAGTCACACGCTATTATCCACAGTATGTTGTTGAATTGGGGACTTCCTTGTTTCAGGGTCCTGGTGTTTTCATAAGTGGAAGTGACTGCTGTTTTATGGTGGTATTCCAGTATGGTTCCATTGTGTTGTTCAATGTTCGTGAGTGTGATGTGGATCAGTATCTGAAAATTGTTGAAAAACATGCATCAGGGTTGCTTCCTGAAATGAGAAAGGATGGTGAGTTCATAAAATTCCTGTTTTTGAAAATAATATATGTATATATATTCTGTAAACTGGGTTTCTTGCCGGGTTTTTTCTCTCTTGCTTATGCATGTCCCATGCTTGCATTCACCGGATACATTGTGATTTCTCATATATATGTTTCAACACATGCACTTGAGTTACAGGGGTTTTGATGGGAATTGAGATAGTTTGGGTATCAACCTCGTATTTTACCGCCATTTTCAATGGATTTCTTCTTAGCAACTCCTTCATTTGATGCTGTGTTTTTATCACAGTTAGACCTTTTTTCTGAATATATTTGGGTTAAATCATTCTTCACACTATGCCCTGTTATTAGAGATTATATCCATTGCTTTCATAAGGAACAAAGAAATGCAGAAGGTACTGCAATAAAGGAGTTTTTGTTTAGTTGGTTTATTTCTCTTTGATGTGTTATGAACTTGCAGAGTACGAGGTAAGAGAGATGCCTACTCTGAACACGTGGATGCAAGGTGGATTGGATTACATCATGTTGCAGTTCTTGAATATTGATGGAATCCGTACTATTGGGAGTGTTCTTGGTCAAAGTATTGCTCTTGACTACTATGTGCGACAGGTGTGTAGTATTTGATTGCCAGTGTCGACTTTCTGAACATTTAGCTTGATAATGATGGTCAAAACTTTTTCCTTAGGTTGATGGGATGGTTGCGGAATTTACCGACATAAACCGTGGGATGGAAGAAACAGGAACATTTACCATGGACAGCAAAAAACTTTTTCAGATAGTGGGAAAGGCAAACTCTAATCTTGCTGATGTGATTCTTAAACTCGGACTTTTTGAGAGGTAACATTTTTACCCAATATGCATCATGATGATCATAGAGCTTTCTCTGTGGTTACTTTTCAAATTAATTTGTAATAATTTCACATCATCTGTTTTTTGAATTTAATCTCATAATGGGATAAAAATACGAATAGGGATGTCTATTTTGGAGTGTTTGTAATTTATAGCTCATGTGTTTTTTCGTGGTTTAAACAGATCAGATATTGCCTGGAAGGATGCCAAATACGCCATAATTTGGGAATTTCTGCGAGATGAATTTGAATTAACTCAAAGATTTGCAAGTCTTGATTTCAAGCTGAAGTTTGTTGAGGTATGATATTTGCTCTCTTAATCTTTACAGGAGGCAATATGAAGAAGCACAGATGTGCAACTGTCCCGCATATATAATGAAAACGAAGTCGATGATATTCGGCTTCTCCTAGATATCATACATCACCTAGCTTCAAAGTTTTAACGCGTGACATCCCTTTCTTTCTGCTTTTGCAGCACAACATTAGGTTTCTTCAAGAAATTCTTCAAAATAGGAAATCAGATTTCCTGGAGTGGCTCATCATTGTGTTGATAAGCGCTGAAATTGTGATCTCTCTTTATGACCTCATTAAGCGGTCGCTATGATCCTTGGATAGGTTAGTAATTATTTGAACTGATACTCGTTGCGGTTCATAAAGGAGTCATTAGTCACCCAATGCAGTCCATAAAGGAGTCATTAGTCACCCAATGCAGTTCATAAAAGTGTCATTAGTCACTCGTCGCAGTTCGTAAAAGTGTCATTAGTCAAAAGCAAAGGTGGATTTTGCTGTACATTTACTTTTTCTCTAGTTGACTACAAGATGATTTGGTGTGTTGTAAATGGTTTGAAACCGCGCTATAAATTGAACCTTATTTTGATATTGGAATTAACAAGAATTTTGATGAATAGTTCTGTTCATCATTCAAAGGACCTATTGGTAAGAATTCTCTTTCATTCATTCTGTATTTCTTTATTTTATGGCCTCATTCTGTTTTTCTTTACTTTAATGCTTATTGGTGTTCCAAGAGTTCCTTTTCGAAATCCCGGGGAGGAAGATGCAGTTTGGGTTGACGTATAATGCGCCTTGTCAAATATATTGGGTCATATGGAATTCCCCCGTTCTCTTGCTCGATCGAGATATCCTCTATTTCGCCAAAAAAAATTGATTGAATTATCAAAAATTTATAGCACGAAGTCTAATGAAGTGCAATTAGAGATCTATTTCATTTTTTTTTTAAGTATCCAGATTAATATTTTCAATTAGAATAATTTATGGTTGCCTTGGTTGGACCGATAAAATGAAGCATCCAAGCTCCGTCTAGAAAAAAACCAATACCTAGGTGAAGTGGAATCTAGTTGGTTCCATCTTTTAGTTTCATGCCAACAATTTTACCAAATAATTAAGTTATAATGTTAAGGGTAAACTACACTGGTGGTCACCCAACTATCATCGTTTTTTTGTTTTGATCCCCTAACTAATTTTTTCGTCAAAATTGTTCTTTTCGTTAGATATTTTTTCTATTTTGGTCTCTCACCGTTAAAAACTAACGAAATGATATTTTATTAAAGGGGGAGCGCTGAGATTCAAACACGTGCCCCCAAAAAAAGAAGCAAATGTGTTTAACCACTAGGCTAAGAACTACATATTGATTTGTTTTACCACATATTAATGTTAAATTAAAGAAATGAACCAAAAAATATATTAAATAATTATTTATCTTATTCGAACACAAGACGCTATTGATAAATATTTAAACACCAAGTTAAACTAAAAAATTGTAATACTTTTAACTTAAATTATATTTAACTAATTTGTGATTAAAATTAAAAATTATTTATTTATTTTATAAAAGTAACACTAAATTACATTAAAAATTAAATTAATAATATTTATTTTATCATATAATATAATATAAAATTTAAATTATATTTATTTATTATTTTTAAATGATCTAAGATTTTTTAAAATAATTTAATATTAAATTTATAAAATAAATAATTATTTATTATATTTTTTGGGTTCGTTTCTTTGATTTAACATTAATATGTGGTAAAACAAAACAATATGGAGTGCTTAACCTAGTGATGGAACCTTTCAGTTTCCACAAGCGCAGTCCCTATACTCTGAAATTTTCACCGCCAATGTATAGAATATTTATTCTTAATAAAATACTATTTTTTTGTTGTGGTGGTGGCACGTGTCACCACCACATTGGTTCAAACAAAAACTTTAAAAATGATATGAGGAGAGAGAAAATAACAAAATAATATTTAAAAATATTTAAAAAAATACTCGTTAGTAATTCCGTTAGTTTTTAATATCTAATAGAAGGAACTATTTTGATGAAAAAATTATTTGGGGGCCTAAAACAAAAAGACGGTAATAGTTAGGTGACCACCAGTGTAATTTACCTTAATGTTAAAAACAAAGAAACATTGTTGCAACCCAACTTCGGCTTCTTTTTTTTTGTTGCCGCCGTCTTTTTGGTGCCAAATAGGTGCTGGTTATGCACTCAACGGGCGTTTGCACTTTGCCCACTATATTCTTCGCCCAAACGGCCTTTGCCCCAGCACCAAAAAATGAAAACTGTTCTCTGCAAGTTATCCATCAAAAAATGGGAAAAAAATTGTTAAGTAACACTACAAAATTGATTTATTGATATTTTCAATTTAATTCTTTTTTAAAAAATAAATGCGGTTATTGATGGGCTGAGGAATACCGTCGGAGGATGGTGACTGGTGAGGCTGAAGAAGAGAGCGAGAGGTTCTGTGTTTTGAAGATGTAGAGGAAAAGAAAAGTGAAAAAAGGAAAATAATTTTCTATTTTAGTGAAAAAAAAATAAAAATGGCGGGAAATAGAAAATTATTTAAGAAATAAAGGGATGCAAGTGTTAATAGATGATTAGTGAAAAAAATAAAAATGGCGGGAAATAGTTTAGATATTTATTTTGATAAAATAATCATTTAATTATTTAAAAAGAAAATATAACAAAATTTTTCTTGGAAAATAAAAAATCTAATCGATTTGGGGTAAAAATCTCCTGCCCCTAACCATGCCTCCTTCTATGCCTCCTGCCTAAAAATACTTAAAAATTAAATCTTGTCTAATAACTCTAATTTTCATATCCTAAACCTCAAACCCTAAACCCTAAAAAATACACCTTACCCCTAATTCCCTACACCCTAACTCTAAGCCCAACCTTAAACCCCGAACCCTAAACCTTAAACCCACTATTTTAAAGTGGGTCACAAATGGGGGCATACTTTGTGGACAGATGATTTTCATCCATCGATTTGACTTGCGCTATCAATTTTTAGCCATATTTAGATTTTGGAATGAATTATTTACAGGAAAACACGTTAGTTTTTCTTCTACTCGGGAGATTTTAGAACAATAAATAATAAATTAAAATAATTTTTTTTAAAAAAATACTCCATACATTAAAAATCAATGAATAGTTCAAGCTAAAATATTACTATTATAACAAAATCGATGTTTCAGTGCCACTGGTAATTTCATTGAAGCCGCTCGGACTCGGACTTCGGAGGGGGCGACTTGTGGTTCTTACGAACAAACTTCCGAGCCCAAACATGTTTTCCATTGATCGAGAACTTGGCTTTGGGTTTTCCATTCAGAATCATGTCTAGTGTCGAACTCGAACCGGATACCAATACCAGCTTTGCATACAGAGGCTGCTCCCCTTCCTGCACTTCCTGCATCTCGATTCCCTCGAATATTTCCCCAAACCTCCTGCTGAAGAAGCTCCTCACTTCGTCCTCCGAAACCGAGTATCCTTTAGAGAATGTCAAGAAAATAGTCCTATCATCTGCTTCAACCTCTTTCTTCTTGTATTCATCACTACTGCTACTGTTACTGTTCTCTTCCGAGCTGTTTATGCAGATGCTATGTATTCGCTTCCAAATATCCTCCATTTCGTTGTTCATATTCTTCCTTATGCTGCTAACATCATCGGGGTCGAATCCATGGAAATTTGGCTTTATACTCGGCAGTATCGGCGTCATCATTGGTCCATATAATGCTTGTTTCATTATATCATCAAAGGCTCTATAGCAAACATCGCGAACCAGGTTCACGACCCCATGAACGATCTCGAGGCGATAGTTGTGGAAGAAACGAAGCGAGACGTAGTCGTTCGTCAACATTCGAATCAGAGGGATGATGCTGTTGTCGTCGTTTTCGAACTGACCGAAAGGGAACTCGTCGCTGTTTAAGCACTTCAAGCATTGGACACACTCGTCGGCTAATGCGTCCACGAATGTGTCGGGCCATGGTTGGATGCTGTAAACCAAGTTCCCACCACGGGTGAAGTAGCGTTCGAGCCAGATGAGTAGAGCCATGACGTGCATGGACTCGAACGGTTGGCGTTGGAGGTTCAGAACAAGCCTGGAGAAGATGGCTCGGTCTATGGTGTGGAACAACTTGATTTCTTCTTGGGAAATTGTGTGGTCCTGAGAAGATGAAGATGAAGCCATTGTCGGGTTTTTGAAAGGGATGGGAAAGTTGGGATGTTATTTGAAAGTTGATTTTGGGGGGCTTTATAGAAGGGAAAGGGCGCCATTGAAGAAGGGTAGAGTTGTGTGGATTGTGAAGGGACGCCATTTTAGAGGTTTTGGGCAGAAATGGAAGGTTTGAGAGGGTTTCTTTGTTAAGAGTTCTGAAGACAACGGTCATGTTTTGGGCAGGTACGTTTGTTTTCAAGGAATAAATAAATAATTAAATCATGTAATGGAAGCAAAATTACTTGGATGAACCCTAAAATGTGAATCCATTAGACTTGTCCAAGAATCAAAATATACTGGCTGAAACTACAGCAAAGAGAAAAGCACAGGACTTGAACTAAAAGAACACATATTTCTTGGAAAACTATGTAAAAAAAAATACAAAACTGTTTTTCAAATGATGCAAACGAAATTAGAAAGGGTTAACAAGATTAGGCATGGGGTATCTTCAAGCTTTTGTTATCTGAGCGATGATTCAAAACCAAATCCACTCCGTCTTTCTTTCATGAAAAAGATGTGGTAAAGAAAATAGAGAAACAAAATGAAAACGAGAGTGAAAGGTAGATTGTCAAGAAGTGAGAAAATAATTGAAAAAATATATTCTGCAGTTTGTCTACATCCCAACACTAAAAAAATTAAATTTTAAATTTTAACCCTAAATTCTAAATTATATACACTAAATATTAAAAATTACATCATACCTTAAATATTATAAACCCTAACCTTAAATCTTAACTTTAAACCCTAAACCTAAATTTTTTTAATATTTAAACATAAAAAAGACATCAAAGAGATATAAGATTTCTATAAAATATAATATCTTAGAAAACAAGAACAAATACTCATCTTTCTTCAATGGAGAAAGATTTATATTAGCAGAAAAACATAATATAATTCCAAATTCATCAGAGATTCAATGTAATATGGATCGAGGATTAATGTGGGGTGACCCTCGCAAACTCATTTTCTCCATTCGTAACACAAGAACTCATATTTCTGACCTTGTATATATGATCTAGAGTCTTATCCTGTTAGATCAACTAGTTGGTGGTGTTTTATGGATTATATTTAAATATACAACGTGTAATAAAATTACACAATCATTCCTATTTAACTTATACAATTTAAATCTCCAACCTTAAATTCTAAACCCTCCAACATAAATTCTAAACTCTATGCTATTTGTATATTAAAATTTATTTTCTTTTATTAAATTTAACTTGTTTTTTGAAAGACTTCTTAAATTATTCTTTGGTACTCGTTGAAAGTGTGAAAATGCATGACAAAATAGAAGAAGAAGAAAACACTTTTTATTAGAAAAAGAAATAAGTTAAAATTATCTATATTTATCCCATAGTCTGATAAAAAAACTAGATATTTGATCTATTTGTGATTTATATTATTTTATATAATATTTATGAACATATCAATAGGAACGTTAATTGAGCGGGGCGGGTGTGAAAAATACTTTTATTATCTATCTTTATAAAAAACTTTCATCTCTATGTCCGCATACGACCCGCTGCGAACGTAAAATCTAAAATCATCCTCATGCAACTCACAAGAAAAAAAAAATTCCACCTCACCACCCACGTGGGTCTTGAGATCCATCTAATCCTCTCTTTAGTCTTTACCCGTCCTATGACTCATTCATATAATATATTTATAAGTATTAGTTAAATAAATATAAACTAAATTTGTTATGGAAAACGTATGAAATATATGTTATTCGGACTCCCACCACATATGTGATATTATTTCAACTGACACCATTTTAAAATAATATATGAAATCATATTTTGTACAACAAAAAAATATATTAAAATCTATTGTGAAGGAACAAAAGATAACAAAAATAACATGTAAAACAATCTTTCAATTGTCGTAACAAATAAACAATATAGAAAGAACTAAACATAAAATAATAATGAAAAACAACTCTAAAAAATAAGAAGAAATATCAATAGAATCTTAATAACATATAACATTATGAACATAAAATTAAAAGAAGTAGAAGAATAACATATCTATGGTGATGATTAAGGAAAAAAATAAATCTTAAAAAGAAGGCTTGGCGTCAGATAACAGTAAAGAAGAAACCAATAAATCTAAATATTATATATATATATATATTCATAAATATCTCAAGACAAGTTGATATGAATTACCTTAGATTTGACTATGATTCAAAACGATATTATTAAACATAGTTATATAAATTGATCGTATCCATCTTAAACTCAATTATATTTTTAATAAATATTTATAATAGCATGGGATAAGATTTGTTGGGGCGGATGTGGATGATATGGGGTGGCGTGATGATGCAAAGCATGTGGGGATGCGACAGGTCATATTCACGACTGTCCCACCATTCACGGTAAATCTAATTTTTATCTTCATTCTGGTCTCAAGATTTACGAAATTTGTAACCATTCCTATTCAATTAGATACGAAGTAGGGCAAATCCTCGTAAAACTCGTTCTACTAATATCCCTATATATCAATAGTAATAAATTTAATTTTTAAAATTTATAATGATATGTCCTCATCTTATACATAACAATGTGTATAATTATATAACATCATACACCGTTGATATTTCAAATATTAATTTTATCGTTTAGTATTTCATTTCATAAACATGTTAACTTGATGAATTTTAAAAGTAAAATAATGAAAATGTTTAGATAATTATGTTATTGTTATTATACATGTATGTTAAAGAGAACTATATATATATAGGTTTAGTCGACAAATAAGTGCCCAAATTATACCTTTTATTCCAGGTAGGTGTTTGAAGTATATTTTGAACCAAATAGGTGCCTAACGTTTTCAAAGTTTTCATTTAGGTGTCTTACCATTAACAGCCGTTACAAAAATTCCGTTAGCCAATAAAAACATGACACGTGACATGTTTTATTTTTAAAAATATCCTAAAATTATCAAAACCTCCCAAAACAGTCTAAATCCCTAAATTCTTAAGTCCCAAATCTCGATTTCATCCGTTGCCACCGCCAATCGCCGATGGCGTGCCCACCACTTTCTTCACCGGACCCCCACGATCATTTATCCATCCTCCTGTCACCGATAGTCGACGAACGACGTGCTTATCGTCGAAATAAAGTCAAACTCGAAAAAGAAAAAAAAACGGTCAACGACTAACTACAATCGATCGACTCACGAACGACGTTTGAGTCTTGCGACAAAAGAATGAGGCTTCATTCTATCGTCGGCATCGTGATGAACGACGATGACAATCGCTAGATTTGGAGATCTAGGGATTTTGGGTTATTTTGTAAAATTTGAAAAATATAAAGATTTTTTTAAAAGTAAGTTAACGGCGGGGCACCTAAACGGGTAATGTTGAAAACGTTAGGCACTTACTTGGCTTGAAAAATACTTTGAACACCTATCTAAAACAAAAGGTATAGTTTGGGCACTTATTTAACAATTAAGCCATATTTTTAATATAATGAGAATTGAAGAGAGAAAGGATGTTGGCGACAAATAAAAAAAAATAACTTGTTTACAAAATTTTGAAAATTTATTTTTATTAGATAAAATAATTTATTTATTCAAAAAATAACAAGTTGCTACAAAGAATATTGCACCAATATAGAGATCAAATTAATTTTTTTTATTAAGACACAAAATTCATTCAAAACCACCAGAGAGTCACACTTACGGAGCCTCGTCAAAGGACAGAGTTGAAGGTCATGTCAACCTTGGAGAAGCACTGACCGCCTACATGCAAAGGATCCAAACGACCTAAACTTTCGCGGAGAAAATCAAAGAAGGGAGAAGACAGAAAAAGAAAAGAAAAGGAGGATTTTTTCTTTCATTGTCTAAAATTTTTTCGAGTAAATCGGTCTCGATCTAAAATCATCGTTCGTCAGGGATAAAGATGCCGTCAAACAGGCCGATAGAAAGACATTAAAGCACCAATTACTGAAGAAAGAGCTAAAAAAAAGCAAAAAAAAAAACGAAGGAAGAATGAGAGGCCAACCGCTGAAAATGACATCGGTTGGCCACCACAAAACAAGCAAAAGATTTAAAAACTTAGATGGAGATGGAAGGAGATAGCGTTTAGGGTTTTTTTCACCTCTCTCTCTTCAATTACGACCCTTAAAATGGAAATCAAATTAAGATTTTCCAAGCCTCAATAATCACTTTTATCTATACATTTCTTATTGTCTTGATTCTCACTATCTCCTAACAAAATATAAAATGCAGCTGAATCTCTAGTTAAACTTTGAAATTGTTTCAAGTTTCGTTCTTGCCAAACACAATAAATAAACACTTTCCAAGTAAATTTTATAAAAATATTAAGGTATATAATATATTAGTGTCTAATTTAATTTCAAGGTACTATTTGGTAGTTAAACTCTTTTTATGGTCCAATTAGGCATTAATATTGTTTGTTTCAATTGGTATATGGATTTTATTTTTGGGTCCAAATTAATGCTTGCGGTAAATAATTTATTTGAACAATAAAGTCAAGTTTACGTACTAATTTGAATCAACAATTAAATTTATATACCTAATTGAAAAATGTATCAAATTATACCTTATAAATCAAATTCATATATCTTAATATATATTTATCCAAAAAAATTGTTGTATATAAAGTTCTTTATATTCTGTGTTCAAAAAAACATATAAAGCTCTTTATATTCGGTAGTTACACTAACTATAATTATATTACAATTTAACCAGATTAATAAATGAAGTTACAGTTTAATTGTGTTGCGTAAATGAGATAATAAATTATATTAAAAATGTTGTTAATTCTATCATTTGAATTCATCGATAACCGATAGTTTTATTATTAATTCTATTAGTTAAACTCACATTAATAACTCTATTATTCAAGATTGAGTCCTATTGATTCATAATTATATATATCATCCATAATTATTTGCATTTGAAGGCTTCAATTGTTGAGCTGGCATATTCGAATCCGTGTTTGACTTTTAATTTTTTTATAATTTATAATAAAAAAATAGTTATATTTTAATATACAAGCTTGTGTAAAAAATATATTACATAATCTTTCTTTAAAATTCAAAATCTTAATTTTTACACCTAAAACTTACATATACCATAAATCCTAATTTTTAAACCATACAACCTAAACTATAAACTCTAAATTTAACAAACTTAATAAAGTTTACACAAAGTGTACATAAAAAAATCATGCAAATTTGTGTTTGTTTGCTACTTACTCTCAAGTTCTAAATTTACAAAAAAGAAAAATCATTTTAAGAAATCATTTTGTCATTATAAAAAAAACATTTTTTTCATCATAGCTATATAAAAAATTATAAAAATACTATATAAATGTTTGAATATTAATAAAACATTTTATTGGATTTGGCAAACTAAAATTATGCACGTTAGACGTATTCTATTTTTAGTTTTGTTTCTTATTCTCTATAGCTTGTCATAGTAACTTAATTTAAAGTAAATTTATTTAGGGTAAACTACTTCATTGACCACCATATTATTAGAAAAGTTACGATTTGACTACATTACTTTTTTTCGAAGCAATTAAACCATCAAACTATTTAAATGATATCAATGTGACCACCAACCGTTAAAAGTAACAGAAAAGTTGACGGGGCTGTTAAATAAAATTTGTATAATTACACATTTGGTCCCTTATATTTAAAAAAAATTATCAATTTACTTCTAATTTTAGTCTAATAAAATAAATTAATTATTTGATTTAATAATTTTATTTTCTCCTCCAATCAAGTAGTGACACGTGTCACCACCTTTGGAGGAAGAAAATTAAAAAAAAATTTGAGGCTTGCCCACGCTGGGGTTTGAACCTAGGCATTGAGGGAGTTAGAGCAATGGGTTTTCCACTGCACCAACTCAATTCTAAATCATATGCTTCAAAATAAAATAAATATCATAATATGCCCAGTCAAATATGAATTATATGAACTTAAAATTCTCTAAAGTTGTCAAAGAGAAGATAAAACATAACGAAGGGTGATCTAACCTGCAATATGAATTATATGCTATCGACTCAATTGATTGAACTGCTTCGGCAATAAGTTTTATGGTTTCAATAAGGGAAGCTCGAGCAACAGGGCTCTTAATTGCACCGACCTCGAGGGCTTTTGCAGCTTTCTCGGCTTCAACAATCAAAAGTCTGCAGTGTCATATATGCAAGAACCAAATTATCCAGTGAATTAGCAGCCTACTAAAAATGTTGAAAGATGATGCATGGGAATGATATAATAGAATTATCTATATGACATCAATAGCATTAATGTGATATGCTTGCAGAACATAGGCAAAGACTAACCTTGCTTTTTCAACAGTTTCGTTTTCTTTGTTTCTTCAGGTGCTCTTTGTGCTCTTATGTTCTTCAACATCTCGAGCTTGGAACTTATCATAGGATCCTTGTAAAGTGGTTTATTTCTTCTTCGTATCCGTACCTGCTCAATTGGACTTATAGTCTCATTAGCAGGAGAATAGTTTGTATCACTGGCTTTTCGTTTTGAAAGGATCTGCTTGGACTGCATTTTAGATGTTGGCTTCCTCTTTCGTTTTCTTTTAGCCCCAGATGGAATGCCATGATATTTAGCCAACCCGGAGCAAACTCTATCACGGTATTCCTATTCAGCAAATAACAAGAAACAGAACACCCGCATTTAGATGCAAAGCTTTAAAATCTATGAAGTGGCATTAAAATAATACAATCTGCAGATGCCTATGACCAATGACATAATTTTCAATACTGATGCGGTAAAAAAAGAAACGTGCAAACACTTACGGGATCAGCCCATTTGGCTGCAATGGCTTCCGTAATGTTCCTTCTTTGTTTAAGGGATTTTGGTGCTCTCTTGCTACCTTTCGGTCTAGGCATCGGTTTATGAGCAATTTGACCAGACATATTAGGATACATATTTTATTTTGAAGTTTATAATATAGAATTGAGTTTAGTGCAGTGGTAAAGCCATTGCTCTAACTCCCTCAATGCCCAGGTTCAAACCCCTGCGTGGGCAAGCCTCAAATTTATTTAATTTTCTTCCTCCAAAGGTGATGACACGTGTCACTACTTGATTGGAAGAGGAAATAAATTATTAAATCAAATATTATATAGTTAAAGGCCTCCAATCAGGCGGTGACACGTGTCACCACTTAATTAAATAATTAATTTATTTTATTAGACTAAATTGATAGATTTTTTAAATATAAGGGACCAAATGTGTAATTATACAGATTTTATTTAACAGCCCGTCAACTTTTCTGTTACTTTTAACGGTTGGTGGTCACATTGATACCATTTAAATAGTTTGATGGTTTAATTGCTTCGAAAAAAAGTAATGTGGTCAAATCGCAACTTTTTTAATAGTATGGTGGTCAATGAAATAGTTTACCCATTTATTTATTTGTATGCATATTCGTATGTATACATAATTTTTCACATGTTAATATTTCATTTTATAGAACTTGATTCTGGTGATAAAAAAATATATTTTTAAATAACTCGAATTCAAACAACATAATTTATAAATTTAAAAACAACTTATTAAGTTGTTCGATCATTTGATAGAATCCTTCAAAGAGTTTAATCTTACATAACAACTAAGATGAATAACTTTCTCCTGTCTAGATTCGAACATGCTTAATTTCATTCTCTCTTTTTTGTTCAAAAACATGCTTAATTTCATTCTTCTTTTTTTTGTTCAAAAACATGCTTAATTTCATTCTTCTTTTTTTTGTTCAAAAACATGCTTAATTTCATTCTCTTTTTTTTTTGTTCAAAAACATGCTTAATTTCATTCACTCTTGTATATTATACGAACGGCAATGCTGCTCAAGGAGTTAGTTGAAGTTTTAATAAAAATGCTGTTTTCTTAAAAAAATGTAATGTCACCAAGTACCCAGAGAGTCCAATGGGAACATGCCACGTGCAATGATAACAGTAGTGGTTATGTATGTTTACTGTCCTTGGATCTCTTTAGAGAACACTGAAATTATATAATATTTTTCTGTTTGCCGAAAAACCAAACAAAAAAGTGTGTTTTTTTCTCTCTTTCAAAAACCCAAACCCACAAAGCCCCCTTTTGTTGAGTCCCCCCGAGATCTATCGAAGGTAAACATAAATTCTTTACCTTTTCATCTTTTCTTTGTAATTTATGATATAAAAATTTTCCTTCCATTTCCCTGCGATTTCTCAGTTTCATGCTTATGTCAGTCTTAGGTTTGGTTTTGTTGTTAGGGTTTATCGATTTTTTCCCCAGTTCGTTCTTTGGAAAATTTCAATGGTGGATCATTTTTCTTGATTTTGAGAAATACCCAGATTAGTTCTTTTATGGATAGAACTAAGAGAAGGGTAGTTCAGTTAGTAATGCTACAGAATTTTTAGGTTTCAGTGAACTGTATCGAGTCTGTAGCATAATTTCTTCCTCTCTTTTGTTTTATTACCGCAATTTTATATATGATATAAAAATGTGTCTTTGGTCATTTTTTTTTTAATTTCAATTTTGGAATGATTTTGAAGAATACTCAGGTCGGTTATTGAATGGATGAGGCAAAAGAGAAAGACGGTTCTGTAAGTGTTGCTACAGAATCTTCTTTAACTGGTGAAACTGTTGTTGAGCCTATGGATTGCGAGGGTCAAATTCCGATGGAGGAAGGAAGGGAAGAGGGTCCTAGTAATGGAGATGACATAATGGTGGAAGTTTTGGGTTCTCATGTTTATGTAGATGGTATTTGTACTACTGATGGGGGAGATGGAGGTATGATTGGGACCTGTTTGAATGATGAAGCGGTTCATGGTCATGGTGACTCCGGTGAAGTTGGTATGGAGGGTAATCTGCAAAACTTAGGTAGTGAAGGCGACAAACCTGGTGATTTGGGTTCTAGAAGTGAGGTTTCTGGTGGTGAAGCTGAGGCCGATAATGGGGTAACTGGTGCTGGGGCTGAAACTGGTGAGACAATGGAGCATACTAACGGAACTGGTGGTGGGGGAGATGCAAACCAAACTTTGGAGGAACAAAAAGTTGGTGATTCAGATGGTAATGACTTAAGTCATGGAAAGCAGAAAGCTGTCGAATGTTCATCTGTTGCATCCAAAGATTCAACAGTGCAAACTAAAGTTGTTGAGGAAGCTGCATTGACGACCGGTGGGGACAATTTGAATACTCTGGATGGTTCTTGTGAAATTATGTCTGACACAAAGAAGGAAGCTGCTGATGTTGGTGTTGATGCTAACTCGTTGGATGTGAGGACACAGAGTACCGCAGAAAATGTTACCCATTCTGATGGTAAAGGTATGAGAATTAGTTCTTTTCATCATAATTTGAAATTTCAAGTTGAAGAAGAGCAATGAAGTTTTGAGAGTAGGTGGGTAGCACTGAAAAATATTCTACAATATCCATGCAGATGTGGTTTATTCATGTCAATCAACTGAATCGGTTGTTGAAAGTGGATTGGACGAGAAGGTACTTCAAATTTTTGATTCAGTCAATGGTTAATAACACTAGTGCGTGAACCCAGCCACTTTTCTCTCTCTCTTCTGCAGGTTAATGCAAACATGGAAACCGACAAGCAAGGTGCTGAATCCGAACAAAGGCATATGGAAGTTGATATTCCTTATCATAGCTACGAGAATCATGCAGGTAAAGTTGCTAGAGTAGATATTGCCAGGGTCAATCATGTATTCTTTCTTAATTTGATGTGCACACACACAATTGGTTACAACAATGTTGATTTGGAAAAGTTTTATCTTGCTCAGGAAATGACCGAAGCTTAAAGGCTGTGACAATCAGTGATGGAGCAGAGGAAGTTGATTTAAGTCTTGGGGATGCAATGGATGTTGAAAAGCAGGTTTCTGGTTTAAAAAATGTTGGTTTTGATACTGATAAAGATGTTAAAGTTGAAGAAAAGTCTGTTGAAATTGAGACATCGGGTGCTGGCTCTGAAAATCATGAAGCCTCAAAAGCTGATAACATTGTTTCAACCCAATTACATTCCTCACATTCATTGGGAAATGAAGATCCACTAGCTGAGAATGCAGCTTCTAAGGATGATTCATGGGTAGCACAAGATATGAATTTTGAAGAACAAGTAACTAGTGATGAACATGATGATTTAGACCAATTGCAAGAAATGGAAGTTGAAGAACACGATTTTGATCCTGAACAGCCAGCCTACTTCGATGAAAAGTCTGTTAAACGAATGTCTCTAAGGTCTGCGAGTGCAATAAAGGTGCATCAAGCTAGTTACCAGTTGCCGCCAGAGGACGAAGGTGAATTGTCTGTTTCTGATTTAGTCTGGGGCAAGGTGAGGAGCCATCCATGGTGGCCAGGACAGATCTTTGACCCTTCAGATGCTTCTGAGAAGGCGGTTAAGTATCATAAGAAGGATACATATCTGGTAGCCTACTTTGGGGATCGGACATTTGCTTGGAATGAAGCTTCTGTTTTGAAGGCATTTCGACCAAATTTCTCTCAGATTGAAAAGCAGAGTAATTCAGAATCATTCCAGAATGCAGTCGATTGTGCTTTGGAAGAAGTGTCTAGACGAACAGAGCTGGGTTTTGCTTGCTCTTGCATACCACAGGATGTTTGTGACAGTATAAAATTCCAAAAAGTTGAGAATGCAGGTGTTCGGCAAGAATCAAGTATAAGAGATGTTGTTGATAAGTCTTTTAGTGCTAGTTCTTTTGAACCTGATAAATTAGTTGACTATATGAAAGCATTAGCAGAGTCTCCAGCTGCTGGGGGTGATCGACTCGACCTTGTGATTGCTAAAGCTCAATTGTTGGCTTTCTATCGTTTAAAAGGTTATCATCAGTTGCCTGAATTCCAATCCTGTGGAGATTTAAGTGAAAATGAAACAAATACCTCACATTCTAAAGAGAAAATGCACTTCGGCGAGGTAATTGAGCATAATACTCCTATGGGTGGTGAGCAAATTTCCAGTGGCCAGGAAACTTCAAAAACTAAGAGAAGCTATTACCTTAAGCGTAAGCATAATCTGAAGGATGGGTTGTATCCTAATAAAAAGGAAAGAAGCATGATTGAATTGATGGGTGAGACATTTGATTCTCCTGATGCCGAAAATGGGTCTGATGGGATGGCTAATAAGCTTCCTTCATCCGCATTTGGCAAGAAAAGAAAAGCTGTTGGTTCTTTTGAGGACTCGATGCAAGACGGGAGGAAGACAATTTCTCTTGCCAAAGTGTCTCAAACTCCTCCACCTCATTCCCCAAAGCCTTCCTTTAAAATTGGTGAATGTATCCGTAGAGCTGCGAGTCAAATGACGGGATCTCCATCGATTCTGAAGTCCAGTGGTGATAGGTTATCGAAGCTTGATGGAGGCAGTGAAAATCCTGCTGCAGATGGAATTGATGTTCCGATCGAGAATTTCGAGGATGCCCTGCAAAAGATGATGAGTTTTATGGCAAATTACTCGTCACTAGAGGAGCTGTTATCACAACTTCACGAGGCAGCATGTGATCCAATGAAAAGTTCTTTTAGTTTAATTGCCAGCTTCTTTTCTAATTTCAGAGATTCAATTGTTGTCGATCAACATTCCGGGGATAAAGTAGGTGACAAAAGGAAGAAGTCGCCCAATTCTATTTTTGGTTCTCCGGAAACTTTCGAGTTTGACGACATGAATGACACATACTGGACTGACAGAATAGTTCAAAATGGTTCTGAAGAGCAACCATCACATGGAAATGGAAGGGGACAATATCAAATAGTGCCTGTTGAATTAGAGAAGCCACTTCAAAAAGGCCGTAAGTCTCGAAAACGGTATTCTGATGGTAATCAGGATTTGACAACTCAGAAACCCCCTGGATATGTTGATGAGAGGGCTCCAGCAGAACTTGTTATGAACTTCACTGAGATTAATTCTATCCCTTCAGAAACAAAGCTAAATAAGATGTTCAGGCACTTTGGACCATTAAAAGAATCTGAAACAGAAGTTGATCGCGAAACCAGCCGTGCAAGAGTTGTTTTTAGAAGATCGTCTGATGCTGAAGTTGCCTACAATAGTTCTGGAAAGTTCAACATCTTTGGGCCGGTGGCTGTAAATTATCAACTCAACTACACTATATCTGAATCATTCAAAGCTTCATTGTATGCTCCAACCCTAGCTGAGGAGAATCCGCTCATGTCTTCATCCCTATGTGGGGACCATGCTCTTGTTACCTCAACCTTGGGCGAGGAAACTTCACACTTTCCCCCAAGCCTAGGTGAGGAAGCTTCATTCATGGTTTCAACCCTCGGTGAGGAAACTTTCCATGAGGAACTTCACTCATCCTTTGGTGAGGGCAGTTTGGCTATTCCGACAACCATGTGCAATCAAACTTCAGGCATTGCCACAAGCATGTATGAGGAGACGTTGCCCAATGCCACAAGCATGTATGAGGAAACATTGCCCATTGCTACAAGCATGTACGAGGGAACAATGGATGTTGCTACAACTATTGGTGACCAAACTTTTATGGTTGCTACAACTGTAGGCGAACAATTTTCAACAGTTGTCACGACTAGTAGTGAGCAAACGACAACAGTTGTTTCAAGATTTGAGGAAGCTTATCCTTTCTCCACAACCTTGAGCAAAGAAACTTCGACCATCACCACAAACTTGGGAGTGGAAACTTCAACGGTTAATGTAAGCTTGGGTGAGGAAAATTCAGGCTTCGTTACCGGAGGTCAAGAAGCTTCAATCATTCCCACAATGATTGGTGAAGAAACTCCTGCCAATCCTGTGACCTTGGCAGAAGAAATCCCTAATATTCCCAGAACCTCAGGCGAAGAAACTCCAGCTATTTCCTTGGCTGAAGAAATTCCTAGTATTCCCACAACCTTGGGTGAAGAAACTCCAGCAATTCCCTTGGCTGAAGAAGCTCCTGCTATTCCCAGAACCTTGGGCGAAGAAACTCCAGCAATTCCCTTGGCTGAAGAAGCTCCTGCTATTCCCAGAACCTCGGGCGAAGAAACTCCAGCTATTTCCTTGGCTGAAGAAGCGGCAAACATTCCCCTGGCTGAAGAAACTCCTAATATTCCCAGAACCTTGGGCGAAGAAATACCGGCCATTCCCCCGGCAGAAGAAACCCCTGGTATTCCCAGAACTTTGGGTGAAGAAACTCCAGCGATTCCCTTGGCAGAAGAAACCCGTAGTATTTCCAGAACCTTGGGTGAAGAAACCCCAGCGATCCCCTTGGCAGAAGAAACCCCTAGAGTTCCCAGAACCTTGAGCGAAGGAACTCCAGCCATTTCCTTGGCAGAAGAAACCCCTAGTATTCCCAGAACATCAGGCGAAGAAACTCCAGTCATTCCTGAAACCTTCAATGAAGAAACCCGGGCCATTCCTCCAACCTCAAGTGGAGAAACTCCTACCACTCCATGTTCCAGCAAAGAAACTCCTACTCTGCCTCCAACCTTCAATGAAGAAACTTCTACCATACCCTTGGGCAAGGAACCTCAGACCACTCCTTTAACCATGGTTGAGGAAACCGTGACCATTCCTGCAACCTTGGGCAAGGATACTGCAACTGTTCCTGCAACCTTACATGAGGAAACTCCGGCTGTTCCGACAACTTTGGCTGAGGAAAATCCAACTACCACAATATTCGGTGAGGAAACTCGAACGAATCCTACAAACTTGGGTGATGAAACTCCAACCAGTCCAGCAACCTTGGGTGAAGAATCTTTGACTAGTCCCACAACCTTGGCTGAGGAAACTTCAACTATCCCGACAACCTTGGGTATGGAAGCTTCGACTGTTCTCACAACTAATGCTGAAGAAACATCAACTGTTTCTACTACTACTGAAATGGAGATGTCTCCCCCTGAAGTGACCGGAAGCAAGGAACATTCAGCTTAGTATCTCCGATGTCAGAATTACTTGGAAATTTTAGGTATTACTTCTCTTATCTGTATGAAATCTTTTGACTTGATGATAGAATATTGACAGCTCTCATCTGGCTTTGCACAAAATTAAGTGGACAAGTATGGTTAATGGTTTTGGTATTTACAGGCGGCAGATAAGAGGTGTAAGATATGAATTAACTGAATTTATATTACTATATATTCCACCAATAAGTGTAAATGGCAGAAGTAGGAGCAGCTGTTATGTTACATTTTAGGAGCCCGAAAATTTAGATCTCCAGGCTAGTTGGGTAGGGGATAAATGCTTTGATTATTACCTCTTTTGAATAGTTTAACCTGAGATCGGAGTTGATGGTTTATACTTGTTCATACTTCATCATCTTGAATCCATCTCATTTTTAAGCTGCATGATTGATGCTTCACGTGACTTTATAAAAATGCAGTTTATTCAGTTTTCTGGTGGTTTGAAGTTGGATAAATGAACTATCGATGTTTTCTAATACAAATTCTTCTGTTTTGTTTAGCTATGATAATATCTCCTGCTATCAAATCTTATTCTTGATTCTTTTGATGCAATCTATATAGGGGAGAACACATTCCTGAGGTTCAGGTGTCAGTGTGGCTCTGGTAGGCTTTTGATTCAACTTGTGACTGAAGAAGGCAACTGACTGCCCTTCAGCTCGGATTCGTTCTTTCTTGAATTATGCTATAAGCTGCTTGGCGTTACACGCATGCTCCGCCTAGTGTAATGTAATGTCATTTTTAGATGATTTGACCTTTTCATGGATGCTATCCTTGAGGACGAGAATCGCATTGTAGAATCATAGCTGCCCTATCTATTATGCGTGCCGCTTTATTGATGGATGCAACGGGTGATGAGTTTTCGATTTTCAGTCATTATGCGACCTTACTGCAGAACCGGCTTATCCTTTGGTTCCTTATGAGTTTTGATAAGCATTAGAAGATATTGATATGATTAGTAAGGCTGATATAATGTTCAGTTATATTTTCCCACTTATCATCAATGCTAAAACATGGTGTATGGGAGATAGCAAGAATCTGCCTTGAATACAAGTCTAATGCAGAATTAGTTATGTTAATCAATGAAACCCATTATTCAAAATAAAATTTTCTTTTTCAATGGCCCCTGTTATTTTAATTTATATTTACACAAGACTTATTTTTGAACGACATTCTGATTAAAAAGATGTTTAATGTAAAGAAAAAAAGTGCTTATATAAATTGGATGGAAATTTAATTTAATTTTTTCAAAATTGGTGATCAAAATAAGATATATAAAAGTTAAAGTGAATTTAGATGTAATTTACTCTATACATTTGTATAAAATATTTTCATTTTTAACAAAATGTAAAAAAATGTAATATATTTTAGGGAAAACTACACCGGTGGTCCCCTAACTATCACTGTTCTCCTGTTTTGGTCCCCAAACTATGTTTTTCGGCAAACTCGTCCCTTCTGTTACATAGTTCTCTTGTTTTGGTCCCCCGACGTTAAATAGCTAACGGTTTTGCTGACGTGACATTTTTTAATATTTTTTTAATCATTTCTCTCTCCTATATTATTTTTATTTAATTTTATTCATCCAATCATGTCGTGACACGTGTCGCTATCCTATTACTTGAAAAAAAACCCAAAATCCTTAAAAACACATTTGGTGTCGCTGGGATTCGAACCCAGGTACACCAACACAAAAGGCATGCATGGGTGATTGAGGTATTGTGTTCGAATGTGTTATTTCTAATTTGTATAGGTTAAATATAAATGTTAGAAAATTTAAACCAAATACTTGGCCTAGTGTAACTGGTTTACACGCTAGCCTTCCATGCTAGTTACTTGAGTTTGAATCTCGGTGGCACCAATTGTGTTTTTAGGTTTTTTTGGGTTAATATGTATAGCTTAAATATAAATGTTAATAAACTTAAATAAGTAACCAGCCTAGTATAGCTGGTTCACATGCATGCCTTTTGTGTTGGTGTTCCTGGGTTTGAATCCCAGCGACACCGTGTTTTTAAGGATTTTGGGTTTTTTTTTTCAAGTAATAGGATAGTGACACGTGTCACGGCATAATTGGGTGAATAAATTAAATAAAAATAATATAGGAGGAGAGAGAAATGATTAAAAAATATTAAAAATGCCACGTCAGCAAAACCGTTAGCTATTTAACGTCGGGGACCAAAACAAGAGAACTGTGTAACAGAAGGGACGGGTTTGCCGAAAAACATAGTTTGGGGACCAAAACAGGAGAACGGTGATAGTTAGGGGACTACCGGTGTAGTTTTCCCTATATTTTAAGTTATTAATTTATTTTTGTTAGTTTTATAATTGTAAAGCATTTTAGTTTAGTAGTTATAATTCATTTGCGTTTGAATATAAAAACTTTGGATGAGTCTACCACGTGCGACGAACATTGATAAACACCACTAACGATGAACACCGATGAACATCATTAATTTTTTAAAAAAATTAAAAAATTTAAAGGACTAAAATTATAATTAAAATTATCCCTTAAAAAATAAAAATCAAATTTAATAGATACTTTATAATATTTTTTTAATAGGTTAGAATCAAATATACCCAATTCTCTTAAACCCTAACAAAATCAATATCTTAAAAAAATAGAAATCAATTTATAATTTTTTAATAGATTAGAATTAAATATACTCAACTCTCCTAAACCTAAACCCTAACAAATTCAACCCCTTTAATTAAATTTCATCCGAAGTATATTTTTGTTATCACGATTAGTTAAACAGTTTGTGATTTTAAATTTGATTAATTCGTATAAAAGCTCATTCCATAAATTTGGCACACCGAGAAGGCACCAATGGCTGCAGTCCTGGTATTTTAGAGATGCTACTCTTTCGTCCTCTGTGAGCTTTTTGGTTGGGTCCGCATATAAAATCTTACAATACTAATTTGTATTCATCAGACTATTTCTCAACAAGATCAAGTGATAATATATCAAAATCTTACAAACCTTTTAAAGGGGTTGAATTTGTTAGGGTTTAGGTTTAGGAGAGTTGAGTATATTTAATTCTAATCTATTAAAAATTATAAATTGATTTCTATTTGTTAATCTATTTGTTTTAAGAGATTGATTTTGTTAGAGTTTAGGAGAATTGAGTATATTTGATTCTAACCTATTAAAAAAATATTATAAAGTAACTATTAAATTTGATTTTTATTTTTTAAGAGATAATTTTAATTATAATTTTAGTCCTTTAAATTTTTAAAATTTAAAAAAAAAATAATAGTGTTCATCGTTAGTGGTGTTTATCAATGTTCGTCGCCCGTTGTAGAATTTTCCAAAAACTTTGGTCGTTTTGGTGACTTTATTATACTCCCATTTTAGGACAAAAAAATTACAATCTTCCTATCTTAATTCATGCACAAAACATGCGCTCCGCTAATCAAATTAATTAGTAATAATTACAAATTAATTGTCAAAATCTTCGTTTTCTGAATTTTAAAAAAAGTTTTCACTTTTCCCTCTCTTTCTCTCCTTTCTGTCTCACTCTGTTTTCTTTTCCCTGTTAGTTTCTTTATATGCCTTTCACTCCAATGAAAGAAAAATAAATAAAAAAGAGTAAACTTGAAGCAGAAAATGTCATCCAAAAGAAACATTTTGCACGAATTCCAATTCCCTGGTACGTTATTCATTCTGGGTTTTAATTATTTTCTTTGTGTGGATGTTGAGAAAAACACAGGAATTCTTTATTTCCTTGGTTTTGGAAGGCTCGAGTTATACTATTTTTCTGTAAAGAACAAATCTTTATGTTTGGAAGCCTATCGTATTTTAAGGAAACAATATATTGATGATCACCAAGTTTAGTCAAATTCCATTACAGGAAAGGATATCAGGATTGAATTTGATCAAGTTATTATGAAAATTTAACTTTAAACCATTGGAATTTGGAATGATATTAGGATTTAATCTGAATATCTGATTGTTCTTTCCCTTTCTTACTGTATATTCATTGACTAAATCAATTTCTTGATGGAATATTATTGATTTAGCAGAGGCTTCAAGGAACAGAAAAAAGATTGATATTGATGGATTCAGGATGATTGAGGCTTCAAAAGATGAATCAAGGCAAAAGGAAGAAGAAGAAAAGACTAATGGATTAGAGTCGAAGTATGATCTTCGCAAGAGTTTGGCTTGGGACAATGCCTTTTTCACAAGCCCAGGTTGGTTTTTAAGCTTTCAAAATGACTGATAAAATTCCCAAGTAATTTCAACATCATTGTGAAGGCCTTTTAGCTTTTGTCACGGAAGTTTGTTCATGTTTTTAGGAGTTTTGGATCCTGAAGAGTTGTTTGAAACTTTGAATATTGATGCCGGAGATAAGGGACCCCAAGAACCAAGTGATTTACCTTCTGAATCCATGGCAGCAAGTAGAATTGATGAGTGCATTGCCCGGAGAAGTTTAGCTTGGGATGTTGCCTTTTTCACCAGTGCAGGTATGCTTATTTACACTTGTTGTAGCAATTTTTTTGTATGAACGAGTCCTTAGCCTCGAAATAGAGAAAGGAGTTGAAAATGTTGGGATTCAAATTCACAACAATCAAAAGCCGGTTCTCTATGGTGTCAGTGTCACTACATGAACTAACTGGCTAAGCTTGGGTTTCATGTTATAGCAAAGTTTCCTTATCATGTTTTTCAGAGTTAATACATACTCTCCACTCCCTTTTTTATTTTTCAATGCTTAGGGGTATTGAATCCAGAAGAATTGTCACTGGTAAACAATGGATATAGGAAGTCTGAAACAGTAACACATATACTTCCGGAAGTTGAACAAGAGTTTTTGAAATCTACTGAATCAAACTCAACATTGGATAGTGATTACTCCTTGTCAAGTCTTGAGATTGATCTTTTTGATGATATGAGAACATCCATGCAAAAATCAAGCAAAACATCCGATTTGGTGAATTCCAGTTGCAAACTTCAAAGTCAAACAGGCATTCCAAATCCCCGTTGTAAGTATTTACTGCTTTGAACCATCCTCACCGGGAACTTAATGGAATCAAATCATTCCTGTCTAGTTTTCGGGTTTATACATTTCAGCTACTTCTTTCTTTATGCTAGTAAACTATGTTACATTGAAACGGGTTCGAGTGTCGGATTTGAGTATATGTCAAAAACGTGTATTTGGAGGGTTCATATTCCTATCTCCAAGTAAATGTAACTATACTGTAGGCTTAGTCAGGATTAGCAAGCCCAAAATTAAATGCTTTAAATAAGTAGTTTGTAGTTCATATGATTGTTTTACAATATGAATTGGTTCTTGGCTTTTCTTTTGCCTTATGCTTATCAAGTCTACTTTTTCTTTGCAGTTTCAAAAAGGCTGGATACTACTTCAACCAGGGTTTGTAGTTTTTCATTTTTTGGGTGAAAACGATAACTATTTATGTCTTATTGAGACTCAATTCATTTAAAAAAAAATTCAGGTTAAACCCTTTCCTGCTTCCAGAAGGCCAAAAACTACTGCAGATGGAGTGAGAAAGACAGCAAAAGAAGCCATCAATCCCTCAAAATCACAGGTCTGTTGAATTCAGCATATTGATGCGGACTTCATAGCTATTTTACTCGGTCTCTTGTATGGGTTTCGGGTATGAGTACATAACCAACATGAGTATGCTCAAATTTTTTTTCCTCAAGATTTCCATGTATTTGAAGTACATCCGATTTCCCACGTCCGATTTCCCACGTCTGCATATGTATCAAACACATGTACTTTAGGGAAATTGAAGAGTCAAAGTAACAGAGTTTCATAGTACTTTATATGTGCACTTCAAAGCTCATATCAAATAGTGTTATCAAAGCGACCTTTAAAGGGAAGCAATTGAGTTTCTTTGTTTCCCTCACATTTGTCAGTGTCACTCACATTCTGTGTATTCATACCATGTGTGTTATTTTTCTCTTATCTTGTACTGTTTTGTTCTTTGCTCATGATTTTTCATATAGTATTTGTGAAATTTCAGTGCATGACTGACATGGCTTCATTTCTTACGGTTAAAAACAAAGCATGGTACTCGAGCTGGAGAACATGAGCCGTCATCTTCTTCCCTTAAGCTGTCCAAGGCATATGACCAGGCCAATCCTTTCTCACCTGGTGCATCCAAAAGGGCTTCAATGGGAACAAACCAAATGAAAATGAACAATAAAATCAGAAAAGTTCTATCCGGTATAACTGTCAATTTTTTTGTTTACTCATGCAGTGCTTATATTTCATTCCTGCTTTACATAAAATTATTTTTTGGTCGATGATTATAGGACAAAGCATGTCTAAGAAACATTGTATCGGTGACCGTGGTACACCATCTCCAGAACCATCTTCTTCACCTTCCCACATTGTCTCTAAAGATCTTTTAGGATCTGTTTGTGGTCATAATGCTTCCATTGTTAAATCCCCAAGCTCTCTGAGAAGAAAGAATGATTCGGCTGCTTCGGATTCAGATGCTCGGACCCCTACAAGATCCTTAACCCAACACAAAAGTAAACTGATAGAATCTTCTCAGCCAACTAGTTTACAGTCCACACCGAAATCTCCAAGCGCATCACTTTTAACTTCCACTGGCTGTTGGTCTTCAGAATCCTCAGCTTCTTTGAATCATGTCAACAATGATGCTTCTCAAGGCTCAGACACTGATAACTGTTCTAATGATGAACTTGTTCTAAGTGGAAGTAAAGAAACAGGGTTTCCATACCACGATGTTGGCAGATTCACAAAGGGAAGTTGTCATCTACCATCGAGTGTTTCAAGAGAAATAAAGCCTTCCGGCCTTCGACTGCCATCACCGAAGATTGGATTCTTTGAAGTGGTTTGTTTCTTCATTGATTTGCCTTGTTTTACTTAGCTGACAAGTGAGTTCCTTTTGAGTTTGAATATCACATTCTTGCTGTTGATTGATATTTTTTTCCATCGACAGGGAAATTCCAGGGAATTAACTCTACATGGTGTAAAGTTCCATTCTGGTTTGCAAAATAGTTCTAAAACTAGAACCGGTACCAATCATCTCAATGGCACTCCAACTAGAGCAAGGTCTAGGCTTCCATCACCAAGAACATCACCAAGAGCTTCAAACTTAAAGGAGAAAAAACTGGGTTCTCTGCAAAATGGAACCCAAAGTTCCAGGGATATCAAGTTTAATTATGCTGCAAAGCTTGAAGGAAAAAAAGGTGGTACCATTAAAAGCTCTCCTGCTGCAACTTCACCGGCTGAAACTGATCTATCTTGTGAGTCAAGTGACGGATATGGCTCAAAAACGGACAGTTCCGGATCATATGTAATAGGAGATGATAAAGGTAAAATTCAACCCAAGAGGAAGGAACATGTCAGCCAAATGGGTGAAAAGTCATCTCAGGATCAAAACAAAGAGATTATTGCACTTAATCGTGATGAAAAAGAAAACTTATTTAGTTTCAAGAGTCAAGTGGATGTTTTAACCAAGCAGATTGAGGCCATTGATGTCAACGGTGATTTGGTGATAGAGTTTTGATATTCAACACTGCAACTTCATCTTTCTCAGATGTTGTTCTCATGGAAATAGGATTGTAGATTATCAAAAGTTAATGCTAGTATACCTGTTGCAACCTGTAAAGGTTTGCTGGTAATTTTTGAAACAATGGAATATTGGAATTAAACATGTCAATTCTGTCACTAAAGTTATGTATATCCATGTCAAATGCATGTTCATATCTTAACATTCATCCGCAAGTCTGAATAACATAGGCTCGGAATGTAACAAAGGACTGAAATTGGAATTAAACATGTCAATTCTGTCACTAAAGTTATGTAGGTAAGAAATAATTAACTTCACTCATCCTTTTTCATTAATCATTTACCCACCTTTGAATATGAATTCGGAACATGAACTTCAATATATATGAAAAACACTTGAAAAGAATAAGTATATTCAAGTCAAAAGCATGTCTATATCTTAACATCATCCTCGAGTCTGAATAACATAGACTCGGAATGTAACGGGATGAATTTTGTACAAGGTTCTGTACTGGTAAGAAATAATATTACCAGTTTTCACACTCCCAGTCAAAGGGAAACATTACAAAAGTATTTTAAACAATTTGGCATAAAAAGGAATTTGCCAGCAAACCAAAGACATAATGAAAATCAGCAATTTGGATCCGTCAAAGCACCAGAAATTCCAACATATTCGGACAAACTCGGGTTGCAGCCCATCACATCATCTACACAATGTTAAAAGGCATAAGTAAGCATCCTGTTCCTGAAAGTTAATTTAGTTTCCAATTCTTGGATGATCAAATGTTAAGAGTTCACATGTTTATATCTAAAAACAAGGACCAGGAAAGAAGTTACAACTGCAAACAAGTTGTTTAAAAGAAGCTTTCGATACTCGGAGATGATTTCAATTAATATTCTTTTTATGCCAGGAATATCTTATGATCCAATTCATAAAGTTTAAAGGATATGCTGATAATCACCTTGAATAAGTCGCCAAACATCCCTTGAAGGGGATTTCTACGCTGTACACCGTAGAACTTTTCTGCAATTTCATCTAGCAACTGCACAATCATGTTTGTGTTAGAGTCCGAGACGTGTAAGCTTTACTATACACCAAAGCGATGATATAAATGATACACAAAAAAGGCTACTTATCAGATATATGGAAAGAGTTACATCCCCATTGGGAATAGAAAATAAAGTGGAAAATGTGTTTGACAGGAGAGGAAATTACAATCAGAGTAACAGTAATTCTAATTCACAAAATTGATTGCCCACCTCATTGAATGCAGGTTCTCTGTCTATGCTAGACTTGTAATTCACTCTCAACATATTAAAAAGAGGCAAGGCATCTCTTTCCAACCTGCATACAAAAGAGACTTCAGAACAATTTATCGGACCGTTTTAACTGAAAGTGAACAGAGATAGTTTTGTCAGATAGGTCAAAGTATTAAACAGTAGCATAGATTAATCATCGTGATCGAAATTTTATGGTTTTTTATCCATGTTACTTGGACTGGAGTCTGAGTGGATATCAGCATGTATCTGAGGTATATTGATGGTTTCTGAAGGTTCATATCCCTGTCTCCAAGTCTGGATAAGCGTTGGGCATGGGTTATACCTTCTGATATCAGCAATGCCAAGGAAATGCAATACAGGTGCATAAATTATGAAAATCTGGCCAATTACTTGAAGATTAAAAAAAACTAGGCAACTTAACCCACAGTCCTATGAACCTATCACT